>CM059791.1:106855072-108176405 GCA_030435695.1 Brachymystax lenok tsinlingensis
CGTCAGACTGAGATCCAGAGCGAGGGAAAAGACAGGACTGGAAGAAGAGGAAAAGCTAAACCCTGTATGATACCATATAAGTAAAATAATCACTGTTCCATATGTTAACAATGTTAACAATGTTAACAATAGTACAGATTACATTAAGTTCATTAATTACTGTTTTTCTCTACAATCTCTCCATCTCTGTTTCTCTTCTATCTCTGTCTATCCCCCACTCTCTCCCCACTCTTCCCTTCTCTCCTTGGTTTTCCTCCTTTCCAGTGGACCATCCTCGGCTGCTCTCCCCTAACCCCTGCCGCCTGCCTCCTCACGCCCCCTGCCCCCTCAGCCCCCTGCCCCCCACCCCACTGCCCTCCTCACGCCCCCTACCCCCTCAGCCCTCTGCCCCACCCCACTGCCCTCCTCAGCCCCACGCCCTCCCTCAGCCCCATGCCCCCCTACCCCGCTGCCCTGCTCCTGGTCTGGGCCACAGCAGAGAGGCAGTGATGGATGTGTCTCAGGGGATCTCTAGGGTTCTCGGCGCGAGGGGGTCCGGGTCTTACACAGTCTGCTGCCTCCTGCTGTGGGGAAGAGGGAAAGAGGGGAAGCTGTCAACCTCCCCTTAAACAAAAACAGTTCTACATAACCAGGCTGGTGGTCAGGCAGACCACCATCCCCAACTCAGGCACCACTGTTTACTACATTACCACACTGCAGACACCAGATACGGGCTGGGATTCTAACACACCTTTAAAGGTCAAGTTCAGTGTGGTCTGTATAGCACTTTGTAACATCGGCTGATGTAAAAAGGGCTTTATAAATACATTTGATTGACTAATTGGTTTGTTTGAGCCGGCCCTGGTGAGTTGGGTATCTTGTACGGCACTGTTTAATTTCCCTGTTTTTGTCTGATGTCATTGGTGTATTATATTTGACATTTCAACACTTCTTGGATCATTGCACTACCTCTATTCTAACCTATGATGCACAATTAAAGTTCCCTATACAGGCCCAGTATAGTGTTCATTCATCCCACACTAAGGCGGTTACTGGTTCCATGCCAACTTGCAAGGCATGATAACGATACAAGAGTTGGCTACAACACACTACGAGACCAGGCTTTGGGCAATCAGCCAGTGAGTCCACAGATCTCAATATACATTACAGTGTATTATGAAATAGGGGGGGAGTGCTATCAGTCCAGTCTGTACAGCCAGTCAGTGAGGTAGTGAGGTAGTGGTGGGTTGGTGGTAGAGAGATGGATCCAGTCCACTTGACGTGAGGACAGAGACGTCATCCGAGACCCTACCTCTAACTTGCAACATGAAAGCAACATTCTCTCAACGTGAAGTTCCCCAACCAAGCCACTGATTGTGTTTACATTGTCATTGATTTATAGAGGGTGGCGCAATCCCATTATGGTATGGCTGGTAATGAATAAACATCATTTTATGTGCAGTTTGTTTCTCTAAGCAGTGGGGTACACATGTTTGGGGAAGGGGTGTGGACATACATCATCGCAATAGGCCGTAGTAATGATGGCCCGGTGACCTCATGGTATGGGAAGCCTGCAGGACAGGATGAAAGGAAGCTAGTAGCCCCCTGGCTCACCAACCAAGGAGTATGAACATAAAGAGTGGAGCAAGCTGACAATGTAAACATATTCAAGAACTCTAGGGAGGACAACGGAAGTTTGCTTTGAAAATAATTTGTAGTAACACTTTATTTGAATGGTCCATCTGTAGATGCTTAAACTCTGTTGATAAGCAACTGCTTGCTAAGGTTACGGTTAGGGAAATGTTTAAAATAAGGGTTAGGGTTATGGTGAGGGTTAAAGTTAGTTTGTTAAAACCTTTTGGGTATTTTGCATGACAAATGAATGTCAAATGTTGGGCTTGAGAAGTTACACGCAGGCCTATTCTGATTCTCCAGTGGTATTATCTATTTAGTTGACAGGTTATAGCATAGGAACTGGCTAGTCTATTTACATGGATTCAATGTTGTACAATGTTACTATTGTGTCATGTTTTGTTTCTACTTTAGATTTGCTTTTCTTTATTTTATAAGTTAAGATTTTCTTCTGGTTTGATAACTACTGTGGTTCTGACCTCCTTTTTAATGTGATTCTAAGTCATTAAATGACTTCTCCATCCTACTGTTTTCTCTCAGCGTGGGTCGACTTCCTTTACAAAGCATTGCATTATGGGTATAAAGGAACCCCACTGCTCCTAAGTTGACGAGAGACTTCCAGAAATGTAGAGGATAAAACTGTCCACCCCCATGCTAGTGTGCATGTACATACTGAATCTAGAATAACATTCTCTGAATATATGAAACAGAACCATAGAGTTTATTTTCAATACGTTTTATTTTATTGCAAACAATATAATACAAAAGATAAGCTTCTTTTAAGACAATGGCATGTTTTACCTAGGAAAACAAGAATTCAGTTGAATTACAAAGATGCCAACATGAGAACTAAGATATGGAATAAAGAATACAACTTTTTTCAAAACCAAAAAAGGATGCTGGTGATTATAGAAATACCTCATCACACTGCAGCCACAGCTCCAATAACCATTACATCCAGATTTGTTAGAATGAATAAAATAACTTCCAGTTTTCAATATTTCAGATCAAATTTGATCACAAATAGAAGTAATCTGTACACAACTAGATCAAAATAACTATTTCAACTGAAAACATTTACAAATTATAAATAAACGAAGATGCTTATAACAATTTGTACCACATTAATATTTTCTCATCTCAATTAGTCGCTGCTGAATTAAAAAGGAATAAAATGCAAAATAGTTATTACTTTTCAAATAAAATTAATTGCTAATGAATAAATTAGATGTTAAGACTGGAAGGAATAAGAGGCCAGAGGAACGACTCAACTGGAAGGGAGACTGCTGGGGGTCAAAGGCCACAGACAGGAAGTGAGAACTCAGCTGTGGTTTCTAGGCTACACTGCGGCGCTAGCATCGCTAATGTAAAGAGTCTCTACTGCGCTTCAACAGGCACCAATGGCATGAAGGCAATACAAAGCATTTCTCAATCACATCTACCAACCCAGTCAGTAAGGCCCCTGGTATAACTATATGGCACTTTAACGCTATTAGCATTCCCAACACAATAACTTGCGCTGATGTGCTAATTGCTAACGCAATGACAAGAAAACAGCGATAATTTGTCTAATTCACTGATGACATGGTCACATAATAAGTCACGGCCATAAACTATTTAAACACCAACTTTGCTCAGTTCTTATAAGATCTCATAACAATTACAATAAGATATGCACATGAGAATCAAAGTATAATGTATTCAAAGAGTACAGGCAGTGAGTAAGAGGGACTATTTTCTTTTGACTTCCTGTTCCTGTACAAAAATACATGAGCGAGAAGTAAGGCCGTGGAGGACGTTGTTCACCTAAAGCATCTCTTCCTCAATAAACATAAATCCCCCGAAAGATATAGTACCAAAAGACAGTTCAGAACACATACACAGTACATACTAAAATATTTTTAACAAATATATCCTCACGGAGGATTCCTCTTTTCAAAACTGAGTTTCTTTTAACATTATACCTATAAAAATATAATCACAACTCCAAGCGTTAAAAAAGGCACTGTCGTGAGCCGTTTTTTCCAAAGATAATAAATGTTCATTACTTTAAAAAAGTTCTTGAATGTTTTTCTGTTGGCGGTGGAGGGTGTGTTGGCATACAGGCCTGTGGGCCCCCGAGGATTCTGGGAGATAAGAGCCTCTGGTAGGAGATGGGTTCTTATGGGACAGTCTGTGCTAAGGACTAAGGGGTTGACCTCTAACCTCTGGCCTCTCAGGGCCTGGAGAGCTGGGTGTAGACAGGCTGCTGCTCCCAGTGCTGTGGACTGTGGGTCTGTGTGGGCACCGAGGGCACTCCGGTGGGGTCGGCGATGGGGGTATACATGGGCCTCTGGCTGGGGCTCATATAGCTGCTGAAGGAATAGAGCCCTGAGCCTTGGGCACCTGTATGGCTATAATAAGAGTTGGCGCCGCCCTGGTGATCAGAATAGTCATACTGTGTGCGGGTGATGGAGGGGTAGGATGAGGCGTTGTAGTGCTGCAGGTTGAATGAACCATAGGTGACATGCTGGGGAGGGGAGCCCTGCTGCTCACTGTAGTGGCTGGGGCTCAGCTGCTCCGTCTTGATCTGAGTGGTTCTCCCCTGGCTCTGGCCTTGCTCTCCCCCACTACCTCCACCTCCACTCAGGGCGGAGATGGAGTGCTGCTGCTTGGACATCCAGCCATGGCCTCCAGCACCCACCTGGCCGATGGAGCTGGCGCTGATGCCGCGGTAGCTGCCCGTGTAGGCCGTATGGGCGCCGTTGTGCCCGTGGGGAGGCAGGTACTGGTCGAACTCATTGACATCGAAGGCCTCGATGTTGGAGATGACGTCACTGCTCAGCTCGCCGATATCCACGTCCCGGAAGTCAATGTTGAGCTGGCGGCCCGTGCCCTCTTGCAGGGGGCGGCCCTCACGCTTCAGGTCAGCCTTGCCCGCAGCCAGGTCTGTTTTGGGGGTGGTCGGGGGTGTGGGTGGGCCCTGGGACTGGCCTGCTGGCCGAAAAAGAAAGAGTTCAGCTCACTGCACACCAGCATGATATTATTGACACAATTGAGCAACCAGGGAGCTAATAAAGATATGCTTGGACATTAAGAAAGTGCAGATAAGATTTGGGAGTTTCCCTCCATGAAGGGAATGGTGTCGTTATGTAATGCGCTTTAAAGAGGAAGAGGTAGGCAGAGTAAAGACAGGTGGTACATTTGCATGATGGCTTGTAAAAACCACAAATCATTGACAGGTGTGTCAGTTCATGAGGGCCCTAAAGGCACTGATATTCACGTTTTGAATAGGATAGTAGAGGCATTTACTAATATATATATACACACTTTTTAATTTCAGCATAATAGTGATTCCCATTTTACTTTAACATTATTATATTATAACATGATTTATCGACCAAAAGCAAATTTGAGTAAACCTGGTATTATCTAGAACGACAATATAATGAATTGTTCGAATTAATTGTTCTTACCTGAATGTTCACCGGGAGAATGCACTTCGCCCATGCTGGACGCGGGCGAGTCGGCCTGCTGGAGAGCTTTAAAGATGTCACCGGAAGAGATGTGGGTTTGCTCGCCATCCTCTGGCTCGCTCTGCCCGTTCTTCACGGATTTTCTCCTTCTGGGCTGGTACTTGTAGTCGGGGTGATCTTTCTTGTGCTGCACCCTCAAGCGTTCAGCTTCCTCGACGAACGGACGCTTCTCGCCTTCGTTGAGTAATCTGGAAACAAGTTTCGTATTACATTACACGTTTTCGAAGTGCTGTAAGTATTATTATTATTATTGTTATTATTATTATTATTATTATTATTGCCCAATATTTGAACACTACTGATTCGAATCGAAATTATGCACATAGCTTACACTATTGAATTGCAAATGTAACTATACACAGGCATCTTTCCAAATAATTGATACACACTGATATTAATTCAAACTTTATCTAAGAAGCTATTTGTGAATAGCACAATATTAGTTGATCAAATTAAAATCTGCTCAACGGCGGGGAAAAGCGATGATAAGGAGTTGTAACCTACCTCCAGAGTTTGCCGAGAGTTTTGCTGAGTTCTGCATTGTGGAGATGTGGGTACTGGTCCGCCAGTTTCCTCCGGGCGGCTTGAGCCCACACCATGAAAGCGTTCATGGGTCTCTTGACATGGGGTTTGTTTTTGCTGGAGCCGTTCACTCGGACGGGCATGGGCACCAAGGTCCAGTCGTAACCCTTCAGCACCTGAGACACCGCATCTCTGATACATACAGGGAACTTGTCTTGATCAGCCTTCTTGAACTCGCCGAGCACGCCGTCTGGACCCAGTAAGAGATGATTATCGGACGGCCTAGTATTCTCGGTGTCGGAACCGGAGCCGGACGGGCACGGCGAGCCGACCGAATCCTCAGACATGCTGGGGCTTGGAGCGTCAGAGAAACACTTCTCCTGTTCGTCTGTCATCTTCAGGAAGGGGTCGAGTAGATTCATGCGAAGAAAATGACCGCTGAGCTAATGCAACGAATTGCTCTTGGAGGGAAAAATTCCTTCCTTTAAAGACTTTAGAATCCAACTGCTGCTGTGCCCACGGGCTGCAATGAATGTCACGGAGTTCGAAGCGCAAATTGGTTGACAAAGGTGCACTCCTGTAAACTGTCAAAATGTTACTGTGAAGTCCTTTCAAAAGTCGTCTATTCAAAGCACGTTTTTTTGCGACCCGATGGAATAGGCACGCTGCAAATGCACTCTAATGTATATTTCTCTTGGAATTAAAACAATTTCTGACATAAAGGCGCAATTTAATGTTCGCGTCAAACTTCCAAGACCATTGAGAGAATTATGAATACACTTTCAGTGCGAAGCCTGTATTTATAGACTGGTCCAAGTCAGGGAGGAAGCGATTGGGTGAACATTTTTAGGAGGAGGAGACGAAATTTGACTCTGCGCTCCTCCCAATCTTTAGTCAACAACACAGAGAGGGACTTAAATAACACAACATAAAATATATTAATTTGTTAAATTCTTCCAACTTTGTCGAAAAATGTAGATTGTTCAATAATTCATCATTTATTCCTTTATTATAAGCGTGTAATCATAGAGTCATTTTGCCTAGATACTTGTTTGTGTTCCTTATTGCTATATTTTACTCAAAAAACGAAATATACAAAAAATCAAATATATATTGTCTGGTATAGCCAGCAGTTTGTCATGTGTCCATCTTTCGATTAAAGTATTGAACATAAAAACATGACCAACCAGCTTATTCAAGTGCATTTTCTTTCTTACTTTATTGTTTGTTTTTAATTATTGTAGCACTTGTATTTTCCTTATGATAATACATCTACGAGGATGTAGAGTTTCGTTTTGAAATGGATACTAGACTAACTATTTTCATATGAAGAAGTACAGTTACTGAACATGATTTGGCATCTCAAATATTCAGGCAAAGAAACTGTTATACTGATCTAAATTGGCCAGGCCTATTAACCTACTTAAAGATAGTATCTACTTAATCTAATTCAGTAAAGCCCATAGTTGCAGTCTTCTTTTTGTGGTATCTCCTGCTGAATGCTCTCTGTAATTTGATGTGGATTGTTATACAACACCGACTCTGCTCTCCGTGCCACTGCACAGCAGCACCGTCTATTCTGACCAATAGGGGGAGACAACAGTCCAGAAACTCCATTGAAGGGCTGTGACGTCCCCATAATGTCAACGGTGAGTAGGCCTATAGATGCTTAGAAATTAATGCTCATCTTCATAAAATAATGTTGAAAATACTTTAGAATCATAGTAAACATTGTCCGCACATATATCTCTGTCCGCACATATTGTATAATGGGTAAATTATTTTTTAACTAAAATGTTAAAATGACACTGTATCTATAAGGCCTAATATAGTGTTAATTGACAAATACATGTTTTCTTATAGGCCCTACAGCTAACTTCAACTTTATCTCTCTCTCTCTCTCTCTCTCTCTCTCTCTCTCTCTCTCTCTCTCTCTCTCTCTCTCTCTCTCTCTCTCTCTCTTTCTTTCTTCTCCATCTCTCCTTCTTTCTCTCTGCCTCTCGCTCTCTCGCGCTTTCCCTCTCAATAATTTTTTTTCAATTTAAGGTGATTTATCTCTCTCTCTCTCTTTCTCACTGCTCCATTATTTGCTCATGTTAAATGTTGTGTTCAAGACTACTCGTCAATACTTAGATTTCACTGATGTTGATTTCTCAAATCATTAAATATATATTTAGGTCGTGATCATTATTATATAGTAATACTAATTTCAACAACAGCGTCAATAATAACACAAGTTAAATAATCAATAACACAAGTTAAATAATCAATCTATGAGTGGATTCACATTTCAAACTACTGTATTATAACATTTGTTTGACATGAAATGCACAAGAGTAGGTACCACCCAAATAAATAACGCTGCCTAAATGAAACGAAACAAATGTGTCACCAGCAGTAAGGTCAACCTTGTTGGGCGAGCTCCAGAACTTGTTTGGTCTGCGACAATGGGCGCTTTGTAGAGAGGGTTCAGTCACTAATCCGGGTATTTAATTTTAGAAACCTAATCTGAATATAAAGTTCCACATACACATTTTTAAGGTTGAAATATAATGTTATTTTTGTACTACGCAGTGCTGTTATACACTATTCAGTAAAATTCAGCAGTGGCAATGATGGCTTTTTTGTGTAGTTGTTGCTATTTGTGTAGTGTGTGTAATAGTGTGTGTAATGATGAGCAGTGTATGTTTGGGTAAGTCATGTTGTGGAAATTTCCTTTTCAGCGTAATGTGTTGGCACATGTGCTTTGTTGGGCTACTTGAAGTTTAACACCTAATATATTGCAGGTGTCTTTCTCCCAACTGTCCTTATGGTATGGCTTTTGATGTATTCTATCAAAAAAATGAAGGATGCTACAAGATGAGAGAGAAACCAGTGGAGTAATGTTCAGGTTTCATGTACAGTGTTTCTATTGCTTACATATTCCTGGATCACAACCAGATAATGGTGTTACAATACAACTCTAATGTGGTCTACTGTATGTGTGAACAGTATTTTGCAGGGTCCACGGTTAAGAACCACATACATAAAAACAGACTAAATTAAAGTGCTCATTGAAATTCTGAAGGTTTCTCTTCAGCAATATATGGTCCAAAAAAGGGCAGTGTGCTAGGATACATCTTCACCTGTGTTGCTAGGTAACCTCCAGGGGTCACGACCTGGCATTTTCATTAAAATCAACAGCCGTACCTGTAATTAGAATGTTCCGTCTCATTGGCTGACTGGAAGCGGTATGGGCCAAGCAAGTAGGCCATCTGTCTGTCAACTCAAGCTGGATGACATAAGCCACAGAAACGCTATACCCCCAAAATACATGGTGGGGATAAGGAGAGAATTAGATAAGTTGGGGTTTAGGTTGTTTTTGTTTCATCACCAGTTGGAAAAGGTATAATTATCGTGATTTCAGAGCTCATCAAGGTAATACGACTCTAATAACTGCAAGCTTGAGCCATTACACTACACTGTTTGTCGAGAGGTTTGTTCAACTGTTGAGATGTGATACTGTGGTTTGTGCAGAATGTGCACAATGCATGTCCAGGTTATTACTACTGTAAGTGGAAGGCATTTGGAATTATACTCCTCTGCTTACTAAATGGACCAGTGTATACAGTACATGTTCCTCAAAGAACTATATGGCTCTGTGATGACATCCTCACAGAATGTCAAGAACTATATGGCTCTGTGATGACATCCTCACAGAATGTCAAGAGAGAGGAATGTATTTGAATGAGGTATTAATTGACTATGGTCTGTGTTTAGTTCAACAATGATATAAGAGTTGGTCCAGTACATCCTGTAATGAATACTCAGGGAGAAAAAGGTGTAGATTCACACGCAGAGCGCGGCAGGTGTTTATTTCGGCTTCGCAGAAGACAGGAATCGTGGTCACAGGCAGGCAAAGGTCATATACATATACATATACAGTACATAGGCAAACAGGCAGCTGAATCAAAAATAGGACTGAAGGCTATAACTGATTCTCACAAATGAGCTAGGAAAAGGCTTACTAGAGTCAAAAGGAACAATACCTCAATGAGGCACAAGCAGAATGAACTGAACTAAATAAGGAGCTGATGAGACCAGGTGAGTAACTAACACAGGTGAAATCAATGAACAAAAATGAAAGACAGGGCTACGTTCAAGAACACAACGAAAAAGGGCTACGTTCAAGAACACAACGAAACAGAACACAAGGTTGACTAAGAAAATAAATACAGAACCTTACACATCCAGCATGAGAACAGGTTAGTAATCCAACCTCTGTACTCCTGTCAATCAATCCGTCAATCAATCAAATGTTTTTCTAAACCACTTTTTAACTTCAGTTAAGACAAAGTGATTTACAGTACACAGCTAGAAGGAAGAAACCTAGCGAAGAACAAGGCTCAGAGGGGAGACCCATCCATTTCTGCCAGTTAACATTTAGAAGTTAATAGTACATCTGACCATCAATACCACAAGCGTGTTGTCAGTCTCAGTGTCCTACATCCAGTTTGTCAATAGGAGCTCCCTATCTGAAGGTCCAGGGGGGAATGCACCAGAGACTGCTTCTAACACAGAAGTAGGGGAGAGGGGGACAGAAATGTGAGTGTCCTCCCCTCCTTTCCTCTGGCTGCGTTGGCAGTGTTGTGCCCCACTGACAGCCCATAGTGGTGGGACCAGGGGGGTGGAGATAACCCCTGGGCCAGGCCCAGACTGTGGTGGTGGAACCAGGGGTGTGGAGTTAGTCCCTGGGCCAGGCCCAGACTGTGGTGGTGGAACCAGGGGCGTGGAGTTAGCCCCTGGGCCAGGCCAGGCCCAGACTGTGATGCCCTGCAGACAGCCCATGGTGGTGGGACCAGGGGGGTGGAGATGGCCCCTGGACCAGGCCCAGACTGTGATGCCCTGCAGACAGCCCATGGTGGTGGGACCAGGGGGGTGGAGATGGCCCCTGGGCCAGGCCCAGACTGTGATGCCCTGCAGACAGCCCATGGTGGTGGGACCAGGGGGGTGGAGATAGCCCCTGGGCCAGGCCCAGACTGTGATGCCCTGTAGACAGCCCATGGTGGTGGGACCAGGGGGGTGGAGATGGCCCCTGGGCCAGGCCCAGACTGTGATGCCCTGCAGACAGCTCATGGTAGTGGGATCAGGGGGGTGGAGATGGCCCCTGGGCCAGGCCCAGACTGTGGTGTTCATGCATGGGCCACCAGCCTGTAGATACCAGTAGGCCTTGGGAAACTTCTCAGCTTGACTTCGAGCCACAGTGTTAAAAATGTGGGGTAAACACTAGTGGCAAACTGCTAAATCATGTCTTCCACCCCTCCTCACTCTCGCGGATTCCACTGTAAATGTTTGAGCTGACCAGCGCTCTCTTTTTGAAGGTTTGTGTGTCCGTGCATGTGTGTGTACTGTAGGTGGATGTGTTTTAGTGTGTACTGTAGTTGGGTGTGTTTTAGTGTGTACTGTAGTTGGATGTGTTTTAGTGTGTACTGCATGTGGATGTGTCTTAGTATGTGGGTGTTTTTTGTGTGAGTGTATCCACATCTCTGTATTTGAGATGTTCTGTGACATGTTTGTCATCACCAGCTAAGGTAGACAGCAACCAGAGAAGCTCATAAAACAACAACAACAACAACAACAACAGTCAAAGCGTTATCAGAGGAATATCATTATCTTTATTGAGAACATACATTCTCTGTCTTTCCGTGCTGGTCTTCACCTCCTGTCCTGATGTTCACCAACCATACAGCTCCAGCTTGGTTCTCCAGGAGAGAGGCTGTTCAGCAACCATACAGCTTCAGCTTGGTTTTCCAGGAGAGAGGCTGTTCAGCAACCATACAGCTCTAGCTTGGTTCTCCAGGAGAGAGACCTTCAATCTGGTCCGTGTTCATTAGGGCACAAAACGGTAAACGTAAAGAACATGAGCATTTCTTATTGTCCAGGAAGTCCCTCCCTTTTTCAGTCAGTATTCTCCAGTTTGGTCCCTAATGAAGACGTCCCAAATGTCATCTCTGAGCCTGAGCCTGACTGCGGGGTGAGAAGCTGGGTGTCATGGAGTTGGAGGCTGGCTGTTCAGGATTAGGATGCGGTGGGAAAGTTCCTCATTTTCCACAGCAGCTAGACTTTAGCCTAGTGGTTTAACACACTTTGGCACATAGGAGACATGTTCAAACCCCTAAGCCATTCTCCATGTACTCGGAACATGTGACCTGATCCGGAAAAACTCTTGATCCTGGATTTTCCTAGTCAGGTCACATAGTCAGAAAAAAAACACGTTCATACTGTATATCCAAACGCTTTCTGAGACATCTACACCTAGCGTCCTCCCACTACTGGATCCCACCATCCAAACCATATAAATATCGTTACTAGAATAGACGAAGCCCTCAGTCATGGTTCCCAGGGTGGTTTGAATCATATAAATATAATTTCATCACAGAACATTGACTTGAATGAGAATGTCTGTTCCAGTCATTCTACTTCTAGGATTCAAACCATCCTGGTAGTCATGACTGGGCAGTCTAGCTAGGTCACAGGGGACCTCATGAAAGAGCTGACAGAGAAGGGTGTCTAGCTGTGTGACCAGAACCGAGGAAGAAGAGGCCAAAGGTTTGTTTGAGGTACCTGGTCCGAGACCCGTGAAGAATGAGAGGAATTCCTACAGTGATAGATGATGCGGGAGAGGTCGGGGAGGGAAAGAAGATTCTGGACCAGCAAGAACCTTGACATCACACCTGTCTGGGACATTCCTACACTAGTGCCTGCTGACCATGACATGGCAGGGTGCAAGGATGCTATATTGCTCCACTTTTCTTCCGCCTGCTTCCACTTGTTTGCTTTACCAGAACTGTGACTACTTTGTCATTATTCAATCGCACAACCCTTAGAGCTGTGTGTGTGCGTGTGTGATACTGTGTGAGTGTACGTGTGTTTGTGTGTGCATGCAGGTGTGTGTGCATGCAGGTGTGTGTGTTTGACAACCCAAATGGCAGTTACAGTGTACCTCAGGGAGCTGTCAGGGACCCGTCACGACTCCATCTTGATGGATGTTCCGTCTTTTACCAGATCAGAGAGTTTTGGGCTCACGAGACGCTGTTGATATTTTCCTGAGGGGAAGTTTAAACAGGACTTATCAGAAGGATGGCCAGGGCAGAGGTTGTCCCTCTTGCTTTCTTGCACCTCCCCGCCATCTCACCACTAATGTCTGGACCAAAGAGCTGGCTGAGACTTGAAGTAAGGTAGGTTAAAATGTCTGGACCAAAGAGCTGGCTGAGACTTAGAGAAAGGGAAATTAAATTAAATGTAATATCTCACATGGCCTACCTTTTATTTATCACATGCACCGAATACAACTGGTGTAGATTTTACAGTGAAATGCTTACCAACAAACGTTTCCCAACGATGCAGAGTTAAAAAAGAATAATACAAAATGAAATAGTAACTAACACAAGAGGAATACAATGAAATACCCAAGAATGGAGCTATATACAGTACCGGTACCAGATCAATGTGGATCTATATACATGTACCAGTACCAGATCACTGTGGAGCTATATACAGGGAGTACCAGTACCAGATCAATGTGGCGCTATATACAGGGAGTACCAGCACCAGATCATTGTGGAGCTATAAACAGGGAGTATCAGTACCAGATCAATGTGGAGCTATATACAGGGAGTACCAGATTTCAAAAAGGCTTTACGGCAAAAGCATAGCATTTGATTGTCTGAGGACAGCGCCCTGCATACATATTCAATTAGCATAATAATGTAACCAGCATGGTGTCACAAAACTCAAAAATAGCGATAAAATAAATCGCTTACCTTTGAAGATCATCCTCTGATGGCAATCCAAAGGGTCCCAGCTACACAATAAATGGTCCTTTTGTTCGATAAAGTCCCTCTTTATATCCCAAAAGCTCTGTTTGGTTGGCGCGTTTTGTTCAGTAATCCACCGTTCAATATACAAGACATAGAAAACATAAAAAAGTTACCTATAAACTTTGTCCAAACAACTCATATGTATATAAACAATATTATTTCAGACGGAAAATAACCTGGTCGATGGAAAAGGAAAAAAACGAAGCAAATGTATAGTCCACTCCTGAGTCCACTTGGAAAAATAGCTCTTACTCCTTGGTTTTAAAAAAAAACAATCCTGAAATCTTGTCTAAAGACTGTTTACATCTAGTGGAAGCAATAGGAACTGCAATCTGGGAGCTAAATCACTGTGAAATTAATAGCATGTCCAAGGAAAAGTATGACATCACAAAATTACATTTTCCGGATGGATTTTCCTTGGGTTTTCGACTGCCAAATCAGTTCTGTTATTCACAGACATTATTTTAACAGTTTTAGAAACTTCAGAGTGTTTTCTGTCCAATACTACTAATTACGTGCATATTCTAGTTTCTGGGCCTGAGTAACAGGCATTTTACTTTGGGCATGTCAGAATCTCCGAACCTCCGAACACTGCCCCCGCTCCCTAACAGGTTTTAAAGTGACTTGGCATCTGGATAGATAATACAGTTTTTTTCAATTGTTTACACGCAATTTTGAAAACCGGGTTCTTTTTTTCGAAATATAATCACAATTATCCAAACACCACACTCAATTTGCATAATTCCTGGATTGTTTGCAAAATGACACACTTCAGTCAAAACATACACACTTCAGTCAAAACATATACACATATTTGTGAAAATGCTATTCGTTTTCATTTAACCAACACAGTCCTCAATGATCAGACACTATTGCAGCCAGTTTCACACTGCTGTGATAAATAAAAAACACAATTGTAAAAAAACTAATTTTAGGAAATAGCATGTGCTAGATTTTTGGCCAGACATTGTTATGTAAGGGATAATTTAGATGAAAAATAGTGACAAACCCACAACATTCTTCATGATTAGTTTGAGATATAGGGAGAATGTACACAAATAGGCCTACTATAAACTTACCAAGCACTGCACAACACTGATGCTGCAGACTGAATATTTCAAGTATTTATTTCAATACTTACAGTATTTCTTACCATAATCAGTTACAGTAATCAACCAACAATGAAATCAATGAAACAAATCTGTAGACAAATAAAAATTACTGCATGAAGTACATACACTTTGACTCTGAAGAAAAACTACTGTAAAAGCAACAAGAATACTGTAACTATTCATCATCTCTCCGTCTGGCTGGATCAGGCCATAAGATTTCATCCACATCACAGGCTATGTCTTCATTGGCAAGGCACCGTTGGAAGAATCGCCTCGTGTGACGAATCCACCCCTGCACAGAAGCTGCTTCGATATGATCACAGGCCTGCTCCATGGCCTGAATGAGGGGCAAACGGTTATAGGGCCGCAGGTCGTATACCTTCCACCGCCATGCTGAAAAAAACTATTCTATTGGATTCAGGAAGGGGGAGTATGGGGGAAGGTATAAGACTTCAAATTCAGGGTGCTCATGGAACCAATTCTGGACCAGAGCAGCCCGATGGAATGAGACATTGTCCCAAACGACAATGTACCGCATCTGGTCCACCTGGTTTAATGCTGTGACAATCTCGTGCAACCTGTCAAGAAATGCAAGTATTAGATTTGCATTATAGGGTCCCAGATTTGCATGGTGGTGGAGGACCCCATTTTGTGTAATAGCAGCGCAAAGGGTGATGTTACCCTCGCTGCCCTGGCACATTGGTGATTGCCCTGTGTCCAATTACATTTCTCCCTCTTCTTCTTGTTTTCGCAAGGTTAAATCCAGCCTCATCCACATATATAAATTCATGTTGAATTTCTGCAGCATCCATTTGCAAGACTCTCTGAAACACAGTAAAAGACAATAGGATGCTATTCAATATCTATTGCACAGTATTTCTTTGTGCCAGAACATTATGAGCAGTGCACAATACCACACCATAGTAAGATGAACAATACATACCTCCACATACTCATTGCGCAGATGTTTCGCTCTCTCTGAATTTCTGTCAAATGGTACCCGATACAGTTGCTTCATGTATATTTAAATTTTCTTGAGGATTCGACCTAATGTTGACAGAGAGACTCGTTGGATGTTATTGAAAATATGGTCATCATTGATGATATTGGCTTGGATTTCTCGCAGCCTGATACAATTATTGGTCAAAACCATGTTCACAATGGCGGCCTCTTGTGCACGAGTGAACATAGGGCCCCTTCCACCTTGGTGTCCTCGACCCTCAATCCTATGTAAAACAAATATATAAAAAAATACACATGCAGCCTACTGTCAAATGTCACAGTAAACAATATTGATGATAAGTACAGCAAGCTTCAGTTTCAATGTACTGTGTGGTTAGCTTACCTGTTTTCTCGATGAAATGTCCGAATTACTGACACAACAGTATTTCTGCTGAGATTTGGTTGAACTCTTTGTCCAGCTTCAATCAGTGTCAGTCCATGGTTGATAACATGGTCAATAAGTGTTGCACGGATTTCTTGAGTCGAATTTGGTCCTCGTCTTCTTTGTTCAGGTTCTATCAACTCTTCAAGTCCTTCTCTACCTCTTCCTCTACCTGGGCCTCCTCCTCTACCTCCTTCTCCTCTTCCTCTACCTCCTTCTCCTCTTCCTCTACCTTGGCCTCTTCCTTCTTCTCCTCTTCCTCTACCTAGGCCTCTTCCTCTATCTCCTTCTCCTCTTCCTCTACCTCCTTCTCCTCTACCTAGGCCTCTTCCTCTATCTCCTTCTCCTCTTCCTCTACCTCCTTCTCCTCTTCCTCTACCTAGGCCTCTTCCTCTATCTCCTTCTCCTCTTCCTCTACCTCCTTCTCCTCTACCTAGGCCTCTTCCTCTATCTCCTTCTCCTCTTCCTCTACCTCCTTCTCCTCTTCCTCTACCTCCTTCTCCTCTTCCACTACCTAGGCCTCTTCCTCTACCTCCTTCTCCTCTTCCTCTACCTCCTTCTCCTCTTCCTCTACCTAGGCCTCTTCCTCTACCTCCTTCTCCTCTTCCTCTACCTCCTTCTCCTCTTCCTCTACCTAGGCCTCATCCTCTATCTCCTTCTCCTCTTCCTCTACCTCCTTCATCTCCTCTTTGAGCTCCCCCTCTCATTCTCACTCTTCTTCTTCTAGCTCCTTCCATTTTTGTTGAAGACAGGTGAACTCACCTGCTGCCTTTTATAGCACACCTGAGTGCTGCGTTTTCAAATTAGCACGTGTGCTTCCACACCTGGTGGATGTGATTATCCAATTCGTTCATTAGTGTGGTCATTGGCAATCCGGGGCTTTGTAATGACAAGGAAGTAACCTCAAAATCCTTATCTGTGTCTAAGGTGTGAAAATGTGTGTAGAGTTTTACAAATCACTGTGTGTAATGTTTTGCAAAAAGGGTGAAGCAGACATTGTGTGTAATGTTGTGCACATCTGTGGAGGTGTTTTGCTCATTGGAGTAGAGTTTTGCAAATTGTGTGGAAATTTCTATTTTAGTGTGTAAACAATCGTAAAAAACTGTAATAAGGTATTTGAGGTAGATGTGTACATGAAGGCAGGTTAACGTGACTAGGCATCAGGTTAGATAATAATACGGTATTTGAGGTAGATGTGTACATGAAGGCAGGGTAAAGTGACTAGGCATCAGGATAGATAATAATAAGAGTAAAATAAAGAACAGGGTTGCAGCAAATGTGTGTGTGTGTGAGTGTACGACTGTGTGTGTGTTTGTGTTGTGTCGGTATGTATGTGCGTAGATGTAGTGCTTGTAAATGTGTTATGGTTTTGTGTTGGTATAACAGTGTAGTGTGTGTGTGAGTGAGTGTGTAAATGGTGTGTATGTAAAGTTTAGTGAGTGTGCGTAGGGTCAGTGCAAGACAGAGTCAGTGCAGATAGTTCTGGTACCATTAATTACATATTTAACAGTCTGGCTATTTAGCAGTCTTACGGCTTGGAGGTAGAAGCTGTCTCGAAGCCTGTTGGTCCGAGAGCTGATGCTTGGGTACCGTTTGCCGGACTGTTGCAGAGTGAACAATCTCTGTGAACAATCTCTGGCTTGGGTGGCTGGAGTCTTTGGCAATTTCTGGGGCCTTCCTCTGCCACCGCCTGATTTAAAGGTCCTGGATGGCAGGGAGCTCAGCCCTAGTGATGCACTGGGCTGTCCGCAACACCCTTTGTAGCACTTTGCGGTCCAGGGTTGTGCATTTGCCATAACAAACAGTGATGCAGCCAGTCAAGATGCTCTCGATAGTGTGGCTGTATAACCTTTTGAGGATCTGAAGGCCCATGACAAATCTTTTAAGCCTCCCAAGGGGGAAGAGGCACTGCCGTGCCCTCATCACAACTGTGGGTGCCATGTTAAGTCTAATGCCTGTACCAAAGAGCTGACTGAGACTTGGAGAAATGTAGGCCTAATGTAGATCTGACATCTCTAACATATGGCCGAACGAATCTATACGCATGTAGAAATATTGACAATGTTTCATACTGAGAATGTTTAGGGTGTCCATATTAGGACATCCTCAGAAATACAGCCTAAAGTCAGCACAGGTTAATATTGGGAGAAAGCAGAGCTGCTTTATCGTTATCAGATGCATAATCGAGTCAAATTAGACTTTGAACAGATTCCCCTTCATGAGAAGTCAACTAATGTCATAGGCACCTCAGCCACACAACACTGTATAGTAACCACAAGATCACCCTCTACAAACAAAGATGAATGGTGACATCCATAATGAAGACATTACTTACTGCCTTGTCAAATGGCAGCTATGATTTCACCAGATCAGACAGGTTTTACTGCCGTCCTATCACACAGCTAGAGCTCTAGAAAACATTGACTCAGGAGCCAACTTTTCCTGGCCTTCACCTTTCTGACTGTGCCTTAAGGTAATTGCTGCCGCACACTTTCTTGTATATCTTCCCCTGCTGTGGCCTCCCTGGGAGATAGCGCCACTGTAATCTAGCCCGTATCTCAAACCCCCTGGCTTCTAGTTAACTGAAACACATTGGGCACTCATTGATAGGGTATCTGTGGGAGAGGAAATGCATGTCAAACCGGCGATACACTGGCACCAATCGTTCCAGATAAACTGACTTGCCTTTGGACGAGTTCCAACTTCCATCAGTAAACTGCAGCGCTATTGGACAGGTTCCAACAGTGGGTCAGAACTACTCCTACACAAGTCAAGCAATACTATACACCTAAATGTTCAATCTCTTAACCACAAGTCTCATTACCACCTATACGTCAACTTGTTGTAATCAAGAAACAAGACTGTTTGTTACCAGAGTAGTTTTTCTTCTGTCAAGAAAGACCAATTATGCGTCATGAAATAACAGCACAGATCTAGCTAGTGGAAAACAGCATAGATCTAGCTGGTGAAAAACAGCACAGATCTAGCTAGTGGAAAACAGCACAGATCTAGTTAGCGGAAATAGCACAGATCTAGCTAGTGAAAAACAGCACAGATCTAGCTAGTGAAAAACAGCACAGATCTAGCTAGTGAAAAACAGCACAGATCTAGCTAGTGAAAAACAGCACAGATCTAGCTAGTGAAAAACAGCATAGATCTAGCTAGTGAAAAACAGCACAAATCTAGCTAGTGGAAAACAACACAGATCTAGTTAGTGAAAAACAGCACAGATCTAGCTAGTGAAA
Source organism: Brachymystax lenok tsinlingensis (assembly GCA_030435695.1). Lineage (NCBI taxonomy): Eukaryota > Metazoa > Chordata > Actinopteri > Salmoniformes > Salmonidae > Brachymystax > Brachymystax lenok. Next base: position 106,874,321 of record CM059791.1, read on the forward strand.
AACAGCACAGATCTAGCTAGTGAAAAACAGCATAGATCTAGCCAATGAAAAACAGCACAGATCTAGCTAGTAAACTTGGAACTTGCGTGTGCTTTCACTTCTAGTTGAAATCTTATGGTTATTTTGCTCATTGCTCACAGTCATTTGCTAATGCAAAATGTTGTCCATGGATTCATACTGTATATATCTAGTTATTTACTACCCAGGTACCCAACAGCAAACCTATTTTGGATGGTTGACCCTTTAGTACTGAAACATATGATTGAACCTTGAAGAGTGGGTGAGTAAATGAGTGAGTAAGGCCTTTCCATGCCTCTGGGTGGAATAAACTCTGCTCTGCAACAGTTGAAATGACTGTGAAATGCTAATCATGAATAGCAGTGTCTGATTTCTACTGCCAGGTCACTCTCGCCATTTCACTGAAACCAGTAATGATGATTGAATGACAATGGCTAAACTCTGGCAGTGCTGACGACGTGTTATGACATCATCTGTCCCAGTCTTTGTGTCCTGAGACAATGCCCTGCCACACTGGGGGCCTGAACGGCAGACAGATGACAGGCAGAGAGAGACATATTCAGCCTCTTTTCCAATATCCACACTATACCACATACAGTATAATGCAATGGGCATGCATTCTAACTAGCTGGTATAGTAGTGTGGCTTTTGAAACCTAAGCTTGGAATCAAATAAACAATTAATCCAGTGTGTTGAATGAACATGTTAAGCAGTTTGGTATGGCAGTAAAGTGTGTGGTTTAAGAGCGGGTGTTTGTTGACATGCCTGCTTGTGTGTGTGCAGAAATGTAAAAAAAACTAAATGGTGTTTCAATGTCAAACGGTTTGGTTATATTTCAGTCTTCTGTGATGTATATAAAGTGTAATACTGGGACGCAAACTCAAAATGTAATACATTTCAACACTATATCTGACATGGTACAGGTGTCTTCTTTTTTTAAGCCCTTAACCATGTGTGTGAGGTGTATACTTCTGTTTCAAAGTAGATTTATTTAAGACTGCCAAGAAACACTCTGTGTGACCCTGATTTAGCCCACTGCAGTGAAAGGTTAAGAGTGGGTGTTTGTATGCGTACATGTGCATGTGTGTGTTAAAGTGCATGAATCTGTGTGTGCATGTGTATGTTCTGTATGTGTGATGGTGTATGTGTCTGCATGTTGCTATGTGTGTTTGTCTATTTGGTGTATTGTGCTGACTCAGTTCTGCAGACAGTTCTCACAGCTCCATGGCACGGCACATCAAAGAGACACTCAGCACTCTGCAGCTCTCTATGATGTCAGCCTGAAACTTCTCTGCACACACACGCACGCGCACACGCACGCTCTCTTTCACACACACACACACACACACACACACACACACACACACACACACACACACACACACACACACACACACACACACACACACACACACACACACACACACACACACACACACAGACACACAGATGCCCACAGACACACACACACGCACACAAACACACACACAGACACACAGATGCCCACAGACACACACACACGCACACACCTTAAACCCATTTTACAATGCAACTGTAGGCTATGTATTTCATGCAGTAAATCCCTATACCCACAGGCTTTCATTGAAGTGTTCCGGGAATACTCAACCCCCATCCTCTCCCACCTATGTCTGCATCACTGTTTATTTTCCATCTTGCATCATGAAGAACCTGAAAACAAGCTGAATTATTTTCACCCACTTCCTTAAAAACCTCCCCAAGCCCCATCAACTGTCCTTTTTACCACTGAGTTAATCATTCATACCAGTCTCATACCAGTCACTCTCACCATCTGGGATTGGTACATGCATATTTTGGCTTAAATGCTATACAGCCATAGATTCATGATACAGCCATAATATATAAATGCCTCATTAACTTCGCCCCATCAGAACCCAAAATATAAGCTTGCTTTACTCCTTTATTTTTAAGTAATGCAATTGTAAACAAACACTGTATAGCTTCAATACATTGGTCAAACTATAATTTTGATCTCATGGATGGTCAGTCCTTGAATCCATAGATCTGTGTGTGAATTTATCAGTCTATGATGTTATCCAATCCCAACCCTCAGCTGTTTACCAAAACAGTGTCCGATTTGTTGGATCCCAGATTTCCCCTTTAAAGTCCCAAGTGAAACTGTGTGGGTAAAACAATGTTTGCCAGTGTAACCTATAAATACCCCTATCACGGATACACTTCACTATACATAACAAGGATCTGATGTCATGGTTTTGTTCAACTGCTTTACTCCTTCCTTCTTTTCTCTCTTTCTTCATTCCTTCATTCTCCCACCTAATCCTATTCTTTCATCAGGGTACACAGAGCTAGCTAGGTGTCCAATGAAAGGGCCTTTCTTTCTGCACAGTCACAGTGGTACTTGAAATGCCTGGTTAATGAAAGAGTGATGAGATCTGATTGCCTTCCAGGGTGTAGCACCTGCCTCTCTACTACTAGGATATACTAGCAGCACAACCGTCGGTTTAGTTCTAGACACTCACTTCCTCTCTACTGGCCTAGGTTTAGTTCTAGACTCACTTCCTCTCTACTGGCCTAGGTTTAGTTCTAGACACTAACTTCCTCTCTACTGGCCTAGGTTTAGTTCTAAACACTAACTTCCTCTCTACTGCCCTAGGTTTAGTTATAAACACTAACTTCCTCTCTACTGGCCTAGGTTTAGTTCTAGACACTCACTTCCTCTCTACTGGCCTAGGTTTAGTTCTAGACACTAACTTCCTCTCTACTGGCCTAGGTTTAGTTCTAAACACTAACTTCCTCTCTACTGGCCTAGGTTTAGTTCTAGACACTCACTTCCTCTCTACTGGCCTAGGTTAGTTCTAGACTCACGTCCTCTCTACTGGCCTAGGTTTAGTTCTAGACACTCACTTCCTCTCTACTGGCCTAGGTTTAGTTCTAGACTCACTTCCTCTCTACTGGCCTAGGTTTAGTTCTAGACTCACTTCCTCTCTACTGGCCTAGGTTTAGTCCTGAACACTAACTTCCTCTCTACTGGCCTAGGTTTAGTTCTAATGTAGATACTCACTTCCTCTCTACTGGCCTAGGTTTAGTTTTAATGTAGATACTCACTTCATCACTACTGGCCTAGGTTTAGTTCTAGACTCACTTCCTCTCTTCTGGCCTAGGTTTAGTTCTAAACACTAACTTCCTCTCTACTGGCCTAGGTTTAGTTCTAATGTAGATACTCACTTCATCACTACTGGCCTAGGTTTAGTTCTAATGTACTCACTTCATTACTACTGGCCTAGGTTTAGTTCTAGATTCACTTCCTCTCTACTGGCCTAGGTTTAGTTATAAACACTAACTTCCTCTCTACAGGCCTAGGTTTAGTTCTAGACACTCACTTCCTCTCTACTGGCCTAGGTTTAGTTCTAGACACTAACTTCCTCTCTACTGGCCTAGGTTTAGTTCTAGACTCACTTCCTCTCTACTGGCCTAGGTTTAGTTCTAGACACTAACTTCCTCTCTACTGGCATGGGTTTAGTTCTAGACTCACTTCCTCTCTACTGGCCTAGGTTTAGTTCTAGACACTAACTTCCTCTCTACTGGCCTAGGTTTAGTTCTAGACTCACTTCCTCTCTACTGGCCTAGGTTTAGTTCTAGACTCACTTCCTCTCTACTGGCCTAGGTTTAGTTCTGAACACTAACTTCCTCTCTACTGGCCTAGGTTTAGTTCTAATGTAGATACTCACTTCCTCTCTACTGGCCTAGGTTTAGTTTTAATGTAGATACTCACTTCATCACTACTGGCCTAGGTTTAGTTCTAGACTCACTTCCTCTCTACTGGCCTAGGTTTAGTTCTAAACACTAACTTCCTCTCTACTGGCCTAGGTTTAGTTCTAAACACTAACTTCCTCTCTACTGGCCTAGGTTTAGTTATAAACACTAACTTCCTCTCTACTGGCCTAGGTTTAGTTCTAGACACTCAATTCCTCTCTACTGGCCTAGGTTTAGTTATAGACACTCACTTCCTCTCTACTGGCCTAGGTTTAGTTCTAAACACTAACTTCCTCTCTACTGGCCTAGGTTTAGTTCTAGACTCACTTCCTCTCTACTGGCCTAGGTTTAGTTCTAGACTCACTCCCTCTCTACTGGCCTAGGTTTAGTTCTAGACACTAACTTCCTCTCTACTGGCCTAGGTTTAGTTCTAAACACTAACTTCCTCTCTACTGGCCTAGGTTTAGTTCTAGACACTCACTTCCTCTCTACTGGCCTAGGTTAGTTCTAGACTCACGTCCTCTCTACTGGCCTAGGTTTAGTTCTAGACACTCACTTCCTCTCTACTGGCCTAGGTTTAGTTCTAGACTCACTTCCTCTCTACTGGCCTAGGTTTAGTTCTAGACTCACTTCCTCTCTACTGGCCTAGGTTTAGTTCTGAACACTAACTTCCTCTCTACTGGCCTAGGTTTAGTTCTAATGTAGATACTCACTTCCTCTCTACTGGCCTAGGTTTAGTTTTAATGTAGATACTCACTTCATCACTACTGGCCTAGGTTTAGTTCTAGACTCACTTCCTCTCTTCTGGCCTAGGTTTAGTTCTAAACACTAAGTTCCTCTCTACTGGCCTAGGTTTAGTTCTAATGTAGATACTCACTTCATCACTACTGGCCTAGGTTTAGTTCTAATGTACTCACTTCATCACTACTGGCCTAGGTTTAATTCTAGACTCACTTCCTCTCTACTGGCCTAGGTTTAGTTATAAACACTAACTTCCTCTATACTGGCCTAGGTTTAGTTCTAGACACTCACTTCCTCTCTACTGGCCTAGGTTTAGTTCTAGACACTAACTTCCTCTCTACTGGCCTAGGTTTAGTTCTAGACTCACTTCCTCTCTACTGGCCTAGGTTTAGTTCTAGACACTAACTTCCTCTCTACTGGCATGGGTTTAGTTCTAGACTCACTTCCTCTCTACTGGCCTAGGTTTAGTTCGAAACACTAACTTCCTCTCTACTGGCCTAGGTTTAGTTCTAGACACTCACTTCCTCTCTACTGGCCTAGGTTTAGTTCTAGACACTCACTTCCTCTCTACTGGCCTAGGTTTAGTTCTAGACACTAACTTCCTCTCTACTGGCCTAGGTTTAGTTCTAGACTCACTTCCTCTCTACTGGCCTAGGTTTAGTTCTAGACTCACTTCCTCTCTACTGGCCTAGGTTTAGTTCTAAACACTAACTTCCTCTCTACTGGCCTAGGTTTAGTTCTAATGTAGATACTCACTTCATCACTACTGGCCTAGGTTTAGTTCTAATGTACTCACTTCATCACTACTGGCCTAGGTTTAGTTCTAGACTCACTTCCTCTCTACTGGCCTAGGTTTAGTTATAAACACTAACTTCCTCTCTACTGGCCTAGGTTTAGTTCTAGACACTCACTTCCTCTCTACTGGCCTAGGTTTAGTTCTAGACACTAACTTCCTCTCTACTGGCCTAGGTTTAGTTCTAGACTCTAACTTCCTCTCTACTGGCCTAGGTTTAGTTCGAAACACTAACTTCCTCTCTACTGGCCTAGGTTTAGTTCTAATGTAGATACTCACTTCATCACTACTGGCCTAGGTTTAGTTCTGGATACAAATTCCCTCTCCACTGTTAAACAGAGTGATGTTTTCAGTGTAATACTGCACTGCAGGGGTGTCGGTAACAATGAAACCTTATTTCTGCTGTTAACAGAAAGTTGGGTAACACCTGATTTTTAGCTTATATTAATATTAGTATAATAATTTATATGTTTATAAATCCTTTATAAGTGATCATAAATGTTCTTAATGCTTATGAATTGTAAAGCACATGCTTATAAATGTTTTTGAAAACGATGATATGCTTAGTTATTATGCTTATATATTACGCTTATTTGTTATGCTTATTTATCATGCTTATTTAATATGCATATTTATTATGCTTATTTAATATACTTATTTTTTATGCTTATTTATTATGCTTATTTATTATGCTTATTTATTATGCTTATTTATTATGCTTATTCATCCCGTCATCCTCCTCCTCTTTCTCCTCCTCTTGGGGTTCTCCCGTTTTTTTGTTCGATGTCAGTGTGGGCACTGCGGGGAGGCAGTCTCTAACTGGACAGCGCAGCGGCGGTGGCCCCGTGATTCCGGGAGCCCGGCCTTCTGCGTTATAACGTTACGCTCTGAGGAAATTGTCCTCCTGAGGTCCAATATTTGAGCCAGGCAGCGTTATGACTGCGCGGTGCACGGTGGGAGGAAAGAAAGATGAGTGTTGTTGGTTTATAAGATCTGCCATGGAGGAGTCTTTGTCCTCTGTCTGTCTGTCTAAGGGTCTGTCTATCTGTGTGTTTTCCTGTCTGTCTGTGTTTGTCTGCATGTCTGCGGGTCTGTCTGGGCCACCACATACCTGACTAGCTACCTCCAAACTGTCACAATGACTGGAGGAAGGTGTGCTGCTGTGCTTTAATGAATGATATTGTGTTGGGTTACATAGAATTCCTTTCTTCACACAGCTATATCTTATTTATGCATTTATTTTTGTTCTATTTTATTTGATAAACAATACAAAAAATACACATACAAACGACAACATCATACAAACATGACTTAAAGCAGAACAGAGAACACCATCATGTTCGTGAGAGTCTCCCCTTTCCATAGAGTGGTCACAATAGTTTGTAGGTCAAACTGGACACAACAGACATGTACATGAGAAGACCGATTTTCGTGATGTCTCATGGTCTGACAAACAGCATTCTAGCTCTGCCACCTTTCACCACAGATGCGGAAGTGTGTCACTGGTGGATGCGGTGGATTGAGACGCAAGAAACAGATATCTCTATTATATACTGACAGATTTTGATAGTATGTTTTATTATGTAAAATTGATCACACACAAACCTCAAGTAAAGTAGCTGGGGATGTTTTCATGCTTAGTGCTAACCACTGTTTCATCCTACCCTGTTTACCCACTGTATCTCAACAGGAGTAGACTTTGCTTGGTGACTCAGTTATGTGGCCAGGGCCGAGGAGGGTAGTCGTCTACGGTTTGTCTGTGTGTGTGTATGTGTGTGTCTATCTGTGTGCGTGTGTGTCTATCGGTGTATTTGCTTGCGTATGTGCGTGCACAAGTGTGGGAGGTGGATAATATTGACACAAAGACATCAACTATTTGTCCCGGTTCTCACAGTGAAAGCTCCGACGGCCGGGTTAGAGACAAACAGCTCTGACTCACCACCGGGTTATCAAGAAGCTGTGACCCTCTTATACTGCTGCTTAGGTCCTGTATTTAAACCTATAGAGTTACCCATCATCTAGCTACACCTAGCTACACCTAGCTGCACCTAGCTCCACCTAGCTCCACCTAGCTGCACCTAGCTCCACCTAGCTGCACCTAGCTCCACCTATCTCCACCTAGCTCCACCTATCTCCACCTAGCTCCACCTAGCTGCACCTAGCTCCACCTAGCTCCACCTAGCTCCACCTAGCTGCACCTAGCTACACCTAGCTCCACCTAGCTCCACCTAGCTGCACCTAGCTCCACCTAGCTGCACCTAGCTACACCTAGCTCCACCTAGCTACACCTAGCTGCACCTAGCTCCACCTAGCTCCACCTAGCTGCACCTAGCTCCACCTAGCTGCACCTAGCTCCACCTATCTCCACCTAGCTCCACCTAGCTCCACCTAGCTGCACCTAGCTACACCTAGCTACACCTAGCTCCACCTAGCTCCACCTAGCACCTAGATCCACCTAGCTCCACCTAGCTCCACCTAGCTGCACCTAGCTGCACCTATCTCCACCTAGCTGCACCTAGCTCCACCTAGCTCCAACTAGCTCCACCTAGCTCCACCTAGCTGCACCTAGCTGCACCTAGCTGCACCTAGCTCCACCTATCTCCACCTAGCTCCACCTAGCTGCACCTAGCTACACCTAGCTCCACCTAGCTGCACCTAGCTCCACCTAGCTCCACCTAGCTGCACCTAGCTGCACCTAGCTCCACCTAGCTCCACCTAGCTCCACCTAGCACCTAGATCCACCTAGCTCCACCTAGCTGCACCTAGCTCCACCTATCTCCACCTAGCTGCACCTAGCTGCACCTAGCTCCACCTAGCTCCACCTAGCTCCACCTAGCTCCACCTAGCTGCACCTAGCTCCACCTAGCTGCACCTAGCTCCACCTATCTCCACCTAGCTGCACCTGGCTCTACCTAGCTGCACCTAGCTACACCTAGCTCCACCTAGCTGCACCTAGCTCCACCTAGCTGCACCTAGCTCCACCTAGCTGCACCTAGCTACTCCCGTGACCTGCGTGCGAAGTGGATCAGGCTGGCTTCAGTGCACCTTAACTGGGTGAAGTGATCAGTAAGACCAGTGTCTCTTTAATAAGAGGGGTTCACAGCCAGGCTCAGGGAATTTATACATTCAAAGTTTGTTGGTAATATCTATTGTATACATGATGAAATGCGTTTCAGCAAATACAATCAAAAAACAACTTTGTTTTCCCATAGGGCTATACTGTATTTACATTTTGAAATGTTGAAAAAATGCCTTTTCAGTTTTCAGGTTTATTCAAGTACATTGACAATATATTTGAACATATTTTCTGTGAAATGTTCAGCGGAAAGAAGTGCAGAATCCCCCCCCCCCCGAGAGTTTTAATGAGGCAGGGTGGAGGGGTACTGGAAGGGTCATGGAGGTCATTGGGTCAGGAAGTAACCCAGGTCTTGGTCTCTTGGGTCACCACTTAAGGCTTTGCCAAGAAACAGGAAGTAAAACAGCCCCTCAGAATATTACTCACCAGTGAATTGATCACAGGCAGAGGATGAAGGGTAATGTAATCAGAGATGGGGTGCTGAAGTGTACAGTTTACCTCAAATAGGCTAATGGAGGTGGAAAGAGCAATAGAATGTGGAAAAATAGATAGAATCTGAGCTGTTGGGGTGATGGCTGCCTTCTGCTTTTCCTGTAGTCTCTCTAAGGGACTATGGGAAACTAAGACTGGTGAATTAGGTTATTATCCCTAAAGATATCAGATACTGCAGCTACTGTATGTAATCTTTGAAACGTAAGATTCTTCAGTGTGCCTTGTTGAACTCCCGGTAGGGTTTGAAAAGTAAGATTTGTCAGTATTATTGATTTCACTGATGTTGTCACTCAGAGCCTCCAAACACTAGAGAACTCTCTTTACAACAGTAAGAGTTTATGAATGCAGATAATAGAGGCAGTATTTTGGTATGAGCTGTAGGGTGTTTGAAATAAAAATAGAAATGTTTAAACAAGTCACTATTCTGAGATGGACGGACTGGTGGAATATTGGGTGTTGGCTCCCCATGAGTGTTCCAGTCAAATTGCCATTGTCTGAGGTCTTAGTTCCTTCTAGTAATTATATTTCTATGTTGGAAAGGGCAACAGTAAGCTAATTCCAAAGCTTCATGAGCGATCTGCGTCGTGTAGGATTTAACATTTGTGAAGGTTTCAAGCTATTCACTACTAAGCTTTTCGAAACATAGCTTTGTGCATGCTGCCATATCAACTCTCTGGTTAATAAACACATGCAGAGGAATGGGACTATTTCAGCGCAGACAAGACCTAGTAGGGAACTGAACAACTCTTCAGGCTGCTTTATTATGGTTTTATCTGCTTTATGGTTTATCTTCATGTACTTGTTCCCACACCCTTAAAATACTTTACTGTAGTCTTCTACCTTGTATTTTTTACAGTAGACAATTAGTGATTTGTTTACGTCTGTCCCTCATTTTTTGGTCAACCCTGTGATGTGAACTGGACTCTCTGTTTTTTTCAAAACAAACATTGCACATCTAATAGTCAAATCACAGAGTAAAATCAGGTGAGCTGGTTCTTCTCTTTTTGGCCATTCTCTGGTGTTTTGTAGTGGAAAACTTAGTGGGTCGAGCAGAACACATCAATCCTGGTACCCATAAATAGACAAGCTAGACCGTTTTTTACAATTACATTTTTTGTGACGTTCAATTGCCACACCCTGTTGCACACAACAAGCTTCCATTCCCCCTGTCACAATGGGATTCATGGCTGATTTAAGTAGAAATAGTCGGAACCACCCTTTTATGAGTTATTTTACAACCACCTAAAATATAACTTTCTGTCAAGAACCAAGTTAAACCGATTAATTTGAACTGTTTGTTAATCATACATTTTAATAACAGGTATGACTGGTTTTAATAATAATATTACCTAATAGTTAACTCTACACTACTTATACACAATTTAAAACCAGTCATACCTGTTATTAAAATACTATTTTTTCTATTTCATTACCCCTCCTATATCCTGGCTGTTTCAGTTTCACGGTGGAAACCCCTCCTATAGCCTAGCTATGTTTCAGTTTCATGCGTGACTTGCTAATGTCTCTGTCCTTGACATACACAGCCACCTCCTTGGGCAGGCACTAGTTGATTTTTATCGCTTTTGAAGCCCCACTTTCCCAAACCGGGCACTCTCTGGGGCTCAGCATGAATGTTACATTGACACAAATGAAAAAAGGGAACTCTGTTGGCTGAGCTCTGAATCCCACCGTCAACAGGCTCAATTATGAAGAAGTAATACCTGCGCCTTTATTTATGTGAAAATAAATATGTGTGAAAGCTTTTAAAACATTTGGTTTATTTGACTTTGTGTTTTTTCGGCGCCACTTCACTCCGCTGACCCCTTTTTCCATAAGGACTCCTCTAGAGGACAGGACGGTCGGCCAAGGAAAACTAAAAGTGTTTGCTTCTTTGGTCCAATCAGAGTCACTGATAGATTTTTCTCAACCTCCATGTTGATTTCATGGATTGTCAGTCCTTGCAGCTGCAGCTCGATATTAATTTGAGGGTGGTAACATTTCCCCAACCCCGTCTCTCAGCCTTATACCAAACCAGGTATTAGGGCTGCCATTGAGCTGAAACACAAACTCAGGATTGTGCCTTAAATCGACTAAGTAGATAATCCAAGTAGATCATTTATTTGTGAACTTCATACCGCTGCTACAGATCGTGTGTGGCTAATATATTGATTCTCAACATGAATCAATATACCAGTAGATGTCTTATGGACATTTATGTTGAGTCCCAAGTTGCACCGTAATACCATATTGAGTGCACTACCCCTATGGGCCCTGGTCAAATGTAGTGCACTACAGCACATAGGGAATAGGGTGCCATTTGGGACAAAGACTGATGAGCTCTATGCTAAGACCCTTGTATTGACTCGAGGACCACATCCCACAGTGAGGTAACTCCTATCCAAATATTATGTTTTTAGGTTTCAGCGAATGTGAATGTTTATTTTCTTTATATGTAGTACTGATAAATATTAATCTACCGGAGGTTAATGTAATGTGTTTACCGTATTCTACTGGCATCCATCAATGCTCGGAACCAGACAAGGAGCTCAGAGAAATATGGATTCCAACAGGGTTGAGGTACTCTTTACTACACACACACACACACACACACACACACACACACACACACACACACACACACACACACACACACACACACACACACAACACACACAACACACCACACACCACACATCACACTCACATCACACAAGCACGCACACCACCACATACCCTTCCCTCCGCCCTGTTTAAGCCATGCGTGAGTATTATGAAAACACACTGCTCTGGAAGTGACATGACACCGATGAGGCACCGATGAAGCTGCTGGGTACTTTAGTCACATCTCTGCTGGATCCGATCCCTAGTGTTAATCATGGGTGAGGTTGACTGCTGGCTGGGCTGACAACTGGGCTGCGGACCAAAGTATGTGTGTGTGTGTGTCCGTCTATATGTATATGTGTGTGCGTGCATGTGTATTTGTGTGCATATGCGTGTGTGATAGCGCGCGTGTGTGTGTGGTGTGGCTGTAAATGTATACGGGGGGATACCGAGGCCTCTCTAAATACTGGGGTTGGTCCTGTCAGTTGGGCGACAGTTTGAGAAGCCTGCGTTCACACGTCAGGACCAGACCTCAGTGGCGGCGGGGCGGCGGCGAGGTCATGATGACCTCACCCATCTGTGGCTTCCCTCACGTCAGGCGCCAGTGTCCTTATGTATGTGGGAAAGGGTCTTCAAACCTGTCATATCAACAAGCTCTCTCAGTCTCACTGCAGAATTACACGTTGATCCACGTTTCTCCAAACGTCAAATTTTGAAGTAGTTTCAAGGTTAAGGTTTTGGATAGGGTTAAAACATTACGTTTAGACACTCATTCTGAATGGTTAAGGTAAGGATTAAGTTTGGGATAGGGTTAGAAAATCAAAATAAGAAACAAGTGTCCACCTCTGTGGTCGAACACGCAACCCTCTGATCCAGAGTCATGAGATTGCGCCCATCCATCACCCCGTCCATAACATCCTGGCAAAACCTTGATGGTAATAGAATAGCACTCCCTGTTGCCCCCAGTGGCCAGTTTTGAAGACATTTCCTCAGGATGTGGATAGACGTCCAATTTCGAAGTCACTCTTGTGCAATCTGCCTGGTCATGCATATATACACACACACACACACACACACACACACACACACACACACACACACACACACACACACACACACACACACACACACACACACACAAACAACCTCCCTTACATACTGTATCTCCACTCTAAGGCTCTCAGTCACTTTCTACCATTTGCAGATGTGAAGACAATCCCTGGGAAAAACAGATGTTTTACAACACACGGACATACATTTGGTGGCACAGGTCACAACATAATGTGGAAAAGATTTCAACTTGAGACATTACTGAATATGATGTTTGTTACAGTTTTATACGATTGTTTACACACTAAAATAAAAAGTTCAACACAATTTGCAAAACTCTACTCCAATGAGCAAAACACCTCCACAGATTTGCACAACATTACACACAATGTCTGCTTCACCCTTTTTGCAAAACATTACACACAGTGATTTGTAAAACTCTACACACATTTTCACACCTTAGACACAGATAAGGATTTTGAGGTTACTTCCTTGTCATTACAAAGCCCCGGATTGCCAATGACCACACTAATGAACGAATTGGATAATCACATCCACCAGGTGTGGAAGCACACGTGCTAATTTGAAAACGCAGCACTCAGGTGTGCTATAAAAGGCAGCAGGTGAGTTCACCTGTCTTCAACAAAAATGGAAGGAGCTAGAAGAAGAAGAAGAAGAGTGAGAATGAGAGGGGGAGCTCAAAGAGGAGATGAAGGAGGAAGAGGAGAAGGAGGTAGAGGAAGAGGAGAAGGAGATAGAGGCCAAGGTAGAGGAAGAGGAGAAGGAGGTAGAGGAAGAGGAGAAGGAGGTAGAGGAGGAGGCCCAGGTAGAGGAAGAGGAGAAGAAGGAGATAAAGGAAGAGGCCTAGGTAGAGGAAGAGGTAGAGAAGGACTTGAAGAGTTGATAGAACCTGAACAAAGAAGACAAGGACCAAATTTGACTCAAGAAATCCGTGCAACACTTATTGACCATGTTATCAACCATGGACTGACACTGATGGAAGCTGGACAAAGAGTTCAACCAAATCTCAGCAGAAATACTGTTGCGTCAGTAATTCGGACATTTCATCGAGAAAACAGGTAAGCTAACCACACAGTACATTGAAACTGAAGCTTGCTGTACTTATCATCAATATTGTTTACTGTGACATTTGACAGTAGGCTGCATGTGTATTTTTATATATTTGTTTTACATAGGATTGAGGGTCGAGGACACCAAGGTGGAAGGGCCCTATGTTCACTCGTGCACAAGAGGCCGCCATTGTGAACATGGTTTTGACCAATAATTGTATCAGGCTGCGAGAAATCCAAGCCAATATCATCAATGATGACCATATTTTCAATAACATCCAACGAGTCTCTCTGTCAACATTAGGTCGAATCCTCAAGAAAATTTAAATATACATGAAGCAACTGTATCGGGTACCATTTGACAGAAATTCAGAGAGAGCGAAACATCTGCGCAATGAGTATGTGGAGGTATGTATTGTTCATCTTACTATGGTGTGGTATTGTGCACTGCTCATAATGTTCTGGCACAAAGAAATACTGTGCAATAGATATTGAATAGCATCCTATTGTCTTTTACTGTGTTTCAGAGAGTCTTGCAAATGGATGCTGCAGAAATTCAACATGAATTTATATATGTGGATGAGGCTGGATTTAACCTTGCGAAAACAAGAAGAAGAGGGAGAAATGTAATTGGACACAGGGCAATCACCAATGTGCCAGGGCAGCGAGGGGGTAACATCACCCTTTGCGCTGCTATTACACAAAATGGGGTCCTCCACCACCATGCAAATCTGGGACCCTATAATGCAAATCTAATACTTGCATTTCTTGACAGGTTGCACGAGATTGTCACAGCATTAAACCAGGTGGACCAGATGCGGTACATTGTCGTTTGGGACAATGTCTCATTCCATCGGGCTGCTCTGGTCCAGAATTGGTTCCATGAGCACCCTGAATTTGAAGTCTTATACCTTCCCCCATACTCCCCCTTCCTGAATCCAATAGAATAGTTTTTTTCAGCATGGCGGTGGAAGGTATACGACCTGGCCCTATAACCGTTTGCCCCTCATTCAGGCCATGGAGCAGGCCTGTGATCATATCAAGCAGCTTCTGTGCAGGGGTGGATTCGTCACACGAGGCGATTCTTCCAACGGTGCCTTGCCAATGAAGACATAGCCTGTGATGTGGATGAAATCTTATGGCCTGATCCAGCCAGACGGAGAGATGATGAATAGTTACAGTATTCTTGTTGCTTTTACAGTAGTTTTTCTTCAGAGTCAAAGTGTATGTACTTCATGCAGTAATTTTTATTTGTCTACAGATTTGTTTCATTGATTTCATTGTTGGTTGATTACTGTAACTGATTATGGTAAGAAATACTGTAAGTATTGAAATAAATACTTGAAATATTCAGTCTGCAGCATCAGTGTTGTGCAGTGCTTGGTAAGTTTATAGTAGGCCTATTTGTGTACATTCTCCCTATATCTCAAACTAATCATGAAGAATGTTGTGGGTTTGTCACTATTTTTTTCATCTAAATTATCCCTTACATAACAATGTCTGGCCAAAAATCTAGCACATGCTATTTCCTAAAATTAGTTTTTACAATTGTGTTTTTATTTATCACAGCAGTGTGAAACTGGCTGCAATAGTGTCTGATCATTGAGGACTGTGTTGGTTAAATGAAAACTAATAGCATTTTCACAAATATGTGTATATGTTTTGACTGAAGTGTGTCATTTTGCAAACAATCTAGGAATTATGCAAATTGAGTGTGGTGTTTGGATAATTGTGATTATATTTCGAAAAAAAGAACCCGGTTTTCAAAATTGCGTGTAAACAATTGAAAAAAACTGTAATATTCAACCTAGGAGTCAGTTAGTGGGTAAGCACTGTACATAGATCCCTGTCAATTCATGATTTGATTACTGCCAAAACCAGTACCACTTAGCATTTCTGAGACTATTTCTGAGATTGGTCAGGCAGAAATGATGAATAGTATTGTGAATATCAGAATAGTCTGTCTGTATTTAGCAAAGTCCGCATATTTTTACTGTCACAGTGGGGATTGCAATTTGGAACCGCTGCAATTACGTGTCATACAGACACGCTGACACTGACATCCTAGTCACCACACTGAGCCAGACACTCTGACAATGACATCCTAGTCACTACACTGTGCCAGCTGTACCGGCCAAAAACCCGGAGGAAACCAATTAGGGAGCAGGACAAGGATGGAGGATGATGGGAAAGGGATGTGCTCGGAGGTGTGAGGGTGGTGTGTGTGTATGTGTGTACAGTGCATTTGGAAATTATTCAGACCCCTTGACTTTTTCCATGTTTTGTTACATTATAGCCTTATTCTAAAATGTATTCAATAGTTTTTCCTCATCAATCACCACACAATGCCTCATAATGACAAAGCAAAAACAGGTTTCTAGAAACCCTGTATTTGGGGAGTTTCTCCCATTCTTCTTTGCAGATGCTCTCAAGCTCTGTCAGGTTGGATGGAGCGTGTCGATGCACAGCTATTTTCAGGTCTCTCCAGAGATGTTCGATCGGTTTCAAGTTCGGGCTCTGGCTGGGCCACTCAAGGACATTCAGAGACTTGTCACGAAGCCACTCCTGCGTTGTCTTGGCTGTGTTCTTATGGCCGTTGTCCTGTTGGAAGGGGAACCTTCGCCCCAGTCTGAGGTCCTGAGTGCTCTGGAGCAGATTTTCATCAAGAATCTCTCTGTACTTTGCTGCATCTTTCCCTCGATCCTGACTAGTCTCCCAGTCCCTACCACTAAAAAACATCCCCACAGCATGATGCTGCCACCACTATACTTCCCCGTAGGGATGGTGCCAGATTTCCTCCAGACGTGATGCTTGGCATTCAGGCCAAAGAGTTCAGTCTTGGTTTCATCAGACCAGAGAAGATTGTTTCTCATGGTCTGAGAGTCCTTTAGGTGCCGTTTGGGAAACTCCAAGCGGGCTGTCATACTCTATGTCTTTTACTGAGGAGGGGCTTCCGTCTGGCCACTCTACCATAAAGGCCTGATTGTTGGAGTGCTGCGGTTGTTCCCCATCACCACAGAGCAATTCTGGAGCTCTGTCAGAGTGACCATCGGGTTCTTGGTCACCTCCCAGACCAAGGCTCTTATCCCCTGATTGCTCAGTTTGGCCGGGCGGCCAGCTCTAGGAAGAGTCTTTGTGGTTCCAAACTTCTTCCATTTAAGAATCATGGAGGCCACTGTGTTCCTGGGAACCTTGAATGCTGCAGAATTTTTTTGGTACCCTTCCCCAGATCTGTGCCTCGACACAATCATAGTAATCCTGTGTCGGAGCTGTACGGACAATTATTTCGACCTCCTGACTTGTTTTTTTGCTCTGAAATGCACTGTCAACTGTGGGACCTTACGTAGACAGGTGTGTGCCTTTCCAAATCATGTCCAATCAATTGAATTTACCACAGGTGGACTGCAATCAAGTTGTAGAAACATCTCAAGGATGATAAATGGAAACAGGATACACCTGAGGAGCTCAATTTCGAGTCTCATAGCAAAAGGTCTGAATACTTAGGTATTAAATTAGGTATTTCTGTTGTTTTTTTTTACAAATGTACCAAAATGTCTAAAAACCTGTTTTTGCTTTGTCATTATGGGGTGTTGTGTGTAGATTGATGAGGGGGAAAAACATATTTTATACATTTTAGAATAAGGTTGTAATGTAACAAAATGTGGGAAAAGGGTCTGAATACTTTCCGAATGCACTGTAAGTGTGTGTGTGTGTGTTTGTGTGTGTTTGTTTGTTTGTGTGTGTTTGGCATTTGTGTGTGTGTGTTTGTAGGCAACAGAGAGAACTCTATTTTGCAGTATAAACCCAGACTTTGATTAGGCAGGCAGTCTGAAGCCTGAAGGAGTGGCATTAGCCAGAGAGAGAAGGATTAATAATCATCATTCCTAATGTCCGTCTGTCCATCCCACCTCCTCCATCCCACCTCCTCCATCCCACCTCCTCCTGTCTCCCTGTGGCTCTGGACCAAATCCCATTTTACATCTGTACAAATCTCTCCTCACAAATTAAAAAACACAACCCACACCCTCCCTTATTAGCCATTCCCAACTGACCCTCCCCCCTAATCGTCATCAAAATCTACCCCCCACCTCCATCCCCTCTCACCCATCACCTGTCACCAGTCAGGCTCAACACAAACCCCTAGTATCCCACCCCCACCTCACGCACATGCACACACACGCACACACACACACACAATCTCAGCAGTCAGTCATTCTGGCTGCCTTGCACCTCCCCTGCATTATTCCACCAGGTGGTTTCCATAACAACTGATCAGCATTTTACGGTTGTCTTCCTAATGGCTTCTTATCCTCCATGAGCTGCCTGGGATTTCATTATGAAAGAGAACAATAACGTGAAACTAATAACACACGTTGAGATGTATGCAGCCATAATGAGAGGCTGGGTGGCAGGCTGGGGCGGCTGTTAATATGATGTAAGGTTACTCAGCCTCGTGCTGCACTTGTCTGATGAGCTCAGGGTCTATCAAGACCCACTGTAAGAGAAAGCCTGTTGACAGGAAAACAAGTATAACATATGTAAACTCAAACTGGTGATGGTGATGCTACCTATAAAGAATAAGCAATGCCAGCTAGCAGTTCAGCAGGGTTCAAATAGTATTTGTGTTCTTTACTTTGACTGTTTGATTGAACCTGTGTGTCACGTCTACTCCCGCTCCCCCTCTCCGGCGCTCAACGTCGCCGGTCTACTAACCACCGGTCCTGGCAACCCATCACTATCCACACCTGGCAACCCTTCGTTACGCACACCTGCTCCTCATCAGGCACACCTGGACCTTATCACTTCCCTGATAACTCCCCTTATGTATAGCACTCGGTTGTCATTTCCCATCAGGCGTTATTGTCTCTGTTTCTGTTCTATTGTCCAGACACTTCTCTTGTTTTTGTCAGGTGTTATTGTCTCTGTTTCTGTTCTAATGTCCAGACTCTTCTCTTGTTTTTGGATCAGTATGTGTTCATTTAAATTAAATTCTCTAACTGCACCTGGTTCCTAACGCCCTGCGTCTCCATTACACTGTGAGTCTGCCTGGAGTGCCATAGAGGTGGGGTTTGCACTTTTATTCCATTCGGTACATTGTGATAGACAAGCTCAATCAATCTTAAGTATTTAATAAATATATATATATATAATTTATACTATTTGAACCCAGCTTCTAAAAGCAGTGCAAAGTTTTTTTTCACCCAGAGGGGCGTTACCACTTCCCTCTCTCCAGACAGGGTGCTCGGTAACTGCTTGCAGTCTTGCCAGAATATATGACTTACTCTGCCCAGTCAGGACCTAGCCCTGATGTCAACGCCACAGGGCCAGGGAGGATTCTGCTGTTCTAATACAGTACACTTTGAGGACACTGGGCCAGGGAGGATTCTGCTGTTCTAATACAGTACACTTTTAGGCCACTGGGCCAGGGAGGATTCTGCTGTTCTAATACAGTACACTTTTAGGCCACTGGGCCAGGGAGGATTCTGCTGTTCTAATACAGTACACTTTGAGGCCACTGGGCCAGGGAGGATTCTGCTGTTCTAATACAGTACACTTTGAGGCCACTGGGCCAGGGAGGATTCTGCTGTTCTAATCAAATCAAATCAAATACAGTAATTTGAGGCCACAGGGCCAGGGAGGACTCTGCTGTTCTAATGCAGTAGACTTTGAGGCCAGATGTGAACAGACACATATCAGGCCAAATATACACATGAAAAATAAGGGTTTATTACTTCTGAGCCCTAGACATAACACAACAACATGTCATGCACAGACATTTGGTGCATGTATTATTTTGCAACCCCTACCCACAACTCTCCCGTAGCCCATCAACCAATCAAAATCACTTATACCCAACAGAGAGCAGACCTCAGTAGCTAATTTCTCCTGCCTCCCTTATTACCTCAGCAGCCACATAACATGACAAATTGAAGCTATCTCAAACTTGCAAGGCCAACAACTGCCTTTTAATGGCACAGTCAATGAGGTCAAAGTTTACTTCAGGACTGCTCTTGGTTATGTTTTTACTTTAGTTTGCTTGCTGTTTAGCTTGCCGTCTAACGTGCTGTTTAGCTTACTGTCTGGTTTGCTGTCTGTCTGCGAGCAGATTTCTTCCTGTGTGGGACTGCAATGCAGGCCAATATGCTTGAAAAGAGGATAAGTCACAATCAGCAAAATGTAAACACAACTAGAGACATGTTTGTGACGCGACAACGTTTTGGTAACTAGCAAAATTTTGCAGGAATGCTGTTTAACTAATTGTTTACAACTTTATCTAACTAGCTAAATAAGTTGTCTAACTGTGTGGCATTAATAATTCCCTTCTTCATAATTAGTCACAGTAGCTACCCCACCGCTCTTTGCTAGTAAACACAACGCTGCCATGGAAACAGCTAAGATGTCTCCACTTCTCTTTTCTCTTAGACGTTTGTGTCGTCTCAACTTTCCAATCATATTACTGATAACTAAATATGGCAGTCTTCTTACTTCAGTGGCAGAGTAGTGTACTAGTTCCAAAATGTATTACAATCAATTGTATTGAGTTGATCAATGCAGCTGAACTGTACTTTTGCCAAACTAAAATAACCAACATTGAAACCTTCGGCACATGATACAGTATATTTCAAATTCCACTCTTCAGTCACACCAGAAGTTCAACATCATTAGTGTTGGGTTATGGAGAAGTACAGAGCTTGGCACTCCTCCTCAGGTATCCTTTAGTTAAGTGACACCTTTTAACACCACTATGCTTGGAATAGTTTAACTGGGACCAGATTGGTCTCAGGTTTTAAATCAAGGACAGTTTTCCGATACACGCACACACACGTCCATGCATACACACAAGTGCATGCACACACACACACACACACCTACTCATTCAAGGGTTTTTCTTTATTTTTAATATTTCTACATTGTAGAATAATAGTGAAGACATCACAACTATGAAATA
The DNA here is from genome assembly GCA_030435695.1 of Brachymystax lenok tsinlingensis. NCBI lineage: Eukaryota > Metazoa > Chordata > Actinopteri > Salmoniformes > Salmonidae > Brachymystax > Brachymystax lenok. The sequence goes on from CM059791.1 coordinate 106,894,864, forward strand.
ACACATATGGATTAATGTAGTAACCAAAAAAGTGTTCAAAATATATTTATATTGAGATTCTTCAAAGTAGCCACCCTTTGACTTGATGACAGCTTTACACATGCTTGGCATTCTCTCAACCAGCTTCATCACCTGGACTGCATTTCAATTAACAGGTGTGCCTTGTTAAAAGTTAATTTGTGGCGAATCAGTTGTCTTGTGACAAGGTGTCACGACTTCAGCCGAAGTTGGTGCCTCTCCTTGTTCGGGCGGCGCTCGGCAGTCGGTGTCACCGGTCTTCTAGCCATCATCGATTCATTTTTTCCCCCCATTTGTTTTGTCTTGTCTTCCCACACACCTGGTTTCAATCCCATTCATTACATGATGTGTATTTAACCCTCTGTTTCCCACATGTCCTTGTCCAGAATTGTTTGATGTATAGTGTTTGTTGCTCGTGCTATTTTGTACCGTTTTGGTTGTTTTATTAAACTACTGCGCCTGACTTCTCTGCCACCAGTTAAGCAACCCTTACCCAAGGTGGGGGTGGTATGCAGAAGATAGCCCTATTTGGTAAAATACCAAGTCCATATTATGGCAAGAACAGCTCAAATAAGCAAAGACAAACGACAGCCCATCATTACTTTAAGACATGAAGGTCATTCAATCTGGAAAATTTCAAGAACTTTTAACTTTTCTTCAAGTGCAGTCGCAAAAACCATTAAGCTCTATGATGAAACTGGCTCTCATGAGGACTGCCACAGGAAAGGAAGACCCAGAGTTACCTCTGCTGCAGAGGATAAGTTCATAAGAGTTACCAGCCTCAAATTACAGTCCAAATAAATGCTCCATAGAATTCAAGTAACAGACACATCTCAACATAAACTGTTCCAATGAGACTGTGTGAATCAGGCCTTCAGGGTCGATTTGCTGCAAAGAAACCACTACTAAAGGACACCAATAAGAAGAAGAGAATTGCTTTGGCCAATAAACATGAGCAATGGAAATTAGACCGGTGGAAATCTGACTTTGGTCTCATGAGTCCAAATGTGAGATTTTTGGTTACAACCGCGTAGGTGAATGGATGATCTCCACATGTGTGAGTGGATCCCACCGTGAAGCATGGAGGAGAATGTATGATGGTGTGGGGTTGCTTTGCTGGTGACACTGTCGTTTATTTATTTAGAATTCAAGACACACGTCCTGTTAATGGCTGAAAGGAATACCTTTTATGTCTTTATGCGTTAGTCAACTTTATCTTATGAGCTTTACTGCCTCTCAGGGGTGACTATAATCCTGTGCTTGCATTTTGGGAATAACTTTTATTTGTGTTTGTATGATCCCCACCAACCTACTGTCCCAGACTTCTTTTCTCTGACATTTTTGTGTTGAGCACTGTCTACACTTCACATGCACACCACAACACTCAACTTACTGAAGCTCTTCACAGGTTGTGGTGTTTGTACTCAGTCCACATGGAGTGGGTCCATATTATTAGCTATATAGGATCAATACGTGTTATTGCAGCTATGTCTGCATTATTAAATGATTAAATAAAGGTGACATTTAGGTTAAAAGGTAAACAAATATTGTCTTTAGTTAGTTAATAGTCATGTGTTACATAGGTGGTTGGTGAACCACACATGTGATGAGCAACATGATGAGAATGAATGCATAGGCTTTAGGCTAACAGGCTAACAAATGTGACCCGGGTTTGAGTCCAATCCGTCCGCCCCGGGGCCCCAGGGCCCCAGGTTTGAGTCCAGTTCGTCCACCTAGGGGCCCAGGGTTTGAGTCCATTCACACATGAAGTAGCAGACTTACTTTGTTGAGCTGTAGTAGTGTTCTGACTGTGTTGTTTCTCACTCAGCCTGGCAGGCCTTCTCCTGCAGAGAGCTGGGACTCATAATAATGTGTCTGGCAGTGCTTGGATTCTCTAGGTCCAGATGATGCTTGGCTGAAGCGCAGCACACTTGTCAAAGGGAACTTAGTGATGTTTCATAGGCAATTATTCCCCCTGTGCTGAAGTGTATCCACACACACACACACACACACACTAGTGCATGCACACACGCACGCACGCACGCACACACACACACACACACACACACACACACACACACACACACACAGGTAGGGATCTGCCAACAAAGCTGGGCTTGCCACAAAATAATTGTTTCCACACTGCGCTGTATGATGCATTACAAGACATTTTCTCTGCAGTTTATCCTATAAAAAGCATGTGTTTACATTTTCACATCATATGAGTTGTAAATTGCAGCTAAAATATGAGTAATTGCTGGCCAGTTTTATTGTTTTTTTCAATTGCTAACAAGCATCGGTCAATACTGAAGGCACTTTTTCAAAACTCTTCACACAGTCTGCATTACCAACATGCATCTTGGCCAAACAGTTAATCTCACCACCAAAACACTACATACATGTCTCAAAATAAGCTTGTTCGACCAGAACACTGCAAACATTTCTCACTCAGAAAGCATACATTGTCACTCATAACACACTGACCTAAGAAACACCCTTATTCTATAATGAAATAGTGATTTATGTGAAAAATCATTCACACTTCAAGAGAAAAGTTAATCATTGATGCATTCCTCCCTGTTGTTAGAATAACACCTTTTCACTTTATTGACTGTACTGAAGTATATGTAACAAGAATGAATCAGACATGCAGCACTTTGCTTCAATATACTTAATTTTTGATATATCTTTGCATATAGTACAGTTTTCCACAATTGTTTACACACGTTTGCTGAATCTTTGGGCCATTTTCCCAAAACTCTAAACACAAAACACAAAACCACAAACGTATCTATACAGTGCTGTAATGTATCTATACAGTGGTGATATGATAGTACATTCACAGTATAGTACTTACTTGCACATATTCATAGCGCTGTTCTTTAACCCTCTGAGTTTCGCTCAAATGGCACCCTGTAGACCTGTTTCATCCGGATTCAGTTGTGCTGTTATACATGGTCTTATGTAGACAAGCCCACCTGGTGAACGTTATTGAATATTGTGTTGTCTGCAATTATGTGGTTCTGGATTTCTCGTAGTCTTATGGTATTGTTTGCCACCACCATGTTCACAATAGCTGTTTCCTGTTCTGGTGTGAACAGCCGGTGTCTTCCACCATGGCCTGGCCATCTCTCAGTTCTGCAAAAGTTCCACAAATGTGATATGATTGGTTACAGTAAGCTAAAATAATCTATTTTATTTCATTATGAAATGACATTACTGTAACATTCGCCGACAATCACTGAGTAACATGGGCCTACTGATATGTTGGACTGCAGTATACTACAGTATACATACATAAAGAGCATAGTGTAGATGGTAGGTAACTTACCGGTTGTCATTTCTGAATGTACTCTCTGACCAGCCTCCCTCATACTCAATCCATGGTTGAGCACATGGTCAACCAATGTAGCCCTGATCTCATCTGAGACAACTGTCCTTCCTTGTCCTCGTCCTCGTCCTCCTCTTCCTCCTCTTACTCTCACTTCTTCACCTCTAACTCTTGCTTCACCATTGACTTCCATTTTCCTCCAAAACAGGAGAGCTCATCTGTGGCCTTTTATAGTGCTAAAGCTCTGATTTCTAAGTGAAAAATTCAGCAACTAGTGTTTACACCTGTGAGGAGTGTGTGTTGCCAATTGGTGTATAGAGCTTGGCATTGTGATTGGCGTTTCTTTCCATAGGGACTAAAGATATTTTAATGTTGAAGGTTGTGCTTAGTGTAGAGAACTGTGTGTAGTGTTTTGCAAAAAGTGTGATATAGAATTGAAAACTGAGTGTAAAGCAGGAATTGTGCTTGCAATTTTGCAGACTTCAGGGATTTGGTACATGAGTTTCAGGTTTCGGTGATTGCGTTTTAAGTTCCAATTTTAGAGTGTAAACAATTGGGAAAAACAAATTTACTTGTGAAAAATAAAAAGTTGAAACAAAAAACAAATTCCTGAAATTCCAGGGCTGCAATAATAATTACAAAAAACAACAACAACATGTATAGTATAACACTCATACTGTACAGTACTGTGACTGTTCTCCCTCTCTCCTGCATTTGGCCACAAGTTCTCATCAACTTCTCTGGCGACGCATCTAGTAAAGCATCTTCTAAAATGTTTAATCCAACCCTGGCAGTCTTCAGGAGTATTGTCTCCACACCCGGCATTAATGGCATCCAGTAAGGACATCTGGTCATAAACCTTCCACCTCCACGCAGGGAAAAGCTCCTCTATGGGGTTTAGGAAGGGGGAGAATAGAGGCAGGAATAGTACTGATATCCTGGGATGTGCAGCAAACCAGTCTGTAACTGCAGCAGAGTGGTGGAATGCCACATTATCCCACACAACAACGAAGGTAGGGGAGTTTCTGCCCCTCTCTCCTCCGCTGGCACAAGTCCATTATGCAGGTCATCCAGAAAAGAAATGAGTCTCTCTGTATTGTAGGTGTAACAGCAAACCATCATTGGACAGTGCTGCACACATTATGATGTTAGCTCCTCTCTGGCCTGGGACATCCACAGTTGCTCTGTCCAATCACATTTCTTCCCCTGCGGCGTGTTTTTGCCAGGTTGAATCCATCTTCATCCACAAAGATGAATGTATGTGCAGTTTGCCTGGCTTCCATCTTCATTACTCTCTAAAATACAGTAAATCCACAGTTTTAGAGTACTTTACATTATGCATCGCTGTGTATTTACTCTGTTTGGTTATTGAACAGTCATCTTACCTGGACATATACATACCGGAGTTCTTTCATACGTTCACCGTTTCTCTCAAAGAGTAGAGTGTTCAACTGCTTCATCCTTATTTTATGTTCCTCTAGGACTCTGGCAATTGTCGTTGTGCTGACCGTAATTGACATTCCCAAAAGTGATATTGTCTGCCAGCACTCTGTCCCAAATTTCCCGCAGTTTTATTGCATTGTTGCCAATTACCATGGCAACAATGGCAATTTCCTGCGCATCTGATAATATTCTGCCACTGGATCCTACTGAAAAACACAAAACAATGTAAAAATGTGAACATGCTGTATTGTACTGTAATATGTAGTTCAATTATCATTGAAGGATACAGATCTTACCTGTTGTTTTGCCGGAAAATGTGTACTATTGATGCAACTGTTGAACGCTGCAGATTTGGTTGCACCCTTAAACTGGCCTCTCAAAGAGAGACCATGGTTTACAACATGGTCAGTAATTGTGGCCCTTATCTCATCAGAGACCTCCACTCTTGGTCTTCCTCTCTTTTGTCCTCCACACATTCTCCCTCTCCCTGCCACTCTTCTTTCCCCACCAACCTGTCTTCCTTGATCCATGCTTTCAAACTAACTTTCAGCTGAAATTGTAATCAGCTGTGTTTGGAATGATTGAATATTCTGCTGAGATTTTCTATATGTTTCAATCTGGTTACTGCAGAAATGCACAACATTTGCCATCATTCTGTTTTTTTTCTGTGTTTTTAAACAGTTTTGAAAACATGTACTGCAAATATATAGTTTTGCAGGTGGTGGAGTATGAATGAGAAAAGAGTTCATGGATTTCGGAGAATGTGATCATTGAATGCATTTTGTGTGAAAGCAATAAAAAATTATTCATAGTTTGGTCCACATACACTTCTGTTTCGCTGACTGTGTGAAGAGTTTTGACAATGTGACTTCAGTTTTGACCAATGCATGTTAGCAATTGAAAAAAACTGTAATATGCCTCAATTAAGCTTCTCTCATCAGTCTGACACAAAAGCTTTCTCTATTCTCTAAGGGGAAGTCTACAAAACTGATATGCAGTGATTCATTTGTTACATGTTCAATTTATTCTCATCCTTATCATATAATGAAACTTCACCACGACATATGTACTTTAAAGTATGATAGAACAAAATGTGCTGCTCTCCTCTGTATGAAAACAATAGGTAAGCACTTGATTGGTTAGTCATTACTACCCTGCCCTGTGAAAGAAGAAAGAAGAAGGGAATATACAGAATATAGACATGCACCTTATAGTTGAGAGAGAGAGAGAAAGAAAGAGTGTGAGAGAGAAAGTGTGAGAGAGAGAGAGAAAGAGTGAGAGAGAGAGAGAGAGAGAGAGAGAGAGAGAGAGAGAGAGAGAGAGAGAGAGAGAGAGAGAGAGAGAGAGAGAGAGAGAGAGAGAGAGAGAGAGAGAGAGAGAGAGAGAAAAGTGTGAGAGAGAGAGAGAGAGAGAGAGAGAGAGAAAGAGTGTGAGAGAGAGAGAGAGAGAGAGAGAGAGAGAGAGAGAGAGAGAGAGAGAGAGAGAGAGAGAGAGAGAGAGAGAGAGAGAGAGAGAGAGAGAGAGAGAGAGAGAGAGAGAGAGAGAGAGAGAGAGAGAGAGAGAGAGAGAGAGAGAGAGAGAGAGAGAGAGAGAGAGAGAGAGAGAGAGAGAGAGAGAGAGAGAGAGAGAGAGAGAGAGAGAGAGAAAAAGTGTGAGAGAGTGTGAGAGAGAGAGAGAGAGAGAGAGAGAGAGAGACAACATTACAACATTATAAAATCCATCTACACAAAAATTGGCAAAAAACACACACATTTCTTTCCACAGGGCCAGTGGGTGAGACACGGATGCAGCTTAAGCCCCACTCTCTTCAACATATATATCAACAAACTGGCGAGGGCACTAGAACACTACTAGAATCTGAAGTGTTCCAAAAAAGGTCCTGTTACCTGGACCACGAATACAAATTCCATCTAGACACCGTTGCCCTGGAGCACACAAAAAGCTATACATACCTCGGCCTAAATATCAACGCCACAGGAAATTTCCACAAAGCTGTTAACGATCTGAGAGACATGGCAAGAAGGGCCTTCTATGCCATCAAAAGGAACATAATAATCAACATAGGAATTAGCATCTGGCTAAAAACACTTGAATCAGTTACTGAACCCATTGCCCTTTATGGTCTGGGGTCCACTCACCAACCAAGACTTCACAAAATGGGACAAACACCAAATTGAGAATATGCATGCAGAATTCTGCAAAAATATACTCTGTGGACAATGTAAAACACCAAATAATGCATGCAGAGCAGAATTTGGCTGATACACGCTAACTATTAAAATCCAAAAAAGAGCCGTTTAATTCTACAACCACCTAAAAGGAAGCGATTCCCAAACCGTCCATAACAAAGCCATCACCTACAGAGAAATTAACCTGGAGAATAACCCCATAAGCAAGCTGGTCAAGGACAACACAATTAGACCAACTCATGAGAAAACAGAAAGATAATTTCTTGACACATTGGAAATAATTAACAAAAAAACAGAGGAAACTAGAATGCTATTTGTCCCTAAACAGAGTGTACACAGTGGCAGAATACCTGACCACTGTGACTGAAAAACGAAGGAAATCTTTGACTATGTACAGACAGATAGCCTTGCTATAGAGAAAGGCCACCGAAAAGCAGACCTGGCTCTCCAAATGAGGTGGAAACTGAGCTGCACTTCCTAACCTCCTGACAAATGTATGACCAAATTAGAGACACATTGTCCCCTCAGATTACACATACCCACAAAGAATTAATAAACAAATCCAATATTGATAAACTCCCATATCTATTGGGTGAAATACCACAGTGTGCCATCACAGCAGATAGATTTGTGACCTGTTGCCACAAGAAAAGGGCAACCAGTGAGGAACAAACAAACACATTGTAAATACAACCCATATTTATGTTTATTTATTTTCCCTTTTGTACTTTAACTATTTGCACATCATTACAACACTGTATATAGATATAATATGACATTTGAAATGTCTTTATTCTTTTGGAACTGTTGTGAGTGTAATGTTTACTGTACATTTTTTATTGTTTATTTCACTTCTGTTTATTATCTACTTCGCTTGCTTTGGCAATGTTAACATATGTTTCCCATGCCAATAAAGCCCTTACATTGAAACTGAATTGAAAAAGTGAGTGAGAAAGAGAGAGAGAGCCAGACAGTGAACCATAAAGAGTGGCTCAGTCCAAACTCCCACCACTTCTCCTTCCTATCCTCCTCTGTTCCCCTCCTCTCATACCTGTCTCCCTGTCATTAAGGCTGGTTGATGTTGACTCCCAGTCTCCCTGTAACTAGGGCTGGGAATGTTGACTCCCTGTCACTAGGGCTGGGGATGTTGACTCCCTGTCTCCATGTCACCAGGGCTGGGGATGTTGATTCCCTGTCTCCCTGTCACTAGGGCTGGGGATGTTGACTCCTTGTCTCCCTGTCACTAGGGCTGGGGATGTTGACTCCCTGTCAATGTGCTGGGGATGTTGACTCCCTGTCTCCCTGTCACTTGGGCAAGGGATGTTGACTCCATGTCACTAGGGCTGGGGATGTTGACTCGCTGTCTCCCTGTCATTATGGCTGGTGATGTTGACTCCCTGTCTCCCTGTCACTAGGGCTGGGGATGTTGACTCCCTGTCTCCCTGTCATTAGTGCTGGGGATGTTGACTCCCTGTCACTAGGGCTGGGGAAGTTGACTTCCTGTCTCCCTGTCATTAGGGCTGGGGATGTTGACTCCCTGTCACTAGGGCTGGGGATGTTGACTCCCTGTCTCCCTGTCATTAGGGCTGGGGATGTTGACTCCCTGTCACTAGGGCTGGGGATGTTGACTCCCTGTCTCCCTGTCACTAGGGCTGGGGATGTTGACTCCCTGTCTCCCTGTCATTAGGGCTGCGGATGTTGACTCCCTGTCTCCCTATCATTAGTGCTTGGGATGTTGACTGCCAGTCTCCCTGTCATTAGGGCTGGGGATGTTGACTGCCAGTCTCCCTGTCATTAGGGCTGGGGATGTTGACTCCCTGTCTCCCTGTCACTAGGGCTGGGGATATTGACTCCCTGTCTCCCTGTCACTAGGGCTGGGGATGTTGACTCCCTGTCTCCCTGTCATTAGGGCTGGGGATGTTGACTCCCTGTCTCCCTGTCATTAGGGCTGGGGATGTTGACTCCCTGTCTCCCTGTCACTAGGGCTGGGGATGTTGACTCCCTGTCTCACTGTCATTAGGTCTGGGGATTTTGACTTCTTGTCTCCCTGTCATTAGGGCTGGGGATGTTGACTCCCTGTCTCCCTGTCACTAAGGCTGGGGATGTTGACTCCCTGTCGGCCTGTAAGCTTTTCCAGATGAAGATGTCTCTTCTCCCTCTATTAAACTGTGCTGTCACTGTGTCCACTTTCTTTCTGCCAGTACAAGCACATTAGCAGTAGCCTGTTCCCAGATCTGTTTGCACTTCATAGCCAAATCCTTGTTGTTGGGTAACCCCAGTTGCCAAACTAAACCTGATTCAGATGACCATCCTAACCATGCTAGATTACGGAGACATAATTTATAGATCAGCAGGTAATTGTGCTCTCGAGCGGCTAGATGTTCTTTCGGCCATCAGATTTGCCACCAATGCTCCTTATAGGACACATCACTGCACTCTATACTCCTCTGTAAACTGGTAATCTCTGTAAACTGTAAGACCCACTGGTTGATGCTTATTTATAAAACCCTCTTATGCCTCACTCCCCCCTATCTGAGATATATCCTGCAGCCCTCATCCTCCACATACAACACCCGTTCTGCCAGTCACATTCTGTTAAATGTCCCCAAAGCACACACATCCCTGGGTCGCTTGTCTTTTCAGTTCGCTGCAGCTAGCAACTCGAACAAGCTGCAACAAACACTCAAACTGGACAGTTTTATCTCAATCTCTTAATTTAAAGACTCAATCATGGTCACTCTTACTGACAGTTGTGGCTGCTTTGCGTGATGTATTGTTGTCTCTACCTTCTTGCCCTTTCTGCTGTTGTCTGTCCCCAATAATGTACAGTTGAAGTCGGAAGTTTACATACACCTTAGCCAAATACATTTAACTCAGTTTTTCACAATTCCTGACATTTAATCCTAGTAAAAATTCCCTGTTTTAGGTCAGTTAGGATCACCACTTTATTTTAAGAATGTGAAATGTCAGAATAATAGTAGAGAGAATGATTTATTTCAGCTTTTGTTTCTTTCATCACATTTCCAGTGGGTCAGAAGTTTACATACACTCAATTAGTATTTGGTAGCATTGGTAGCATTGCCTTTAAATTGTTTAACAAGAAATGTGTGGAGTGTATAATAACTTCCAACTTTAACTGTATGTACCATGTTTTGTGCTGCTATGATGTTGTTGTCATGTTGTGCTGCTACCATGCTGTGTTGTCATGTGTTGCTGCCTTGCTATGTTGTTGTCTTAGATCTCTCTTTATGTAGTGTTGTGGTGTCTCTCTTGTTGTGATGTGATGTGTGTTTTGTCCTATATTTATATATATATGTTTATCCCAGCCCCTGTCCCCGCAGGAGGTCTTTTGCCTTTTGGTAGGCCGTCATTGTAAATAAGAATTTGTTCTTAACTGACTTGCCTAGTTAAATAAAGGTAAAATAAATACAAAAAATAACAAAAATATAATACTACACTGTAACTGGGACTGACTCTCTGATCAGCCCACTCAATATAATATTACACTGTAACTGGGACTGACTCTCTGATCAGCCCACTCAATATAATACTACACTGTAACTGGGACTGACTCTCTGATCAGCCCACTCAATATAATATTACACTGTAACTGGGACTGACTCTCTGATCAGCCCACTCAATATAATACTACACTGTAACTGGGACTGACTCTCTGATCAGCCCACTCAATATAATACTACACTGTAACTGGGACTGACTCTCTGATCAGCCCACTCAATATAATACTACACTGTAACTGGGACTGACTCTCTGATCAGCCCACTCAATATAATACTACACTGTAACTGGGACTGACTCTCTGATCAGCCCACTCAATATAATACTACACTGTAACTGGGACTGACTCTCTGATCAGCCCACTCAATATAATACTACACTGTAACTGGGACTGACTCTCTGATCAGCCCACTCAATATAATACTACACTGTAACTGGGACTGACTCTCTGATCAGCCCACTCAATATAATACTACACTGTAACTGGGACTGACTCTCTGATCAGCCCACTCAATATAATACTACACTGTAACTGGGACTGACTCTCTGATCAGCCCACTCAATATAATACTACACTGTAACTGGGACTGACTCTCTGATCAGCCCACTCAATATAATACTACACTGTAACTGGGACTGACTCTCTGGTCAGCCCACTCAATATAATATTACACTGTAACTGGGACTGACTCTCTGATCAGCCCACTCAATATAATACTACACTGTAACTGGGACTGACTCTCTGATCAGTCCACTCAATATAATACTACACTGTAACTGGGACTGACTCTCTGATCATCAGATTTCTAATGCTGTGTGGTTAATTTGACTGGCATGTGATGTATCGTAACTGTACGTTCTCATGGCTTCTTCAATGTTGACAGCAAATTACATTACATCAACTGCACACTGCATTGCAGGGAAAGAGCTCTCACAGACTAATTTCAACGTAGTGTTTTACACCTGTTGTATCCTGTGCACGTGGGGAATACACTTTGAAAAGTTGAAAACACTGGATGCAGGCAAGGGAAGTAACGGAGATCAGCAAAGGGAACACCTCTTTCTGTTTTGGCCAAGAAATGCTTTAGAATTGTGGGATTCAGTTTGTTTACACGCACACATGCACACATACACACATACACACACACACGCACACGCACACGCACACGCACACACACACACACACGCACACACACACACACACACACACACACACACACACACACACACACACACACACACACACACACACACACACACACACACAGAGAGAGATAGTGGTGAGATGTGAGTTACACATGCAACGCCTTGCCTCTGCTGAAGGACTAGAGCTGAGCTGGACTGGGGTGGGCTGGGCTGGTGGGTTGGTGGATGTAGTCAGGGTGTGAAAACCTAAATAAACCTTGGGTGGGGTTCAGGAAGAGAAATACAAACACCTGTCACCTCCGTGTCAAACACCAGCAACCAATTAGAGACATTGGGAATGAGGAAGTGGAAGTGTTCCAGTTTGCCAGTGTTCTATCTTTCCGGAATAGGTGCTGATTTTGTTTGTCTTCTACACATATTTTTGTCAGGACATGTTTGTTTATTTGTCAATTGTTTGAGATAATCTGAAGGAGAAGGAATGTGATGGAAATCACTCAGATGTAGAGAAAAGTACCAAGTTAAAGGGTGGTGAAAAGAGTGAGATTTCAAAACGAAAGGTCACAGCGAAGTGCATTATTCAACCCTTATTGCGGAAGATCAGCTTTAGAGCGTGATTGAAATTTAAAGACAATGTTCCCGCCGTAGCAGAGACATGCATTCTTGGCTAACGCTGTATGTGTCCCTCAATCAGAAATGACCTTCACATTTCTATTGAGTAATCTGTAATGCTTCTGCCATACAGACTGAATAGAGCCCTTAGTAACACTTGACACACTCCTGTCGTGTTATCAGGTGAGATCAGGTGACTGGTGACACTCCAACACTACAGTCTCACTTGTCACAGAAGTGTCGCCCCCTCTCAAAGCACTTCATCTTTAACAGCTGTTTCTTTCTTGGTTGGATAAACAAACTAATCCCTCACAAACTGTTCCACAAAATGAAGGCTGAAACATTATTATCTACATTATTACAGAAAGAAGTTGCTCCTACTTATGTTTTAATGTGGTAGTAACAACATTGTTGTTACATGGTACTTTAGAAAATACTTTGTATTTACATATAAATGTGGTTGAGCGGCTGGATTGTGTAATTTCAGTGTTACTACACAGGTATAACAGCAATAATATAAAACCCTGATGTATTATTCTGGTATGAATCATTTAGTCTTTTCAAATCATAATGAGCTTGCTGATGGACAGAACATTCAAACGTCATCTGAACATCACTGAAGTTGTCTGGGAATCATACTGGCTGTCTACTTGTTTTCTTGCTTCGATTCAAACTTCATGAAAGAGCTTCTACCCACCTTAACCAGACCTGGGTTCAGATAGAGTTTGAAATCATTCAAATAACGTATATCGCTAGCTTGCGGGGGAGTAGCAGAGGGGTTTACATTTTTGGGAGTATTCTGTCTGTCCATTAAGCCAGGCAAGTTCAATCAAGCGCAGATAAAATATTTGAAATATCTTCAAATCATATTTGAACCAAGGTCTGACCCCAGCGTGAAACTCCCAGCTGTAAACCACCAGTAGGTTAGTGCCTAGTTAGAGGTCAGAGGTCAGAGGTTAATTGGGTGCCCTGGGCCATTCAGCAGGACACTATCCTAAATATAAACTGTTTTTATGGGGGAAGAGCTGTCATTTGACCCCAGGGAATATGTTATCAACAATTTTGCAGTGGGTAGTTATTCAGTGATTCAGCGTATTAGCTGCTGTTAGTTGGTACTATGCCATGAAATTAATTAACTATGCCATGAAATTAACTAACTATGTCATGAAATTAACTAACTATGCCATGAAATTAACTAACTATGCCATTGAAGTTGTTTACTCGATCTCCAGGACCGGAATATGTTTTTTTATAATTCTATTGAAAAATGACTGTGTCCTGTAGCAATCAGGAAGGATTTCAAAATCTTTTTTCTATTTTCAAACTGAAAATGAAGATAGATCGCCCATCTGTTTTTAATCAGCGTCCAATCACATCCTCTCGTTGGATAGAAGTCGAGACTACACATTTTCTCATTGGCTCATGAGTCCAGTTGGTCTACAGCAGAGAAAAAGCATCAATGGGCATGCTCTGCTTCTGGACCTCCTGCTCAACAGATACAATGTGCTGGCCTCCACTAAACCCAGACCCCTCCTGTTTCCCACTCTCTATGTAGCCATATCCATACGCTGGCCTCCACTAAACCCAGACCCCTCCTGTTTCCCTCTCTCTATGTAGTCATATCCATACGCTGGCCTCCACTAAACCCAGACCCCTCCTGTTTCCCACTCTCTATGTAGCCATGTCCATACGCTGGCCTCCACTAAACCCAGACCCTTCCTGTTTCCCACTCTCTATGTAGCCATGTCCATACGCTGGCCTCCACTAAACCCAGACCCTTCCTGTTTCCCTCTCTCTATGTAGCCATGTCCATAAGCTGGCCTCCACTAAACCCAGACCCTTCCTGTTTCCCTCTCTCTATGTAGCCATGTCCATACGCTGGCCTCCACTAAACCCAGACCCTTCCTGTTTCCCTCTCTCTATGTAGCCATGTCCATACGCTGGCCTCCACTAAACCCAGACCCCTCCTGTTTCCCTCTCTCTATGTAGCCATGTTCATACGCTGGCCTCCACTAAACCCAGACCCTTCCTGTTTCCCTCTCTCTATGTAGCCATGTCCATACGCTGGCCTCCACTAAACCCAGACCCTTCCTGTTTCCCTCTCTCTATGTAGCCATGTTCATACGCTGGCCTCCACTAAACCCAGACCCCTCCTGTTTCCCTCTCTCTATGTAGCCATGTTCATACGCTGGCCTCCACTAAACCCAGACCCCTCCTGTTTCCCTCTCTCTATGTAGCCATGCCCATGCATGGCTCAGTGCAAAGCAAGCAGGAGAGATGCTTTGTGTCAGGCTAGCATCAGCTCCCGCAGTCAGCCAAGTGTGTTGAGACAGATTGCACTTTTGCCTTGCCCTGACATCTCTGGTTGTATGCATTTTGCCAAAGAGCTGTCAGAGATTCAGAGGGGTGGAGGGGAGAGGGGAGAAGGGTGGAGGGGAGAGGGTTGAAGGGGAGAGGGGTGGAGAGGAGAGGGGAGAGGGGAGAAGGGGAGAGGGATGGAGGGTGGAGGGGAGAAAGGGAACTGCCTGGTGAGCCTGTTCTTGTCTCAGCGCCTGGACCCAGTGAGTGGACATTGGCGGCTTTCCGGCCATGGGCTCCTAATTGAGTCTCAGGGCGAAGAGGTGTTGGTAGACCAAAAGAGGAAAGGAGGGCAGTGTGTGTGTGTGTGTGTGTGTGTGTGTGTGTCCAAATGTGTGTGTGGTCCTATTCACATCACACACACACACACATTTGGACACACACACACATGCACACACACACACACACACAATAACCACCCCACCCCCACACACACACACACACTGTGTGAGCTTGTGGGCTGATTGGACGTGACTATTTGTGGTTAGGGCCATGGGACAGTAAACCTCTGACACTGTGCAGGAGCAGCAGCAGGAAGCACAGTGGATTAGGCCTGGGCTTGGCTGAGGCTTGCATGGTACACCATATCCCACAAGCAGTTATGTCTCACTAAATGTACTACATTATTCACCAAGAAGAGCAATGCTGTCCAACCTTGTGCCAATGCCAATGGGTTTACTTGGTTGTGACTCTGATTGGCTGTGTGTATAGAGGGAGATGCCAGGCTATCTACTTCACACAGGGATAGTAATAGTATGTCTGACAGTCATGAGTAGCAGTCAATACATCATTGATGTGTAGAAACCAACATATCACATATTAATCCATGCAGTAAATGGATCATGTTTCTAATCCATCAATGGAATCGGTCTTCAACAACTTATACACAACACTATGACTAGGGCCAGGGGTTCGTCCTGACTTTACAACCTGAACCAGAAAAACCTCTTGGACCATGCTGTGATATGTTGTAAAACACTAAGGACTTTATCCACAGCCTTGTTCTTAGGTAGTGTCTCATCCAGGTCAGTGTCTATGTAAGTACTGCTTGAAATAGACTCAACCTGTCTCCTCCCTCCCCTCCTCCCATCATCTCCTCCTCCCTTCCTCCTCCTCCCCTTCTCCCTTCCTTCTCCTTTCCTCACCTCCTCTTTTCTCCTGGCTGAGGAGGATTTCACCAGCGCGGTGATGTCACCAATTCTTCCTCACACCTAGCCGAAAAGGACTCAGCGCCGGCCGGTTCAGTCAACCGCAGTCTGGCCGGTTTCCTGTCATACCATCCCCGAGCATACAGTGAGAGACAGATGGCAAACACACAGGGCCCTTCCACCTGTTCACACAGCCAGGTCAAGGGGCTGATCATGGGCAGGTCCCCGGACCTCAGGGAAGAGTGGCAGGGCCCCAGAGCGGCAGGGCCCCAGAGTGAATCAATGCATGTCAACGATGGGCCAAAGTCAGCAATGTGTCATAGAGGTCTGTTAGGACTAAGAGGAAGTCTATGAGGACAATGGGAGCAGGGCTCCTCTTGATGGGTTCAATACAATTCTTTATTTAGCCAGGATAGTCCACTCAACAACAATTCTCACTGCTTTCCAGGGAGTATATTTTTTTCATGAACTAACAGAAGAATCAATCACTCTACACTGTACACATACAGTACCAGTCAAAAGTTTGGACACACCTACTCATTGCAGGGTTTTTCTTTATTTTTTACTATTTTCTGGTTGTAGAACATTAGTGAAGACATCAAAACTATGAAATAACACATGGAATTATGTAGTAACCCAAAAAGTGTTAAACAAATCAAAATATATTTGAGATTTGAGATTTTTCAAAGTAGCCACCCTGTACCCTGTGCCTTGATGACAGCTTTGCACACTCTTGGAATTCTCTCAACCAGCTTCATGAGGTAGTCACCTGGAATGCATTTCAAATAACAGGTGTGCCTTGTTAAAAGTTAATTTGTGGAATTTCGTTCCTTCTTAATGCGTTTGAGCCAATCAGTTGTGTTGTGAGAAAGGTAGGGGTGGTATACAGAAGATAGCCCTTCTTGGTAAAAGACCAAGTCCATATTATGGCAAGAAGAGCTGAAATAAGCAAAGAGAAACGGCAGACTTAAGACATGAAGGTCAGTCAATGCGGAAAACCGCAAAAACAATTAAACACTATGATGAAACTGGCTCTCATGAGAACCGCCACAGGAAATGAAGACCTAGAGTTATCTCTGCTGCAGAGGATAAGTTCATTAGAATAAATGCACCTCAGATTTCAGCCCAAATAAATGCTTCAGAGAGTTCAACAGACACATCTCAACATCAACTGTTCAGAGGAGATTGCTTGAATCAGGCCTTCATGGTCGAATTGCTGCAAATAAACCACTACTAAAGGATACCAATAAGAAGAAGAGGCTTGCTTGGGCAAAGAAACACGAGCTATGGACGTTAGACAGGTAGAAATCTGTCCTTTGGTCTGATGAGTCCAAATTTGAGATTTTTGGTTCCAACCGCTGTGTCTTTGTGAGACGCAGAGTAGATGAATGAATGATCTCCGCATAAGTGGTTCCCACTGTGAAGCTCGGAGGAGGAGGTGTGATGGTGTGGGGGTGCTTTTCTGGGGACACTGTCTGTGATTTATTTTGAATTCAAGGCACACTTAACCAGCATGGCTACCACAGCATTCTGCAGGGATACGCCATGCCATCTGGTTTGCGCTTAGTTGGACTATCAGTTGTTTTTCAACAGGACAATACCCAAAACAAACCTCCAGGCTGTGGAAGGGCTATTTGACCAAGAAGGAGGGTGATGGAGTGCTGCAAGAGATGACCTGGCCTCCACAATCACCCGACCTCAACCCAATTGAGATGGTTTGGGATGAGTTGGACCGCAAAGTGAAGGAAAAGCAACCAACAAGTGCTCAGCATATGTGGGAACTCCTTCAAGACTGTTGGAAAAACATTCCAGGTGAGGCTGTTTGAGAGAATGTCAAGAGTGTGCAAAGCTGTCATCAAAGCAAAGGGTGGCTACTATGAAGAATTTAAAATCTTAAATATATTTTGATTTGTTTAACACTTTTTTGTTTACATGATTGCATATATGTTATTTCACAGTTTTGATATCTTCACTAATATTCTATAATGTAGAAAATAGTAAAAATTAAGAACAAACCTTGAGTGAGTAGGTGTGTCCAAACTTTTGACTGGTACTGTACGTGTAAAGAATTACATTTCAATTTTTATCCACAACTTTTTCCACAACTTTATCCACAACTTCATCCACAACTTTATCCACAACTTTGGAAAGTAATAAATGAAAGCACCAGAGTTGAATGTTCTCAGTAAAGCTTGCCCAGACTAAAGACTAGCCTTATGTTCTTTGGCTGCAGGACGAATTTTCCTACAAGAGCAATCGTCAGATTTCTTAACTGGGGAAGTCCGACCACCTAGGTACATTTGTCCTCTGCGTGTTCATGCAGCGATTCAGCCAGCATGTTTATGGAGAGGTAATTGAGGGACAGGTGAGTTGAAGTTGGGAGACCCGTTGTTTTGTTTAATTTTCCACTGGGCACACACTGGTTGAATCAACGTTGTTTCCACGTCATTTCAATTAAATTATATTGAACCATTGTGGAATAGATGATGAATTGACGTCTGTGCCCAACAAATTTTCTCTTGTAATCCACAACCGTGCTAGCTAGACCTCGCTTAACCCCATTACTTTACCCCCAATCAACACAGGGATGTTAGGCAACATGTAACCTCTGTCTCTCCATGATCTCTCTCTCTCTGGTTTTTGGCAAAAACCTGTCATAGTATCCCCTTCACTCGCTCGCTCATTTGTACGTGTTCAACAACGGCAACAAGACCTCTACAGTCATTTCCAGAAAAACTGTCCAAATTACTTTAGTGTTAAATTATCTCTAATTGGTCGCTGTGTTGGGTTACTGGCGGATGCCGTCCAATCACTTTGCCTGGCAGTGAAAGGCTCTACTCATTTCCAGCTGGTTAATGATGGCCAAACGGGTGCTTACCAACATCACGCCATTTGCCAAAGTTTACCACGGATGACTATTAAATGGCTGTGAGGTTTGTTTTACTTAATGCCATTGTCACTTATGGTGTAGCTGCTAGCTCCCAGTCAGCCCCTCTACGACTGGGAATCATTTCTCTCCAGGCACAATGAAGACTTGTCTGAAAAAGTAGAGTAGGTCCTAGAAAATAACGAATAATGATCATGCATGCAATACGTCTATGTCGAGCTCAGTGGTCAGTTGAGAGGTTTTTGTAATTACACAAGAGGAACAGGGGCTGGTCCTTAATCCACAATGCAATTACAAACCAATTGCTCAAGTACTTAATTTCTACAAGAGCAACTTCATTTTACATTTAGTTGGACCAAAACAGATGTTTGATTTGAAAAATCCTCAGGTTTGTGACACAACTCTCTTTACTGAAATGTTACATTTTCCAGCCCTTATTGCCATTGTGTTGATGTTGTGGATCAGGCAGACTCCCTTCCATAAGTTCCTGATGTGTTTCCCAAGCATTCACTAGGGACACCACCAGGGGTGAAAGTAAGGTGATATGGTCCTGTACGGCAACCCGCTAAATAAATATTGCGGTACTCCATCCCGTTAAAACGTGAGGCAATCACAATTAATACAGCATGCCCAAAAAACTACAGGCTACTACACCATTACTTAACATTACTGCAGGTCAGCCACATGAAAAATGTGCAAATTGACTAGAATATACTCGTGGTATACGCTCCAAATTGCATTGTGGTTTGAAGAGAACACTTACATTTCGTCAATGCAGAGATTTGTGACCGAAACCGAAGTTGACTCACGTGAGGACAACAGTTGCTGCATCAATTAGGCTACAAATGTAGGCCTAATGACAACCGCAGAATTTCATTACAATACACGTAGTTGTTTTTAACAGATGTCTCATTCCATTCATCAGATTGCGGGTACACAGTGCACTGTTGAAGTTTGGATGCTGAATTTGTTTGTGTGTGGACGAATGTGCAGGGTAGCCTGCAGGAGCACCTTTGTTAGGTGATTGTTTGACCATCAGATGAAAACATCATGACTGGTTGTGTTTACGCCACATAAAAAGGCATAGGCGGTGTGTCCATAAGGCTATAGGAAGCTAAAGTAAATTTTATTAAATTGGCAAAAGTATATAGCCTAATTAGCTTACTTCTCTATATACTTAAATCAATTCACTCATTCAAATAAGGCTAATACACCAGAAAGCATGATTTTGCCAGAGAGTATCATTAGCTTCTTTTTTTTTTAAAGCTGTGGATTGTTTTAAATAGCATAGACTACTGTCGGAAGGGCCTGCAATTTGGGCAGCACACGCTGCAAATACCAAATAGATAATGGTTGAGTTGCAACTGTCCGTGAAAAGCAGAAAGTCCCAGCCAGGCATATGCAATATTAAAAAATGCAATTGCGGAAAAACTGTTTTGGAAAGCAAATGGCTATTTCTTTAATGAGATAACAATGAAAAGACTCCAATCTGTCATTCAGTTATCAAAATTCTTAATTTAATTGAGCGAATAGTAGCCTCTTATTGGCCATATCCCCGGTAAATGTGCATATTCACTGTCTTTTTCATTAGGGCAGTGCCACTTTTGTTTGTTTTGGACAATCATTTCCTCCTCCAGGTTAGATGGACGTCATATTGTATTTGTGTCTCCCTTTTTCGTAGGCCGAATATACGGGTCAGACAACATCATTTTTATTGATCTGTTTGCCAGTGTCAGCAGAGTAGGCTACCCTGTCATTTTTGTAGTATAAAAGAATGTGTATGTGCACTTTTGTGTCTCGTACCGGTAAGAAATTAAATCTACTGTGCTTTCCCCCCTGGACACCACTTATACTATTGCAATAGCCAGCAGCAGTGCATTCACCACGTCAGTGTTATCTTTTTAATACCTGGGCCCACTTGTAACCTGAACCCTCTAAGAAGCAACGATAGCAGGCTTCTCTCTGCATGGGGTCGTGTTGCATCAGGGGTCAGAGTGGAAAACAGAGGCTCTCTTTGTGTTTTCCCAATGAAGTCTAGGACGAGAGGTAGCTGGGTAGGTAATCAAGGCAGGAGCCGAAAGCATACACCGCTTCCAAATCAGCTCCAGCTTCAGCCAGACCCAGCAGAATTTATCACAAACGTATTAACTTCTACCGGGACTCAAATTGAAACCAGCTCAGGCTCGGCTCACGCTCCACAGGCGCTAAGTGTGAGAAGTGACAGAATGATTTAAGGAGGAATCCAACAGCAGATGATTAAGAACTGGGTCGAGAAGGAGGGAGGAGGAGGGGGGAGGAGGGGGGGAAAGGAGAAGGAGTGAGGAGGAGGGGAGAAGGGGAGGAGGGGACAAGGAGGAAGGGAGAAAGGGAGGAGAAGTGAGGAGGAAGGGAGAAGAAGAGGAGGAGGGGAGAAGGAGTGAGGAGGAGGGGAGGGGAGAAGGGGAGGAAGAGGGAGGAGGGGAGGAAGGGAGGAGTGTAAAAGTGAGCGTTTATTCAGAGAAAGCTGTAACCCTGTACGTTTGGACTTCAGCCCCTCTGTGTGATTATTCAGTTAGTCTCACACGTCTCGCTTTCCCCCAAAACTGATTATTTCCCATCTCTCACCACCCCCAATTCAGTCATCTCTCAGTTACATATCCCCTTTTTATCCTATTCTGTGAAGTTTGGAAGCGGGCACTCCTTCAGTGCTCTTTAGGTACTGTAATGCGGTGTGGTCTGGCACACTGACGCATCCTGAAGAGCCATCTGCAAACCCAAAGGCTGAGAGAGCAAGTGGGATTTCCTGTATGGCTGCAGGTGCCTTGTGCTGTGAAGACACATTCTACCATCTGGCACGTTGAGGTACTGTTGACCTTACAGTCTGGCAGTGATCTTTAACAGTCTACTGCATCTTCACAGAAGAGTCACAAGAGTGGCTCAGCACGTATAAACCTCCAGTGTACTTCCTCAGTGTTCTGACAATGCCTGCATCTCTGTCCACCGTGTAAAACCTTAGAGAATGAGCCTGCAGCTGCAGATACACATACATGTAAATGTGCTGCTCTGCCCTCCTGTGTACCATAGTAAATACAATATTGTGAAATGCATCCGCTTCAAAAGCGTGTCTAACATTAGTTGTGTGTGCGCGTGTGTGTGAGCATGTGAGTGGGTGCGCATGCATCTGTGTTTGCATGTGTGTGTCAGTCCCTCCCACTATTCCTGGGCTTTGTTAGGCCAGGTGTGTCTGTTCTGAGTGCAGTGGCCCGGGGAGCCGTGAGAACAAGATCGCAGGTCTCTTCTCTTCCCTCAGCTATCTGATTTATCTCACCCTCTTTGGCATTTTAGCAAACAATAGTGGCCCCTTCAATATTGATCTGGATCTCTCTCTCTATCTATCTCTATGGCTGTGTCCCAGATGGCACTCTATTTCCCCTATTGGGCCCTGGTCAAAAGTAGTGCACTATATAGGGAATAGGGTGCCATCTGGGACTCACCCTTTGTGTTGCTCAGGTCCAAGGGAGGCTGCTTTAAATCAGGCCTTGCTGAAGTTTATTTTAATATGTAATTAGCCATGGGTGGGCACTGGGCCTTTGATTATAGGAAGTGCCTGGGGGGAGTGGATGTAAGGATGGCAGAATTTTGACAAAACACTCCAGACTGATCAATCATGAGCCCTGACAGAATGTTTTGTCCCTAATTTCAGAGCACTACGTTTGGAGATAGAGGCATTCTCTTGGTCCTTGGTCACTTCATTCAGGGACTCAAACAAGGAAATCGGATCTGGTATTCTCATTTCCTCCTTTGACACTTTTCCCAGGCCGTAATGCACCTCAAAGATTGTAGATCCACAGTCTTTTCCCAGTGTAGTGTGATGCACGTCAGCCACTGTAGATCCACAGTCTTTTCCCAGGGTGGTGTGATGCACGTCAGCCACTGTAGATCCACAGTCTTTTCCCAGGGTGGTCTGATGCACGTCAGCGACTGTAGATCAAAGTCTTTTCCCAGGCCGTGATGCATGTCAGAGACTGTAGATCCACAGTCTTTTCCCAGACCGTGATACACGTCAGCCACTGTGGATCCAGAGTTTTTTCCCAGGGCGGTGTGATGCACATCAGCGACTGTAGATCCACAGTCTTTTCCCAGGCCGTGATGCACCTCAGTCACTGTAGATCCACAGTCTTTTCCCAGGTCGTGATGCACGTCAGCGACTGTAGATCCACATTCTACAGTTTCAGGGAGGGACAACACATTTTGTATTTTATTTATTTATTTAACCTTTATATAACTAGATAAGTTGAGTACAAATTTTTATTTTACAATGACGGCCTACCCCGGCCAAACCCTCCCCTAACACGGATGACGCTGGGCCAATTGTGTGCCGCTCTTTTGGACTCCGGATCACGGCCAGTTATGATACAGCCCGGGATCGAACCAGGGTCTGTAGTGACGTCTCTAGCACTGAGATGCAGTGCCTTAGACTGCTGCATCACTCGGGAGCTCAACTCGTGTGGCACCCCATATTTTAGTCTGATCAATAATGTAGTGAGAAGTATTATACGTTTGTGTTCTATAATGTGTTTTTAGAGCACAGCAAACAAAAATGTGTCAGTAGGACATCCCTCGAACATCATCGTACCCTGGACGTCACCTGTTTTTACATTTTATTTAACCTTCCTTTGAACTAGGCAAGTCAGGTTAAGAACAAATTCTTATTTCTGATGACCAAAAAAAAAGAAGCAAAAGCCTACCAAAAAGCAAAAGGCTTGCTGAGGGGATGGGAGCTGGGATTAAAAAATATATATATATACAAAACACACATCACGACAAGAGAGACAGCACAAGTTTGCTGGGAGGTCACGTTCTCTTTCTAATTGGTGAATGGCACATTGTATTCTACATTTTGATCCCGGAGTCCAGTGAGGCAGGTTTAACTTGAGCTTCTTTTGGCTCCTGTCCTGCCTGGGGGGCTACTTCTAGGACTTGAAATGAAAATAAGTAGTTTCACTTCTCAGCTTTACTAGCCTTCTTAGGCAGCCCCTCTTACCCCCTCCTGCCCCCCTTTCCCCTCCACTCCTGTCCCACCACCCCTGTCCCACCACCCATATCCCTCCCCTCCCAAACACTAGCCAGATGGTTGGAAAGTTGACTTTATTTAAATCTGCTAATTATGGATGTTTTCATACTCCCCCTCGTCCTCCATCTCTCTGACTCCACCCCCTCCACCCCCTCCTTCAGATCATGGCTGGGGCATGATGCATGGCATACCGGTGGACCACAGCCCCAGCTTATGGAGGAGACCTGTGAGAATGACACTGTGTTGACATGTGTGGGGAGGAAGGGATTAGAGAAAGTCACACACTCATCTGCAGTGTTGACAACAATGACCTGAGTAGGACAGGGTAAAGGTTAAAGTAGCAGGTTTGATACCCCACTATAATTGGCTGATTTGTTTCAATTTGAGAAGGAAATATTGGGTGTTGAAGATTGCATCTTCTTGCTTTGAAAAATGGTAACACTTATTGAGTTACCAATGTAATGACACAGTCATAACTGCAGTAAGAACATTGTAGTTGCATAGCAACTGGGAGGTCACGTTACTCTGCAGTTACTCTTCCTAGGGTCCAGCAAAATTAAGGCAGTTCATACAATTTTAAAAACATAACAATACATTCACAGATTTCACAGCACACTGTGTGCCCTCAGGCCCCTACTCCACCACTACCACATATACAAAATGCATGTGTACATGTGTGTATAGTGCACATGTTATTGTGTGTGTGTGTATGCATGCATGTGTTTGTGCCTGTTTGTGTTGCTTCACAGTCCCCGCTGTTCCATAAGGGTATTTTTTATCGTTTTTTAAAAATCTAATTTCACTGCTTGCATCAGTTATTTGATGTGGAATAGAGTTCTATGTATTCATGGCTCTATGTAGTACTGTGCGCCTCCCATAGTCGGTTCTGGGACTGTGAAGAGACCTCTTGTGGCATGTCTTGTGGGGTATGCATGGGTGTCCGAGCTGTGCGCCAGTAGTTCAAACAGACAGCTCGGTGCATTCAACATGTCAATACCTCATAAAAACAGGTAGTGTTGAAGTCAATCTCTCCTCCACTTTGAGCCAAGAGAGATTGACATGCATATTATTAATATTAGCTCTCTGTGTACATCCAAGGGCCAGCCGTGCTGCCCTGATCTGAGCCAATTGCAAGTCCTTTTTTGTGGCACCTGACCAAATGACTGAACAGTAGTCCAGGTGCGACAAAACCAGGGCCTGTAGGACCTGCCTTGTTCATAGTGTTGTTAAAAAGGCAGAGCAGGGCTTTATTATGGACAGACTTCTCCCCATCTTAGCTACTGTTGTATCAACATGTTTTGACCATGTCAGTTTACAATCCAGGGTTACTCCAAGCAGTTTAGTCACCTCAACTTGCTCAATTTCCATTTTTTTTTTTGCAATATTTAGTTGAGACTAATGGTTTTAGTTTTAGAAATATTTAGGACTAACTTATTCCTTGCCCCCCATTTCGAAACGAACTGCAACGCTTTTTAAGTCATTTTAGTCGCAGTCATTTCAGTCGCTGTAGTAGCTGACATGTATAGAGTTGAGTCCTCCGCATACATAAAAACTCTGGCTTTACTCAAAGCTCTCCACCATGGCCAAGACCAAAGAGCTGTCCAAGGATGTCAGGGACAAGATTGTAGACCTCCACAAGGCTGGAATGGGCTACAAGACCATCGCCAAGCAGCTTGGTGAGAAGGTGATAACAGTTGGTGCGATTAATCGCAAATGGAAGAAACACAAAAGAACTGTCAATCTCCCTCGGCCTGGGGCTCCATGCAAGATCTCACCTCGTGGAGTTGCAATGATCATGAGAACGGTGAGGAATCAGCCCAGAACTACATGGGAGGATCTTGTCAATGATCTCAAGGCAGCTGGGACCATAGTCACCAAGAATACAATTGGTAACACACTACGCCTTGAAGGACTGAAATCCTGCAGTGCCTGCAAGGTCCCCCTGCTCAAGAAAGCACATATGCATGCCCGTCTGAAGTTTGCCAATGAACATCTGAATGATTCAGAGGACAACTGGGTGAAAGTGTTGTGGTCAGATGTCGTGGTCAAAATGGAGCTCTTTGGCATCAACTCAACTCGCCGTGATTGGAGGAGGAGGAATGCTGCTCATGACCCTGAGAACACCATCCACACCGTCAAACATGGAGGTGGAAACATTATGCTTTGGGGGTGTTTTTATGCTAAGGGGACAGGACAACTTCACCGCATCAAAGGGACGATGGACGGGGCTATGTACCGTCAAATCTTGGGTGAGAACCTCCTTCCCTCAGCCAGGGCATTGAAAATGGGTTGTGGATGGGTATTCCAGCATGACAATGACCCAAAACACACGGCAAAGGCAACAAAGGAGTGGCTCAAGAAGAAGCACATTAAGGTCCTGGAGTGGCCTACCAGTCTCCAGACCTTAATCCCATAGAAAATCTGTGGAGGGAGCTGAAGGTTTGAGTTGCCAAACGTCAGCCTCGAAACCTTAATGACTTGGAGAAGATCTGCAAAGAGGAGTGGGACAAAATCCCTCCTGAGATGTGTGCAAACCTGGTGGCCAACTACAAGAAACATCTGACCTCTGTGTTTGCCAGTGAGTTTTGGGGGGTTTTGCCACCAAGTACTAAGGGTTTTGCCACCAAGTAAAGGGTTTTGCCACCAAGTACTAAGTCAGTACTAAGTTTTGCAGAGGGGTCAAATACTTATTTCCCTCATTAAAATGCAAATCAATGTATAACATTTTTAACATGCGTTTTTCTGGATTTTCTTGTTGTTATTCTGTCTCCCACTGTTCAAATAAACCTACCATTAAAATTATAGACTGATAATTTATTTGTCAGTGGGCAAACGTACAAAATCTTCAGGGGATCAAATACTTTTCCCCCTCACTGTAGGTCAGGAGGGGGTTTTTGTTCTAGGTGGTGTATTTCTATGTAAATATCGATCGTTGTGTTTTCTTTATTTTGTTTATTGCATATTTGTACGTTCCACTTCGTCCTATTAAACATGTGGAATGGCACCCGCGCTGCACTTTGGTATGCTCATTCTGACGGTCGTGACACAGGGGGTGTAAATCCATAACACATACGTTTTTCCAGCAGAAGACTATGATCAGTAATGTCAAAAGCCGCACTGAATTCTAACAAAACAGCCCCGACAATCTTTTTATCATCAATTTCTCTAAGCCAATCATCATTTGTGTAAGTTCTGCGTTTGTTGAATGTCCTTCCCTATAAAAATGCTGGAAGTTTGTTGTCAATTTGTTTACTGTAAAAATGTCCATAAGTTTACTAAGGGTTGGTAACAGGCTGATTGGTTGGCTATTTTGATCCAGTAAAGGGGGGCTTTACTCTTCTTGGGTAGTGGAATTACTTTTGCTTCCTCCAAGCCTAGGGATACACACATTCTAGTAGGCTTAAATTGAAATATGGCAAATAGGAGTGGCAATATTTTCTACTGTTATCCTAAGTCATTTTCCTTCCAAGTTGTCAGACCCCGGTGGCTTGTCATTGTTGATAGGCACCAATACTTTGCTCACCTCTTCCACATTCACTTTACGGAAGGCAAAATGACAATGCTTGTCTTTAATTATTTGGCCAGATATACTTGGATGTGTGGTGTTAACGTTTTCTGCTAGCATGGCATCCCTAAGTTTGCTAATCTTGCTAATGAAAAAATCATTAAAGTAGTTGGCAATATCAGTTGGTTTTGTGATGAATGAGGCATCTGATTCAATGAATGTTGAGTTTGCCTTTTTTCCCAAAATTTTATTTAAGGTGCTCCAAAGCTTTTTACTATCATTCTTTATGTCATTTATCTTTGTTTCGTAGTGTAGTTTATTATTTTTATTCAGTTTAGTCACATGATTTCTCAATTTGCAATACGTTTGCCAATCGGTTGTGCAGTCAGACTTATTTGTCATTCATTTTGCCCTCTCAACCATAACATTTTTCAATTGCTCATCAATCCATGGGGATTGAACAGTTTTTACAGTCATGTTCTTAATGGGTGCATGCTTATTAGTAACTGGAATATGTGGACCTGTGGACCTGTGCTTCTGTTTCCAATAAAAGATCAATGACACAATATTCTAATTACAACAGAATATAACATACTTTTTTAATATCAATATTAGGATTTGGAAACTTTACAATGACTGCAACCAACAGTTTTGTGAAATCCACACTAATCGCTCTGTGAATATGACTGTAGCTTTGTGAAATCTACAGAAATTGCTCTTTGAATGTGACTGTAGCTTTGTGAAATCCACAGCAATCACTCCGTTTAATGTGGCTTACTGTAGCTTTGTGAAATCCACAGCAATCACTCCTTGAATGTGACTGTAGCTTTGTGAAATCCACAGCAATCGCTCCTTGAATGTGACTGTAGCTTTGTGAAATCTACAGGAATCGCTCTGTTTAATGTGGCTTACTGTAGCTTTGTGAAATCCACAGCAATCACTCCTTGAATGTGACTAGCTTTGTGAAATCCACAGCAATCACTCCTTGAATGTGACTGTAGCTTTGTGAAATCCACAGCAATCAGTCCTTGAATGTGACTGTAGCTTTGTGAAATCCTCAGCAATCGGTCCTTGAATGTGACAGTAGCTTTGTGAAATCCACAGCAATAGCTCCTTGAATGTGAATGTAGCTTTGTGAAATCCACAGCAATCACTCCGTGAATGTGACTGTTGTCTAGTACATTATCCTTTTGTAGGACACACACTCTCGACCTGTGAGTTAAAATCAATATCACCCTCAGCCCAATTAAGAATTCCTTCTTGGTCTAAGACATTGCTTTCCCAAGCAGGGACTTGGTTCAAATCTGACAATTGCACCTGCTTCTAATCGTTTGACCTGGTAAAGCTGTCATCCCATTTGGGACATACACCTCAGTGGGCACCAGGGTTGGGGTTAATTCCATTTAAATTCAGGAAGCAGACTGAAATTCCTATCCAATGCTTTTCAATAAGAAGATTTTGGAATTGGAATAGGAATTTCAGTGTACTTCCTGAATTGACTGGAATTAAAATGGAATTGACCCAAACCATGATGGGCACTTGTCCTCCTCCCACCCCTGAGCCTTCAGTCCCCAGACCTCCCCTGCTGAATGAGTTATGTTCATCATTAAAGCTCCTATTAAACCAAGGGTCAAAGGCCAGCCAGCAGTCCAGATGACATTGTTCAGTCATTAAGTGCAATTGTGGGTTTGTGTCAGTATCTGTGCTGGTGAAAAACGTCTTTATGCCTTTGTTCTTCTGAAGCATTAACTTGCTGCTGTTGGAAACAGGAACAACAGTTACAGTGAGCTCCAAAAGTATTGGGACAGTGACACATTTGTTGTTGTTTTGGCTCTGTAATCCAGCACTTTGGATTTTAAATGATACAATGACTATGATGTAAAAAGTACAGACTGTCATCTTCAATTTGAGGGTATTTTCCTCCATATCGGATGAATCGTTTAGAAATTACAGAACTTTTTGTATATAGTCGCCCCATTTTAGGGACCAAAAGTATTGGGACAAATTCACTTACAGTGCATTCGGAAAGTTTTCCGACCATTTTACTTTTTCCACATTTTGTTACGTTACAGCCTTATTATAAAACTGATTAAAAAAAAATTCCCTCATCAATCTACACACAATACCCTATCATGTCGAAGCGAAAACAGGTTTTTGGAAAATTTTGCACATTTATTAAAAATACGAAGCAGAAATACCTCATTTACATAAGTATTAAGACCCTTTGCTATCTTCTCAGGGATCACTGGGGCGCTAACGGGCTGCTCCCTACACTACCAGGTAAAATGTAAGGCGCCAAATTCAAAATCCAAAAGTTGAATTATTAAACATCCACCAATATACAAGTGTTCCATACTCATCAAAAGCTCTGTTTCTTGGCAATATCACAGCGTTGTCAGATTTCAAAAAGGCTTTACGTCAAAAGCAGCACATTTGATTGTTTGAGAGTAGCACCTCACATATTTTTCCCATAGCCATGTATCGATTAGCCATCATGGCACACACATAACACATTTCACAGCAAAAACAAATCAATTACCTGTTGAAGAACTTCTGCTGAGGTCATCCTAAGTGTCCAACGAAGACAATCCATGGTTCTTTTGTTAGAAAAAGTCATGTATTTTATCCATAAATCCTCCATTTGGTTTGTGCGTTATAATCAGAAACGACAGCCTTTACTCCTCCATTGAAACGTGACGAGAACTCGTTCAACTTATACCTATAAACTTGTCCAAGAACAATCAAACATAGTTTTAAATGTATCCTTAGGAACACTTTTACGTACTTTTACGTTTACTATTATAAATCAACTGGAATATAAACTGATCGATAAAGACGGTAAAAAAGACACAGCGCGCCTTGTCGCGCGCGCTGGGTACTGTTGACATAAAAAGTACACTTCCTGGTTTGCTCTTCTTCTCTGGTCTAATTCATCCAAATTGAAAATGTACACTGTCTCGAGACTGTTGACATCTAAAGGAAGCGATGGGTACTGCATTCATATGCCCTTATATGGTCATTTTCATGAGGGAGGGGTTCCAAATGAGGCAATGTGTCAAAATCACTTTTTTCAGGACAGAAATTCTTTGGATTTTTGCCTGCCATATCCATTCTGTTATACTCACAGACCAAATGTTAACACTTTTAGAAACTTCAGAGTGTTTCCTATCCAATGGTACTAAATATGTGCATATCCTATTTTCTGGGCCTGAATGGGAGGCATTTTACTTTGGGAACGCCAGGCTCTCCAAAACCGTCACCTCGTGCGCTGCTCCCAAAGAAGTTAATGGGGGCCTGTTCAGCCCTCCTTTTCCTGTAGTCCACGATCAGCTCCTTTGTCTTGCTCACGTTGAGGGACGGTTTGTTGTCGTGGCACCATCATAGTCATTAATGATGGTGTTGGAGTCGTGCCTGGTCACGCAGTCGTGAACAGGGAGTACAGGAGGGGACTAAGCACACACCCCTGAGGGGCCCCAGTGTTGATGGTCAGCGTGGCAGATGTGTTGTTGCCTACCCTTAACACCTGGGGCGGCCCACCACGATCCAGTTGCAGAGGGAGGTGTTTAGTCCCAGGTTCATTAGATGAGTTTTGTGGGCACTATGGTGTTGAACACTGAGCTGTAGTCAATGAACAGCATTCTCACATAGGTGTTCCTTTTGTCCAGGTGGGCAGTGATGGGCAGTGATGAGTGAAAGGGCAGTGATGAGTGCGATTGAGATTGCGTCATCTGTGGATCTGTTAGGGCGGTATGCGAATTGGAGTGGGTCTAGGGTTTCCGGGATGATGGTATTGATGTGAGCCATGACCAGCCTTTCACAGCACTTCATGGCTACCGACGTGAGTGCTACGGGGCGATAGTCATTTAGGCAGGTTACCTTTCCTTCCTTGGGCACAGGGACTATTGTGGTCTGCTTGAAACATGTAGGTATTACAGACTTGGTCAGGGATAGGTTGAAAATGTCAGTGAAGACACTTGCTAGTTGGTCCGCTCATGCTCTGAGTAAACGTCCTGGTAATCCGTCTGGCCCGCGGCCATGTGAGCCTTTATAATGTTACTGGTGAATTTATAATAAGAATGAATATTATCGGCTGTCATTACACTGGGGACATGCGTAATAACATGCTTGACCCATGAAATTAGGTCATAGACCAAATCTGAAATGTCCCTAAATCAAATACACAAAACCACAACTTCTACGTCTGTATGACATCACCATGCTACCCTCAATGCTGTGAGAGAACATTAGGCTCTATGTCGGCCAATTCCTTCCCTCCGTCCCTCCCTCCCTCCATCCCTGCCTCCCTCCCTCACTCCAATGTCACCAATTTCAATAGTCCCCACCTGACAAATAGCCCACTTCGGTAGCCCCTCACTGTGTGACTCATCTGAGAAGAGAAACGGAATAGAAACCCTTGACAATGTTGAGAGTGCAGGGGGAATAGGGCCCAACAGCCATTCAGCAGGTGCACCTCTGTGGCCCCCCCCACTCAGTTCCCACACATATCAGTGAGAGTGGTCTCCAGCCCCAGAGAGTTACCCCTGAATCGCAGTCCAAATATCAGGTATCGATCAATTAATGGTGGAGAACAAGGGCTAGTCCACTGGGGGTGATGTCCATGCAGGTCTCCCATCCAGTGTCCCAGTATCCCACCCTGAAACCTCCCTGTCCCTCCCCAAGCTCGGAACTCACAGAAGCACTCATTTGCAACCCTATCTGTGTGGCTGGGTCCTGGTGAATGTGTGCAAGCTGGAATGGGAGGGACTGAGATGCTATCCGGGGATAGCTGTGGCAGTGAGAACCGGTACTGGCATCTACTGGCCCTGCCTGGGTCTGGGGGCAGAGTGGAGTGGTGGTGCTGTGATGGACAGGAGGACACCTGGAGGACAGGGATGGGTACTGAGGTGGGGTGAATCTGTGTGGGCAGGGTGAAAGAGAGCCATGCAAGGCACAGGTACACATTTGCATGTGTGCGCACACACATGCACGCAAGTACACGCACACACACGCGCACACACACACTGATATTTCTATTATGATGCATATCAGTCTCATTATCTACTAGATGACTACAATTTCTACCATCTAGATGGAAAGACCAATACGTGTGAACTTTGAACGCCTTGTATAATGCCTCTCCAGGAAGTGTTATTAACTGGTGACCATGCTCATTATTTGACATTCCATTCCTATCAGTTCAGTGGGAAAACATGTTTGCCTATGGTTGACGGCTGGTGATATGCTAGCGTTAATCACTGAGTGTGTGTCTGCTAATTGCATTCTTGACCAAGAGCAAACTGATTTGATCCCTTTGCTTATAAAGTATGATGGAAAATCATACCTGGTGAACTGATGTTCCCAGCATGCATTGTACAGTTCATGAGGGAAGAGCCCCATTCCAGAATGGAATATATCCAACTTGTAAGCACAGAATAACAACCATACTTAATGTTTTCTGTTTGTTTACACTGCACATGACCTGACCCATTCTATTCCCACACCTCTCCCCCTCTAGCTAATGCCCCTCGTTCACTACCACAAACATAGTGTCCATTCTGTGGGGTTTCTTTATAACGTGTGGAATGTGGTAAAAGGGTTTACATGGCATTTCCTGCCATTCATGGTAGACCACCTCCATGGTAGCCCCAGCAGCAAACAGAGCTGGGAGTCTCAAACAGTTTTATATAATGTCACACAAATGTGCCTAATTTGTTTATTAATAACTTTTTATGTTCAAAATTGTGCACTCTCCTCAAACAATAGCATGGTATTATTTCACTGTAATAGCTACTGTAAATTGGACAGTGCAGTTAGATCAACAAGAATTTAAGCTTTCTGCCAATGTCAGATATGTCTATGTCCTGGGAAATGTTCTTGTTACTTACAACCTCATGTTAATCGCATTAGCCTATGTTAGCCCAACCGCCAAGTGAAAGGGACACCGATCCGAAAAGATGTTAACTATCATTGGGGCAAATTTCACTGCCTTAGGCCTCCAGTCAGTCTCATTAGTCCAGTGATTGCTGGCCATGTGACATTGGTGGGTACATTTGACATTGGTGGGTACATGTGACATTGGTGGGTGTATGTGACACTGGTGGGTGTATGTGACACTGGTGGGTACATGTACCATTGGTGGGTGTATGTACCATTGGTGGGTGTATGTGACACTGGTGGGTACATGTACCATTGGCGGGTGTATGTACTATTGGTGGGTGTATGTGACACTGGTGGGTACATGTGACATTGGTGGGTGTATGTGACACTGGTGGGTGTATGTGACACTGGTGGGTACATGTACCATTGGTGGGTGTATGTACCATTGGTGGGTGTATGTGACACTGGTGGGTACATGTACCATTGGCAGGTGTATGTACCATTGGTGGGTGTATGTGACACTGGTGGGTACATGTACCATTGGTGGGTGTATGTACCATTGGTGGGTGTATGTGACACTGGTGGGTACATCTGTCATTGGTGGGTGTATGTACCATTGGTAGGTGTATGTACCATTGGTGGGTGTATGTGCCATTGGTGGGTGTATGTACCATTGGTGGGTGCATGTGCCATTTGTGGGTGTATGTACCATTGCTGGGTGTATGTGACACTGGTGGGTACGTGTACCATTGGTGGGTGTATGTACCATTGGTGGGTGTATGTGACACTGGTGGGTACATCTGTCATTGGTGGAGTGTATGTACCATTGGTAGGTGTATGTACCATTGGTGGGTGTATGTGCCATTGGTGGGTGTATGTACCATTGGTGGGTGCATGTGCCATTTGTGGGTGTATGTACCATTGCTGGGTGTATGTGACACTGGTGGGTACGTGTACCATTGGTGGGTGTATGTACCATTGGTGGGTGTATGTGACACTGGTGGGTACATGTACCATTGGCGGGTGTATGTACCATTGGTGGGTGTATGTGACACTGGTGGGTACATGTACCATTGGTGGGTGTATGTACCATTGGTGGGTGTATGTGACACTCGTGGGTACATCTGTCATTGGTGGGTGTATGTACCATTGGTAGGTGTATGTACCATTGGTGGGTGTATGTGCCATTGGTGGGTGTATGTACCATTGGTGGGTGCATGTGCCATTTGTGGGTGTATGTACCATTGCTGGGTGTATGTGACACTGGTGGGTACGTGTACCATTGGTGGGTGTATGTACCATTGGTGGGTGTATGTGACATTGCTGGGTGCATGTACCATTGGTGGGTGTATGTACCATTTCTGGGTGCATGTACCATTGGAGGGTGTATGTACCATTGGTGGGTGTATGTGCCATTGGTGAGTGTATGTACCATTGGTGGGTGTATGTACCACTGTACCACATGTGCCATTGGTGGGTACATATATGCGCTGTTGTGTGCTAATGAGTATTCACTTGATCACAATAAAATATTTTATAGTTATTTCAGCTACATTTTTGTTGTATTTTATTTTGTATTTTTTTGTATTTAAAAAAAAAAATAATTGTCATATTTTACTTGATACAGTAACCAAAATAAAGATATTGAACTAAAACTACATTTACAAATAGCCTAGACAATTAAAATGATTCAATGTATTTTCAATGTAATCCTTCTAATGAATTTGGTATTTGACTTCATGTAAGGGTATAGTCAGATAAATGATTGTAGGTGATAAGGGCGGCAGGGTTGTAGGTGATAGAGGCTCCTCTCATGTAAGGGTATAGTCAGATAAAAGGTTGTAGTTGATAGAGGATCCTCTCATGTAAGGGTATAGTCAGATAAAAGGATGTAGTTGATAGAGGTTCCTCTCATGTAAGGGTATAGTCAGATAAAAGGTTGTAGGTAATAGAGGATCCTCTCATGTAAGGGTATAGTCAGATAAAAGGTTGTAGGTAATAGAGGATCCTCTCATGTAAGGGTATAGTCAGATAAAAGGTTGTAGGTAATAGAGGATCCTCTCATGTAAGGGTATAGTCAGATAAAAGGTTGTAGGTAATAGAGGCTCCTCTCATGTAAGGGTATAGTCAGATAAAAGGTTGTAGTTGATAGAGGATCCTCTCATGTAAGGGTATAGTCAGATAAAAGGATGTAGTTGATAGAGGTTCCTCTCATGTAAGGGTATAGTCAGATAAAAGGATGTAGTTGATAGAGGTTCCTCTCATGTAAGGGTATAGTCAGATAAAAGGATGTAGTTGATAGAGGTTCCTCTCATGTAAGGGTATAGTCAGATAAATGATTGTAGGTGATAAGGGCGGCAGGGTTGTAGGTGATAGAGGCTCCTCTCATGTAAGGGTATAGTAAGATAAAAGGTTGTAGTTGATAGAGGCTCCTCTCATGTAAGGGTATAGTCAGATAAAAGGATGTAGTTGATAGAGGCTCATAGAGGATAGAGGATCCTCTCATGTAAGAGTATAGTCAGATAAAAGGTTGTAGGTGATAGAGGATCCTCTCATGTAAGAGTATAGTCAGATAAAAGGTTGTAGGTGATAGAGGATCCTCTCATGTAAGGGTATAGTCAGATAAAAGGTTGTAAGTGATAGAGTCTCATCTCATGCTACTGGAATCTTCATTGGATTTATTTTTACCCAGCTGATTAAAATAATGCTGTCTTCGGTGTTGTGTGTGGCTTGTGTTCTCCTTTCCCCTCTCTGAAAAGCTGTGGAGTGAGAAACCTACAGTTACTGTTACCAGACAAGGGAGAGAGGATAGAGGGAGAGATGATCGAGGGGGAGAGGATAGAGGGAGAGATGATAGAGGGAGAGAGGGTAAAGAGGGGCTAGAGAACAGAGAAAGTTCCCTGTGTCCACTACCATCTCCCCCTTCACCACCCCACAAGACCAAAGGGGGAAGTGGGGAGGCAGCGGGGAGGCAGCAAGCATTGCTCAACAAGGGAGGTCTTTAGGACTTAGAGGAACCCTCCCTCTGCTTTGAGTGACATGTTGTCCGAATACTTACGTGTGCTCCGCCATTGTTGTTATGACAACATTGCTGGTACAGTCCTGAACCACCTGTGACGCTGACCCCAAACATGACCTCTTCACCTGAGGTCACTTCCTCATTGGAACTGAAGGGTGCCTGCGCAGCCCTGAATGAGTTGGTGTTCTATATAAGCCTTCAATTGGGATGTGTTTTACCACTTCAGCTTATAATGCAAAGGCTATCAGCTAATCTTTATAACAACGTTCAGTCATAAACCATCCATAAGACATTTACAATTAGTTCTCACCATTTATTTATCATTACTCCCACATTTGTAAATGTTTGTAAAGAACTTTATGTATTAATGAATCATTCATAAGCTGTTTGATTACGGTCCCCTTAACCCATTTACGAGTCATTTAAATCTGATTAATAAATGGTGAGAAAACTGCTTGTAAATGACTTATAAATGGTTTATTTCTGAACGTTTGTCTCTATGAGTCTTCAGGTACATTCACAGCAATACAGACACAGATGAACACCCAGGATGTACACCTATGCACGAACCACAAATGCACGTATTCACTTCTGCATTCAAGCATTCACGCATAAGCAAGATTACATTTAGCTCTCTATTTTCCTTCTGGGAGTAAACCTGATTTCACAGTTCATTTACATTTATAAGAATCAGGGCGAATGGAATATACGTATATGTACTTTCTTAGGTAGTCAGTTTTATGGCAATAAAAACAGAACCTGTGGTCTCAACAGTCGAGGTTTGATGCAAACGCATGTGGAACCTTTTATGCAACCTGGCGTCTCCAGAAGCCTCAAGAAAATATTGTGTTTTCCACCCTTTTGAGTCTTTTAGTCCTTGCTAGAGGAAAAGCGCGCGCTCCAGAAAACCCCATTGAGGAACTAGAAAATCCACAGGGTCAAATGTCCTGAGTGGGCTGTTTGCCAGGTTTGTTCCACAAGCAGTCTGCTTCACACACACACATACACACATAAACATGCACGAATGGACACACACACACACAAACTGGCCCCATAGTTAGGAGCCTCCTCCGAAAACATGAAATCCCACTACGAGGGCTACCAGCAACAGGGTTCCATGACTATGTAAGAGGTTGGAGAGTTGTAAGGTCAAAGCACTGCAGATCACCCAGGAAGATTAGCCCATATGCTGCAGGAGGCTATGGAGCCACGTGTAAATCTCCTTGTAATTGGTCAGGGGCCGGCGCTCATTATTGCAACCCGGTTAATGCGTAAACAGGTGCCTCCGCGGGTTCCCACTAAAGTGGCATTGATGATCAGATAGGAGCCAGCGTGGCCAGGGGTCAGGGGTCAGGGGAGCTTCCTCCACAGAAGATGAATGATGAACTTCCACATGTGACCTAGATGAGCAGTTCTGCTACACTGGTACAGTAGCCTGGTTGCTGTGTAGCAGAGATATTTTGGTCTGTAGTACTAGACTGAATACACCCTTAATTTGTGTGGCTATTTGAATAATTCTACATGATCTAATGGTGGTTCACTAATTGCTATGGATTAGGTCCTGTTAAGTGTGCTTTTATACTGCGCCATTGGGGACTGACTACTCAAAGTTGTCAGCAACTCGGACCAATTCTGTCTGAGATTCTGTTGTACAGACCCAAATGGGAATATGCATGCACATACACTCACACACACTACACACTACACACTACACACTACACACACACACACACACACACACACACACACACACACACACACACACACACACACACACACACACACACACACACACATGAGAATGTTGATCCAGGTGTGAGCTTGGACAGACCACAGTGATGTACTTGCAGCCACTGGAGCAGGTAAAGAGTTGGTCTAATATGTGGCACGTGCCTGTGGATCCATGACCATGGTGGTCTCATCTGCAGAGAGACCGCAGTCTTATCTAAACAAGTCCATCGCTGAGAGAGAGTAGGCATTTTAATGGATATATCTAAAACCTCAATCTCCTAGCTGCTCCCGCAATGGTCTCATGCTCTCTATGGCATGTTTTTTAATGGATGAAAACATTATACTATAATGGAATAAAATATTATATTTCAAAGATATTCTTCTAGTTTCTTACAAATATACTTAATGGAGACTTTTGAAGGGACTCAAGACAGACCCTGGTGGAACCCCTAAAATCTCTCTCAAAGATTGTGTAATCAGTGCTAGTTGCTAATTATCGCCTGAATTTAAACATGATGTTATATCTGTATTATTAGTAAAGGTTGGTTTATACTAGGTCTAGCAAAATGTCTATAGACTGTAAGTGACAAGTTCATTGGCAAAAACAACATTTAATTCATACTCAGGTCTACTCTCTGTAGACCGTCGTTCTGACAGTCATTTTTCTTGTAGCAAAGTTGTTGACCCTGTTGCAGCGTCCGTTATGGTTACAATTCTCCGGTAGAATGCCCTGGTTTTATTTTGCCAAACTCACAACTGCAAGCTACAAGCTAGCTAACGAACTAGCTAACAAACCATATACAGATTAGACATTCAGCAAAGTAGCTTTTAGTTACCCATGGCTGGTTATTGATTACTGACAGACATGTACTGTAAACCAACCTAGCATGAAATCATTGTGCTAACGCTAGTTAGCATTTCTTCGCTAAAATACCTCTAATTTCCTTCATACTGGACGCAGAGACATAACAATGGTATCCATTAGTTCATCTGACTCTGACTCCTTGCCATCCTAAAGTATATTTGTAGTGATTGCCTCTTAAGCTGTATTTGATTGCTTCCGGCAGAGACGCCCACAATGAGTGAGATAACGTCATTACCCTGATGTGAGATAACGTCATTACACTGATGTGAGATAATGTCATTACCTTGATGTGAGACAATGTCATTAACCTGATGTGAGACAATGTGATTATCCTGAAGTGAGATAATGTCATTACCCTGAAGTGAGATAATGTCATTACCCTGAAGTGAGATAATGTCATTACCCTGAAGTGAGATAACGTCATTACCCTGAAGTGAGATAACGTCATTACTCTGATGTGAGATAACGTCATTACCCTGATGTGAGATAACATCATTACCCTGAAGTGAGATAACATCATTACCCTGATGTGAGACAATGTCATTACCCTGAAGTGAGACGACGTCATTACCCTGAAGTGAGATAAAGTCATTACCCTGATGTGAGATAATGTCATTACCCTGAAGTGAGATAACGTCATTACCCTGATGTGAGATAACATCATTACCCTGAAGTGAGATAATATCATTACCCTGATGTGAGATAACGTCATTACCCTGAAGTGAGATAACGTCATTACCCTGATGTGAGATAACATCATTACTCTGATGTGAGATAACGTCATTACCCTGATGTGAGATAACGTCATTACCCTGAAGTGAGATAATATCATTACCCTGAAGTGAGATAACATCATTACCCTGATGTGAGATAACGCCATTACCCTGATGTGAGATAACGTCATTACCCTGATGTGAGATAACATCATTACCCTGAAGTGAGATAACATCATTACCCTGATGTGAGACAATGTCATTACCCTGAAGTGAGACGACGTCATTACCCTGAAGTGAGATAAAGTCATTACCCTGATGTGAGATAATGTCATTACCCTGAAGTGAGATAACGTCATTACCCTGATGTGAGATAACATCATTACCCTGAAGTGAGATAATATCATTACCCTGATGTGAGATAACGTCATTACCCTGAAGTGAGATAATGTCATTACCCTGATGTGAGATAACGTCATTACTCTGATGTGAGATAACGTCATTACCCTGATGTGAGATAACGTCATTACCCTGAAGTGAGATAACGTCATTACCCTGAAGTGAGATAACATCATTACCCTGATGTGAGATAAAGTCATTACCCTGATGTGAGATAATGTCATTACCCTGATGTGAGATAATGTCATTACCCTGAAGTGAGATAACGTCATTACCCTGATGAGAGATAACATCATTACCCTGATGTGAGATAACGTCATTACCCTGAGGTGAGATAGCATCATTACTCTGATGTGAGATAACGTCATTACCCTGATGTGAGATAACGTCATTACCCTGAGGTGAGATAGCATCATTACTCTGATGTGAGATAACGTCATTACCCTGAAGTGAGATAACGTCATTACCATGATGTAGATCTAATAGATGGTCTCCTGTGCCTTCCTCCTTCTCCTGAGGAGAAAGGAATGTGATCAGCTGGATATTGGATCAGCGGGATGGTACCTTTGTCCCCCTCTCTTCCTGCATTTGCCCAGGCTAGCGCCCCAGTGCTCTCTGGGTACTTACCTTGGCTATGGGGTCCAGATTGGTTACTAATTGGACTTATTATGCAGAGCCAGTAAGCAGCATGGCAAGGCAGCACACAGGGGGGTCAGCAATCTCTCTGGTAATATCGGTGGAGTCACAGCCCCATCCCCACCATCCTCTCTTTCCACTGGTGACAATGCCCCAAGGCAGCAGAGAGGGCCACTGGGGAGAGAGGAGGCGAGCTAGCCCCTGTGGACTGGGGCTATTGGAGTCATGACACCCAAGCCCCCAGGGGACAGTCTCCATATGACTCCAGTCCTTTGAGCTGGCTGGTTGTCACTGGGTAAAGAGTGGGGGACAGGAGACAGGGGCTTCCTAATGCACTAGCCCCCATACAGTTTCATTCAATTACATTCCTCTGACCATGACACCACCACAGAGCCCATAATCCGGGATCCACTTAGCCATGACCAATGCTATTATTCTGGGGTCTTATGACCAGTGAGGTGGCCTGAGGCTGCTGGAGAATGGAGGCTGCATGGAGGTTGGTTGGCCCAGGGTTGGTGGCGTCTCGCTGGGGCAGACATCCGTGCTGGCCAAGGAACCGGTGATCTGCTCACTGACCGTCAGACTATGACTTCACAGTGGAATTTACCTCATTACCCCAAAATACATTTTCTGTTTAATGGACGATGTGATGTCACATGCAAAGTACAGATTCCTCTCTTTAATATGATGAGTTGTCAAAAGTGTCAAATGAAAGTCAAACTCAGTCCCGGGGTTCAATAAGAAAATTGGACTGTTCCCTCAATCCACCTGAGAAGAACAATATACTGGGTCCATGACAATCTTTTAGACAAGGAAATGATCGTCAGAAATGACACCAAAAACAAAAGTGAGCAGACGGGACAGGTTAAAGACGTGCCATACTGAGTAATATTTCAATATTAAACTGATTATGGCAGCAGGCAGATTATGCAATAGTCATGGAAACACTTTACTCTGCTTATCTTAATCGGTGTAAGGTCAAAATCGAAGTAAGAATACGCCGATTAAAACACCTGGTTTCCTGAGCCATTTTTTTATTATTAGGGCATGTAAACACCTCCATCGACATTCTAGTGTTTCAAATCAAATCACATTGTAATTGTCACATGCTCAGAATACAACAGGTAGACCTTACAGTGAAATGCTTCCTTACAAGCCCTTAACCAACAATGCAGTTTTTGGAAAATAAGTATTTACTTAATGAACTTACGTTAAATAAATAAAAAAAATAAAAGATTTAAAAAAATAAAAGAGCAACAATAAAATAACAGTAACGAGGCTATATACAGAGGTGTTTGATCTGCACGTCTGCTAGCACCAGCCGAGCGAGCCTCCCTCTTTAACGCGAGTGAAGCGAGTTTGGAAGAATTTAATGTATACATCATTAGAAGTAGTTTTCACGTACTAACTTTACATGTCCCAACTTTTTGCTTCCCAAAAATAACATGGTAGAAGAATGTGTCACGATCTTCAAAAACGGACCAAGACACAGCGTGCCGGTTTGAGTGAAACATGTTTATTAGTTTAACTCACCGAAACCAAGACACAAAGCTCAGACATGCACTGTGTGGCACATAGACACCTACAAACAAAGTTAACTTCCCACACAGAAGGAGGGGAAAAGGGGCTACTTAAGTATGGTTCCCAATCAGAGACAACGATAGGAATACAAATTAGAACATAGAATGCCCACCCCAAATCACACCCTGACCAAACCAAAATGAGACATAAAAAGGCTCATACAGGTCAGGGCGTGACAGAATGTTTATTTTGATTGGCTGCATTTATCTGTGTACCATCAGGTAGCCTGGTTTCAGATGTGTCCATGTAAACAGGATTATTAGGGAATTTGTTATTCTTGCAAAGCATGTAAACATTTTAATCAAACAAATATTTTAATCTGACTATCCACAATAATTACATTATTGTGTGCAAGTAACCGTACTCACTGTCTTGGACTTTGAGGCAGAGTTAGAAAAATAATGTAGGAATGTTTCTCATAAAAACATTTTTCTTCCTATGAATATCTTCCTATATTCAAGAAAGTTATGTTAAGAACTCTATGTGGAAGCAGCTTTGTAGAGTTATTTTGTTATTTTATTTTGTTTCTTTGTTATCACTTCAGGGGTTAATGGTCTTCTATTTTCACCTCGAAAGGGAAAGGAAAATACTCTACGGAAAGACATCATGGCCCCTGTAATTAGCTATTTGCAGGACAGCCTTCAGCATTACAGCATGTCGTTTATTTACTTGGTGTAAACAAACATTATTGGTTCAGGCTG
The DNA here is from genome assembly GCA_030435695.1 of Brachymystax lenok tsinlingensis. Taxonomy (NCBI): domain Eukaryota; kingdom Metazoa; phylum Chordata; class Actinopteri; order Salmoniformes; family Salmonidae; genus Brachymystax; species Brachymystax lenok. The sequence continues at coordinate 106,937,592 of CM059791.1, forward strand.
GTCTGTGATTATACAGTATCTGCTGGTGATGGTGGGTGGGATGGCTTCACTTTTTTGCTGGCCAATATTCCATCCATGGGCCAAGATCTGGCCTGAGGTGAGAGGCAGGGGTAGGAGGGCTGACCGCCAGGCTGAGTGGTAGAGGGGTAGACCCCCCTGTAAAGAGGAACATGGCCACATCAATCCCTAAGAAATTATGCAACGAGCCATTGAGTAACGTCAGATTTGGCAGAAAGCGTGAAACACTGTTGGTCAGAACTCAGGACCACATAGCAGCGACCCAACACTTCAAAAAAGTGAACTACCCTTTTAATGTAAAGTGTTACCAATCCAACAATCATTGTGATTGCACCCTGGTGCCACCCTGGGCTACAGAAATGTAACCACTCTCAACTTAATAGACAGAGCTACTGTTTTTTATAGTTCTCATGTGTTGAGGCTATAAAGTCTTTGTTTACAATTTCGCTAAACAAAGCTAATATTTTGGGTTCTGATGGGCTACGACAGTTGAACTGAGCCCATGAGGCATTTATAAGTTATATTCCTCAAGAATCAATGATTATACAGTGTATCATTCATTTAAAAGTCCTAAAGTAGCAATGGCAAATTACCCCTTTAAGGATTTGACTATCCTAATAGAAACACAACAGACACATCACTAAAGACACAGCGCTAAGGGAGGGAGGCCCTCGTTGAATGATTTCCGTACTCAGCAACAAGCCAGGCAGATAGCGGCTACTCCACCTCAGTAGAACACCATGGGTAAGGAGACCATAGACTGTGGTGAGATGCAGTGAGAGTTTCCAGACTCTCTGAGGACCTTGCTTCTCTCAAACCCACACTGACACACACATACGCACACACACTCACAAGCACACACACACACACATGCACACACGCACGCATGCAATCACACACACACCGGCCGACAGGTCTGCGGCGGCTCTCGTCATGTGAAATGCTGGAACCAGCCTCTCTGACTCCCAGACACTCCTGAAAGGTGGGAATAGTAGTAGAAGCCAGGAATCTTTTTCTTCGCTTCGTTCCAACTATGTGTGCCATGTTAAACCTTTCTGCTCCTGTTACAGATCCTATGTTTTAACATTAGATACTAGACTTTGTCACAGTGGGGTAACAAAGCCTGTAAAACAACGTGTAACACATCTTTATGTGGGTTCTCTGGTAACTGGTGCCATATGCTGTGTCACATGTTATCATCATATAGAGCACTGAGAGAGAACACTGCTATAGGAGGATAACCTGACAAGGATTTCACAAAAAAACAGAGAAAAACCAAAAATGCAGCACCATTACATAATACATTCAACTGGTGCCGACCTTAGACAGCCATTCAATAAAATCAACATTATTTTGATTGTTTGCTTCTGTGTCTATGAGTAAATATGTGTGTGTTTTCTATGTGTGTGTGTGTGTGTGTGTGTGTGTGTGTGTGTGTGTGTGTGTGTGCATGCCTGACACACACTGACTTGACTTTCTGAGGGGAACTCAATAATGAATGAATAGTTATGTTCCATGTTATCCTCTCTCTGTTTCACATTGCTTTCCTCTCTTCATTTTCTGACTGAAATCAACTTTAACTTCTTCTCTACTGGGCTGAGTCATTACCATGACAACAGAGTGAGGCAGAGGAACCCTACAGCCAGGGGGATGGGATGACAGGACTGGGGGTAGAGAGAGAGAGAGAGAGAGAGAGAGAGAGAGAGAGAGAGAGAGAGAGAGAGAGAGAGAGAGAGAGAGAGAGAGAGAGACCCATGCTAATATCTGCAGCTGGGCCCTGATGAGTTTTGTTGTCAATGCAGCTGGGTTGGGACAGAGAAAGCAGCCCGGATTCCAGCACTCCCCCACGGGCATAAATCTTACCCAGCTGGAGACTGCAACCACTGCAACAATGCCACCAGCTCATTCTGTGCCAAGCTGGCTGGCCTTGTATACGGATACACGCATACACACGCTCACAACTAAATGACATGCATTGTTGTGTGTTGTGTTGTGGCTAGGGGGTGGGGACTGCAGTTGTCTGTTGTTGTAGTAAGACTTGTGGGATGCATATATTATTCATCTATCATTGGCTCAAAGACTGGGCGCTAAATGAAAGACCAGTCACACAAACTGGCTAATTATTCCTTTCAGTCCTATTGGCTTTGTCTACATAACAGAGACAGACAAGTTCATGTCATGGTCATAGGCCCTGTGTTTGGTAGTAGGGGTGGGAAACTAACATCTCTCTCTATTCCTTCTTCCTTCATTTATGTAACGACTAAATAAAAGGATGAGTACTTGTGATTTTAATGTACTTTCGTGGGCAGGGTAGCCTAGTGGTTAAAGCGTTGGACTAGTAACCGAAAGGTTGCAAGATTGAATCCCCGAGCTGACAAGATAAAAATCTGTTGTTCTGCCCCTGAACAAGGCAGTTAACCCACTGTTCCTAGGCTGTCATTGTATATAAGAATTTGTTCTTAATAACTGACTTGCCTGGTTAAATAAAGGTAAAATCCAATGACAAAAGATGTCTGATGCTGTTAGAATACATTATTACATAGTCAGCTGTTCTTCAAACTGCATTTTTATGGTAAAAAAAGTAACAATTTATTCATTTCAGTTAAACTGTGGCACAAACTGATGACAGTCTGGCCCTGACTGAAGGAACACTGACAACCAAACAGGCTCCTTGCAACAGTGTGACAATACGACGCATGGCTACCACCCTCGCACCCTCACACACACATACACACACACACACACCCTCTGAATTACCATGAACTAAAACTACACTCAGCCACAGTCAGAAACTTGTTCCCAAAATGTTTGTCCACAGCTTGTGGGCTATCATTACAAATCAAATAAAGACCTCTTTATGTCTGCAGGAGACAGTGTCCCTTTCTGGAAGAGGGCGAGATTGAGGCGAGATGAATGCGGGTGGCGCTGTGCGGCAGGGACTGAATGCCATTGCAGCTGGGCGCAGAGCTGGGGCGATGGGGAGAGTTGGTACCAGGGCACAAAAACACACACACACAGACACACACACACACACACACACACACACACACACACACACACACACACACACACACACACACACACACACACACACACACACACACACACACACACACACACACACACACACACACACACACACACACACACACACAGACACATCCCATGTCAGAAAGGGCATCTTTGTTCAGTCCAGGTGCTTCTCTGGATTGTCTGCAGCATCCACTGCCTTCTCTCTCACATCCTGCATCGTCCCATTCATCACATTCATTATGCATGGTACATTTAAACATCAGGAGCTTCCTGTCAAAAGCCAAGAAAAGGGGGTGTGACTAGCCAGCCAAGTGTGCTCTCTGTGGCTTCGGAAAGGAAGAAAAGAATCCTCTGACATTTTTTAAAGGCGTTGAAAGGACTATAAATACAAAGGCCATTGTGGCTTGGGAGCAAGTATTAAAAACACAAGTGCAAAGTCTTAAATAGGATACTTGTTGGAGCTTTTTCACAGTGAGCCAGCTCTAAAATAGCCTCTATTTGGGATCCACATAAATATGCATTGTCGGAGTGACATATAATGTGTTGGAAGCTTTAGTTGGACAACTTTGGTTTGTGACAGTCTTTAGACAGAGCTCGCCACAGGGGTTGTTACGGAATCCATGTTAGGAAGTCGGTCAGTTTTCATTCAAACTTCAGTTGAGGGATTTCCTAAAATGGATAGCATTTAGCTATGCAGAGTCAGCTTTTCTTGTCTTGTTTATCAGTTCTTCCCTCCCATGAGACGATGCAGTTCGGTAATTGCCTGAGGATTACAATAATCTATGTACGGGAGCGTAACCTCCCCAGAGCCTTTGTGTCTCAGCACGAGACAAATCCCAGTACAATGAAGCCATTTTGTTTCACAACGTGAACTGGTCATTAGCATCATCTACAACAGTGGCCCCCCCAGTCCCCTTTCCCCTTTCCCAACCCTGCCTCAGACCGTATCACCCCCAGCCGCTTATCCCAACCCTGCCTCAGACCGTATCACCCCCAGCCGCTTATCCCAACCCTGCCTCAGACCGTATCACCCCCAGCCGCTTATCCCAACCCTGCCTCAGACCGTATCACCCCCAGCCGCTTATCCCCACCCTGCCTCAGACCGTATCACCCCCAGCCGCTTATCCCAACCCTGCCTCAGACCGTATCACCCTCAGCCGCTTATCCCAACCCTGCCTGAGACCGTATCACCCCCAGCCGCTTATCCCAACCCTGCCTCAGACCGTATCACCCTCAGCCGCTTATCCCAACCCTGCCTCAGACCGTATCACCCCAGCCGCTTATCCCAACCCTGCCTCAGACCGTATCACCCTCAGCCGCTTATCCCAACCCTGCCTCAGACCGTATCACCCTCAGCCGCTTATCCCAACCCTGCCTCAGACCGTATCACCCTCAGCCGCTTATCCCAACCCTGCCTCAGACCGTATCACCCTCAGCCGCTTATCCCAACCCTGCCTCAGACCGTATCACCCCCATCCCCCTGCCTCGTAGGTTCTCACCGCTGTTTCAGTTACCATGGTTACAGCTAAGTCTCCTGGTGTTTGGGGTCAGAATGGCTATCCCTAATGACTGGTCAAGTTCCAGGTTACAAGGGCAGTCAATGACGCGCTCCCATTGCTTGTCAACTAGTCCTACAGCATCAAAGCAGATTACCATCAACAATGTATACAGTCGCTTGATTTAATATCTCTATATAGCATCCATAGTCTTTTTTATGTTTTTTTTTTTTTGTGTCCATATTAGGACATCCTCAGTCTCAGCACAACTTGTTCATTATCTGTTGGTACCAAAGCTTTATGACACAGTCAGGACGGGGTCACTGTGGCTCCCTGCATGGCCATAGTTAACCAGGCCATATTGCCCTGGGTGTAGCCTGGAGAGGTGCTTCCCTTCCCACCGTCCAGCCAGCTCACGATCCCAGCCAGTGTGGCCAGGGTCGGGGCCCCGGGGGCTGGACACTGGGCCCAGTCGGGGCCCCCTGCCTGGTAAGCCTGGTAAAGACATTAAGCATTAAACAGACACTTCTGCTCACCGTCTGGTGACATAGGGTGAAATGGGAGGACATGGGGCTAAAGAGAGGAACCATCGGGTCCCCAGGCCTTGAAATGATCATCGGGTTAATCTCTGCCCAGCTTGACTTTAATAGGATTTGGGGGGGAGTGAAACCCCTTCAGCAGGATTTACAGGGATGAGAGCGTACCTGCTTAACTAGAGAAGAGGAGCCTGTCCTGAGCCACTGATCTTGCTGAGAATGGTTCCAGTAAAAAGGACTGGAGGACATCATTATGAAATCAACATCATAAAGCTGTTGTATACTATCAATATTTCATTGGTTAGACATACAGTATTCTATATAGAGATAACATTTATACAATAATATGGAATACATTATTTGCATGATCATTTGGACTGGATGTCTCCCATATCCCATGTCCCATGTCCCATGTCCCATGTTCCATATCCCATGTCCCATTTCCCATGTCCCATGTTCCATATCCCATGTCCCATAAACAGGTCAGCATTTACAAAGCCGGCAGCATTCACAAAGCCTACATGTACTCAGAGCATGCACGGACCAACTGGTGTCTTCACTGACATTTTCAACATCTCCCTGACCGAGTCTGTAATACCTACATGTTTCAAGCAGACCTCCATAGTCCCTGTGCCCAAGAAAGTTAAGGTACCTAAATGATTACTGCCCCATAGCACGTCGGTAGCCATGAAGTGCTTTGAAAGGCTGGTCATGGCTCACATCAACACCATCATCCCGGAAACCCTAGACCCACTCCAATTCGCATACCGCCCCATGACGCAATCTCAATTACACCTAACAGTGCCCTTTCCCACCTGGATGAAAGGAACACCTTTGTGAAAATGCTGTTCAATGACTACAGCTCTGTGTTCAACACCATAGTGCCCACGAAGCTCATCACTAAGCTAAAGACCCTGGGACTAAACACCTCCCTATGCAACTGGATCCTGGACTTCCTAACGGGTCGTCCCCAGGTGGTAAAGGTAGGCAACAACACATCTGCCACGCTGATCCTCAACATTGGGGCCCCTCAGGGGTGCATGCTTAGTCTCCACCTGTACTCCCTGTTCACCCATGACTGGATGACCAAGCACGACTCCAACACCATCATTAAGTTTGCTGATGACACAAAAGTGGTAGGGCTGATCACCGACAACGATGAGACAGCCTATAGGGAGGAGGTTAGAGACCTGGCAGTGTGGTTCCAGGACAACAACCTTTTCCTCAATGTGAGCAAGACAAACGAGCTGATCGTGGACAATAGGAAAAGGAGGGCCGAACAGGCCCCAATTAACAATGACAGGGCTGTAGTGGAGCGGGTCGAGAGTTTCAAGTTCCTTGGTGTCCACATCACCAATGAACTATCATGGTCCAAACACACCATGACAGTCGTGAAGAGGGCATGACAACACATTTCCCCCCTTCAGGAGACTGAAAAGATTGGGTCCCCAGATCCTCAAAAAGTTCTACAGCTACACCATCGAGAGCATCCTGACCGGTTGCATCACCGCCTGGTATGGTAACTGCTTGGCATCTGACCATAAGGCGCTACAAAGGGTAGTACGTACTACCCAGTACATCACTGGGGCCAAGCTTCCTGACATCCAGGACCTATATACTAGGCAGTGTCAGAGGAAGGAGGACTCCAGTCACCAAAGTCATAGACTGTTCTCTCTGCTACCGCATGGAAAGCGGTACCAGAGCTCCAAGACTAGAACCCATGTCACATATTTCATGTTACCTTGTCCCATATCCCATATCCCATGTCCCATATCCCATTTCCCATATGCCACATCTCATGCCCCATAACCCATATCCCATGTCCCATATCTTATATTCCATGTTCCATGTCGTCACAAAGAATGTGATAAATAACATTTGATTTTGATTTAATGTCCCATGTCCCATGTCCCATGTCCCATTTCCCATGTTACCATGTCCCATATCCCATTATCCCATATCCCATGTTACCATGTCCCATATCCCATGTCCCATATCTTATGTCCTATGTTTCATATCCCATGTCGTCACAAATAAAGTATAAAGGTTCATAAGTAGTTTATCAACAGTTACTGTAATCATTCATGTATTTATAGTTTGTACATCTAGCTATAGCACACACACAAACACACACACACGCACACACACACACAAACAACCCCCCATAACCCACCACACCAACCACACTCCCACACACGTACCCATTTGGCATGTTGAACCACTCACCTACAGTACGGTATGTCATGGCAGCTCTCACGCATTAGAGGCATCAGTCAAAGCTGATGGGTCCATGGAGCAGGACTCTCTCTGTGTGGTCTGAAATCCTGGCAGCTGACAGCAAGTTGGTGCCATGGCCGAGTGGAGGAACTATTTACAGTCTTCTGACCTCATTTGGTCCTTGTTCTACCAAACACATAATCTCCAGTGTAACATGCAGTATGAGACATAGAGTATATGAGACATGCAATATATGAGACATGCAGTATATGAAACATGTAGTATATGAGACATGCAGTATATGAGACATGCAGTATATGAGACATGCAGTATATGAAACATGCAGAATATGAGACATGCAGAATATGAGACATGCAGTATTTGAGATATGCAGTATATGAGACATGCAGTATATGGGACATGTAGTATATGAGACATGCAGAATATGAAACATGCAGTATATGAGACATGCAGTATATGAAACATGTAGTATATGAGACATGCAGTATATGAGACATGCAGTATTTGAGACATGCAGTATGAGACATGCAGTATATTTGACATGCAGTATATGAAACATGCAGCATGAGACATGGTTGTATATGAAACAAGCAGTAAGAGACATGCAGTGTATAAGACATGCGGTATATGAGACATGCGGTATACGAGACATGCAGTATATGAAACATACAGTATATGAGACATGCAGTATATGAGACATGCAGCATGTGAAACATGCAGTATATGAGATATGCAGTACATGAAATGCAGTACATGAGACATGCAGTATATGAGACATGCAGTATATGAAACATGTAGTATATGAGACATGCAATACATGAGACATGCAGTATATGAAACATGCAGTATATGAGACATGCAGTATATGAGGCATGCAGTATATGAGACATGCAGTATGAGCCATGCAGCATTTGAGACATGCAGAATATGAGACATGCAGTATATGAGACATGCAGTATATGAAACATGCAGTATATGAGACATGCAGTATATGAAACATGCAGTAAATGAAACATGCAGTATATGAGACATGCAGTATATGAAACATGCCGTATATGAGACATGCAGTATATGAGAGAAGCTGTATGGGACATGCATAATATGAGACATGCGGTATATGAGACATACAGTATATGAGACATGCAGTCTATGAAACATGCAGTATATGAGACATGCAGTATATGAGACATGCAGTATATGAAACATGCAGTATATGAGACATGCAGTATATGAGACATGCAGTATATGAAACATGCAGCATGAGACATGCAGTATATGAGACAAGCAGTATGAGACATGCGGTATATGAGACATGCGGTATATGAGACATGCAGTATACGTGACATGCAGTATATGAAACATGCAGTATATGAGACATGCAATATATGAGACATGCAGTATATGAAACATGCAGTATATGAGACATGCAGTATATGAGACATGCAGTATGAGCCATGCAGTATATGAGACATGCAGTATATGAAATATGCAATATTAGACATGCAGTATATGAGACATGCAGTATATGAGACATTCAGTATATGAGACCTATAGTGTATGAGACATGTAGAAAATGAGACATGCAGTATATGAAACATGTAGTTTATGAGACATGCAGTTTATGACACATGCAGTATTTGAGACATGCAGTATATGAGACATGCAGTATATGAGACATGCAGTATGAGACATGAGGTATGAGACATGCAGATTGAGTAGTTGAGTCAAATGCAGACGTTCAGGTGAATGCACTCACACACACGCACAGACACGTCATGTCCTATTACCAGTACATGCATTCTAAATAGTAGTCATTTTGTACGTGAAATTTCGGAAAAATAAGTATGCTTTAAATGCCAAGATGTTACTCATTTTTGCCGGGGTACTCACTCGCGTGCATGCACACGCTTAAACACACACACAGACACACAAACACACACACGCTGTACAGCCTTAAAAACAAACCATGCATTTACATTTTACATTTTAGTTATTTAGCAGATGCTTTTATCCAGAGCCACTTACAGTTAGTGCCACGGTAAAGTCTATACACATGAGTGATTTGAGGGAGGTAAACAAGTGCCTTGACAGTGCTGAACACTTGTCAGAGTGGATACATTTTTCTTTTCCCTTTCTTTCCCTTGGCACAGTTTAGTCCCTCTCTGCACTTCTCTCACACTCACACACACACCTGATCATTTCACTGTCAGGGCTGTCTGAACATTGTCTTGTTTTGGTGCTGACACAGTCTTTGTCTTTCTGTCTGTCTTTCTTTCTTTCTTTCTGTCTCTCTTCCTGCCTTTCTTTCTGTCTTTCTGTCTTTCTTTCTGTCTTTCTTGTCAATAAACAATCATAGCTGTTTTCCTGTCACTAGATGGATAATATACAGTAGTCAGACATTTAACTTTTGGCTTTAGATACAAAATTGGATTAACCAATTTGACTTGTCACTCAACGTCTGTTTGTTGACCTTAGCTAGACTATAGGGATAGGGAGAAATCTAGGTTTTAAAAGCCTACTTTGCCTAAATTCAAGCCATTTCCTAATTTAGGGGTATTTATCTCTTGGCGTCAGCCAGGGACACTTAGGTATTGTGGGGCGTTTGTCAAAATACATTCCCTGTGTATCGCCAGTGGAGAGTGACAAGCGTATTTAATACACCCTGTTTCGTCTACTGGGTGAAGACTTAAAACGAAGGACTCCAGCAGCATTGGACAACGGTCCAGAACATGTCGGAGAATCCCTTCCACCCTCCCGTTAGACTACAGTGTACATTCAAGTTAAGGGCACACGCACATTCATTAATGTTATGGTAATTTAGGAAGATTTAGGTCCTGGGTTTGGGGGGTCATAGAGTCATTCATAGGTTACATGTGAGGTAAAGTATAACAGTGATGTACAGTGAGAGGGTTAAAGCTTGTTTGTTCCACAGTTGTAGTCATACTAGGAGTAGGACTAGGACTAGCAGTAGGAGTCACAATGCAGTGTTGGTGGACTTTGCTCTCCCACTTGTGTTCTTTAGACTCTTAGGCCATGCTAGATATCTCCTAGACCAGCACTAGGTTCAGGTTAAATATCTCCTAGACTAGCACTAGGCTCAGGCTAGATATCTCCTAGACCAGCACTAGGCTCAGGTTAGATATCTCCTAGACCAGCACTAGGCTCAGGTTAGATATCTCCTGGACTAGCACTAGGCTCAGGTTAGATATCTCCTGGACTAGCACTAGGCTCAGGTTAGAGGACACCAGAGCATAGAATGTGTTATAGACCTCATAGAAATACTTTTTCTATCCACCTACTGGGAGGTGGCGTTACAGAAGAAGGAATGAGCGACACCTCTTGCAGAGCTTGGCTTGTCTACATATTTGCATACTAGACTTCTACAGCAGAGCTTGGCTTGTCTACATATTTGCATGCTAGACTTCTACTGCAGAGCTTGGCTTGTCTACATATTTGCATACTAGACTTCTACTGACCATACTAGAGACACATATTTCCTTCAGATTACACAGACACAAACAATTTGAAACTTGTTGGCACACCAATAAGCCTTGCTGCAAACAGACTCATACAAATAGTTATTAATGTATACATCTCTCTCTCTCTCTCTCTCTCTCTCTCTCTCTCTCTCTCTCTCTCTCTCTCTCTCTCTCTCTCTCTCTCTCTCTCTCTCTCTCTCTCTCTCTCTCTCTCTCTGGTTATCCACCCTCCCCTCTCTATGTCTGGTTATCCACCCTCCTCTCTCTCTGTCTCTCTGTCTGGTTATCCACCCTCCCCTCTCTATGTCTAGTTATCCACCCTCCTCTCTGTCTCTATGTCTGGTTATCCACCCTCCTCTCCCTCTCTCTCTCTGTCTGGTTATCCACCCTCCTCTCTCTGTCTCTCTGTCTGGTTATCCACCCTCCTCTCTCTCTCTCTCTCTCTCTCTCTCTCTCTCTCTCTCTCTCTCTCTCTCTCTCTCTCTCTCTCTCTCTCTCTCTCTGGTTATCCACCCTCCCCTCTCTATGTCTGGTTATCCACCCTCCTCTCTCTCTGTCTCTCTGTCTGGTTATCCACCCTCCCCTCTCTATGTCTAGTTATCCACCCTCCTCTCTGTCTCTATGTCTGGTTATCCACCCTCCTCTCTCTCTCTCTGTCTGGTTATCCACCCTCCTCTCTCTCTCTCTCTCTCTCTCTCTGTCTGGTTATCTACCCTCCTCTCGCTCTCTCTCTGTCTGGTTATCCACCCTCCCCTCTCTATGTCTGGTTATCCACCCTCTCCTCTCTATGTCTGGTTATCCACCCTCCTCTCTCTGTCTCTATGTCTGGTTATCCACCCTCCTCTCTCTCTCTCTCTCTCTCTCTCTCTCTCTCTCTCTCTCTCTCTCTCTCTCTCTCTCTCTCTCTCTCTCTCTGTCTGGTTATCTACCCTCCTCTCACTCTCTCTCTGTCTGGTTATCCACCCTCCCCTCTCTCTGTCTGGTTATCCACCCTCCCCTTTCTCTGTCTGGTTATCCACCCTCCTCTCCTTCTCTATGTCTGGTTATCCACCCTCCTCTCCCTCTCTCTCTGTCTGGTTATCCACCCTTCTCTCTCTGTCTGGTTATCCACCCTCCTCTCTCTGTCTCTATGTCTAGTTATCCACCCTCCTCTCTCTGTCTCTATGTCTGGTTATCCACCCTCCTCTCCCTCTCTCTATGTCTGGTTATCCACCCTCCTCTCTCTGTCTCTCTGTCTGGTTATCCACCCTCCTCTCTCTCTCTCTCTCTCTCTGTCTGGTTATCCACCCTCCTCTCTCTCTCCTTCTGTTTGGTTATCCACCCTCCTCTCTCTCTGTCTGGTTATCCACCCTCCTCTCTCTGTCTCTCTGTCTGGTTATCCACCCTCCGCTCCCTCTCTCTCTGTCTGGTTATCCACCCTCCTCTCGCTCTCTCTCTGTCTGGTTATCCACCCTCCTCTCTCTCTCCTTCTGTCTGGTTATGCACCCTCCTCTTTCTCTCTCCATCTCACTCTCTCTCTCTGTCTGGTTATCCACCCTCCCCTCTCTATGTCTGGTTATCCACCCTCCTCTCTCTGTCTCTATGTCTAGTTATCCACCCTCCTCTCTCTGTCTCTATGTCTGGTTATCCACCCTCCTCTCCCTCTCTCTATGTCTGGTTATCCACCCTCCTCTCTCTCTCTCTGTCTGGTTATCCACCCTCCTCTCTCTCTCTCTGTCTCTCTCTCTCTCTCTCTCTCTCTCTCTCTCTCTGTCTGGTTATCCACCCTCCTCTCTCTCTCTCTCTCTCTCTCTCTGTCTGGTTATCCACCATCCTCTCTCTCTCCTTCTGTTTGGTTATCCACCCTCCTCTCTCTCTCTCTGTCTGGTTATCCACCCTCCTCTCTCTCTCCTTCTGTCTGGTTATGCACCCTCCTCTCTCTCTCTCCATCTCACTCTCTCTCTCTGTCTGGTTATCCACCCTCCTCTCTCTCTCTCTGTCTGGTTATCCACCCCCTCTCTCTGTCTCTCTGTCTGGTTATCCACCCTCCTCTCCCTCTCTCTCTGTCTGGTTATCCACCCTCCTCTCGCTCTCTCTCTGTCTGGTTATCCACCCTCCTCTCTCTCTCTCTCTGTGTCTCTGTGCCCTCTCTCTCTCTCTCTCTCTCTCTCTCTCTCTCTGTCTGGTTATCCACCCTCCTCTCTCTCTCTCTGTCTGGTTATCCACCCTCCTCTCTCTGTCTCTCTGTCTGGTTATCCACCCTCCTCTCCCTCTCTCTCTGTCTGGTTATCCACCCTCCTCTCGCTCTCTCTCTGTCTGGTTATCCACCCTCCTCTCTCTCTCCTTCTGTCTGGTTATGCACCCTCCTCTTTCTCTCTCCATCTCACTCTCTCTCTCTGTCTTGTTATCCACCCTCCCCTCTCTATGTCTGGTTATCCACCCTCCTCTCTCTCTCTCTGTCTGGTTATCCACCCTCCTCTCTCTGTCTCTCTGTCTGGTTATCCACCCTCCTCTCCCTCTCTCTCTGTCTGGTTATCCACCCTCCTCTCGCTCTCGCTCTGTCTGGTTATCCACCCTCCTCTCTCTCTCCTTCTGTCTGGTTATGCACCCTCCTCTCTCTCTCTCCATCTCACTCTCTCTCTCTGTCTGGTTATCCACCCTCCCCTCTCTATGTCTGGTTATCCACCCTCCTCTCTCTCTCTCTCTCTCTCTCTCTCTCTCTCTCTCTCTCTCTCTCTCTCTCTCTCTCTCTCTATGTCTGGTTATCCATTTTCGCTGCATAGTTACTGGTTATTGCCCTATCATGGTCAGGTTGTTATTGGAAAAGAGAAATCTCAATGATTTACCTAGTTAAATAAAGGTTAAACAGGTTAAATAAAGGTTAAATAAAATTGTATACAAATCTCTCTCTCTCTCTCACTCTTTTTCTCCCTCTCTCTGTCTCTGTCTTGGCACTGTCTTTAGATGGTCGCAGAGTCGGTTGGTCCACTGGCGTTCACAGTCTCACCCTATTGGCTGTAGGTACATCATCCGTGCAGTCTGCCCACTGCCTGCACCAACCACTCCGCACCACCACCACCTCCCATCCTACCCGCCTGGCAGCCTTGCCAGCCTTGCCTGCCACCCCGCCACATTGCTAGCTTCTCAGAGCCCGAATCACCTGCGTTACAACACCTACTGGGGGAGAATACTCACTTCCTGGTTCAATTTGGCTCAATTTAACGGTCAATTTGGGTATATTTAAGGGACAATTTGACTGACTGGTATTGATGGGGTGAAAAAAACATAAATCCAAAGTGAAATAGATATATTTGACATACTATGAAGTTGTCCAATACCCTGAAAGGAATTGTTTACCATTTATGATAATGTGATTATTATAATGTCTGATGTTTAGTGCAGTGTAGAGAAGACGGGGGTAGATAAGGGCAGAGCTGGGGTTTAATAGAGTTAGGTGTGAAGGGGGAGGATATCCCCTGCTGGGTCGGACTCTTCCTATGTATAGTGAAGCCATTAGAAAATGCACCTGTCACTGAGCCCCCCACCCCCCACCCCAGACAGAGAAGCAGAGAGAGCCAGAGGGAGACAGAGAGGCAAAGAGACAGAGAGACAGAGAGAGAGAGAGACAGAGCTAGAAAGACTGTTAGCGCTCTCTCTCACTCACAACTCTAGACAGACAGACAAGAGGAGATTTACGACACCAATCAAAGCCTGAACGGCTGCTGGAAATTGACTGTGAACGATGTCGCCAACCTGTCCCTAATCAGATACTGTGATTTATTACCCATAATGCATTTGTACTTCCCTCCATTTTGGAGGGAAACAAGTGCCTTGTTTATAGGGTAGCACAGACGTACATCATTATGTGGATGTAGATGTCATGTTATGTGTTTATTTGCTTGCTTCCTGAGTGTTCTCATGATGCATCGGGCCCAGTCCCCCTTATCCGCAATAATTACTCCCATCCACATGCATGGTGGACTGGTCCCAGATCTGTTATTGCTGTTTAAGTAACTCCCAGAGGCATTGGCTATACAGCACAAACATATCTGGGACCAGGCTCCCATGGGAGATGGTCATAGAGAATAAACAGGTCTAGGACCAGGAGTATGGAACTCCAGTGTACTAACTATGTCTGTCAGTTTGCCCATCAGCCTGCCAGACCTTGCCTCCTTTTCCCTTGGCACTTGTCCAGTCATTCACCCACTTACAGCTAGAGAGGTTCAGTACAACCTCCCTCCTTCAGAAGCAGTCAAGCGTGTCCCTGTAATCAGAGCTTATCTACAGAGCAAAGAGAGCAGTACCGGCACTGAGGTCAACCAACATCTCAGGACTTCATGCATGCTGCTCAGAATGAGGAAACCCACATCCCTTTCTCCCAAGGGGGTTTCACTGAGAGATTTCTTTTTTTGTTGGTGCATGTGGGTGAATTATGGGTGAATTGATATACTGTATGTATAACAAAGGTGCATATTTATGTTCAGTGATTTTTTTATATGTACTGAACAAAAATATAAACTCAACATGCAACAATTTCAAAGATTTTTCTGAGTTACAGTTAATTTAAGGACATCAGTCAATTGAAATAAATTCATTAGACTCTAATCTATGGATTTCACATGACTGGGAACCACCATTTGCCTCACGCAGCGCAACTCATCTCCTTTACATAGAATTGAGCAGGTTGTTGATTTTGACCTGTGGAATGTTGTCCCCACTCACCTTCAATGGCTGTGCGAAGTTGCTGATATTGGCGGGAACTGGAACACACTGTCATACATGTTGATCCAGAGCATCCCAAACATGCTCAATGGGTGACATGTCTGGTAAGTATCCAGACCATGGATGAACTGGGCCATTTTCAACTCCCAGGAATTGTGTACAGATCCTTGTGACATGGGGCCGTGCATTATCATGCTGTAAACATGAGGTGATGGCGGCTGATTGCCATGGATAATGTGCAATCAGGTTTGTTGCCTGTACTTATGCCTGCTCATAACATAACCCCACCGCCACCATGGGACACTCTTGTTCACACCGTTGACATCAGCAAACCGCTCGCCCACACAACGCCATACATGTGGTGTGCGGTTGAGAGGCCGGTTGGATGTACTTCCAAATTCTCTAAAATTACATTGGAAATTAACATTCAATTCCCTGTCAACAGCTCAGGTGGACATTCCTGCAGTCAGCATGCCAATTGAAAGCTCCCTTGAAACTTGAGACATCTGTGGCATTGTGCTGTGTGACAATATTGACAATTTTAGATTGGCCTTTTATAGTCCCCAATGCAAGGTGCACCTGCATAATGACCATGCTGTTTAATCAGATTCTTGATATGTCACATCTGACAGCTGGCATAGGAGAAATCTCATTCCCAGATTAGGCTCCAGAAAGAATAGCTGTGGGAAGCGTCATACTGCTTTTCAGGTCACCGTAGCGCAATAACAATTGATTTTAGGTGAAATGGAGCCGGATCATATGTTCCTTGTACTGTGTGGGGATGATGTTGAGGCTGTGTCTGTCTACTTTCAAACCCAGGCAACCCAAACACCCTGTATCCATTGAAGTATTCTGGACGCCCTCTGCACTCTGTCCCTCGGTGGAAACAGACTCATTTGTTGGTTTTCTATTGGAAGATGGATGGATTGTGGTCGGCTTACTAAAACGGTCATGCTTTGGGTTTTAGTAAACATTCTAAAACCCTGGAGGGTGTTCCAGTGAAATGAGGGAAAGTCTTGAGCAACCAAAACAGGGGTCCTCCTGAGTTATATTTCTCACCTCTTTATTGAACAAAAATTGTGATACAAAAAAACATAGATATGGAAAATATAATATTTGATTCATTCATATATGGCACAACTAAATTGTTTGTATGGCGCAGCTGAATCGTTTATATGGCACAGCTGAATCATTTATATGGTGCAGCTGAATCATTTATATGGCTCAGCTGAATCGTTCAAATTATGAGATTGAGATTTATCTACTCTAAAATGTCTCAGTAATCTTGACCTTTTCCATTTGAGAGAGTGACACAGGCAGACATTTTAAACACGCCGCAGAAATGATAGACAATGTCATTTGTGTTATGGAACAGAGACTCAAGACAAAAAGGTTTCAAAAAGGAGTAACAGGTTTAATGAAATATAGCTGGTGATGAAAAAATGAAGTAGAGAAAGTCTCTGTAAGATGGTGATGGGAAATCCAGACAGGTTTTCTTGTATGAGGAGAAGGAGGTAGCCGGAGGATGAACACTGGAACCAGGAAGACGAGGGAGACACTGGAAGGTAGATGAAACAAGGTAGATAACGAAGGTCGAGGTTAGAGGAACAGGGAGTGAGTCCTTACTCAAACGAGACCAGACAAAGTGACTGTGTTGGGGGAGTGCCTATATGCTGACTGTGCTGATGATCCAATGACGTGCAGGTGTGGGTGATTAGAACTCAGGTGACAGTGATCTCTGTGATTGTGTGGTGGTGGAGCCTGGCTGATCCCTGACAATTTGGTGGTAATTACTGGAACGTAAATAGACTGTTTTTACGGGGCTGTTGTGTTGAACCCTGAGAAAACCAAACACATGCCAAGCTTTACTGGCAAGGCTGCTTTATTGGTATTCAATGATAATTAAAAACATTGACATATACATATACAGGAACTCAGGGCGACTGTTTCTCTCAAAGTAAAAGCAAAGACTTTCGTGCCTCCCAAATGGCACGCTGTCAGTCTGGGTGTAGTTGGTGCAGAAGAGTCAGGCGCAGGACAGCAGAGATGAGTAACACAACGTAGTTTACTCAATAGAATACAAAGTACATAAATTCCAAGCTCACCAAAATAGGACTGACATCAAATCAGGAATAATAACTCACAACAAACATGGGGAAAACAGAGGGTTAAATAATGAACATGTAATTGGGGAACTGAAACCAGGTGTGTATAAACCAGACAAAACAAATGGAAAATGAAAAGTGGATCGGCGATGGCTAGAAAGCCGGCGACATCGACCGCCGAACGTCGCCTGAACAAGGAGAGGGACCTACTTCGGCGGAAGTCGTGACAGTACCCTTGACGCGCAACTCCCGCAGCATCGAAGGGTCCAAAACGTCCTCCACCGGCACCCAGCATCTCTCCTCTGGACCGTACCCCTCCCACTCCACGAGGTACTGAAGGCCCCTCGCCCAACGCCTCGAGTCCAGTATGGCTCGAACTGCATACGCCGGGGCCACCTCGATGTCCAGACTCCTGGAGTGGACCAGCCACCACCGGCCCGAGGAGATACACATGGAACGAAGGGTTAATACGGTAATCTGGGGGAAGCTGTAACCTGTAGCAAACCTCGTTCAGTCTCCTCAAGACTTTGAATGGCCCCACAAACCGCGGACCCAGCGTCCGGCAGGGCAGGTGAAGGGGCAGGTTTCGGGTTGAGAGCCAGACCCGGTCCCCCGGTGCGAACACCGGGGCCTCACTGCGGTGGCGGTCTGCGGTGGTGGTCTGCGCTCGCCTTCTAGTAGTCACTTACTGGGTCTCTGATTGCTTCCGGTGTGAGAACGCTAGGCGCACCTGTGCTGCCGCTTCACGCTGGTACCTGTTTGTTTGCTGTTGTCACGTCTGTATTTTGGATATGTTTTTTCTTGGAATCGATCTTCTTGGATTACTCACTGGACTATTTTACACCATCGAAACACTTCCTGGAGTATGCACTGGACTATTTACACGCTTAAATAGTTTTTGGATAACTGACCTGGCTGTTTTCGTGATCCTGTCACACAGTTCGGCTACGAGCCCTCTCCATTCCTATCCTCATATCCCTCGCGACATCTGGTACTGTGAGTTTCCCCTCTCTTTATCATTTTGTGGTGTCAATCCTTGCTATGGTTGGGTAGCCTTCCCTTCTGTGGATTGTGTGGATTTTGGGTCTGATACGGTTTCTGGCTAACGTAGTTTAAACCGATAAATTGTTGTTGCAGGTCACGTTGGACATCACCGGTCATGTCGTCACATATCCATTTGCAGGCTTTGTTTTTGGTCTTTTTGGTTTGTGCTGTCTTTGAATGACGTGAATCAAATTAGTTTCCCGAGATGGCTCTACAATTCTCTACAGCTCATCTCAGAACATTTAAAGGATCGTTCCGATTGGCTCCGGACACCTATAAATGGTGTGAACAACTTGGAGTTTTACCCGACCGCTATATACATCGATCGCGGAAGAAACTTCGGAATTATCACCACTCGTCCTCCAATAATATTCCGGTTGTCTCTACCAACACCCGCAAGGCCGGGCACAACCCAGCTGGAAAATCGATCCATTAACTTTGGAAATCTAAGATCACTGCGCTCTGATCCGGACCTCCGAACTTGCAGAGGCTCATCTTCAGACCTGCGATGTGCGCTGTTGAACACCCACTCTCTAACTACTAAAGCATCAGTATTGAATGACATAATCACTGACACAAATCTGGACATGCTGCTTCTGACTGAAACCTGGCAGGTGCCTAACGACCTTTTCAACCTGAACCTCTTAACTCCGCCTGGGTACATCTACTTCTCTCAGCCGCGTCTTCATCGTAGAGGTGGAGGGCTGGCTGTAGTTTGCCATGAGACTATTAAAATTTCCAAGATAGAGTTTCATGACGTTACAGCATTTGAATATCTCGCCCTGAAAATGACTGGCCAAACGTCACTGGCTGTAATCTTAATCTACCGACCTCCAAAATGTCCCTCTGATTTTTTTTCTGAGATTAGTGCGTTACTCACTCTTGTCTGTGGTAACTATCCATCTGTTATTCTGCTTGGTGATTTTAACATACATGAAAACACTGCACATTGCAATGAATTGATGGCTGTACTGGACTGTTTCAACCTAACCCAACATGTAACTTTTGCTACTCACTCCAGGGGTCATATACTGGATCTCATATGTACATCTGGCTTAAATAATATTCTTGTTAGCAGCTCTGATTTTGCTTTTTCAGATCACAAATTCATAAGCTTCAGTTGTAGTTTTCCTATATCTATAACACCACTGAAGAAAATGCTGACCTATCGTAAAATCAATTCTGTGAATCCATCTTCTTTTTCTGCTTTAATAAGGGATTCTTCTTTGTCAGAATGTCTACTATTAAATTGTCCATCAGAAATCTGCTGTATATACAATAATGTCTTGTCTCAAATACTTGAGAGGCAGGCTCCTGTCATAACTAGACTGGTTCCATCTACTCGTGCCTCACCATGGTTCACTCCTGAACTACGAACGATAAAAACCGAGGGTCGCCGCCTAGAAAGACTATACAGGAAAACTGGACTTGTTGTCCACTCTTTGGCTTTTAAAGAACACTTGCTTAAGTACCGTACAGCCCTTAACGATGCAAGATCCTCTTATTTCACCTCTACCATTAGAAATTCAAAGTGCAGGCCCAAATCACTCTTTGCAATGGTTAGCAAACTCACAAATCCACCACAACATGTTATGTCGGGCTCTGTGGGGCTTGTAAATAGCTTTACAATTTTTCTCTGACAAATTAAAGTCAATCACTGCATCCATCGCCAAAAACACTCTTCATCCAAGTGACTCAAATGTTCACTTAATAATAGCTGATTTTACTCATTCTACAAACTCTCTCTCTGCTTTCACTCTAACTACTCCAACTGCTATAAGTGATCTAATTGTGAAGTCAAAATTCCACATCCTGCCAACTTGATCCTACACCTACTGTTTTGCTTAAGTTGTGTGTCCCTGAGGTTGCACCCTTCATAACACATATGATTAACTGTAGTTTGGCGTCCGGCGTGGTTCCAGCAGATTTAAAAATGGCTGCGGTGACGCCCATTCTTAAAAAATCAGGCCTAGACCACCTAAACATGGAAAATTACAGACCAATATCCAACTTACCATTCTTAAGCAAAGTCCTTGAAAGGGTTGTTGCTTCGCAATTGCGATCACATTTGGATATAAACTGTCTTTTTGAACCTTTTCAGTCTGGATTTCGCCCAGCTCATAGCACTGAAACTGCTCTTCTCCGGGTGGTTAACGACATTCTTTTGTCCATGGATGCAGGGCTGATAAACATCCTGATGCTTCTTGATTTAAGCGCTGCTTTTGACACAGTCTGCCATGAAATACTTATCTCTAGGCTTTCTGACATTGGTATCACTGGCTCTGCTCTTTCTTGGCTCATCTCCTACATTAGCGACAGAAAGTATTATATCACTATTAAGGGTTTAGATCTGCCACTGCTTCACTTACACAGGGTGTCCCTCAAGGTTCGGTTCTTGGCCCACTATTATTCATCATCTACATATATCCACACGGTGATATCATACGCAGGCACGGACTTCAGTTCCATTGCTATGCTGATGATATTCAAATCTACCTCACCACCAGCTCTGATAGGTTATCTTTGCCTGACTCACTCACGGAATGTATCAGGGAGATCAAGAAATGGATGTCCCTGAATTTCCTTAAACTGAATGATAATAAAACTGAGATATTATTGATTGGTCCTGCTGCCTCAGCCAAAAGGATTGATCAGTCCTTTGATGTTGATGGAATCCACGTTAAGCCTTCGTCATTGATTCGTAACCTTGGTGTCTTATTCGATTCAACTCTATCTTTTGGCTCTCACATTTCTTCTCTTGTTAAAAACTCTTTTTTTCATCTTTGTAATATTGCTCGTCTCCGATCTTCTCTCACTTTAGCTGATGCTGAAACTCTAATTCATGCATTAATCACTTCACGCTTGGACTATTGCAATGCCTTACTTCTTGGTCTTCCCAAAAAACTTATTGCAAGATTACAGTATGTTCAAAACTCAGCAGCAAGAGTTCTCACCTCCACTAGGCGCTCTGCTCACATCACTCCTCTGCTTCATGACCTTCACTGGCTACCTGTGGCATCACGTATCCACTTTAAGGTATTGCTTCTAACTTTTAAAGCATTAAATGGTCTTGCTCCCCAATATCTCTCTGACTTACTCTTTCCTTACCGCCCTGCTCGGTCCCTTAGATCAGCTGAACTTGGTTTGTTGACCGTCCCTCGTTTCCGGTTGTCCACTGTAGGTGGGAGGTCAAAATCACTGATTTTTAATGAATTTATTTGCAAATTATGGTGGAAAATAAGTATTTGGTCACATACAAACAAGCAAGATTTCTGTCTCTCACAGACCTGTAACTTCTTCTTTAAGAGGCTCCTCTGTCCTCCACTCATTACCTGTATTAACCTCTTAGCGCGCCGATCCCTTTAGCGGGATCGTTTTCAGAGCAAACATAACGCGCCAAATTCAAAATACATATTCGTAATACATATTCGTAATATTTAACTTCGATATACAAGTGTTGCATAGTGTTGCATAGCCATCAAAAGCTCTGCTTCTTGGCAATATCACTGCGTTGTCAGATTTTAAAAAGGCTTTACGGCGAAAGCACTACATTTGATTGTTTGAGGCTAGTACCTCACATATTTTCCACATTAGCATAAATTCATATCCAGCTCGGTTCTCAAAATATCCATATCACAGCTAATATAAATCGCTTACCTTTCAAATAACTTCTTCTGAGGTCTTCCCAAGTGTCCAAACAAGATAATCCATGGTTCTTTTGTTAGAAAAAGTAAATAATTATATCCATAAATATCCGTTGTTTTTGGCACGTTACGTTCAGCTACTCCACCAAGCATTGTCAGTCTACTCGCCCGTTTTACAGTGAAGGGATCGCGTTCAAATTATACCTCTCATCTTTTCACAAACAAATCAAATATCATTAATAATGCATCCTTATGTATTCTTTTATGAATAATAGCGATCATATTTTACAAGAACGGTAAGTGAAACGTTAAAAGACGAAAAGAAAGTTGGTCGCTGCTGGGCTGCTCACGTTCTCGTGAACGTGCACGCCTGTTTACCTTTTTCCCTACCCGTAGTAATTCTCTCTCTCTAAGGATCTGGTCAGAGCTTTTTCCTCCATACCCTTTCCAGAGACTGTTGACATCTAGTGGAAGCCATAAGTACTGCAACCTCGGTCCTATTCCCCATAGAAAAATATTACATGGGCTTCAAAATGAGAAGAGAGCAACAGAAAAATAAATTCCGGACAGAAATTTCTCTGGTTTTTGCCTGCTAAATCTGTTCTGGAATAGCCACAGACTATATCTTAATGGTTTTATAAACTTCAGAGTGTTTCCTATCCAATAGTACTAAATATGTAAATATCCTAGTTTCTGGCCATGAGTGGTAGGCATTTAACTTTGGGCACGTCAGACAGGCGAAAATTCGGAAAATGGGACCCTAGCTGGAAGAGGTTAATGGCACCTGTTTGAACTTGTTATCAGTATAAAAGACACCTGTCCACATCCTCAAACAGTCACACTCCAAACTCCACTATGACCAAGACCAAAGAGCTGTCAAAGGACACCAGAAACAAAATTGTAGACCTGCACCAGGTTGGGAAGACTGAATCTGCAATAGGTAAATAGCTTGGTTTGAAGAAATCAACTGTGGGAGCAATTATTAGGAAATGGAAGACATACAAGACCACTGATAATCTTCCTCGATCTGGGGCTCCACGCAAGATCTCACCCCGTGGGGTCAAAATGATCACAAGAACGGTGAGCAAAAATCCCAGAACCACACGGGGGGACCTAGTGAATGACCTGCAGAGAGCTGGGACCAAAGTAACAAAGCCTACCATCAGTAACACACTACGCCGCCAGGGACTCAAATCCTGCAGTGCCAGACGTGTCCCCCTACTTAAGCCAGTACATGTTCAGGCCCGTCTAAAGTTTGCTAGAGAGCATTTGGATGATCCAGATGAGGATTGGGAGAATGTCAGATGAAACCAAAATATAACTTTTTGGTAAAAACTCAACTCGTCGTGTTTGGAGGACAAAGAATGCTGAGTTGCATCCAAAGAACACCATACCTACTGTGAAGCATGGGGGTGGAAACATCATGCTTTGGGGCTGTTTTTCTGCAAAGGGACCAGGACGACTGATCCGTGTAAAGGAAAGAATGAATGGGGCCATGTATCGTGAGATTTTGAGTGAAAACCTCCTTCCATCAGCAAGGGCATTGAAGATGAATCGTGGCTGGGTCTTGCAGCATGACAATGATCCCAAACACACCGCCTGGCAACGAAGGAGTGGCTTCAGAAGAAGCATTTCAAGGTCCTGGAGTGGCCTAGCCAGTCTCCAGATCTCAACCCCATAGAAAATCTTTGAAAGTCCGTGTTGCCCAGCGACAGCCCCAAAACATCACTGCTCTAGAGGAGATCTGCATGGAGGAATGGGCCAAAATACCAGCAACAGTGTGTGAAAACCTTGTGAAGACTTACAGAAAACGTTTGACCTCTGTCATTGCCAACAAAGGGTATATAACAAAGTATTGAGATAAACTTTTGTTATTGACCAAATACTTATTTTCCACCATCATTTGCAAATAAATTCATAAAAAATCCTACAATGTGATTTTCTGGATTTTCTTTCCTCATTCTGTCTGTCATAGTTGAAGTGTACCTATGATGAAAATTACAGGCCTCTCTCATCTTTTTAAGTGAGAGAACTTGCACAATTGGTGGCTGACTAAATACTTTTTTTCCCCACTGTAAATAAAACTTCTTCTTCTTCTGACGCCTCACGGCCCGCTGAAGGTGCACATTAGCGGCGTCCCATGTCTCTTCCGAGCGCCTAAACCAGTCGTCCACCGCAGGAGCCTCGATCTGGCTATGATGCCAAGGTGCCAGAACCGGCTGGTACCACAGTGCGCACTGGAAAGGGGAGAGGTTAGTGGAGGAGTGGCAGAGCGAGTTTTGGACCATTTCTGCCCAGGGAATGAACGCCGCCCATTCCCCCAGCCAGTCCTGGCAATAAGACCGCAGAAACCTACCCA
Source organism: Brachymystax lenok tsinlingensis (assembly GCA_030435695.1). NCBI lineage: Eukaryota > Metazoa > Chordata > Actinopteri > Salmoniformes > Salmonidae > Brachymystax > Brachymystax lenok. The sequence continues at coordinate 106,962,245 of CM059791.1, forward strand.
CATCCTGGTTTACTCTCGCCACCTGCCCGTTACTCTCGGGGTGAAAACCCGAGGTAAGGCTGACCGAGACCCCCAGACGTTCCATGAACGCCCTCCAGACTCTTGACGTGAACTGGGGACCTCGATCAGATACTATGTCCTCAGGCACCCCGTAGTGCCGGAAGACATATGTAAACAGGGCCTCCGTAGTCTGTAGGGCCGTAGGGAGACTGGGCAAAGGGAGGAGACGGCAGGACTTAGAGAAACGATCCACAACGACCAGGATCGTGGTGTTACCCTGTGAGGGAGGAAGATCCGTGAGGAAGTCCACAAACAGGTGAGACCACAGCCGTTGTGGAACAGGTAAGGGCTGTAACTTCCCTCTGGGCAGGTGCCTAGGGGCCTTGCACTGAGCGCACACCGAGCAGGAGGAAACATAAACCCTCACGTCCTTGGCCAAAGTGGACCACCAGCACTTCCCACTAAAACAGCGGACTGTCCGACCGATGCCAGGCTGGCCAGAGGAGCGTGACGTGTGGGCCCAATAAATCAGACGGTCGCGGACAGCAGACGGAACAGACAGGCGCCCAGCTGGACACTGGGGGGGAGTGGGCTCTGTACGTAACGCCCACTCGATGTCCGCATCCAGCTCCCACACTACCGGTGCCACCAGGCAAGAGGCCGGGAGTATGGGAGTGGGATCCACGGACCGCTCCTCTGTGTCATACATCCGGGACAGTGTGTCTGCCTTCGTATTCTGGGAACCTGGTCTGTAGGACAGGGTGAAACCAAAACGGGTAAAGAACATGGCCCACCTTGTTTGGCGAGGGTTCAGTCTCCTCGCCGCCCGGATGTACTCCAGATTGCGGTGGTCAGTCCAGCTGAGAAAAGGGTGGTTAGCCCCCTCAAGCCAATGTCTCCACACCTTCAAGGCCTTGACGACAGCCAACAGCTCCCGGTCCCCAACTTCATAGTTTCGCTCCGCCGGGCTGAGCTTCCTCGAAAAAACTGGAAACAGGGGCGGAGCTTTGGTGGCGTACCCGAGCGCTGAGAGAGCACGGCTCCTATCCCAGCCTCGGATGCGTCCACCTCCACTATGAATGCTAAAGAGGGATCCAGATGAGCCAGCACGGGAGCCGAGGTAAACAGAGCCTTCAAGTGACCAAAAGCCCTGTCCGCCTCAGCCGACCACTGCAAACGCACCAGTCCCCCCTTCAGCAGTGACGTAATGGGAGTCGCTACTTGGCCAAAGCCCCGGATAAACCTCCGGTAATAGTTGGCAAATCCTAGAAACCGCTGCACATCCTTTACTGTGGTGGGAGTCGGTCAATTACGCACGGCTGAAATGGGGTCACTCTCCATCTCCACCCCTGAAGTGGAAATGCGGTATCATAGGAAGGAGACAGACTGTTGAAAGAATGCTCCAACAGTCGACCAAGCACCCTGCGCACCAGAGACACATGCTCGGCGCGTGTAGCGGAATATATCAGAATGTCATCAATATACACCACCACACCCTGCCCATGCAGGTCTCTGAAAATCTTGTCTACAAAGGCCTGGAAGACTGATGGAGTATTCATCAACCCGTACGGCATGACGAGGTACTCATAGTGCCCTGAGGTGGTACTAAATGCCGTCTTCCACACGTCTTCCTCCCGGATACGCACCAGGTTGTAAGCGCTCCTGAGCTCCAATTTTGTGAAGAAGCGTGGTTATTCAAAGGGTTCTCCTATGGAGACAGCGAATTGCCCTTTTAGGTACTAGAGAGCACCTTTTTTTCCAAGAGTGTATTCCTTATTTATTTCACTTTGACCAGGGAACATCTGGCACTGGTCAAAAGAAGTGCACAATATGTGGACTCGGGTGCCATTCAGGATGCACACTAGAAGTGTAAATAAAAGGAAATTAAACGTTCAGGCAGGCTGAGTGTGGCGCCATGGAAAGAGTACACAATTTCAAAACACGCCAACATTTCAAATGGATCAAGTGAGAGCGATCTGTCATATTTTGCCTGCGTTCTGACAGGACATATACTGTTACAGTGACCTGACTGAGCAATTGAGACAAATTGGGCGAAATGCAAAAGGTAAACAGGCGAGGGGCTTTCTGAACCTTTTTTGGTTGTTTTTGTTTTGAGAGTCATACTTCACCCCAGTAGGCTTACTTGTATTTTCTGTAAACAAGGTGTTTTAATTTGGAAAGGCTGCTTTTAAAAGGGCGGAAGCGTTAGCAGTGAAGCAGTGGCTAGCCAGTATGGTGCCTCTGTGCATTAGGTGATGCAGCTCGTTGGACATAGCCTACTGGGCCACTGCAGAAAAAACATTGGGATGACAAATTGCAGATGTAATTGTTGGATCTGTTGTTTAGAAATTGTTCCTTTTGAAGCTCTCCTTGAAAAAATTTTTGGCGGGGAGTTTTTCTCTTCTTCAACCATTTATTATGGATACCAAGGTTGTTAAGAGTACATTTCAGAGGAGGTTTTAAGAAAAGTATTACAGGTTCATTACTATTTCAGCTGAACAGGATAAAATGCAACGTTCAGTCAACTGCAATATCTTCAGACAAGACAACAATAATAATATGACAAATAATAAAATAGGTGAAACATTGTCAGCATCCTGGCCCAATAACTACCAGCAAAATGCTTACTCAATCATAACCATAGCAAAATAATCATAATCATTACCTGATCTTTCAGTGTTTTTCAGCACAAAATACATTTCAGAAATTCTTACAAATGTATAACTTGCTGAAATTATGTGAGCCACTTCAGAAAATGAACTGCAATCAATTAATTCAATTTTGAGACTATGAGAGTGGTGAACAAGAATGAATTGCATCACAGCGTTGTATAACAAAAACAGAGTGTTTTGAATTGGACGTGTCTGATGTGGGCCCTCAACAATGATTGGGGTTCGAATGGCGTCACGAAGCCCAGAGCCCAGCTTGTTTAAAACACGCTAATCCAAGCGTGGAAAGCAGGACACTGAAATTGCAGGGCTCCTGAAAGGTGATCTGGCAGCAGAGCCATGGTCCAAGAGCCAGCGTTTACATAAGATAAATACAAATAATGTAGAACATACTAACAGAGCCGGTCGCTAAGTAACCACGCATTTATCTTGAAGGAGTTAGACTGGTTCTTGTTATCGTCTGCCATTGATCTGTGCTGTTGCTAGTTTGCTAGTGTCATTTGAAGCCACGACACTCTGGCATTATAACAACTCAACAAAGAGAGTATTCAAAATAACATAACTTGATTTTCTCATAATTTTAGAAAATGTGTTAAAATCTAACAGTCCCTTTAAAACTGTGGAAGTTGCATCATAATGATATCATTCTCTATAAGACTGTGGAAGTTGCGTCATAATGATATCATTCTCTATTAAACTGTGGAAGTTGCATCATAATGATATCAGTCGCTATAAAACTGTGGAAGTTGTGTCATAATGATATCAGTCGCTATAAAACTGTGTAAGTTGCATCATAATGATATCATTCTCTATAAAACTGTGGAAGTTGCGTCATAATGATATAATTCTCTATAAAACTGTGGAAGTTGCATCATAACGATATCATTCTCTATAAAACTGTGGAAGTTGCGTCATAATGATATCAGTCGCTATAAAACTGTGTAAGTTGCATCATAATGATATCATTATCTATAATACCATGGAAGTTGCATCATAATGATATCATTCTCTATAAAACTGTGGAAGTTGCATCATAATGATATCATTCTCTATAAAACTGTGGAAGTAGCTTCATAATGATATCAGTCACTATAAAACTTTGGAAGTTGGTTCATAATGATATAATTCTCTATAAAATTTCAGAAGTTATTTCTTAATGATATCAGTCTCTATAGAACTGTGCAAGTAGCTTCATAATGATATCAGTCACTTTAAAACGGTGGAAGTTGTATCATAAGGATATAATTCTCTATCGAACTGTGGAAGTTTCATCATAATGATATTAGTCGCTTTAAAACAAACTGTGGAAGTTTCATTATAATGATATCCTAATGATATCAGTTCCCTTAAGGAAAAGCACATTTAGTCAATCTGCTTTCTCTGTGAGAGCTTCCCATGTCTGGAATACACTGCCATCAGACACACATAACTGCACCACCTATCACACATTTTCACAAAAAATATTAAGACATGGCTAAAGGTCAATCAGATTTGGGAACATAATCCCTAGCTGTGTATTGCCGCTTTCCATGTTGTCTGTTGTCTGTAGCTTGTGAGGTGTGGAACACTGTTGCTTTTATGGATTTTGTCTTGTTGCTTTTTGTGCTATGCATGCTATGTCTTGCTTGTCCTATGTTGCTCTGCATGTGCTCACAGCTCATTGATTGTCTGTATTGTAATTGTTTTTAATAACCTGCCCAGGGACTGCGGTTGAAAATTTGCCGGCTGCTAAAACCGGCACTTTTACTGCACTGTCCCTGTAAAAAAATAAAAAAATAAACTCAAACTCATAATTATATAATTTTCTATAAAACTGTGGCACTTGCGTCATAATGATATCATTCTCTATAAAACTGTGGAAGTTCGGTCATAATGATATCATTCTCTATAAAACTGTGGAAGTTCGGTCATAATGATATCATTCTTTATAAAACTGTGGAAGTTGTGTCATAATGATATCATTCTCTTTAAAACTGTGGAAGTTCGGTCATAATGATATCATTCTTTATAAAACTGTGGAAGTTGTGTCCTAATGATATCATTCTCTAAAATACAGTCATTTGTCATCACTTACACAGCACCCTACACTTTACAATTATAGACAAAATGTCTATAGGTATATCGTTGTCTATAATTGCAGTTATAAAAGAGGTATAAATGAAAGTGAGAATTTACGCCCATAGATAGTCATAACACATAGTGTGTGACATAGGAAAAGTCCCTGCTGCTATTTTCTAGGCATATTTCATCCACACAGAGAATGTGCCATCATCTCAGACTCTGGAGATGTGACTTCACTCTCTGTCCATTAGCCAATGGGACCCGACACCCTCGTCCTGCACGTCTTCAACCGGCTGCACTATCACTAATCAGCATGGGTCTATGGCTTTTTGCACCAGCACTAATCAGTATGTGTCTATTGCTCTATGCAAACCACAGTGTGGATTTCAGCTGTGGCCTGATGAAGACTTCCATCGCTCCACATGTGGACTGTGTAGGTTGGAACACCTCAGCCAGGACCTGTCAGTTCCTGTTCCAAGCTATCCTCGTCTAAATGGATCCTGATTGGCTGTTTAGACAGGGAAGTGTGCAAAGGTTTGAAGTGTGAGAGGTTGAATCAGAATCAGTATGGCTCATTGGAGTGTAACTTCATTTTTGCTGAATATGCCAAACCACAGATGTACGTTTTGAGAAAGAATGATGTTGAAACACATCAGTTTTTCTTTTGAAATAAAAGTGCAACATGAATTGAAAAATGTTACAGCTGGGGTGCATTCTTGGGTGTTGCTGTTTTCCCTCGCTGGAAGACGTCTAATATTTCCGTTATGTTTGCATGGTTCCCCACTAAGGCATCAAATCATAATGTGTCTTTGGTTGAATCTCCATCATATTCAATAAATATAATGGCATGCAAATCTACATATTCTGACGTTCTGACATGATTCACACACTAACTTAGCTCTGCGAAGTGTTTTTGTTGTATAAATGTTATTACAGTATAGGTCTGCAGTGTGTTTGATTAGTTTTGACACTCTAGCCCTGTTTATACCTGGTTCTTACATACAGCCTTTGCCCGATCTTGTCCACATTCTAATTGTGTAGACGATTTAAAGACTCATTGTGATCAGATCTTATACTGTAAGTGTAAACAGACAAGATCGGGTCAAGTTCAGGACCAGATCAGGACAAAGGACGCATGTTAAGGGCAGGTATAAACAAGTGATTCCACCTCGGTCAATTCTCTGTTTTGTCTACCTCTTGTCCTTCTGACTGACGTACGACAGGGTCATGTTAATTAGGCAAACAGTCCGAAATGGAGTGAAACGGGGAGGCACTCACTGAAATTGTCCTGTAGGAACCACACGTTTTAGTTTTTGTAGTTTCCATTGCAAAACATTTTGAAGCCTTTTATTACAGTGTGCCCTGTAATGAACACAACTCAGGTATCAGACAGGGTGATTTAGGGCCTCACCTTGGCTCCTGAATGTTTTTTTTATTTAACATTTATTTAACTAGGCAAGCTAGTTTAGAACAAATTATTCTTTATAATGACAGCGTACCCCGGAAAACCCCTAAAGAGGACAACCCTGGGCCAATTGTGCTCCGCCCTATGGAACTCCCAATCACTGCTGGTTGTGATAAAGACTGGAATTGAACCAGGGTCTGTAGTGAAGCCTCTAGCACTGAGATACAGTGTCCTAGACTGCTGCGCCACTCTGGAGAAACAGTATGAAACATAACACTCATAAGCTATTTAACAGTAATAGTAATGTGTAGAGACAATAGACACATTCATCAGCTCTTAGTTGGTAGTATTAGTAATGTGTAGAGACCATAGACACGTTCATCATCTCTAAGGTGGTAGTAATAGTAATGTGTAGAGGCCATAGAAACATTCATCAGCTCTAAGGTGGTAGTAATTGTAATGTGTAGAGACCATAGACACATTCATCAGCTCTAAGGTGGTAGTAATTGTAATGTGTAGAGACCATAGACACATTCATCATCTCTAAGGTGGTAGTATTAGTAATGTGTAGATACTAGAGACAGATTCCTTAGCTCTAAGGTGGGAGTATTAGTAATGTGTAGAGACCATAGACACATTCATCAGCTCTATGGTGGTAGTATTAGTAATGTGTAGAGACCATAGACACATTCATCAGCTCTAAGGTGGTAGTATTAGTAATGTGTAGATATTAGAGACAGATTCTTTAGCTCTATGGTGGGAGTATTAGTAATGTGTAGAGACCATAGACACATTCATCAGCTCTATGGTGGTAGTATTAGTAATGTGTAGAGACTAGAGACAGATTCCTTAGCTCTAAGGTGGTAGTAATTGTAATGTGTAGAGGCCATAGACACATTCATCAACACTAAGTTGGTAGTAATACGGCCACTTGTTTCTTTTGTAGCTTTTATTAATCTAGTGTGCCTCGTATTACAGTTTTTTACAGTCGCTAGGACACATTTCTCAATACTTAGGTCACTTTTTCAAAACTCTTCACACAGTGAGCACAACAGAAGTATATGTGGGCTAAACTGTGGATCATTTATCATTGCTTTGGCACAAAATGCATTCAATGACTACATCTTTCAAATTACATTAACTCTTTTCTCACTGACACAACAACCGCCAAAACTCTGTGTACCTACAGGCCAATTTGCACATGCTTATATACTGTTTTCAAAACTGTTAAACTTATGTTCAAAACAATAACATAATACAAAACTGAATAAGACAGCAATTTGCTACATTTCTACAGTAATATTTTAATGAAATATATTTTAAATCTTAAAATTAAATGCTATAAAAACAATTGGACAATTGGACCAACCACAGCTGATTCTCATTGTAGATGAACATCTACACAGGTGTTACTCTTTCAATTTCATTACAAAAGGAGACAACTGCTGAATAGTTTTGTATTGTGATGTAAACATGGACCCAGCCAGAAATAGAGAAGTGGCTGAAAGAGGAAGAAGAGTGGCTGGGAGGGGGCGAGGAATACGTATGCGTGGTGGAAGAAGAATAAGAGGAAGATCAAGAGCTGTAGTCTCAGATGAGATCAGAGCTACTGTAATTGATCATGTAGTAAATCATGGTCTCTCAATGAGAGAAGCTGGTCAGAGAGTGCAGCCAAATTTGGTAACGCCAACAGTGGCATCTATTGTTAGAGTTTTCCGGCAAACCAACAGGTAACTTGTATTTTGCAAGGGCATATAACTGAGTTGCACATTACAGAAGTAAATAGACTTGTGTGTAATTGCTTTTGCATTTCTGCTTAGGACTCAACGGTTACCTCACACAGGTGGGAGAGGAAGGATGCTCACTGGATGTGCAGGAAACTGCCATTGCTGATATGGTCATCAGAAACAATGGCATAAAACTCACTGAGATTCGAGACAGAGTCTTGTCCTGGCCAGAGGGGTGCTAACATCACAATGTGCGCAGAGCAAATATCCACTGATGGACTGCTGTTACACAAACCACTCTGGGCCATACAACACTGAACGCCTCCTTGCGCTCCTGCATGATCTCTATGGAAGGGTTGTGCTAGGTGAGGAAAGGGATGCAGAGAGAAGAAATCAGCCAACATTTATAATTGTATGGGACAATGTGGCATTTCACCACTCCTGTGCAGTCACTGAGTGGTTTGGCAGCCCATCCCAGAATGGTGTCACTTTTCCTCCCACCTTACTCTCTCCATTCCTCAACCCCATAGAGGAATTATTTTCTCATGGAGGTGGAAGGTTTGAGGACCACCATCCACATGATCAAATGTCCTCCTGGATGCAATGAATGCTAGATGCCTGGACATATCAGCAGAAGATTGCCAGGGATGGATCAGGCATGCCAGAAGATTCTTTCCTAGGTGTATTGCCCCAGATGACATAAGATGTGATGTGGATGAGAACCTGTGGCCAAATGGAGAAGACCGAGTAGATTAGCATTACTATTGTATCTGTATCAGTTGATGGTGTGTATACAACCTCTTGTATTTTGGAATCACTCACTGCAAAAAAATAAAATAAATAAAAGACATAAAATATATTGAAGCATTCTGCATCATGTCGGATTCATTCCAGTAACATATATTGCAGTGAATTATAAACAGAGATGTGTCCTTGTTTTACACAAGAAAACATTGTATAATGCTACATGTTGTTAGTGTTTTTTAGGTCATTGTTTTGTGGGTGACAAAGTGTGTTTGTTGGCTGTCAATCTTTGCTAGTGTTGTGGAAGAATGTGTTGATTTGAGACATGTATGAAGTGATTTGGTAGTTTTAGTGCATTTTGAATGTGAAATGAACTGCTGTGCCGAGCTGAAAGTTGGTTAGGAGAACTGTGTGAAGAGTTTTGAAAAAGTGACTTAAGTATTGAGAAATGTGTCCTAGCGACTGTAAAAAACTGTAATGCTGGAGCTATGGGATGACCAGAGCAGAGTGTCGGGCCGGGGGCTTCATATTTTTCCAGTTGTCTCATGCTGTTGGATTTAGTGGTTGTGAAAGGCAGTGTTCTGACAGCTCAGTACACTGAGACCCTCTGTGTCCCCTCGGTTTGTTACAGAGTCACTCACACTCTGCCCTCACACACAGCCAGGCTCTCACATCTGGGGCTGTGGTGTGGGGTTGTGTGTGTGTGTGTGGGTTATGTGTGTGTGGGCTTTGCGTGTGTGTGTGTGTGTGTGTGTGTGTGTGTGTGTGTGTGTGTGTGTGTGTGTGTGTGTGTGTGTGTGTGTGTGTGTGTGTGTGTGTGTGTGTGCGTGCGAGTGAGTGTATGTGGATGAAATGCACTGCATTACATCCAAAGGCAAATCTGTTCCACTTCCATTCCGTGCCAATCAAGACCAAAATAGTTGTTGTTTTTTCAATAAATGTTAAAAGTCATGTAATTCTAAATGTCCAAATACATTGATTGATCATAACTTCAACTGGAATGTAGTGTATAGTAATCACCAGCAGAAGCACTCCACATGGGAAGTACTGTAACACGAGATGGCTTAATTAGCCACTTTATGTTTCACCTTAATTAGAAAGAAATAATGATTCCAATGCCGACCTATGAAAATATACTGTGTGCTTTACCTCAGGACCAATGGTAGCCAATTAGAAAGTAAATTCACTGATTTCTACTGGTGTAAACACTCCCCCAAATCATGACAATAAACAAATCAAATCAACATTAGCCTATGAAACAGTAGGAGAATGCACGCTTCATTAAAAGCCAATGTTGTTGGAAGTACACCATGAAATACTTACCTTCGCTAATTACCATGGGAGACCCCTTTGGTTTCACTACTGTAAATATACAAATTAAAGAATATGTGTTCCCTGATTGGAACAAGAGAGACTTCCCGTGATTAGAATAGACTCACAAATCACTTTCGATGCTCTAGTCTGGAACTGGGACTTCCTATTCTGACCTCAAGCAAGACTGAACACATACTTTTTACCCATTAGAATCACACCTCTCAATACAATGTCATTACTGTACTGCATGTTAAATGTTAGCATACCGCATAAAGAATTACACAGTTCACAATTTGAAATCTTCCAACCTGAAAGTGATTGCCACCAAATACTATATCATTATGAAGACAACAACTCTTGCAATGTTGTACATGTGCTTTAAATAAAACGAGAAATTATATGAAACTATATCAATGCAAAATTCTGCAGAGCCGTTTTGCTGAAGAAGCTACGGTCTCTATCATTGTTGTTTTACCAAACAGAGATAAGTGTTTCATGTGCAGACTGTCTCCCCTTGACCTTGTGTCTCTTTCTAATATAGAAAGTAACGTGTTGTCAGCCACAGCTGGCCGCCACATACGCCTCTGTCTTCTAGTATCTGTCCAAACGGACACAGAAGCAAGAAAGAAAGATTAAAAAGGGTTACACAAAACAAATACAAGATAAAAGGAGGGTCATCTAGTTTGTACTAAGCACTGTGGCTGCATAATGATTTCACCTGCTAGGCCCCAGATATAGACTTTCTTTAAGGTTTGTATTCCACAAAAGTTAGATCATAACCATCAAAACAGCCTTACAGTTGTAGCATGTGTCCGAGATCCCTGCAGGAATTGAACCCTCAACCTTGCCAGGACAACGCTCTAACCAACTGAGCCACACAGCACTAATAATGGTCTTACATTCATTGTAGTGCTAAAGGCTTCCAAGAACAGCTCTTAAGACCTAGCCTTTTGGCAAGCCACAATGGCTAATAGCATCAGAGTCTGTGGTCGATTTGTGGGTGAGTTTGACACCTTTAATCATGTCTATGTGTCCTGTGGACTTGGAACCACATTCCAGAGAGCCAGGCAGTTACCCCTCCAAAGCCCTTCCCCTTTGGTAGCCAGGTCCAGGATTGTAACAGGGGGATAACAGTAAATAAAAGAGAGTGGGTCTGACAGGGGAACTGACCTTTGGTAGCCCAGGCCAAACAGCTGGGATGAAGGCCCATAATGACCTGGGTCATGTTTATTAGGCAACAGACTGAAACAGAGGGACTACATGGACTTGTCCAATAAGAACTTGACATTGTTTTTGTACTGTAATACACTTTGAAAAGTCTTCCGTTGTGTGCCTGAGGGCTCTATTCAGTCTGTTTCGCTGAAGTGTTACAGATTCCACAATAGACATGTAAAGGTAATTTCTGATTGAGGGACAAATGCAGAGTTCACTGTGAATGCAGTCTGCGCTAAAGACGAAACATTGCCTTTACATTTCAATCACACTGTAAAGCTGAACTTCCTCAATGTGGATTGAATAGAGCCCCTAATTAAATTGGCCCTGGTAACACTAAGTGAAAAGGTTGAGGTCTTTCCTGTGTTATGCAGTGTCAATAATGATTGAAAGTAATTGGTTTATCATTTGACATCCATATCTGTCCTTTTTCTTCCGAATATCTGTTATTTTACATTGCAGTACTTTACCACAGAGTGCTGCTCAGCCATTTGATAAATTAAACAGCACAATTTGTTTCTCTAATGATGTCACATATACTATATGTCATTATTGGATGTAACAGTATTCACCAATTTCAGCGTCTTACAGGAGTACAGACACGGTGTATTTTGAGTCCTTAAAGTATTCTCTATAGTGTGTAAATGTTTCCAACAGTCATTCCATTCATAATGTGTTCATTCATAATGTTTTCATTCATAATGTGTTCATGCCCCAATCTGCAGCATCATTGGTCAGGTTTCATAATGAGGGCATATGATGTCTCACTCACATATAGTTCTCATCATCCGGCTATTAGTCTGAGTAAATAGGCCTTGTCTTCTCCCATGGACAGGAAATGCATGCATTACCCCTCACTTCCCACTCATGAATCAGTTGCTGAAAAAGAATCAGGACAGCTCAAGATAAGTGGCTGGTTTTAATGAATAGGGCGAATAAGGGAAAGTGCAAAGCTATTGTTTGGTTGGGGAATTTATCTCTGAGAGAGGGGACAATGTCCCTTTCATTGTTGTCCCTGTGGTCCCCAGAGGCCCCTAGAGTCAAGTTCATCGCCAGGGAATCAATAGGCTGAGGGGACATGGAGGCCAGGGGCCCCAGCAGTCATAGGTCATAGGTCAAACCTGTGGGAGGACGTGAGTGTGTGAGGAGGGGAGAGATTAGGATGTGGATGTGTGAGGAAGGTTGGGGACATCTGTCCTCCGACAAAAGCCTCAAAGCACCGGAACTCCTGACCCTCCCTTGTGAACTCTGACCCCTGCATATAAAATATGGTGCCTGTGTCCGCATCTAGCCAGCGCTGGGGAGTGGGTCAAGGAATTATAGCGAGAGATTAAGACGGCCACAAGCAGGCCCTGAAAAGCACCAGCGTCATCGCCTTCAACGCCTGCCAACACCATGTGGTATTACACTGGAGGGCGATAAAGGAAAGACTCCAACCAATATATAAGACTTCCTGTAAAACACAGTCACAGACCAACAAAGTGTGTGAGTTCATTCAGATTGTTCCAAGTCGGTGTGTAACGTTTACGGAGCATTCCCTCAATGTTATTGGTCAGGTACATTGTTTTGACGCAGTCTGACCCTATTAAAGTAGAAAATAGAGAGTCAAAACGTAATTTCTCTCCATGGAAACGTTTGTATTGTCTGTATAAATGATCTAGAACGGTTCCCAAATGGCCCCATATGTCCTATTTAGTGCACTACTTTTGACCAGAGACCTATAGAACCTGCTACGAAGGGAATAGGGTGACCTTTGGGATGCAACCATAGACGACATTCTCTTATTTGTTTCCACAGCTTGGTGTGGTTGTGGACTGTGACCAGTGTGTTTTCATTACTGAACCCAGTTATTGGACTGTCAGGCGGTGGAGCTGCCACAGCTAGGCTACAACTCAACATCACTGGAACATCCAGAGTAAAGGGTTAATGAAGGGAGTGAAAATCCTATTTCAACCAGCTGGAGGAAGAGCAGTATGGAGGAGTATGGAGGAGTATGGAGCAAACATAAGTGCACGCACAGAAACACATGCACACACACACACACACACACACACACACACACACACACACACACACACACACACACACACACACACACACACACACACACACACACACACACACTCACACACACAAACACACACACAAACACAAAGCCCACATACACATAACCCACACACAGCCCCACACCACAGCCCCAGATGTGAGAGCCTGGCTGTGTGTGAGGGCAGAGTGTGAGTGACTCTGGGGGGACACAGAGGGTCTCAGTGTACTGAGCTGTCAGAACACTGCCTTTCACAACCACTAAATCCAACAGCATGAGACAACTGGAAAAATATGAAGCCCCCGGCCCGACACTCTGCTCTGGTCATCCCATAGCTCCAGCATTAATACGAGGCACACTAGATTAATAAAAGCTACAAAAGAAACAAGTGGCCGTATTACTACCAACTTAGTGTTGATGAATGTGTCTATGGCCTCTACACATTACAATTACTACCACCTTAGAGCTAAGGAATCTGTCTCTAGTCTCTACACATTACTAATACTACCACCATAGAGCTGATGAATGTGTCTATGGTCTCTACACATTACTAATACTCCCACCATAGAGCTAAAGAATCTGTCTCTAATATCTACACATTACTAATACTACCACCTTAGAGCTGATGAATGTGTCTATGGTCTCTACACATTACTAATACTACCACCATAGAGCTGATGAATGTGTCTATGGTCTCTACACATTACTAATACTCCCACCTTAGAGCTAAGGAATCTGTCTCTAGTATCTACACATTACTAATACTACCACCTTAGAGATGATGAATGTGTCTATGGTCTCTACACATTACTAATACTACCACGTTAGAGCTGATGAATGTGTCTATGGCCTCTACACATAACCAATACTACCACCTTATAGGTGATGAATGTGTCTATTGTCTCTATACATTACTAATACTACCACCTACCACACACACACAAAATGCATATACCTTGTATGTTCTTGCTCCCAGTTTACTTTACTGTAATGTTTAGTGTCATTCAGTACCTATCTGTGAAGTGAGGATGTTCAGCATCTGTTCACGCTGACACCTGTTCAACACCCAGTTTACACCTGATGACATGGTTCCTATCAATCTACAGTAATCAGAGCTACACTGACACCATAGTGTCAACACCCAGTTTACACCTGGTGACATGGTCCCTATCAATCTACAGTAATCAGAGCTACACTGACACCACATGTGTCAACACCCAGTTTACACCTGGTGACATGGTCCCTATCAATTTACAGTAATCAGAGCTACACTGACACCACATGTGTCAACACATGGCAAAGACAGCCATGAAGAATAGAAAATGATGACTTTATTACAGAAACTGATATATGATAAGCAGTTGGGGTTTCCTGTCAAATAGCAGAGGAATGTAGTGAATGCCACCAGCAAAAAACGTGTAGCCCTGGGAGTGTATGCACGACATCTTGAAACCAGGCTTTCACGCTTCACACGTAGCAGCTACACTCAGTATCTCTCAGCTTTGATACAGAGTTCCTTTACCTCCTCGTGCCCAGGGCTGGGGAGAAACATGTATGTTCTATGCATCAGATCATTGCTGGGAAACACTTATATTATGCTGCACGATGTACGTTTTAGGACCTCCTACGGAGTAGGGATGTCCTAAAATGTACAATGTATCACTGAGCTTCTATAAGGGGAATGTGAAGAAAAAAAATAGGGTTACCAGTCCAGGAAACAGCAAAGGAATGATTCATTCACAACAGCCGTCTGGAACATGCGTATCTCTTCTTAGCGTTAGCATGAGAGAGCAGCCCACTACACTACTGTCTGTCTGTGTCTGGTTCATAACAGACCCTGTAGAACACCTGTCACCACACCCACAAGACTAGACTGTCTGGAGGACAAAAACTGGAAAAACAGAATAGTGTTTGTGTGTGGGTGGGGGGAGATTGTGATTGTGTGTGTGTGTGTGTGTGTGTGTGTGTGTGTGTGTGTGTGTGTGTGTGTGTGTGTGTGTGTGTGTGTGTGTGTGTGTGTGTGTGTGTGTGTGTCGTGCGTGTGCGGGTAAAAACTGAAATACCTTATTTACATAAGTATTCAGATCTTTTGCTATGGGACTCGAAATTGAGCTCACGTAAATCCTGTTTCCATTGATCATCCTTGAGATGTTTCTACAGCTGTGGTTGATTCAATTGATTGGACACACCTGTCTATATAAGGTCCCACAGTTGACAGTGCAAAACCCAAGCCATGAGGTCGAAGGAATTGTCCATAGAGCTCAGAGACAGGATTGTCTCGAGGCACAGATCTGGGGAAGGGTACTGAAACATTTCTGTAGCATTGAAGGTCTCCAAGAACACAGTGGCCTCATATCCTTCTTAAATGGAAGAAGCTTGGAAGCCCATAGACTCTTCCTAGAGCTGGCTGCCCTGCCAAACTGACCAATCGGGGAGAAAGGCCATGGTCAGGAACGTGACCTTGAACCCGATGGTCACTCTTAAAGTGCTCCAGAATTCCTCTGTGGAGATGGGAGAAACTTCCAGAAGGACAATAATCTCTGCAGCATTCCACAAATCAGGCCTTTATGGTAGAGCGGCCAGACGGAAGCTACTCCTCAGTAAAAGGCACATGACAGCCTGCTTGGAATTTGCCAAAAGGCACCTAAAGGACTCTCAGACCATGAGAAACAAGATTATCTGGTCTTAGATGAAACCAAGATTTAACTCTTTGGCCTGAATACCAACTGTCATGTCTGCTGGAAACCTGGCACCATCCCTATGGTGAAGCATTGTGGTGGCAGCATCATGCTGTGGGGATGTTTTTCAGTGGCTGGGACTAAGAGACTAGTCAGGATCAAGGGAAAGATGAACGGAGCAAAGTACAGAGAGATCCTTGATGAAAACCTGCTCCACAGCTCTCAGGACCTCAGACTGGAGCGAAGGTTCACCTTCCAACAGTAACATGACCCTAAGCACACAGCCAAGACAATGCAGGAGTGACTTCGGGACAAGTCTCTGAATGTCCTTGAATGGCCCAGCCAGAGCCCGGACTTGAACCCGATCAAACATCTCTGGAGAGACCTAATAATAGCTGTGCAGCAACGCTCCCCATCCAACCTGACAGAGCATGATAGGATCTGCAGAGAAGAATGGGAGAATCTCCCCAAATACAGGTGTGCCAAGCTTGTAGTGTTATACCTAAGAAGACTCAAGGCTGTAATCGCTGCTTCTACAGAGTACTGAGTAAAGGGTCTGAATACTTAAATGTGATATTTTATTTGTAAATGTGACATTTTGATTTGTCATTGTGGGGTAAATTGATGAGGGGAAAAAAATTATTGAATCTATTTTATAATATGGCTGTAACTTAACAAAATGTAGAATATGTCAAGGGGTCTGAATACTTTCCGAATGCACTGTACGTGTCCGTGCGTGTGCATGTATGTGCGTTGTGTATGCATGACTGTGTGATGAGGTGTATGCTTAATACATTTAGAAAGTATTCCATCTATTACCAACGACTAGTCTCAGTGATATATATATATATATATTTCTATATGTTCGATCTAATAAATAAGTTGAATGCTCAGTTATTAAAGCAAACATGGGGATCACCACAAACGACTTCCAAAATAGCTGAATATGTTTTTCCACTGGATTATCTGCAGGCTATATGTATGGTAAACGGAGAACGCCCTCCACCCTTCTGGAACATTTTAAAGGGGCAATCTGGGATTGGTACATCACTTATTTTTTACTTTTAAATTAATTATAGTTATTTATTTTTTATCTTACCACATCAGAACTCAAAATACAAGCTTATTTTATTCCCATTTTTTGTAAACAATGCAATTGTAAATCAACACTGTATAGCTTAAAAATATGCCAAAAACTATACTTTTGATTTCACCCAAGAAGGTGTACCACCTTCTTGTTGTTCAAATCCCTGACTGTCACTTTAAAGGTGATTTTTGTAGATTTGTTGCACTGGAGAATTACTTGAGGGTAAATGTGGATCGGGATAAATCTACATGAACTTGTCACCACTGTATACTGGAGGAGGATGGGGGATGGCAGTTTAAGGCTGTAATTACATTGAGATACAGAGGGAGGTAGGATAAAGGGTGTGTGCACCCAGCAGGTAGTAACACAGCTAATTATAGAGAAGTCAGGTAATAGTATCTTTGTTGACTCACAGAAAGGCAATGTGAATGCAACGGTTGGTTTATGAGGAAATTAGTTGTCGAGTTGATTTGATGCGTGGTGAATGGTGGAGGAGAGTTTAGACAAGGAAACCAGTATAGGGGTTGGAAAGATGTGTAGACAAAACATTCAGAGCAAATGATATGCTGTATTTCTTTACACAGAATCCCATTTCAACAATAAAACATCAAGCTTAACAGTTGTCTGTTGTCACAGAATTAGCCACAATCAAGGAACGTTTTTACTTGTTAGATTTACAATCATAGGATTCCACAATTGGCAGAAAAGTTGAATATTACAATTATTATTGTTATAATATGACAATAACATTGCGACACATTTGTTTATACAATTCTTATATGCAAATGTAGCAGGTTTTTTGTAAAGCATAATTGCGTGATGAGTAACCATCATTGAGAAAAGAGGACTTGCATTAGTTCCTCAAGCTAATACCTAGGCATTAGCTCAGCAGGCTAACACAGTTTTGTGGTAGACAGGAGGTGCAGTCTGTCACACAGAGACCTTTACAAGCCAGCATGTCCACCAGCCATCTCAGAGAAGATAGTAGATTGGAGACGCAAGCCAACAACATGTCAATTCACTGACTTTGGCAAATATTTGACGTGCCAAGGCCTGTGTTTGCTTTCTCACCATCAGTACCATCAGTTCAAAGTCAATTTGAAATAAATGTGTTTGTCACACCAGTGACACACATTTTGATTGGCTAGTCTTACACTAAGAGCATGATGTACCAGAATCAGTCTAGATGCATTGAGAGGTGAAAAAGTCCCCCTTTTGGCTGCAGGGGTAAAAGTTTCCACTGTCTGATCTGCACATGCTCAGATAATAGGTCTAGCCTCCCAAACCACACTTGAGTAAACTGTGTGGCAGTTGTGGAAGAATGCTCAATTTCACACTGATCCGAAACGGAAATGTAAAACACATGAAATGCGAAAAGTGTACAATTACTGTGTAAGGACTGTTGTGATGAGGTTAGGAAAGATGATCTTATTATCCAAGTTGCTGTGTTAAAGGATGGCTCATTTCACCCCCACATACAGTAATGACACATTTTCACAGTGTCCATATTAGGACAGTCACACAGGTCCTAATATGGACACCGTGCAGCTTATTGTGAGATAGGTGATGTTTCAAATATGGAGGACAGATGAGAGGTCAATCTTATTACCGTACATCATGGCAAAGCCATCCTAGGTTTGACTATTTAACATTTTATACATAAAAAAAAATATATATAAATATTATCACACTTTGTAATGTATCTACTAAAACATTTCAAGAACCATCTTCATTACATGTTCTAATGAGATATACAACAGTTGTTCCTACCAAGTTCACCTAGTCTCAAACACAGACTTCTCTGTACTGTTCATGCCTAGCAGGCATATTCACTGCAACTATCATTTACAACTTTCCCTTCCAAAAAAGTGAAGGTTACAATCCACGTTATTAATATTGGTCAGAACAACAAATTAGAGTGTAAACAGTCCTTTGGATTATTTTATTTTTTAAGTAGTTTGCTCTAATGTCTGGGATTGACGGTCAGGTCAAAATGTAGACAGTTTAATTATTCAAACAGGAAAACAAGATGTTCTGGCCCAAAACATGGAGAATTCCCTACATGTGGTTTAACAGGACTCAGAAATCTAAAATGACATGATGTACAGAGAGGTCATGGATGAACGTTTTTGCTACCATGAAAGAGTCAACCATGAACTAGCTGATCTTTTTGTCCAACCCTACTTGTCCAAGTGTCCTCATATGCAATAGGCAGGTTGATGTTTATCGTCTTGTCCTGGAGGCAGAACTGAGCGATTTCCCCTTAGATAGGTCAGCTACAAAGTCAAAATTGGTTATATTGTAAAAATGTATGAAAGCAGATGTGATTTTTGGTCTTTATTTAAGGTTAGGGTTAGGCGTTATGGTAAAGGATAAAACAGTGGAGGCTGCTGAAGAGAGGACGGCTCATTATAATGTCTAGAACATAGAAAATGAAATGGCCTCAAACACATGGAAACCATTTGTTTGATGTTGTTGATACCTTTCCAGCTATTCCGCTCCTGCCATTACCACATGCCCGTCCTCCTCAGTTGAAGTGACCACCAACCTCCAGATTTGATGACTTTGTGGCTGTGCCAGCTGGGGACCACTTTGCAGAGGTGCCTCCAGAACAAGATTCATTGAAAAGGGAAAGCTTAAACAACATGCTGTAAAACATGATATATTGTGACCTTATTATATATTTTAAGCTATGCGGTCTCCCTGGTAACACTACAGCGATTCAGTAATTCTGAATGTACAGTGCCTTTGGAAAGTATTCAGACCCCTTGACTTTTTTCACATCTTGTTACGTTATAGCCTTATTCTAAAATAGATTAAATAAAAAAACTATCCTCAGAAATCTACACACAATACCCCATGATGACAAAGTGAACACAGGTTTATACATTTTTTGCAATTATTTTTATAAATAACGTAAATACCTTATTTACATAAGTATTCAGCTGTGCTAAATTCAATTGTTTGGACATCAGATGAAACCAAGATTGAACTATTTGGCCTGAATGCCAAGCGTCACGTCTGGAGGAAACCTGGCACGGTGAAGCATGGTTGTGGCAGCATCATACTGTGGGGATGTTTTTCAGCGGCAGGGACTGGGAGACTAGTCAGGAGAGGCAAAGATGTACAGAGAGATCCTTGATGAAAACCTGCTCCACAGCTCTCAGGACCTCAGACTGGGGCGAAGGTTCACCTTCCAACAGTAACATGACCCTAAGCACACAGCCAAGACAATGCAGGAGTGACTTCGGGACAAGTCTCTGAATGTCCTTGAGTGGCCCAGCCAGAGCCCGGATTTGAACCCGATCGAACATCTCTGGAGAGAGCTAAAAATAGCTGTGCAGCAACGCTCCCAATCCAACCTGACAGAGCTTGAGAGGATGTGCAAAGAATGGAAGAAACTCCCAAAATACAGGTGTGCCAAGCTTGTAGAGTCATACCCAAGAATATTCAAGGCTGTAATCGCTGCCAAAGGTGCCTCAACAAAGTACTGAGTAAAGGGTCTGAATACTTCTGTAATTGTGATATTTCCGTTTTTTATTATCAAGCATTTCTAAAAAAAACTTTTTGCTTCGTCATTATGAGGTATTGTGTGTAGGTTGATGAGGGAAAAAACTATTTAATACATTTTAGAATGAGGATGTAACATAACAAAATGTGGAAAAAGTCAAGGGGTCTGAATACTCTGTGAAGGCACTGTATCACAGTGTAACTATTAAGACACTGGGAGTCAAAATGTCTTATGTTGTGTTCTAAAGTAGTAAAGTTTCCTCATGGTCAGTGCACATAACTGAATCCTTGATTTGTCTTGTTTAAAAAAAAGTCGGCCCATTTTTCTCCCACTGTGGTTTAGTACCTTGTCTGTGGTAGTCCTGTCCCAGCTTGATACCTTCCAAATAAAAAAGAAGGTAAAACGCACAATTTATTATATACATATTTTTACATTTGAAATGTAAATAAGGGAGAATGGACAAGCTTGTCGCCCATAAAACCCCAAAAAATAACAGCTCGGTCAGCGTTGATAGCTTTCCTGTCTGATTACTTGGAGGTCTTGGGGTTTTGAATGGCCAGTTTTCCATTTGAGAGACAGAGAATCCTTTACATTACAGCAAATCACACAGGCCTCTAGTGGACTAAAGTCCTGTGCTACTGGTGAAATCAGAACTGGCCTGGACCCTACTGTGAGTAGAGTGCACAGCACTGGGAACAATACTTACAATTCCAGATGAGCTCTGATCTTAACCTACCTTTCAAAACTAAACCACAAACTGTACAGTACAGTATTACCTGTTTCTCATTACAATATGCCAAAATAGTGACCTTTAACCTTTGTAGTTTTATGTCACCTAGGCTGATGTACTACTTATATGTCACTCTTGGAAGTCACATAGGGGAAAATCCCATTTGCAGCTATACTCAATGTTTCCCATTTCCAGCTATACTCAATGTTTCCCATTTGTTTGGCTGAGCGGTACCTACGCATCTATACCTACTGTATAGTTATGTTGTCATAAGACTCTCCTCACTCAGCAATGTGTGGTATGTATGTGGCCATGGCGGACAGGCGGCGGAAGTCCATGTGAATGAATAAACAGTGGTTATCAGTAGTGAGTGCTCTTGAGGTTTGTTTAATGATTCTCACTGTTGTGTTGTCAGACAGTGGCTGTGACTGGAGCAGACTGCAGGAATGCCGGGTCCTGTCTCAGTCATACTGTAGACCTACTCAGTGTGGGTATACTGTTGTTATTGCCTGAAATACTGGTGCATAGGATGAGTCAGCCAGGGCTCCGGGTTTTCCATGACACTGTCAATGCAACTCTACAGTAAAAAGATAAATGGAAGAGAGATGAAACATTTCACATTCGTCACAGGATCTCAATAAAAGTCAAAATGAGAACATGTCAAAATAGTGGCATTTAACCACTGTAGTTATATGCTACAGCTGTCATTTTACTTATATGACACATAGCATGGTGAGGGTTTACTGTCAACATTCTTATCATATTTCTAAGGAGATATACTGTGTCCGCAACTAAAATGCTGATCAATACTAGCTGTGAGATTAACCCAAACGGTGTACTGTGGTCCTCGTTTGTTTGGTCGTTTGAATTATCAACATTGGTCAGCAACTGTGAAAATGCAAAGCATGGACTGACTGACGACTACATTGTCAGCTATTTTACTGTTTTGACAATGAACAGGCGTTGTTGCACGGCTGAGGAAATTCTGTGTAAGACAGGTACGTATAGTGTAACTTTAACCACATCCCGTTGGAGCGTCATCGTCTGAGAGATCTGTTCCTCTTCCCTCAGATCTTTCTTCCTTAATCAGCTCATTATCAGTCTAGCCAGGGTTATTACTACATCAGACTCTGACTTCGTCTCATATGGCATCCTATTCCCTATGTAGTGCACTACTTTTGGTCAGGTCCCATAGGACTGGTCAAAGGTAGTGCACTATATAGGGAAAAGGTGCCATTTGGGACGTAGCCAAGGTTTCCACACAGGTAGTCTGTGGACATCTCATAAAAAACATTGTCAGCATAGCAACACTGCTTTCTGTTCATCAACAGGTGTTCCCCGGCAGCCAATGAGCTTTGAGGAAACAAATGAAGTGAATCGCTGACATATTTCAACGTGGCGAGAAGGGGAGGAGCCATGATAAAATAGCCAATGGGAGTGAAGCAGTTCTTAGAAGATTCTGAGTGGTAACAGTGCAGTGCAGCAAACCTTTAAGTTGGTACAAGCTCATAACTTCCCATACTCTTATTGAGGTCACCAGTCAATCAGTCTTGTGCCATGGGATGCACCTCATAAATACATTGATTACTTAATATGTCAAAGGACGTGAGTTTCACTACAGCAACAATCATGTAAAATAACACTTTCCTTTGATGTTAGTTTCTGTCTAAAGGTACTCTTTGGTTTACCTGCTATTCATTGATCCTTGACCTTGTGTAAAACCAAAACAAAGCAGATTTAACCACCATAACAAAGAATCACTGCATATCATGAGCTTATGAAATCATTGACAATTTCGTAAAATATCAGCAAAATGGCCACAAAAGTCATTTTGATCTGCAGCATGATTCCATTTGTAACTTTTTTTCAGACAATGTGCATTATGAGGTGGCAGTAATTCAACCAGACATTAGTAAACTGCACAGTGCATGCCATGCAATTGCGAGTCTCTCAATGCCATTTGCTCATGTAAAATGACCCCGGCCCCCAAAAGGGCAGAGGGGTGGAGGGTAGAGGCATTACGATCCGGACATTCTGTGAGTATGACAGGGTTAGGATTAGGGTTATGTATGACAGGGGAATATGGATGGGGATCAGAGAGGGGCCCCTAGAATCCGAGAGTGATGGGCCCTGTGATCAGAGAGGGGGCCTAGGATCTGAGATAGGCTCTAAGATCAGAGAGAGGGGCGCTAGGATCAGAGAGGGGCCCTAGGATCAGAGAGACTGGCCCTAGTATCAGAGGGCGGGGGCAGGGAGATCAGTCTCCCCAAGCCTAATGATGAAACCATAATCCAGTGATCGAAGAGACACATTCCAGACCAGGCCTGTTCACTCCACTGACACACACACACACACACACACACACACACACACACACACACACACACACACACACACACACACACACACACACACACACACACACACACACACACACACACACACACACACACACACACACTCTATCCATGTCTCTCTCTCTCTGTCTCTCTCTCCCATCATCCTGTCTGAGGCAAGCTGCACAATTAACTATCAACCCTACCCTATTACACAGGCTACATTTACACGTAACCATCATGCACTGGTAGATTTAGCAGAATCACTATACTATCTCTGCTTTCTGCCTACATCTTCACAAGCTAAATGTATACTGCACAATGTCAGTGCAGAAGTAATGTGGCTTCACTGCTTCACCGGTGCTCTGTTCCAATGCTTTAGTCAGTTGCAAACATTTGTGTTTCTGAAGGTGATATCATCTGTGGTATTGTATCTGTAGCCTCATGTACTGAACACTGAGGTGGATAAATACATGGTTCTGTGGTTCTTTTATATTATACAAGGGCAAATATCATCTGTGGTTTTGTTACCATTACAAAGTATATAATCTGTGGTGTTGTTAGCATTACAAAGTACATGTTGATAGCGCCGCAGTTAGTACTATATTGTGACAATAGAAACCATGAGCGATCCCCATCCCTGCAGCTGGCATTGCCATAAATATAATTATGTTGTCCATTGCAATTAACTGATACATAATCACTAACTCGAGAGTCGTGACTGATAAGTGTAATTTATTATGGCTGTTTATCATGTCTGGTTGCTATGTTACCAACTCGTTAAGCTTAAGCCTGTTATATAAAATTGATTATGAGACTTACAGTATCTTAGATACTATCAACATTTATAGTGTTCAGAACCCTTGACTTTTTCAAAATGTTGTTGCGTTACAGCCTTATTCTAAAATAGAT
The DNA here is from genome assembly GCA_030435695.1 of Brachymystax lenok tsinlingensis. Classification (NCBI taxonomy): domain Eukaryota; kingdom Metazoa; phylum Chordata; class Actinopteri; order Salmoniformes; family Salmonidae; genus Brachymystax; species Brachymystax lenok. The sequence continues at coordinate 106,986,675 of CM059791.1, forward strand.
TTTTAAAAAATGAAACAGGTTTTTAGAAGAAAATACCTTATTTACATAGGTATTTAGACCCTTTGCTCTGGCACTCGAAATTGAGCTCAGGTGCATCCTGTTCCCATTGATCATCCTTGAGATGTTCCTACAACTTGTTTGGAGTCCACCTATGGTAAATTCAATTGATTGGACATGATTTGGAAAGGTACACAACTGTCTATAAAAGGTCCCACAGTTGACAGCAGCAAAAACCAGCAAAAACCAAGCCATGAGGTTGAAGGAATTGTCCGTAGAGCTCCGAGACAGGATTGTGTCATACATAACAATTTCTGCAGCATTGAAGGTCCCCAAGAATACAGTGCCGTCCATCATTCTTAAATGGAAAATATTTGGAACCACCAAGACTGTTCCTATCAGGCCTTTATGGTAGAGTGGCCAGACGGAAGCCAATCCTCAGTAAAAGACTCTTGTTTCTCAGACCATGAGAAACAAGATTCTCTGGTCTGATAAAACCAAGATTGAACTATTTGTCCTGAATACCAAGCGTCTGGAGGAAACCTGGCACCATCCCTACGGTGAAGCATGGTGGCGGAAGCATCATGCTGTGGGGATGTTTTTCAGCGGCAGGGACTGGGAGACTAATCAGGATTGAGAGAAAGATGAACGGAGCAAAGTACAGAGCGATCCTTCATGAAAACCTGCTAAAGAGCGCTCTGGACCTCAGACTGGGGTGAAGGTTCACCTTCCAACAGAACAACGACCATAAGGACACAGCCAAGAAAACGCAGGAGTAGCTTCGGGACAAGTCACTGAATGTCCTTGAGTGGCCCAGTCAGAGCCCGGACATGAAACTGATCCAACATCTCTGGAGAGACCTGAAAATAGCTGTGCAGCAACGCTCCCCATTCAACCTGACAGAGCTTGAGAGGATCTGCAGAGAAGAATGGGAGAAACTCCCCAAATACAGGTGTGCCAAGCTTGATGAGGGAATAAAACAATTCAATCAGTTTTAGAATAAGGCTGTAACGTAACAAAATGTGGAAAAAGTGAAGGGTCCCGAATACTTTCCGAAGGCACTGTATGTGTCAAAACAATGTCATGTCATTGAGGGCAACTTTTATTGTCAGTGAATGAACAATTGCAACATTTCAAAAAGAGGTAGATGCTTGGAATTCTGCTAAATGTATTGCATTTCATGCAGCTACGGTATTTTTGAGTTTACTTATTTGAATACACAAATGAAGGTGGTTAGAATGAGCAACAGGTGCGCTGGTTGTTGTCTGTTTTCTTCACTTCTGCTTGTTGATTTAGATAAGAAAATAGGACATCTGCAAATGTATCATTTTTTATCAATGTAAAAGGACAAATATTTGCCTAGTTAACCCTCAAATGAGGAAGTTACATTTATTTTCACTGTTCTTCGCCTGTAGTTCATCTTTTCCCACTCTGCCAGCACATTTCCATTGGTCAAAAGGCTGTTAGCACACCTGGAAGCTTGTTGTTATTTTCCATGTAAATGGATGAGTATGTAAAGTATCTAAAGTAATCATTGGGCAGTACTGAATAATAACCTTGTATCCTCCTTGGATCAATGCACCAATAAAACCAATGACGTGGGCGCTGTCTCCAGCACAGATAATCTCCCAGAAAGCAGACAACTGCCGGACAGATCTGGTTGTTTAGTGGCATTTAGATCTCTGTGCATCACATCATATGGCCCAGGTCTAGTCCGAATGAGGGAGATGCACACTAGCGGAAGGTTGGCACTCTGCTTGTGGACCAGCTCTGGCTTAAGGGTAACCTTACAAGTTCCTGTAGTTGCTCCCAACAGATCCTTGTCCTCTGTGGCTATTTAGTGACCTCCCAGTTAAGTTTAACCATTAACTAAAACCTTTCACTAAGGACTTTTCCTTCAGCAACAGTTTACTGAACACACAAAGTAAGCATGCTGTACATGCTGCAGCAAGCACCTGCTTCAGTCAATACATCTATCTCCGAAGGTATTATGAAGAGAAGTAACCTAGCATTTACTACTACTGAATACCTTTCAGTTTGATTTAATCCCTGCACCGTCCAAGAGTTACAAGCTGGCTGGCTGCTTTAGCCATTGAAATTGATGTCCGCTCCCTAAGGTCATCAATCTTTCTTGTTGTACACAGCAAGTAGGACCGTGGGAAATGGAGGCAGATTGCAAGGTGAAAGTCAACACTTAAACATTGGGGAGAGTGGGAACCTGAAACCCACCTGACTCCAACGAGGCGTGCTCCTCCGCTGCTCCAACCCCCAGTTCTCCGGAGTCTTGGGTCGCCAGGGATGATGGAAGAGATAAGTCGCCAGGGAAGATACGTTTTCAGCCTATGATCTGAAAGCCATTCCTGAAGACTTGTCGTCAGATTGTGTTTTTTTTTGTCGCTTCCCTGAAAAATGATCAGTGACACGGTCGTTGTTGCTCTTGTACATTTCTCCTTCCCCCCGTGTGGCTCTATAGTTTCTTCTTCTGCCTGGTCGTTCTACAGGGAACAGGTGTGACTGGCCTGCATGGGGCTCTACAGTTTCTTCTTCTGCCTGCTACTACTACTGCTGCTACTACTACTGCTACAGCTGCTACTGCTATTGCTACTGCTACTACTACTGCAACTACTGCTACTACTGCTACTGCTACTGCTACTACTGTTACTGCTACTACTACTACTACTACTACTGCTACTACTGTTACTGCTACTACTACTACTACTACTACTACTGTTACTACTACCCCTACTACTAGTACTACTACTACTATTACCAAACAAAAGAGCCCTTAATTGGTTGCTGTGGACAGGTAGCTACTACTACTACTACTAATCCAAATGACCTGGCACAGTTGCTATCCAAGACACCATAGCATGATTGGAAATGAGCAGTAATCATCCCTTTCTGTTCAAATGTCTAGTTCATTATTAGTGCTATTAATTTCACCTATAATGTCGAATGAATCACTACTAATTGACAACGGTATGCTCATTTGTAAATATAAATGCAGGTGAAAAAGCATATTGCAAACTGTTTATGATGTGCTTCCAAGAAAAATTATGATTTCTCTCTCTATTTGAGAGGGGGCCTGTCACATGAACACATGCACACACGCACACACGCACCCACATACCCACGTGTGCACACACACACACATCTCTGGCCCTAGATATGAAAGGTCTTTTGATTCGCGTTGGCGGACATGTTGTTTTTTGATCCCGACACTCTCCTTTCATCCCCTTTCCTAATATTTAGAGGGATTGGCATAGCTGTTTACACTGTGCATTTGCCTCTGCTTTTGAAGTGCAGGACGCACTAGGCTCGCAGCAGCTGCACCAGTAAAACCAGTCCAACAAGAGACTCAACGCACACGGTTTCTAATATAGATCAATGGGAGTCAAATGGAGGCCAGGCCAAGGGAGGAGGGAAAAGTCAGCTGGCCTGAACACTTGTTCTTACTCACACTGAGACCAGGGGCCTGGTGTCTCCCGCTCCCTCCCTCGCCCTTCCTCACACCCTGAATCAAGTGCAGGGGAAGAGGGGCAGCAGAGGGCCGACCCCCTGTGTCCCCCCCTGTGTCCCCCCCTGTCTCCTCCCGGTCCCACAGGATACACCTGCTCCTGTTGATGGTGAAAGCAGCAGTGTTTTTGTTAAGCCTGAATGCTAACTTTGAAGGCTAGCACAACAGTCCACCACCCCCATCCCAGCCTCCAGCAGGCAGACAAGGCTGTAAATCTGGCCCAGTGAGAGTGGGATTGTGGGGGGTTTAGTGGGCTAGGAAGGCAGCCTGGTTGTCCTTGAGGGAGCGTTTGTAAAGATGTTTACCTTTCTGGGTTGAGCTCACTACTGCATGCCGGATGGACTCTGCTCAACACTCTGACTGACAAATGACAAGTGCTTTACAGGCTGATTGGTGCCTTGGGCTTTCGACTAATGAGGTGCTCTAGAGAGCTGCACTCACAGCAGAGCAGTTTATTAGCCTACTGTATAAAGCAGAGCCCTTTACAGAGCAGTATGACTACACCACAGAACTTCCATCTCCATTTTGATATTCATGTTTTGCTTGATGACTTTATAATGCTTGTGGATTAAATGTGATATCTAATTTAGTCTGTTTATAAAAAGTTTGAGCAGGTTAGCTACATGAATAAGTTAAAGTGTGCTATAGATATACAAATGACCTTATGGACTTTTTGAGAGTATGTTGATTCCTATTGCGTATTCTATCTGCGTAATAAACTCATTCAACAGTAGAGAACTGATGAGAACTACTTTATTTACACTAAACAACCCTAAAATACCCAAACAACCCCAACACTACCCCGAACAATCCCCAAATACCCCAAACTACCCCAAACTACTCCAAACAACCCTAAAATACCCCAAACTACCCCAAACAATACCCAAATACCCCAAACTTCCCCAAACAACCCTAAAATACCCCAAACTACCCCAAACAACCCTAAAATACCCCAAACTACCCCAAACAATACCCAAATACCCCAAACTTCCCCAAACAACCCTAAAATAACCCAAACAATCCCCAAATACCCCAAACCTCTCCAAACAACCCTAAAATACCCCAAATGACTCCAAACAACCCTAAAATACCCCAAACTACCACAAACAACCCCAAATACCCAACACTACCCCAAATACCCCAAACTACCTGAAACAACCCCCAAATATCCAAATATAACAATTTTAGAGCCATTACAAACTACAACCCAGGGTGTTAAAATGTAAAAATGTCCCTGCTGCCTGTCAGCTGCCATCTGTCACCGAGGGGTCAGCTACTGTATGGCCTGGCCATTATATACACACTGCACTCCCCACAGAGACCTGTAATGTAGAGAATGTCATGCTGTACAAACAGCCTTCCTCTCCCCTCGTTCCACACTCACTGCCGTACAGTAGACCATGGTGTCTGTGGTATGTGTTAAGTGTTGCCTAATAACCTCATACAGTAGCTAATACTGGAACATTATAAGATAATCTTTCAAAATATGTTTTAAATATATTTTAATGAGGGGTTTTCAGATGTTATTGACCAGATAGTGAGAGGTTGCCAGTGGGGAAAGACAGAGAGATCAGTAGTAGGGCTGATTCAGACCTATGCTGACAGTGTAGTCATGTGCTGGATTCGGCAACCACGTTTCAATCTCCCCATTTCACCTCCCGCCACTGCTAATGCAGTGTCCCACTTCATGTCCTCTGCTGCGGCTGGGTGTTTGTGTGTGTGTGCCAGTGTGGCTCTGAGCATGCCTCCATACGGGTGTCTTGGGCAATACCTGACATAATGTGTGTGCGGTTGTGTGCATGTGTGTGCGGTGTTTTTGCATTTGTGCATGCGCGTTTGTGTGTGTGTTTCTGTGCCAGTGTGCCTCTGTGCATGCCTCCATACCGGTGCCAAGCAGCTCAGTGAGAGGTTATGTATGTGTGTGGTTCGTTCCGTTGCAGTTTGTAATGATTGGTCATAGAGGAGAGAGAGGATGTGAGTGGTCAAGCCTGCGGCCCATAGCCCTGGGTGTAGGCAAGATCGGTGCCAATGGTACCAATGCCATGGATGGACCAGACCAGAGCCTGTGCCATGAGGCATGCAGCCTCGCCAACCACAGGAACGCAGGGTTCCATACTGCCGTCTGAGAACCTGACCCAAACTGACTGCAGCAATGGGAGGGAAATTAAAAACCCAATCAATCAAATGTTTATAATATATGCTTTGGGTGGGCAGACCTCAGCTTCTCAGTCTCCGAAACATAGAGAGAGAGAGGGTGAAAAAAGAGAGAGAGAGAGGGCGAAAAAAAAAGAGAGAGAGAGAGAGAGAGAGAGAGAGAGAGAGAGAGAGAGAGGGCTGGTGCTTATGGCCCAGGGCACTGCCAGGGTTGGACAGACAGACAGAGTGTTACCAGGCAGCAGCAGCACCAGCCAATACAAGGTCTCCAGTCAACGTCAGAGAGCGCCAGGCCTGTTTGGACTGCAAATTATTACTGGCTGATGGTCTATTATTGTACAAGCAGCCGCTGTTGTTCAGATAGAGGGGCGGTGTGGGGACGCACGTCTCTGCCAAAAGAGGAAAGGGGGAGTCAATTACTTAAACCATCGTTGATAATTACTGGAGTGGCCACATGTTCTGGACTAAGGCTTTACTGGCAACCTATTCTCTATACAGTGCACTACTTCTGACCTGAGCCCTATAGGGGCCCTGGTAAAAAAATAACACACTTTGTAGAGGATAGGGTGCCAATTGGGAGGCATCCTAAGTATAGGGCTGTAATAGAACGATTTGGTCTGTTTTCATATTCAATAAAAAAAGGGGGGAGGGTAGGACGTGTCATTTTCTCCTTAGAATCCACACCTCTGTTTGAATAGAGGGGAGTGAACAGGGTTTTTACTTAGTAATGTCCTCCACATTTTTATCAAAAGGTCATTTGGGGTCAGGTAACTTTGGACATTGAGAGCAAGAACAGTGCTGCTACTGTTCATTCCAACATAGCTCAGCAAAAGTGATAGAAATGCAGGCCTATGAGACACAAGTTGTTAGGTTTCCATGGAAACACAGGCCTTGGTATAAAATGCAAGCAATGAAATAATTATGTAGTCAAACAACAGTATTCAGATACACATAGAGATATTCATATGGTTTAGGAAAGTAAATGAGTGACTACCCATGAGATGGAACAATAAGGCCGGGATTCAATCCATAGCGCAGCCAAAAGACAGTCGATAGAAGGCATTTTTCCTGATGTTTGTGGAGATCGCGTTAATGGTAAACGCTGCAGATTTAGGCTCAGTCGGAAATTACTTTTAAATGTCAAGCGTGCTACAATGTGCTGTTTTCACGGATCGGACTGAATCCCGACCAAAGTCCCATTCTACATTTTAATTATACTGTTTTGAATTTGTTCAAAACTTGCTGCTTTATGGCGCTCACTGTTTGTGTGGTTTCCTAGCCGTTCTGTGCTGAAAATGTCCCAGCCACAGTGTATAGTGTCAGTTTAATGTGGTACAGTATATCATTTCAAAACATTAGACTAGAGTCTTATGTGAGTTTAAGAAGTCAAGTCACTGACTGAGAAACCTGTGTTTTGTCACCTTCCATGAAAGAGGCTGGGATTTCACTATTTTTCCAACCCTCTCAGACTAGTTCAATACATTGGGGAAACCTAAGCTACCATTAGTACTTTTACACGTTCTCCTTACAAGTGATGTGGGTTGAATTGAATTGCAACAGTATTTCACCAAGCTGGAGTTACACTATGTTATGGTGGAGGCAGTCACTGGCATTTTCGGAGTCCTCAATGAGGGTCATAAAGTTGAGTCTGATGGCTAATTTTAGCTGCAATCCAATCCCTGACAATAAGTTACAAGCCTTGCGGGACCCTTTAGTCAACCCATGTCTGGCACTGCCACAGTTGAAAAGTTCCTGTAAAATAACAACTTTTTGGAGAATATCTGGTGTTTGTAATATCTCAGTCCAGATAGAGGGATAACATACATATAAAGGGATGTTCAGTGTGTCTCACACATACAGCGCATTCGCAAAGTAAAAACCTGTTTTCACTTTGTCATTATTGGCTATTATGTGGACATTGATGAGATATATTTTGTATTTAATCCATTTTAGGCTGTAACGTAACAAAATGTGGAAAAGTTAAGGGGTCCCGAATACTTTCAAATGCACTGTAGGTTGAATCATATAATTAATACTGTATGAAGTGTAGTCCATTCAGACGTGCTTCATCTAATATCATTCATTTTATCTCAGCCTAGCTGGGCTGTGTTCATTAGGGCACGCAACGGAAAACAAAAATGAACTTTTTTGTTGTTGGACAAGGTCCCCAGCACACGCACATGCACACACATTCATTACCTGCCATGGCGTTCTCCTGATTCATGTGATTCTCATTATATTAACAGTATATGTATTTAATGGCGCTGTTGGCAGGCCGAGAGCGGCGGCTAATTCAACTCCAAGAGCCCCCACTGCCAGGAGGCAGGCTGGGTAGTTTTGATAATGTTTGCTTTTGATACCCTGTTGGCATTGATCGCTCTTCTGAACACTTCTGAATGCTTCATTGGCTAATATAGATGGTGTTGTCAGTAACAAGCGACAGTAAACACTTCCTGTGGGTGAATACACACTGATATATTTCTCCTAGTTGTCATTTATGATGCAAAGGGTGACAATTAATGTTGTAGTACTCAAGTCCTGTCTCCAGACCACATATTGAATGTCTTGGTCTCTGATATAATTTTCCTCGGTTTTGACTCGGTCTCTGACATCCATTTGAGAAAAAAGTAAAACAAAAAAACTCATAATTATCAGCCACCGTTCAGTCAACGAATCAAACCGCTTTGCCAGGCCAAATATCCACAATCCTTTTATGACACATTTTTTGTCATCGCCTATTGAAACCTGGGCTTCCTACTTTACTGGTAACGTTAATGTGCTTTACTTTAAAAGGTATCCTCGAACCTTGTCGCGCTTGTCTGAATTTCCTTGCTTCGCTAGTGGAGGAGAGTGGGGTTAATTATTTGAGATGTTTTTTGGTTAGTGATCATTTTTAGAGTGCCTCTATTTCCCAGCATGCATTTTTTTCACTATTCTCAATGGCTAAAGAATTAATATTTTCGACAGAAATACTGGACATTTTGAACTCTTTTTATGGTGGCGATCTGACACAATTACAATCATCGTCTTGAATTGGATTCGCATTATTCTTATCTCGGTCTTCACTCGGACTCGCCCACCTCGTCTCCATCCCGATCTCGGTCTTGACTTGGTCTTATCCCCCCCCACCCTTTTAGCAAAGTGCTGATCTAGGATCAGGTCCCCACTGTACATGTATTCTTATTCATTATGATACGAAAGTCACAATGGATCCTAGATTTGTTGGTTTATCTGTTCATGGGCTTGTGTTAGTGATACTTCTGGCACTGTCTGACAGCGGCACTGAGAGTTGGTTCCTAGTGTCCCACAGACAGTGCAACACTGCCACCATGTTGGCTCTGTGTACTGCACAGCCCCACAGGCCAACATGTCTGTCCCCTTTGTCTCTGTCACATCAGAACATGTCCTACTTATCCAATGGTACCAGACCTAAGTTCAAATTTAATTTGAAATCATTTCAAGTACTTTAGTAGTGCTTCATTTAGCTCGCCTGTTGCAATATAGAAATGTCCCAGAAGTACAAACCCCTCGCTTATGGCACTACAGGAAGGCAACCGTTAACACTCAAAGTGTTTTTGAACCCAGATCGGGGGAATTCTGCCTGTGATGTGAAATGAATGTGGCTATTCTAAAATCAGGCTCATCTGTGTCACGGCAGGCATCCCAAATGGGAACCCATGGGGTCTGATCAAAAGTAATGCACTATATAGGGAATAGGGTGCTATTTGGGATGCAACCATGGTGGAAAACATACTGACTCATACTGACTGTACCTCAGTACCTGCAAGACGTCTCTTTAAAAATAGTAATTAGGCTCTATTGAGTTTCTGATAAGCGGCCTGCTGGTCAGAGCTGTTTGTTCCTAGATAACATGAACACTTCCACATGAGAGGGGAAGGTATACAATAGGTATACAATTGTCTCAAACGGCACCCTGTTCCCTTTATAGTGCACTGGGCCCATAAGGCTCTGGTCAATGGTAGTGCACTGTAAAGGGAATAGGATGCCATTTGGGATGTAGCCTAGAAGTGGAAGTAGATGATAGGGGAGTTCTCTCCAGCTGATCTCATGAGGTATTTCCACCCACTGCAGGGGGATCTACGGTACATCAGACATTCATGACACACCGTCTAAAAGAATGCATGTGAATTTAGCCTCTTCGGTAGATGTCATAATGACGAAGCGAGTGTCTGAAACACGTGAGAAACGCAGAGGTAACCACAGTGACTGGGGCAGTACTATGGTTGAAAACTCAGGGACAAAACGATCTGTATTTTCTATTTAACCCATCTCACCATACCTACACATCTAATACAGGCTCCGACCCTGCCTTAAAAAAACATAGAATAACACAAAACCTCTCAGATAAACCCCCAGTGTTTATGGTGTCTGCCCTTGTTGACACAGAGATTCCCTTACCACTTGTGTTAAATGTACCAAGTTGTGTTATTCTACCGAGCCAAAAACTGAAACAATTACTGAAAATGGGGCTGGGGCGGGCGGGCTGAGGCGGGCTGAGGCTGAGAGGAGGCCTGTGTTTGAAATAACAAAGACGTGTGACTGTTTAGATCTGATCAACTCCACCAAGTGTTTCCCCTAATGCCTCTGAAAATAAATAGCAGGGTTGAGAGGGTGAATGGGAGCTTGGTCCTGGACTAAACCGCAGGGGCGGCGGTGGCTTGGAGGGCTTGTTTTAGGGGGTTGGACCAGACGGGTAGTGGGACGGGGACCCCATCATTGTAGGCGCCGAGTGTGTTAAACTGGTTAGTTAAGTGGTTGGACTGACACATACAGACAGACACTGATACAAAACACACATACAGTACAAATGTACACGTGCACAGACACACACACACACACTCACACAGACACACACAAACACAGACACACACCCACTCACACAGACACACACAAACACTCACACAGACACACACCCACTCACACAGACACAGACCCAATCCTACTGCCATGTTTCAAACTGGCAAAATACGCTCATCCCAATTCAACCAGTGTTGTCCTCTATAAGTCCAATGCTTTTTGCTCTGTCCCTAGAACCTCTTGCGCAAGCTGTCCGACAATCACAACATCATCACCACTGTAGCCCTTTCCTGCAGTCAAATGAACTCATGGGTGGAATGTTATTCATATTTTTCATAATTTCATAATTAATCAACTTTTTTTTTTTACGCAGAAAATCGGGTGAATCTCTGTCAAACGGTTTTGTTATATTTCAGTCTTCTGTGATGTATATAAAGTTTAATATTGGGATGCAAACTCACATGAATATATTTCAACTCTAAATATGACATGGTACAGCTGTCCTACCTTTTGAGTCCATAGCCATTTGTGTGAGGTGTATACTTTTGTTTCAAAGTGGGTTTGTTTAAAACTACCAAGAATCACTCTGTGAAAGTGATTTAGCCCACTGCAGCAATTAAAAAGCTTAGAGTCTGATATGGAAAGATGGTTTCCAGGCTCAAGTCTCGATAATTAATATGAATAAACTTTTATAGTTCCATGATCCCTCTTTCACCACCAGCAGGACACTGGGATAGGCTATAGGATAGGATAGGCTACATTCTTTGCTTGCTGAATTCATTTGGAAGAGGAACGCCCTTGTATAAAATGTTCTACACTTCAGTGGGAAAAATGTGCAGGTCGCCAAAACACCTCAAATGTATAATTATATTTTTGGACTTCCATCTACACCTCTGTAGTCATGGTTACATCCTTATACAGCTGTATCTTGGCACCCCTGGAGAAAAAACTAGTTGCCCCTCACAGACATAATCCATTCCAATATCCCTCTCAAACACTGCAAACTCAAATTTGGTCCTATCATTGCACAACTTATCTCAGTCTGGTGCCTGGCTGGTAAACATACAAAACCAATCTCAAATACCGTTCTCACCTTCCCTTATTTCACAACCACACTCTCCACCAAGGTAGACCACTTTTCATAAGTGGTCTAAAAGAGGGATTCTCTACTATCTCTGTGCATTCCAAGATCTCCAGAAGCAATGTAACTTAACAGGCACTTTCTTTTACTTACAGTTCTGCTTTGCGTGCATATGGATTCCCTTGGGCCTATCCAATCCTATCCACAAAATATTTATTCATAGTCGTACATGGGGACTGGTTTATTAATTACATTCTCTGCTGCTTCAAATTACTCAGAAACCAATCCCTTGCCTCATGGAAGAAAGATCTCGTGTGTAGTACTGTGACAAATTGGACCAGAGTTTGGTACAACATACAGTACCAGTCAACAGTTTGGACAAACCTACTCATTCCAGTACATTTTTTTTTTTTTTTTTACTATTTTACATTGTAGAATAATAGTGAAGACATTAAAATGATGAAATAACACATAAGGAAACATGTAGTGACCAAAAAAGTGTTAAACAAATCAAAATATATATTATATTGAAGATTCTTCAATGTAGCCCCTTTTGCCTTGATGACAGTTTTGGAACCTTGTGCCATTTTCTCAACTGGTGTCATGAGGTAGTCACAGGGAATGCATTTCAATTAACAGGTGTGCCATGTTAATTTTTTCTTTCTTAATGCATTTGAGCCAATCAGTTGTGTTGTGACAAGGTAGGGGTGGTATACAGAAGATAGCCCTATTTGGTAAAAGACCAAGTCCATATTATGTCAAGAACAGCTCAAATAAGCAAAGAGAAATGACAGCCCATCATTATTAAGACATGAAGATCAGTCAATCTGGAAAATGTCAAGATCTTTGAAATTTACTTCAAGTGCAGCCTCAAAAACCATCAAGTGCTATGATGAAACTGACTCAGTGATTTATAACAATTCAAGGCACACTTAACCAGCATGGCAACCTCAAAATTCTGCAGCGATACGCCATGCCATCTGGTTGCGCTTAGTGGGACTATCATTTGTTTTTCAACAGGACAATGACCCAAACAAACCTCCAGGCTGTGTAAGGGCTATTTGACCAAGAAGGAGAGTGATGGAGTGCTGCATCAGATGTCCTGGCCTCCACAATCACCCGACCTCAACCCAATTGAGATCTTTTGGGATGAGTTGGACCGCAGAGTTATGGAAAAGCAGCCAACAAGTGTTCAGCATATGTGTGAACTCCTTCAAGGCTGTTGGAAAAGCATTCCCGGTGAAGTTTGTTGAGAGAATGCCAAGAGTGTGCAAAGCAGTCATCAAGGCAAAGGGTGGCTACTTTGTAGAATATCAAATATAAAATATATTTTGATTTGTTTAACACTTTTTTTGTTACTACATGATTCCATATGTGTTATTTCATAGTTGTGATGTCTTCACTATTATTCTACATTGTAGAACATAGTAAAAATAAAGAAAAACCCTTGAATGAGTAGGTGTGTCCAAACTTTTGACTGGTACTGTACACATTTCATCATGAAATCCCAACCACCAAATGCCCATACAACTTACTGCACATCACGAAAACTATTGAACATGAAATTAGACAATCCCTAAACTGCTCACACCGTCCTCAGGGGGATTCTGGCACATTGTTTCCTGTGGTTAGGGAATATCCAGAGGTTGTATGTTTCTGGAGTTTCATCCTCTCTCTCTGACATAATGGGTAGAAATACAGTGGGGGAAAAAAGTATTTAGTCAGCCACCAATTGTGCAAGTTCTCTCACTTAAAAAGATGAGAGAGGCCTGTAATTTTCATCATAGGTACACTTCAACTATGACAGACAAAATGAGGAAAAGAAATCCAGAAAATCACATTGTAGGATTTTTAATGAATTTATTTGCAAATTATGATGGAAAATAAGTATTTGGTCACATACAAACAAGCAAGATTTCTGGCTCTCACAGACCTGTAACTTCTTCTTTAAGAGGCTCCTCTGTCCTCCACTCATTACCTGTATTAATGGCACCTGTTTGAACTTGTTATCAGTATAAAGACACCTGTCCACAACCTCAAACATTCACACTCCAAACTCCACTATGGCCAAGACCAAAGAGCTGTCAAAGGACACCAGAAACAAAATTGTAGACCTGCACCAGGTTGGGAAGACTGAATCTGCAATAGGTAAGCAGCTTGGTTTGAAGAAATCAACTGTGGGAGCAATTATTAGGAAATGGAAGACATACAAGACCACTGATAATCTTCCTCGATCTGGGGCTCCACGCAAGATCTCACCCGGTGGGGTCAAAATGATCACAAGAACGGTGAGCAAAAATCCCAGAACCACACGGAGGGACCTAGTGAATGACCTTCAGAGAGCTGGGACCAAAGTAACAAAGCCTACCATCAGTAACACACTACGCCGCCAGGGACTCAAATCCTGCAGTGCCAGACGTGTCCCCCTCCTTAAGCCAGTACATGTTCAGGCCCGTCTAAAGTTTGCTAGAGAACATTTGGATGATCCAGATGAGGATTGGGAGAATGTCAGATGAAACCAAAATATAACTTTTTGGTAAAAACTCAACTCGTCGTGTTTGGAGGACAAAGAATGCTGAGTTGCATCCAAAGAACACCATACCTACTGTGAAGCATGGGGGTGGAAACATCATGCTTTGGGGCTGTTTTTCTGCAAAGGGACCAGGACGGCTGATCCGTGTAAAGGAAAGAATGAATGGGGCCATGTATCGTGAGATTTTGAGTGAAAACCTCCTTCCATCAGCAAGGGCATTGAAGATGAAACGTGGCTGGGTCTTTCAGCATGACAATGATCCCAAACACACCGCCGGGCAACAAAGGAGTGGCTTAGTAAGAAGCATTTCAAGGTCCTGGAGTGGCCTAGCCAGTCTCCAGATCTCAACCCCATAGAAAATCTTTGAAAGTCCGTGTTGCCCAGCGACAGCCCCAAAACATCACTGCTCTAGAGGAGATCTGCATGGAGGAATGGGCCAAAATACCAGCAACAGTGTGTGAAAACCTTGTGAAGACTTACAGAAAACATTTGACCTCTGTCATTGCCAACAAAAGGTATATAACAAAGTATAGAGATAAACTTTTGTTATTGACCAAATACTTATTTTCCACCATAATTTGCAAATAAATTCATAAAAAATCCTACAATGTGATTTTCTGGAAGTTGTTTTCCTCATTTTGTCTGTCATAGTTGAAGTGTACCTATGATGAAAATTACAGGCCTCTCTCATCTTTTTAAGTGAGAGAACCTGCACAATTGGTGGCTGACTAAATACATTTTTTCCCCACTGTATACCATATTCACAATCTATTTTATGGTTAAATGATGACACTACTTTAGACCTATCCGTCAAACAGCGACCAATGTGTCTGGCTGGATTAACAGCAACCAAAAAGATGAAAGCCTCACGTTGGCAACCTCCTCATTCTTTAAGCAGACAGCAGTGGCTGCTATCATGCATGGACATTAAAAACATGGAAATATCTGTAGAACGTATGCATGAGGAGAGTAAAAAAAACATATTTGCACTTTCGTCAGTGTATGATATAACTGTAAAAAGACTACTATTTTGAACCACTAATCTAACTTTGGGTTGGGGAAGTCCTGTGGGAGGGGGGTGGCTAGGGAAATGTCTGTCTTATTTGGTCTTGTCACTTGTTTCTCTGTCTATGTGTGCCTGTTTTGTATACCTTACCAAAAACAAGACCTTTGATCAGTTAAAAAGGAAGTAGAGGATAATGATGTATTTGATAAGTTCATACATATTTGATGAAGTTGGAAACCACCTTTCATTTTTTATTGCAGTTTATTTGGATAGGTACAGACACTGTAGAAGTCAATTGACACATTGAATGAACATTCGTGCAATGTGTTGCACCATAGTGTGTACAGCGCAATACTAATTTTCAACAGCTGCTGCTAGAACGAATGCCATGGTTATAATCATCTTTAGTTCCAGCAATACAGTAGATGAAGGGGCCGTGTCAGCAATAGTGGTAGTGCTGGTAGAAGCCGATGAAGTCATAGTGGGTGTCCCAAATGGCATCCTATTCCCCATAGAGTGCACTACTTTGGACCAGGTTCCATAAGGCTCTGGTTAAAATTTGTGCACTATATGGATAATAGGGTGCTAGTTGGGATGCAAAAATTGTGTTTACATTTTGTGTTATCATTTTGATATTTCACCACACAGCACACTGTACTCTACGTAACCGAATGTGATGCTCCCACACTGTACTGTGTGTAAGCTAAGGCGATGTCCCACACTGTACTCTATGTAAGCTAAGGCAATGTTCCCACACTGTACTCTATGTAAGCTTAGGTGATGCTCCCACACTGTACTGTATGTAATCTTAGCTGATGCTCCCACGCTACTCTATGTAAGCTAAGGTGATGCTCCCACAATGCACTGCATGTAACCTAAGGTGATGCTCCCACACTGTACTGTATGTAACCTAAGGTGATTATCCCACATTGTATTCTATGTAAGCTAAGGTGATGATCCCACACAGCACTGTATGTAACCTAAGGTGATGCTCCCACACTGTACTCTATGTAAGCCAAGGTGATGCTCCCACACTGTACTGTGTGTGACCTAAGGTGATGCTCCCTTACTGTACTATATGTAACCTAAAGTGATGCTCCCACACTCTACTGTGGGTAACATACGGTGATACTCCAAAACTGTACTGTATTTAAGCTAAGATGATTCTCCCACACTGTACTGTGTGTAACCTAAGGTGATGCTCCCTCACTGTACTATATTTAACCTAAGGTGATGCTCCCACACCGTACTGTATGTAAGCTAAGGTGATGCTCCCACACTGTACTGTGGGTAACCCAAGGTGATACCCCAATACTGTACTGTATTTAAGCTAAGGTGATGCTGCCACACTGTACTGTATGTAACCTAAGGTGATGCTCCCACACTGTATTGTATGTAAGCTAAGGTGATGCTCCCACACCGAACTGTATGTAACCTAAGGTGATGCTCCCACACCATACTGTATGTAACCTAAGGTGGTGCTCCCACACTTTACTGCATGTAAGCTAAGGTGATGCTCCCACACTGTACTGTGTGTAACCTAAGGTGATTCTCCCACATTGTACTGTATGTAACCTAAGGTGAAGCTCCCACACTGTACTGTGTGTAACCTAAGGTGATGCTCCCACACTGTACTGTATGTAACCTTAGGTGATGCTCCCACACTACTCTATGTAAGTTAAGGTGATGCTCCCACACTGTACTGAGTGTAACCTAAGGTGATTCTCCCACATTGTACTCTATGTAAGCTAAGGTGATGCTCCCACACTGTACTGTGAGTAAACTAAGGTGATACTCCAATTCTGTACTGTATTTAAGCTAAGATGATTCTCCCACACTGTACTCTTTGTAAGCTAAGGTGATGCTCCCACACTGTATTGTATGTAAGCTAAGGTGATGCTCCCACACTGTACTATATGTAACCTAAGATGATGCTCCCACACTGTATTGTATGTAACCTAAGGTGATACTCCCACACTGTACTGTATGTAACCTAAGGTGATGCTCCCACACTGTACTGTATGAAAGCTAAGGTGATTCTCCCACACTGTACTGTATGTAACTTAAGATGATGCTCCCACACTTTACTGTATGTAACCTAAGGTGATGCTCCCACACTTTACTGTATGTAAGCTAAGTTGATTCTTCCACACTGTACTGTATGTAACCTAAGGTGATGCTCCCACACTGTACTGTATGTAACCTAAGGTGAAGCTCCCACACTGTACTGTATGTAACCTAAGCTGAAGCTCCCACACCGTATTGTATGTAAGCTAAGACGATTCTCCCACACTGCACTGTATGTAAGCTAAGGTGATGCTCCCACACTGTACTGTATGTAACCTATTGCGATGATTCCACACTGTACTCTATGTAAGCTAAGGTGATGCTCCCACACTGTACTGTATGTAACTTAAGATGATGCTCCCACACTTTACTGTATGTAACCTAAGGTGATGCTCCCACACTTTACTGTATGTAAGCTAAGTTGATTCTTCCACACTGTACTGTATGTAACCTAAGGTGATGCTCCCACACTGTACTGTATGTAACCTAAGGTGAAGCTCCCACACTGTACTGTATGTAACCTAAGCTGAAGCTCCCACACCGTATTGTATGTAAGCTAAGACGATTCTCCCACACTGCACTGTATGTAAGCTAAGGTGATGCTCCCACACTGTACTGTATGTAACCTATTGCGATGATTCCACACTGTACTCTATGTAAGCTAAGGTGATGCTCCCACACTGTACTGTATGTAACCTAAGGTGATGCTCCCACACCGTACTGTATGTATCCTAAGGTGATGCTCCCACACTGTACTGTGTGAAACCTAAGGTGATTCTCCCACACCGTACTGTATGTAACCTATGGTGATGCTCCCACACTGTACTGTGTGTAACCTTTGGGGAATCTCCCACACTGTACTGTGTGTAACCTATGGTGATGCTCCCACACTGTACTGTGTGTAACCTTTGGTGAATCTCCCACACTGTACTGTATGTAACCTAAGGTGATGCTCCCACACTGTACTGTGTGTAACCTTTGGTGAATCTCCCACACTGTACTGTGTGTAACCTAAGGTGATGCTCCTGTATGTCATTTTCTTCAACAGAATAAACACAAACACATATTCCCGCCAACTTCCTTGATATTATCAGTTCACCGGAGCATGTGACTTGAGCCAGACGGCGAGAATGTGGGAATTTTTCACTCAGGTCTTACAGGTACGGACATGAACATAGGCCTGCTTGTGCAGGCACAGTAACGCATAATCATTCACCAAAAAACACATTTAACAAAACATGGCTTCATCATCCAGACTAGACGTGGCATATCGTATCGCTCAATCAAGGGCATGAAGATGAACCTGACAGTTACATACCGGTCTTCAAGACACTGAGCTGAGATGACCTAGGTTTAAAGAAATACAACACTTACACACGTAGAGGCCTAGATTTAATCAGGTCAAGTGTTATCCGGCGATAGCCGTGTTTTATAAGTGGCGGAGGTGGAACTGCATTAGGAGCTGTCAAATTACTGAGCAGCTGCTCCTGTGGTTGTCACAAAGCCACACCCCTCCAAGTCACATTAGAAGTTCAGAACGAGAAAGCGTAGGCTGTATAGCCTCACGCAATAATGACACAAAAAAAACTAAATAACAAGGATTTATATCAACCTAATGGAGGTGTAGAGTCTGCAGGGGGTTATTATAATGTGACTCGCTGCATCCCATGGCAGTGTCCATAACAGCCTACCACACGGGCCTGCATGTGGATTTCACAGCTCTAATGAGGTTCCACCTCAGTCATCACTATGCAGATGATGGCTAAATCAGATATGATTGAATTGGGCGCAAAATCTTATATTCTTTTGTTCACCAGTCCCCTGTTAATACAATCCCTAAAAAAGTTGTCAAGATAGAGCACTTTCAGTACAGAGCAAAAACTGTCATAATGGTATTAGTTGTTTTCTTTCAAACGCTTAAAGCGTTTGACTGAGAATGGCCGGAGTGCCAGATAAACAGGGTTTTATTGAGCATGGCCGAAGTGCCAGATAAACAGGGTTTAATTGAGCATGGCTGGAGTGCCAGATAAACAGGGTTTAATTGAGCATGGCAGGAGTGCCAGATAAACAGGGTTTTATTGAGCATGGCAGGAGTGCCAGATAAACAGGGTTTAATTGAGCAGGGCTGGAGAGCCAGATAAACAGGGTTTTATTGAGCATGGCCGGAGTGCCAGATAAACAGGGTTTAATTGAGCATGGCTGGAGTGCCAGATACACAGGGTTTAATTGAGCAGGGCAGGAGTGCCAGATAAACAAGATTTAATTGAGCATGGCTGGAGTGCCAGATAAACAGGGTTTAATTGAGCATGGCCGGAGTGCCAGATAAACAGGGTTTAATTGAGCAGGGCAGGAGTGCCAGATAAACAGGGTTTTATTGAGCATGGCAGGAGTGCCAGATAAACAGGGTTTAATTGAGCAGGGCTGGAGAGCCAGATAAACAAGGTTTAATTGAGCATGGCTGGAGTGCCAGATAAACAGGGTTTAATTGAGCATGGCCGGAGTGCCAGATAAACAGGGTTTAATTGAGCATGGCCGGAGTGCCAGATAAACAGGGTTTTATTGAGCATGGCCGGAGTGCCAGATGAACAGACTTTTATTGAGCATGGCCGGAGTGCCTGATAAACAGGGTTTAATTGAGCATGGCCGGAGTGCCAGATAAACAGACTTTTATTGAGCATGGCCGGAGTGCCTGATAAACAGGGTTTTATTGAGCATGGCTGGAGTACCAGATTGACAGGGTTTGTCTGTACTTTCCGGACTATTCCATCGCTTCGAGTACCATTTTTATTTTATGAAATAAAGTATCTATCTGTGTGCTGTCTTTCGTGTTGTTGCTGTTTGTGTCATATCTGTCAACTAGACGGAAGTACTCTTTGTTTTTAAAACACCTTTAATGATGTAACAGGATCCAGTACATATAGAATTTGATACCACACATATGCCTCAAATGCTGATCTATTTGAATGGAACAGATATGGGCCTTGAATAGTTGAAGCAGACTATGGCCCCTGGCCCAAGCCATGGATGCTGTCTGCCCAGTGTCAGGTCTATGTGTTTCCAAAGCCTGTAGAGTTGAACAGACTTCCTTTAGGTATCAAGTCTAAAGCCAGAATCAAAGGTCAGGGATTGGATTAGGGTTACAATAAGAAAGACTACATTAGCCAGTACTTGGGAACAAATGTTTGAGAACAAATGTACAATTAACAACCTGGTTGTGATACGTGAACAAGCTTGATAAACCCCCAAGACAGACATGTTTGACATCAGTTTACAAACCAACAGCCGTATGATTATACAGATGGACAGTGTTTACAGGTCAGCACAGCCCTGCAGGTCAGTTCAATCTCTCTGTAAAGTCCCATGGATTCACTCCAAGAGACAGAATGTCCCGGTCCTAGTACCAAGAGATCTGCCAGCCCATGGAGAAAATGCCAAGTCAAACTCAGGATGGGGCCCAGTTGGGATGAGGATGATCTCAGCGATGGGAAGAGCTCCTACTGTGGAGGAAGATCTATCAGTCTGACGGGAGGTCTGCCATAATCCTCTCCTATACACTGACCTTCTGACAGGGAGAGGGAGGGAAATATTATTTACGTCACAGGGCTGTGTTAGCCTGCTCGGAGAGCTAAAGGAAGTCCTCAGGTCTCAAGCAAGGTTAATCACAACATGAGTGTGGTTCACTGAATCACCTACGTATTGATGAGTAACCTGACTTGAGAGATAAAGTTGTGCGTTAGCTCCCCGTGCCAACGCCTTAGCTTTAGCTCAGAGGGCTAACACTAGCTTGTGGCATGCAGGACACCTGAAGTTGAACCAACGACTTGGGAGTTTAACGGATTTGGTGTCTGGACAGACCAGTTGGAGAAAAGATGAGTGAATTGTTGATGTCAGTTGATTGTCATTGTTTATCCATGTGTCACATGTAATCTCATGTAAACCACTTGATGGTTTTCATCAATACATGAAAATAACTCTAAACAATTCAAGACACATTTGTGTTTGTAGAATGAGCCACTCAACTGTTGGTATCATTCCCCCACTGAACTGTTCAACAACTAAATGGTTTGTCTATGTTGTATGTACAGTATGCAGTGGCCCAAGCACTGCAGAGGACACTGTGTTCAATCCCACCTGACAACGGGGAACTGCAGCATACAGCCACATTCAAACATACAAACACACACACAGACTGATCACACTCACTTCGGAGCTTCCAGAGGAGTGATTTGAGGGGCAATGTGGAACCTTGGCCCTGATTACTTGTTTGACTTCATGGGCTTAAATAAAGACTTTTAATCACACCGTTCATTCAGCGTTCAGACTTTTCCTGGACCGTACAGGACTCTGCCAACACCCCAGGCAGTCACATCTCCAGATTGGAGAAATAATATTCCCTCAGCAGAGCTGCATGACTCACAAAAACAACTCTCACAAGTTAAACATGATACTAAATTAGTTCACATCCGTTATTCAATGTTTTATACACGTTATGCCTAGAAAGTCTGCATTTCAGAAAAATAGACTAATTCACTGAACGTTGTTCTAACATTGTTATAAACTTATGATATACAAGCATGTCAACTAAAGAGTATGAATGTAAGAGTCTACAGAGGTGATCCCCTAACCTTGAAACAGTCATAGTTACCAGGCTGTAAGAGTCTACGGAGGTGATCCCCTAACCTTGAAACAGTCATAGTTACCAGGCTGTAAGAGTCTACGGAGGTGATCCCCTAACCTTGAAACAGTCATAGTTACCAGGTTGTAGATAAAGGTAGGTCATCACCTAACCTTGAAACAGTCCATAGTTACCAGGTTATAGGTGGTCAGTGTGAATGACACTGTGGAAACTGACAGTACTTTGTTAAAAACACTCACAGACAGATGACATCAGACACATACAACCAGAAGCTGAAAAAGGTCATATTCCAAGTCAGTGTTCAGGTTGTGTTCAGTCCAAATCAAATCAAATGTTATTGCTCACATGCGCCGAATACAACAGTTGTATAGACCTTACAGTGAAATGCTTACTTACAAGCCCTTAACCAACAATGCAGTTTTAAGAAAATACCCTGCCAAAAAATAATACAATAAGAGATAAGAATAACAAATAATTAAAGAGCAGCAGTAAATAACAATAGCGGGGCTATATACAGTGGGCACCGGTGTTGAGGTAATTGAGGGAATATGTACAGTTTAAGTCGGAAGTTTACATACACTTAGGTTGGAGTCATTAAACTTGTTTTTTAACCACTCCACAAATTTCTTGTTAACAAACTGTAGTTTTGGCAAGTCGGTTAGGACATCTACTTTGTGCATGACACAAGTAATTTTTCCAACAATTGTTTACAGACAGATTATTTCACTTATAATTCACTGTATCACAATTCCAGTGGGTCAGAAGTTTACATACACTAAGTTGACTGTGCCTTTAAACAGCTTGGAAAATTCCAGAAAATGATGTCATGGCTTTAGAAGCTTCTGATAGGCTAATTGACATAATTTGAGTCAATTGGAGGTGTACCTGTGGATGTATTTCAAGGCCTACCTTCAAACTCAGTGCCTCTTTGCTTGACATCATGGGAAAATCAAAAGAAATCAGCCAAGACCTCAGAAATTGTTTTCTAGACCTCCACAAGTCTGGTTCATCCTTGGGAGCAATTTCCAAATGCCTGAAGGTACCACGTTCATCTGTACAAACAATAGTACGCAAGTATAAACACTACGGGACCACGCAGCCGTCATACCGCTCAGGAAGGAGACGAGTTCTGTCTCCTAGAGATGAACATACTTTGATGCGAAAAGTGCAAATCAATCACAGAACAACAGCAAAGGACCCTGTGAAGATGCTGGAGGAAACAGGTACAAAAGTATCTACAGTGGGGCAAAAAAAGTATTTAGTCAGCCACCAATTGTGCAAGTTCTCCAACTTAAAAAGATGAGAGAGGCCTGTAATTTTCATCATAGGTACACTTCAACTATGACAGACGAAATGAGAAAAAGAAATCCAGAAAATCACATTGTAGGATTTTTTATGAATTTATTTGCAAATTATGGTGGAAAATAAGTATTTGGTCAATAACAAAAGTTTATCTCAATACTTTGTTATATACCCTTTGTTGGCAATGACAGAGGTCAAACGTTTTCTGTAAGTCTTCACAAGGTTTTCACACACTGTTGCT
Source organism: Brachymystax lenok tsinlingensis (assembly GCA_030435695.1). NCBI lineage: Eukaryota > Metazoa > Chordata > Actinopteri > Salmoniformes > Salmonidae > Brachymystax > Brachymystax lenok. The sequence continues at coordinate 107,010,027 of CM059791.1, forward strand.
GGTATTTTGGCCCATTCCTCCATGCAGATCTCCTCTAGAGCAGTGATGTTTTGGGGCTGTCGCTGGGCAACACGGACTTTCAACTCCCTCCAAAGACTTTCTATGGGGTTGAGATCTGGAGACTGGCTAGGCCACTCCAGGACCTTGAAATGCTTCTTACGAAGCCACTCCTTTGTTGCCCGGGCGGTGTGTTTGGGATCATTGTCATGCTGAAAGACCCAGCCACGTTTCATCTTCAATGCCCTCACGATACATGGCCCCATTCATTCTTTCCTTTACACGGATCAGTCGTCCTGGTCCCTTTGCAGAAAAACAGCCCCAAAGCATGATGTTTCCACCCCCATGCTTCACAGTAGGTATGGTGTTCTTTGGATGCAACTCAGCATTCTTTGTCCTCCAAACACGACGAGTTGAGTTTTTACCAAAAAGTTATATTTTGGTTTCATCTGACCATATGACATTCTCCCAATCCTCATTTGGATCATCCAAATGCTCTCTAGCAAACTTCAGACGGGCCTGAACATGTACTGGCTTAAGGAGGGGGACACGTCTGGCACTGCAGGATTTGAGTCCCTGGCGGCGTAGTGTGTTACTGATGGTAGGCTTTGTTACTTTGGTCCCAGCTCTCTGCAGGTCATTCACTAGGTCCCCCCGTGTGGTTCTGGGATTTTTGCTCACCGTTCTTGTGATCATTTTGACCCCACGGGTGAGATCTTGCGTGGAGCCCCAGATCGAGGAAGATTATCAGTGGTCTTGTATGTCTTCCATTTCCTAATAATTGCTCCCACAGTTGATTTCTTCAAACCAAGCTGCTTACCTATTGCAGATTCAGTCTTCCCAACCTGGTGCAGGTCTACAATTTTGTTTCTGGTGTCCTTTGACAGCTCTTTGGTCTTAGCCATAGTGGAGTTTGGAGTGTGACTGTTTGAGGTTGTGGACAGGTGTCTTTTATACTGATAACAAGTTCAAACAGGTGCCATTAATACAGGTAACGAGTAGAGGACAGAGGAGCCTCTTAAAGAAGAAGTTACAGGTCTGTGAGAGCCAGAAATCTTGCTTGTTTGTATGTGACCAAATACTTATTTTCCACCATAATTTGCAAATAAATTCATTAAAAATCCTACAATGTGATTTTCTGGATTTCTTTTCCTCATTTTGTCTGTCATAGTTGAAGTGTACCTATGATGAAAATTACAGGCCTCTCTCATCTTTTTAAGTTGGAGAACTTGCACAATTGGTGGCTGACTAAATACTTTTTTGCACCACTGTATATCCACAGTAAAACAAGTCCAATATTGACATAACCTGAAAGGCTGCTCAGCAAGGATGAAGCCACTGCTCCAAAACCGCCATAAAAAAGCCAGACTACGGTTTGCAACTGCACATGGGGACAAAGATCATACTTTTTGGAGAAATGTCCTGTGGTCTGATGAAACAAAAATAGAACTGTTTGGCCATAATGACTAACGTTATGTTTGGAGGATAAAGGGGGAGGCTTGCAAGTCAAAGAACATCATCCCAACCGTGAAGCACGGGGGTGGCAGCATCATGTTGTGGGGGTGCTTTGCTGCAGGAGGGACTTGTGCACTTCACAAAATAGAGGGCATCACGAGGAAGGACAATTATGTGGATATATTGAAGCAACATCTCAAGACATCAGTCAGGAAGTTAAAACTTGGTTGCAAATGGGTCTTCCAAATGGACAATGACCCCAAGCATAATTCCAAAGTTGTGTCAAAATGGCTTAAAGACAACAAAGTCAAGGTATTGGAGTGGCCATCACAAAGCCCTGACCTCAATCCCAAAGAAAATGTGTGGGCAGACCTGAAAAAGCATGTGTGAGCAAGGAGGCCTACAAACCTGACTCAGTTACACCAGCTCTGTCAGGAGGAATGGGCCAAAATTCTTATTAATTCTTATTAACTTATTAAATTAACTTATTGTGGGAAGCTGTGGGAAAATACCCGAAACGTTTGACCCAAGTTAAACGATTTAAAGGGAATGCTACCAAATACTAATTGAGTGTATGTAAACTTCTGACCCACTGGGAAAGTAATGAAAGAAATAAAAGCTGAAATAAATCATTCTCTCTACTATTATTCTGACATTTCACATTCTTAAAATAAAGTGGTGATCCTAACTAAGACTAAGAATTTTTACTAGGATTAAATGTCAGGAATTGTGAAAAACTGAGTTTAAATGTATTTGGCTAAGGTGTATGTAGACTTCAAATGTACATGTAGGTAGAGTTATTCAAGTGACTACACATAGACAATAACAGAATATCAGTGTTGTGTCTTTCTTAACATCAGTGTTGTTTCATTCTTAACATCTGTGTTGTGTCCTTCTTAACATCAATGTTGTGCAGTAGCGGTATGTGGATACAATCACCAGGGAAGCCAATCCAGAAAAAAAAGTCATGTTGTGATTATCGCATTGTTTGTTCTATAACATGTTAGTTCATATGCCTTGTGTAAAGTTCTGTATTTATTTTCTTAGTCAACCTTGTGTTCTGTTTCTTTGTGTTCTTGAACGTAGCCCTGTCTTTCTTTTTTGTTCATTGTTTTCACCATTGTTACTCACCTGGTCTCATCAGCTCCTTATTTAGTTCAGTACATTCTGTTTGTGCCTTTGTGAAGTTCCTTTTGATTCTACTAAGCCTTTTCCTAGCTCGTTTGTGAGAACCAGTTATAGCCTTCAGTCCTATTTTTGATTCAGCTGCCTGTTTGCCTATGTACTGTATATGTATATGACCTTTGCCTGCCTGTGACCACGATTCCTGCCTTCTACGAAGGTGAAATAAACACCTACCGCGCTCTGCGTGTGAATCTACACCTTTTTCTCCCTGAGTATTCATTACACCTTGCTACCGTGATACATAGGCTTAAGGCTGAGACAATAAGAAGACACAGTGGCAGAATAAATTCAACCACACATTTGTTACATCACAAAACAGGAGAGCAACCTCCGTCTGGTGAAATCCACAAAACATATTGCATGTAACAAACAGTTACATAACCTACAGCATGGTCAAGCAAGTTCATGTTTCTGACATTTCTGGACTACTAAACAACTGTTGATTTACAACCACGGAGAGTTACCGCAAGTCGCAAAGAAAACAGGAGCTGCCTCCACTATTCCAGCACCATTTCAACTTCAACATCATCTAATCACCTCTGCTTAGTCTAATACAGTGACAACTAAAAGATAACAAAAACTATTTAGTCCAATCTACATGAGCGTAATACGACGTGGCTGTCCATGGCACTGATTTGTGTGTGTGCATGTGTGGGTGTGTGTGTGTGCATTTGTGCACCAGAAAAAACATGTTGACTCACCCTACTTGTAGAGAAATGCCAATGCCGTCCTTCCTCTTTCATGTTGATGAAACGGTCTATGACTCTGTCATACAGTACATTGCACACTTTTAGTTTTGTTGTCCTAGGCTACCTGTATAAAATGCTTGTTCGCTAGCCTCTTCCTTTCATGGGCAACAATGAGCCAGCTAGTTAACATCAGCCTACAAGATCTAGCACAATTGGAGCACAATGTATGAATTTATGGTTGGATCAGAATCGCCATTATAATCATTGTCCAGTATGGAGAACTAAGTAAAAGCACAAGTCTAAATCCCTATCTCTCTCCATGGTTAATTTAGGCAAAGGGACAATTTTAGCTAGCAAGCCATCGGAGGACAACAATACAACAAGATGCAACAATTTAAGTTTTTTCTATCAGTGACATTTTGCTTTTGATGTGATGTGATTGGTGTGAAGCCACATCCAAACTGGCTTCCCTTTCCAGTTTTTTGGGGTTGCGACCATGACCATTCACAGTTGAGCTCACTCAGTTTAGTTCCATGCCGATTGGCTATTATTTTATCAAGGGAGGCCAAATGCTTGCTGGCTTCCCTTGCATTCAATGCTATGGGTGGCAACAATGTCATACTCTTTATGATCAGACAGAGGGGCGCTATTTTGCTTGCTCAGATGCTTTCTCCGGTGAGATACATTCAGACTCTTGCGAATTAAAGGTCAATTATGAAACAGAGAGACAAAATATACATTATTTTATGTCTTTTTTTCTTGGTCATTTTTTTGGGGAAGCCTGGCTTCCCTTGGCATCCATGAATACACGCCACTTGTTCAGTAGGGCAGATTCTCCAAACTGAACATGACCCAGGGCACCATCACACAAGTCTCAAAACAGCATTCACTAAGGTATCTCTGCCAAGACACAATTCTCAAACCTGCATTCACTAAGGCATCTCTGCCAAGACACAAGTCCCCAACCTGCATTCACTAAGGCATCTCTGCCAAGACACAAGTCCCCAACCTGCATTCACTAAGGCATCTCTGCCAAGACACAAGTCCCCAACCTGCATTCACTAAGGCATCTCTGCCATGAAAAGGGGTCAGTACGCCAGAAAGAGAATTCTGGTGGTCTCTTTTCATTGTTCTGACATGTTCTCTTACTGTTAACTGAGTGGGTAAACCTGTCCACCCACCCCATATAAAACCATGCTGAACACACCTGGGAAATAAAATGGCATGGAAACCTCTTGTTGTAGAGGGGTCAAAGTAAAACCAGTCACCTCTGCTCACGCTAATTGGCTATTAACACTGTTTAACAAACCTTTGTTTCCGTTTTACACTAATCTGCAAATGAACAGACCACAGGTGTTGGTGCTATGGAAAGCCTGTGCACACAATGATGTCAGAACATATTTAATTTTCATTTACAAAAGTGACCATTTTGCAAAATAAATCTTGTGTGAAGGGGCCTTATGTAACGTTATTGTTGTAACAGTATTTCCAATATATACTGTACAGTGCATTCGGAAAGTATTCAGGCCTCTTAACTTTTTCCACATTTTGTTACAGCCTTATACTAAAATGTTTTAAATTGTTTTTCCCCCCTCATCAATCTACACACAATACCCCATAATGACGAAGCAAAAACAGGAATTTGGAATTTTTTTCAAATGTATTAAAAATAAAAAAATAAAAAATGACATTTACATAAGTATTCAAAGCATTTACTCAGGACTTTGTTGAAGCACCATTGGCAGCGATTACAGCCTCGAGTCTTCTTGGGTATGATGCTACAAATTTGGCCCACCTGTATTTGGGCAGTTTCTCCCATTCTTCTCTGCAGATCCTCTCAAACTCTGTCAGGTTGGATGGGGAGCGTCGCTGCACAGCTATTTTCTGGTCCTCTAGAGATGTTCGTTTGGGTTCATGTCCGGGCTCTGGGTGGGCCACTCAAGGACATTCAGAGACTTGAGCTGAAGCCACTCCTGCGTTGTCTTGGCTGTGTTTTATTTATTTTATTTTATTTAACCTTTATTTAACTGTGTGTTCAGGGTCATGTACTATTGGAAGATGAACCTTCGCCCCAGTCTGATGTCCTGAGCACTCTGGAGCAGGTTTTCATCAAGGATCTCTCTGTACTTTGCTCCGTTCATCTTTCCCGGAATCCTGACTAGTCTCCCAGTCCCTGCCGCTGAAAACATCCCCACAGCATGATGCTGCCACCACCATGCCTCATTGTAGGGATGGTGCCAAGTTTCCTCCAGATGTGACACTTGGCATTCAGGACAAATATTTCAGTCTTGGATTCATCATAGCAGAGAATATTTTTTATCATGGTCTGAGAGTCCTTTAGGTGCCTTTTGGCAAAATCCAAGCAGGCTCTCATGTGCCTTTTACTGAGGAGTGGCTTCCATCTGACCACTCTACCACAAAGGCCTGATTGGTGGAGTACTGCAGAGATACTCCGGAGCTCTGTCAGAGTGACCATTGGGTTCTTGGTCACCTCCCTGACCAAAGCCCTTCTCCAAGACCAAGGCCCTTCTCCTCCGATTGCTCTAGGACAAGTCTTGGTCATTCCAAACTTCTTCCATTTATGAATGATGGAGGCCACTGTGTTCTTGGGGACCTTCAATGCTGCAGACATGTTTTGGTACCCTTCCCCAGATCTGTACTTCGACACAACCCTGTCTCGGAGCTCTGACATGTACTGTCAACTGTGGGACCTTATACAGACAGGTGTGTTCCTGCTCCCAAGTGGGCAGCGGTCTAAGGCACTGCATCTCAGTGCAAGAGGAGTCACTACAGTACCTGCTTCAAATCCAGGCTGTATCACATCTGTCCGTGATTGAGAGTCCCATAAGGCGGTGCACAATTGGCCCAGCGTCGTCCAGGTTTGGCCAGGGTAGGCCGTCATTGTAAACAAGAATTGCCTAGTTAAATAAAGGTAAAAAAAAAAAGATATAATAATAATTTCCAATCAATTGAATTTACCACAGGTGGACTCCAATCAAGTTGTAGAAACATCTCAAGGATGATCGATGGAAACAGGATGCACTTGAGCTCAATTTCAAGTCTTAGCATGGGGTCTGAGTACTTATGTAAATAAGGTATTTCTGTTTTAGTTTTTTTTTAATACATTTGCAAACATTTTTAAAAACCTGTTTTCACTTTGTCATTATGGGGTATTGTGTGTAGATTGCTGAGGAAACATGTTTTTTAATGCATTTTAGAATAAGGCTGTAACGTAACAACATTTGGAAAAAGTGAAGGTGTCTGAATACATATACTGTACTATGTACTTTTTTTTATCCCTCTTTCAATAGGTGCCCTTCTTTACGAGAAAGACTTACCACTGTAATCGCTGCCTAAGGTAATTCTACAAAGTTTTGACTCAGGGGTGTGAATACTTATGTAAATTAGATATTTCTGTATTTCAGTTAAAAAAAATGTACAAATAGTTCTAAAAACATGTTTTCACTTTGTCATTATGGGGTATTATATGCAGATGGGTGAGACATTTTTTTATTTTATCAATGTTGAATTCAGGCTGTAACAGAGAAAATGTGGGGTACGAATACTTTCTGAAGGCACTAACAATGTAGTCTGTTCCAAAGGTCTGTATTCCTGTCATCATAGGGGGGCCCTAGCTGGATGCACATGGCTGGGTGTAGTCCTGTGCTGTAGATAATTCCAAATGTGCTGTGTAACATTGTACTGGTAGACCTGTGAGGAAACTGCTCTCCAGAGGCCCAGCTGCGGGTGGCAGCGTCGGGGCCTGCAGCGTCGAGGCCTGCAGGCTAACATGCCCCATTAGCCTGTGTCTCCGCACCCCGCTGTAACGTCTGCTCCAGTCTAAATACCTGCAACCACTCCGCCTGTGGCCCCCTTGACGCTTTTACTCTTTCACATTTCAAAAAAAAAATACATACTCTCAATATCGAGAAAAACAAACCATGGCCGAGCCAAAATAATGTGTTCAATGTGTTTTCTTTTTTGTAGAAGGGTTTATTTTTAGGAGTGTGTGACGCACGTCAGGGCCTTGCAGGTATTTCTCTCTGTCAACACGACTGTCTCCATCTTGAACTTGGTTCTGGGAAGAGAGGGAGCAGTAAAGGTTGCATTGAGAGGGTTCTCAGTTTGAAGATTGAGGAAGCTGGCTGAGAGACAAGCCTCTTATTTTTCATTAGTGCATCTCACAAAGCTGTCGTACTGTACTGGTGGTGGTTACAAATGAAGTATCCTGTTTCTCTGCCTCTACTAATATTAGACAGTAATGATCCTAGTCGGCTAAATGTTTTTCCTAATGTAGTTGGAGTGTTTTCTTATTTCACTTTCCATGTATGAGGCGATATATCAAGAACATGTGAGTGTGGATGCTATGGAACAGTAACATACAATAGAAGCTTACATTGGTTTTCTTGGATTTCTACAATATGAGTTTAGGTGATATTAGGACATTGAGAAGGAGTGGTCATAATATTACCCATGAGTTTAGACATACCTTCAGATAAGGCTAATCCTCTCTGGTGTCCCAGAACCAGGACTGCGGTCAATTACATTTACATTGAATCAGTTCAGGAAGTAAACTGAGATTCCTATTTAAATTTTCCTCACTCGTCCTCGCCTCCAATTGAAATGGAATTGAGCCCGACGTGTTCAGATCTGTTCCAACCAAGGTCAATGCTGTCTTGTACCAGCCCAAATCTACCACTTCCTGCTAACTAGAGCATACTGCCTGCTAACTAGAGCATACTGCCTGCTAACTAGAGCATACTGCCTGCTAACTAGAGCATTTTGCCTGCTAACTAGAGCATACTGCCTGCTAACTAGAACATACTGCCTGCTAACTAGAACATTGTGAATTGTCTGGGTGTAGCTGGTGCAGAGGAGTCAGGCGAGAGATGACTACCACAAGTAATTTTACTCAAAAAACATACTCATTACAATAAGAAATAACCAAGCCCACAATACGGACCAAAACCACAAAACAATCATGCACAACAAACATGGGGAAAACAGAGGGTTAAATAATGAGCATATAATTTGGGAATTGAAACCAGGTGTGTAAAACAAGACAAAACAAATGGAACATGAAAAGTAGATTGACGATGGCTAGAAGACCGGTGAGGTCGACCGCTGAACGCCGCCCGAACAAGGAGAGGGACCGACTTCGGAAGTCGTGACAAACTAGCTGCTAACTAGAGCATACTGCCTGCTAAGTAGAACATATTGCCTTGTACAGTAACTAGAACATACTGCCTGCTAACTAGAACATAATGCCTGCTAACTAGAACATACTGCCTGCTAACTAGAACATACTGCCTGCTAACTAGAACATACTGCCTGCTAACTAGAACATACTGCCTGCTAACTAGAACAAACTGTTCAAGGTGCTAAGACCCTAAAAAGAAAACACCTCACAAGCGATGATGAATTAAATACAAATCTGAAAGCAAACAGGCTGTTTTGAAACATATTTACCAAACCTAGGGTGCTATAAATGCAGGCCTTGCACAGAGTGAAGGACATACAGGTGTTCTCTCTTAATTTGACCACTCTGTTGTCTCAAGGAAATGCAAACTTGTAGTGTATTCAGGTTTTAAAAAGGCTTGTAACGTTTGTAATTGCCACATTAAAATTTCAGACTTGATTTAACCTACAAAAATATTCATTCATTATAACACACATAATAATGAACATTTCCTTTTCCTGAATGATTATTTTCCTGCTGTGAGAAACTGGTCAAATTAAGACAGCAAATCTGACGCTGGGGTCCTATGTGCTCGGCTCACAACCTCTAGTTGAAGACATTACTAACCGATGAGTGCTAATGCCTCTTAATGTCTTGCAGGACTTTCCATCCAAAATGTCAATTTATTGAAAAATGGAACATCTAGGTTTCTATTTTACCTTCCTAAGGGTGAGTGAGTGTGTAAATGTCAGGTTGAGTTGATGAATGGAGGTCTGAGGTGACTTGTCAAATAAAGATTCTCAGTTTCATTCCTTTACACACAGAGCCCTAGGTGTAAGCGGATCGTGTACAATATGATTTGATTTAGTGTTAATATGGGACAATATACCCTTCTGTTTCTATCTTTGGTTGATTTTAGTTTGAGCAATTATACTTGCTTAAGTATCATACAATGGATGTATTACAGACACAAAGCTCCTAGTGATTGGCCTTTCAATGAAAATGTAAAATCCCATATGTTGATTTCCATATTAGTTAGATTGTACTGGCTTCCTACAGTGTAATGTTTGAATATTTGTATTGAATTTCCAACAAATCAATACACACATGCAAACAGCAGCACAGCAACACAAACCTCTAGGGATAGGCCTTTCTGTATGCTGACTGGTGCAGCCAGGAGTCAGCCTTACCTAAGGCCCTGTCAAACGGATGCCCTGCACCCTGCCTGATTGATAACACCCCACAGTGAGACCTGTTGCCTCGGGCTATTAGTCATCCTGACAGCCTGGGCTTGTAGGCCTGCCACTCTCCCTGGCCATGACACGTTTCCACCCCTTCCCGCACCTCTATGTTCTGCCGTAGCCCTTATGTCTCCCTAACACAACATGGCAAGAGAAGCATGGGGCCGCTCAACTAAAACAAGCACATATCAATTACTGATGAAAGAAGCCATTTAGGGTTTTTAAACTTTTTTCTCTCTTTTTTTACACACAGTACTGTAGGATGACAGTGTGGCGTGTGGATGAGACCATGGTTGAAATCACAGAGGTTGTGTAAGAATGAGCTGGAGGCGTTATTTGTTCCATGCTCAGAAGCTCTGCAGAAACCTGTACTGCGCAAACACAGTCATGAGTGTCCTATCGCTTTCTGTCAGCTTGACTCATCACAGCTTGTAACAGTGGTACATGTGAAAACAGATCACACCTCACTACAGCTAGAGTACGTGTTGTGTATTGTACGCCAAGGTTGCGCTGTTAGTCTATTCTGAACTGTAAAGTATAGTAAATGTACTGTTAAGTCAATGTGATCACACCCATTACCCCTTCCCCCTCACTTTAGAGGAAACAGCCACTACCACCACCACAGCTTGATATAGTCAACCCGATGGAAACATGGATCACTCTTCTCTCTTGCTCTACAGGTATGATATTTACTGTAGAGTGTGTGGTTTCTTGTACCTTAATTGTCCATACTCTACTATGAGGATAGCTCAGTGGAATTATAACTGAAGATGACAAGATACTCAGTAACTATTGGTGGGACAATGAACGTTTGCTTCAACAATACAGATTCAATTGTTAAAACCAAGGTGTTTTGAGGCGAAGCCTTCATCAGAGTATGAGGTGAGATGACAGGAACCAAGTCTGGCTGCTAGAGAGATGGCTTGATACTCTTCCAGGCCTTGAAACCTTGCAGTTGTTTTGGAGTTTTGGAATAATGTGACGGTTATATTGGATCCATATTCCCGTACAGTGCTTCTTGTCTGAGACTTGTACAGCAGGATATTAACTGGCTTAATGTAAAGTGTCATTTGAGCATGTGGATTCGTCATTTAGTGATTTTGACCCCAAAAAATAAAAAGATATCCCGCCATTAAAATTCAATCAGATTGATTTACGATGTTATCGATGCACTTCATTTACGAAATCCTAATTCTTAAACCAGCAACGGGGACTTTTCTTTTTTTGTTCTCTCTGCGTCACGCTTTAAAGCCGACTTCGGGAAAAGGCCATTTCATAAAAGTGAAATATATGTGACCTTGGCATGTGATATGTTGTTTAATCCTCAACGTAACACACACCGGGGACATACACAACAGCGTTACTGTAATAGGTCCATTCAGGTCCCACTCCCCTGCTCAATGTTGACTTTCACTTTGGTTTTCACTGGGAGACAATCCATATTTTTGTTAGACACCACTTTGTGACTACTGTCTGTTCTGCCATTCAACACTAAGCCAGCAGCAAGAAGTATAACCAGTGATTTAATATTAGACAAGAGCAGGGATTCAACACACTGGTAAAACCATTAGGGGCTTCTCTCCTCTCCTCTCCTCTCCTCTCTTTTATCACCCACAGAAAAGGGGGATTTTCTACAACGTCATGCTATGAGACGGAGGTGATTAGTGGATCGTATATGGCGGCCGAGGATAATATATGTTGTTAATTTACAGCTCTGAGGTTTATTTAGCTCGTCCTGTGACTGCAGGGCGGTGCTCGGCCAGGCTGCATTAAAAAACTCTGAGGTGTAATCAGCAATCAGAAAGAGGAAACCAGATGTCATGCCTTTTATAAATGGCTTCCCCAGAGAAGGTTGATTTACTGTCCGAGCGAGGTAGAGTTCAACCTCTTACAGAGAGGGCTAGGAGCTAGTGGAGGAGAGGAAGAGAAGGGGCTTAGAGTGAGCAGTGACACACAATTATTATTCAGACCTTGTCAACCTCTAGAGTAAGCACTACTGATCTCGATCCCTTCTATCCAACGTTTATCCATGAATTCTTCCTGTAACGTTAATTCTGTAGATGTGTTAAGGACCGCCTTGACATACATTTAGAACTGTCCTCACACCTTGTGCTGAATTCTCAGCAAAATTATTATGGCCCAACTCCATCGGGAACCAACAGCTGATGTGTTTATGTGGCCAGGTTACCACTTGGAATTACGGTCCAGAAGTGAACCAGGTTTGGTTGCCACAACTAAGCCAGATCTTTGCCATGAAAAAGCCTGACTTTGTCCGGCAAGGTAGATGCGGCCCACTTATGCATCTTATAATTCCTAGTGGTAACTGGTCCACATGCACATTTAGACCCAGGTCTAACCTTTGACAACAATGCATAATTTACGCAAAAGTCCAAGTCAGGATTTGGCAGAAGTGAATGAGGCTCTGCTTTCTGGAAACCACACCATCCTCTGAGCCAGTCAGTGGTTAAGGAGCCATACAGTATCCAATCAAACTGTGTAGAAACTGCTGGATAGTGTTTTTACCCATTAGTTTAAATGTCATTGTTACAGTATAAGGCATTTAGAGCCAGAGCCCATATAACTGTCTCGTTAATGGCAACTTGTCCTGATCCTCTCAGATTCGTTCACAGAGCAGGAGGCTATAAAGTGGTTGACTAAAGGGAGTTTATCATCCTTAAAACAAGTTCATTTTGTTTTATCACCATTCTGGCCTCCCCTTAGTTAAATACAGTAGTAGCCTACATCTCCAATACGACCCTGAAATCATACCCTAAAATAAGTCTGATTTCAGCATCAAGCTACGCCAAGTGACTTTAAGAGCCCTTGTTACTGTTTTTATGCTATGTCCACTTTTCTCTGTCTGTCTCTCTGCTCTCACTCAAAGGTAAATATAAGTGCTTCTGCTCTGTTCATTCAATGAAGGAAGCCATTACCATCGTTCTCTGTCACTACCTCAGTCCACATGTTGGCAGGAACATTGGTTTTTATAGAAAGGCTTCTTTTGATTTTGGGACGAGTGGGCTCGTGACCCGCGCAGGCCTTTTCCTCACAGAGTTAATTGTGCCTAAAGCCAGGTAAAGGATTCTGGGATATCTCTGCCAAGACAGTAGAGATGACATGGAGCGAACGGCCTAAAGTGTAATGGACCGTGACACAGCGATTTAGAGTATCTATTTTATTGCCGTTTAAAGAAAATAAAAGTGGCTGCTTGCAATGCTGGAAACACTACAAATGAGATGCTAGCCGAACTTTGTGGAGTTCTTGAACGTTTGGGAATTTGATTCTTGGCTTTTATTTGCAGCATTGAGTCCGGTTGCAATTCATTTTTATAATGACATCTTCAACCTCTGCGGATTCTGAAGTAAGAAGCTCATGTATGACTTTTTAATCTATTTGTAATCCATCAAGCTGAAAACGCATGATCTCATGAAGAGTTATGTGATGATTTATATATGAGAATACGTACAGTATTGACGTAAATGGGTATTCCAAGACTATTGATATTTCCAACATGGTATCATTGCTAAGCATCACATTGTGAAGATTTTGCGAAAATATTTGCAACACCGTTGTTGACGCCTAAGTCAATACCTTGCATTCAATTTACAAAACGTTTGTGTCAACCCTGCAACCCTTTTCAAAAGCGTCAGTATAATTATTTTATTTTCTTTCTTGTCACAAACCCCTGATACTCAACACCTTTAAGTCTTAGGATCCTCATTGGTGTAATGATGTCTCCATCATAAATCATACGTCATTACCTAATCACATGACTGAGAGATAACGCATCCACAATACAGTACTGTATGTGTAGTAGGTTCTTTAAGGGTTCGATGATTCAAAAGTTCAAAAGAAGCTCCTGTCTGTTGGTGAGGTTATCTTGACCTCAACTCTTTGGTCTCTACCATTAAACGGCAATCAGCGGGGTATCTGTAAATCCAGAAGCGTTTTTGCGGGTAAATTATTGCTCTGTGTATGTCCTTCTGGTGTATGCATCCCAGGCTAAAGCTCTCCCTCAGGGACCCTCACCAAAGTGGAAAAGAAGCCCATAGCTCATATTTATGGAAATTACCTGGGACCGTTCCTTCTTTCCCCTGGTGCACTGTCTCTCAGCGTGTGCCACGCAAACTGGAGGGATGGAGGGAGGGAGTGATCTCTCTAGCAGCTGCCAATGCAGCCAGGGCCAACCTGCGAATCCAATCAAAGGGCCACTGTGGGGTCTCCAAAACAAAAGAGAAGGGGGCCCTGCGACCGCAGTCGTGTACAGGCTCTATTGGGACTGGTGTTGAGGAAATATGGCCTAATTGAGGGACAGGTTGATGAGTTTTGTCTCTGCTAGCAGCTAGCTAGGCCCTTGAGAATTGGGTGGATGTGAACAAGTGTATGTGTCAAACTGGTGTTTTAAGGCATTGTGGGGTTCAGGCTGGGTTCAACCTTGAGGCTACACTCCATGAACCCTTGGCACCACAGTTGCCGAGGAGTCATTGTTAGCCATGTCCATGTTGAAGAGTCGTTGTTAGCCATGTCCATGTTGAAGTGTTGTTGTTAGCCATGTCTATGTTGAAGAGTCGTTGTTAGCCATGTCCATGTTGAAGAGTTGCTGTTAGCCATGTCCATGTTGAAAAGTCATTGTTAGCCATGTTCATGTTGAAGAGTCATTGTTAGCCATGTCCATGTTGAAGAGTCATTGTTAGCCATGTCTATGTTGAAGAGTCGTTGTTAGCCATGTCCATGTTGAAGAGTTGCTGTTAGCCATGTTCATGTTGAAGAGTCATTGTTAGCCATGTTCATGTTGAAGAGTCATTGTTAGCCATGTCCATGTTGAAGAGTCATTGTTAGCCATATTCATGTTGAAGAGTCGCTGTTAAATCAAATCAAATCACATTTTACTTGTCACATACACATGGTTAGCAGATGTTAATGTGAGTGTGGCCATGTTCATGTTGATGAGTCATTGTTAGTGATGTCCATGTTGAAGAGTCATTGTTAGCCATGTTCATGTTGAAGAGTCATTGTTAGCCATGTCCATGTTGAAGAGTCGTTGTTAGCCATGTCCATGTTGAAGAGTCGTTGTTAGCCATGTTCATGTTGAAGAGTCGTTGTTAGCCATGTTCATGTTGAAGAGTCGTTGTTAGCCATGTCCATGTTGAAGAGTCGTTGTTAGCCATGTCCATGTTGAAGAGTCGTTGTTAGCCATGTCCATGTTGAAGAGTCGTTGTTAGCCATGTCCATGTTGAAGAGTCGTTGTTAGCCATGTCCATGTTGAAGAGTCGTTGTTAGCCATGTCCTTGTTGAAGAGTCGTTGTTAGCCATGTCCATGTTGAAGAGTCGTTGTTAGCCATGTCCTTGTTGAAGAGTCGTTGTTAGCCATGTCCATGTTGAAGAGTCGTTGTTAGCCATGTCCATGTTGAAGAGTCATTGTTAGCCATGTTCATGTTGATGAGTCGTTGTTAGCCATGTCCATGTTGAAGAGTCGTTGTTAGCCATGTCCATGTTGAAGAGTCGTTGTTAGCCATGTCCATGTTGAAGAGTCGTTGTTAGCCATGTCCTTGTTGAAGAGTCGTTGTTAGCCATGTCCATGTTGGAGAGTCGCTGTTAGCCATGTCCATGTTGAAGAGTCGTTGTTAGCCATGTCCATGTTGAAGAGTCGTTGTTAGCCATGTCCATGTTGAAGAGTTGTTGTTAGCCATGTCCATGTTGAAGAGTCGCTGTTAGCCATGTCCATGTTGAAGAGTCGTTGTTAACCTTTGGACTGTCAGACTGATCAGGAGTTTGGTCATGTGGTCGTTTTGTCATGAAGGTTGTATTACCACCAGCAAGGTAGCGTAAGATCTTTGAAATGTTAGAATGGCGGAAATATAGACCCCTCTGCTCCGTATTACAGCAGTATAATGTCAGGAGCTTAGTGGTTGTTTTAGCTGTTGCGAATCCTAATCCTGAGAGTCATTGCGCCTGACAGTCCACAGGTATTAATGACACATTTGTAGTGACCCAGTCACAGCTGGCAATCAGCCAGGGCCTCTGACCTATGAACTAGGCCAATATGGCTACCATCTTTCTCAATTATCAGCAATCGGTCTGAGTTATTTGTTCAGGGCAAAATTGCTCATCTATGAAAAAACAAACGTAAAAAGCTGCCATAAAATGTAAACGCTTCCATCAGTCTCTATCGAAGTGCGCTCTGAACACTTCATGAATGATACAGACCTCTTTCTTGCTCTTTCTCTCTCTCTCTTTCTCTCTCCCTCCTTCACTCACATGATCACATTTACAGTCAAACTTCCAAGTTAAAGGATTGCATTTGGTGTTCATGCCCAATATGAAAACAAATTTAATGATGAGTAAAGCTTCACTCCTCCCCAGGAGTATATTACGACGGAAACTGGCCTGAAGTGCATTTGACATACCGGGGTACTCACAGGCTCTCATATCAATTCACCCTTTTGATTGCTTGTTTGGGTTTGAGAGAGAACCACACACTCCTGCCAAGAGTAGTGTGGTTATGAACTTTGTTGGCCTCTGTGCTTTACACCAAATGTGCCTTTTACTGAGGGGGTTCACTCATTCATTGATTAGGAAATCATTTCAGGTCAATACAAGTGTGAGGAGATGATTTCAGTAATTAAACATATCTATTCATGGTTAAAAGCATTTTAATTTATTTATAAATTATTTACTATGAATTTGCAATATTAAGTGTAATATTATGTTGATACTATTAGATATAAACTATTACTATTAAGACATAAGTATTTCATTGATAAGTGTGCTTATTCAAGAAAGGTATTATAAAGTGTAACCATCTCATGTACTTGAACGATATTTTTATTTTTTTATTTTACCTTTATTTAACTAGGCAAGTCAGTTAAGAACAAATTCTTATTTTCAATGACGGCCTAGGAACAGTGGGTTAACTGCCTGTTCAGGGGCAGAACGACAGATTTGTACCTTGTCAGCTCCATGTTGAAGAGTCAATATACAATAAATGCAATTCATATACTAATTTATAAAGCTTTTATAAGCATGAATAAGCATTTATAATGGTTTACTCAAGACAGTGATTAAAAAGTGTAACCAATTTATGTACTTGAATGATGTGCAATATCTGTGATCATAATGTGACACTGCCAGGTGTACGGTGTCCATATTAGGATAGCCTCAATCTCAGAAGAACTGAAGACGTTCTAATATGGACACCGTACAGATGACAAACGGTATAAGCCTGTGTTTTTCCCAGAGGGAAATAGATACATAGTAATCTGTTAAAGTGTGACCTGTTTTGTTGTACTACAGCCAAGAGTACATTAATATAGCATCAGGAAGCGAACCAGACTAAATCCTTAAACGTCATTAAACGTGTGAAAAAAAACAAGCAAAGCATATCAGGTGTCCCTTTGTGAGGTAAATTACTAAACCACACAATACTTAAATAGGTGTGCTTCATCTCCTTGGAGAGACGGAGAGCAACAGGATGAGAAGGATTAGCGAAGAACATAAATAAATGTCTGCCAGAAAATATTTTGGTGACATATTTAGGTATAGTTCGTAGGATGTATTACGGGTTTATGAGTTAATCTGCTAAATTACAAACAAACAATCAATCAATGTGTTATAACTGTTTATTACAGATATATTAACTACTAACTATCAATAAATGACTTATACTTATAAATTATATATAATTCACTTACAAATCTAATCTCATTTAGAAACACTGACCAGTGAGGTGTCAAGTTAAAATAAATGTCACTATAAAATCTAAAGAATGAATAAAAACAGCGTGGCAAGGTCTTAAAATGACCTCCCATCTAGCCAACCTGTGACCACTTTACAACACTGCTTTAGCTAAAACTCTACTAGCGTTAGCGTGAGGTTGACACAGTGTAGCAGGCTACCAGGCAGCATGCGATGACGTTGCTCTATATAAGCAGTAGGCTAGCCTCCGTAGACAAGGGCGCTCTATGAGAGAGAAGTGGCTGTTTTTCTGCGAGGTTGAATTGAATTAATGAAGCGAGGAAGGCCCAGTCTGCTCCGGCCCGGTGCTGCACGAGCACGGCAGGCAGGTCACCCTCCGACTCTGGAAAAGTCATACTGGGTAGACGAAGAGAGAAGACAAGGAGCCAAGAAGAATATTTACATTAAGACAGTGAATCACTGTTTTGTGTTGGTTTTGCCTGTAGTAATCTCTACAAGACGCTTAAATCAAAAATGCACGTAATGAAATACGTATCGAAGCTGTGACGGTTTAACTATCGGCAGTGAGTGAGCCAAGTGCCAGGATGTCAACTGCTGTTGATTAGTTGTAATTATTCGCTTCTGGTACGCTGTGACAGTGGCAGACTCTATATCATATATGTAAGCTCCAAAGCACCTTCTTATTTGATTAAGTCGAGTACTGTGTTTCCGAAAGCACAATCTACCGTTGCCATGCAAGGTCATTCACATTTTTGCTAAAGCCTGACATGATGGAATTAACAAAATATGTTGCAGCTCTTTCTCTCAATATGTTAAACAGAATTCAGGGTAGCATTCCCTAATGAGAAGATGGCCTCTGACTTCTTTCTGATAGCCTTGAACGTGACGGAGAGCATATTAATCAACCGCCTCACCTTTTTCAGGCTCTCTCATGAGGCGCCGATGGAAATGTAGGACGGGTGCCACGGACTGCCCGCCATGTCATGCCATAGCTGCCCTAGCCCCTATCCCCGCCGGCTCGCAGACAGGAAGGGAAAAAGCAGAGCCCTCTCCGAGGCGGACAAACAAACTGTGTTTCAGCCTGTGTAACATGAGCGTCAGGGGGAAAGGGCACTTTGAATGACAGACATTTCATTGCTGTGCCCATCGGTTAATCACTACCTGAGTGCACTTTCGTCTTTCCTTCTTTATGGCTCTCCATTTACTCCAACCTCCTCTCTATATCTCTCTTTACTCCTTCCTCTTCTCTATCTCTCCCTTTACTCCTTCCTCCTCACTATCTCTCTCTTTACTCCTTCTTCCTCTCTATCTCTCCCTTTACTCTTTCCTCCTCTCTATCACTCCCTTTACTCCTTCCTCCTCTCTATCTCTCCCTTTACTCCTTCCTCCTCTCTATCTCTCCCTTAACTCCTTCTTCCTCTCTATCTCTCCCTTTACTCCTTCCTCCTCTCTATCTCTCCCTTTACTCCTTCCTCCTCACTATCTCTCTCTTTACTCCTTCTTCCTCTCTATCTCTCCCTTTACTCCTTCCTCCTCTCTATCTCTCCCTTTACTCCTTCCTCCTCTCTATCTCTCCCTTTACTCCTTCCTCCTCTCTATCTCTCCCTTTACTCCTTCTTCCTCTCTATCTCTCCCTTTACTCCTTCCTATCTCTCCCTTTACTCCTTCTTCCTCTCTATCTCTCCCTTTACTCCTTCCTCCTCTCTATCTCTCCCTTTACTCCTCTCTATCTCTCCCTTTACTCCTTCCTCCTCTCTATCTCTCCCTTTACTCCTCTCTATCTCTCCCTTTACTCCTTCCTCCTCTCTATCTCTCCCTTTACTCCTTCCTCCTCTCTATCTCTCTCTTTACTCCTTCCTCCTCTCTATCTTTCCCTTTACTCCTTCCTCCTCTCTATCCCTCTCTTTACTCCTTCCTTCTCTCTATCCATCTCTTTACTCCTTCCTCCTCTCTATCCCTCTCTTTACTCCTTCATACATTCTATCTATCTCTCTCTTTACTCCTTCCTCCTCTCTATATTTCCATTTACTCCTTCCTCCTCTCTATCCCTCTCTTTACTCCTTCATACATTCTATCTCTCTCTTTACTCCTTCCTCCTCTCTATCTCTTTACTCCTTCCTCCTCTCTATCTCTCTCTTTACTCTTTCCTCCTCTCTATATTTCCATTTACTCCTTCCTCCTCTCTATCTCTCTCTTTACTCTTTCCTCCTCTCTATATTTCCATTTACTCCTTCCTCCTCTCTATCCCTCTCTTTACTCCTTCATACATTCTATCTCTCTCTTTACTCCTTCCTCCTCTCTCTCTCTCTACTCCTTCCTCCTCTCTATCTTTCCCTTTACTCCTTCCTCCTCTCTATCCCTCTCTTTACTCCTTCCTCCTCTCTATCCCTCTCTTTACTCCTTCCTCCTCTCTATCTCTCTTTACTCTTTCCTCCTCTCTATATTTCCATTTACTCCTTCCTCCTCTCTATCCCTCTCTTTACTCCTTCCCATTCTATCTATCTCTCTCTCTTTACTCCTTCCCTCCTCTCTATCTCTCTCTTTACTCCTTCCTCCTCTCTATCTCTCCCTTTACTCCTTCTTCCTCTCTATCTCTCCCTTTACTCCTTCCTCCTCTCTATCTCTCTCTTTACTCCTTCCTCCTCTCTATCTCTCTCTTTACTCCTTCCTCCTCTCTATCTCTCCCTTTACTCCTTCTTCCTCTCTATCTCTCCCTTTACTCCTTCCTCCTCTCTCTCTTTACTCCTTCCTCCTCTCTATCTTTCCCTTTACTCCTTCCTCCTCTCTATCCCTCTCTTTACTCCTTCCTTCTCTCTATCCCTCTATTTACTCCTTCCTCCTCTCTATCTCTCTCTACTCCTTCCTCCTCTCTATCTTTCCCTTTACTCCTTCCTCCTCTCTATCCCTCTCTTTACTCCTTCCTTCTCTCTATCCATCTCTTTACTCCTTCCTCCTCTCTATCTTTCCCTTTACTCTTTCCTCCTCTCTATCTTTCCCTTTACTCCTTCCTCCTCTCTCTCTCTTAACTCCTTCCTCCTCTCTATCTCTCTCTTTACTCTTTCCTCCTCTCTATATTTCCATTTACTCCTTCCTCCTCTCTATCCCTCTTTACTCCTTCATACATTCTATCTATCTCTCTCTTTACTCCTTCCTCCTCTCTATATTTCCATTTACTCCTTCCTCCTCTCTATCCCTCTCTTTTCTCCTTCATACATTCCATCTATCTCTCTCTTTACTCCTTCCTCCTCTCTATATTTCCATTTACTCCTTCCTCCTCTCTATCCCTCTCTTTACTCCTTCATACATTCTATCTATCTCTCTCTTTACTCCTTCCTCCTCTCTATCTCTTTACTCCTTCCTCCTCTCTATCTCTCTCTTTACTCTTTCCTCCTCTCTATATTTCCATTTACTCCTTCCTCCTCTCTATCTCTCTCTTTACTCTTTCCTCCTCTCTATATTTCCATTTACTCCTTCCTCCTCTCTATCCCTCTCTTTACTCCTTCATACATTCTATCTCTCTCTTTACTCCTTCCTCCTCTCTCTCTCTCTACTCCTTCCTCCTCTCTATCTTTCCCTTTACTCCTTCCTCCTCTCTATCCCTCTCTTTACTCCTTCCTCCTCTCTATCCCTCTCTTTACTCCTTCCTCCTCTCTATCTCTCTTTACTCTTTCCTCCTCTCTATATTTCCATTTACTCCTTCCTCCTCTCTATCCCTCTCTTTACTCCTTCATACATTCTATCTATCTCTCTCTTTACTCCTTCCTCCTCTCTATCTCTCTCTTTACTCCTTCCTCCTCTCTATCTCTCCCTTTACTCCTTCCTCCTCTCTATCTCTCTCTTTACTCCTTCCTCCTCTCTATCTCTCTCTTTACTCCTTCCTCCTCTCTATCTCTCCCTTTACTCCTTCTTCCTCTCTATCTCTCCCTTTACTCCTTCCTCCTCTCTCTCTTTACTCCTTCCTCCTCTCTTTACTCCTTCCTCCTCTCTATCTTTCCCTTTACTCCTTCCTCCTCTCTATCCCTCTCTTTACTCCTTCCTTCTCTCTATCCCTCTATTTACTCCTTCCTCCTCTCTATCTCTCTCTACTCCTTCCTCCTCTCTATCTTTCCCTTTACTCCTTCCTCCTCTCTATCCCTCTCTTTACTCCTTCCTTCTCTCTATCCATCTCTTTACTCCTTCCTCCTCTGTATCTTTCCCTTTACTCTTTCCTCCTCTCTATCTTTCCCTTTACTCCTTCCTCCTCTCTCTCTCTCTTAACTCCTTCCTCCTCTCTATCTCTCTCTTTACTCTTTCCTCCTCTCTATATTTCCATTTACTCCTTCCTCCTCTCTATCCCTCTTTACTCCTTCATACATTCTATCTGTCTCTCTCTTTACTCCTTCCTCCTCTCTATATTTCCATTTACTCCTTCCTCCTCTCTATCCCTCTCTTTACTCCTTCATACATTCTATCTATCTCTCTCTTTACTCCTTCCTCCTCTCTATCTCTCTCTTTACTCTTTCCTCCTCTCTATATTTCCATTTACTCCTTCCTCCTCTCTATCCCTCTCTTTACTCCTTCATACATTCTATCTATCTCTCTCTTTACTCCTTCCTCCTCTCTATCTCTCTCTTTACTCTTTCCTCCTCTCTATATTTCCATTTACTCCTTCCTTCTCTCTATCCCTCTCTTTACTCCTTCCTCCTCTCTATCTCTCTCTTTATGTCACGCCCTGACCTGTAGGAGCCTTTTTATGTCTCATTTTGGTTTGGTCAGGGTGTGATTTGGGGTGGGCATTCTGTTCTAGTTTTTCTATTTCTTTGCTGTTGGCCAGGTAGGGCTCTCAATCAGGGACAGCTGTCCATCGTTGTCTCTGATTGGGAGTCATACTTTAGTAGCCCTTTTTTTTCCCCCCCTCCTTTCGTTGTGGGAAGTTGACTCTGTTAATGTGTATGTGCTGTTGGTGCTACACCATATGATCGTCGTTTGTTGTTTTGTTTTGAGTGAGTTTACAAATAAACATGTTTAACTCAACCCGGCACGCTGCGCCTTGGTCCGTCCCTGAAGATCGTGACACTTTACTCCTTCCTCCTCTCTATCCCTCTCTTTACTCCTTCCTCCTCTCTATCTCTCTCTACTCCTTCCTCCTCTCTATCTCTCTCTACTCCTTCTTCCTCTCTATCCCTCTCTTTACTCCTTCCTCCTCTCTATCCCTCTCTTTACTCCTTCCTCCTCTCTATCCCTCTCTTTACCCCTTCCTCCTCTCTATCTCTCTCTTTACTCCTTCCTCCTCTCTATCCCTCTCTTTACTCCTTCCTCCTCTCTATCCCTCTCTTTACTCCTTCCTCCTCTCTATCCCTCTATCTTTGTTCTCTGTCTATGCTTTACCATTTACTGTACAATATGTGCATATATACAGTAAAAAGGAAATTAATCATTTTGCCTAACAGTTGTTTGACAGATGTCAGGCAGTAATTGACAAACGATCAACCCAATGAAGGAGATTGGGAATCCCTTGGTGTTTTGATAATTAAAATAAGCAGCTCAAAATTGTGTGATATTTTTGCCGCGTTTGACACTTTTTTGGGATATGGTTGCAGGCGCCTACCAAATTATCAAGGACTGTAGGTCCTGTCCCAGTCCCACCTAGCCGTCCTCCAGATCTTACCCCCAGAACGAGTCAGGGGATCAGGGCTCAGCCCCAGGACCACACCTAATGCTTATAAACGTTTACAAATAATGAAACGTATATAGTAGTTTATTAAAGGAAAACTATCTTTTGGTATTTGTTTCATTACTCCGTTGTTGACATAGTCCCAATGTTTTGCATGTCAGTAATGTTATTACAAATTATTCGAGTGGGATTCAATGTTTCAGTGTCCAAGAAGAGAGAGCAGAATTGGCATTCTTATAACAATCCATGAAGAGTAAATAACTTTTTTTCTGGTCATACAGTGTTTGTCAGTTTTCTTTCCCAATTTTGTCACCAATGGTTAAGTATGTATATTTTCCTACTAATATGGAAACCATAGTTATTACAAAGGAATTGAGCTGCTGTGAAGTCATGAAAGGATTGGTACACTGAGTGATCAGTATGATCAGATAGATGCGATCTTTGACAATAATATCCCGTAGATAGATAGAGAGTTCATTGATGATCAGTGACCTCTTCTGTTATAATACAATACCACATAATCCTATCTGATCCCTAAGGAGTTGAGCTCCCTCTAGTGGAAATAGACCAGGTAGTGTGCTTGAGATAGAGTAGGTAGTGTGCTTGAGAATAACACTCAGTCCTGGGTTACACTCTTAGAAAAAAGGGTTATAAAAAGGGTTCTTCAGCTGTCCTCATAGGATAACCCTTTTTGGTTCCAGGTAGAACCGGTTTTGGTTTCAGGTAGAACCCTTTTGGGTTCCATGTAGAACCCTCTGTGAAAATAGTTCTACATGGAACCTAAAATGGTTCTATCTGGAACCAAAATGGGTGCTCCAAATGGTTATCCTATGGGGACAGCCGAATAACCCCTTTTTGTAGATAGCCATCAACCACATCCATAACATATATCTTGTGAATTTGTCTAATTAGTTATTTCAGTGTATTAATTACCTGTATTAAATTTAGTAAGTTATTAGGAAGACATTGTTTTTTTCAATCGTATACAACAATGACCCAACGACCTGAATATGCACAATATTGTTTTGTACATAATCCACAATCAAATTATTTGATTCAACAGTATTACTGTGTGTACATTTTGAGACCGATGGGAGTATACTCAATCTCCCTCTGTATGTTATCGTAATCACAATAACATTATCACTGGTACCAGAATACAGTGCTTATTATTGGTCACGTCTGCCAGCTAACAACATATTGTTGAAGCCCTGTAATTCTTTAGAAATGAAAAATCTGGTGTACAGATGTAGGATCTTAATTTGATCACTCTTTTGTTGCTTCGAATTTTCCTGCCCAGAAGAAAATGCAAACATTTAGTGTATTCTATGTTTAAAAAGGCTTCTAAAGTTTGTAATTTCCATTTTAAAATGTCAGACATGATTTGCCCGAAGTGTAGACCTAACCATGAAATGCTCACTTACAAGCCCTTAACCAACAATCCCTATCTAAACAAATGCCCTTGTTTAGTTTTAGGTGGGGTGGAGTTATTATACAGTGCATTCAGAAAGTATTCAGACCATTTGACTTTTTCCATATTTTGTTACGTTGAAGCCTTATTCTAAAATGGATTCAATAAATAATGTTCCTCATAAATCTACACACAATACCCCATAATGACAAAGTGAGAACAAGTTTTTAGAAATGTTTGCAAATGTATTAAAGATAAAAAACAGAAATAACTTATTTGTATAAATATTCAGACACTTTGCTATGAGACTCAAAATTGAGATCAGGTGCATCCTGTTTCCAATGATCATCCTTGAGATGTTTCTGCAACTTGATTGGAGTCCACCTGTGGTAAATTCAATTGATTGGACATGATTTGGAAAGGCACATACCTGTCTATATAAGGTCCCACAGTTGACAGTGCATGTCAGAGCAAATACCAAGCCATGAGGTCAAAGCAATTGTCCACGGAGCTCCGAGACAGGGTTGTGTCGATGCACAGATCTGGGGAAGGGTACCAAAAAATGTCTGCGGCATTGAAGGTCCCCAAGAACACAGTGGCCTCCATCATTTTTAAATGGAAGAACTTTGGAACCACCAAGACTCTTCCTAGAGCTGGCCGCCCGGCCCAACTTAGCAATCAGGGGAGAAGGGCTTTGGTCAGGGAGGTGACCAAGAACCAAATGATCACTCTGGCAGAGCTCCAGAGTTCCTCTGTGGAGATGGGAAAATCTTCCAGAAAGACAACCATCTCTGCAACACTACACCAATCAGGCCTTTTTGATAGTGGCCAGACGGAAGCCATTCTTCAGTAAACTGCACATGACAGCCTGCTTGGATTTTGCCAAAAGGCACCTAAAGGACTCTCAGACCATGAAAAACAAGATTCGCTGGTCTGATGAAACCAAGATTGAACTCTTTGGCCTGAATGCCAAGTGTCACGTCTGGAGGAAACTTGGCACCATCCCATGGTGGTGGCAGCATCATGCTTTGAGGATGTTTTCAGCGGCAGGGACAGGGAGACTACTCAGGATTGCGGGAAAGATGAACGGAGCAAAGTACAGAGAGATCCTTGATGAAAACCTGCTCCAAAGCGCTCAGGACATCAGACTAGGGTGAAGGTTCACCTTCCAACAGTATAACAACCCTAAACACACAGTTAAATAAAGGTTAAATAAAATAAATAAATAAATAAATAAATGTACTTTGCTCACTGTCCCTGCCGCTGAGTGGCAGGAGTGGCTTCGGGAACAGTCTCTGAATGTCCTTAAGTGGCCCACCCAGAGCCTGTACATGAACCCAAACGAACATCTCTAGAGAGACCAGAAAATAGCTGTGCCTGAAAATAGCTGTGCAGCGACGCTCCCCATCCATCCTGACAGAGCTTGTGAGGATCTGCAGAGAAGAATGGGAGAAACTCCCCAAAGCTTGTAGTGTCATACCCAAGAAGACTCAAGACTGTAATCGCTGCCAAAGGTGCTTCAACAAAGTACTGAGTAAGTGTCTGAATACTTACGTAAATGTGATATTTCAGTTTTTTTTTTATAATACGTTCTCAATTTCTGAAGACTTGTTTTTGCTTTGTCATTCTGGGTATTGTGTGTAGATTGATGAGGATAAAAAATTATTTAATCAATTTTAAAATAGGGCTGTAACGTAGCAAAATGTGGAAAAAGGGAAGGGGTCTGAATACTTTCCGAATACACTGTATGTATCCCTTCACACATGATTGTATGAAGACAGAGTGAAGGGACTGCCTGTTCAGTCACATGATCGTATGAAGACAATCAACAGACTCCTCATAATCCTAACCCAAACCCTTCTTGATTTACATTCCAGAAAACTTGTCTAACCAAATTGTCTTTGCGTCACAGAAAGAAGAACATTGAAATTGCAGTCGCAGTATGTGTATGAGTGTATGTTACATTACAGCATAACACCGTCCCACAGTCGATTAGGTTAATATCCATTTAATTGGAGCATCTGGGGATTAATTGATTAGTCAATTAATCATTGCAATGCTGACAAATGGATGGCTGTATGAATGGAACTGAATGGAAACAGAATCTGCGTCCCAAGTAACGCCATATTCTCTGTATTGTGCACTACTTTTGACCAGAGTTCTATTGGCCCTGGTCAGAAGTAGTGCACTACATAGGGAATACAGTGCCATTTGGGATGCAGTCCAAGGCAGGGCGTATGTAAATGGGAATTAATTAGTCTGTTTCAGCCTCTCTTGTTTGGAGTGAAAGCATTCCCTGAAGCCTGGGCCAGGTCAGGAGCCTCTCTATCCACCACTGTGGTCAGATCCCATCGCTGTCAGACAGAATCATTTCACCTCATTACCTCTGACCATGCATAAATAGAAAGTCATTCCACCTATCAGCCCTGCCTTTAACAATTAAATGCCTACAATTAACCTCTTGTGACTATAGGCCCTGTGTCCAATACACCACAGGAATAGCGAAGTAGCCTGGTTCTCCCCAAACTGCACCCAGACCCTGAACACACACACACACTAACACACAAAGGCGCACACACAGGTGCGCGCGCACACACGCAAACACACATGTACACACACACCCTGAAAAGCAACCACCCCCTACCATAAACACACAGACACACACACATACCCCGCTCCACCACCTCTGCTCATGTTCATTAGACAGCAATATATCATGTGTTGTGTTTTCCCTCCAGCACGATTTATTGGGTGGCAGATACACTTTAGTATGTGTGCACTGAGCGGGTGTGAACCACATCATGACAATCCCAGCATCATGCTTACGGCTTTCCCCAAAACACAAACACTACATGTATGTTATCCACGCCTTCTCATCCAAACTCTCCCATAAAAGAGCGTTCCATATCAAGATATGGTTTTGCCTGAGACTGCAGCAACATGCCATGGCATGGAAAAATAACCACAAAATCCTCAATGATATGGCTCCCGGAGGCCACCGTAGGCAGACGTTATTTGTGGCAAGTATCCAGCTGATGGACTGTTCCATGGCTGATATAATGACTCTACTGTTAGAAAGATATACTGTTACTGTTTCCAACCAACCCTGTACCCTCCCTTTACCATACCTCAACCTCCTCTCCCCAGTACCAGAGCTTAGCATTGTGGGTCGAATTAGTACGTGGTACCAATGAGGTAAGTGCTGCCTATGTCTAGACAATGGATCTACTGGAGGGTTGCGACGGGTTGGAGAGGAGGTTATGGTTTTTCTTCCCCCTCACTCAGGGTCCACTGGTTTAAAGCAGAGCGGGTGACGGGTGAGTTGTCCATCACCTGGCACCTTCTCATCCTCTCCCTGACGTCAAAACCTCAGACTAACCTGTCAGAACAACATTTTTAATAAACATTTTGTTACCTTCCAGACTAGTTCTGAATCTAATACATGCCGTGAAAAAATATTAACACATTTTAGACATTATATCCGTAAATATGAGTGTGTGTCCCTAGAAAACTCATGGCCCTCGGGACAACTCTCAGGCCCCTTCATATTCTAGAATGGCTGACATGTAGCTCTTTATAACGGCCCTGGGATTAACTCACCGACTTCCTCCCCATGGTAAATAACTCAGTGAAGTACTAGTGCTCCAAAAGGTGAAACTCACAATGGATTTCTCAGATATTCAGCATGAAACCACAGCTTTCCTCACCTAGAGCACCCCCATAATCACTGTGTCAGAGCCAGCGCTCTAAACACCTCAGACAAGTTATTTTTGGACAGGTACACCAGTCCAGTGGCGACCGGGTGGGGGGTCACCCGACGTGCTTGTACCGGCTAATGTAAAATAAGGATATTTCACTGGACTGATGTCACAAAAACCTAATTTACAGTTTATTGTGACAAGTAATAATTGCAGCTTTGGTCACTGGGCTGTGACCCATACGTCATGTTCTATACCATCAACCCAGTGACAAGAGACGAAGCTAGCCCAATGCTATCTGCCCAAAGGAAGCTAGCTCAATGGTAGCATTCATGTTGATTTGGCCCAATGCTAACAATTATATGCCCAGAGGAATCTAGTCCAATGGTAACATGCATGTTGATCTAGCCCAATGCTAACAGGTATCTGTCCTGAGGAAGCTAGCTCAATGCTAACAGGTATGTTGATCTGGTCAAATGCAAACAGGCATGTTAACTTGCCCAGAGGAAGCTAGCCCAATGCTAACAGTAATATTGATCTGACCTGAGGAAGCTAGCCCAATGCTAACAAATATATTGATCTGCCCAGAGGAAGTTAGACCAATGCTAAAAGTTATATTGATCTGCCCAGAGGAAGTTAGCCCAATGCTAACAGTTATATTGATCTGCCCTGAGGAAGCTAGCCCAATGCTAACAAATATATTGATCTGCCCAGAGGAAGTTAGACCAATGCTAAAAGTTATATTGATCTGCCCAGAGGAAGTTAGCCCAATGCTAACAGTTATATTGATCTGCCCAGAGGAAGCTAGCCCAATGCTAACAGGTAGTTGATCTAGCCTATAACAGGCATGCAGAGGCAAGTTAGGGTCAGTGGGGAGAGGAACAGCCACTTCCCCTGTCTGTCCGATAAGGAACAGGTTGGGGGCTAAGGGTAGGGAGGTAGGGGTGATGTGTTTCAGCACAGTAGCAATATCTATCAGTGTTAATCTAGACAGTGTGTTTAGATTACATTGCAACAAATATAATATGTACATTTATGATGTGCAAAAGTCCTGTAGTGTATAAAGTATAGTTTAATTGAAAATATTTGTTGCAATGTAATCTAATAATATCACAAAATATAATATCACAAAACCTCTTATCTGTCTAGACTGTGGCATAGCATCAACATGTCTTACTATGTGGCTAGACTGTGGAATAGCATCAACACGTCTTACTATGTGGCGAGACTGTGGAATAGCACTGAGTGTTGAGGATAGATTTGCTGATACCTCAGCTTTCAAAATGTTCTGCTTCCTGAACTTCTTTTTGTCTTCATATGTACCGACTACAGAGGTTTATTCCCTATATGTTATCATGTAGCTACTGTATATTCTAGGTGTAAATAATCCAATAATTCTGGTTTAATAACACTTGTTAATTTTTCAATGTCAAGAAAGAAAATGTCCTCTCTCCCTCCATTTGTGTGTCCTCCTGGATAATGACATTACCATGTTTTACTGGGGTATTCAGCCTGAACAGAATGTTCGTTTGAACCTGGCTTTTAGGGCAGCAATGATTGAGAGAGGAGCTAAAATGGTGGAATATTTCACACTGTGTTGACACACTCCTACGACTGGAGTCGTAACCCCGGTGAAGTTTCTCATGGTACGGCATCCATATTAGGACAGCCTCAGAGTCACAAGGAGTATTAGTTCTCATTAGACTCATTAGAACTTGTCAACTCCTTTTGAATTTTCAGGTTTCCTAATATGGACACCATACTACAGCATATTTAAAACCCATTAATATCCGTGAGCACATGTTTCTGATTGAGGTGCCTAGTGTCCTTGGATCAGAATGAAGACAGAATGTACATTAATGACACTTTCCCTTACTTGTACAGTATTCCGCTGGCCTACCATGAAGGTGTGTGCTTTTGTGACATTTGTTGACTTTTTTGACAGATTGTATAACAATCCAATGCCTCTTGCAACTCATTGATCCTAACAGTATTGTAAACAGCCTTAGAGTCCATTGTATGGGGTTACATACATTACAGCAACAAACCACAAAGTCATATACGAATTACAAATATTTGCTGATCACAACACATAAGCTGGCAATAAGTTTTATATCTAGGAGTTCCTTCCCTCTGTCTTAACAAGGGTTTTATATACTCTACCTCAGTTCACCTAGCACCAGAACCTCATAGTACCCAACTCTGTCTTAACAAGGGTTTTATATACTCTACCTCAGTTCACCTAGCACCAGAACCTCATAGTACCCAACTCTGTCTTAACAAGGGTTTTATATACTCTACCTCAGTTCACCTAGCACCAGAACCTCATAGTACCCCACTCTGTCTTGAGTACATCTCACCTCCTCCGTCTGTGGTAATGTTCTCCATGCCTACCAATTTGTTCTGACAGACCTAGCAGCACACAGGCAAACCGACCGACAGGCCGGAAAAGCCATGTTCAACTTAATGCGTGTGCTAAATTTGTTATCGTGTAATTACCATTGCATACGACATGCAGTGATCTGACCTATGAAATCACTTTGGCTTGTGTTAACTTTAGCCGAACTGCTCTCCCTCAGACCTGTGGCTCATTGAGTCCTTGTTGGGTGTAATTTGGCCACCGAGTGCGGCCTGAGCAATGACAGCAGCTAGCGCCGATGCTGCCTGACTGCCTCTCGCAATCAGAGGCTGAGAATAAAAACATAAAGGGAAAGGGAAATGAAAGGGGGATACCTAGTCATTTGTACAAGTGAATACATTCAACTGAAATGTGTCTTCCGCATTTAACCCAACCCCTCTGAATCAGAGTTACAACTGCAGCCATCGCTGACTCAACTGTCCAAACAGACTCCGCGTGAAGTCAAGCATAATATGATATTGTTGTACTATAGTTATATGGAAATGTTATGGTTAGGTGAGGGCAGCTGCTATGGAAGAAGCATGAGATTATACTGAACAAAAATATAAATCCTACTTGCAACAATTTATACAATTTATACAATTCTGAGTTACAATTTATGTCAATATAAATTAATTAATTAGGCCCTAATCTATGGATTTCACATGACTGGGAATATAGACACCTTAAAAAAAGGAGGGGTGTGAATCAGAAAACCAGTCAGTATCTGGTGTGACCACCATTTGCCTCATGCAGCACGACACATCTCTGACAATTGGCCTCAGGATCTCGTCACGGTATCTCTGTACATTGAAATTGCCATCGATAAAATGAAATTGTGTTCGTTGTCCGTAGTTTATGCCTGCCCGTACCATAACCCCACCGCCACCATAGGGCACTCTATTCACAATGTTGACATCAGCAAACCGCTCACCCTCACAAAGCCATACACGCTGTCTGCCATCTGCCCGGTACAGTTGAAACTGGGATTCATCCGTGAAAAGCACACTTCTCCAGTGTGCCAGTGACCATCGAAGGTCTGTTACGACATCGAACTGCAGTCAGGACAAGACCCTGGTGAGGACGACGAGCATGCAGATGAGCTTCCCTGAGACGGTTTCTGACAGTTTGTGCAGAAATTCTTCAGTTGTACTAACACCAACAGTTTCATCAGCTGTCCGGGTGGCTGATCTCAGACGATCCCGCAGGTGAAGAAGCCGGATGTGGAGGTCCTCGGTTAGACGTGGTCTGCGGTTGTGAGGCCGGTTGGACATACTGCCAAATTCCTCTAAAACAACATTGGAAGCGTCTTATTGCAGACAGCTCTGGTGGACATTCCTGCAGTCAGCATGCCAATTGCACGCTCCGTCAAAACCTGAGACAACTGTGGCGTTGTATTGTGTGACAAAACTGCACATTTTAGAGTGGCCTTTCATTGTCCCCGGCACAAGGTGCACCTGTGTAATGACCATGGTGTTTAATCAGCTTCTTGATATGCCACACCAGTCAGGTGGATGGATTATCATGGAAAATGAGAAAAGGTGTGCACATTTTTTGAGAAGTAAGCTTTTTGTTCGTGTGGAACATTTCTGTGATCTTTTATTTCAGCTCATGAAATATAAGGCTGTAAGGCTAAGGTCACCTAAGGTCACATTCTCAATTACAAACAAAAACAGAAGAGCATATTAAACTGAGACAGCACCAACTGCACTGCTCACCTCTCATTACATACACATGCTTTAGTTTCTATTTCTAAGTCATACTGTAGTTTGAATGATTGTCTTAAGACCTTTAGGGGGATTCTAGCCAAGCTGACCATGTCTCTCTCTGACCACTGAACTTCAGAGCCAATGAATGACCAAGTCTTCTCTCATAATGGCCTGTTCACAACAGCAGTCTTACAGTAACAAGTACTAATCATACAGTACTCTTCACTCCCTATACCTCAGACATGCTAGAGGCTATTAGGGGAGATATTAGCTTAATGTCTCCACTCACTGGGATGTGGGTGATTTAGACGCGTTTTAAGGAAGCACGTAACCGTTGCAGCATTCAGCAGTCGCCCTGTAAAAATAAAAGGATATGGTTTCTGGACTAGTGACAGTCTCTCACATTATAAGCGCTGTAAATGTGTCATCGGGCTGAGGCCTGTGGCCTTGAGTGATAGCTTACCTGGCCTGATGGAAATGAACTGTGATATCCACACAACCTTTTAGTTTATATATTTAGCCTTATAGTTTGCATAATGAGGGGCTCTTTTCTTATTCTACTCTAACTCCCTACCGTAGCACGTGTTCCTGTTGACGTTGTGGTTTCCATAATTGGACTCTGGCTCCAGGTGGTTCAGGTTTCCATAGAGACATGTGGCCCTTATCTGCTACTGGTTTTTACTAACTAAAACAATGAGCTCTTTCACTTTCTCCTCTCTCTCTCTCTCTCTTTGCTTTTACACAAGCCTTCCCCTCTGTCGTGAAGAGGTTGCATGCATATACGTTTTACTCCTAGTGATATGATTTATACATAAATAAAATAGTACCCTTGTAACATATTTGACGGTATTGTGTCGATATTGTAACTCTTCAAGCTATTTTATATTTGTTTGAATTGTTTAATAACTCAAAGAAAGGGGAATGTGGTTGCTAAATGTTTCTCCAGATGAATTACTTATTTCAGAACAACCTGTACATTTGTACTGTCAATTTTACAGTAACTTACTTGACACTAGCTGCCTGTCAGTACCTCTAATATCAGATGAATCTCTTCACTTTTTCATACAGTCTTTCTCACCTGTTGATTTTATTGAATGACTGCAGGCCATTGCTTGGCCAGGTCCTACTGTAACACGCCTGAGTACAGGACGCCTCAGACTCATTTCCTTAATAAAAAATAACTTGGCTTTTTTTCTGTACAATAATTTCACTCTGTCATTTCCTGCCAGTTGAAGGAGAGAGGTTTCCTGAGAGAGTCGAATCACTGTGAGAGGTGTGTGTGTGTGTACTCCTACAACACATTTGTCTTTGGTCTAACTCTTAGGTCAGTGCATTTGTTCAACAGTCAGAACGTCATTATTAACTTAACAGGAGAGACAGTAGACTATTCCCCTGCAAGTCATAAAGTCATTCCAGAAAAAAACTATACTTCTACTAGAGCAGTTGATGTCTAACACTTTGCTCCAGGCTGAAACAGAGGTATCAAATCTGAGCTTTGAGTGTTGAAAGTTTTAGTCCGGTAGAAGACTCCAGCAGATGTATTGGTGTCTCTTCTCTCTGTGTACTGGAGCCCAGCCAGCTAGCTCTGGTTCATGCTATGTGCATGTCACTATCATTCATCTTTTGAAGAGGACTGATACAAGTCCTGCTAACACTGAGACTGTCCTAATATGGACACTGTAAAGGAGATATAACTACAGTATAAGGTACATTGTGTGTATGGATTTCAGGCTAGAACCCTAGACATAACTGATAAACCGGATTTGTTAATTTCCTACTGTAAGCTTGCAGGGAATTCCTGCCATCTTTAAAAGCATCCTGCTGTTTCAGAAAGAAAATCTACCATTGACCTTGGCTCAGATCTTCTCCCCCAGCTCCCATTCTCTACCTAAACCTCTACCTTTAAGTCATTCTTACCTAAACATCTACCTTTAATTCATTCCCTACCTAAACCTCTACCTTTAAGTCATTCCCTACCTAAACCTCTACCTTTAAGTCATTCTCTACCTAAACCTCTACCTTTAATTCATTCCGTACCTAAACCTCTACCTTTAATTCATTCCGTACCTAAACCTCTACCTTTAAGTCATGCCCTACCTAAACCTCTACCTTTAAGTCATGCCCTACCTAAACCTCTACCTTTAAGTCATGCCCTACCTAAACCTCTACCTTTAAGTCATGCCCTACCTAAACCTCTACCCCATACCACATTTTCTTACCGTAATATTACAGCTCAGTTTTGGAGAATAGCCCCTAACTGTGTGGATAAGTTCTGAGGTGTCTGGTAGTATTGGATGACAATATTCAGTTGACAAACAAGGACATGTTGAATGGCACATGACCTGAAATAGAAAAGGCAGACTAACAGAATCTTAAATGTCAGTAATGTATGTTGCATTTGAATAGACCAGTTGCCAAAACTACAGGTTGATTGATTCTCTCAATTTGTTATTCTAGACATGGAAGCACTTTTCTTAACCTTGAACTTGCGGGATAAACTATCTTCTCTTGCGCTACCTCTCTCCCCTCCTCTCTCTCTGATTGTACTTTTCCCCCCTTCAGTTACCAAACATCCCAACCTGTCCCTGCATGTCTACTTGCCTGCAGTCACAGTATTTCGAGGGCCCTTAGTTACAAATGACCAAATGAACGGTTCAGTAGTCGAGGGAGGTCTAGAGAAAGCAGTGCATCTTTGTCAAGACCTTGGTGGTGTCGAACAAAATCAGTTCACAGGGTGAACATCTTATTCAATTTACAAACAGTCTGTCCTTCTAAGGCCTCCCAGGGAAGCTCATAAACAGGGTCAATAGGTCACACACTTGTCATACCTGTCTGGGTTTTGCCACATGGTCTGGAGACTACTGTATCTTCGTTAGAGGGTACAGGCAGGTTGAGGAGCTCACTCTTTCTGCATGTTCTGCATTTACTGTTTGCAGCCTTTTTGAGTACTGCAGTAGGTATTGTAGAGTTTGTCACTTGCATTATGTTAAAACCAACTTGTTTATGTGTTGTGATTTGTCATGTGCCACACCATGTCTAACGTCGCTTCAAAACAGTGTTTTTAAATAATGACAATCTTTGGTTAGTAAGCTATTGATCTAAAACAGGTGTGCCTGTCAAGGTCAGTGTCATATTTACACCAGTGGCATTCTGGGAAGTAGAATGTCAGTTGCATTGATTTTCTCACCTCTCCACTTCCTTGTCAGCTTGAAGTAGTGAGTGAGGAGAGGTGCTCTCTAACAGACGAACAGTAAACAGGAGATCTAGAATGCAGAGAGGAGATTGTTACAGGGTGTATTTGAACGATTGGCATTTAACGGAGGCAAAGACCTCTTTAGGTTAGTCATTAGGTTCTCTAACCTAGGGATCCACAGAGACTCGAGGGCGGTGGACTCCATGCTTGCCAGGGTATTGTATATTTGCGCAGCGAGCGGTTTGCAGAAAGACATCCTTGTGAAGGCCACCGGCAACACTCTCGCAGGGCACTCAGGGTGCTGACACGTTGTGTCTGTCATCTCCAACATG
Source organism: Brachymystax lenok tsinlingensis (assembly GCA_030435695.1). NCBI lineage: Eukaryota > Metazoa > Chordata > Actinopteri > Salmoniformes > Salmonidae > Brachymystax > Brachymystax lenok. The sequence goes on from CM059791.1 coordinate 107,045,862, forward strand.
GCTGTCAACGCCAAATGGCAGGACCAACTGGTCTGGTCCAGTCCCAACATCTTTGTACGGCTTTGTCTCGTAGTCTACTGAGCTCCCATACACCCCACTGCTATTATCCATTATCCTCACACAGAAGACTTTCTACACAGTGGCATTGACACAAACTCTGAGATTGATTGCATTTTGTGAGCACTGTTTAGTGCATACTACCTCTAGGGAGATTAATCAAATAAATGCAAAGGGTTTGTACACAGACTCTTGCAAAGGAAGTTTGTGTGTGTTCATCCCCATTATGGAATATTTGGCAATGCAACTATCCCTGGAAAAGGTACGGCCATTACAGTATATTAGCCAGAGAACAGGTATAATGTTAGCCGGATTAGAAGTATAATGTTAGCCAGATAACAGGTATTACGCTAGCCAGACAACAGGTATTACGCTAGCCAGACAACAGGTATTACGCTAGCCAGACAACAGTCATTACGCTAGCCAGATAACAGTCATTACGCTAGCCAGACAACAGTCATTACGCTAGCCAGACAACAGGTATTATGTTAGCCAGATAACAGTCATTATGTTAGCCAGGGCTTTTGTTTAGAAAAAAGAAGTGACATTTTTTTATGAAATGTATAAAAAAAATATATTATATATAATTCAACATACATTCTACTTTTGAAAATGCTATGCACGTGCTACGTTCCAACATATTACTAATCTACATAGATAGTTGTAGTGGGCTGGCACTCTAACCAATATTTAGAACATGTTATATTTTCCACTGAGACGCAATACTGCTGTGACAAAGGAGCCTGCATGGAAACGTGTTTGCATTTAACATTATGGAAATTAATTAACTGTGCTGAACCTTTTTTTCAGTATTTCAATATCCTAGCCATTTCACACAGAGAGGTGTGTGTATGCATAGACTGTAATGGACTTTCATAGTCTTCCATAAGTCAACTAACACTGCTATAATATACATGAGTCTCTGACTGACTGACTGTGTGTGGTAGGTTGCCCTGGTTTAGAAAGAGTGGCTCCTAGGGCCCTGTAAGGTGCTCATAGTGAGAGGGAGTTATATGGGCAGCAGCAGCCTAGTGATGGGAGCTCGGGGAGACCTGGTGTTGATACTAAACGGGTTAATGTCAGCTCTGAGCGCAGAAGGGGACTGAAGGGGATCTCCGTCTGGGACTCCCATCACCGTGGCCTGGTCTGTCAGTGTGTTGAGCTGTTATTCCCATTCATTAATCATGGGTCTAATTTGTTTTACTTGAACTCACTGACACAGAGTGACTGTTATTCCAGTGGCAGTGCAGGGGGAATCTTTCAGGGAAACAGTTGTTCAATTGCAATGCATGGAGCTACCAGGTCTGCCCACTCTGCTCAACCGTGTGTGTGTGTGTGTGTGTGTGTGTGTGTGTGTGTGTGTGTGTGTGTGTGTGTGTGTGTGTGTCAGTCAAGTGGAACAACTGCAGAGAGATTGACAAAAGGTGTTACATTTTTCAACGTCACTGTCAAATAGAAGTTTTCCTCCAATGACAGCTCCAAGTTGATGGGCTGCTATTTCAACAGTAGCGAGTACAAACAACAAGAACTAAACTCTCCGCACGTTTAGATGTAATGTACTGTATCTCTATGAAGATTGTACTTAAACATCATGACAAATACATAATATAAAAATTGTCAGACATCAATTGAGAGTTAATAACACAACAATAAAGACAATCTGATGAATACAGTAGATACAGTACACTCATGAATAATACTGTATATTTGTTCTGTTCATAAGTAACTTCATTAGTAGTAGAATACATGTAGAGTAAAAGGCCTCACTCTCTCTTCTCCATGGCAGTTGTAAGGAAATATTAACTACTGAATGTGAGGGTACAAAGGTGTACTACTGTAGTTAGAATGCAGGGTGAATTACCACTATCAATCATCCTCATTATTAGTGGAACAGTTAAGCCTCTTTGGGCCAGTAATAAAATAATGTAAGCATCCAACGGCCCAGATTCTATATTAGTATGAATCCGTACAGTGAAGTTGTGTGTGTGTGTGTGTGTAGAGTATAGGCTTAACCTGTAATCTCCAAATTTACACTAATAGAACTGAAATTACAGGAATTATATTTAACTTATTTTGCCGTTTTCACAGTCAACCAGGTTTTATGTGCAAGAAATCGATTTTATGCTCAACATAAAAATATATGGTTTAGCTCCTTCACTGTTTTATGAACCATGTCCAGGACTTCAAGTTTGTACTGAAAACAACAGATTTTAATACGGTCAAATATAACCATGGCACGGAAGATAAAAGTATATACTGTGCTTTAAAAATGGTCTCCCTGAAGAAGGTACATGCACCCACATACTCATGTGATGATAGTACACATACGCACACAGAAACACACACACACACACACACATGAACAAACATACACACAAAGAGAGGAGGACTGAAGATTCCTCAACTATGGGCCCCTGGAGACTCTTTCTGTACCGTAATGGAAGCAACAGATTAGTCAACACAGCAGACTGTTGACAGAGGAGCTGAGGGAGAAAGGTCAGTGGGGGTAGAGAATCTGTCATGATACACCCTGAGGACTGCTCTGAGATCTTACAGGACACTCCTGATTTACATGTTTGTAGATTTGTAGATTACACCACATAAAGATTAGGGAGGACACAATCACTTTTTCACCAAACTTAATCAGGGTTTTTTCTAGAAATGTTTCACATTGCAATAGATGTTTATATAAAGTACTTGCTGTTCACAAAGCAATGCTCACATTTATTTTGATTAAATTGTCTTTTCATTTGTCAAAACAGATTTGACTATTACTTAATCAGACTGCTCTAAATTGATAATCACTTAACCGTTTGGTAAACCTATAGATTTTAAACTGGTTTGTCAACAACAGATTTTGAGAACTACACAATGAAAATCTAAGTTTGTAAAGTAGAAGCATATGAAGTATGATATATACTAGAATGTACTATTATGATGATGACTATTATGATTTTACTTGTACTTTTTTTACAAAAGAAATCTGATATTGTCAAAATCACTAAGACCTCTCTCAACGAGCTGTATAAGGCCATAAGCAAACTTTAAAGCAGGCAAACTTAAATAAATTTTACCTCATTTCTACCAGCATGTCACATGTGCAACCAGAGGGTAAAAACTCTAGACCACCTTTACTCCACACACAGAGACAATTACAAAGCTCTCCCTCACCCTCCATTTGGCAAATCTGACCATAATTATATCCTCCTGATTCCTGCTTACAAGCAAAAACTAAATCAGGAAGTACCAGTGACTTGCGTAGAAGGCCAGCCTCCCGGAGTCGCCCTATCACTGTTGACGTTGAGACTGGTGTACTATTTTATGAAGCTGCCAGTTGAGGACTTGTGAGGCGTCTGTTTCTCAAATTCGACACTCTAATGTACTTGTCCTCTTGCTCAGTTGTGCACCGGGGCCTCCCACTCATCTTTCTATTCTGGTTAGAGCCAGTTTGCGCTGTTCTGTGAAGGGGTTAGTACACAGCGTTGTACGAGATCTTCAGTTTCTTGGTCTTATAAAAAAAAATTACCAAGTGAACCCAAACTTTTGAACGGTAGTGTACATGTTTTTTACCTGTTTTTGCTTTGTCATTGTGTGTAGATGAATGAAGAAGAATCTCTTTCCTGTCTCTCTGTGCCAGTTCGTCTTCTATGTTAGTCAAGTCAACCAGCGTGTTTTTCCCCGTACTCCTTTTGCTATTCTCTTTTTGATAGTCTTCCCGGTTTTGACCCCTGCCTGACTCTGGACTACTTTCCCGCCTGCCTGATCATCCTGCCTGCCCTGACCTTGATTCTGCCTGCCCTTCGATAGCTTTTGGACTCTGTACTGGTTTTGAACCTTTTGCCTGTCCATGATCATTGTCTTACCCTATTGGATTAATAAATACTCCAACCATCTGCCTCCTGTGTCTGCATCTGGGTCTCACCTTGTGTCATGATATGAATGCACTATAAAAGCTTTTGAATATAAGACTTGATGAGTTACAAGCGTTACCAGTTTAGAGTTTTGTACTGAGAGTTTACAAAATTAACCACATAGTTGTGAAAATAGAACCAAAAAACTGCAAAGCTAACACGTTATTAAACCATCTATGCAATCCATGTGTACAATCACGCAGTACAGTGTACATCAAGCTTTAGCAGTTACACCGGCGGGCTCCGGTGTCAATACATTAATAAAACTGACAGCTTACCTTGACTTGGAAAAGTTGCAGTGTTGGATAGCCTAAGCCAGCTAGCTAACATAAATAGCATTCCTCTCTGTTTGAGTCAGGTTGTTGAGTGGGCTAAATTAGCTGCATTAGCTAGCTAAGTATGTGAAAGGTAAACTATTGTCTTTCTCTCTCTTTGTCATCTACTCAACACACTTTATGCACTTTCAGTATTCATTCTTTGGTCCTTTGATTTGATGGACAACATGTCAGTTCATGCTACAAGAGCTCTGATAGGTTGGAGGACGTCTTCCGGAAGTTGTCATAATTACTGTGTAAGTCTATGGAAGGGGGTGAGAACCATGAGCCTCCTAGTATTTGGAATTGAAGTCAATGTACCCAGAGGAGGACGGAAAGTAGCTGTCCTCCAGCTACCGTGGAGGGTGCTGTTAAGGCTACTATATACGTTCATCGCAAAATAGAGCGTTTTAATCAGTTATTTGGTGACGTTAATATATTTAGTATAGTTTTATCTAAAATAATAACTTTTTAATGTTGCACTTTTAATGTTTTAAATTCACTGAGTAGGATGGTCCTCCCTTTCCTCCTCTGAGGAGCCTCCACTGGTAACAATACATTTGAATTGTATTACATTTAAATGTATAAAGTAAAGCATAATGTGTCTGCTTTTGTGTGTGTGTGTGTGTGTGTGTGTGTGCGTGGAGGCACCTTCATGTATGAATTTCCCCTTTTCTCCAACAGTCCAGTGGAGAATCGTCGATCCTCCAGACTCCTGATGATCCTCTTGCAAAGGCTCCTGCAGCCACTGTTTGATCAACTCCAGACCTGCAGTGACAAGGAACTGGACAACACGTGAATACGAGAAAAAGATAAACAAATGTGAACAATTAATGACAGGTTCACAGCAAATTCAAATAAATAGTCTCCATCTATCGTACACTTCTTTTAACAGTCTCACAGGTGTATGTCTACAGTGTATGCTTGCCCCATGCACGTAACCCCGCCTTATGATGTTGTAAAGGCAAGATCATTCCTGTTGTTGATAATAAGCCACAGAAACATCTATTTAGCACCTTACCTTTGCACTATATGTGTTCATGACTTGACTTAAACTTGAATACTGGTACAGTTACATTTATCTAACTGAAGATGAGTTACATTGCAAAACAAGGGGCAGGGCACAATGTAGAAATTGCAGCAAACACGCCCTAAAAGGTGAATGTAAGTGATGGAAATATGTCCACTATAAATGCACGTATGCATGACTCCTGGACAGAAAGGAAAACATACAGATACTTTAGACCTCACTCCAAAGAAAGAGAGACTCAAAGATACAGAGAGAGAGAGAGAGGGAGAGCTAGAGGGATATCAGAGGGAGATACAGCACCAAAATGCATGTATTTGTCACGCCTGCTCCCGCTCTCCCTCACTGGCTTTCGAAGGCGCCAGGCTCCCCAGCATTATGTACTCCTGCCACCATCATTACAGACACCTGCCTTCCCGCCTTCACGCACATCAGCGATTATTGGACTCAACTGGACTCAATAACCTCTGTCATTACCTTCCCATATCTGTCTGGTTCTCCGCTCCATTCCCTGCTTCAGCATTAATTGTCGTTTGTCGTTTTGTACCCGTGTGCTGAAGCTGTTCTTGTCTTGGTCTTTGTCTGTTTCCTGAATAAATGTTGACTCCCCGTTCCTGCTTATCATTTCCGGCGTCGGTCCTTACAGTATTTATAACTGTTCATTCTAACCAGCAGCATGTATTTATAACTGTTCATTCTAACCAGAAGCATGTATTTATAACTTTTTATTCTAACCAGCAGCATGTATTTATAACTGTTCATTCTAACCTGCAACATGTGTTTATAACTGTTCATTCTAACCAGCAGCATGTGTTTATAACTGTTCATTCTATCCAGCAGCATGTTTTAATAACTGTTCATTCTATCCAGCAACATGTAATTATAACTGTTCATTCTAACCGGCAGCATGTATTTATAACTGTTCATTCTAACCTGCAGCGTGTGTTTATACCTGTTCATTCTAACCAGCAGCATGTATTTATAACTGTTAATTCTAACCAGCAGCATGCATTTATAACTGTTCATTCTAACCAGCAGCATGTACCTATAACTGTTCATTCTAACCATCAACATGTATTTATAACTGTTCATTCTAACCCGGCAGAATGTATTTCTATCTGTTCATTCTAACCAGCAGCATGTATTTATAAATGTTAATTCTAACCAGCAGCATGTATATATAACTGTCCATTCTAACCAGCAGCATGTGTTTATAACTGTTCATTCTAACCAGCAGCATGTATTTATAACTGTTCATTCTAAGAAGCAGCATGTATTTATAACTGTTCATTCTAACCAGCAGCATGTCATTTTAACATTTCATTCTAACCAGCAGCATGTGTTTATAACTGTACATTCTAACCAGCAGCATGTGATTATAAATGTTCATTCTAAAAGGCTGCATGTGTTTATAACTGTTCATTCTAACCAGCAGCATGTATTTATAACTGTCCATTCTATCCAGCAGCATGTGTTTATAACTGTTCATTTTATCCAGCAGAATGTATTTATAACGGTTCATTCAATCCAGCAGCATGTGTTTATAACTGTTCATTCTAACCAGCAGCATGTGTTTATAACTGTTCATTCCAACCAGCAGCATGAATTTATAACTGTTCATTATAAGAAGCAGCATGTATTTATAACTGTTCATTCTTTCCAGCAGCATGTATTTATAACTGTTCATTCTAACAAGCAGCATATCATTTTAACTGTTCATTCTAACCAGCAGCATGTGTTTATAACTGTTCATTCTAACCTGCAACATGTGTTTATAACTGTTCATTCTAATCAGCAGCATGTGTTTATAACTGTACATTCTAACCAGCAGCATGTGATTATAAATGTTCATTCTAAAAGGCTACATGTGTTTATAACTGTTCATTCTTTCCAGCAGCAAGTCTTTTTAACTAATCATTCTAACCAGCGGCATGTATTTATAACTGTTCATTCTAACTAGCAGCAAATTTTTCTAACTGTTCATTCTAACCGGCAGCATGTATTTATAACTGTTCATTCTAACCAGCAGCATGTATTTATAACTGTTCATTCTTTCCAGCAGCATGTATTTATAACTGTTCATTCTATCCAGCAGCAAGTCTTTTTAACTGCTCATTCTAACCAGCAGCATGTATTTATAACTGTTCATTCTAACCAGCAGCATGTATTTATAACTGTTCATTCTAACCAGCAGCATGTATTTATAACTGTTCATTCTTTCCAGCAGCAAGTCTTTTTAACTGCTCATTCTAACCAGCAGCATGTATTTATAACTGTTCATTCTAACTAGCAGCACATTTTTCTATCTGTTCATTCTAACCAGCAGCATGTATTTATAACTGTTCATTCTAACCAGCAGCATGTATTTATAACTGTTCCTTCTTTCCAGCAGCATGTATTTATAACTGTTCATTCTTTCCAGCAGCAAGTCTTTTTAACTGCTCATTCTAACCAGCAGCATGTATTTATAACTGTTCATTCTAACTAGCAGCACATTTTTCTAACTGTTCATTCTAACCAGCAGCATGTATTTATAACTGTTCATTCTAACCAGCAGCATGTATTTATAACTGTTCATTCGTTCCAGCAGCATGTATTTTTAATTGTTCATTATAACCAGCAGCACATTTTTCTAACTGTTCATTCTAACCATCAGCAAGTGTTTATATCTGTTAATTCTAACCAGCAGCATGTATTTAAAACTGTTCATTCTAACCAGCAGCATGTGTTTATAACTGTTCATTCTATCCAGCAGCATGTGTTTATAAATGTTCATTCTAACCAGCAGCATGTGTTTATAACTGTTCATTCTAACCTGCAGCGTTTGTTTATACCTGTTCATTCTAACCAGCAGCATGTATTTATAACTGTTCATTCTAACCAGCAGCTTGTGTTTATACCTGTTCATTCTAACCAGCAGCATGTGTTTAAAACTGTTCATTCTAACCAGCAGAATGTATTTATAACTGTTCATTCTATCCATCAACATGTATTTATAACTGTTCATTCTAACCGGAAGCATGTATTTTTAACTGTTCATTCTAACCAACAGCATGTATTTATAACACTTCATTCTATCCAGCAACATTTATTTGTAAATGTTCATTTTAACCGGCAGCATGTATTTAGAACGTTCATTCTAACCTGCAGCGTGTGTTTATACCTGTTCATTCTAACCAGCAGCATGTATTTATATCTGTTCATTCTAACCAGCAGAATGTATTTATAACTGTTCATTCTATCCATCAACATTGTTTTTATAACTGTTCATTCTAACCGGAAGCATGTATTTTTAACTGTTCATTCTAACCAACAGCATGTATTTATAACAGTTCATTCTATCCAGCAACATTTATTTGTAAATGTTCATTTTAACCGGCAGCATGTATTTATAACGTTCATTCTAACCTGCAGCGTTTGTTTATACCTGTTCATTGTAACCAGCAGCATGTATTTATAACTGTTCATTCTAAGAAGCAGCATGTATTTATAACTGTTCATTCTTTCCAGCAGCATGTATTTATAACTGTTCATTCTAACCAGCAGCATGTATTTATAACTGTTCATTCTAACAAGCAGCATGTGTTTATAACTGTCCATTCTAAGTTGCAACATGTGTTTATAACTGTTCATTCTAACCAGCAGCATTTGTTTATAACTGTACATTCTAACCAGCAGCATGTGATTATAAATGTTCATTCTAAAAGGCTGCATGTGTTTATAACTGTTCATTCTAACCAGCAGCATGTATTTATAACTGTCCATTCTATCCAGCAGCATGTGTTTATAACTGTTCATTTTATCCAGCAGCATGTATTAATAACTGTTCTTTCTATCCTGCAACATTTAATTGTAACTGTTCATTCTAACCGGCAGCATTTATTTATAACTGTTCATTCTAATCAGCAGAATGTATTTATAACTGTTCATTCTATCCAGCAACATGTATTTATAACTGTTCATTCTAACTGGCAGCATGTATTTATAACTGTTCATTCTAACCAGCAGCATGTGTTTAAAACTGTTCATTCTAACCAGCAGCATGTATTTATAACTGTTCATTCTATCCATCAACATGTATTTATAACTGTTCATTTTAACCGGCAGCATGTATTTATAACTGTTCATTCTCACCGGCAGCATGTGTTTATAACTGTTCATTCTAACCGGCAGCATGTATTTATAACTGTTCATTCTAACCAGCTGTCACGATCTTCAAAAACGGACCAAGGCGCAGCGTGCCGGGTTGAGTGAAACATGTTTATTAGTTCAACCCACCGAAACAAGAAACAAGAAACAAGAAACAAGAAACAAAGATCGTTCTTGCACTGTGTGGCACATAGACACCTACAAACAAAGTTAACTTCCCACACAGAAGGAGGGAAAAGGGGCTACTTAAGTATGGTTCCCAATCAGAGACAACGATAGACAGCTGTCCCTGATTGAGAGCCATACCCGGCCAAAACAAAGAAATACTAATTAGAACATAGAATGCCCACCCCAAATCACACCCTGACCAAACCAAAATGAGACATAAAAAGGCTCATACAGGTCAAGGCGTGACACCAGCAGCATGTATTTATAATTGTTCATTCTAACCACTAATATGTATTTATAACTGTTCATTCTAACCAGCAGCGTGTATTTATACCTTTTCATTCTATCCGCAGCTTGTATTTATAACTGTTCATTCTAACCACCAATATGTATTTATAACTGTTCATTCTAAACAGCAGCTTGTGTTTATACCTGTTCATTCTAACCAGCAGCATGTATTTTTATCTGTTGATTCTAACCACCAATATGTATTTATAACTGTTCATTCTAACCAGCAGCATGTGCTTATAATTGTTCATTCTAACCTGCAGCGTGTGTTTATACCTGTTCATTCTAACCAGCAATATGTATTTACAACTGTTCATTCTAACCAGCAGCATGTATTTATAACTGTTCATTCTATCCATCAACATGTATTTATAACTGTTCATTCTAACCGACAGCATGTATTTATAACTGTTCATTCTAACCAGCAGCATGTATTTATAACTGTTCATTCTAACCAGCAGCATGTATTTATAACTGTTCATTCTAACCAGCAGCACATTTTTATAACTGTTCATTCTAACCAGCAGCATGTGTTTATAACTGTTCATTCTAACCGGCAGCATGTATTTATAACTGTTCATTCTAACCAGCAGCATGTGTTTATAACTGTTCATTCTAACCAGCAGCATGTTTTTATAACTGTTCATTCTAACCAGCAGCATGTATTTATAACTGTTCATTCTAACCAGCAGCATGTATTTATATCTGTTCATTCTATTCAGCAGCATGTATTTATAACTGTTCATTCTATCCATCAACATGTATTTATAACTGTTCATTCTAACCAGCAGCATGTGTTTATAACTGTTCATTCTAACCAGCAGCATGTGTTTATAACTGTTCATTCTAACCAGCAGCACATGTATTTATAACTGTTCATTCTAACCAGCAGCAGGTATTTATAAATGTTCATTCTTACCAGCAGCATGTATTTATAACTGTTCATTCTAACCAGCAGCATGTGTTTATAACTGTTCATTCTAACCAGCAGCATGTATTTATAACTGTTCATTCTAACCAGCAGCATGTATTTATAACTGTTCATTCTAACCAGCAGCATGTGTTTATAACTGTTCATTCTAACCAGCAGAATGTATTTATAACTGTTCATTCTATCCATCAACATGTATTTATAACTGTTCATTCTAACCGGCAGCATGTATTTATAACTGTTCATTCTAACAAACAGCATATGTTTATAACTGTTCATTCTCTCCAGCAGCATGTATTAATAACTGTTAATTCTATCCAGCAACATGTAATTATAACTCTTCATTCTAACCGGAAGCATGTATTTTTAACTGTTCATTCTAACCAACATCATGTATTTATAACAGTTCATTCTATCCAGCAACATTTATTTGTAAATGTTCATTTTAACCGGCAGCATGTATTTATAACTGTTCATTCTAACCAGCAATATGTATTTATAACTGTTCTTTCTAACCTGCAGCGTTTGTTTATACCTGTTCATTCTAACCAGCAGCATGTATTTATAACTGTTCTTTCTAACCTGCAGCGTTTGTTTATACCTGTTCATTCTAACCAGCAGCATGTATTTATAACTGTTCATTCTAACCAGCAGCTTGTGTTTATACCTGTTCATTCTAACCAGCAGCATGTGTTTAAAACTGTTCATTCTAACCAGCAGAATGTATTTATAACTGTTCATTCTATCAATCAACATGTATTTATAACTGTTCATTCTAACCAACAGCATGTATTTATAACAGTTCATTCTATCCAGCAACATTTATTTGTAAATGTTCATTTTAAGCGGCAGCATGTATTTATAACGTTCATTCTAACCTGTAGCGTGTGTTTATACATGTTCATTCTAACCAGCAGCATGTATTTATAACTGTTCATTCTAACCAGCAGCATGTGTTTAAGACTGTTCATTCTAACCAGCAGCATGTGTTTATAACTGTTCATTCTAACTTGCAACATGTGTTTATAACTGTTCATTCTAAACAGCAGCATTTGTTTATAACTGTACATTCTAACCAGCAGCATGTGATTATAAATGTTCATTCTAAAAGGCTGCATGTGTTTATAACTGTTCATTCTAACCAGCAGCATGTATTTATAACTTTCCATTCCATCCAGCAGCATGTGTTTATAACTGTTCATTTTATCCAGCAGCATGTATTAATAACTGTTCTTTCTATCCTGCAACATGTAATTATAACTGTTCATTCTAACCGGCAGCATTTATTTATAACTGTTCATTCTAATCAGCAGAATGTATTTATAACTGTTCATTCTATCCAGCAACATGTATTTATAACTATTCATTCTAACCGGCAGCATGTATTTATAACTTTTCATTCTAACCAGCAGCATGTGTTTATAACTGTTCATTCTAACCAGCAGCATGTATTTGTAACTGTTCATTCTAACCAGCAGCATGTATTTATAACTGTTCATTCTTTCCAGCAGCATGTATTTATAACTGTTTATTCTTTCCAGCAGCATGTCTTTTTAACTGCTCATTCTAACCAGCAGCATGTATTTATAGCTGTTCATTCTAACCAGCAGCACATTTTTCTAACTGTTCATTCTAACCAGCAGCATGTGTTTGTAACTGTTCATTCTAACCAGCAGCATGTGTTTATAACTGTTCATTCTAACCAGCAGCAAGAGTTTATATCTGTTCATTCTAACCAGCAGCACATTTTTTAACTGTTCATTCTAACCAGCAGCATGTATTTATAAATGTTCATTCTAACCAGCAGCATGTATTTATATCTGTTCATTCTATTCAGCAGCATGTATTTTTAACTGTTCATTCTAACCAGCAGCATGTGTTTAAAACTGTTCATTCTAACCAGCAGCATGTGTTTATAACTGTTCATTCTAAACAGCAGCATTTGTTTATAACTGTACATTCTAACCAGCAGCATGTGATTATAAATGTTCATTCTAAAAGGCTGCATGTGTTTATAACTGTTCATTCTAACCAGCAGCATGTATTTATAACTGTCCATTCTATCCAGCAGCATGTGTTTATAACTGTTCATTTTATCCAGCAGCATGTATTAATAACTGTTCTTTCTATCCTGCAACATTTAATTGTAACTGTTCATTCTAACCGGCAGCATTTATTTATAACTGTTCATTCTAATCAGCAGAATGTATTTATAACTGTTCATTCTATCCAGCAACATGTATTTATAACTGTTCATTCTAACCGGCAGCATGTATTTATAACTTTTCATTCTAACCAGCAGCATGTGTTTATAACTGTTCAATCTAACCAGCAGCATGTATTTGTAACTGTTCATTCTAACCAGCAGCATGTATTTATAACTGTTCATTCTTTCCAGCAGCATGTATTTATAACTGTTTATTCTTTCCAGCAGCATGTCTTTTTAACTGCTCATTTTAACCAGCAGCATGTATTTATAGCTGTTCATTCTAACCAGCAGCACATTTTTCTAACTGTTCATTCTAACCAGCAGCATGTGTTTGTAACTGTTCATTCTAACCAGCAGCATGTGTTTATAACTGTTCATTCTAACCAGCAGCAAGAGTTTATATCTGTTCATTCTAACCAGCAGCACATTTTTTTAACTGTTCATTCTAACCAGCAGCATGTGATTATAAATGTTCATTCTAAAAGGCTGCATGTGTTTATAACTGTTCATTCTAACCAGCAGCATGTATTTATAACTGTCCATTCTATCCAGCAGCATGTGTTTATAACTGTTCATTTTATCCAGCAGCATGTATTAATAACTGTTCTTTCTATCCTGCAACATGTAATTATAACTGTTCATTCTAACCGGCAGCATGTATTTATAACTGTTCATTCTAATCAGCAGAATGTATTTATAACTGTTCATTCTATCCAGCAACATGTATTTATAACTGTTCATTCTAACCGGCAGCATGTATTTATAACTGTTCATTCTAACCAGCAGCATGTGTTTATAACTGTTCATTCTAACCAGCAGCATGTATTTGTAACTGTTCATTCTAACCAGCAGCATGTATTTATAACTGTTCATTCTTTCCAGCAGCATGTATTTATCACTTTTTATTCTTTCCAGCAGCATGTCTTTTTAACTGCTCATTCTAACCAGCAGCATGTATTTATAACTGTTCATTCTAACCACAGCACATTTTTCTAACTGTTCATTCTAACCAGCAGCATGTGTTTATAACTGTTCATTCTAACCAGCAGCATGTGTTTATAGCTGTTCATTCTAACCAGCAGCAAGAGTTTATATCTGTTAATTCTAACCAGCAGCACATTTTTTTAACTGTTCATTCTAACCAGCAGCATGTATTTATAAATGTTGATTCTAACCAGCAGAATGTATTTATAACTGTTCATTCTATCCATCAACATTGTTTTTATAACTGTTCATTCTAACCGGAAGCATGTATTTTTAACTGTTCATTCTAACCAACAGCATGTATTTATAACAGTTCATTCTATCCAGCAACATTTATTTGTAAATGTTCATTTTAACTGGCAGCATGTATTTATAACGTTCATTCTAACCTGCAGCGTTTGTTTATACCTGTTCATTCTAACCAGCAGCATGTATTTATAACTGTTCATTCTAAGAAGCAGCATGTATTTATAACTGTTCATTCTTTCCAGCAGCATGTATTTATAACTGTTCATTCTAACCACCAGCATGTATTTATAACTGTTCATTCTAACAAGCAGCATGTGTTTAAAACTGTTCATTCTAACCAGCAGCATGTATTTATAACTGTCCATTCTAACTTGCAACATGTGTTTATAACTGTTCATTCTAACCAGCAGCATTTGTTTATAACTGTACATTCTAACCAGCAGCATGTGATTATAAATGTTCATTCTAAAAGGCTGCATGTGTTTATAACTGTTCATTCTAACCAGCAGCATGTATTAATAACTGTTCTTTCTATCCTGCAACATGTAATTATAACTGTTCATTCTAACCGGCAGCATGTATTTATAACTGTTCATTCTAATCAGCAGAATGTATTTATAACTGTTCATTATATCCAGCAACATGTATTTATAACTGTTCATTCTAACCGGCAGCATGTATTTATAACTGTTCATTCTAACCAGCAGCATGTGTTTATACCTGTTCATTCTAACCAGCAGCATGTATTTATAACTGTTCATTCTAACCAGCAATATGTATTTATAACTGTTCATTCTAACCAGCAGCATGTGTTTATAACTGTTCATTCTAACCAGCAGCATGTATTTATAACTGTTCATTCTAACCAGCAATATGTATTTATAACTGTTCATTCTAACCAGCAGCATGTATTTATAACTGTTCTTTCTAACCTGCAGCGTTTGTTTATACCTGTTCATTCTAACCAGCAGCATGTATTTATAACTGTTCATTCTAACCAGCAGCTTGTGTTTATACCTGTTCATTCTAACCAGCAGCATGTGTTTAAAACTGTTCATTCTAACCAGCAGAATGTATTTATAACTGTTCATTCTATCCATCAACATGTATTTATAACTGTTCATTCTAACCGGAAGCATGTATTTTTAACTGTTCATTCTAACCAACAGCATGTATTTATAACACTTCATTCTATCCAGCAACATTTATTTGTAAATGTTCATTTTAACCGGCAGATTGTATTTATAACGTTCATTCTAACCTGCAGCGTGTGTTTATACCTGTTCATTCTAACCAGCAGAATGTATTTATAACTGTTCATTCTATCCATCAACATTGTTTTTATAACTGTTCATTCTAACCAGCAGCATGTATTTATAACTGTTCATTCTAACCAGCAGCATGTGTTTAAAACTGTTCATTCTAACCAGCAGCATGTGTTTATAACTGTCCATTCTAACTTGCAACATGTGTTTATAACTGTTCATTCTAACCAGCAGCATTTGTTTATAACTGTTCATTCTAACCAGCAGCATGTGATTATAAATGTTCATTCTAAAAGGCTGCATGTGTTTATAACTGTTCATTCTAACCAGCAGCATGTATTTATAACTGTCCATTCTATCCAGCAGCATGTGTTTATAACTGTTCTTTCTATCCTGCAACATGTAATTATAACTGTTCATTCTAACCGGCAGCATGTATTTATAACTGTTCATTCTAATCAGCAGAATGTATTTATAACTGTTCATTCTATCCAGCAACATGTATTTATAACTGTTCATTCTAACCGGCAGCATGTATTTATAACTGTTCATTCTAACCAGCAGCATGTGTTTATAACTGTTCATTCTAACCAGCAGCATGTATTTGTAACTGTTCATTCTAACCAGCAGCATGTATTTATAACTGTTCATTCTTTCCAGCAGCATGTATTTATAACTGTTTATTCTTTCCAGCAGCATGTCTTTTTAACTGCTCATTCTAACCAGCAGCATGTATTTATAACTGTTCATTCTAACCAGCAGCACATTTTTCTAACTGTTCATTCTAACCAGCAGCATGTGTTTATAACTGTTCATTCTAACCAGCAACATGTGTTTATAGCTGTTCATTCTAACCAGCAGCAAGAGTTTATATCTGTTAATTCTAACCAGCAGCACATTTTTTTAACTGTTCATTCTAACCAGCAGCATGTATTTATAAATGTTCATTCTAACCAGCAGCATGTATTTATATCTGTTCATTCTATTCAGCAGCATGTATTTATAACTGTTCATTCTATTCATCAACATGTATTTATAACTGTTCATTCTAACCAGCAGCATGTGTTTATAACTGTTCATTCTAACCAGCAGCAAGTGTTTATGTCTGTTAATTCTAACCAGCAGCACATTTTTTTTAACTGTTCATTCTAACCAGCAGCATGTATTTATAAATGTTCATTCTAACCAGCAGCATGTATTTATAACTGTTCATTCTAACCAGCAGCATGTGTTTATAACTGTTCATTAAAACCAGCAGCATGTATTTATAACTGTTCATTCTAACCAGCAGCATGTATTTATAACTGTTCATTCTAACCAGCAGCATGTGTTTATAACTGTTCATTCTAACCAGCAGAATGTATTTATAACTGTTCATTCTATCCATCAACATGTATTTATAACTGTTCATTCTAACCGGCAGCATGTATTTATAACTGTTCATTCTAACAAACAGCATATGTTTATAACTGTTCATTCTCTCCAGCAGCATGTATTAATAACTGTTAATTCTATCCAGCAACATGTAATTATAACTCTTCATTCTAACCGGAAGCATGTATTTTTAACTGTTCATTCTAACCAACATCATGTATTTATAACAGTTCATTCTATCCAGCAACATTTATTTGTAAATGTTCATTTTAACCGGCAGCATGTATTTATAACTGTTCATTCTAACCAGCAATATGTATTTATAACTGTTCTTTCTAACCTGCAGCGTTTGTTTATACCTGTTCATTCTAACCAGCAGCATGTATTTATAACTGTTCTTTCTAACCTGCAGCGTTTGTTTATACCTGTTCATTCTAACCAGCAGCATGTATTTATAACTGTTCATTCTAACCAGCAGCTTGTGTTTATAACTGTTCATTCTAACCAACAGCATGTATTTATAACAGTTCATTCTATCCAGCAACATTTATTTGTAAATGTTCATTTTAAGCGGCAGCATGTATTTATAACGTTCATTCTAACCTGCAGCGTGTGTTTATACATGTTCATTCTAACCAGCAGCATGTATTTATAACTGTTCATTCTAACCAGCAGCATGTGTTTAAGACTGTTCATTCTAACCAGTAGCATGTGTTTATAACTGTTCATTCTAACTTGCAACATGTGTTTATAACTGTTCATTCTAAACAGCAGCATTTGTTTATAACTGTACATTCTAACCAGCAGCATGTGATTATAAATGTTCATTCTAAAAGGCTGCATGTGTTTATAACTGTTCATTCTAACCAGCAGCATGTATTTATAACTTTCCATTCTATCCAGCAGCATGTGTTTATAACTGTTCATTTTATCCAGCAGCATGTATGAATAACTGTTCTTTCTATCCTGCAACATGTAATTATAACTGTTCATTCTAACCGGCAGCATTTATTTATAACTGTTCATTCTAATCAGCAGAATGTATTTATAACTGTTCATTCTATCCAGCAACATGTATTTATAACTATTCATTCTAACCGGCAGCATGTATTTATAACTTTTCATTCTAACCAGCAGCATGTGTTTATAACTGTTCAATCTAACCAGCAGCATGTATTTGTAACTGTTCATTCTAACCAGCAGCATGTATTTATAACTGTTCATTCTTTCCAGCAGCATGTATTTATAACTGTTTATTCTTTCCAGCAGCATGTCTTTTTAACTGCTCATTCTAACCAGCAGCATGTATTTATAGCTGTTCATTCTAACCAGCAGCACATTTTTCTAACTGTTCATTCTAACCAGCAGCATGTGTTTGTAACTGTTCATTCTAACCAGCAGCATGTGTTTATAACTGTTCATTCTAACCAGCAGCAAGAGTTTATATCTGTTCATTCTAACCAGCAGCACATTTTTTTAACTGTTCATTCTAACCAGCAGCATGTATTTATAAATGTTCATTCTAACCAGCAGCATGTATTTATATCTGTTCATTCTATTCAGCAGCATGTATTTATAACTGTTCATTCTAACCAGCAGCATGTGTTTAAAACTGTTCATTCTAACTTACAACATGTGTTTATAACTGTTCATTCTAAACAGCAGCATTTGTTTATAACTGTACATTCTAACCAGCAGCATGTGATTATAAATGTTCATTCTAAAAGGCTGCATGTGTTTATAACTGTTCATTCTAACCAGCAGCATGTATTTATAACTGTCCATTCTATCCAGCAGCATGTGTTTATAACTGTTCATTTTATCCAGCAGCATGTATTAATAACTGTTCTTTCTATCCTGCAACATTTAATTGTAACTGTTCATTCTAACCGGCAGCATTTATTTATAACTGTTCATTCTAATCAGCAGAATGTATTTATAACTGTTCATTCTATCCAGCAACATGTATTTATAACTGTTCATTCTAACCGGCAGCATGTATTTATAACTTTTCATTCTAACCAGCAGCATGTGTTTATAACTGTTCAATCTAACCAGCAGCATGTATTTGTAACTGTTCATTCTAACCAGCAGCATGTATTTATAACTGTTCATTCTTTCCAGCAGCATGTATTTATAACTGTTTATTCTTTCCAGCAGCATGTCTTTTTAACTGCTCATTTTAACCAGCAGCATGTATTTATAGCTGTTCATTCTAACCAGCAGCACATTTTTCTAACTGTTCATTCTAACCAGCAGCATGTGTTTGTAACTGTTCATTCTAACCAGCAGCATGTGTTTATAACTGTTCATTCTAACCAGCAGCAAGAGTTTATATCTGTTCATTCTAACCAGCAGCACATTTTTTAACTGTTCATTCTAACCAGCAGCATGTATTTATAAATGTTCATTCTAACCAGCAGCATGTATTTATATCTGTTCATTCTATTCAGCAGCATGTATTTTTAACTGTTCATTCTAACCAGCAGCATGTGTTTAAAACTGTTCATTCTAACCAGCAGCATGTGTTTATAACTGTTCATTCTAACTTGCAACATGTGTTTATAACTGTTCATTCTAAACAGCAGCATTTGTTTATAACTGTACATTCTAACCAGCAGCATGTGATTATAAATGTTCATTCTAAAAGGCTGCATGTGTTTATAACTGTTCATTCTAACCAGCAGCATGTATTTATAACTGTCCATTCTATCCAGCAGCATGTGTTTATAACTGTTCATTTTATCCAGCAGCATGTATTAATAACTGTTCTTTCTATCCTGCAACATGTAATTGTAACTGTTCATTCTAACCGGCAGCATATGTTTATAACTGTTCATTCTCTACAGCAGCATGTATTAATAACTGTTAATTCTATCCAGCAACATGTAATTATAACTCTTCATTCTATCCGGAAGCATGTATTTTTAACTGTTCATTCTAACCAACAGCATGTATTTATAACAGTTCATTCTATCCAGCAACATTTATTTGTAAATGTTCATTTTAACCGGCAGCATGTATTTATAACTGTTCATTCTAACCTGCAGCGTTTGTTTATACCTGTTCATTCTAACCAGCAGCATGTATTTATAACTGTTCGTTCTAACCAGCAATATGTATTTATAACTGTTCATTCTAACCAGCAGCATGTGTTTATAACTGTTCATTCTAACCAGCAGCATGTATTTATAACTGTTCATTCTAACCAGCAGCATGTATTTATAACAGTTCATTCTTTCCAGCAGCATGTATTTATAACTGTTCATTTTTTCCAGCAGCAAGTCTTTTTAACTGCTCATTCTAACCAGCAGCATGTATTTATAACTGTTCATTCTAACTAGCAGCACATTTTTCTAACTGTTCATTCTAACCAGCAGCATGTATTTATAACTGTTCATTCTAACCAGCAGCATGTATTTATAACTGTTCATTCTAACTAGCAGCACATTTTTCTAACTGTTAACTCTATCCAGCAACATGTAATTATAACTCTTCATTCTAACCAGCAGCATGTATTTATAACTGTTCTTTCTAACCAGCAATATGTATTTATAACTGTTCATTCTAACCAGCAGCATGTATTTATAACTGTTCATTCTAACCTGCAGCGTTTGTTTATAACTGTTCATTCTAACCAGCAGCATGTATTTATAACTGTTCATTCTAACCAGCAGCTTGTGTTTATACCTGTTCATTCTAACAACCAATATGTATTTATAACTGTTCATTCTAACCAGCAGCATGTATTTATAACTGTTCATTCTAACTAGCAGCACATTTTTATAACTGTTCATTCTAACCAGCAGCATGTATTTATAACTGTTCATTCTAACCAGCAGCATGTATTTATAACTGTTCATTCTAACTAGCAGCACATTTTTCTAACTGTTAATTCTATCCAGCAACATGTAATTATAACTCTTCATTCTAACCAGCAGCATGTATTTATAACTGTTCATTCTAACCAGCAATATGTATTTATAACTGTTCATTCTAACCAGCAGCATGTATTTATAACTGTTCATTCTAACCTGCAGCGTTTGTTTATAACTGTTCATTCTAACCAGCAGCATGTATTTATAACTGTTCATTCTAACCAGCAGCTTGTGTTTATAACTGTTCATTCTAACAACCAATATGTATTTATAACTGTTCATTCTAACCAGCAGCATGTATTTATATCTTTTCATTCTATTCAGCAGCATGTATTTATAACTGTTCATTCTAACCAGCAGCAAGTGTTTTTATCTGTTCATTTTAACCAGCAGCACATTTTTTTATAACTGTTCATTCTAACCAGCAGCATGTTTTTATAACTGTTCATTCTAACCAGCTGCATGTATTTATAACTGTTCATTCTAACCATTAGCATTTATTTATAACTGTTCATTCTAACCAGCAACATGTGTTTATAACTGTTCATTCTAAAAGCTGTGTGTATTTATAACTGTTCATTCTAACCATCAACATGTATTTATATCTGTTCATTCTAACCAGCAACATGTGTGCATAACATTTCATTCTAACCAGCAGCATGTTCATAACTGTTCATTCTATTCAGCAGCATGTGTTTATAAATGTTCATTCTAACCAGCAGCATGTGTTTATAACTGTTCATTCTAACCAGCAGCATGTATTTATAACTGTTCATTCTAACCAGCAGCATGTGTTTAAAACTGTTCATTCTAACCAGCAGCATGTATTTATAACTGTTCATTCTATCCATCAACATGTATTTATAACTGTTCATTTTAACCGCAGCATGTATTTATAACTGTTCATTCTCACCGCAGCATGTGTTTATAACTGTTCATTCTAACCAGCAGCATGTATTTATAACTGTTCATTCTAACCAGCTGTCACGATCTTCAAAACGGACTAACCAGCAGCATGTCGGGTTGAGTGAAACATGTTTATTAGTTCAACCCACCGAAACAAGAAACAAGAAACAAGAAACAAGAAACAAGAAACAAAGATCGTTCTTGCACTGTGTGGCACATAGACACCTACAAACAAAGTTAACTTCCCACACAGAAGGAGGGAAAAGGGGCTACTTAAGTATGGTTCCCAATCAGAGACAACGATAGACAGCTGTCCCTGATTGAGAGCCATACCCGGCCAAAACAAAGAAATACTAATTAGAACATAGAATGCCCACCCCAAATCACACCCTGACCAAACCAAAATGAGACATAAAAAGGCTCATACAGGTCAAGGCGTGACACCAGCAGCATGTATTTATAATTGTTCATTCTAACCACTAATATGTATTTATAACTGTTCATTCTAACCAGCAGCGTGTGTTTATACCTGTTCATTCTATCCGGCAGCTTGTATTTATAACTGTTCATTCTAACCACCAATATGTATTTATAACTGTTCATTCTAACCAGCAGCTTGTGTTTATACCTGTTCATTCTAACCAGCAGCATGTATTTTTATAACTGTTCATTCTAACCACCAATATGTATTTATAACTGTTCATTCTAACCAGCAGCATGTGCTTATAATTGTTCATTCTAACCTGCAGCGTGTGTTTATACCTGTTCATTCTAACCAGCAATATGTATTTATAACTGTTCATTCTAACCAGCAGCATGTATTTATAACTGTTCATTCTAACCGGCAGGATGTATTTATAACTGTTCATTCTATCCATCAACATGTATTTATAACTGTTCATTCTAACCGACAGCATGTATTTATAACTGTTCATTCTAACCAGCAGCATGTATTTATAACTGTTCATTCTAACCTGCAGCGTGTGTTTATACCTGTTCATTCTAACCAGCAGCATGTATTTTTAACTGTTCATTCTAACCACCAATATGTATTTATAACTGTTCATTCTAACCAGCAGCTTGTGTTTATACCTGTTCATTCTTACCAGCAGCATGTGTTTATAACTGTTCATTCTAACTATTAGCATGTATTTATAACTGTTTATTCTAACCAGCAGCATGTGTTTATAACTGTTCATTCTAACCAGCAGCATGTATTTATAACTGTTCATTCTATTCAGCATCATGTGTTCATTACTGTTCATTCTAACTAGCAGCATGTGTTTATAACTGTTCATTCTAACCACCAGCATGTATTTATAACTGTTCATTCTAACCAGCAGCATGTTTATAACTGTTCATTCTAACCAGCAGCATGTGTTTAAAACTGTTCATTCTAACCAGCAGCATGTATTTATAACTGTTCATTCTATCCATCAACATGTATTTATAACTGTTCATTCTAACCGGCAGCATGTATTTATAACTGTTCATTCTATCCCGCAGCATGTGTTTATAACTGTTCATTCTAACCAGCAGCATGTATTTATAACTGTTCATTCTAACCAGCAGCATGTATTTATAACTGTTCATTCTTTCCAGCAGCATGTATTTATAACTGTTCATTCTTTCCAGCAGCAAGTCTTTTTAACTGCTCATTCTAACCAGCAGCATGTATTTATAACTGTTCATTCTAACCAGCAGCATGTATTTATAACTGTTCATTCTAAATAGCAGCACATTTTTCTAACTGTTAACTCTATCCAGCAACATGTAATTATAACTCTTCATTCTAACCAGCAGCATGTATTTATAACTGTTCTTTCTAACCAGCAATATGTATTTATAACTGTTCATTCTAACCAGCAGCATGTATTTATAACTGTTCATTCTAACCTGCAGCGTTTGTTTATACCTGTTCATTCTAACCAGCAGCATGTATTTATAACTGTTCATTCTAACCAGCAGCTTGTGTTTATACCTGTTCATTCTAACAACCAATATGTATTTATAACTGTTCATTCTAACCGGCAGCATGTATTTATAACTGTTCATTCTAACTAGCAGCACATTTTTCTAACTGTTCATTCTAACCAGCAGCATGTATTTATAACTGTTCATTCTAACCAGCAGCATGTATTTATAACTGTTCATTCTAACTAGCAGCACATTTTTCTAACTGTTAACTCTATCCAGCAACATGTAATTATAACTCTTCATTCTAACCAGCAGCATGTATTTATAACTGTTCTTTCTAACCAGCAATATGTATTTATAACTGTTCATTCTAACCAGCAGCATGTATTTATAACTGTTCATTCTAACCTGCAGCGTTTGTTTATACCTGTTCATTCTAACCAGCAGCATGTATTTATAACTGTTCATTCTAACCAGCAGCTTGTGTTTATACCTGTTCATTCTAACAACCAATATGTATTTATAACTGTTCATTCTAACCGGCAGCATGTATTTATATCTTTTCATTCTATTCAGCAGCATGTATTTACAACGGTTCATTCTAACCAGCAGCAAGTGTTTTTATCTGTTCATTTTAACCAGCAGCACATTTTGTTTAACTGTTCATTCTAACCAGCAGCATGTTTTTATAACTGTTCATTCTAAAAAGCTGCATGTATTTATAACTGTTCATTCTAACCATAAGCATTTATTTATAACTGTTCATTTTAACCAGCAACATGTGTTTATAACTGTTCATTCTAAAAAGCTGTGTGTATTTATAACTGTTCATTCGAACCATCAACATGTATTTATATCTGTTCATTCTAACCAGCAACATGTGTGCATAACATTTCATTCTAACCAGCAGCATGTTCATAACTGTTCATTCTATTCAGCAGCATGTGTTTATAAATGTTCATTCTAACCAGCAGCATGTGTTTATAACTGTTCATTCTAACCAGCAGCATGTATTTATAACTGTTCATTCTAACCAGCAGCATGTGTTTAAAACTGTTCATTCTAACCAGCAGCATGTATTTATAACTGTTCATTCTATCCATCAACATGTATTTATAACTGTTCATTTTAACCGGCAGCATGTATTTATAACTGTTCATTCTCACCGGCAGCATGTGTTTATAACTGTTCATTCTAACCGGCAGCATGTATTTATAACTGTTCATTCTAACCAGCTGTCACGATCTTCAAAAACGGACCAAGGCGCAGCGTGCCGGGTTGAGTGAAACATGTTTATTAGTTCAACCCACCGAAACAAGAAACAAGAAACAAGAAACAAGAAACAAGAAACAAAGATCGTTCTTGCACTGTGTGGCACATAGACACCTACAAACAAAGTTAACTTCCCACACAGAAGGAGGGAAAAGGGGCTACTTAAGTATGGTTCCCAATCAGAGACAACGATAGACAGCTGTCCCTGATTGAGAGCCATACCCGCCAAAACAAAGAAATACTAATTAGAACATAGAATGCCCACCCCCAAATCACACCTGACCAAACCAAAATGAGACATAAAAAGGCTCATACAGGTCAAGGCGTGACACCAGCAGCATGTATTTATAATTGTTCATTCTAACCACTAATATGTATTTATAACTGTTCATTCTAACCAGCAGCGTGTGTTTATACCTGTTCATTCTATCCGGCAGCTTGTATTTATAACTGTTCATTCTAACCACCAATATGTATTTATAACTGTTCATTCTAACCAGCAGCTTGTGTTTATACCTGTTCATTCTAACCAGCAGCATGTATTTTTATCTGTTCATTCTAACCACCAATATGTATTTATAACTGTTCATTCTAACCAGCAGCATGTGCTTATAATTGTTCATTCTAACCTGCAGCGTGTGTTTATACCTGTTCATTCTAACCAGCAATATGTATTTATAACTGTTCATTCTAACCAGCAGCATGTATTTATAACTGTTCATTCTAACCGGCAGGATGTATTTATAACTGTTCATTCTATCCATCAACATGTATTTATAACTGTTCATTCTAACCGACAGCATGTATTTATAACTGTTCATTCTAACCAGCAGCATGTATTTATAACTGTTCATTCTAACCTGCAGCGTGTGTTTATACCTGTTCATTCTAACCAGCAGCATGTATTTTTAACTGTTCATTCTAACCACCAATATGTATTTATAACTGTTCATTCTAACCAGCAGCTTGTGTTTATACCTGTTCATTCTTACCAGGAGCATGTGTTTATAACTGTTCATTCTAACTATTAGCATGTATTTATAACTGTTTATTCTAACCAGCAGCATGTGTTTATAACTGTTCATTCTAACCAGCAGCATGTATTTATAACTGTTCATTCTATTCAGCATCATGTGTTCATTACTGTTCATTCTAACTAGCAGCATGTGTTTATAACTGTTCATTCTAACCACCAGCATGTATTTATAACTGTTCATTCTAACCAGCAGCATGTATTTATAACTGTTCATTCTAACCAGCAGCATGTGTTTAAAACTGTTCATTCTAACCAGCAGCATGTATTTATAACTGTTCATTCTATCCATCAACATGTATTTATAACTGTTCATTCTAACCGGCAGCATGTATTTATAACTGTTCATTCTAACCGGCAGCATGTGTTTATAACTGTTCATTCTAACCGGCAGCATGTATTTATAACTGTTCATTCTAACCAGCAGCATGTGTTTATAACTGTTCATTTTAACCGGGAGCATGTTTTTATAACTGTTCATTGTAACCGGCAGCATGTATTTATAACTGTTCATTCTAACCGGCAGCATGTATTTATAACTGTTCATTCTAACCAGCAGCATGTGTTTATAACTGTTCATTTTAACCGGCAGCATGTATTTATAACTGTTCATTTTAACCGGCAACTTTGTTTTATAACTGTTCATTCTAACCGGCAGCATGTATTTTTAACTGTTCATTCTTACCAGCAGCATGTGTTTATTACTGTTCATTCTAACTATTAGCATGTATTTATAACTGTTTATTCTAACCAGCAGCATGTATTTATAACTGTTCATTCTAACCAGCAGCATGTATTTATATCGGTTCATTCTAACCAGCAGCATGTATTTATATCTGTTAATTCTATCCAGGACATACAGAGCTAGTCTAATTGCTCTTGTGTGGCCATGTTCCAGAATCCCTAATCCCAGAGCAGGGCAGCAGCCTAAACCCTGCATCACTCTCTCCCACAGACACATATAGATATATACACACACTCACGCACACAAACACACAAACACACACTAAGGTGTAGGATCTGACTCACTTACTCTCCATGATGAGTGCTCAACCTCCACTCTTTTCGGCCTCTCTCTCTCTCTACTGCAGCATCTCCTTCTCTCTCTCTCTCTCTCTCTCTCTCTCTCTCTCTCTCTCTCTCTCTCTCTCTCTCTCTCTCTCTCTCTCTCTCTCTCTCTCGCTACTGCAGCGCTTTGACATGTTTATTTGGACAGATGCAGTAAATCCCGACCTTCAGGTGAGGCGTCCTTGGCCACACTGGGGAGGCATGAGGCCTGCCTTGCTCCAATGATAATTTGTGGTTTCGTCGGATGTTTGCCGGCCTACAAAGACGCCTCAGAAAGGACGAAGGGCCGGCCCGGGCTGGAACCAGCGAGTTCCATTA
Source organism: Brachymystax lenok tsinlingensis (assembly GCA_030435695.1). Lineage (NCBI taxonomy): Eukaryota > Metazoa > Chordata > Actinopteri > Salmoniformes > Salmonidae > Brachymystax > Brachymystax lenok. The sequence continues at coordinate 107,073,180 of CM059791.1, forward strand.
CAAATAAGCCAAGGACCTTCGTTCTTCTTTAAAGAAGGAAAATATTTTCACTTTATTTTCCGGAATTAGCTTTGGCACTCGCTTGGAAACTGTTTTAATGTGAGACTGTGTGTAAACCCAATTTTAGAGAGAGGAAGAATACGTTAGAGAAGGCTGACGGTAACATACTTAATTCCACACTTGAGATACACAAGTAAATACATCGGAATGGCCAGAAAGTAAATGTATGGTAAGAGGCATGAGCACTTCTCTTGTTTCTTAAGGGAAATGTCAGAAATGACGCACACACACACACACACAGTAGTAACTCTAACTACCACTTTTTAAACCAATGCTTGGACCACACATCATACACTGCATGTCACAGAGTTGAACCCACTAGCAAAACAGCTTTTGTTTACGCTAAGCTAACCATGACCACCTGAGCTTAATGCCAACTGCTACTATCTGGGATCATAGAATAGGTACCCAGCTATGCCGCTGCATTAGTAGTATGTTCACATATACAGATTTTGCTATGTTGTAACTAAACAGATATGACTAGACGTATGGTGATTGGATTAGAGAAATTGTATGCCTTTTGTTTTGTTTTGGGCCATGCAAAGTGATGTTAAAACCTCTTAGGGATCGCGGACCGCTAGCGGTTCACCTACGACAACATCTGGTAAAATTGCAGAGCGCCAAATTCAAAATACAAAAATAGTAATATTAAACATTCATGAAAATACAAGTGTTATACATCATTCAAAAGCTTAGAATCTTGGTAATCGAACCGCGTTGTCGGATTTACAATAGGCTTCACGGCGATTGTCTGAGGACAGCGCCCCCCTTCCAACATATTATTTAAACCAGCACTGGCGTTACAAAATCAAAAATAGCAATAAAATAAATCACTTACCTTTGAAGATCTTCTTCTGTTTGCAATCCCAAGGGTCCCAGCTAAACATAGAATGGTCGTTTTGTTCAATAAAGTCCTTCTTTATATTCCAAAAAGTAAGTTTAGTTGGCGCCATTGAGTTCTGTAATCCACTCGTTCAACATGCAGACAAAGTAATCCAAAAACTTACCGGTAAAGTGCGTCCAAACAAGTCAAACAATGTTTCTAATTAATCCTTAGGCTGTCTAATATCTAAATAAACAATAATATTTCAGACGGAGAATAGTATGTTCAATAGAGAAGAGAAATAACGAAAAGCGCCCACCTCATTCACGCACACCAAAACACTAGTGTCCTAATCAGCAACCACTTGGATAAACTGCAATTTCTTGTTCGTTTTTCAAAAAACAAGCCTGAAACCATGTCTAAAGACTGTTGACATCTAGTGGAAGCCATAGGAACTGCAATCTGGGAGCTATTTTCCTGTATAGTCAACAGGGACTCATTGGAAAGACCTGTGACCTAAAACAAAAATGATTTCCGGATGGATTTTCCTATATGTATATCCTATCTTCTGGGCCTGAGTAACAGGGAGTTTACTTTGGGCACGTCAGACTCTCCGTACTTCCGCACACTGCCCCCTAGCCTTAAGAGGACGATGAGAGATATTGGGATTTGATGATCTGGAAGAAGAAAAGCTGTGTTGAAACTTCAGGGATAGAGTGATCTCCTGATGTACGTTTGTATGATAGTGGTGTATGCCGTTAAGACTTTTAAATGGAAACGAACGGTAGTCCTCATATTTCTGAGTAATATTAATTGAATTATTAATTGGTGAGTGGTCTAATGGTAAATGTTATTCACGCTACACATAGCATATATACTGTGCAACTCTGAGCTAAGGTTAAATAATGCTCTTTGTCTTTTAGCGCCCTAATAATGGCATAACGGTAAACATTGACATGTGCAACTTATAGTATTCAGAGTGGTGATGCAAGGCTCGCTACCTTGACTAGAACCATCAGATATGCTTATGGGCCTATACCATCCACATGATAATGGAGTCAGATTGAATTATGGCGAAATTCCTCCTACAATAATTCTCTAATTCTCTGTAATAAAAATTATCTGAAAAATAAAAACTAGCAGGGTTAGGTTTTCAGAAGACTGAGGAGGGTTTTCCTCTAACTTTTTACCTGGGCTTTTTTCCTTTCATATTTATTTTGATCCTGACAAACTCTTGAGGTCCTGCTGATGACAAGCATACCAATAACACGGTGCAGGAAACAACTACTACTAGGTCTCAGAGTGATGTCACGTATTGAACGGTACTAGTGCACATCTCAAACTATCTAGCCATTTCACATCGACAACATAAACAACATGTGAAAAGGAAAGTGTGGGGATTTGGGGAAACACCCTGAATTAGCTGAATTAGAAACATATGTTGTTAAAAAAAACGGTCAACCTTTTCTTCTTAAAGCGAGGCCAGTTCAGACATAAAACCTGAGTGTTCATCTGGCGTCAGGCGTTGTCACAAACTGATATTGCACCAATTAGATTAATCTCTCTACCTTTACATGGCGGTCTATTTAAGTTGACCATTTCCCCTCATACTGTATGTCCTCTGATGGCTGGCGTGCGTAAGCTATGCATTAGGTCTTCTTGCTAATGTCCTGTTTCCGTAACATGCGTTACGTGCTATGCTAGTCTAATTTTGTTAGCCCACCACCACCTCAGCCTCCACCTGTTTGGCTCTACATTTGTTTCAGTCAGGGGGATTTATACAGGATATTGAGATCGCTGTCTGTCGTTATGTTATTATCGGTAGATTCTTGCTCAGGCAGTGAGATCGGGGAGACCTGGGGCAATAAAGGTGCCAATTGTAACACAGTGGGTGTTTTCCAATACTACCGTGCTACACACTCCCATGCTGCGAGTCCGTTGATCGAGGGCATTATTTTACATTTGATAAGCACTGCACTTCTGTGCTACTGCATTACCTTTGACCTTTTAGACTAAATTGCGTTAGAAACATGTTGGCTGCTCATGTATGCTGGACTTTCCTGGATTACGACTGTTGCATCCCCGGTTAAGAACAAGTTTATTGACAAAGTCATGAAAAATTTGAAGAATTGTATAAACTGCTTCCAGCGAGCGTTACACCACTCTAGCCGACACTTGGCATTTTCATGAGGTTCCCGACGAACAGTTCTTGTGCTGACGTTTTTTCAGAGGAAGTTTGGAACTCGGTATTGAGTGTTGCAACCGAAGACAGACGATTTTACGTCCTCCGCGCTTCATCACTTGGCTGTCCCGTTATGTGAGCTTGTGTGGCCTACCACTTCGCGGCTGAGCAGTTGTTGCTCCTAGACGTTTCCACTTCTCAATAACAGCACTTAGAGTTGGAAAGGTGGCATCGTATGATGGTGCCACATTGAAAGTCACTGAGCTCTTCAAGAAGGCCATTCTACTGCCAATGTTCGTCTATGGAGATTGCATAGCTGTGTGCTCAATGTAATACACCAGTCAGCAACGGTGTGGCTGAAATAACCAAATCCACTGTACTGTATGTACATACACTACTGTTCAAAAGTTTGGGGTCACTTAGAAACGTCCTTGTTTTTGAAAGAAAAGCACCTTCTTTGTCCATTAAAAAAAAATCTAATTGATCAAAAATACAGTGTAGACATTGTTGATGTTGTAAATGACTATTTTAGCTGGAAATTGCAGATTTTTTTATGGAATATCTACATAGGCGTACAGAGGCCCATTATCAGCAGCCATCACTCCTGTGTTCCAATGGCACGTTATGTTAGCTAATCCAAGTTTATCATTTTAAAAGGCTAATTGATCATTAGAAAACCATTGTGCAATTATGTTAGCACAGCTGACAACTGTTGTTCTGATTAAAGAAGCAATAAAACTGGCCTCCTTTAGACTAGTTGAGTATCTGGAGCATCAGCATTTGTGGGTTCGATTACAGGCTCATTGTCACTTCGTAAATCTAAATAAATGTTCTACCACAGAGACCATATTATTTTGGGAAGCCTATCTGATTCTGAGTTCAGACATTTACAGTTTGTATGTGAGTATTTTTTATAAGATATATACTTCATGATTTTCCGAGCTCCCACTCACACCAATATTTACACTAACCAATCACTCAGTAAATAATTGTATAGGCTATATATTATGTGTGTAAAAACATTTCCCAAGTCTAACTAACTAGCTAGATCATGCTAGCTAGTTACTGTTAGCGATTGTTATCTAGCACCTGAAGTTGCCATATTCCTTGCTGAAGAATCATTTCTGAAAAAACTGAACATCAGAAACCACAGGTCTTGTATTTGTCATTGTTTTATACTTGTCTGTTTGCTGGGAGTTTAGTTTCTGATCGTGTTTAACGGATAATATTCCCATGCTTGCAATTAAAACAACTGGCTAGCTAATGTTACCTTGATAGTTTAATAACCAAGGCTTAAAACAAATACACCACTGATATTTAATTACAGAATGTTTGGTTGTCATTGACTTGACAAAAACAGGAGATATACTGTAAGGGGGACATTGTAGATAACTTGCATGAGGAAATCAGCTGTTTTTGGAGATTCTGCTCCCATCCAAAATCACAACTTGATGTAAACTATGCTTTTTCACTGTAATGCTAAAGGTGACATTCTCCTGTTTTCCCTGAAGTAATTTTGAACAAGCAGTGTTTTAGTATTACATGTTCTATAATTGAAAGAAAGTGATGGCCAGCCGCTGCCGCTGCAGTAGATGCAGAACAGCCGTTAAGTCTCTCTGGATAAGAGCATCTACTAAATTACTAAAATGTAAATGTATGACAAACTATATTATACGGATTTCAGGGGGTAGCCAAGACCCCTACTCGAAGCAGGGTCTAGCGACTGTCAAGCCAACACCTTAACCATTATGCCAAGACGTCCAAACCTCTTGAAGAGGTCACTAGGTGTTGGGTTAAAGTTGCTACATTACCCCCTTCCTTCAGGAGCGTGTCCCCACGCTTCTCTATACCAAGTCCCTCACATGTACACGCCTCTCTGATGGCCTCACAGGCGCCATCCCACTTCTGACACCAATGTAGCAATTTCGGGGGTAGCCAAGACCGGGACATGAAGCCCGGGTCCAGTGACTGCCAAAACTTTAATCTTTATACCAGGTCTGAACCTCTTGACAAGGTCATTATTGTTGGGTTAAAGTCTCTACAATATGGGAAAAAATATAATAAATCATGACAGATTCAGTATTTTTTGCATTATATGCAAATCAAACTACAACAAGGAAATCAATGGATGGATTTAAATGTATTAAATTAAATGTCATACATTGCATATATTGCAGGGAAGTGAGATTGAGAAAAAAAATGCATTGATGCAAGTATAAAGAAGGATCCTATGGTGGTCCATTTCTGGGAGGGAAAGTCTGACGAGCTGATCCACTCATTACCATGTCCCTCTTAACCTAGTCACCTCTAGGTCAGGACACTCTGGACAGAGTCAATTTCCTACCAACACCCCCTCATCCACTCCAAATGTGTACCAACCTCACCATCCACAGAAATGTTCTTAATTAATTTGGGGCTATTCCCGTGGCTTCCTCCCAAATGGCCTCCTATTCCCTACATAGTGCATTACTTTTGATGGGAGCCCTATGGGCCCTGGTCAAAAGTTAATGCACTATACTGTATAGGGAATAGGGGGGCATTTGGGATGTAGACAGTGTCACCTGGTAAATCTCATGCCCACGGACCCAAATCGGAACTTCGAGGGGCTAAAGGTCACAGTCTGGCCCCTGGATTATCAAAGCCATGTTTATTTAAAGTCTACGCTCGGCAACGGACAACAAACAGAGAGACCACAGCCAATAGACTAGTAGGAGTAGTTTGGACACAAATCCTGGGGATGCAGATTAGGGGTGTGTGTGTGTGTGTGTGTGTTTGTGTGACTGAGTGTGTGACTGTGCGTGCGTGCATGCGGGGGTTTGACTGACAGGCTCTGTGTGTGTGTGTGTAGGTTCATGAGTGTGCGGCTATAATGCTGTCTGGATTGTCATTCTCAATCCAGCTGATGTTGGCTTGCTTTGCTCTGGAGTACTGCAGAGGGAATACTCCTTGGCACCTGCAACACACACACACACACATACACACACACCCCTAATACACAAAGCCTGAGTAGTTACTGGAGCAGTATGTATATTTGCCTTCCCTGGGTAAATAAACTGACCTTGATGAGCACTCAGGTAAAACTAGGTAATGAAGTCACTCATACAAAACCACTGTAACTCAGTTATTAATCTGCCATACCCCTAAAACGTTCAGCAAGGTTGCTCAAGATTCACTTTGAAATTTGTGTCCTGAGGATGTCGGAAGATGGCTTTAAAACCAGCCACTAGGGGCAACGGTGAGCGAGATTACAATCAAGTTGGCTTGGGTATTGCGCCGTCTCCGAGGGTCGAGTGTTCAATCCCAGTGAAATAACTATTTATTTATTTAACCCTATCCCAAACCTTATCCCTTCATTTAACCATTCAGAATGAATGCAGGAGGAGCTTGCATAAAGGAGGAGTGGCAAGCAGGAAAAGGAACACAGGGTGTCCAAAACACCACAACATGTGACATTTGGAGAATGGATAAATGTCAGAATCTTAAGTAAATTGGTAAAACAGTGAGATCCTGTTGAAAACGTTTCCATCTCTGTCCATGTGTTTATGTCTGAGAATTTACAACACTGTCATACTTAAGGCTGATCTCTATCCAACTAAGATTCTCCACATTCTTCCATTACACAATCTGTTAGATAAATTTAGCCTGCATTCCAAATAGCACCCTATTTCCCATATAGTCCATCACTGTTGGCCATGCCCTGGTCAAAAGTAGTGCACTAAATAGGGAATAGGGTGCCATTCGGGAAGCAGAATTAGCACTCCCTTGCAGTCACTCATGACTATCCCTTCAACCCAGAGAAGGTGATTATGGAAACATCAATAGTGTTAGCATTTGCTTGCTCTCATAAATATATCAGCCAAGCAGCCAGAGACAGTCTTCCTGGAGGTTTATAAAGGCCTCTGGCCATCAGCAGAGTAATTCATATACCTAATTACGGAGGTGTTGGAGAAACAAAAACAGAGCTGCTCCATGAATTAGTTCAGATAGAGCCTGAACTGCCCTGATCTCACTCAGATTCATTTCGTCTCTCTCTCTCTGTCTCAGTCTCCAGCTGTCGACTCGCTGTGCACTCTGTATTAGATATACAGCCATAAAGTCTCTATATTTATTTATCTGTCCTTCTCTCCCTCTCCTCCCTCTCCTCTCTCTCCTCTCTCTCCTCCCTCTCTCCTCCCTCTCCCCTTACTCTCCCTCTCTCCTCCCTCTCTCTACTCTCTCTCTCTTCTTCCTCTACCCTCTATCCTCCCTGTCACTCACTCTTTCCTGCCTCTCTCACTCCCTCGCTCCTCACACTCTCTCTATCCTCCCTCTACTTACTCTCTCTCTCCTCACTCTCTCTCTCCTCTCCTCCCTCTATCCTCCATATCGCTCTCTCCTCCCTCTATCCTCCCTCTATCCTCTTTCTCTTCTCTCTCTCCCTCCTCCCTCCCTCCCCTCTTTCTCTCTTCTCCCTCTCTCTCCCTCTCGTCCCTCTCTTCCCACTATCCTCCCTATCGCTCTCTCTCTCCCTCCTCTCTCTCTCCTCACTCTCTCTTCTCCCTCTCTCCCTCTCTCCCCTCTATTCTCCCTATCGCTCTATACTTGTCCTATTTCACATATGTGTATTAATACAGACGTGCATTCTGTTTTGACCTGGAACATACAGATACCACTGTAGATATTATGTTATGACCCGGAACATACAGATACGGAACACAGACCATGGGTTTCACAGTCAGAATCATTGATACTGGATCAGTGAGAACAGTGCAAATGAGGTCAAGTGTACAATTCATAGTACTGTACTATAGTATGTACTGTACAACATATTTTTCACTGTGTTACTGGCCCAACACTTTTACCAACAGGCCATCTACATTTGGGAAGAATCATGTGGGAGTGATATTAAGAACTACAGTATCATAACAGAATATCTACAGTATAGTATCTGTATGTTCCAGGGCATATCAGAATACATACAGTATAGTATAGTATCTGTATGTTCCAGGTCATAACAGAATATCTACAGTATAGTATAGTATCTACATGTTCCAGGTCATAACAGAATACCTATAGTATAGTATCTGTTTGTTCCAGGTCATAACAGAATACCTACAGTATAGTATAGTATCTGTATGTTCCAGGTCATAACAGAATACATACACTATAGTATAGTATCTGTATGTTCCAGGGCATATCAGAATACATACAGTATAGTATAGTATCTGTATGTTCCAGGTCATAACAGAATATCTACAGTATATTATAGTATCTGCATGTTCCAGGTCATAACAGAATACCTATAGTATAGTATCTGTATGTTCCAGGTCATAACAGAATACATACAGTATAGTATAGTATCTGTATGTTCCAGGTCATAACAGAATACATACACTATAGTATAGTATCTGTATGTTCCAGGGCATATCAGAATACATACAGTATAGTATAGTATCTGTATGTTCCAGGTCATAACAGAATATCTACAGTATAGTATAGTATCTGCATGTTCCAGGTCATAACAGAATACATACACTATAGTATAGTACATGTATGTTCCAGGGCATATCAGAATACATACAGTATAGTATAGTATCTGTGTGTTCCAGGTCATAACAGAATATCTACAGTATATTATAGTATCTGCATGTTCCAGGTCATAACAGAATACCTATAGTATAGTATCTGTATGTTCCAGGTCATAACAGAATACCTACAGTATAGTATAGTATCTGTATGTTCCAGGTCATAACAGAATATCCACAGTATATTATAGTATCTGCATGTTCCAGGTCATAACAGAATACCTATAGTATAGTATTTGTATGTTCCAGGTCATAACAGAATACATACAGTATAGTATAGTATCTGTATGTTCCAGGTCATAACAGAATACATACACTATAGTATAGTATCTGTATGTTCCAGGGCATATCAGAATACATACAGTATAGTATAGTATCTGTATGTTCCAGGTCATAACAGAATATCTACAGTATAGTATAGTATCTGCATGTTCCAGGTCATAACAGAATACCTATAGTATAGTATCTGTATGTTCCAGGTCATAACAGAATACCTACAGTATAGTATAGTATCTGTATGTTCCAGGTCATAACAGAATACATACAGTATAGTATAGTATCTGTATGTTCCAGGTCATAACAGAATACCTACAGTATAGTATAGTATCTGTATGTTCCAGGTCATAACAGAATACATACACTATAGTATAGTATCTGTATGTTCCAGGTCATAACAGAATATCTACAGTAATATCTGTTTGTTACAGGCCATAACAGCCCATCCTGAGACAGCCGAGACGTCAGTCAACCCTGAGACAGCCATGTTTCCCCACCCGTCTGAACCCTATATACTAGTCCGAGCCACACATGGTCCGAGGAGGATTGTTCTCCAGGTTTATTTACTCTCATGCTACAGTCTGTTTTACAGTAATCTCCGGTGACAGATCCAGAACAGGTGTCTGCAGGCTGGCAGCTCAGGCAGAGTGGGAGAGATAGTACCTCGGCTTCAGCCGGGGTCAGACAGGTTAGAATGGACGAGGTAGTACCTCGGCTTCAACAGGGGTCAGACAGGCAGAATGGGAGAGGTAGTACCTCGGCTTCAGCAGGAGTCAGACAGGCAGAATGGACGAGGTAGTACCTCGGCTTCAGCAGGGGTCAGACACAGTGGTGTAAAAAGTCCCAATTGTCATACTTGAATAAAAGTACAGATACCTTAATAGAAATTGACTCAAGTAAAAGTGAAAGTCACACAATAAAATATTACTTGAGTAAAAGTCTAAAAGTATTTGGTTTTAAATATACTTAAGCATCAAATGTAAATGTAATTGATGAAATATACTTAAGTATCAAAAGTAAAAGCATAAATAATTTCAAAGTCATTATATTAAGTAAACCAGATGGAATCTTTCTCTTGTTTTATTTATTTATGGATAGTCAGGGTCACGCTCTAACACTCAGACATAATTTACAAACGAAGCATGTGTTTAGTAAGTCCTCCAGATAAGAGGCTGTAGGGATGACCAGGGATGTTCTTTTAAGAATGTGTGTGATTTATACCATTTTATTGTATTGCTAAGCATTCTAAATGTAATGAGTACTTTTGGGTGTCAGGGAAAATGTAAGGAGTCAAAAGTACATACAAGTAAAACTTATCTAAAATATAAATAGTAAAGTACAGATACCCTAAAAAACTACTTAAGTAGTACTTTCAATTATTTTTACTTAAGCACTTTACACCACTGGTCAGACAGGCAGAGTGGACCAGATGGTACCTTGACTTCAGCAGGGGTCAAACACATGAAGAGAACAAGGGTGAGTATGGGTCAAGGTTGGACGTAAGCCAATATGAGGATACATAGCTCTTAGAGAATTAATTAGCTTCATAGCTAACGCTGGCACATTTGCATTGATGTGAACACTGGAACCATAATTGACGTACACTGGCAATATCAACTACAAATTGCGTTCATAAAAAAATATCATATATCAGTGTCGAATTCTGAGATTCAACATGGCGCCACTCTGCTGCTAGTGCTGCCTGAACACATTGCAGGTCGCTGGTGTTAGCAGTGGGATTTGAACCTACGTCTCCAAGTGATTAACATCTACTGTGGACAATCTGTCTTGTTCCCATTCACTGTTAAGCACTTCCCTGCTATTTCCATATCTTAAATGGATCATGTTGACCATTTACATGTCTGTAAATGAAACCACCAATGTCACTTTCTGTTTATAATAATATAATAATTATTATTATTTTAACTGTGTAATATACAGAATAATTTCTTCCAGTTGTTTGAGTGTCGCTTTTCACCAATGTTGCTATTTTAGTCTCCAGCCGTCTTATTTGGTTCTGCTTATTTTTTCACCCTTCTAGCATTTTACCGTACTGAGGCTGAGCAGTGCTGTTGGCAGTCAACTGCCGTTTGAGGGAGAAGTATCATATGTTGCACAGGCATTTTTGCCCAGGAATAATTTGTGTGCCACTTTATTTTTCCATGTTTTAGGCTGTTTCTCTGTTTAGTTTTCACAGATATCAATAAATATATACTTTCAAATGCTCCACTCCATCTTACCCAGCCCTTTGAGTTTCTGTTTGACGGAGGCACTGTAAACATGCATGATGTATAGGCAGACCAGTGTACTACTGCATCAGTCTGATCTGACAGTTTCCCCACTTTCTAATATCTTCTGATAACTGACTAAATTACATCTGCCTTTTGAGTCTGTATACTTGGCTGAACTTGAAAGAGAAGACATCATGATTTGTACACATGATTTGTACACGCAGGGTAGCCTAGGGTTTAGAGTGTTGGACTAGTAACTGAAAAGTTGCAAGTTCAAATCCCTGAGCGGATAAGGTACAAATCTGTCGTTCTGCCCCTGAACAGGCAGTTAACCCACTGTTCCTAGGCCGTCATTGAAATTAAGAATTTGTTCTTAACTGACTTGCCTAGTAAAATAAAGGTTTCAAAAAAAATTATTGGTTCACTTTGCTTTGGGTTCTTTTAATGTCTATGAAACTCACATTAACAGGACTATAACAGGGGCTTGACATAATTAATACATATTTATTATAGAATTCTTAACAATCTTCAAATACCATGGAAACTCACATGGCCAACAATGGTTTATGACCGTATTCATCTCCATGGAAATCCTATAGCTCCCACTCACTGCTTCACACTGCCACCTACTGTAGCAACCTGTACAAGCATCAGTCTGGCCACCTATTCTCCAGTATACTGCTACAGGTTGGACCTGGGCCTTCTCCTCTCCTCTCTAGTCTGCTGTGCTGTGATTCTCTGGCAGGGGCTGTTCAGCCAGGCAGGTTTTATTATACTGTGGTGAGACCTGGCTCCTGGTTATAATGAAGAAGTGGGGGAGAGAGGGGTGGAGGGGGAGAGAGGGGGAGGTGGGGAATGGAGAGGTGAGGAAGAGAGGGGGAGAGAGGGGGAGGTGGGGAATGGAGAGGGGGAGGTGGGGAAGGGAGAGGGGGGGCTTGGATAAGTTCCCCTTTGTGTGAACAGAAGGAGGTGAAAGGCGGACTGTGCGGCGGCCAGGGAATCACCCCTATGGTTCACGGGCCTGTCGCAAGGCCCCCAGGTCTTTCCTCTGGTTAGAAGGCTTTAACCCTGCCTGTTCACAGCCACACGTGCCTGCCACAGTGGATCTCAGTGTAAAGCCTGTGTTCTGAACTGACCGGAGCATGGTCAACTAGTAGTTATTATATACTTACTAGTTGGTTATTAAAAGGTAATTTAATATAATTTTATTTTGCCAGGATAAAACTAGAGCCTGGGTTTTTTGTGGTCAGGGAACAAAGCCAAGGGCCTTAATCAAAATCATGTTATGAACATGATCATGTCACCTTCAATGAAACCTATCCATTCCTAATTTTGAGTCTAGTTTTTCTACTGGGTGATTTATACCGCATGTTAACAGTGCCATTCACAGTCAAACATCAGTGACAAATGCAATGATTAATTCATCTGTGAACAGCTCCTTCTACTTTGACTCATCAGGCATACGTTCAAACTCCAGATGTACTACTTACACAGAGATGGCATCAAACTCCAGATGTCTGACCTACACGGAGATGGCATCAAACTCCAGATGTCTGACCTACACGGAGATGGCATCAAACTCCAGATGTCTGACCTACACGGAGATGGCATCAAACTCCAGATGTCTGACCTACACGGAGATGGCACACATCAACACGATCAGCTGACTCTGCATCTTGAATGCTTGAGTAACTTAAACCAACTGAGAGTGATCGAGAGTAATTATGTGTGTTTGCGTGTGTGTGTGCGTGTGTGTGTGTGTGTGTATGTCTACACCTTCCCCTTAGAGCAACACAGCCATTGAGTGAGTCACAGGCAGCACCTTCCCCCCTAAAATCCCTCAACTGAAAAAAAACAAATGTGTCCTTTTGGAATACTCTACTTTACGCTCGATGCAAGCTTCCTCAGACAGACATCCACCACTTTCTCATTCAAGAGGGGCATTTTTGGGCACATGTGGTCTGGATTATGTTGTTGTGACGTCAGAAAGCTGTGGCACTGAAAATCAATGAGCTATGACTCTTTGCCATGTTTACTTTTTCTCCACCCGGACACACACCACTACCTGCACTTGACTAAGTGCTTAATGAAATGCTAGATGTGTGTGTTCACAGCTAATTATTATCAAGGAAAATGTTTTCCAGAACTTTTAAGGGGGAGGAGTATGGTACTTGGCAAAAAAGGGAGCAGGTCAAGTATCTCTGCCAAGACACAAATATCCATACGTTTGTACAGGGGAGGACCATGTTTCAGTCCTCTGTAAAACGTCCTCCTGGTTTATCCCAGAGATGGAGACAAGACCAGGGCCCGTATCTACAAAGCATCTCAGAGTAGGAGTGCTGATCTAGGATCTGTCAATATACTCTTATTCATTATGATCCAAAAGGCAAAACTGATCCTAGATCAGCCCTCACACGCTGAGACGCTTTGTGGACATGGGTCCAGGACTCTCAAGACCCAGATCCAGTGCATCAACAACCAGACCCAGAAGGTCGCATTGGAGACCACGAAATCAAGATCTTTGGTTTATCACAATCAGACAATAACTACGTTACATCACCTTCTAGTACATTTAACAGACGCTCTTATCCAGAACGACATACAAGAAACAATTAGGGTTAAGTGCCTTGCACATTGTTGGATCAGGGAATCGAAACAATCAACTTTTTAGTTACTGGCCCAATGCTCTAACCAATAGGCTGCTTGCTACCCTCACATCCACTTGGGTGTTTATCACTGCTCTAACCAATAGGCTGCCTGCTACCCTCACATCCACATGCTCACTGCTCACTCAATGGCTAATCAGCTTTGACCACCATACCCTTTGTACACCAGTTTCTCAACTCCAGACCTTCAGTACCTCCAACATTGCACATGTATGTTCTAGTCCCACACTAGCACACCTGGTTCAACAACTCTACTAATCATCAACCCCTTGATTAGTTCAATGATGTGTGCTTGAAGAAAAAAGGTTAACACTGAACGTACTCGAGGAAAGAGTTGAGGAACACTTATATTATACCATTGCTGTCTGCTGCCTGCAATGTTGTTTCTTCCTCCCTGCTAATCAACAGCGGTGAGCTGGTCTCAATACACAACCTTGGGGGGCTCTGACTGCAGTATAGGATGGATAATATGCCTTTGTCTGTAGGTAGGCCCCCGTGCAGCATGTAAAGCCCAGCATGATAGTGGCTTCTCTACACAGCTCCTGCCACCCTCACCCAACCTTTCAGCACCTCCTGGCCCACAGAAAGGACCTCTTTGTTCAGGCCCCCCGCTTGTGACGTCCACTCAGTCTACTAGTCTTCCATTAGCAAGAGCCTGCCAAATAACCAGGGATTGTGATGTGTCTAATAACCACCACTGGAGCTCTGGTATTTACTTTAGGAGGGATAGAAAATGATCCCTCCCTCCATCCCTAACCCCTCCTCCAACACAAGACTACTTTTATGGCTCACCTTCGACACGCGGTGTGACTTTAACAAGGCCAATTGATTGATTGATTGATTTCGCTGACTGCTCAGGACCTTGTCAGCGAAATATTGCCACCATTTAAACAGATGTATAATATGCTTGATTTATCATCAGTCTGACAGGAGGGAGGGGGTAGGATTGTTCCATAGCTAGCTAATTCATAAGTCATACCATGAAAACATGATAGAGGGTCTAACAGTCTTTTATGGAATTGATCATACGACAGATATCATTGTTTTTGTTGTGAATTTTTCATCAAGAAATGCTGTGATCTTACTGTTAAAACAAAATGACGCAATTTGCATCTATTCTCTAAAAGCGGGTGGAATAAAACAAATCCCTTGTAGAAATTTTATAAAAAGGTATACCAAGTAAGATTCTCTCAACACCATCAGTATAAAACATTATAACAAGATTCTTTCCAATCTATTATATGTATAATATAGTGTTTAGGTCCATTGACATTGTGTTCATTCAGGATATTGTATTCTAACCCACACTGGCTGGGGTGAGTTCTGTGCCCCAGAATCCCATAGTCAGGGTACAGTCTGCTTCTCAGACAGAATTTCAGCCGAGCCAGCAGACATGGTAATAGACATTCAAGAATGTCCTATTTTATTGGAATAGGTCAAAAGGTGTTTTATTGCACATGAAACACAATCCTGTATAAACATAATGAAAAAAAAAGGAAAAGTTACTCCTCAGATTTTTGATATTAACAGTTGTATTTTTCCAATGTGGTAGGCATGATATTCCAGGGATTGGTTTAAAAATAAAGTATGCCAGTACTGAGTTTATTTAGCTTGGACTTCATGACACAGATTCCCTTATCATGACTTGCCTTACACTGACAACGTCCCAATACCGAACCCTACATGAATTCAGACCTGGCGTTTCCTTCAAACAAATGCCTGAGAGACGCACAGACTCACTGAGCCAAGAATAGAAATATATGGAAATAAAATCAATATTCAAACATAACTTCTAAAGTAAACATTTGTACTTGGTTGACATTGTTGGCAAATGATTTCAAATGCTGCCCCTATTTAGAGAAAGACAAAACGTGTCTACTAAAGTCAGAATGGATTACAGTGATGGGTACTGAGTCACGTGATGCTAGACAACCTTGGAAAAAAGGGCTCTGTTCACTGATATAGGTGTCTATTTAGGGCCTGTATTCAGTAAACGTCACACTCAAATCATTCTTACCTCAGGGTCAGAAGCAACCCGACAAAGCAGTTTATTTTTCACCACAACATTCCAACCCTAAACCATCGAAGAGAATGGTCAGTTGACTCATACTATGGAAAGTCATTCAAAGCACAAATGAGACTAGAATATCTTTATACTTCATCTCTCTATGTTTGCATGTTGCACTGAAAGTATACCACATTTAGATGCAAGAATATATTTCCATTGAGGAGAAGGAAAAAGAAAACAGGGCAGCGTGTGCTGTAGACAAAATGACTCAGGACACCATCTCTAAAGAAAACAGGGCAAAGTCTGCTGTAGACAAAATGACTCAGGACACCATCTCTAAAGAAAAACAGGGCAAAGTCTGCTGTAGACAAAATGACTCAGGACACCATCTCTAAAGAAAAACAGGGCAAAGTCTGCTGTAGACAAAATGACTCAGGACACCATCTCTAAAGAAAAACAGGGCAAAGTCTGCTGTAGACAAAATGACTCAGGACACCATCTCTAAAAAAAAACAGGGCAAAGTCTGCTGTAGACAAAATGACTCAGGACACCATCTCTAAAGAAAAACAGGGCAAAGTCTGCTGTAGACAAAATGACTCAGGACACCATCTCTAAAGAAAAACAGGGCAGTGTGTGCTGTAGACAAAATGACTCAGGACACCATCTTTATTGGTCTCTCTTTGTTTGTGTTTACTTCTTCTTATCCATTTTGAAGAGGTATTTTTGTTTGCCCAACCAACTTGAATTTCATTGAATTACAGAGGAAAACAAACAAGTTGAAATGGGGTTATTCTTAACTTTTCTTTAACCATTTTTGTGTATTTTTCTCAGAGACAGGAAACCCTGCCCATCTCTGCTTTTACTGGAAGTCAAGTCAGGTGTTTCTCTACAACCTTTTAGGCCCTTTCCCCTGTACAAGACGTTACAGCAGTATATGATGAGGAGTATATGAGTAGGCCTAAGTGATCTATTATAAAATGTCCAAAACTGGCAAAACATGTAAAACAAATTATAATAAATAAAAATGGCTTACACCTTTAAAACCCCCTAGAGTCTTTTGACTCACCGGTGCTTCCATCTAAGTGACATTATATTTAAAAAGTATTTGTATTTAACCATTATTTAACTGGGCAAGTCAGTTAAGAACAAACAAATTCTTATTTACAATGACGGCCTAACCCGGCCAAACCCTAAGCCGGACAACACTGGGCCAATTGTGCGCCGCCCTATGGGACTCCCAATCACGGCAGGTTGTGAAACAGCCTGGAATTGAATCAGGGTCTGTAGTGACGCCTCTAGCACTGAGATGCAGTGCCTTAGACCGCTGTGCCTCTCAGGAGCCCATATTAATAAAATCCCTATCAAAATCTGTAAATTTAAACTAGAGATATCTTCTTCTTCTTGCATGGGCTGCATCTCAATCCACCAAATGTGGCAAAGCTAAAGATCTGTTTGTCAGACCAGGAGACATCCCCTAAATCGGTCTTCTCACAAAAGCGTCTGACCACTTTATAGAAAGGGGAGACTCTCACGAACACGATGATGTTCTCCATTTTGCTCTACGACCCCCACAAGCCAACTTTTTTCTGAAATGTCCAAACCGTTTGGGCTACAAACTATGCGCTACAAAAATACCAGGCTAAGTTGGGGGAGACAGAGCATGCTAAGTTGGAGGAGGAAGACCAGGCTAAGTTGGGGTAGACAGACCAGGTTAAGATGATGGAGACAGACCAGGCTAAGTTGGTGAAGACAGACCATGCTAAATTGGGGGAGACAGACCAGGCTAAGTTGGAGGAGACAGACCAGGTTAAGTTGAAGGAGAAAGACCAGGCTAAGTTGGGGGAGACAGACCAGGCTAAGTTGGAGGAGACAGACCAGGCTAAGATGGAGGAGACAGACCAGGATAAGTTGGGGGAGAAGGACCAGGCTAAGTTGGAGGAGAAAGACAAGGCTAAGTTGGGGGAGACAGAGCAGGCTAAGTTGGAGGAGTCAGGCCAGGTTAAGTTGGAGGAGACAGACCAGGTTAAGTTGGTGGAGACAGACCAGGCTAAGTTAGTGAAGTGAGACCAGGTTAAGTTGGAGGAGACAGACCAGGCTAAATTGGTGAAGACAGACCAGGCTAAGTTGGAGGAGACAGACCAGGCTAAGTTGGGGGAGACAGACCAGGCTAAGTTGGGGGAGAAGGACCAGGCTAAGTTGGGGGAGAAGGACCAGGCTAAGTTGGAGGAGAAAGACCAGGCTAAGTTAGTGGAGACAGACCAGGATAAGTTGGAGGGCTCAGATCAGGTTAAGTTGAAGGAGACAGACAAGGTTAAGGTGGAGGAGACAGACCATGTTAAGTTGGGGGAGCCAGATCAGGTTAAGTTGGGGGAGACAGACCAGGTTAAGGTGGAGGAGACAGACCAGGTTAAGTTGGAGGAGACAGACCAGGTTAAGGTGGAGGAGACAGACCAGGTTAAGGTGGAGGAGACAGACCAGGCTTAGTTGGGGGAGACAGACCAGGCTAAGTTGGGGAGACAGTCCAGGCTAAGTTGGAGGAGACAGACCAGGTTAAGGTGGAGGAGACAGACCAGGTTAAGTTGGGGGAGCCAGATCAGGTTGTTGGGGGAGACAGACCAGGTTAAGGTGGAGGAGACAGACCAGGTTAAGTTGGAGGAGACAGACCAGGTTAAGGTGGAAGAGACAGACCAGGTTAAGGTGGAGGAGACAGACCAGGCTTAGTTGGGGGAGACAGACCAGGCTAAGTTGGGGAGACAGTCCAGGCTAAGTTGGAGGAGACAGACCAGGTTAAGGTGGAGGAGACAGACCAGGTTAAGTTAGGGGAGACAGACCAGGTTAAGTTGGGAAGACAGACCAGGATAAGTTGGAGGTGACATACCAGTCTAAGTTGGAGGAGAAAGACCAGGCTAAGTTGGAAGAGACATAGCAGGCTAAGTTGGGGAGACAGATCAGGCTAAGTTGGAGGAGACAGGCCAGGCTAAGTTGGGGGAGACAGACCAGGCAAAGTTGGAGGAGACCGACCAGGCTAAGTTGGAGGAGAAAGACCAGGTTAAGTTGGGGAGACAGATCAGGCTAAGTTGGAGGAGGAAGACCAGGCTAAGTTGGGGGAGACAGACCAGGTTAAGTTGGGGAGACAGACCAGGATAAGTTGGAGGTGACATACCAGTCTAAGTTGGAGGAGAAAGACCAGGCTAAGTTGGAAGAGACATAGCAGGCTAAGTTGGGGAGACAGATCAGGCTAAGTTGGAGGAAACAGGCCAGGCTAAGTTGGGGGAGACAGACCAGGCAAAGTTGGAGGAGACCGTCCAGGCTAAGTTGGAGGAGAAAGACCAGGCTAAGTTGGAAGAGACATAGCAGGCTAAGTTGGGGAGACAGATCAGGCTAAGTTGGAGGAGGAAGACCAGGCTAAGTTGGGGGAGACAGACCAGGTTAAGGTGGAGGTGACCGACCAGGTTAAGGTGGAGGAGACCGACCAGGCTAAGTTGGAGGAGAAAGACCAGGCTAAGTTGGAGGAGACATAGCAGGCTAAGTTGGGGAGACAGATCAGGCTAAGTTGGAGGAGGAAGACCAGGCTAAGTTGGGGGAGACAGACCAGGTTAAGGTGGAGGTGACCGACCAGGTTAAGGTGGAGGAGACAGACCAGGTTAAGGTGGAGGAGATAGACCAGGCTAAGTTGGGGGAGACAGACCAGGTTAAGTTGGGGGAGACAGACCAGGTTAAGGTGGAGGAGACAGGCCAGTCTAAGTTGGGGGAGACAGACCAGGTTAAGTTGGGGGAGACCGACAAGGTTAAGGTGGAGGAGACAGACCAGGTTAAGTTGGGGGAGACCGACAAGGTTAAGGTGGAAGAGACAGAACAGGTTACGTTGGAGGAGACAGACCAGGTTAAGTTGGGGGAGACAGAGCAGCAGTCGGTGGTGTGCGTGTGTGAGTTTATGGTGCTTATTCAGACTGGTGATAGACCATGGCCTTTCATGCAGCCACCACCACCCACTCATTTGAAGTCCTCAATAAATACATGTTCTGTTAATAAATGTATTACACATTTAGGTCTATTTCATGCTGGCAAAATGTTCTTGCTGGATGGCGGTTGGACACAACCACCTCGCCAAAACCTGGGCTGGGCTGGCACCACAGGAAATATTTTGGTTCATTCTCCAGACCTTTCCAATACTAAAAAACGTCTTGTTTGTTTACTAGTGGTGACTGGCTATGTAAGAGTCTGTTGAAATTAAAGACTTGTTTTAGACCAATTATAAGGTATTTAAAAGTCTGACCAATGTGGCCTGTCCAACATAGTCAGTTGTAAATCTTACAGGTACGGGAGATGCCGTGCATGCATTAATCTCTCTAGGCCTACCACACACCTGTCTGCAGGCACACATCTACAGAACCGTGCCATGGTCAAGTTTTCCAGACCGCTCGTATTAAAAAGAAAGAACACAAAACGTGTCTCCTGTGTTTACAAAGGACTGTGGCCACTGAATGAATCACCAAAACCAACACATACTGCAACAGCCAATAGCCATCTCACTGCTCATTAGAATATATTACATTAGATGGAGTGTTGGTCAAATCCTGGGGAGTTTTGTGTCTGCATGGTGAAAGCTACTTGAACGGTTTAGTCTTGAATGCGTCAATTTAGGCAGCACAGGTTGGGACGTATCAAAAACGGGTGGTCCCTGTACATTCCTCCTGCCTCTCCCTTAGCAATGGAGGAACAGTGGTTCTCAGTGAAGAGTTCTGGCCCAATCTGCCAGCAAACCCATCAGGACCTGGACGCCATGCTGCAATTCTCACAAAAAAGGTCTGAGTGTCTGGGGTGCAGGTTGTGGTGAGGGAAGGTAGGGCCCACCTCTCTACTCTGCTCTGCTGGCCCAGGAGAAGAAGATCATTTTGGAGTAAGTGGGACACGTTAAGCTCCTGGAGTCCAGGTCACGCACGAGTCTGTCTGGCTACTCTTTATGTGGTCAACAGTGGTCGGTCAGAGACTGGACTGCATCTGATTGCTTGGATCTTGGATCACGCCACCCTTAGTGTCCATTAAGACCGGGAATGTTGAAAGTTTATTCATAACTCTGAAACTCTGAATCTATCCTGTGTACACAGCTCATGCTTTCACACCTCAAAATCACTTTTGCAATATATTGCACTGTAACCACTGAACACTGAATATGGAATTCAAACGAATGTTCCATCGTGGAACTGACTCATGTGGAGTTGAAATGAACTCTCCTCTGTTTCCTGGTAACACCAGCGGAAGGGGAGAAAAGAGGATGGAGAAGAGGGGAGGGGAGGAAGAGAGCTGTGTTGGGCTCTGCCTGCTGTGAGGCTGTGATGTGGTCATGCTCATGAAGAATGAGGCTCGTAGTAAGATGGTGGCAGGGAGGACAGCTCCATGTTATCACACAGCGCCTCCAAACGCCTCACTTCTGAAGGCCTGCTCGTCTGGGAGGGCCCAGCGCAGTGGGGCCCTCATCAATCATACCCCAGCCCAGCCAGGGCCAGTTTCCATAGGCTACAGGACTGGTTGCTGGAGGCACGGCAGCAGGCAGCATGGAGATGGCTCTGACTGACACAGCATTAAACAGAAGGGCTGCTGGGTGGGTGGATGGCTGGATGGATGGATGGATGCAATTTCAGGACAGTGAGTTAGATTCCAGGGACCACCCGTACGTAAAAAGTATGCACCCGTCTGCTAAACGGCATATATTATACTAATATATCATTTATTGGTCTGTTAGGAATTAGAAACCTAAAGACAATTAGGTATATTAGGCATGCAGGGCAACCACTGGTAAAAGGACACTTTTTTTGTTGTTCTAAAGGTTATGCTGTAATAGGGACACTGTTGTTCCAAAGGTTGTGTTGTAATAGGGACACTGTTGTTCCTAAGGTTATGCTGTAAGAAGGACATTGGCGTATGTATCTGATGCATTTCTCAGCAGCACAATAATCAAATTGTTGCATCAGCTCTTTATTATAAAGCGAGGGTTAAGAGGTAAGCAATCGTTACTCTTCCGTTTTCTCACAATAACATTTAAACAAAGTGGATTAGAACAAGGTGAATTAAATATTTTACAAAACTACTTGTCTGTGTCCTAATTAGTCTATGGGGACTCCCAAACCTCCTTTTCATAGAGTCACATTATCCGTGGCGTTACCCTGTTTTAGCAACAAACTGCATTCAATGGAAAGTTAGTACTTGGCTCCTGTAGCTTGGCTGGAGGCACGTGTCCAGAGAGCCCAGTAGGGGCCAATACCTGGGAGAATCATTTAAGGGTGAGATATTTCAGACCGGAAAGGCCCATTGGTAGCCCAGGCCACAAGTTTACAGGGGTCAGAACAATTGAGAGGGAAGTACACCCAATCTTTCAGTGGCCCACATGTGCAGTAACACTGTCAACACACAGGGGAGAGCAGGACCCCTGAGGGTCGTTCATGGGGGGCAGAGGGGGGCCAAACCGCTGCCAGAGCCAGTCACCGTCGTCTTAAAAGGGCTCCTGGTGAACGACGTGGGAAGGTCAGGTGTTTGCTGTTTTTTTAAGAGGGAGCAGAGTTCCTGTGACATTTGTCCTGTTTACTGAGGGTGACATTTTCATAGTTTAAAAGCACTGTGAAAAGTTAAAAAAATACCTTAAATCTCATAATAATCTTGCAGTTTGATTGTAACGGAAACTATTCTTCAACAATGTGAATGTGATTATTTAACTAGAGTTTAGAAAATTAAGCAATACATAAATATCACTTTATAATATAGAACTTTGTAGAAAAGTTTCCAATGAAATCACATTGCCAAAATATAACGAGGTTCATGGTAAATGTTACAGTGCCAGATTATAATGAGGTTCATGGTAAATGTTACAGTGCCAGATTATAATGAGGTTCATGGTAAATGTTACAGTGCCAGATTATAATAAGGTTCATGGTAAATGTTGCAGTGCCAGATTAAAATGAGGTTTATGGTAAATGTTGCTTTAGCACTACGAAAAGGTTGCCCTGAACTTATGTATCCCTGTACATCCTTGTACGGAGATGGAGAGGCTTGACATCGTAAGGCAGTACTGTACTGGTCTTTGCATATATACTATGCATCATAACCAGTCACTTTTAGTCATTCACTGATACATTACCCATAGGTGGCACAGGCACACGTGCCCCCTCAGATTTGTACTACTAAAAAATAAAACTTAAAAAAAATATATTATTATTATTTTTGTTTAAATGTGTTGTTGTTTCTCTCTAATACTACGAGCCACCAACAGATGTAGGATCTTAATTTGAGCCATTTGCTACAGCAGGAAAATAATCCTATTTATTACCTTTATTTAACTAGGCAAGTCAGTTAAGAACAAATTCTTATTTTCAATTACGGCCTAGGAACAGTGGGTAAACTGCATTGTTCAGGAAAAAGGAACATATTTTTACATAGAATTAAGGATAATGACTATGGCTCTAGGTTGCAGGAAAAATATGTTTCAGGTGTTTGAAAAATTATCCAACTTCCTAGGCCCTCTCCGGCCCACCCCCCATCCATCCTCACATACTTTGTGTCCCCTCAGATTTTCAGGGTAAATGACGTCCCTGAGTCCCATAGTCTAAGAAACATCATTCATGACACTGAGTATAAAAGTGATGGGCAAGCTAAGCACTCACTTGATGCAGCTGATACTTGATTTGTAATGTTGAGTTTAACAGCAATATCACTCAGTGGCCTCTGGTCTCATGTGTTTGTGCTATTGTGTGTGTTTGTGTGTGTTTTATTGTGTTATTTGTATCGTATTTTGTACATAATGTTTCTGCCACGGGGTATTATGACCAAAAAGAGCTTCTAGATATCAGGACAGCGATTACTCACCCCATACTGGAGGAACACTTCATCTTTAACGAGTCGGACGGGAAGGATTTACAGTGAGGGAAAAAAGTATTTGATCCCCTGCTGATTTTGTACGTTTGCCCACTGACAAAGAAATGATCAGTCTATAATTTTAATGGTAGGTTTATTTGAACAGTGAGAGACAGAATAACAACAAAAAAATCCAGAAAAACGCATGTGAAAAAAGTTATAAATTGATTTGCATTTTAATGAGGGAAATACGTATTTGACCACCCTGCAAAACATGACTTAGTACTTTGTGGCAAAATCCTTGTTGGTAATCACAGAGGTCAGACGTTTCTTGTAGTTGGCCACCAGGTTTGCACACATCTCAGGAGGGATTTTGTCCCACTCCTCTTTGCAGATCTTCTCCAAGTCCTTAAGGTTTCGAGGCTGACGTTTGGCAACTCGAACCTTCAGCTCCCCCCACAGATTTTCTATGGGATTAAGGTCTGGAGACTGGCTAGGCAACTCCAGGACCTTAAAGTGCTTCTTCTTGAGCCACTCCTTTGTTGCCTTGGCCGTGTGTTTTGGGTCATTGTCATGCTGGAATACCCATCCACGACCCATTTTCAATGCCCTGGCTGAGGGAAGGAGGTTCTCACCCAAGATTTGACGGTACATGGCCCCGTCCATCGTCCCTTTGATGCGGTGAAGTTGTCCTGTCCCCTTAGCAGAAAAACACCCCCAAAGCATAATGTTTCCACCTCCATGTTTGATGGTGTTCTTGGGGTCATAGGCAGCATTCCTCCTCCTCCAAACACGGCGAGTTGAGTTGATGCCAAAGAGCTCCAATTTGGTCTCATCTGACCACAACCCTTTCACCCAGTTGTCCTCTAAATCATTCAGATGTTCATTGGCAAACTTCAGATGGGCATGTATATGTGCTTTCTTGAGCAGGGGGACCTTGCGGGCGCTGCAGGATTTCAGTCCTTCACGGCGTAGTGTGTTACCAATTGCTTTCTTGGTGACTATGGTCCCAGCTGCCTTGAGATCATTGACAAGATCCTCCCGTGTAGTTCTGGGCTGGAGCCCCAGGCCGAGGGAGATTGACAGTTCTTTTGTGTTTCTTCCATTTGCGAATAATCGCACCAACTGTTGTCACCTTCTCACCAAGCTGCTTGGCGATGGTCTTGTAGCCCATTCCAGCCTTGTGTAGGTCTACAATCTTGTCCATGACATCCTTGGAGAGCTCTTTGGTCTTGGCAATGGTGAAGAGTTTGGAATCTGATTGATTGATTGCTTATGTGGACAGGTGTCTTTTATATAGGTAACACGCTGAGATTAGGAGCACTCCCTTTAAGAGTGTGCTCCTAATCTCAGCTCGTTACCTGTATAAAAGACACCTGGGAGCCAGAAATCTTTCTGATTGAGAGGGGTTCAAATACTAATTTCCCTCATTAAAATGCAAATCAATATATAACATTTTTCACATGCGTTTTTCTGATTTTTTTTATTGTTATTCTGTCTCTCACTGTTCAAATAAACCTACCATTCAAATTATAGACTGATCATTTCTTTGTCAGTGGGCAAACGTACAAAATCAGCAGGGGATCAAATACTTTTTTCCCTCACTGTACTTCAGACGCCCGACAAGGCCCTCATCCCCGTCATTCGCAGGAGAAAAGTGCCAGAGATATCGGGGACAAAGGTCTGGGTGCCTTGTAAGGTTCCGACGGCGAGCGAGTAATCTCCCTTTACCATCGTTCCTATAAGCTAACGTACAATCAATGGAAAATAAAATAGACTAACTATGATCACGTATATCCTACCAATGGGACATTAAAAACTGTAATATCTTATGTTTCACTGAGTCATGGCTGAAAGACGACATGAATAACATAACATACAGCTGGCGGGTTTTAAGCTTTTTCGACAGGATAGAACAGCGGCCTCTGGTAAGACAACGGGTAGGAGTCTATGTATATTTGGAAACAACAGCTGGTGCACGAAATCTAAGGAAGTCTCAAGGTTTTGCTTGCCTGAGGTAGAGTATCTCATGATAAGCTGTAGACCACACTATTTACCAAGATAATTTTCATCTATATTCTTCGTAGCTGTTTACTTACCACCACAAACCGATGCTGGCTCTAAGACCGCAATCAACGAGCTGTACATGGCCATAACCAAACTGGAAAATGCTCATCCAGAGGCGGCGCTCCTATTGGCCGGGGACTTTACGTTTTACCTCATTTCTACCAGCATGTTAAATGTGCAACCAGAGGGAAAAAAACTATAGACCACCTTTACTCCACACACAAAGATGCGTACAAAGGACTCCCTCACCCTTCATTTGGCAAATCTGACTGTAATTCTATCCTCCTGATTCCTGCTTACTAGTAAAAACTAAAGCAGGAAGTACCAGTGACTCACTCAATAAGAAAGTGGTCAGATGATGCAGATGCTAAGCTACAGGACTGTTCTGCTAGCACAGACTATGTTCCGGGATTTTTCCGATAGCAGTGAGGAGAACACCACATCAGTCATTGGCTTCATCAATAAGTGCATCAATGACGTCGTACGTACATACCCCAACCAGAAGCTTATGGATTACAGGCAAAATCTGCACTGAGCTAAAGGGTAGAGCTGCCGCTTTCAAGGAGCAGGACTCTAACCTAGAAGCTTATAAGAAATCCCGCTATGCCCTCCGACGAACCATCAAACAGGCAAAATGTCAATACGGGACTAAGATTGAATCGTACTACACTGGCTCCGACGCTTGTCGGATGTGGCAGGACTTGCAAACTATTACAGACTACAAAGGGAAGCACAGCCGCGAGCTTCCCAGTGACACGAGCCTACCAGACAAGCTAAAATACTTCTATGCTCGCTTCGAGGCAAGTATAACTGAAATGTGCATGAAAGCATAAGCTGTTTTCGAACAACTGTGTGATCACTCTCTCCGTAGCCGAGTAAGATCTTTCAATAGGTCAACATTCACAAGGCCGCAGGGCCAGACGGATTACAAGGACGTGTTCTCCGAGCATGCACTGACCAACTGGCAAGTGTCTTCACTGACATTTTCAACCTGTCCCTGACTGAGTCTGTAATACCAACATGTTTCAAGCAGACCACCATAGTCCCTGTGCCCAAGAACACTAAGATAACCTGACTAAATGACTACCGACCCGTAGCACTTACGTCTGTATTCATGAACTGCTTTGAAATTCTGGTCATGGCTGACATCACACCATTATCCCAGAAACCCTAGACCCACTCCAATTTGCATACCCTAGACCCCACTCCAATTTGCCACGCTGATCCTCAACACGGGGGCCCCTCAGGGGTACATGCTCAGTCCCCTCCTGTACTCCCTGTTCACTCATGACTGCATGGCCAGGCACGACACCAACACCATCATCAAGTTTGCCAATGACAGTGGTAGGCCTGATCACCGACAACGATGAGACAGCCTTTAGGGAGGAGGTCAGAGACCTGGCCGTGTGGTGCCAGGACAATAAACTTTCCCTCAACGTGATCAAGACAAACGAGATGATTGTGGACCACAGGAAAGGGAGGACCGAGCACGCCCCCATTCTCATCGACGGGGCTGTAGTGGAGCAGGTTGAGAGCTTCAAGTTCCTTGGTGTTCACATCACCAACAAACTATCACGGGTCAAACACACTAAGACAGTCGTGAAGAGGGCACGACAAAACCTATCCCCCTCAGAAGACTGAAGATTCGGCATGGGTCCTCAGATCCTCAAAAGGTTCTACAGCTGCACCATCGAGAGCATCCTGACTGGTTCATAAAAATTGTCAAAGAATCCAGCCACCTTAGTCATTGGCTGTTCTCTCTGCTACCAAGCGCCAAGTTTAGGTCCAAAAGGCTTCTCAACATCTTCTAAGACTCCTGAACAGCTAATCAAGGTCTACCCAGACCCCTCTTTTATGCTGCTGCTACTCTGTTTATTATCTATGCATAGTCACTTTAACTCTACCTGCATGTACATATTACCTCAATTACCTCATCTAGCCTGTGCCCCCGCACATTGCTGCTGTACTGGTGCCCCCTGTATATAGCCTCGCTGTTGTTATTTTACTCACTATTGTTATTTTACTGCTGCCAGTTAATTATTTGTTACTTGTATTTTTTATTTTAAATTTTTTACTTATCTATTATTTACTTACCACTTTTTTTTTTTACTTTTCAAAGCATTGTTAGTTAAAGGCTTATAAGTAAGCATTTCACTGTAAGGTCTACACCTGTTGTAATAGGCGCACGTGACAAATACAATTTGATTTGATTTGATTTCTGGGTGAATGAGAGGACCTGTCTGTCATCTATTGGTCTAGCTATTGTAGGATGGGAGAGGGCCTGTCTGCTGCCTGCTGGTCCAGCCTAGAGGCTATTGTAGGATGGGAGAGGACCTGTCTGCCGCCCGCTGGTCCAGCCTAGAGGCTATTGTAGGATGGGAGAGGACCTGTCTGCCGCCCGCTGGTCCAGCCTAGAGGCTATTGTAGGATGGGATAGGACCTGTCTGCCGCCCGCTGGTCCAGTCTAGAGGCCATTGTAGGATGGGAGAGGGCCTGTCGCTGTTTGGACTGGATATGTGTAGGACCATGGCCAGTGAGACAGTTTGGCGTGGGTACGGGGAGATGGAAAAACACACTACACGCATGCCCCTGTCACACAGACAGACAGACACAGGATCCCACACACAAATCACACACACACCCACTCCCCCAACCCCTAATGGCTCCTATCCCAGAATGTGTTCGGAGCAGAACCAGTTGAATGTAGACCGTACGCAGGCTAGCCGTTTGGCTTGGCAAAGGCCAGCGGTCATCAGCACTGGAAACCTAGCCCAGAGAACATACATCACATGACTTCTGGAAAAGGTGGTTCCCACAAGCCCCTGTTCCCTATATAGTGCACTACTTTTGAATAGGGCCCGTAGGGATCTGGTCCAAAGTAGTGCACTATACAGGGAATAAGGGGCCATTTGGAATGCTATCACAGTGAGACATGGAGGAGAGGACATGCTGCTTCTCTCCATAGCTACCGCACATCTCTTTCACCAAGTAAAATACTCAAGGTTGTCTCGTTTGCAATATGCACGTCAGACAATGTTGTTTGTTTGGTCGTGGCTCATCAATCTATGAAAAGTAAAATGATTAGGTAGGTTAGTGTTGCATTGGCTATTACATGTACCGATCCAGATTTCAACACACAATGAATCCCAATATGTTATAACGGTCTAATTATAAACTATCTATAAACAAATCCGTAACAGTGTATACCACTTACAAACCCTTAATAAATCCTGGTAAGTGTTCACCACCTCATGTACTTCTTTATGGGATATGGATAGCCTTGTTTTATGGAACACACATAAACACACACACACACACACACACTCACACAAACAGACACACACACAGACACATACACACACACAGACACACACACACATAGACACAAACACACACACACACAGACACGCACACACACAACCATCTCCCCAGTATACACAACCCTCCCCCAGTACACACAACCATCCCCAGTACACACAACCATCCCCCCAGTACACACAACCATCCCCCAGTACACACAACCATCCCCCAGTATTCAAAACCTCCCCAGTACACACAACCATCCCCCAGTACACACAACCATCCCCCAGTATTCAAAACCCTCCCCCAGTACACACAAACATCCCCCAGTACACACAACCATCCCCCAGTACACACAACCATCCCCCAGTATTCAAAACCTCCCCCAGTACACACAACCATCCCCAGTACACACAACCATCCCCCAGTATTCAAAACCTCCCCCAGTACACACAACCATCCCCCAGTACACACAACCATCCCCCCATTACACACAACCATAACCCCAGTACCGACCTAACACCACGGTGTGGGTAAACACTTTGCATCTGCATTCAGAACCTGCAAACAATAATCCTTGTGTTTGTCTGGACAATAAGTGTTACCTCGCATTTAGCAGTGCTCACCCAGGCTGTTGGAGTTTCCAGCCATAATGAGGTAGCCGGGAGACATGTGTTGGTCCCAAATGGCACCCTACTATTTTTGACCAGGGCCCATAGGGCTCTATACAGGGCATAGGGTGCCATTTGGGATGCAGAGGTAATAACGATGGTGAGAAACAAGGTGCTAAAAGGCCTCCGGGATTGAAGGAGTGACCAGGTGAGGCGGCAATTCAACCTGAGATGATACAAACACGCAAACACACACACAAGCACACATATACACAGACACACAAACACATATAAACAGGTTGTGATACTGACAGATTTGTAGAACAGGGATACTGACAGCTTTGTAGAACAGTGATACTGACAGCTATGTAGAACAGTGATACTGACAGCTTTGTAGAACAGTGATACTGACAGCTTTATAGAACAGTGATACTGACAGCTTTGTAGAACAGTGATACTGACAGCTTTGTAGAACAGTGATACTGACAGCTTTATAGAACAGTGATACTGACAGGTTCATAGAACAGTGATACTAAGAGCCTTATATAGAACAGTGATACTGACAACTTTATAGAACAGTGATACTGACAGCTTTAAAGAACAGTGAAACTGACAGCTTTGTAGAACAGTGATGCTGACAGCTTTATAGAACAGTGAAACTGACAGCTTTGTAGAACAGTGATACTAACAGCTTTATAAAACAGGGATACTGACAGCTTTATAGAACAGGGATACTGACAGCTTTGTAGAACAGTGAAACTGACAGCTTCATAGAACAGTGATACTGACAGCTTCATAGAACAGTGATACTGACAGCTATATAGAACAGTGAAACTGACAGCTTTGTAGAACAGTGATACTGACAGCTTTATAGAAGAGTTATACTGACAGCTTTGTAGAACAGCGATACTGACAGCATTGTAGAACAGTGATACTGACATCGTTATAGAACAGTGATACTGACAGATTTGTAGAACAGTGATAATGACAGCTTAATAGAACAGTGATACTGACAGATTTATAGAACAGTGATACTGACAGCTTTGTAGAACAGGGATCCTGACAGCTATGTAGAACAGTGATACTGACAACTTTGTAGAACAGTGATACTGACAGCTTTGTAGAACAGTGACACTGACAGCTGTATAGAACAGTGATACTGACAGCTTTATAGAAGAGTGATACTGACAGCTTTGTAGAACCGTGATACTGACAGGCTTATAGAACAGTGATACTGATAGCTTTATAGAACAGGGATACTGACAGCTTTAAAGAACAGTGATACTGACAGCTTTATAGAACAGTGAAACTGACAGCTTTGTAGAACAGTGAAACTGACAGCTTCATAGAACAGTGATACTGACAGCTTCGTAGAACAGTGATACTGACAGCTATATAGAACAGTGAAACTGACAGCTTTGTAGAACAGTGATACTGACAGCTTTATAGAAGAGTTATACTGACAGCTTTGTAGAACAGCGATACTGACAGCATTGTAGAACAGTGATACTGACATCGTTATAGAACAGTGATACTGACAGATTTGTAGAACAGTGATACTGACAGATTAATAGAACAGTGATACTGACAGATTTGTAGAACAGTGATACTGACAGCTTTGTAGAACAGGGATGCTGACAGCTATGTAGAACAGTGATACTGAAAACTTTGTAGAACAGTGATACTGACAGCTATGTAGAACAGTAATACTGACAACTTTGTAGAACAGTGATACTGACAGCTTTATAGAACAGTGATACTGACGACTTTGTAGAACAGTGACACTGACAGCTGTATAGAACAGTGATAGTGACAGCTTTATAGAACAGTGATACTGACAGCTTTGTAGAACAGTGATACTGACAGCTTTATAGAACAGTGATACTGACAGGTTTATAGAACAGTGATACTGACAGATTTTTAGAACAGTGATACTGACAGCTTTGTAGAACAGGGATACTGACAGCTTTGTAGAACAGTGACACTGACAACTTTATAGAACAGTGATACTGACAGCTTTATAGAAGAGTGATACTGACAGCTTCATAGAACAGGGATACTGACAGCTTCATAGAACAGTGAAACTGACAGCTTTATAGATCAGTGATACTGACAGCTTTGTAGAACAGTGATACTGACAGCTTTATAGTACAGTGATACTGACAGCTTTATAGAACAGTGAAACTGACAGCTTTGTAGAACAGTGATACTGACAGCTTTATAGAACAGTGAAACTGACAGCTATGTAGAACAGTGATACTGACAGCTTTGTAGAACAACGATACTAACAGCTTTGTAGAACAGCCAATCCTGACAGCTATGTAGAACAACGATACTGACAACTTCGTAGAACAGTGATACTGACTACTTTGTAGAACAGTGATACTGACAGATTATAGAACAGTGCTACTGACAGCTTTATAGAACAGTGATACTGACAACTTTATAGAACAGGGATTCTGACAGCTTTATAGAACAGGGATATGGACAGCATTATAGAATAGGGATACTGACAGCTTTGTAGAGAACAGTGATACTGACAGCTTTATAGAACAGTGAAACTGACAGCGTTGAAGAAAAGTGATACTGACAGTTTTATAGAATAAGGATACTGACAGCTTTATAGAACAGTGATACTGACAGCTTCGTAGCACAGTGATACTGACAGCGTTATAGAACAGTGATACTGACAGCTTCGTAGCACAGTGATACTGAGAGCTTTATAGAACAGGGATACAGACAGCTTTATAGAATAGGTATACTGACAGCTTTGTAGAACAGTGACACTGATAACTTTATAGAGCAGTGATACTGACAGCTATATAGAACAGTGAAACTGACAGCTTTGTAGAACGGTGATACTGACAGCTTTATAGAATAGTGATACTGACAGCTTTATAGAACAGGGATACAGACAGCGTTATAGAACAGTGATAATGACAGCTTTATAGAACAGTGATACTGACAGCTTCGTAGCACAGTGATACTGACAGATTTGTAGAACAGTGATACTGACAGCTTCGTAGCACAGTGATACTGACAGATTTGTAGAACAGTGATACTGACAGCTACATAGAAAAGGGATACTGACAGCTTCGTAGAACAGTGATACTGATAGTTTCGTAGAAAAGGGATACTGACAGCTTTGCAGAACAGTGAAACTGACAGCTTTGAAGAAAAGTGATACTGACAGTTTTATAGAATAAGGATACTGACAGCCTTATAGAACAGTGATACTGACAGCTTCGTAGCACAGTGATACTGACAGCGTTATAGAACAGTGATACTGACAGCTTCGTAGCACAGTGATACTGAGAGCTTTATAGAACAGGGATACAGACAGCTTTATAGAATTGCTATACTGACAGCTTTGTAGAACAGTGACACTGACAACTTTATAGAGCAGTGATACTGACATCTATATAGAACAGTGAAACTGACAGCGTTGTAGAACGGTGATACTGACAGCTTTATAGAATAGTGATACTGACAGCTTTATAGAACAGGGATACAGACAGCGTTATAGAACAGTGATAATGACAGATTTATAGAACAGTGATACTGACAGCTTCGTAGCACAGTGATACTGACAGATTTGTAGAAAAGTGATACTGACAGCTACATAGAAAAGGGATACTGACAGCTTCGTAGAACAGTGATACTGACAGCTTTGTAGAACAGTGATACTGACAGCTTTGTAGAACAGTGATACTGACAGCTTTATAGAACAGTGATACTGACAGATTTATAGAACAGTGATAATGACAGCTTTATAGAACAGTGATAATGACAGCTTTATAGAACAGTGATACTGACAGCTTTATAGAGCAGTGATACTGACAGCTTTATAGAACAGTGATACTGACAGCTTTATAGAACAGGGATACTGACAGCTTTGTAGAACAGTGACACTGACAACTTTATAGAACAGTGATACTGACAGCTATATAGAACAGTGAAACTGACAGCTTTGTAGAACAGTGATACTGACAGCTTTATAGAATAGTTATACTGACAGATTTGTAGAAAAGTGATACTGACAGCTACATAGAAAAGGGATACTGACAGCTTCGTAGAACAGTGATACTGACAGCTTTGTAGAACAGTGATACTGACAGCTTTGTAGAACAGTGATACTGACAGCTTTATAGAACAGTGATACTGACAGATTTATAGAACAGTGATAATGACAGCTTTATAGAACAGTGATAATGACAGCTTTATAGAACAGTGATACTGACAGCTTTATAGAGCAGTGATACTGACAGCTTTATAGAACAGTGATACTGACAGCTTTATAGAACAGGGATACTGACAGCTTTGTAGAACAGTGACACTGACAACTTTATAGAACAGTGATACTGACAGCTATATAGAACAGTGAAACTGACAGCTTTGTAGAACAGTGATACTGACAGCTTTATAGAATAGTTATACTGACAGCTTTGTAGAACTGCAATACTGACAGCATTGTAGAACAGCGAAACTGACAGCGTTGTAGAACAGTGATACTGACAGCTATGTAGAACAGTGACACTGACAGCTTTATAGAACAGTGATACTGACAGCTTTATTGAACAGTGATACTGACAGCTTTGTAGAACATGGAAACTGACAGCTTTATAGAAAAGTGATTCTGACAACTTTGTAGAACACTGATACTGACGACTTTGTAGAACAGTGATACTGACAGCTTTATAGAACAGTGATACTGACAGCTTTGTAGAACAGTGATACTGACAATTTTATTTAGAACAGTGACACTGACAGTTTTATAGAGCAGTTATACTGACAGCTTTATAGAACAGTGATACTGACAGATTTGTAGAACAGTGATATTGACAGGATTGTAGAACAGTGATACTGACAGCTTAATAGAACAGTGATACTGACAGATTTATAGAACAGTGATCCTGACAGCTTCATAGAACAATGATACTGACAGCTTTGTAGAACAGTGATACTGACAGCTTTATAGAACAGTGATTCTGACAGCTTTGTACAACAGGTATACTGACAGCTTTATAAAACAGTTATACTGACAGCTTTGTAGAACAGTGATACTGACAGATTTGTACAACAGGTATACTGACAGCTTTATAAAACAGTTATACTGACAGCTTTGTAGAACAGTGATACTGACAGATTTGTAGAACAGTGATGCTGACAGCTTTGTAGAACAGTGATACTGACATCTTTATAGAACAGTGATACTGACAGCTTTGTAGAACAGTGATACTGACAGATTTGTAGAACAGTGATGCTGACAGCTTTGTAGAACAGTGATACTGACAGCTTTGTTGAACAGTGATACTGACAGCTTTATAGAACAGTGATACTGACAGCTTTATAGAACAGTGATACGGACATCTTTGTATAACAGTGATACTGACAGCTTTAAACGACAGTGATACTGACAGCTTTATAGAACAGTGATACTGACAGCTTTATAGAACAGTTATACTGACAGCTTTATAGAACAGTTATACTGACAGCTTTATAGAACAGTGATGCTGACAGCTTTGTAGAACAGTGATACTGACAGCTTTGTAGAACAGTGTTACTGACAGCTTTATAGAACAGTTATTCTGGCAGCTTTGTAGAACAGTGATAAGGACAGCTTTGTAGAACAGTGATACTGACAGCTTTAAACGACAGTGATACTGACAGCTTTATAGAACAGTGATACTGACAGCTTTATAGAACAGTTATACTGACAGCTTTATAGAACAGTGATACTGACAGCTTTGTAGAACAGTGATACTGACAGCTTTGTAGAACAGTGATGCTGACAGCTATGTAGAACAGTGATACTGACAACTTTGTAGAACAGTGATACTGACAGCTATGTAGAACAGTGACACTGACAGCTTTGTAGAACAGTGATACTGACAGATCTGTAGAACAGTGATACTGACAGCTTTATAGAACAGTTATACTGACAGCTTTATAGAACAGTGATGCTGACAGCTATTTAGAACAGTGATACTGACAGATTTGTAGATCAGTGATACTGACAGCTTAATAGAACAGTGATACTGACAGATTTATAGAACAGTGATACTGACAGCTTCATAGAACAGTGATACTGACAGCTTTAAACGACAGTGATACTGACATCTTTGTATAACAGTGATACTGACAGCTTTAAACGACAGTGATACTGACAGCTTTATAGAACAGTGATACTGACAGCTTTATAGAACAGTTATACTGACAGCTTTATAGAACAGTGATACTGACAGCTTTGTAGAACAGTGATACGGACATCTTTGTATAACAGTGATACTGACAGCTTTAAACGACAGTGATACTGACAGCTTTATAGAACAGTGATACTGACAGCTTTATAGAACAGTTATACTGACAGCTTTATAGAACAGTGATACTGACAGCTTTGTAGAACAGTGATACTGACAGCTTTGTAGAACAGTGTTACTGACAGCTTTATAGAACAGTTATTCTGGCAGCTTTGTAGAACAGTGATACTGACAGTTTTATAGAACAGTGATACTGGCTGCAAAGCCAGAAAATCCCTGAGCGACAACACATTGTATGAAAGACTCATTCTGCCAGGCCGATAAAGGAAAGGCGCCTTTTTTTCAGGTTTTCACTCCTTAAATCACTTCTCTCTCTCTCTCTCTCTCTAATTGTATATATATATATTTTATCATTGGATATTCTAAGTCCGAAACAATGCTTAAACCACATCAGGAGACCATTTTTGAGGTCTGGTAAAATCCCACAAATATTTTGGGGGACGCATGTAGTTGCACTTTAGATCAATTGGCTCCCAGCTAAAAAAAACTTTGGCTACCGGTGTTTCTGTACTGTACAATGTAGGCCTACATGTGATGGCAGGGTTTGCAAAACAGGAGGAGGCGGCCATTTTATTTCTTTATGTCTGTTTATAGCCCAGGGTACATTGTCAGTCAGCCTAGTCACACTTAACTCTATAAACACAGTAGCACCTTGACTGTTTGTGGTGAGCTCAGAACAGGGCATGGCAATTGGTGACTACATGTCCCCATCCCCCTCCCTTCACACACAGACACACACTGCCCCAGAACGAGGGTGTGACCAGGGTTAAAAAAAACTTGGTTGACATCAGCGTCACCCGTGTTACCGACACGTTCGGCTCTGACACCTCTAGGTTGACAGGCTGGTGTTTTGCAGGGGGACTGGAGGTAGGGCTACAGCTACCAGAACTACCAACCATAGTGCCAGTCACAGCAGACAAAGACAGCTTTCATGTATAGCTAGCTGTTCACTCAGCCCTGGAGACCACTTCAGGTTTTGTGTGTCTGGAAATTAGAATTTGAGGTGGCAGCGAGACGCCATCGGACCCAAAAACCACCAGCAGCAGGGGATATTTATCTTTACACACTTGACATTGACTGATTGTGTCCAAATGACACACTATTCCCTAAATAGTGCACTACTTTTGACCAGAGTTCAATGGGCCCTTGTCAAATGTAGTGCACTATATAGAAAATAGGGTGCCATTTGGGACATAGGACTGTAGTTGACCTAGTTTGTCTGTTTCCCACCACTGCTCAGGCTCATTTGAAATGTGTATTTCCTATATGGCCTTCCTCGCCTGGTGCCCACACCCTTAACTATGCCTAAGTTTTTATTGTTGAACCAAGACCAAGCAATGTGATACAGTATATCCAATAAATAGCCAGATTTCAGGAATAATTTCGTAGTGCATAGAATCCAATCAGCACCTGTCCCACCACGTGTAACCTTTTGCCCCATCTCTAATTAGTAACATTTAACCCTGACCTGTGAGATAAAATACCCCTTTATATATATATATATAGAGAGAGAGAGAGAAATATGTGGAATATGTGTTTCTCCTACACTTACCATTGAAAGATACTTTATATATATATATATTCCTTCCACAGCCTTGGCTGAAGTGTGGTGCCATTGGGTCTCATGGCTGTGGCTCTGGGCCTAAGTCAACATAGGCTGCGTCTCAAATGAATCCTTATTCCCTATATACTGTAGTACACTATTGCAATACTTTAGACCCGGGCCCATAGGGCTAGTAGTGCACTATATAGGGAATAGGGTGCCATCTGGGATGTGGTCAGAGTGTTGTCTTGTCATGTTAGCGACTCCCAGCGTCAGAGATCCTATTCCAACATTATTTAACAGGTTGTTTTCTCAATGAGAGGAATTATCCTGCCCCTGTCTTTCTACTGTCTCTTACTTCAGTTTGGCTTGTAACAGGACCCTCAGAACCCCCGTTCCCTTTCCACACACACTGCCTCTTTAATTTGCCAGACTGCCCATCTTGAGCCAACAATATTAATTAAGGCCTAATTAGGGCAAAGCAAACAAAAGTCTGTAAGAGGCACCCCTTATTAAAGCAGAGGGAGGACGAGGTGGAGTGGAGGTGTGTGTACTTGCTTGTACGTGCGTGCATGCATGTGAGTGTGCGCCCGCCTGTGTGTGCATGAGCATCCATGCCCTTTTGTGTCTAGCATACAAGTGCACGCTTATGCATGTGTGTGTGGGTGTGCTTGTGTGTGTGTTAAAGCCAGACAGGAGCTGTAACCGTCCTGTAATTAAATAACATTCCACCTCTCAGCCTAAAGCAGAGTCTAGTGTAGGAAGAGTTCCAGGACAGGAGACACATTGAGACACATTCCAACCAGTGTGTTTGTGTGTCTTGGCGCCCTCCAGCCCTCAGCCATTGTTAAAGCGTGACTGGGCCACCGGAGCAGGGAGTAATAATACCAAGGCTCAAACTTGCATATCACGTGACTGACAGCTGGGATTCTCCTACACACCCTGTAGTGGTGGGTCGCGGAGGGCGGTCCAAATGTTCACATTTATTTTGACAGGGCCTATTTGCCTGGGTATATCATGTGAAGGTCACAGTTTTACGTCTTGTGGTCTTAAGATGATTCACAGCAAAGAAAAGCAATCAGCAGATTGTCAGTGGTAGGCTAGGCCAGGCAGAAGAAGAGTACGTTGATTTCCAAGATAAAGAAAAAATAATACTTTGTTTTTTAATCATCTTTTCTCTGTTTTGATCTCTGGAAGTCGATGAAAGACGGGAACCAATGAGATACCAGTAATGGCTGATGTAATGCAGTGTTTTCACTCCTGGCTTCAGTGTTGGTAGTACAACATCCAGAGGGCTCTGTGCTCCAGATGAAACACAGCAGCAGCTATTGTTTCTCCGCTGGGCAGAGACTCAACATCACCACAATGACTAGACCCACTGGGCACACACTGGTTGAATCAGCGTTGTTTCCACTTCATTTCAATGAAATTACATTGAACCAACGTGGATTAAACGTTGAATTTACGTCTGTGCCCAGTGGGGATTCTCGACCAAACTATAAACAGCCACTTGGAGCTCCCAAGTGGCGCAGTGGTCTAAGACACTGCATCCCAGTGCAAGAGGCATCACTGCAGTACCTGGTTCAAATCCAGGTTACATCACATCTGGCTGTGATTGGGAGTCCTATAGGGCGGGGCACAATTGGCCTGGGTTTGGCTGGGGTAGGCTGTCATTGTAAATAAGAATTTGTTCTTAACTGACTTGCCTAGTTAAATAGATGTAAAAGCAAAACAACCAAAAACCCCTTGCAAAAACAAATTAGTCAAATGGTTTCAAGAGGCACATGAAGATGACTTGTTAGCGTTATCAAATCTGTTTTATCTTCTCAACGTGACTTAGAAGGCCCCAAGGATCAACAGTAACAACATAAGATATTCTAACAGGTGGGTCGTAGACTCATGGCAGACCAGGAAACTATCTAGAGTCTAGGCTATCTGCCCAGGCTTTCCTTTGAAGGGACACAACAAACACACTCAGTCAATCAATGCTCTCGCTCTCTTTTCATCTCTACGCAGCTGAGACATCTCTCTATCTGTCTCTGGATGTGATAGAGGGATGGAGGGGGCGTAAGTTCTCGGTCTGAACGTGACAGAGATAAACTGACCCCATGGTGTTGAAACGCTGTCTGAGTTTTTTAAGGGGTCCATATTAGGACAGGACAGTGTCCGTTGAAGTTGTGTCACGCCCATTAAGGTTGTGTCAACTACAAATGATTCTGAAGTGAATCGGACACAATTTCCGTGCATGTGTGACTATGTTCTAATACGGACAACGTACTTGAGGGCTGTGGCTATTTCCATCTGGCAGACACAGAGTGCTATGGTCATTTACTGACCAAGACCTGATCCAGACATGCTGCAGGCCTTTGGTTGTCCACCCACTCGCCTCTGTACAGGCCACGTCTACTGGCTAAGTGACAGCAGAGAACAACAGGTTGGTGCAGATAGGAGGAATCTCCGTCTTCTTCCTTTGAGGCACTGTTGGGGTGTGTGGGCGAGAAGAGTGCGCCCATTGACTGCACAGGACGCTCGGGATTGGTCGTCTCCATTCTGGTTATGTCATGGAAGTCTCACAGGAGTATCATTGAAGTCTGAGTCAATTCCCACATGACTCTCGTTGGAGTCTCATTGATCCGAGACATCCAACTACTACACCTCGTATTTGTTTTTTAGAATATCTCTGTCTGCCTCCAATCCAAAATTGTGAATGGCTGCCTTAGTTCCAGTGTCTACAATGCCAAGGAGACTGGCCCCTTCAAACTCCACCAGCAGATGTACATGAGTGGAGTTATGAGTTTATAGAAAGAAAATATCTTCAAACTAACCCGTGACATAGTTATTGATACATACTGGTAGGTTCATTAGGCACGATCCGGCAGTACATGTATGTTTTAAGTAAGTACATTTCTGATGGACAGAATCCCTTTCCCCGAATGACTAGGCCTCTTTTCTGTCCCTCGTCCTCAATGTTTCATCAACCAAAATACTCCACAGTTCCTGTTATGCTTAATTAGTCCACGGCTATAAAATCATAACATAAACCGTCTTGGGTTCCCACTACTCACAATGCTCGTTTATAAAACAAACTCGCTCGTGGAGAGAGAGTGAGATTTTGAATGGTGGTGATGGTGGTGGGTGGTGTTTGGCACTGCCAAACCCTGCGGTAGGCAGAGTAGGAGCAGACCTGGATTCAACTAGTATTTGTTTTTTTCCAAATACTTGAGCTGTGCTTTATCGAGCTTGACCCAAAAGTGCAAACCCTGCTTACATGGTACTCGAGGCAGACTCAAGCAAATGCTAAAAAAAAAGAATTAGAAAGAAAGGAAATACTATTCAAACCCAGATCTGGTGGTTTGGAAGTCCTGTGTTTATGTTAGTGTCAGACACTGTGTTGGCCCCTGGGCCGGGCCCCCGGTGGTCGGCCCCTACTGCTGCTGCAGGGTCTGGTTCATAGTAAATAAGCAGCTCTATGCCTGTGCATGCACTCTGCACAACGTCACGCTAGGTACTGTAGATGAGAGAGGATGTGGTTGTGGGCACCATGCTTTACACCATTCACAGCACGCTACACTCACTGTGCTACATAACACTAAGAGAGGCCCAAATGGCACCCTATTCACTTTATAGTGCACTACTTTGGACTACTACTCTGGTCAAAAGTAGAACACTTTGGTAATAGGGTGCGATTTGGAACACACCCTTGGCCCAGACGGTGGAGAGAGCATGGTTAACTTTGTCTTCACCAGCAGAGCAATACTATGACAATTTTATTTCATTTAGGGGTAACTTGGGACTGTTTCTAAACAGAACAGGCGATGGCATATAGAGATCTAAATTGTCAAAGAAAGTACATACATTCGTTAAGCATAGATGCTGTCTGAAACGTTAAGTAAGCCACAGAAATTCTGCAGACTCGTCACATTTATAAAAATCAATGCAGCTTAGGCAGTAACGTTAACACACTGATGGATCGGTCATTGATATATACTTCTCAAGTTTTGGAAACTTCATTCGTCAAAAAGCTTATTTTAAAACCTTCGGGCAACGCTAGCAGCTATTTTTATGACATCTTTTTTCAAGAACCGCTGAGGACTCCCATCCTGCCATCCCTGGTAACCCGCTAGCTAAAGGCTAAAGGCTAATTCCAAGCTTCATTGCTGTATCAACATTTTTGCATAAGAACCGAGGACCCTGAACAGCAACCCAGCAAGTGCTGACTAGCCTTTTTCTGGCAGATATAAACACACAGATATGAGACAGCCTCTTCACAGCCAGGGTGCGTATGGTTGTATTTAAGGGAGGCCCGTAGAGCTGCTGAAACCGCAGTCCGGCCGTATAACGTGCTCGGAGGGTCATGGGCAGTCAAACGGCTCCTAAAAAGTGTCCTGGGTGCAATTTGCTTTCAGTGAGAGCTGAGGAAAATCCAGCCAATCCCTGTTAATCAGCTGGAGCTGCGTGGTTAAGCTGGCTTCATAGTGGCTGGTGATGACAAGGCTTCAGCAACTCACACCAGGCCGGGTTCTGATGCTTCTGCAGCTACACAGATACAACCAACACATACATCTGCGTCTGAAATGTGAGGCTTCGTTGAGATCAAATTAATCCAAATGACAGGTTTATAACTCTTTGTGGAACCCAAACTAAAAGATATAGCATACTGAATGTCAATATCTGTCTGTTTTTTTACATGTGTCATTATAGTCTCTCAATTGTCTGTTAATAAATGTACCCAATAAAGTTATTCCACTCTATTTGAAAAGAACGGAAGAGCAAAGACTAGTTCCATTACTCCCTGTCTGTCAGAGTGGGTGACTAATATCACTAACATGTTTTCTACTTGCACATCCTCATCTGCACGTCATCACTCCAGTGGTAATTGCTAAATTGTAATTATTTCGCCACTATGGCCTTTTTTATTTCCTTACCTCCTTACTTCATTTGCACACACTGTATACATATTTTCTATTGTGTTATTGACTGTATGTTTGTTTATCACGTGTAACTTTGTGTTGTTGTTTTTGTCGCACTGCTTTGCTTTATCTTGGCCAGGTCGCAGTTGTAAATGAGAACCTGTTCTCAACTGGCCTACCTGGCTAAATAAAGGTGAAATAAAAAATAAATAAATAAATAGGTGGGAATGATCAGGTCAAAGTGGGAGGTAAAGAGGTGTGCTGTATATTGTGGGTAATTACTTTATTTATAGAAGAGTGCCCTGACGTAGGTATAGTGGTCTAGTAGCGTAGGTCTAGTGGCGAAGGTCTTGTGGCGAAGGTCTAGTGGCGAAAGTCTTGTGGCGAAGGTCTAGTGGCGTAGGTCTAGTGGCGAAGGTCTAGTGGCGAAGGTCTTGTGGCGTAGGTCTTGTGGCGAAGGTCTAGTGGCGAAGGTCTAGTGGCGTAGGTCTAGTGGCGTAGGTCTAGTGGCTGGTTCACTTGGAAACATACAAGACGAACTGGCACAGAGAGACAGGAAACACAGGGATAAATACACTGGGGAAAATAAGTGACACCTGGAGGGGGTTGAGACAAAGAGGACAGGTGAAACTGATCAGAGTGTGACAGTTTCATATCTTGTAGATCTTTAGTGTGGGTGAACATGAGGCAGTGAAGAACAAAACAGCCTTAAGTCTTACTTCTAGAATAATATTGTGTTGCCCTTCTAGTTCACTGAGGCCATATTTTTTCCTATACACATCTAGATCACTAGGGCCATATTCTGTCCTGTACACATCTGGAGCTGTACAAATCAGCTGGGCTAGACAATCTGGACCCTCACTTTCTAAAATTATCTGCCACCGTTGTTGCAGATATGCAACCTCTCTTTCGTATCGTCCGAGATCCCTAAAAATTGGAAAGCTGTCGCGGTCATCCCCCTCTTCAAAGGGGGTGACACTCTTGACCCAAACTGTTATAGACCTATATCCATCCTGCCCTGCCTTTCTAAAGTCTTCGAAAGCCAAGTTAATAAACAGATCACTGACAATTTCGAATCCCACTGTACCTTCTCCGCTGTGCAATCCGGTTTCCGTGCTGGTCACGGGTGCACCTCAGCCACGCTCAAAGTATTAAACGACATCATAACCGCCATCGATAAAAGACAGTACTGTGCAGCCGTCTTCATCGACCTGGCCAAGGCTTTCGACTCTGTCAATCACCTTATTCTTATCGGCAGACTCAACAGCCTTGGTTTCTCTAATGACTGCCTCGCCTGGTTCACCAACTACTTCTAAGACAGAGTTCAGCGTGTCAAATCGGAGGGCCTGTTGTCCGGACCTCTGGCAGTCCCTACGGGGGTACCACAGGGTTCAATTCTCGGGCCGACTATTTTCTCTGTATATATCAACGATGTCACTCTTGCTGCAGGTGATTCCCTGATCCACCTCTACGCAGACAACACCATTCTGTATACCTCTGGCCCTTCTTTGGACACTGTGTTAACTAACCTCCAAAAGAGCTTCAATGCCATACAATAATCCTTCCTTGGCCTCCAACTGCTCTTAAACGCTAGTAAAATGAAATTAATGCTTTTCAACTGTTCGCTGCCAGCACTCGCCCGCCCGACTAACATCACTACTTAGAATATGTAGACAACTACAAATACCTAGGTGCCTGGCTAGACTGTAAATTCTCCTTCCAGACTCATTTTAAACATCTCCAATCAAAAATTAAATCTAGAATCGGCTTCCTATTTCGCAACAAAGCCTCCTTCACTCACGCCGCCAAACATACCCTTGTAAAACTGACTATCCTACCGATCCTTGACTTCGGCGATGTAATTTACAAAATAGCATCCAATTATCTACTCAGCAAACTGGATGC
Organism: Brachymystax lenok tsinlingensis; assembly: GCA_030435695.1. Taxonomy (NCBI): domain Eukaryota; kingdom Metazoa; phylum Chordata; class Actinopteri; order Salmoniformes; family Salmonidae; genus Brachymystax; species Brachymystax lenok. The sequence continues at coordinate 107,117,491 of CM059791.1, forward strand.
AGTCTATCACAGTGCCATCCGTTTTATCACCAAAGCCCTGTATACCACCCACCATTGCGACCTGTATGCTCTAGTCGGCTGGCCCTCACTACATATTCGTCGCCAGACCCACTGGCTCCAGGTCGTCTATAAGTCTATGCTAGGTAAAGCTCCGCCTTATCTCAGCTCACTGGTCACGATAACCACCCGTAGCACGCGCTCCAGCAGGTATATTTCACTGGTCATCCCCAAAGCCAACACCTACTTTGGCCGCCTTTCCTTCCAGTTCTCTGCTGCCAATGACTGGAACGAATTGCAAAAATCACTGAAGCTGGAGACTTATATTTCCCTCACTAACTTTAAATATCAGCTATCTGAGCAGCTAACCGCTCGCTGCAGCTGTACATAGTCCATCTGTAAATAGTCCACCCAATCTACCTACCTAATACCCATATTGTTTTTATTAACTTTTCTGCTCTTTTTGCACACCAGTATTTCTATTTGCACATCATTATCTGCTCATCTATCACTCCAGTGTTAATCTGCTCAATTGTAATTACCTCGCTACAATGGCCTATTTAGTGCCTTACCTCCTCACGCCATTTGCACACACTGTATATAGACTTTCTTTTTTTTCCTATTGTGTTATTGACTGTACGCTTGTTTATTCCATGTGTAACTCTGTGTTGTTGTTTGTGTCGCACTGCTTTGCTTTATCTTGGCCAGGTCGCAGTTGTAAATTAGAACTTGTTCTCAACTAGCTTACCTGGTTAAATAAAGGTAATATATATATATGTAGTAAAAGATCACTAGGGCCATATTCTGTCCTATAGACATCTAAATCACTAGGGCCATATTCTGTCCTATAGACATCTAGATCACTAGGGCCATATTCTATCCTATACAGATCTAGTTCACTAGGGCCATAATCTGTCCTACACACATCTAGATCACTAGGGCCATATTCTGTCCTATACACACCTAGATCACTAGGGCCTTATTCTGTCCTGTGCACATCTAGTTCACTAGGGCCATATTTTTCTAGGTTTTCTTATTAACACAATGTATGTATGCTCTCAAATGACTGCCTCGCATGGTTCGCCAATTACTTCTCTGACAGAGTTCAGTGTGTCAAATCAGAGGGCCTGTTGTCCGGGCCTCTGGCAGTCTCCATGGGGGTGCCACAGGGTTCAATTCTTGGGCCGACTCTTTTCTCTGTATACATCAATGATGTCGCTCTTGCTGCAGGTGAGTCTCTGATTCACCTCTATGCAGACGACACCATTCTGTATACTTCCGGCCCCTCTTTGGACACTGTGTTAACTACCCTCCAGACGAGCTTCAATGCCATACAACTCTCCTTCCGTGGCCTACAACTGCTCTTAAACGCAAGTAAAACTAAATGCATGCTCTTCAACCGATCGCTACCGCACCTGTCCCCGTCCCAGCATCACTACTCTGGACGGTTCTGTCTTAGATTACGTGGATAACTACAAATACCTAGGTGTCTGGTTAGACTGTAAACTCTCCTTCCAGACTCACATCAAACATCTCCAATCTAAAATTAAATCTAGAATTGGCTTCCTATTTCGCAACAAAGCTTCCTTCACTCATGCTGCCAAACTTACCCTCGTAAAACTGACCATCCTACCGATCCTCGACTTGGTGATGTAATTTACAAAATAGCCTCCAATACTCTACTCAACAAACTGGATGCAGTCTATCACAGTGCCATCCGTTTTGTTACCAAAGCCCCATATACCACCCACCACTGCGACCTGTACGCCTCGTAGGCTGGCCTTCGCTTTACACTCGCCGCCATATCCACTGGCTCCTGGTCATCTACAAGTCCCTGCTAGGTAAAGTCCCGCCTTATCTCAGCTCGCTGGTCACCTTAGCAGCACCAACCCAGAGCACGCGCTCCAGCAGGTATATCTCACTGGTCACCCCCAAAGCCAATTCCTCCTTCGGCCGACTCTCCTTCCAGTTCTCTGCTGCCAATGACTGGAACGAACTTCAAAAATCTCTGAAACTGGAGACACTTATCTCCCTCAACAGCTTTAAGCACCAGCTGTCAGAGCAGCGCACAGACCACTGTACCTGTTTATAGCCCATCTGTAAATAGCCCAACCAACTACCTCATCCCCTACCGTATTTATTTATTTATCTTGTTCCTTTGCACCCCAGTTTTTCTGCATTGCACATTCATCTACTGCACAGTTTTCTTTTACCATTCCAGTGTTAAATTGCTATATTGTAATTACTCTGCCACCATGGCCTATTTATTGTCTTACCTTCCTTATCCTACCTCATTTGCACTCTTTGTATATAGATTTCTTTTTTTTCTACTGTATTATTGACTGCATGTTTGTTTTATTCCATGTGTAACTCTGTGTTGTTGTGTGTCGAACTGCTTTGCTTTATCTTGGCCAGGTCGCAGTTGTAAATGAGAACTTGTTCTCAACTTGCCTACCTGGTTAAATAAAGGTGAAATAAAATAAATAAATGTAGATACTGTATATATATATATATATACATATATATATATAGGGTTTACATGCATCCACAAAGACAGAGAATAACTGTGTGTGTGTGTGTGTGTGTTTGTTTGTTTGTTTGTTTGTGTGTGTGCCTGTCTGTGTGTACTTGTGTGTGTGCCAGTGGAGGCTACTGAGGGGAGGATGGCTCATAATAATGACTGGAACGGAGCAAATGGAATGGCATCAGACACCTGGAAACAATGTGTTCAATGTATTTGAAACCACTCCACTGATTCCGCTCCAGTCATTACCACGAGCCCATCCTCCCCAATGAAGGCGCCACCACCTCCTGTGGTGTGTATGTGCATGTGCTCCTGTATACGTGCATGTGTCCGTGAGTCACAGCAGATGTCTTGGAGTTAACCCACGCTTCCTCCAGGAAAACCCAGGGGAGAGGCAGGGGAGACACAGCCCTGGGGTGGCTGACTGGTTGGGAGGAGGGAGGGAGGGAGCGAGAAGAGGCTCTGGATCCTATCTCTCTGCCTCCACCATGACCTGCCTCCTGGGCACTATCTGCATCTGGGCTAGAGCTGTACACACACGCACACGCACTTGCACGCTCACGCTCCCACGCAAGCAACGCACTCGCGCACTCACACTTACGCACGCACGCACACACGCACACACTCATACACTCGCTACCCCTACCCCTCAGCAACAACCTGCAGTAAATTCTTCCTTCTTTTCTGAGCACTCAATATTTATGTATCTTATCTTTCTCAATGTGGCTGTTCTTTCCTTTTATTTTCCTTTTTAAGTTTGTCTGTGTTTTCTGTCTGGAAGAGAACCACATATGTCCTGCATGTGTCCTAAAGTTACTAGGAGTGACATTTCTCTAAGCGATCAAGTTGTTGTTTACAAAAGAGTTGATGTTGCAACACAACATCTGGAAGTCAATCAGCTGGGGACACTGTGTGTGTGCTTGTGTGTGTGTGTGTGTGTGTGTGTGTGTGTGTGTGTGTGTGTGTGTGTGTGTGTGTGTGTGCATGCGAGTGCGTGTGTCTGTGTGAGCATGTGTGTGTGCACACATGTCAGAGGAAGCAAGGGCCTCCAGAAATGTGATACACCCCATCCCACTCAGGAAGAGAGGCCTAGTCACACATCAGATAACACACCCATCGACTCTGGATATTTTGGTTGGAGCTCTACATGCATAATGCATGACCTCTCACTGTAACAGTACACACGTGTCAATAGTCTCCCATCATCACCACTCTGCTCGACAGATCCACTTCCATGGTCCGGAGCTCCCCAGTGGAGACCCCCACTCAATACGGGGACAGGAAATCAGCACTGACGGTAATGAGGCTGGAGGAAAACGCTCCGAAACGGACCAAACTTCTCCCTTCCTTTTCGAATGATTCTGTGGTTTACATTTCAGATTGATCATGGTCTGTTTCGGCTGTCAAACACACGGTTCGCCGTCTGCCTCATTTGAAAAGGGAACAGTGAACTATGTCCATCTTAGTGTTGCTGGTGTCTTTCTACGTAGGTCTATACAGTTGACATGTGCATGTCCATACCTTTTTATTATATTGTGTCAATACTGTTTCTCAATTACTTTCTCTCCCTCTATTATTCAATTCCATTCGATGTAAAATACGTTATTTATCCTAGAATAGAACAGAAATAATAGAATGCATTCTCCTCTCCAAGCCCCATCAGGAGGCCCAGAATCCCCCAGTGAGACAGTCAGATCAGCCTGTATCTCCTCTCACATGTGGCTGCTGTCTCCCACTTCCGTCTGGCCATCCACTTCCTCTTCAGGGTCAGTCCTCCTCCCGTTTTGGCATCCCTCTTCCTGTTCAGGGTCAGTCCCTCTCCAGTCTGGCCCTTCAATTTGTCTTTAGAGTCAGTCCCACTCCAGTCTGGCCCTCCACTTCGTCTTCAGGGTCAGTCTCACTCCAGTCTAGCCCTCCACTTCGTCTTTAGGGTCAGTCCCACTCCAGTCTGACCCTCCACTTCGTCTTTAGGGCCAGTCCCACTCCAGTCTAGCCCTCTACTTCGTCTTTAGGGTCAGTCCCACTCCAATCTGACCCTCCACTTCATCTTCAGGGTCAGTCCCACTCAAGTCTGACCCTCCACTTCGTCTTCAGGGTCAGTCCCACTCCAGTCTAGCCCTCCACTTCATCTTCAGGGTCAGTCCCACTCCAGTCTAGCCCTCCACTTCGTCTTCAGGGTCAGTCCCACTCAAGGCTGGCCCTCAACTTCGTCTTCAGGGTCAGTCCCACTCCAGGCTGGCCCTCAACTTCGTCTTCAGGGTCAGTCGACTCCCGTCTGGTCACTACTCTTCCCCTTCAGTGTCAGCTTGTGTGCTGCTTGTTTTGGTAAACAAACCCAGACCTGGGTTTAAAACGTATGTTTTTTTTTTAAACTGCCTGTGTGATTCTAGGAGAGCACTCCTCATTAGACAATTCACCTAACAGGCAGGGCGTGACCTTTCCCCTCCCTGACCCAGCAGACTAGCAGGAAGTGAAGAAAGGGAAGTAGCAGAGGAGCTGAGCCTAGGGGGTTTGTTCCAAGACAGCGGATGTAGCAGCGTAGGACGAAGACCATGTGTGGTTTTGATATCCGTTGTGCTGCCGGACAGGAAGCAGAGGTGAACAGCAGGCGGAATGATCTGTTGATCATCTGGGATGCTGGGGCCCCACAGCATTGCAGCAACATTCCTGCAACGTCCCAAGGAGGATGTTATTTGTTATAGGGGGACCGGGCCAGACATTGCCATAATATACCCAGTCCCAGGCAGACACCTTGAGACTACAACCCCCCCACCAGAACAGTTTAGCAATGTGCCAACAACATTTGAGAAGCCATGATGAAGAGATGATTTGCTATAAGGGACATAGAACAGACAAGGCCTTAACAGACCGGAGCACCAGACACCATGAGACTGGCCATAACAGACCGGAGCACCAGACACCATGAGACTGGCCATAACAGACCAGAGCTCCATACACCATGAGACTGGCCATAACAGACCAGAGCTCCATACATTATGAGACTGGCCATAACAGACCAGAGATCCATACACCATGAGACTGGCCATAATAGACCAGAGCTCCATACACCATGAAACTGGCCATAACAGACCAGAGCTCCATACACTATGAGACTGGCCATAACAGACCAGAGATCCATACACAATGAGACTGGCCATAACAGACCAGAGCTCCATACACCATGAGACTGTCCATAACAGACCAGAGCTCCATACACTATGAGACTGGCCATAACAGACCAGAGATCCATACACCATGAGACTGGCCATAACTAAGCAGAGTACCAGACACCATGAGACTGGCCATAACAGACAAGAGCACCATACACCACGACTCTAGTCATAACAGACCAGAGCTCCATACACCATGACACTGGCCATAACAGTCCGGAGCTCCATACACCATGAGACTGGCCATAACAGACCAGAGCACCATACACCATGAGACTGGACATAACAGACCAGAGCTCCATACACCATGAGTCTGGCCATAACAGACCGAAGCTCCAGACACCATGAGACTGTGGCCTGTGACTGGGGATGGTAGATATCTGTCAGTGTGACTGTTTACCGTTGCTTGACAATGGGAGTCAGAAGCTCAGGAGAATTTTCTGCCCTGCATCACTGTGCAGCTGAAGGTTTTGAGAGGAGCATATCTAACTGGAGGGATTTCCCTTAGCTTTTCCTCCTACTGATGGGTCATTCAATTAAAATGGTGCCTTTCATGTCTCTCAGATTTAGTAGCATCTTTTGAGTAAATTTTGATACAACACAAACACTTGCATCACAATCGCCTTACGCTTTTATAGAATGAAAATGTCAAAAGCAGTGTTGTGTTTTATATAACATCTTGGTCATCTCTGGATACGCGTCCATTTTGGCATGTCCTGTTCACCCAAATTTGAGACACTAAATTGAAACATTCCCGCACATTTTTACCATCAGCAGTACAGTACTATCACATAAGTCTATCTTACATCCACATATGACAGACCAAAACCAAATGATTACATATTGGAAAGCTTAATGCCTTAAATGTATTATTTATTTACAGTGTCAAGAAAAAGTATGTAAACCCTTTAGAAATACCTGGATTTCTGCATAACTGCATAAAATTTGATCTGATCTTCATCTAAGTCACAACAATAGACAAACACAGTCTGATTAAACTAATAACACACAAACAATTATATGTTTTCATGTATTTATTGAACACACCGTGTAAACATTCACAGTGCAGGGTGGGAAAAGTATGTGAACCCTTGGATTTAAGAACTGGTTGACCGTCCTTTGGCAGCAATAACCCCAACCAAATGTTTTCTGTAGTTGCAGATCAGACCTGCACAACGGTCAGGAGGAAATTTGGACCATTCCTCTTACAAAACTGATTCAGTTCAGCAATATTCTTGGGATGTCTGGTGTGAACTGCTCTCTTGAGGTCATGCCACAGCATCTCAATCAGGTTGAGGTCAGGACTCCAGAAGGCCACTCCAGAAGGCGTATTTTCTTCTGTTGTTGATTTACTTCTGTGTTTTGGGTCGTTATCCTGTTGCATCACCCAACTTCTGTTGAGCTTCAATTGGCAGACAGAAAGCCTTACATTCTACTGCAAAATGTCTTGATGCAGTCGATGATAGCAAGCTGTCCAGGCCCTGAGGCAGCAAAGCAGCCCCAAACCATGATACTCCCTCCACCATAGACAGTTGGGATGAGGTTTTGATGTTGGTGTGCTGTGCCTTTTTCTCTCCACACATAGTGTTGTGTGTTCCTTCCAAACAACTCAACTGAAGTTTCATCTGTCCACAGAATATTTAGCTAGTAGCGCTGTGGAACATCCAGATACACTTCAGACGTCAAAATTTTTTATCGTAGACTTGTCAACAAAGATGTATCGTAGACTTGTCAACAAAGATGTTAGCATGTTCCAGAGATTTATGTAAGTCTTTAGCTGACACTCTAGGATTCTTAACCTCATTGAGCGTTCTGGGCTGTGCTCTTGCGGTCATATTTGCAGGACGGCCACTCCTAGGGGGAGTAGCAACAGTGCTGAACGTTCTCCATTTATAGACAATTTGTCTTACCTTGGACTGATGAACATCAAGGCTTTTAGAGATACTTTTGTAACCCTTTCCAGCTTTACGCAAGTCTTAGGTCTTCTGAGATATCTTTTGTTCGAGATATGGTTCACATCAGGCAATGCTTCTTGTGAATAGCAAACTCAAATTTTGAGAGTGTTTTTTATAGGGCAGGGCAGCTCCAACCAACATCTACAATCTCGTCTCATTGATTGGACTCCAGGTTAGCTGACTCCTGACTCCAATTATCTTTTGGAGAAGTCATTAGCCTAGGGGTTCACATACTTTTTCCAACCTACACTGTGAATGTTGAAATTATGTATTCAATACAGACAAGAAAAATACAATGATTTGTGTGTTATTAGTTTAAGCACACTATGTTTGTCTATTGTTGTGACTTAGATGAAGATCAGATCAAATTTGATGACAAACTTACATATGCAGAAATTCAGGTAATTCCAAAGGGTTCACATACTTATTCTTGCCACTGTAAATAATGTAACTGTGAAGTTGTTCTTGACTCTTTACACAGCCCCCATATCAAATCAGAAAAGTGAACTCATTTTTATTTTTTAACCTGTGACAGACTTTAGGCTCTATATACAGATACTCAGATATCATTTTATTTAGTTTCCCACTCGTTAGCTCTTGTTTGCCCCAGTCCTGGTACAAGGGAAGGTCTCTTTCCTGCCCTGGCTGTATTTGGATCTCTGGATGTACAGTAGAGGGCTAAGTGGTGGACAGGTCTCTGGGTGCACAGTAGAGGGCTAAGTGGTGGACAGGTCTCTGGGTGTACAGTATCAGGGCTAAGTGGTGGACAGGTCTCTGGGTGTACAGTATCAGGGCTAAGTGGTGGACAGGTCTCTGGGTGTACAGTTTCAGGGCTAAGTGATGGACAGGTGTCTGGCCTGCAGGGAAGCCTAGCTGCAGACTGTGTGGCGCTACATACCTGGGTTCAATTAGTATTTGTTTTCTTTAAAATACTTTAGCTGCGTTCTATTGAGCTTGTACTGCTGAGTAACAGACCAATGGAATTGTCACTGGCACTTTGGCACATTATGGCACTACAGCTAGGTTCAATCAAACGTGCAATGTATTTGGGAAAAAAAAGTACTATTTGGACCCAGGTCTGGTCCAGCACTGCCTTGGCCTGCCTTTCGGCTGGGCTGAGGTTTTTACACCTGAATCTGAGAGAGTCTGGGGACTTTGTCCGTGTATCTCCAGTAGCAGACCCCCTACAGTGTCTGGCCGGCAGAGCCTCAGCTGTGCCAGCCTTCAGAAGGCCTGTTTAAACTAGGCTTTTTATATGAGCAGGGTCCTAAGTGAGTGGTGGTGGTGAGCCCAGGCTCTGACATTGACAGATGGCCCTGTCTGCCGAATATGAATTTGCACCCGTGTATTACGATCCGAGATAACTTTATTTATACAACCGGAGCCTGACGATACATACAAATTCAAATTCCAACACCTTATGAATTCACACAAACTCATCTGTTCTCCCGAAAAATAATTTTGTCTCCCGCTTTTCCAGAGGCGAGTATAAGAGTAACAGTGTGGTTTTGCCTGGTTCATTATAGTCTGCCTGCTTTCGGTTGCTGCAGAAAACCATTCGTCTTCTCTAAGGTAACAAAAGGCTAGCTGTGAGTGCAGGCGGGGATCATGCCACATGTATGTAACATAATCGGGCCGGCTCATGGACTGCGAACAGTGTGGGTAGTGATTTAAGAGCGCCAGGCTGATATTGTCACATTTAGGAGAGCATAATCTGTTTCAAGAGCTCTCAAGTCAAGCATGTGTGGCAAAGTAAACAAACGTATGTGTGTGTGTGTGTTTGTGGAGATGAAGGGGGTAAAAACACAGTCTTGTCAGAATCATGAAAAGCAGACTGCGTTGAGGTGTCCAGAAAAACATGATCCCTCATTCTCTCTCCCAAGGGAGAACCTGCAAGCGTGGTTTTCTGTTTTTGGGGACAGAACCACAGCTCTGTGGCGTATCTCAAGAGTCTCTGTGTCACTGTGCACCATCCCAAGTCAGGGACCACGTCCCCCCGCTCTCTCCAACACTCTCTCCGCCCTCCACTCCACTCTTTGATTAACCGCCAAAGCAAACAGGGGACCGCTAGCCCCCGTTCCCATAGCAACAGAGCTCGGGCCATGCACAGCGCTGGCCTTGAAGATTTGGATCTAGCAGCAGGCAGGAAGACAAATAAAGAGGCCGATTCAGGCCGAGCTGCTTTGGACGCAGGCAGGACCTTCTGCTGGACACTGTGTCCGAGATCAGACTACACATGGAGAAAACCTTCCAATGAGCTAGAGACTTATCACGTCCAATCAGGCGAGTGATATTAACACATCCTGTCACTTGGTGAGGCCCACTGAACAAAGAGGTTGCTTGTCAGAGTTGGATGATTCCATTAATAGGAGTGTAATGGGAAAGGATATAGCTTTAGTTGGTGTAATTAGCTCAGTGAACTGTTGAGACGACCAAAGCGCCTTCTAGTCCAAAAATACAGCCAGCCACACACAGAAAGGGCTCTATCTTTTGAAAGGGAAATTGCAAGAATAACGCAAGGACCTTGCCTGTTTGTGTTGTGCGTTATTTTTCAGTGTTGACTCTGTTTGCATTTCCTACAAACAGGCTCCTCTCTAGTCCAAAACCTGACCTCCACCAGGCCATACAGTGTCTCCTCCTCTAGTCCTAAACCTGACCTCCACCAGGCTATACAGTGTCTCCTCCTCTAGTCCTAAAAGTGACCTCCACCAGTCTATACAGTGTCTCCTCTAGTCCTAAACCTGACCTCCACCAGGCCATACAGTGTCTCCTCCTCTAGTCCTAAACCTGACCTCCACCAGGCTATACAGTGTATCCTCCTCTAGTCCTAAAAGTGACCTCCACCAGTCTATACAGTGTCTCCTCTAGTCCTAAACCTGACCTCCACCAGGCCATACAGTGTCTCCTCAGCATAGGCCCACACACTTGCAACATGTACGCTAAGAATTGAGAAGCAAGTACAGGGAGTGAATTTAATAATAAATGAAACATGGAACAAAACAAGAAACACGAGTAGCGTACAGACATAAAACACAGGAACAGAATCCATAACGCCTGGGGAAAGAACCAAAGGGAGGTGATGGAGTCCAGGTGAGTCTCATGAAGCTCTGACATTTCACCCAGAAATGATTTGATGTTGATATAAAATGGCCTTATTGGGCTTTTAAGGTCAATTAGGTAACTACCTCATTATGGCAACATCAACCTCCTCTATAAACACAGAGTATAAAAAGTAAAAAGGAGCTACCTGATCAGTAACTCAGACAATTTCTGCCAAATAAAACCTGTATAAATCAAAGCCGTATTTCAGCGCTGCCTCGCCGAGACGTAAATCTGTTGCTCAGAAAGTCTGGAGGCTCTGCGGCAAGACCTAGTGTGTTATGGTTGATTCAAATGGATTAAGGTGGAGATCATAGTGTGTCTCCTCCCAAAGCCTTGCTCTGAACTCTCCGTAGCGCCACCAGTTACTCCGTGTCTCCATGATGAGAAATATAGACCAAGTGAAAGAGGTTCTTTCAAATGAACTCCTCAGTCCTCCTTGACAGTAATAATATGTCTGTGTTGGTCTCTATGACGGTTAAATACCTTCCAGAATGAATCCTTTCTTACTGTAAAAGCCTATATGAAGTCTCATTAAAAGTTTAACATAGTATTTCTTATCACTATGGGTGTGGGAGATGATAGTATAAAGCTATTTGCTCTTCTTTTAGAGTGCATGGGTGCTTTATATTGAAGTAATCAAAGCTGATTGTCTTAATTATGGGTTACAAATCACTGCAGTTAAATCCATATTTACTACACAGCATGGAGAGAGGAACAGAGATATGTGGGACTTCAATGGTTTGTCCAGCAGCAGAGAGAGAGAGAGAGAGAGAGAGAGAGAGAGAGAGAGAGAGAGAGAGAGAGAGAGAGAGAGAGAGAGAAGCCTATGTAAGTATAACAGCCAAAATAAGCATGTAGTGTGTTTTCAGGAACAGTGTCCAGGGCTGGGGGTGGAGGATAAGGGCGACTGGAGGGAAAAAGGGAGGGGGTCGTGTTAGATGATGTCCAGTGGAAAGATGGACTCCTCTGCGGCCCCAGCCATGTGTCTGGGAGGTTTATAGGCTGACCAGCTCTGTCTGTCTGCCAGGGGGGGTTGTGGGCCTCGGCTGTGGCTGGGACTGTGACTGGGGCCTTCCCTGGTCTGCAGGGGTGGGTTGTGAGCCTCGGCTGGGGCTGGGGCTGGGGCTGGGTCTGGGGCTGGGACTGGGACTGTGGCCTTCCCTGGTCTTCCAGGCAGACCTGGTCATTTTGTCATTCTATTAATAAACAGGTGATCCATCTGGAGGGGGGTAGTAAAGAACACACACACACAAACACACACACACACAGATGCATTAACACACACACACAGATGTGCTCACAGACAGACAGACAGACACACACACACAGATGCATTAACACACACACACAGATGTGCTCACAAACAGACACACACACACCACACACACACACACACACACACACACACACACACACACACAGACGTGCTCACAAACAGACACACACACACACACTGACTATCCTGCCGATCCTCGACTTCGGCGATGTCATCTACAAAATAGCCTCCAACACTCTACTCAGCAAACTGGATGCAGTCTATCACAGTGTCATCCGCTTTGTCACCAAAGCCCCATATACTACCCACCACTGCGACCTGTATGCTCTAGTCGGCTGGCCCTCGCTACACACTCGTCGCCAGACCCACTGGCTCCAGGTCATCTACAAGTCCCTGCTAGGTAAAGCCCCGCCTTATCTCAGCTCACTGGTAACCATAGTAGCACCCACCCGTAGCACTCGCTCCAGCAGGTATATCTCACTGGCCACCCCCAAAGCCAATTCCTCTTTTGGCCACCTTTCCTTCCAGTTCTCTGCTGCCAATGAACTACAAAAATTGTTGAAACTGGAGACACTTATCTCCCTCACTAGTTTCAAGCACCAGCTGTCAGAGCAGCTCAACCAACTACCTCATCCCCTACCGTAGTCATTTATTTATCTTGCTCCTTTGCACCCCAGTATTTTTACTTTGCACATTCATCTACTGCACATTTACCATTCCAGTGTTAAATTGCTATACTGTAGTTACTTTGCCACCATGGCCTATTTATTGCCTTATGTTCCTTATCCTACCTCATTTGCACACATTGTATATACAGTGGGGCAAAAAAATATTTAGTCAGCCACCAATTGTGCAAGTTCTCCAACTTAAAAAGATGAGAGAGGCCTGTAATTTTCATCATAGGTACTATGACAGACGAAATGAGAAAAATAAATGTATTATTTATTTGCAAATTATGGTGGAAAATAAGTATTTGGTCAATAACAAAAGTTTATCTCAATACTTTGTTATATACCCTTTGTTGGCAATGACAGAGGTCAAACGTTTTCTGTAAGTCTTCACAAGGTTTTCACACACTGTTGCTGGTATTTTGGCCCATTCCTCCATGCAGATCTCCTCTAGAGCAGTGATGTTTTGGGGCTGTCGCTGGGCAACACGGACTTTCAACTCCCTCCAAAGATTTTCTATGGGGTTGAGATCTGAGACTGGCTAGGCCACTCCAGGACCTTGAAATGCTTCTTCTGAAGCCACTCCTTCGTTGCCCGGGCGGTGTGTTTGGGATCATTGTCATGCTGAAAGACCCAGCCACGTTTCATCTTCAATGCCCTTGCTGATGGTAGGCTTTGTTACTTTGGTCCCAGCTCTCTGCAGGTCATTCACTAGGTCCCCGTGTGGTTCTGGGATTTTTGCTCACCGTTCTTGTGATCATTTTGACCCCACGGGGTGAGATCTTGCGCGGAGTCCCAGATCGAGGAAGATTATCAGTGGTCTTGTATGTCTTCCATTTCCTAATAATTGCTCCCACAGTTGATTTCTTCAAACCAAGCTGCTTACCTATTGCAGATTCAGTCTTCCCAACCTGGTGCAGGTCTACAATTTTGTTTCTGGTGTCCTTTGACAGCTCTTTGGTCTTGGCCATAGTGGAGTTTGGAGTGTGACTGTTTGAGGTTGTGGACAGGTGTCTTTTATACTGATAACAAGTTCAAACAGGCGCCATTAATACAGGTAACGAGTGGAGGACAGAGGAGCCTCTTAAAGAAGAAGTTACAGGTCTGTGAGAGCCAGAAATCTTGCTTGTTTGTATGTGACCAAATACTTATTTTCCACCATAATTTTCCATAATAATTTGCAAATAAATTCATTAAAAATCCTACAATGGGATTTTCTGGATTTTTTTTTTTTGAAGTGTACCTATGATGAAAATTACAGGCCTCTCTCATCTTTTTAAGTGAGAGAACTTGCACAATTGGTGGCTGACTAAATACTTTTTTGCCCCACTGTAGATTTGTTTTTTTCCTACTGTATTATTGACTGTATGTTTGTTTCACTCCAATGTGTAACTCTGTGTTGTTGTATGTGTCGAACTGCTTTGCTTTATCTTGGCCAGGTCGCAGTTGTAAATGAGAACTTGTTCTCAACTTGCCTACCTGGTTAAATAAAGGTGAAATAAAAATTAAAAAAAATAAAACACACAGATGTGCTCACACAGACATACACAGACAGTCTGCTGATCCAAATCCACTTCATTCATATTCATGTGAAGTCACTTGGGAAAATACTTATCAATCCATTACTCCATTAATTTTTAAATGTACAGTCATTCCATATTCACTAATAAATGCAACATTATTTATTCCAGTTAAATCCATGCTATTTGGTTTTATATTGACACCGCACCTGGAGACACTGAGTAGAACTGGGACGTAAAAAGTAACTGAATAATTCACCCAACTTCTCTCTCCTGGTTTTACTTAGGTATATCTTCACAGGACGGCCAAAGTGTGCTGAACAACCAACCAGAGCCACTGTGTTGTCATAAGGCAATATTTATTTCTGTTTTTAGTTACGCAAAATGATTCCCATCTGTGTCGAAGTTATCGTTCCGCTCGTTAGTTATAAAAGGTTTCAGCAGTGCCGTTGATTAATTGAGCATGTCTTCGATGCTGGCCTAGCCTAGGCCCTAGACCAGTCAATTATCATAATCCACCACTGTTTATTTTCCCTCCACAGCCAGCCATGACGGTGACCAGGGCTGCCCGGCATTACACAGCCCAACACGGGGATGGGAGCTGCACGGTGCACCTCATGACCGGTCGGGTGGAGGGGTGAGATGGTGGTAGGTGAAGGTGGGGTATGAGGTCTGTTCAATGTGTCAATCATCTAAAACAGTTTCTAATGAGTGACAGTTGACCTGTCTGTCTGTCTGTCTGTCTGGGTTATAGGGTTATTAACTAGGCTTATTTACAGCACTGTAATGACTTGCCCAACGTGGAGGGAGAGAGCTCTCTATGTTCGTTTCAGACTGTAGCCTAGCTCCAGAGGTTCGCGGCTATTTGCAGTGTTTTGTTTTAGTCACAGATATTTCAGAGGGATTATATGATCCTCTGAATTTCTGAGGAGAAGAACTGAGTTACTTTGGTAAGGGATGGTGTGGCTGGGGGTATATTCCAGGGTCGTGTTCATTAGGCACCAAGCAGAAGAAAACGGACTGAAACAGAAAGGAACTATCTGGACTAACTCTCATTCTTGATTCCTTAAAAAACAACTGTTGCATGCCCTAATGAAGACGGCCCATGACTGTACACGGATTGTGTATGTGTGAATGCCACACATACACAATCCATGTCTCAATTGTCTCAAGGCTTTAAAATCATCCAACTCTCTTTAAAATCTCCTCCCCTTCATCTATACTGACTGAAGTGGATTTAACAAGTGGCATCAATAAGGGATCATAGCTTTCACCTGGAATCACCTGGTCAGCAGGTGTTCTTAATGTTTTGTCCACTCTGTGTATATTTATATTCCTGACTCTGACTAGTTCTGATATTGAATTTCTTTCTTTATATTTTTGGGGGATTTGTGTGTATTGTTAGGTATTACTGCACTGTTGGAGCTAGAAACATAAGCATTTCGCTGCACTTGCGATAACATCTACAAAATATGTGTATGTTTTGTATACTCAGTGTATATTATATAATATAACATGGGTGATGTGGAAGAGTTGTACAGTGAGCTGGCTTTAGGGTCATATGAAGTGTGTTAGCAGTCCCATGCGCTAGTGTCTGAAGTTAAACCAGCCTGTGACGCCAGATGAAGCTTTGCTTCCAGCCAAGGTGTCCCTCTTTCTACTACAATAGGCAAGGCCATCCTCAGTCCTAAACTATTCTGATAGGCTGCTGGCTACATTTGTGATGCAATAATTGCATTCGTTCTGTAAATCTATAGGAAAGGTAGAGCTGCCCTTTGACACAACCAGGAAATGTTTAACACTGCTCTTACTTTTTGCCCTAGCTGGAAAACACAAGTCAACGGCGAGTCTAGCATATATTTTTGTGTCATAGAAATTTGTCGACCACTGGCTTTCAATGATGTATTCCCCCTCTGTCCTATGTCAGTTCTGATCTATTTTCGTGATCCATTACTCAGCTGTCCATAGGGTGTAAATTCGTGCCCACGGTCAGAGACAAACAGTGCCATGTCAACCATGGTTGTCATGACTGCAGCATAAATTCAGATTCGCGCCCAGCATTGTTTTCTTTTCCACCTAAATTAGTGATTAATGTGTTCTCTTTTTACTCTGGCAGGTTGAGAAAACCTCCGTGCTTATGAGATCTTGGAAAGAGTAAATGTCAATGTTAATAAGAGGTTATCTGCAGGGAGAAAGTCTTTAAATAAAAACTCCCTCCCCTCAAAATGACTCCTTGTTACAGTACTTGCCCTGGCTGGCGGCTCTCTCTCTCCTCTCTCTTCTCCCTTTCCCTCTGTCTAGACTGGGAGGCTAGGAGGCAGCCTGGTCTGCAAGCAGTGCAGAATACTAATCCCTGGGGAAACCAGATGAGCAAAACCACTGTTGTATGAGGAAGGAGAGACACCACCAGCATCACACACTAAGCAAAGAGTCTGTATTCATCTGATATCACTTTTATTCCAGTGTTTCCCTCAGAAGATCTGAGGGAAACATAGCACAGTTTTAGTCAGGTTATGGGAATGGGTAGCTTACAGGCCCCAGGTCTATTTTTAACTGAGTGGCTGCAGGGTGAGCCCAGAGGCTCCATCGTAGTAGATGAACCAGGCATTTTTAACAACGTGAAAAAATGTTTTCAAAGTCCTATACTAGGATGAGCTAGCTTATTCACAGGTAGCAGTCCTATCCTGACCTAACCATACATACAGTGTTCTCTCACCACATATCCAGTGATGTGTGAGTGTGTGAGTGTGTGTGAGTGTGTGTGAGTGTGTGTGTGTGAGAGAGAGAGAGAGAGAGAGAGAGAGAGAGAGAGAGAGAGAGAGAGAGAGAGAGAGAGAGAGTATGATTTTGTGCCTGTCGTGTACTGTATGTATCATGCGTTCAGTAGCAGTCACTCAATAACTGGGGAAATTTCCCCTACAACTTTGATAATGGCTGCATCCAGAAACCTGCTGACCTCCTGACCTTTGCCTCCACCTGCTTAAGAAAGCCCTGTTCTGTTTCATGTCACTCACCTCGTAACCTTGACAACACCACTCTACTGGGCCCTAATTGCTACAAGCTCTGCTCAAATGCTCCTGCTAATAATCCCATTGCCTCCTAACCAGTGAGTGTGTGCGTATGGGATTGCGTGTGTGTGTTTCTAAATGAGTGTTGTTGTGTGAACCATTCGGTTAGGGGGACAAATGCTATTTGTGTTGGTTTTATGGTTGTTGGTCAGTGTGGTAATGTTTTCCAACCTAATTAGGCTTCTGTTTTGTTACAACCGTTCAATAGGAAACAGGTCGCAGATTCGGTCAGTGAGTCACAGCACCTGCCAATAAGCTTTTGCCTGCTTTTGCCAATTAGAACGGATGTTATTGCTGTTTTTGCCCAATAAGAACCGACATTATTGCTGTTTTTTCTGTATCACAGCCCGGTGATAAAATGTTTGAAGGAGGTGAACTCTGAATTCTAATAAAAGACATGTGAGGCATTGTGAGCTGTGGATATGCTAGGAGTGGTAAATACAGGACTGAAGCATCTGGACCTCAGAACACGAGGAGAGAATCAAGCTCATTCCCATTCCAACCAGAAGAGCAAAGGAGTGGTTAGAATCAGACGGAACATTTTGGCCAAATTGTTTTTAAAGGTCCGTAGTTATCTCAACGTCAAATCATTTCTGGGTAACAATTAAGTACAGTGAGGGAAAAAAGTATTTGATCCCCTGCTGATTTTGTATGTTTGCCCACTGACAAAGAAATGATCAGTCTATAATTTTAATGGTAGGTTTATTTGAACAGTGAGACATAGAATAACATCAAATCCAAATCCAGAAAAACGCATGTGAAAATGTGTATTAATTGATTTGCATTTTAATGAGGGAAATAAGTATTTGACCCCCTCTCAATCAGAAAGATTTCTGGCTCCCAGGTGTCTTTTATACAGGTAACGAGCTGAGATTAGGAGCAAACTCTTAAAAGGGAGTGCTCCTAATCTCAGTTTGTTACCTGTATAAAAGACACCTGTCCACAGAAGAATTCAAACAATCAGATTCCAAACTCTCCACCATGGCCAAGACCAAAGAGCTCTCCAAGGATGTCAGGGACAAGATTGTAGACCTATACAAGGCTGGAATGGGCTACAAGACCATCGCCAAGCAGCTTGGTGAGAAGGTGACAACAGTTGGTGAGATTATTCGCAAATGGAAGAAACACAAAAGAACTGTCAATCTCCCTCGGCCTGGGGCTCCATGCAAGATCTCACCTCGTGGAGTTGCAATGATCATGAGAACGGTGAGGAATCAGCCCAGAACTACACGGGAGGATCTTGTCAATGATCTCAAGGCAGCTGGGACCATAGTCACCAAGAAAACAATTGGTAACATACCACGCCGTGAAGGACTGAAATCCTGCAGCGCACGCAAGGTCCCCCTGCTCAAGAAAGCACATATACATGCCCGTCTAAAGTTTGCCATTGAACATCTGAATGGTTCAGAGGACAACTGGGTGAAAGTGTTGTGGTCAGATGAGACCAAAATGGAGCTCTTTGGTATCAACTCAACTCGCCGTGTTTGGAGGAGGAGGAATGCTGCCTATGACCCCAAGAACACCATCCCCACCGTCAAACATGGAGGTGGAAACATTATGCTTTGGGGGTGTTTTTCTGCTAAGGGGACAGGACAACTTCACCGCATCAAAGGGACGATGGACGGGGCCATGTACCGTCAAATCTTGGGTGAGAACCTCCTTCCCTCAGCCAGGGCATTGAAAATGGGTCGTGGATGGGTATTCCAGCATGACAATGACCCAAAACACACGGCCAAGGCAACAATGGAGTGGCTCAAGAAGAACTACATTAAGGTCCTGGAGTGCCCTAGCCAGTGTCCAGACCTTAATCCCATAGAAAATCTGTGGAGGGAGCTGAAGGTTCGAGTTGCCAAACATCAGCCTCAAAACGTTAATGACTTGGAGAAGATCTGCAAAGAGAAGTGGGACAAAATCCCTCCTGAGATGTGTGCTAACCTGGTGGCCAACTACAAGAAACGCCTGACCTCTGTGATTGCCAACAGCGGTTTTTGCCACCAAGTACTAAGTCATGTTTTGCAGAGGGGTCAAATACTTGTTTCCCTCATTAAAATGCAAATCAATTCATAAACATTTTCACATGTGTTTTTCTGGATTTTTTTGTTGTTATTCTGTCTCTCACGGTTCAAATAAACCTACCATTAAAATTATAGACTGATCATTTCTTTGTCAGTGGGCAAACGTTACAAAATCAGCAGGGGATCAAATACTTTTTTCCCTCACTGTACCTTACTGTTATGGTTCTCAATTTAAATTGTCAAAAAGAAACAGAAATAGCTTCTTAGCAAAGAGCAATTTCTCAAGCAAGAATTTTGCTAGGACTATCTGGGAGTGGTCTGAGTATGGAGGGGAAAACTGAAGACTAGCTGTTATTGGCACAGAGGTTTGGAACTCTCTTTCTGTCACGTGTGCTCCCTGTCCGGCCTCTAGGTCACCAGGCTGCTCGTTAGGGCGCACACCTGTCACCAGCGTTACTCACCTGGACTCCATCACCTCCTTGATTACCTGCCCTTCATATGCCACTCCCTTTGGTTTCTTTTCCAGCCTCATTGATTACCTGCCCTTCATATGCCACTCCCTTTGGTTTCTTCCCCAGTCGTCATTGTTCCTGTTCCATGTCGGGGCTCGGTTTGTGTTTCTTGTTTTTTTCAATTATTTATTAAATGTATTCACTCCCTGAACTTGCTTCCCGACTCTCAGTGTACATCGTTACACTTTATTATTGGTCTATTAACTAATAGACAGAGTGTGTCACAAGGGCAGTGAGTAGGATTCTAACCCACGCTGTCACCAACAAACATGTGCTGTAGGCAGCAACACCAGCCGCTAAACTACCCACGCCACAAAATGAGCTTTTTTTATTTGTAAAATACTGACAGTAGAGTAGACCTTAAGTATGTTACGTTTAGTGGTGTCATCCACCAAAACATTTAGCGGTTCACCATGGCTGAAATTCAATGTTCTGTCAATAAATCCACATCTATAATGGTGGTCATTGATGCCTCTGGATTAATTCAGACAACACACAGTAGTTACAGGTCACATAAGCTTGAGTTGGTAATGGACGTATGTGACTTAAAGCTAGAACGTCTAATTGGTGAAACTGCCACATCCGTTTTGAATATTACAAAAACAAAGAAGTTACTGCAAATAAAGAACAATATTTTTTTCTTCTCTCTGACATCATTACATGAGTGATTGAACAGCAGAATATGTACAGCACCTGTTTTTCTCACGCTGCCTGACGCTCTTCTCCTCCGTTTCATAAAAACAACAAAAACAATAACTAAGGTGCTGGGGTGAACAGTGACCTTGTTTCCCCAAATGCCCATTCAATCTTTAAAGGGACAGTGTCCCAGCCTAGTTCGCCCCCAGCCTGTTAACCACACAGTGATCAACTCCAGAAATCCGTTGGCAGTCATGCATCCTGCGACCTCAGAGTTTGACCTGCGGTCTAAATTCAAGTTGCAACCATCATGAAAGAGACAGAGGACCATGACCCTCTAACTATTTAACCTTTAGAGAGGAATGTTGGCTGTTTAGACAATCATTAACTGAGATTCGAGACCCTAAATATCACTGGCTTGTGGGAGATAGAGGTCAGGCCATGGGAAAATGGAAGGTACACGGAGGATTGAATGTTCTGACACGTCCTCTAGGTCTTATGGATTTGAGCTTTTCATTGGCAAATTGAGGTCGGTAAAGGTAGCTCGTTTTGGTGCTCAGCAACTACTGCTCAAAGCTTCCTTATAAGCTGCCCCATCTGTTGACTTGCACAAATCCCACCTGTTGAATTGACTTAGATTAAAACCACTGGAAGCCCTATTACAAGAGGATTGGCAGAAAAGTTATGCATTATTTCAAACACAGCTTTGGCAAGCAAGAGTAATCAACTCACTCATATAGATATTGTCATCTGTGTTAAAACAAGGATCAGCCCCTTTTTTTCAATTTTTGCCTAAAATGACATACCCAAATTTAACTGCCTGTAGCTCAGGCCCTGAAGCAAGGATATGCATATTCTTGGTACCATTTGAAAATAAACGCTTTCAAGTTCGTGGAAATGTGATAGGAATGTAGGAGAATATAACACAATAGATCTGATAAAAGATAATACAAAGAAAAAAACAACCGTTGTTTTGTGTTTATTTGTAGCATCATCTTTGAAATGCAAGAGAAAGGCCATAATGTATATTCCAGCCCAGGTGCAATTTAGATTTTGGCCACTAGATGGCAGCAGTGTATGTACAAAGTTTCAGACTGATCCAATGAACCATTGCATTTCTAGTCAAAATTTGGTATCAAGACTGCCCAAATGTGCCTAATTTGTTTATTAATAACTTTTCATGTTCAAAACTGTGCTCTCTCTTCAAACAATAGCATTGTAATAGCTACTGTAAACTGAACAGGGCAGTTAGATTAACAGGTTTTTAAGCTTTCTGCCAATATCAGATATGTCTATGTCCTGGGAAATGTTCTTGTTACCTACAACCTCATGCTAATCGCATTAGCCTACGTTAGCTCAAGCGTCCCGCAGGAGACCCACCAATCCTGAAGAAGTTTTAAGAGACACATTAAGCAGCCCATAACTCACAGTACAGTACTTACCCTCTCTCTGTTTTCCTATGTCTTGTACAGTATCAGGGCTGTGGAAGTAGAGCAACTATGTCCGGCCAAGTCCAAGGCAGAGGTTGAGGTAAGCAGAGACCGAGGCCGAGGCTGAGGCAGGCAGAGACTGAGGCAGAGGCTGAGGCAGGCAGAGACTGAGGCAGAGGCTGAGGTAGTCAGAGACAGAGGTAGAGACAGAGGTAGAGACTAAGACAGAGAGAGAGACAGAAACAGAGAAAGGCTCTGGGGTAGAGGCAGAGACAGACTCTGAGGTAGAGACCAAGACAGAGACAGAGGTAGAGACAGAGACAGACTGAGGTAGAGACCAAGACAGAGACAGAGGTAGAGACAGAGAGATAGGTTGTCCCTGCCTGGCTCTCCACTTCACACAGGCATAAAGCAGCCCTCTGTGATTGTCAGTTTTACAGCCTACACATCATTTAAGGCGATGTTTCATGTGGATGGATAAATCTAAGTTTAAATACTTAAGATGTGCCTAGGAACGACAATTACAGGGCAGTGAGAGTTTCTGGCTGGTGAAGGCTAGGCCTTCAGCCCACTCAAAGCTCTGTATTACTCCAAGAGTCACAGTAGAGCTAAGCCTTTAGCTTTGACCTGGATTTTGTATTGAGGCCCTCCAAATGAGTGAGTTGAGAAATTGTTAATGAATGAGATTCCATAAATTGGATGTTAAGAGGATCGCGACTACCTGTAGGTTTAAGTCCTGGCATCTCCTGACACACAAACAATGGAATCTTCGACGTGAAAACGTGGAACATGGAATCATCAATGTGTTATTGTTAATTTCAGAAGAGTTGTATTGGCGCTCTGATGAACAATATACAATATCAATATGTATTCCATTATAGCACTATACACTGAGTGTACAATTAGGAACATCTTCCTAATATTGAATTGCACTCCCTTTTGCCCTCAGAACAGCCTCAATTCATCAGGGCATGGACTCTACAAGGTGTCGAAGGCGTTCCACAGTGATTCTGGCCCATGTTGACTCCAATGCTTCCTACAGTTGTGTCCTTTTAGCTGGATGTCCTAAGGGATGATAGTTTTCACCTGGATCCATTTGGTCAGTCTATGTCATGGAACAAGCAAAGTGTTCCTAGAGGTAGTACTCAGCGTATTTAGAAGTAGTACTAAACACACCGTTAGAGATAAATGCCTGCTTATGGGGCTGGCCTTAACACACATTGGTCAGGGCTGACCAGGCCAGGCAGTCTGAGAATGAAAGGGGCTTTTCATCCGTGACAGAATTAATCAAATGGTTCATTTCAAGTAAACTGCTGCCAGAAAATCAGGTAGGAAAATATTTGAACGTCCATATTCTCCCTCTAACACATCACATGTAAAGAATACAGAGAATCCTGTCCGTCACATGCATGCAGCAGCCAGAGCCAAGGCCAGGAGGCTGCCTGGCCACAATGTAGTCACACACACCGTCCGCCCCACACGCTCTGTAAATATCCCATCATGCCGGGGTGGCAGAGACACGAGACAACGCCAGGAAACTGCCAGCCTGACAGACACATGTCCTCGACAGTTCACTGATATACACACATGCACACACACATGTTGACTATTC
The DNA here is from genome assembly GCA_030435695.1 of Brachymystax lenok tsinlingensis. Lineage (NCBI taxonomy): Eukaryota > Metazoa > Chordata > Actinopteri > Salmoniformes > Salmonidae > Brachymystax > Brachymystax lenok. Next base: position 107,140,976 of record CM059791.1, read on the forward strand.
ATACACACACAGACACACACACACACACATAGAACATAGAGACTGAGGTGTGTGTGTGTGTGTGTGTGTGTGTGTGTGTGTGTGTGTGTGTGTGTGTGTGTGTGTGTGTGTGTGTGTGTGTGTGTGTGTGTGTGTGTGTGTGTGTGTGTGTGTGCAGGCGTGCATGTGTGTGCTGTGTGTGTGCATGTATTGATGTTTATGAGGTTTTGTATGAATATGTGAGATACTATGATACAAATGAATCCCTGTCCTTGTTAGTCTCCATGGTCATGAATCCCTGTCCTTGTTAGTCTCCATGGTCATGAATCCCTGTCCTTGTTAGTCTGCATGGTCTCAGGCCACATCGATGGAGCCTCGATCAGATTACAGTCATCATCCTTGCAGTCAGCACATTTATCAACCTAATTGGCAATAAAAACGCAGGGCACCAAAACACATCACTGCAAATTCAGTGCCTCTTTTAAACAAACATCAGTTAAGTAAAGGTTGCTCCCAATTCCAAAACAAAAAGAATATGGTAATCACGATGAGGAGTATCTGTAAGTGGTTGTAACTGTAAGTGCTTCATTTCCTGGTAGACTGCATAAACTCCACGTTGTAACTCTAACCCGCAATCTCTCCCTAAATGACTGACATTCAAAACAAAACTACCCATTGCCTAAGCATTACCTCAACGACAACTCTATGAGATTATAACCAGAAAACAGAAACTATTGAACTTCGTCTTCATTTAGAAAATATATGACATGCCCCAAAAGTAAATAATATAAATGTTTATGACATTCTAAGTGAAAAACTACAGCACTTCAACTGGGAAGATATTAAGAATATGTTATATTAGTTTTCCGTCTAGAAATGAGGGCATCAATATGTTCACATCCTTCCAACTGAGAGGGCAGACATATTAACCATTCATATTGTATGATTCACCCTCTACCCCCTTCAATGTTTGGGGTGACTTTATTAAAAATATATTAATATTATATTCAATATATACAGTGGGGCAAAAAAGTATTTAGTCAGCCACCAATTGTGCAAGTTCTCCAACTTAAAAAGATGAGAGAGGCCTGTAATTTTCACCATAGGTACACTTCAACTATGACAGACGAAATGAGAAAAAGAAATCCAGAAAATCACATTGTAGGATTTTTAATTTACTTATTTGCAAATTATGGTGGAAAATAAGTATTTGGTCAATAACAAAAGTTTATCTCAATACTTTGTTATATACCCTTTGTTGGCAATGACAGAGGTCAAACGTTTTCTGTAAGTCTTCACAAGGTTTTCACACACTGTTGCTGGTATTTTGGCCCATTCCTCCATGCAGATCTCCTCTAGAGCAGTGATGTTTTGGGGCTGTTGCTGGGCAACACGGACTTTCAACTCCCTCCAAAGATTTTCTATGGGGTTGAGATCTGGAGACTGGCTAGGCCACTCCAGGACCTTGAAATGCTTCTTACGGCCACTCCTTCGTTGTTCGGGCGGTGTGTTTGGGATCATTGTCATGCTGAAAGACCCAGCCACGTTTCATCTTCAATGCCCTTGCTGATGGAAGGAGGTTTTCACTCAAAATCTCACGATACATGGCCCCATTCATTCTTTCCTTTACACGGATCAGTCGTCCTGGTCCCTTTGCAGAAAAACAGCCCCAAAGCATGATGTTTCCACCCCCATGCTTCACAGTAGGTATGGTGTTCTTTGGATGCAACTCAGCATTCTTTGTCCTCCAAACACGACGAGTTGAGTTTTTACCAAAAAGTTATATTTTGGTTTCATCTGACCATATGACATTCTCCCAATCCTCATCTGGATCATCCAAATGCTCTCTAGCAAACTTCAGATGGGCCTGAACATGGCTTAAGCAGGGGGACACGTCTGGCACTGCAGGATTTGAGTCCCTGGCGGCGAGTGTGTTACTGATGGTAGGCTTTGTTACTTTGGTCCCAGCTCTCTGCAGGTCATTCACTAGGTCCCCGTGTGGTTCTGGGATTTTTGCTCACCGTTCTTGTGATCATTTTGACCCCACGGGTGAGATCTTGCGTGGAGCCCCAGATCGAGGAAGATTATCAGTGGTCTTGTATGTCTTCCATTTCCTAATAATTGCTCCCACAGTTGATTTCTTCAAACCAAGCTGCTTACCTATTGCAGATTCAGTCTTCCCAACCTGGTGCAGGTCTACAATTTTGTTTCTGGTGTCCTTTGACAGCTCTTTGGTCTTGGCCATAGTGGAGTTTGGAGTGTGACTGTTTGAGGTTGTGGACAGGTGTCTTTTATACTGATAACAAGTTCAAACAGGTGCCATTAATACAGGTAATAAGTGGAGGACAAAGGAGCCTCTTAAAGAAGAAGTTACAGGTCTGTGAGAGCCAGAAATCTTGCTTGTTTGTATGTGACCAAATACTTATTTTCCACCATAATTTGCAAATAAATTCATTAAAAATCCTACAATGTGATTTTCTGGATTTTTTTTCCTCATTTTGTCTGTCATAGTTGAAGTGTACCTATGATGAAAATTACAGGCCTCTCTCATCTTTTTAAGTGAGAGAACTTGCACAATTGGTGGCTGACTAAATACTTTTTTGCCCCACTGTATGAAATGTCCTTAATCCTTCCCCCAGGACTTGATGCATGAGACAGAAACAGAACTTCTTACTGAAGCTTCTGAATTCCAAATGTCTATTTCTGCCAAAACCTTCGATGTGCATCAGTACAGATTTCCATAAGTGCAAATACCACGGTTGTCAATATAAAAACCACTAATATCCACAACATTTTATTATTGTGTATTTTGGTAAATATATCTACCTCTCTATTTCACAGAGTCACAAGACCAGAATTAGAAAATAAAGAAAATAAGGTCTGTTTCTTTACTGATTCTGTGGGATTTGACATGGCTTCCATGCTCTGTAAAAGTAAATCAGCTTGTGTTTTTGAGAAGGGAATCATTTGTGGCAAAGCAACAGGCCTCAGAGGATCAGCCATTCTCTCTGTTAGAGACAACGTCCTTGACTGATGATGCAGCAGGAGGAGCCATTGTAATGGAATAAATGGAACAGTCAAACATGTGATTTCCATCTATTCCATTCCAGCCATTACAATGAGCCCGTCCTCCAATAGCTCCTCCTGTTGCATCACCTGTCAAGGAAGTTGTCTCTAACGGAGAGCATGGCTGATGCTCTGAGGCCTGTTGCTTTGCCAGAAAATATTCCCCTCTCAAAAAACACAAGCGGATTTACTTTTACAGAGCATGGAAGCCATAGTCCATAATACTCCCTATGCTCAGACAGTGCATGATCCAAAGATCAAATACTCATTTTGAGACATTTATCACCACAAAGAATTAAAGTACAATTTAATACAATCATAATTCAATTCTTATTTTGACGTATATCATCACATAAAACTGTTTTGGAACAGCATGCAAACATAAACATGCACAAACATGCCTAAACATTGACTACTTCCGGCGCCGACAGAGATGGCAGCCTCGCTTCACGTTCTCAGGAAACTATGCAGTATTTAGTTTTTTTATGTATTACTTCTTCTTACATTGTTACCCCGGGAAATATTACGTTTTATTACATACAACCGGGAGGAACTATTGGATATAAGAGCAACGTCAACTTGCCAACATTACGACCAGGAATACGACTTTCCCGAAGCGGATTCTCTGTTTGGTACCCCAACTAGGACAATAGACTGGATCCCAGCCGGCGACTCAAAACAACGGCGGCGCAGGAGAAGGGGGAAACGCGGCGGTCTTCTGGTGAAGCTACGTAGACGGTCGCATCGTGTGCACCTCTCCCGAGTATTTTAATCGCCAATGTCCAGTCTCTGGACAACAAAGTGTACGAAATCAGAGCGAGGGTTGCCTTCCAGAGAGACATCCGAGACTGCAACGTTCTTTGCTTCACGGAAACATGGCTCACTCAGGAAACGTTACCTCTGGCCGTGTCCTCAGAGCATGCGCAGACCAGCTGGCTGGTGTGTTTACGGACATATTCAACCAGTCCCTATCCCAGTCTGCTGTTCCCACATGCTTCAAGAGGGCTACCATTGTTCCTGTTCCCAAGAAAGCTAAGGTAACTGAGCTAAATGACTATCGCCCCGCAGCACTCACTTCTGTCATCATGAAGTGCTTTGAGAGACTAGTCAAGGATCATATCACCTCCATCCTGCCAGACACCCTGGACCCACTACAATTTGCTTACCGTCCCAATAGGTCCACAGACGACGCAATCACACTGCATACTGCCCTAACCCATCTGGACAAGAGGAATACTTATGTAAGAATGCTGTTCATCGACTACAGCTCAGCATTTAACACCATAGTTCCCTCCAAGCTCGTCATTAAGCTCGAGACCCTAGGTCTCGACCCAGCCCTGTGCAACTGGGTCCTGGACTTCCTGACGGGCCGGCCCCAGGTGGTGAGGGTAGGAAACAACACCTCCACCCCACTGATCCTCAACACTGGGGCCCCACAAGGGTCGTTCTCAGCCCTCTCCTGTACTCCCTGTTTACCCATGACTGCGTGGCCAAGCACACATCCAACTCAATCATCAAGTTTGCTGACGACACTACAGTGGTAGGCTTGATTACCAACAATGACGAGACGGCCTACAGGGAGGAGGTGAGGGCCCTCGGAGTGTGGTGTCAGGAAAATAACCTCTCACTCAATGTCAACAATACAAAGGAGATGATCATGGACTTCAGGTAACAGGAGAGGGAGCACCCCCCTATCCACATTGACGGGACAGTAGTGGAGAAGGTGTAAAGTTTTAAGTTCCTCGGCATACACATCACGGACAAACTGAATTGGACAACCCACACAGACAGCGTGGTGAAGAAGGTGCAACAGCACCTCTTCAACCTCAGGAGGCTGAAGAAATTCATCTTGTCACCAAAATCATTCACAAACCTCTACAGATGCACAATCGAGAGCGTCCTGTCGGGCTGTATCACCGCCTGGTACGGCAACTGTTCTGCCCACAACTGTAAGGCTCTCCAGAGGGTAGTGAGGACTGCACAACGCATCACCGGGGGTAAACTACCTGCCCTTCAGGACACCTACACAACCCGATGTCACAGGAAGGCCAAAAAGATCATTAAGGACAACAACCACCTGAGCCACTGCCTGTTCACCCCACTATCATCAAGAAGGCGAGGTCAGTACAGGTGCATCAAAGCTGGGACCGAGAGACTGAAAAACAGCTTCTACCTCAAGGCCATCAGACTGTTAAACAGCCATCACTAAAATTGAGTGGCTGCTGCCAACATACTGACTTAAATCTCTAGCCACTTTAAACATAGGAATTGGATGTAACAAATGTATCACTAGCCACTTTAAACAATTTTGTATATAATGTTTACATATCCTACATTACTCATCTCATATGTATATACTGTACTCCATACCATCTACTGCATCTTGCCTACGCCGATCAGCCATCGCTCATCCATATATTTATATGTACATACTCGTATTCATTCCTTTACTCTTGTGTGTATAAGGTAGTTGTTGTGAAATTGTTAGATTACTTGTTAGATGCTACTGCATGGTCGGAACTAGAAGCACAAGCATTTCGCTACACTCGTATTAACATCTGCTAACCATGTGTATGTGACAAATAAAATTAGATTTTTGGACTTCTTAAATTCTTTAACTGGAGCCCTTTGCTCCCACAGCCCCCCTTTTCCAGAGATACCCCTGCCTGGAGCAATGCATCCTGGTCCGTTTCAATTCTTAAATAGACTCACAGATAAACAAAAGTGTTCATAGTTTACTGGTGGTGAACCAGAAATGTGTGTATGGGACAATTGGCAGAAAAGCATGTGCCTTTATCCTCTCTTCCACACTCCAGGAATGCTGTGAAATAGTTAATTTTCGTTTTATAGCTTATTCAAATCCCTTTACTGTTATGAAGTTTTTTTTCTTCATGAAGTAATTTCTTATTTGGAATCAAAAAAATCTGACCTAAGTTCAAATCTGAGATCTGATAGGCGAGTGAATCTCCTAGGCCAGTGATTGGCTGGTGAATCTGATAGGCTGGTGAATTTTATTGACTGGTGAAGGGAAGGCTGGCAAGTCACCAGGTACTAGTAAGACACTTTACCGTACAGTATGCTTATAGTTTAGTAATCTGTGTGACTGAAACTTCTGCAACTGTGTCCAAATGGACTGCACACATGAATATAAATCTTATCTGATATTAAACAACCTCTCTGATCTATATGTGAAACAACCACTTCAGCCATTATGCCAACACACTATGTGATGTTAGGAACATTTCTTAAAAAGTATTTGGAATCAGAGTCACCTTGATTTGAAAGGACACCTGTATTTCATCAGAAGCTGTTTGTGTGTTTGGTATCGGCTCATCTGAAAATCCAATATTCTCTAGTTTGGATTAAATAAAAGTGTTTGAAATCTTGATAAAGCCAATCTGATTCTTGGCCAATTAGCTATGGTTCAGAGAGGTAATTTCAGTGGTCATCCAGTCAAATTAGATAAATGATAATACGATTCCATTACAACATTGTGATTTGTAACGTTTCACCACCTATTATTGTTACTTACTCAGATTGGGTGTAGCATTAGCATTCTGGTACTTACTAAGCGTGGGTGTAGCATTAGCATTCTGGTACTTACTCAGAGTGGGTGTAGCATTAGCATTCTGGTACTTACTCAGAGTGGGTGTAGCATTAGCATTCTGGTACTTACTCAGAGTGGTTGTAGCATTAGCATTCTGGTACTTACTCAGAGTGGATGTAGCATTAGCATTCTGGTACTTACTCAGAGTGGTTGTAGCATTAGCATTCTGGTACTTACTCAGAGTGGTTGTAGCATTAGCATTCTGGTACTTACTCAGAGTGGGTGTAGCATTAGCATTCTGGTACTTACTTATCAAATCCAATTTTATTTGTCACATACACATGGTTAGCAGATGTTAATGTGAGTGTAGCGAAATGCTTCTGCTTCTAGTTCCGACCATGCAGTAGTATCTAACAAGTAATCTAACAATTTCACAACAACTACCTTATACACACAAGTGTAAAGGAATGAATACGAGTATGTACATATAAATATATGGATGAGAGATGGCTGATCGGCGTAGGCAAGATGAAGTAGATGGTACGGAGTATAACATATACATATGAGATGAGTAATGTAGGATATGTAAACATTATATAAATGCATCGTTTAAAGTGGCTAGTGATACATTTATTTCATCCAGTTATAATTATTAAAGTGGCTAGAGATTTGAGTCGATGGTCGAACGGCATAGGCAAGATTCAGTAGATGCTTTAGAGTACAGTGTATACATTTGATATGAGTAATGTCGGATAAGTAAACATTATGTACATTATATACAAAATTGTGGCTAGTGATAGATTTATTACATCCAATTCCTATGTTTAAAGTGGCTAGAGATTTAAGTCAGTATGTTGGCAGCAGCCACTCAGTGTTAGTGATGGCTGTTTAACGGTCTGATGGCCTTGAGGTAGAAGCTGTTTTTCAGTCTCTCGGTCCCAGCTTTGATGCACCTGTACTGACCTCGCCTTCTGGATGATAGCGGGGTGAACAGGCATTGGCTCGGGTGGTTGTTGTCCTTGATGATCTTTTTGGCCATCCTGTGACATCGGGTGGTGTAGGTGTCCTGAAGGGCAGGTAGTTTACCCCCGGTGATGCGCTGTGCAGTCCTCACTACCCTCTGGAGAGCCTTACGGTTGTGGGCGGAGCAGTTGCCGTACCAGGCGGTGATAAAGCCTGACAGGATGCTCTCGATTGTGCATCTGTAGAAGTTTGTGAGTGATTTTGGTGACAAGCCGAATTTCTTCAGCCTCCTGAGGTTGAAGAGGCGCTGTTGCGCCTTCTTCACCATGCTGTCTGTGTGGGTTGTCCAATTCAGTTTGTCCGTGATGTGTATGCCGAGGAACTTAAAACTTTCCACCTTCTCTACTACTGTCCCGTCGATGTGGATAGGGGGGTGCTCCTTCTCCTGTTTCCTGAAGTCCACGATCATCTCCTTTGTTTTGTTGACATTGAGTGAGAGGTTATTTTCCTGACACCACACTCCCGAGGGCCCTCACCTCCTCCCTGTAGGCCGTCTCGTCATTTTTGGTAATCAAGCCTACCACTGTAGTGTCGTCAGCAAACTTGATGATTGAGTTGGATGTGTGCTTGGCCACACAGTCATGGGTAAACAGGGAGTACAGGAGAGGGCTGAGAACGCACCCTTGTGGGACCCCAGTGTTGAGGATCAGCGGGGTGGAGGTGTTGTTTCCTACCCTCACCACCTGGGGCCGGCCCGTCAGGAAGTCCAGGACCCAGTTGCACAGGGCTGGGTCGAGACCTAGGGTCTCAAGCTTAATGACGAGCTTGGAGGGAACTATGGTGTTAAATGCTGAGCTGTCGTCGATGAACAGCATTCTTACATAAGTATTCCTCTTGTCCAGATGGGTTAGGGCAGTATGCAGTGTGATTGCGTCGTCTGTGGACCTATTGGGACGGTAAGCAAATTGTAGTGGGTCCAGGGTGTCTGGCAGGATGGAGGTGATATGATCCTTGACTAGTCTCTCAAAGCACTTCATGATGACGGAAGTGAGTGCTACGGGGCAATAGTCATTTAGCTCAGTCACCTTAGCTTCCTTGGGAACAGGAACAATGTTGGCCCTCTTGAAGCATGTGGGAACAGCAGACTGGGATAGGGACTGGTTGAATATGTCCGTAAACACACCAGCCAGCTGGTCTGCGCATGCTCTGAGGACACGGGCAGGGATGCCATCTGGGCCAGCAGCCTTGCGAGGGTTAACACATTTAAATGTTTTCCTCACGTTGGCTGCGGTGAAGGTGAGACCGCAGGTTTTGGTAGCGGGCCGTGTCGGTGGCACTGTATTATCCTCAAAGCGAGCAAAGAAGTTGTTTAGTTTGTTCGTGGTCCGCGACGGGGCTGATTTTCTTTTTGTAGTCCTTGATTGACTGTAGACCCTGCCACATTCCTCTCGTGTCTGAGCTGTCGAATTGTGACTCTACTTTGTCTCTATATTGACGCTTAGCTTGTTTGATTGCCTTGCGGAGGGAATAGCTACACTGTATTCAGTCATGTTTCCAGTAGCCTTACCCTGGTTAAAAGCAGTGGTTCGCGCTTTCAGTTGTGCGCGAATGCTGCCATTAATCAACAGTTTCTGGTTGGGGAAGGTTTTAATAGTTGCTATGGGTACCACATCACCGATGCACTTGCTAATAAACTCGCTCACTGAATCAGCGTATACATCAATGTTGTTGTCCGACGCTATGCGGAACATATCCCAGTCCACGTGCTCGAAGCAATCTTGCAGCATGGAATCAGATTGGTCGGACCAGCGTTGAACAGACCTGAGAACGTGCGTTTCCTGTTTTAGTTTCTGTTTGTAGGCTGGGAGCAACAAAATGGAGTCATGGTTAGACTTGCCGAAAGGTGGGCGGAGAATACCCTTGTATGCATCACGGAAGTTGGAATAACAATGATCCAGGATTTTACCAGCCCGGGTGGCACATTCGATATGCTGGTAAAATTTCGGGATCCTTGTTCTCAAATTAGCCTTATTAAAATCCCCAGCCACAATAAATGCAGCCTCAGGATATGTGGTTTCCAATTTACATAGAGGGGGGATGTACACGGCTGTGATTATACGGCTGTGATTATAATTGAGGAGAATTCTCTTGGTAGATAATGCGGTCGGCATTTGATTGTAAGGAATTCTATGTCAGGTGAACAAAAAGTTCCTGTATGTTGTTATGATCACACCACGTCTCGTTAATCATAAGACACACACCCCCACCCTTCTTCTTACCAGATAGATGTTTGCTTCTGTTGGCGCGATGCGTGGAGAAACCAAGTGGCTGTACCGACTCTGATAACGTGTCCTGAGTGAGCCATGTTTCCGTGAAGCAAAGAACGTTGCAGTCTCGGATGTCTCTCTGAAAGGCAACCCTCGCTCTGATTTCGTCCACCGTGTTGTCCAGAGACTGGACATTAGCGATTAAAATACTCAGGAGAGGTGCACGATGCGACCGTCGACGTAGCCTGACCAACAGACCGCCGCGTTTCCCCCTTCTCCTGCGCCGCCATGGTTTTGAGTCGCCGGCTGGGATCCAGTCAATTGTACTAGTTGGGGTACCAAACAGAGAATCCGCTTCGGGAAAGTTGTATTCCTGGTCGTAATGTTGGCAAGTTGACGTTGCTCTTATATCCAATAGTTCCTCCCGGTTGTATGTAATAAAACTTTATATTTCCCGGAGTAACAATGTAAGAAGTAATACATAAAAAAACTAAATACTGCATAGTTTCCTGAGAACGTGAAGCGAGGCTGCCATCTCTGTCGGCGCCGGAAGTACACCTAAACAGATAGATACCTGTGTGTGCGTGTTTGTGTGTGCGTGTTTGTGTGTGCGCGTGTGTGTGTGCATGTGTGTGAGCGTGTTTGTGAGTTTTCCTTGGCCTGAGGAGTTAGTGAATTCCTCTGGGATAATCCCATAATAAGAGCAGATAGAACAGGAAGTTGAGTCTTGTAGGCATTTTTAAACAGGCATGTTCACCTACATGTACTGTAAACTGTAGGCTGCAGAGACCACAACAAAATAATCCAAATGGAGCTGTTTAGGTGCTGGGCCCTGGGACGGAGTACAGTGTTAGACAGGTATCTCTCTGTATAGGTGCTGGGCCCTGGGACGGAGTACAGTGTTAGACAGGCATCTCTCTGTATAGGTGCTGGTCCCTGGGACGGAGTACAGTGTTAGACAGGTATCTCTCTGTATAGGTGCTGGGCCCTGGGACGGAGTACAGTGTTAGACAGGCATCTCTCTGTATAGGTGCTGGGCCCTGGGACGGAGTACAGTGTTAGACAGGCATCTCTCTGTATAGGTGCTGGGCCCTGGGACGGAGTACAGTGTTAGACAGGCATCTCTCTGTATAGGTGCTGGGCCCTGGGACGGAGTACAGTGTTAGACAGGTATCTCTCTGTATAGGTGCTGGGCCCTGGGACGGAGTACAGTGTTAGACAGGTATCTCTCTGTTTAGGTGCTGGGCCCTGGGACGGAGTACAGTGTTAGACAGGTATCTCTCTGTATAGGTGCTGGGCCCTGGGACGAGTACAGTGTTAGACAGGCATCTCTCTGTATAGGTGCTGGGCCCTGGGACGGAGTACAGTGTTAGACAGGCATCTCTCTGTTTAGGTGCTGGGCCCTGGGACGGAGTACAGTGTTAGACAGGCATCTCTCTGTTTAGGTGCTGGTCCCTGGGACGGAGTACAGTGTTAGACAGGTATCTCTCTGTTTAGGTGCTGGGCCCTGGGACGGAGTACAGTGTTAGACAGGTATCTCTCTGTTTAGGTGCTGGTCCCTGGGACGGAGTACAGTGTTAGACAGGTATCTCTCTGTTTAGGTGCTGGTCCCTGGGACGGAGTACAGTGTTAGACAGGTTTCTCTCAGTGGCAGCCTAGGAATAGACCAGGAGGATTGGCCTGCATGGAAGAATTGTCAGTTAATGTCTCTGAGATTGTAAAACATTGAGGTGGAAATGGATTCATCCTCGTTGTAGATTCTATAACAGTAACAATCGGACACTGTGGCTAACTTGCATTTACCAAGAGATTTACATATTCTGTTGAGCAATTACGTTGCAAGGGAGCAAGTTACCCAGGCCAGGCATAGGCCAGGAACAGGCCAGTAAAGGGGGAATTACAATAGGGCTGTTAAAACGTATTGACACCAGATGTGCCCTGGCCCTGTGCTAGAAGCTGGAGAGAAAGGTGTTTTAGCCTAGATGACCCATCTGACTGATACACACACACACACAAAGCACTCACTGGTTTCAGTGATTTGAGCGTCACAAACAAATCAAGGCGGCTCCAATTCTCCAACTCAACTGTCTGTGTGTCACCTGACAGGAACCAGATGTCCATGTGAGAACGTGCAGCCTCCACTAACACTATTAGTTGTTACACATTCAATACAGTAGCAATGTAGACACACACATTACACCCTCCCTTTCAAATGTTGTTGATGTTGTCTTCCACAGCTGCAAACAATATCACATTGAGCCTAGCTTCGACTAGCGAAAGGCTGCAAGGCCATTAGGGCTAAATTGCCAGAAAACCATGTGGTTTTAAAGATAGTGACTCAACCACGCCATGTTTTTGGAATCATTTCCAGCTGCTCCATAGCCACTAATGGCACCTTGGGCCCGCATTACTGTTTTAACGCTGGCCAAGTTTCAACCTCCCCTCAACACTCCCGCCTGCTATAACCTAAGGAGGTTTTCAACTACTGTCGAACAAATGATTTCAACCCTGTATTACAGCCCATGAATAAGGTTTTGTAGAGTGTGTTAAGCGGGTTAGGGTGAGTGTTGTAAACACACAACAGCAGATGCAGCCTGTAGAAATGAGACATTGATATCAGGATACGAGACTTAGGGAGCTTCTCTGGGACACAGAGACATACTAATAACCTGTCGAGAGTCATTCTCCTCTCTTTCTTTCTTTCTTTCTCTCTCTCTCTCTCTCTCTCTCTCTCTCTCTCTCTCTCTCTCTCTCTCTCTCTCTCTCTCTCTCTCTCTCTTTCTTTCTCTCTCTCTCTCTGTGGATCTGGCACTGTCTCACTGAGGCATTCATAATCTGTACAGGGGGCCAGGAGTAGACAACTATGTGTACACCACACACACATGCACATACACACACACACACACACACACACACACACACACACACACACACACACACACACTGCAGGGGTGAATAGCCATCAGATATCAAAATACTAAAAAGTCGCACACTACATTTATACTCTCCCAACAGTTTAATGGGTATTTACCAACGTTTCGGCATCACTGTGCCTTCCTCAGGGTGATGTCATAAATATTTTAACCAGGTTATGTGGACAAACCTGCCTCCATAGAAACCTTCTGTAGGATTGTTGAAAATGATGTACAGTGAGGGAAAAAAGTATTTGATCCCCTGCTGATTTTGTACGTTTGCCCACTGACAAAGAAATTATCTATAATTTTAATGGTAGGTTTATTTGAACAGTGAGAGACAGAATAACAACAAAAAAATCCAGAAAAACTCATGTGAAAAATGTTATAAATGGAATTGCATTTTAATGAGGGAAATAAGTATTTGACCCCTCTGCAAAACATGACTTAGTACTTGGTGGCAAAACCCTTGTTGGCAATCTCAGAGGTCAGACGTTTCTTGCAGTTGGCCACCAGGTTAGCACACATCTCAGGAGGGATATTGTCCCACTCCTCTTTGCAGATCTTCTCCAATTCATTAAGGTTTCGAGGCTGACGTTTGGCAACTCGAACCTTCAGCTCCCTCCACAGATTTTCTATGGGATTAAGGTCTGGGCCACTCCAGGACCTTAATGTGCTTCTTCTTGAGCCACCCCTTTGTTGCCTTGGCCGTGTGTTTTGGGTCATTGTCATGCTGGAATACCCATCCACGGCCCATTTTAAATGCCCTGGCTGAGGGAAAGAGGTTCTCACCCAAGATTTGACGGTCCATGGCCCTGTCCATCGTCCCTTTGATGCGGTGAAGTTGTCCTGTCCCCTTAGCAGAAAAACACCCCCAAAGCATAATGTTTCCACCTCCATGTTTGACGGTGGGGATGGTGTTCTTGGGGTCATAGGCAGCATTCCTCCTCCTCCAAACACGGCGAGTTGAGTTGATGCCAAAGAGCTCCATTTTGGTCTCATCTGACCACAACACTTTCACCCAGATGTCCTCTGAATCATTCAGATGTTCATTGTCAAACTTCAGACGGGCATGTATATGTGCTTTCTTGAGCAGGGGGGAATGGCGGCCGCTGCAGGATTTCAGTCCTTCACAGTGTAGTGTGTTACCAATTGTTTTCTTGGTGACTATGGTGCCAGCTGCCTTGAGATCATTGACAAGATCCTCCCATGTAGTTCTGGGCTGATTCCTCACCATTCTCATGATCATTGCAACTCCACGAGGTGAGATCTTGCATTGAGCCCCAGGCCGAGGGAGATTGACAGTTCTGTTGCACCAACTGTTGTCACCTTCTCACCAAGCTGCTTGGCGATGGTCTTGTAGCCCATTCCAGCCTTGTCTACAATCTTGTCCCTGACATCCTTGGAGAGCTCTTTGGTCTTGGCCATGGTGGAGAGTTTGGAATCTGATTGATTGATTGCTTCTGTGGACAGGTGTCTGTTATACAGGCAACAAACTGAGATTAGGAGCACTCCCTTTAAGAGTGTGCTCCTAATCTCAGCTCGTTACCTGTGTAAAAGACACCTGGGAGCCAGAAATCTTTCTGATTGAGAGGGGGTCAAATACTTATTTCCCTCATTAAAATGCAATTCCATTTATAACATTTTTCACATGCGTTTTTCTAGATTTTTTTGTTGTTATTCTGTCTCTCACTGTTGAAATAAACCTACCATTCAAATTATAGACTGATCATTTCTTTGTCAGTGGGCAAACGTACAAAATCAGCAGGGGATCAAATACTTTTTTCCCTCACTGTAAGTGACTTACTGAAAGACAAACAGAAACACAAATCCTATCATAACCTGAGTAGAGACGAGGACAAAGTCAGATCCTTCAATTATCATGAAAAAATGTGACAAAGGAGGAGGACTTTATATATAAAACAAATGCGACTATGTGAATGAGTGTTGCCGACAACTATCTAAAGGTGACTTCTATCGCAAACTGAATTGTGATCCTACCCTGGAATTCCAGCATAATATTCCATCCACAGTGGAAAGCTGTTTGGAATCAGGACAAATCATTAAACAAGAAGTTGAATTTCTATGTGTGAAATTCCCCAAGATACCAACTTTCTATAACAGTCGCTAAATTACACAAACAAGTATCTCCTCCTCCAGGTAGACCCATTGTAGCAGCAATCGACTCTGTGACATCCAACATTTGTAAATTTGTGGATCACCACATTAAACCGATGGTTGAGAATCTCCTTTCTTATGTCAAAGACACTAGTCACATGATCTCATTGATAGAGGGCTTAGGAAGGATACCAGAGGGCTCCCTGCTGGCCACTTTTGATGTGGAGAGCTTGTACACTAACATCACACACACTGGAGGCTTGCAGGCGCTGCAACACTTCCTTCAGCAGAGAGACTCTACCTTTGCTCCATCTAATGATTGCATCGTACAACATAATGAACTGGCATTATCCCATAACTATTTTGTCTTTGAGTCAGACTTTTTCCTTCAAATTTGGGGTGTAGCCATAGGCTCCCCTTTTCCCCCCAACTATGCTAACCTGTATGTGGGACAATTTGAAGAAGCATTCCTTTATAAAACAGACACAATACTTTCTAAAATACTCCTATGGAAGAGATACATAGATGATGTCTTTGTGCTCTGGGAAGGAAGTCAGCAGGAGCTCTACTAAACTCTACTAAATGAGAGCTCTGAATACCTCAAATTCACCATGCAGACTGATGAGAGAAAAATAAACTACCTGGACTTATGGATTATCAAAGAGAATGATGCATTACACACAGACTTATACACAAAGCCCACAGATCGCAATACCTTGCTATGTGCGGATAGTATGCATCCCCTTCCCCTCAAGAATGGTCTACCATATAGCCAGTTATGCAGGGTTAAAGGAATCTGTGGCCACCAGACAGATTGACAGCCATGCGAAAAAAATGATAGATAAATTCAAAATGAGAGGCTACAAGGACAAAACTCTTGATGCGGCAATGATGAAAGTATCTCAAAAACCAAGAGAGGAATTACTAAAAACTCAACCAAAGAAGAAAAACAACGCAACTGTCTTTTGTACTAAGTACACCAAAGGTTCGGAGAAAATGAAAGCAATCCTGAAAAAGCAGACAAAAAAATCGCACACCTCTTCAAGAAACCCCCACTGGTGGTCTATAAGCGTGGTCGCAATATTGGAGATAGTTTGGTGAGATCTGACATGCCCCCTGAGCCTACTCAGACACTCTTGACACCTATCCCAAATGGAAACTACAAATGTGGCTCATGCGCACAGTGTAATAGCACCAAAAAACATCCTTCTTTACACACCCACATACAGGTCGAAAGATCCCTGTGAGGGGTATCATCTCATGCAAGACCAAGGCAGTAATCTATCTCATCACCTGTTCATGTGGCAAAGCCTATGTATGACAAACGAAGAGACAATTAAAGCAGCGCATAGCTGAACACCGCAGCTCAATCAGGTGTAAGAACATTGATTATCAAGTAGCAGCTCACTTTGTTGAGGCTAACCATCCTGAGCATGTTGCTCTACCGAGGAGAGGAGGTAACATCGAGATCCTACTACTACAAAGAGAGGCTTACTGGATATTCTATCTAAAAACATTGACCCCTAATGGTCTGAATATTGACTTTGATCTCAGGCCCTTCTTATGAACATTCTTTTCATCATGAACAAGTCTTATACATTAAAATAAATATTTTTTCAGCTTATTAAGGATATACCCAATATGTTCCACCTGTTGATGATGTTCGTTATATATCAAGGTTGAACCAATATTATTTGGAACAAAAATGAAATATGAAATTATGTGAAATTGAATGAAACAATAATGTATGTTAATATGCTAATATAATGTACAATATTCCATTATGTTTCTATATGATAACAATAGAATAATATATTTATTATGCCATATACTATATATATTTTTAACAGTGTCACTAATTAATTTTAATTAACTTCATCAATACGACACACCCCTCAACACTGTCCTTGATTACATTAATTTGTCTACATAATCTGGTTCAAATTGTCAAGCTGTGGGTAACTGGTGAAAAGGAGTCAGGCGCAGGAGAGCAGAGATGCGTGGACAAGGTATTTTAATAACGAAGCACCAGTACAAACAATAATACTCAGGTGCGGGAAAATACCCGGCAACAAAATGACAGCCGTCAAAAACTGCCTGAACAATCAAACAAACACGCACACAAACATGGGGGAAACAGAGGGTTAAATAATGAACATGTAATTGGGGAATTTAAACCGGGTGTGAAAAAAACTAAGACAAAACAAATGGAAAATGAAAAGTGGATCGGCTATGGCTAGAAAGCCGGTGACGTCGACCACCAAACGCCGTCTGAACAAGGAGAGGGACCGACTTCGGCGGAAGTCATGACACAAATATTTATGACATTACTCTGAGGAAGGCACAGTGATCCCGAAATGTTGGTAAATACCCATTAAAATGTTGGGAGAGTATATATGTAGTGTGCGACTTCCTTTATTTTGATAATGTATAGTTTATTCGCCGTTAGTCAGCACCTCCACACAAACTTTTTTCTGGGTGTGCGCCAGGTCATGTTTTGTGTCTAATAGCCATCAGATAACAGAACCAACTCAGTGTGCTTGTGAGTGTCTGCCCTGAGATTTGAATGTTGGGGGTTTGATCCCATTCAAATGATACCAAAGACTCTAAAAATGTATCTCTGCTTTGCACTCAGCATTAAGGAGATGGATTGGGTGTAAGGCCCCAGAGATACTAGGCCCCCACTCACAGAGTTTCATGGAGAGACTAGGGTCCACTCACAGAGTTTCATGGAGAGACTAGGGTCCACTCACAGAGTTTCATGGAGAGACTAGGGTCCACTCACAGAGTTTCATGGAGAGACTAGGGTCCACTCATATAGTTTTATGGAGAGACTAGGGTCTACTCACATAGTTTCATGGAGAGACTAGGGTCCACTCACAGAGTTTCATGGAGAGACTAGGGTCCACTCACATAGTTTTATGGAGAGACTAGGGTCCACTCACAGAGTTTCATGGAGAGACTAGAGTCCACTCACAGAGTTTCATGGAGAGACTAGGGTCCACTCACAGAGTTTCATGGAGAGACTAGGGTCCACTCACATAGTTTCAAGGAGAGACTAGAGTCCACTCACAGAGTTTCATGGAGAGACTAGGGTCCACTCACAGAGTTTCATGGAGAGACTAGGGTCTACTCACAGAGTTTCATGGAGAGACTAGGGTCTACTCACAGAGTTTCATGGAGAGACTAGGGTCTACTCACAGAGTTTCATGGAGAGACTAGGGTCTACTCACAAAGTTGCATGGAGAGACTAGGCCCCCACACAGAGTTTCATGGAGAGACTAGGGTCCACTCACAGAGTTTCATGGAGAGACTAGTAGGGTCCACTCACAGAGTTTCATGGAGAGACTAGAGCCCAACTCACAGCGTTGACCTCAGTGTTTTCCCCTGATCCCTGTAGTGCGTAGGTGTCACAGTGTACACCTGTGGCCTGGTTCACATCTGCACCCCAGGATAGCTAGAGTGCACCCATTATCATCATCATCACACAAACCTAGACAGACAGATGTGCTCTACAATGACAGATTAGGCAGATAACGGGACGGTGTTGACCCTAGCCCTGTCTTTAACTGCTGGGGGATGGTGTTGACCATAGCCCTAACCCTGTCTTTAACTGCTGGGGGATGGTGTTGACCATAGCCCTAACCCTGTCTTTAACATCTGGGGGATGGTGTTGACCATAGCCCTAACCCTGTCTTTAACTGCTGGGGGATGGTGTTGACCACAGCCCTAACCCTGTCTTTAACTGCTGGGGGATGGTGTTGACCATAGCCCTAACCCTGTCTTTAACTGCTGGGGGATGGTGTTGACCACAGCCCTAACCCTGTCTTTAACTGCTGGGGGATGGTGTTGACCACAGCCCTAACCCTGTCTTTAATTGCTGGGGGACGGTGTTGACCCTAGCCCTAACCCTGTCTTTAACTGCTGGGGGATGGTGTTGACCACAGCCCTAACCCTGTCTTTAACTGCTGGGGGATGGTGTTGACCACAGCCCTAACCCTGTCTTTAACTGCTGGGGGATGGTGTTGACCACAGCCCTAACCCTGTCTTTAACTGCTGGGGGATGGTGTTGACCACAGCCCTAGCCCTGTCTTTAACTGCTGGGGGATGGTGTTGACCACAGCCCTAACCCTGTCTTTAACTGCTGGGGGATGGTGTTGACCACAGCCCTAACCCTGTCTTTAACTGCTGGGGGACGGTGTTGACCCTAGCCCTGTCTGTAACTGCTGGGGGATGGTGTTGACCATAGCCCTAACCCTGTCTTTAACTGCTTGGGGACGGTGTCGACCCTAGCCCTAACCCTGTCTTTACTTAGTGGGGGACGGTGTTGACCATAGCCCTAACCTTGTCTTTACCTGCTGGGGGACGGTGTTGAGCCTAACCCTATCTTTAGCCGCTGGAGGACAGTTTTGCCCCTAACCCTGTCTTTAGATGCTGGGGGACGGTGTTGACCCTAGCCCTAACCCTGTCTTTAACTGCTGGGGGACGGTGTTGACCCTAGCCCTAACCCTGTCTTTACCTACTGAGTCACAGAGACAAACTGTCAGTCTGTCACAGAGGTCTGCTGACTCATCACAAGCCATAACAATGACATCATCAACCACAGAGGCTAAAGAGAGAAGAGAGGCGCTACCTTGAGACCACCAGTGAGATGTCACACCTTTCATTTAATCTCTTGTCCCGCATTGAAATGTTTTCATCTGATATTTTTTTTTTTTTTACTATACACTCACTTTGGTTTAATCGGGTTGGATATGTGATTCTGTTGTTGCAAAACTTGAAATGGTGCCAGAAAGTTAGAAAATAGTTTAAAATATATCTAAATGTATTGTCAATGTGCTGTTTGTTCACTGTGTACCAGCATTATATCTGACTATGTTACCAGACAACATAGTCACTGTATGCTGTGCCATGGATACACAACTCACACGCAAACTATCCATGTAAAGCAGCACAGGGGAAGCTTTGGCCCTGTCAAGCCATGTCAATGTGTGTTACACTTCTGTTTGTTTTAAAGAGTCTTAATCATGCATGAGAGCCCACTTACAGCCCTCAGTCTCTCAGATGGTATCAGTGACATCATCATGCACAGACAGCACTCCCTGATAACCTCTGACCCCAAGTCGCTGTCAGATACACAACAAACGCCCTAGCCATGTTTTAGAGGCAGCATGGTGGGCCAGTTTTTGTGTGTGTGCGTGTGTGTGTGTGTGTGTGCAAGTGTGTGTGCATGTCTGTGTGTGTGCATGTCTGTGTCTGTGTGTGTGTGTGTGTGTGTGTGTGTGTGTGTGTGTGTGTGTGTGTGTGTGTGTGTGTGTGTGTGTGTGTGTGTGTGTGTGTGTGTGTGTGTGTGTGTGCAAGTGTGTGTGTGCAAGTGTGTGTGTGCAAGTGTGTGCAAGTGTGTGTGCACCTTTCTCTCCAGCTTCTAGCACAGGGCCAGGGCACATCTGGTGTCAATACGTTTTAACAGCCCTATTGTAATTCCCCCTTTCCTGGACTGTTCCTGGCCTGTTCCTGACCTGTTCCTGGCCTGGGTATGTAAAGACAAATGGAACCCTATTCCTTATATAGTGCCAGAGTTTATATTTTGCCCTTATCAAAAGTATTGTGCACTATATAGAGAATAAGGTGGCATTTGGGATGCATCCAGGATTTCATTTACAAATTCATCTACTATGGAGTATGGACCATAATGACATCACAATTGATGCAACGGAGCGATAGTGCCATCATTAGGTAGGTAACGGTACTGCAATGGTACTGCATGACAGTATACTGAACAGATACAGTTGAAGTTGGAAATTTACATACACCTTAGCCAAATACATTTCAACTCAGTTTTCACAATTCCTGACATTTAATCCTAGTAAAAATGCCCTGTCTTAGGTCAGTTAGGATCACCATTTTATTTTAAGAATGTGAAATGTAGAGAGAATGATTTATTTCAGCTTTTATTTCTTTCATCACATTCCCAGTGGGTCCGAAGTTTACACACACTCAATTAGTGTTCTGTAGCATTGCCTTTAAATTGTTTAACTTGGGTCAAATGTTTCGGGTAGCCTTCCACAAGCTTCCCACAATAAGTTGGGTGAATTTTGGCCATTTCCTCCTGACAGAGCTGGTGTAACTGACTAATGTTTGTAGGCCTCCTTGCTCGCACACTCTTTTTCAGTTCTGCCCACAAATTTTTTATAGGATTGAGGTCAGGGCTTTGTGATGGCCACTCCAATACCTTGACTTTGTTGTCCTTAAGCCATTTTGACACAGCTTTGGAAGTATGCTTGGGGTCATTGTCCATTTGGAAGACCCATTTGCGACCAAGCTTCAACATCCTGACTGATGTCTTGAGATATTGCTTCAATATATCCACATAATTTTCCTACCTCATGATGCCATCTATTTTGTGAAGTGCACCAGTCTCTCTTGCAGCAAAGCACCCCCACAAAATGATGCTGCCACCCCTGTGCTTCACGGTTGGGATTGTGTTCTTCGGCTTGCAAGCCTCCCCTTTATCCTCCAAACATAACAATGCCTTTGCTGTTGTTATGGGATTGATTTGCACTTTTCGCACCAAAGTACGTTCATCTCCAGGAGACAGAACGTGTCTCCTTCCTGAGCGGTATGATGGATGCGTGGCCCTATGGTGTTTATACTTGCGTACTATTGTTTGTACAGATGACCCTAACCCTAACCCTTCAGGCGTTTGGAAATCCCAAGGATGAACCAGACTTGTGGAGGTCTACAATTGTTTTTCTGAGGTCTTGGCTGATTTCTTTTGATTTTCCCATGATGTCAAGCAAAGAGGCACTTTGAAGTTTGAAGGTAAGCCTTGAAATACATCCACAGGCACACCTCCAATTGACTCAAATTATGTCAGTTAGCCTTTTAGAAGCTTCTAAAGCCATGACATCATTTTCTGGAATTTTCCGAGCTGTTTAAAGGCACAGTCAACTTAGTGTATGTAAACTTCTGACCCAATGGAATTGTGATACAATGAATTATAAGTGAAATAATCTGTCTGTAAACAATTGTTGGAAAAATGACTTGTGTCATGCACAAAGTAGATGTCCTAACCACCTTGCCAAAACTATAGTTTGTTAACAATACATTTGTGGAGTGGTTGAAAGACGGGTTTTAATGACTCCAACCTAAGTGTATGTAAACTTCCGACTTCAACTGTACAGTACATTCCTATGTGAAATCTACTTGTCTGTTCCACCACTGTGTGTTGCGACATCATTCATCTGGTTTGACCAGTTTCCCTCGTAACATGTGCAGCATAAATCTAATCATATTCACTGGAGCACAGTATGTAGAGATTCAATTGAAACTTCTCACAATATACTGTATGTTAAAATAATTCAGATCCAGTAAACAGATTTAACAAGATGGTACTTCCCTCCAGAATTATGGTTGAAGCTCACAATCTCATCTAGAGAATTTACAGAAATTTGCAAATGATATTAACAAAATCATTCTAGTGTTAATCAATGGATCTGGTTCATTTGATTCAAAACAATTTCTTTCAAGACGGCAGGATCACATAATATTCCACTCAATAAACATTCCTGCACACATTTCTGGCGGCTAATAAGTTATTTGCAAATTAAAGTCTATTTAAAATGTTATGGTTATTTTTCTCAATGCCAATTGTTCACACAGAAATCAATAGGTGAATATCACAGCCAATCAAAACACTGGAGAGTAAGTAATACTGTAAAACACTATCATTTCACTATTACCTCAGATGTATTATGGACTTTTCTGAAATTACAATGCAAAAATGCAAAAGAAAAAAACACAGCAGAATATGAATTGGCCAGCGGCATGAAACCGGAGGACTGGCTTCTTTTTATACTAAAATTAAGAAAATCTGTGCAAAATTGTAGGAGATCCTGCTGCAGTCAGTTGTGTAATTTTTTACATTTGTACATATTTGTCATTTAGCAGACACTCTCATCCAGAGTGACTTACAGTCAGTCATTCATCTTCAGATAGCTATTTCTCGCACTACAGAGAAGTGCCGCCAGGATCTGGATGACAAACACTCCATCATTACAGATTTGGTGTCCATCTTGATGGCGCAACATTCTACAACTACCATCACAGGTTTTCAGCCGGCGCTGCCTCCAAGCACCTGCAGTGGAACGTCATCAAGTACTGGGGGGCACTCGACGTGGAGCTCTATTGTTGCTTCTTCGGCCGTAGGTTGTCCCTCGCTTGCGACATCTGCCGCTGCCCTTCCCAGCCCACCACTGCCTGCACCCCTGTCTGCCCTGCTTCCAAGGGCCCCTGATGCATCACCTGCACTGCCTCCAGACATTGTTGACATCTCGAGTACACAAAGAACGTCATCCTTCTGGAGCTGACAGTCCCTTGGGAATAATGTCTGGAGGAGGCCTATGATAGGACAAAGGCAAGTAAAACAGACTGGGCATCAACTATCAGAAGCAGGGATGCACTCTTAGAAAAAAAGGTGCTATCTAGAACCAGGAAGGGTTATTCGGCTGTCCCTATAGGAGAACCCTTTGAATAACCCCTTTTTGGTTCCAGTTAGAAGCCCTTTTGGGTTCCATGTAGAACCTTTTACACAGAGGGTCTTCTCACAAAAATGTCTGTAGAGTGCAAACGTTTTGGCCTACAAAGTATTATGGCCACTCTATTGAAAGATGAGACTTTCACAAACACAATGGTGTTCTCCATTTTAGGTTCTACCTGGAACCAAAAAGGGCTCTCCTACGGGGACAGCCAAAGAAGCCTTTAGGAACCCTTTTATCTAAGACTGTACGCATCCAATGCACACATCCAATGCACACTGACAGTTCAGGCCCGGGCAAAACGAATACACTTGAGAGAGCATGCAACGGACCGGCCTGGCCAGTGCTGGGCTAGCTAGGAGCATCTGACCCATCAGAGAATGCATAAACAGTGCATGGACAGAGTTTGGGGTGCATGGGCACCAGTGGTGGTAGGTGCCATTTAAGATGAGGGAGGCCAATTTATTTTTAGGTTTAGGCTACTACATGATACTCAAATGTTCCCTATACCCATCATGAGGTTGCTACAACCTAGCCTATGAATGAAAGTTTACAACGTAGGTGCACAGACAAAGAGAAAAATATGCCTGCATCTAGCTGATCTAGGGTGTAATCCTTAGTCCAACAGTTGCAAACAAGTATTTCTATTGGACATATTCAGGTAAGTTTAACCCCGTTTCATTACGTTTTCTTCCATTTAAGAAACGTTTTTCAACAGAATCAGCGGAATGAATACACCCCTGATCACACTCAAACATAGTTCACTTTCATAGCAGCTACATGCAAACAGCATGATCACTTTTCTCAATGTATAATTCCATCTCGCATCAACGCAATGCCCCCCGCTCACATTTTCCCTTCGCTTGTGGACTTCAGTGCAGAACACATCAGTTATCCGTGACTAGGCGAAAAAACCTTTCCAAGTCAAACCTTCATATCATAACCGCTAACCGCTACACACAGCCTACATCTTTGTTACCTTATTAGCTAATATCATAGTCAACATAACTACTAGAACTAACATTAATGTGTTAACAAACCCACTACAATCATGCAGTACAGTGTACAGTCAACAAGCCGTTAGCAGTTACACCGGTAGGCCCCGGTGTGAATAAATTAATAAAAACAAAAGCTTACCTTGACCAGGAAGAGTTATATTGTTGGATAGCCATAGCCAGCTAGCTAACATAGCATCCCTCTCTGTTTGAGCCGGGTGTTTGAGTAGGCTGAACCATCTAGCTGCATTTGCTTGCTAATTGAGTGAAAGTGAAAAAATGCAACAAAATATAACTATCTCTCTCTCTCTCTCTCTCTCTCTCTCTCTCTCTCTCTCTCTCTCTCTCTCTCTGTCTCTCACTTGTCCTTCATTTTTGAAAAAGTGTTTCCCAACCAGGGGTATTAGGACTGTACCCCCAACCAGGGGTACATTAGCTGTTGAGGCCAATGTAGACCTTCATTGCAAAACAGTGTGTTTTAATAAATTATTTGGTGACGTGAATATATTTAGTATAGTTTTATCTAAAAAATATAACTTTTTTTAATTTTCACAATTTTATTTTTATGGAATGCACAGAGGAGGATGGTCCTCATTCCTCCTCTGAGGAGCCTCCACTGATGGGGACAGTCTGATTTGAGCCACTAGCTGGGAGTGATCGATATCTCTCACATGGGGGGGAAGAGCTAGACTATGCGGCGCCCACCAGAACTAAACAAACAACGTACACTCTGATTTCCAAGCCCTCGGAATGCTCACCACACACCAAGGAGCATGTTTTGAAGTAAACATATGGTCCAATATGAAAATGTGAAATAAAGGGGATTATACATTTGGTTGTGGCTTTTACATAATGTTATTCAGGAACTACACTGAGTATACCCCCTTTACCCTCAGAACAACCGCAATTCATCGGTGAATGGACAAGATGTTCCACAGGGATGCTGGCCCATGTTGACTCCAATGCTTCCCACAGTTGCGTCAAGTTGGCTGGATGTCCCTTGGGTGGTGGACCATTCATGATACACACCGGAAACTGTTGAACGTGAAATACCCAGCAATCCATGTCTCAAGTGTCTGAAGGCTTAAAAATCCTTATTTAACCTGTCTCCTCCCCTTCATCTACACTGATGGAAGTTTGATTTAACAAGAGACATCAATAAGGGATCATAGTTCAACTGGATTCACCTAGTCAGTCTGTGTCAGGTATACTCAATGTATAAACAGTATAAACAGAAATCCTTTGTTTGTCTGGACCAGTTTTATAATGGAAAAGAAGACATCCATGAGGAGCCCATCTATGATGACACTACAGACATCATCGAGTTTGCTGACTTGAGAAACAAGACTGAGGATGTTACCCCAAGGAGCAGACCAGGAGCTAAACTCTCAGGTAATGTCCAAACACATGCACGCAGGCATGCAGGCACGCAGGCAAGGACGCAAGCACACACACACACACCTAGCTAAGTGGCTAGATGTGAAGATCAAGCTTATTGGTTACAGCAGAGCAGTGGCGACCCGTCATTCAGGGCTGTTTTTTCAGTAAGAGACTGACAAAGCCCAAACAAATACACAATTTGACTAAAAGATAATAATTTCAAACCTTGCTTATGTTTGAATACGATCACAAATATCTTATTATGTGTGGGAATACTTTGGAACAGATTTCCCCCAAAAAAATCACTTGGAGCTCATTTGCTGGTGTTTTTAATCTTTTATGTCCAACCATAAGTTTCCTGGAGGTATAGAACTGCAGCATAAGGTTAATGGAGCTATAGGCCTGCAGTAGAAGGTTAATGGAGCAATAGGCCTGCAGTAGAAGGTTCCTGGAGGTATAGGTTCTAGGGTATAAGGTTCCTGGAGGCTTGGGCCAGTTGCTGCGGGGGGTGCAGAGCTGTTGGCCAGGTTTGGGGTAGCCAGGTGGAAAGCATGGCCAGCCGTAGATAAATGCTTATTGAAATTCTCGATTATCGTGGATTTATCGGTGGTGACAGTGTTTCCTAGCTTCAGTGCAGTGGGCAGCTGGGAGGAGGTGGTCTTATTCTATAAACCTTTTGGAATTAGTGCTGCAGGATGCAAATTTCTGTTTGCATCCTGCAGGTATAGAACTGTAGTATAAGGTTCCTGGAGGTATAGGTCTGCAGTATAAGGTTCATGGAGGTATAGGCCTGCAGTATAAGGTTCCTGGAGGTATAGGTCTGCAGTTTAAGGTTCCTGGAGGTATAGACCTGCAGTATAAAGTTCCTGGAGCTATAGGCCTGCCGTATAAGGTTCCTGGAGGTATAGGCCTGCAGTATAAGGTTCATAGTGGTATATGCCTGCAGTATAAGGTTCATAGAGGTATAGGCCTTCAGTGTGGTTCCTGGAGGTATAGACCTGCAGTATAAGGTTCCTGGAGGTATAGGCTTGCAGTAGAAGGTTCCTGGAGGTATAGGTCTCCGGTATAAGGTTCCTGGAGGTATAGACCTGCAGTAGAAGGTTCCTGGAGGTATAGGCATGCAGTGTAAGGTTCCTTTAGAGATCATAATGAACAGTTTTCCTGGAGGTGTAGGTATGCAGTGGGATCTTAACCACTGTGTTCTTGTGAAGGAAGACAGGTTTTATTTAATAGGCTGGGCTAGGACTCAGGCTAGGAGTGATGCTTCAATAGCTCAGAGAGAGACAGAGAGAGAGAGACACAGAGCAAAATGTCCAGCCAGATCGTTTGCCAAGGTAAATTGTAACAGATGCTTGGGAAATAGTTGAATCTATTCTGCCAGGGTATTTGGCATTTCAAGGCCCACGGAAACTGGAACTTGAGATTTTAAGAAATGATGAGGAACATGCTCTGGAAGTACAGAACC
The DNA here is from genome assembly GCA_030435695.1 of Brachymystax lenok tsinlingensis. Lineage (NCBI taxonomy): Eukaryota > Metazoa > Chordata > Actinopteri > Salmoniformes > Salmonidae > Brachymystax > Brachymystax lenok. Next base: position 107,168,205 of record CM059791.1, read on the forward strand.
GAATGTGTCTCATTTGACTGGTTATTAGGGACAGGTTATTAGGGACAGGTTAATAGGGACAGGTTAGTAGGGACAGGTTAATTGGGACAGGTTATTATGGACAGGTTATTAGGGACACGCTAGCAGGGACAGGGTATTAAGGACAGGTTATTAGGGACACGTTATTAGGGACAGCTTATTAGGGACAGGTTATTAGGGACAGGTTAATAGGGACAGGTTAATAGGGACAGGTTATTAGGGACAGGTTATTAGGGACAGGTTGTAGGGACAGGCTATATGGGACAGATTAATAGGGACATGTTAATAGGGACATGATAATAAGGACAGGTAATATGGGACAGGTTATTAGGGACAGGTTAGTAGGGACAGGTTATTAGGGACAGGTTAATAGGGACAAGTTTTTAGGGACAGGTTAATAGGGACAGGTTATTAGGGACAGGTTATAAGGACAGGTTATTAGGGATAGATTATTAGGGACATGTTAATAGCGACAGGTTAATAGGGACAGGTTAATCGGGACAGGTTATTAGGGACAGGTTATAGGGACAGGTTAATAGGGACAGGTTATTAGGGACAGGTTAATAGGGACAGGTTAATAGGGACAGGTTGTAGGGACAGGCTATATGGGACAGATTAATAGGGACATGTTAATAGGGACATGATCATAAGGACAGGTTATATGGGACAGGTTATTAGGGACAGGTTAATAGGGACAGGTTATTAGGGACATGTTATTAGGGACAGGTTAATAGGGACAAGTTATTAGGGACAGGTTATTAGGGACAGGTTATTAAGGACAGGTTATTAGGGATAGTTTATTAGGGACATGTTAATAGCGACACGGTTAATAGGGACAGGTTAATCGGGACAGGTTAATAGGGACAGGTTATAAGGACAGGTTATATGGGACAGGTTATAGGGACAGGTTATTAGGGACAGGTTAACAGGGACAGGTTAATGGTTACGGGTTATGGTGATATATGCCTTAAGTTAATACTCAACATATGATCTGTTCCACAATTAAACCGAGCTCAGAATATTTGCCTTGGGCTGATGTGACAGATACAAGTTATATTTTAATTGAATAAAATAGTAACTTTTCTGCTGACGGTAGTAGATTCTAAATTTGAGCTACTAAAACTGTAGGTTATGCTGAATAGAACATAGCTGTCGATTTTCAAGGTTTTGAAGGTTTTGACATCAGCATTTGGTATTCTGTTTTGCTTCTGTACGTGGACACTTGGGTTGAAGCCGAGAATGTTGAAATTTGTAGATCATGCTTAGTCAGTGGCACGAAAATTGCCATCAGGAGCATAAACGCCTTAAATAAGACTTCAGTCAACCAATGACGCTGTCTACCATCGCTCCCTGCCAAACCTACGTTTGTGTTAACAGGAAAGAGTGTTTGTGTGTGTGTGTGTGTGTGTGTGTGTGTGTGTGTGTGTGTGTGTGTGTGTGTGTGTGTGTGTGTGTGTGTGTGTGTGTGTGTGTGTGTGTGTGTGTGTGTGTGTGTGTGTGTGTGTGTGTGTGTGTGTGTGTTTGAGTGAGTGAGTGAGTGAGTGCAGTCCATAGTCTTACCTCATTTTATCCCACGTTGTGACAGCAAAGGTGTCCTCATCCACTGGCGTCCTCCTTCTTCATCAGGATGTGATGGTTACGAGGACTGACGTCTTCGGGGACTGACAGACAGAAAGACAGACTGGCGGTCAGAAGCAAGCGGAGGGTGAAACGTGGCTGGGTCTTTCAGCATGACAATGATCCCAAACACACCGCCCGGGCAACGAAGGAGTGGCTTCGTAAGAAGCATTTCAAGGTCCTGGAGTGGCCTAGCCAGTCTCCAGATCTCAACCCCATAGAAAATCTTTGAAAGTCCGTGTTTTTTTCCCCACTGTACCTATGATGAAAATTACAGGCCTCTCATCTTTTTAAGTGAGTGGCTGACTAAATACTTTTTTGCCCCACTGTAGGTAAAGTAGCAACTGTTATGCAATTGCAACATTTGCCATGATGAAAATGTGTGGTTGACAACACCATCTGTCAATATATAAACTAATTTTATAAGATGGTTATGTATTGCCCATATCATGCACTGCCTGACTTATAAGAACCAGTCATCCTCAACTCTTAAATGCTGCACCACCGTAAGGAGGAGTCATGCTTTTCACCACAGTTAATGGCCGTTCACATACACATGTATGCTATAACTCTCATCGTAAATATCACTGAACTGAATGTTAGAATAACAGGTTAGGGGCCACAATGCGCCTTCCGTTGAGTCAAACCTCCAGCTCAAACTGACTAACCAGCCAATGCTGCAAATATTGTAGGAAATAGGAATACCCCATATACCGCAAGCCCCAAAACGTGACGAAAGCCCAGCAGAAGAAAAAAAAACATATTCCCTGACAGCTTGTGAGGTGGGCCACTGTCAAGCCTTACTGACTTTCATAGCGGGGTTTAATGGGGAGGCATGGGGTGGTATAAGGTTAGGGGCCCCCGTGTGGCCCTTTGGCCCCCATGCATCCTTTGCTCCCTACTCAGACCCTTGTTGAATTTTCAATGACTTCGGCTCTGTCTCAAGGCGGACCAATGAGCGCCAAGAAGGGTTCTGTAACTGAACAGGAAGTAACTGAACAGGAGGTGCAACCAAAGTTGGATTCAGGCTGAGATGAGAGTCAAAAATAACCTCCATTGCCCTGGATTCTGGCCCAGCCTCACCTTCACTGGGCCCCATTGGCCCTGGACTCTCCCAGTCTCATCTTTCCGTGGCAGAGGCCAGTCGATCTGTCTGCTGTATAAGAGCACAGGGACTCAGAAGGGATGCGGTACCAACAGACACACAGAAGTACAGATGGATAGAAATGTTGACTTCCTCTCTCTGAGCTTACCGCCAGGAAACACATTCATACACACATGCACATGCACACTCACTCACACACACACACAAACACACACTCCAATATGGGTTGCAGATATCACACACATTTAATTTCTACCCAGTTCCTCTAAAGCCATAGCTATGGTGACATGTCCACACCTGTTACCACCGGCAGCACAAGCCGACTCTGACTGACAACTTCCATCCACCAATCATCACCTCTCAATGGCTAGGGTACTGTCCGAGCCACTAATCATCACCTCTCGGTGGCTAGGGTACTGTCCAAACCACCAATCATCACCTCCCAGTGGCTAGGGTATTGTCCAAGCAAACAATCCATCAGCAACATGTCTCATAGCCTTAGAATCAACAGCTTCACCTCTCCTCTCCTTCGCTGCCTTAATAATCAACAGCTTCACCTCTCCTCTCCTTCGCTTCCTTAATAATCAACAGCTTCACCTCTCCTCTCCTTCGGTGCCTTAATAATCAACAGCTTCACCTCTCCTCTCCTTCGGTGCCTTAATAATCAACAGCTTCACCTCTCCTCTCCTTCGGTGCCTTAATAATCAACAGCTTCACCTCTCCTCTCCTTTGGTGCCTTAATAATCAACAGCTTAACCTCTCCTCTCCTTCGCTGCCTTAATAATCAACAGCTTCACCTCTCCTCTCCTTTGGTGCCTTAATAATCAACAGCTTAACCTCTCCTCTCCTTTGGTGCCTTAATAATCAACAGCTTCACCTCTCCTCTCCTTTGCTGGTCACTGGACAACAGCAGATTATATATATTATAATATACACTGCTCAAAAAAATAAAGGGAACACTTAAACAACACAATGTAACTCCAAGTCAATCACACTTCTGTGAAATCAAACTGTCCACTTAGGAAGCAACACTGATTGACAATAAATTTCACATGCTGTTGTGCAAATGGAATAGACAACAGGTGTAAATTATAGGCAATTAGCAAGACACCCCCAATAAAGGAGTGGTTCTGAAGGTGGTGACCACAGACCACTTCTCAGTTCCTATGCTTCCTGGCTGATGTTTTGGTCACTTTTGAATGCTGGCGGTGCTTTCACTCTAGTGGTAGCATGAGACGGAGTCTACAACCCACACAAGTGGCTCAGGTAGTGCAGCTCATCCAGGATGGCACATCAATGCGAGCTGTGGCAAGAAGGTTTGCTGTGTCTGTCAGCGTAGTGTCCAGAGCATGGAGGCGCTACCAGGAGACAGGCCAGTACATCAGGAGACGTGGAGGAGGCCGTAGGAGGGCAACAACCCAGCAGCAGGACCGCTACCTCCGCCTTTGTGCAAGGAGGAGCAGGAGGAGCACTGCCAGAGTCCTGCAAAATGACCTCCAGCAGGCCACAAATGTGCATGTGTCTGCTCAAACGGTCAGAAACAGACTCCATGAGGGTGGTATGAGGGTGGGGGTTGTGCTTACAGCCCAACACCGTGCAGGACGTTTGGCATTTGCCAGAGAACACCAAGATTGGCAAATCCGCCATTGGCGCCCTGTGCTCTTCACAGATGAAAGCAGGTTCACACTGAGCACATGTGACAGACGTGACAGAGTCTGGAGACGCCGTGGAGAACGTTCTGCTGCCTGCAACATCCTCCAGCATGACCGGTTTGGCGGTGGGTCAGTCATGGTGTGGGGTGGCATTTCTTTGGGGGCCGCACAGCCCTCCATGTGCTCGCCAGAGGTAGCCTGACTGCCATTAGGTACCGAGATGAGATCCTCAGACCCCTTGTGAGACCATATGCTGGTGCGGTTGGCCCTGGGTTCCTCCTAATGCAAGACAATGCTAGACCTCTTGTGGCTGGAGTGTGTCAGCAGTTCCTGCAAGAGGAAGGCATTGATGCTATGGACTGGCCCGCCCGTTCCCCAGACCTGAATCCAATTGAGCACATCTGGGACATCATGTCTCGCTCCATCCACCAACGCCACGTTGCACCACAGACTGTCCAGGAGTTGGCGGATGCTTTAGTCCAGGTCTGGGAGGAGATCCTCAGGAGACCATCCGCCACCTCATCAGGAGCATGCCCAGGCGTTGTAGGGAGGTCATACAGGCACGCGGAGGCCACACACACTACTGAGCCTCATTTTGACTTGTTTTAAGGACATTACATCAAAGTTGGATCAGCCTGTAGTGTGGTTTTCCACTTTAATTTTGAGTGTGACTCCAAATCCAGACCTCCATGGGTTGATACATTTGATTTCCATTGATAATTTTTGTGTAATTTTGTTGTCAGCACATTCAACTATGTAAAGAAAAAAGTATTGAATAAGATTATTTCATTCATTCAGATCTAGGATGTGTTATTTTAGTGTTCCCTTTATTTTTTTGAGCAGTGTATATATATATATATTATTATTTTTTTTTTTGCATAATTTCTCGTGGACAGGCTACATAACATAAATGGTATTGTTAGGTCTGTCAAAAAACTGTGTCATGCAACAACTAACCAGCTGTTCTAGCGACTGTTGCAGTTTTCAGGTTTTTGGTTATTTGAACAAATCAATATTTAGCAGGTGTGTGCGTCTTCCGAAATTCAGAAGGTTAGGGGATATTTTGTCCATAGGCTTGACCAAAACTTGCAGAGTGAGAGGAATAGAGTGACTGCCGTGCTTCCGCTCTGCTTCCATTCTGCTTCCACTTTGCTTCCTCCCTGCTTCCACTTTGCTTCCACTCTGCTTCTGCTCCTCGTTCTAGTGTCTTTTCTCATACATCTCTCCCACAGATCTAACACTATTAAACAAGATTTTAGTTCTCGGTTTCCAAGACTAATTACTGCATTGCATGCCAATAACCATACATTATATATTGTTTTTTAAATAGATTAAATGACAATCAATGTTTCCACCCAATTTTGGAGAATTTGTTGTGGACAGACATGGGTTGAATTTTTTGTTGTTGTTTTCTTTCAAATACTTTGAGTGTTTGATTAAGCCTGCCTGGGTTGCCAGAGGGTTTCTCATCTTTGGGACTATTCAGTTGGTTCCATTGTATCAGACAAGTAGACAAGCGCAATCAAGCACAGCTAATGTAGTATCTGAAAGAAAATGAATAACAATTTCACCGCAGGTCGGCATGGTTGTGGAGTGCATCTCCATCTGTGAGTTATTTTCCCAAGATGTAATGGAAGACCAGTAGATTATCTATGTCTGTTGTTTAGCCTTGACTCTGAGATGGAGGAGTGTTGTTTTAATGTCTCCCCTTCCTGTGTGAATCCGTCCTACACAGACAGAACACACACTTGGGATTCTACAAATCTGTTACTACGTCTCCCAGAGAATATCTTTTCAGGTTGTTTAGTGGCACAGAACAGTTTTTAAGAAGAGGCTCGCTCGGGGCAGATGATAAGGATCTTATGAGTGCAGCGGTGGACAGGAATCCACTGTACCACAGTGACAAATGTAGAGGCTTTCATCAAAACAGATTTGTGAGACTTTTGCTCCAACCATTTCCTTGTAGCTTTCCTGAACACAGTCAAAACCATAGAAATACAATTACTAGAATTACTTAATTCTATTTCTATGGACAATACTGTAAAACATGTAAAGAAATGTCTGTGGCAAAGTGATATAATTATGTATGGTGAACATAGTCAAATGACTTGCGAATTTTCAAAACAACTTTTTACAATCATAATCTAGAGGGCAATAAAGTATTATTATGATATTATAGACTGACCAAAATAAAGCCTGGACACGCCTCCCTGAAGAGCCGTTTGTGTTTCTACCAGAGCCGAGATGCTTCAGCGATACGACTGTCTCTGTCTCACGATCCCAGACGCCCTTTTGACACAGCATATATCCTCCTGTTTGTTTTAGTGGCGTAGCCTGCTCTTCTGGTCTTAGAGAGGGCCTAGTGTAAATGGTTGAGTTTATTTAATCTGTTAAAGCTAATGTGCAGAGCAGCTAAAGTAGGGAGTAATGGGTCCTGTCAGTGATAAGGCACCAAGAGAGAAGTTACTGCTGCTATCATAGATGGGGATCATGCTGCTGTGGGTCAGGAAGACAGGCGAATCTCCCAATGATAGACAATTTTAGAGTATGAAAACAGAGCAGGCATGGCCCATCTGATCTTGGCGTATGAAAACAGAGCAGGTATGGCCCATCTGATCTTGGCGTATGAAAACAGAGCAGGCATGGCCCATCTGATCTTGGCGTATGAAAACAGAGCAGGCATGGCCCATCTGATCTTGGCGTATGAAAACAGAACAGGCATGGCCCATCTGATCTTGGCGTATGAAAACAGAGCAGGCATGGCCCATCGGATCTTGGCGTATGAAAACAGAGCAGGTATGGCCCATCTGATCTTGGCGTATGAAAGCAGAGCAGGCATGGCCCATCGGATCTTGGCGTATGAAAACAGAGCAGGTATGGCCCATCTGATCTTGGCGTATGAAAACAGAGCAGGCATGACCCATCTGATCTTGGCGTATGAAAACAGAGCAGGCATGGCCCATCTGATCTTGGCGTATGAAAACAGAGCAGGCATGGCCCATCTGATCTTGGCGTATGAAAACAGAGCAGGCATGACCCATCTGATCTTGGCGTATGAAAACAGAGCAGGCATGGCCCATCTGATCTTGGCGTATGAAAACAGAGCAGGCATGACCCATCTGATCTTGACGTATGAAAACAAAGCAGGTATGGCGGTCCAATGATTCATATCCCTGTGCGTCCTGGAGTTCAGAGTTCAACAAATCTTCAGAACGTAACTATCTGGCTGCTGATAATAAGGACCCTGCATTTTTCCCTGATCACGTGACCTAAGCATGTGATAAAAGTTTGGTCAGGCCAGGGAAGAGCACAGGGCCCTACTGCTACTAAAGTCATACCAATTTACAATGACCGGTCACAGAATCTCCAGACAGGCAGAAGATCTGCAGCAGTGGTGCAATCAAGAAGTAAGTAAGGAAGTAAGGAAGGAAGGAAAGAAGGAGGTCACTGATAATAAACTGACAATCTAACCCAAATTCAAGTGTTTCTGTGAGTACGGATAGTGTGTGTGAAGTATATGAGATGAACCCCCTCTGTGAGCAGGGCTGTGGGGCCTGTGCTTGGAGGAGTCCGTGAGCTGGACAGATGTCCTAAGACATCAACGAGGAAGTGCCTGGGAATTCTCTCTTTCTCCCTCTCGAGGTATGTGCCAAATGGCACCCTATTCCATCCGGCGCCGACAGAAATGGCAGCCTCGCTTCACGTTCTCAGGAAACCATGCAGTATTTTGTTTTATTTATGTATTACTTCTTACATTGTTACCCCGGGTAATATTACGTTTTATTACATACAACCGGGAGTAACTATTGGATATAAGAGCAACGTCAACATTATGACCAGGAATACGACGTTCCCGAAGAGGATTCTCTGTTTCCTACCCCAACTAGGACAATAGACTGGATAGCACCCGGCGACTCAAAACAAACGCGCCGGTCTTTTGGTCAAGATACGTCGACGGGCGCATCGTGCACCTCTCCCGAGTATTTTAATCGCCAATGTACTGTCTCTGGACAACAAAGTAGACGAAATCGGATCAAGGGTTGCCTTTCAGAGAGACATCCGAGACTGCAACGTTCTTTACTTCACGGAAACATGGCTCACTCAGGACACGTTATCAGAGTCGGTAAAGCCACCTGGTTTCTCCACGCATCGCGCCGACAGAAACAAACATCTATCGGGTAAGAAGAAGGGTGGGGGTGTGTGTCTTATGATTAACGAGACGTGGTGTGATCATAACAACATACAGGAACTCAAGTCCTTTTGTTCACCTGACATAGAATTCCTTACAATCAAATGCAGACCGCATTATCTACTAAGAGAACTCTCCTCGATTATAATCACAGCCGTGTACATATACCTCAAGCTGACACATCGACGGCACTGAAAGAAATTCATTTCACTCTAGGTAAATTGGAAACCACGTATCCTGAGGCTGCATTTATTGTGGCTGGGGATTTTAATAAGGCTAATTTGAAAACAAGGCTCCCGAAATTTTACCAGCATATCGAATGTGCCACCCGGGCTGGTAAAATCCTGGATCATTGTTATTCCAACTTCCGTGATGCATACAAGGCTATTCTCCGCCCTCCTTTCGGCAAGTCTGACCATGACTCCATTTCTTTTGTTGCTCCCAGCCTACAAACAGAAACTAAAACAGGAAACGCCCGTTCTCAGGTCTGTTCAACGCTGGTCCGACCAATCTGATTCCATGCTGCAAGATTGCTTCGAGCACGTGGACTGGGATATGTTCCGGATAGCATCTGACAACAACATTGATGTATATGCTGATTCGGTGAGCGAGTTCATTAGCAAGTGCATTGGTGATGTTGTACCCATAGCAAATATTAAAACCTTCCCCAACCAGAAACCGTGGATTGATGGCAGCATTCGCGCAAAACTGAAAGCGCGAACCACTGCTCTTAACCAGGGTAAGGCTACCGGAAACATGACTGAATACAAACAGTCATGTAGCTATTCCCTCCGCAAGGCAATCAAACAAGCTAAGCGTCAATATAGAGACAAAGTAGAGTCACAATTCAGCGGCTCAGACACAAGAGGAATGTGGCAGGGTCTACAGTCAATCACGGACTACAAAAAGAAAACCAGCCCCATTGCGGACCATGACGTCCTGCTCCCAGACAAACTAAACAACTTCTTTGCTCGCTTTGAGGACAATACAGTGCCACCGACACGGCCTGCTACCAAAACCTGCGGGCTCTCCTTCACCGCAGCCAATGTGAGAAAAACATTTAAATGTGTTAACCCTCGCAAGGCTACCGGCCCAGATGGCATCCCTGGCCATGTCCTCAGAGCATGCGCAGACCAGCTGGCTGGTGTGTTTACGGACATATTCAATCAGTCCCTATCCCAGTCTGCTGTTCCCACATGCTTCAAGAGGGCCACCATTGTTCCTGTTCCCAAGAAAGCTAGGTAACTGAGCTAAATGACTATCGCCCCGTAGCACTCACTTCCGTCATCATGAAGTGCTTTGAGAGATTAGTCAAGGATTGTATCACCTCCATCCTGCCAGACACCCTGGACCCACTCCAATTTGCTTACCGTCCCAATAGGTCCACAGACGACGCAATCGCAATCACACTGCATACTGCCCTAACCCATCTGGACAAGAGGAATACTTATGTAAGAATGCTGTTCATCAACTACAGCTCAGCATTTAACACCATAGTTCCCTCCAAGCTCGTCATTAAGCTCGAGACCCTGGGTCTCGACCCTGCCCTGTGCAACTGGGTCCTGGACTTCCTGACGGGCCGGCCCCAGGTGGTGAGGGTAGGAAACAACATCTCCACCCCGCTGATCCTCAACACTGGGGCCCCACAAGGGTGTGTTCTCAGCCCTCTCCTGTACTCCCTGTTTACCCATGACTGTGTGGCCAAGCACGCATCCAACTCAATCATCAAGTTTGCTGACGACACTACAGTGGTAGGCTTGATTACCAACAACGACGAGACGGCCTACAGGGAGGAGGTGAGGGCCCTCGGAGTGTGGTGTCAGGAAAATAACCTCTCACTCAATGTCAACAAAACAAAGGAGATGATCGGGGACTTCAGGAAACAGGAGAGGGAGCACCCCCCTATCCACATCAACGGGACAGTAGTGGAGAAGGTGGAAAGTTTTAAGTTCCTCGGCGTACACGTCACGGACAAACTGAATTGGTCCACCCACACAGACAGCGTGGTGAAGAAGGTGCAACAGCGCCTCTTCAACCTCAGGAGGCTGAAGAAATTCGGCTTGTCACCAAAATCACTCACAAACTTCTACAGATGCACAATCGAGAGCATCCTGTCAGGCTTTATCACCGCCTGGTACGGCAACTGCTCCGCCCACAACCGTAAGGCTCTCCAGAGGGTAGTGAGGACTGCACAACGCATCACCGGGGGTAAACTACCTGCCCTTCAGGACACCTACACCACCCGATGTCACAGGAAGGCCAAAAAGATCATCAAGGACAACAACCACCCGAGCCACTGCCTGTTCACCCCGCTATCATCCAGAAGGTGAGGTCAGTACAGGTGCATCAAAGCTGGGACCGAGAGACTGAAAAACAGCTTCTACCTCAAGGCCATCAGACTGTTAAACAGCCATCACTAACATTCAGTGGCTGCTGCCAACATACTGACTTAAATCTCTAGCCACTTTAAACATAGGAATTGGATGTAACAATGTATCACTAGCCACTTTAAACAATTTTGTATATAATGTTTACGTATCCGACATACTCATATCAAATGTATACACTGTACTCTAAACCATCTACTTAATCTTGCCTATGCCATTCGGCCATCGACCCAAATCTCTAGCCACTTTAATAATTATAATTGGATAAAATAATGTATCACTAGCCACTTTAAACAATGCCATTTATATAATGTTTACATATCCCACATTACTCATCTCATATATATATGTGTATATACTGTACTCCATACCATCTACTGCATCTTGCCTATGCCGGTCAGCCATCACTCATCCATATATTTATATGTACATACTCGTATTCATTCCTTTACTCTCGTGTGTATAAGGTAGTTGTTGTGAAATTGTTAGATTACTTGTTAGATACTCCTGCATGGTCGGAACTAGAAGCACAAGCATTTCGCTACACTCGCATTAACATCTGCTAACCATGTGTATGTGACAAATAAAATTAGATTTGATTTGATTTATTCCCCGTAAGGCTCTGGTCAAAAGTGGTGCACTATACAAGGAATAGGGTGTAATTTGAGATGCAGCCTCCCTGTCCAGCTCCCGCCCGTCAACATGACAGGTGATAAAACCGTCATCCCTTACTCTGGGTGTGTTGAACACCTTGCTGGCCCTCGCTGTGATAACTCATTGTCTGGTTATCTGGTCACTGAACCTGAGTGACCAAGAGGGATGAGTCCAGCGGAGGAAACCCGAGACAGTGTGTGTGTGTGTTGGTGTGTGTGTGTGTGTGTTGGTGTGTGTGTGTGTTAAAGTGATCACGCCTCACTGTAACACCAGGGCTCAGTGCCGACAGCACTCTCCCCGAACAATGCCAGTTTAAAAGGAAATTAAATACTTATTTGATTTAAATGTTGCCTTTTTTGCAGCTCACCTCCTCCCCCCTTCTTTACCTATCCTCCTCCCCCTCCTCTTTACCTATCCTCCTCCCCTCCTCTTTACCTATCCTCCTCCCCCTCCTCTTTACCTATCCTCCTCCCCCTCCTCTTTACCTATCCTCCTCCCCCTCCTCTTTACCTATCCTCCTCTCCCTCCTCTTTACCTATCCTCCTCCCCCTCCTCTTGACCTATCCTCCACTCCCTCCTCTTTACCTATCCTCCTCTCCCTCCTCTTTACCTATCCTCCTCTCCCTCCTCTTTACCTATCCACCTCTTCCTCCTCTTTACCTATCCTCCTATCCCTCCTCTTTACCTATCCACCTCCCCCTCCTCTTTACCTATCCTCCTCTCCATCCTCTTTACCTATCCTCCTCTCCCTCCTCTTAACCTATCCACCTCCCCCTCCTCTTTACCTATCCTCCTCTCCATCCTCTTTACCTATCCTCCTCTCCCTCCTCTTTACCTATCCACCTCTCCCTCCTCTTTACCTATCCACCTCTCCCTCCTCTTTACCTATCCTCCTATCCCTCCTCTTTACCTATCCTCCTCTCCATCCTCTTTACCTATCCTCCTCTCCCTCCTCTTTACCTATCCACCTCTCCCTCCTCTTTACCTATCCTCCTCTCCCTCCTCTTTATCTATCCTCCTCTCCCTCCTCTTTACCTATCCTCCTCTCCCTCCTCTTTACCTATCCACCTCTCCCTCCTCTTTACCTATCCTCCTCTCCCTCCTCTTTACCTATCCTCCTCTTTACCTATCCACCTCTCCCTCCTCTTTACCTATCCACCTCTCCCTCCTCTTTACCTATCCTCCTATCCCTCCTCTTTACCTATCCTCCTCTCCCTCCTCTTTACCTATCCTCCTCTCCCTCCTCTTTACCTATCCACCTCTCCCTCCTCTTTACCTATCCTCCTATCCCTCCTCTTTACCTATCCTCCTCTTTACCTATCCTCCTCTCCATCCTCTTTACCTATCCTCCTCTCCCTCCTCTTTACCTATCCTTCTATCCCTCCTCTTTACCTATCCTCCTCTCCCTCCTCTTTACCTAACCTCCTCTCCCTCCTCTTTACCTATCCTCCTCTCCCTCCTCTTTACCTATCCACCTCTCCCTCCTCTTTACCTATCCTCCGCTCCCTCCTCTTTACCTATCCTCCTCTCCCTCCTCTTTACCTATCCTCCTCTACCTGTCAGATTGATGGGTGTTATTTTTAAGATCATCTTCCTAATACATATATGTGATTGTGGATGTGTTGTGGGGACTAGAAGTCCAAACATTTGACCAACTGGGGACATTTTGTTAGTCCCCAGGTCAAATGCTATTTCTAGGGGTTAAGGTTAGAATCAGTGTTCGGGTTAGAATTAGGTTTAGGAGGTAGGGTTAGTTTTAGGGTTAGGGTTAGGAGCTAGGGCTAGGTTTTGGGTTAGGATTAAGGATAGGGTTTCAGGTTAAGGTTAGAGTTAGGATTAAGGTAAGGTTTAGAGTAAGGGTAAGGGTTCGTGTTAGGGTTAGGGTTAGGGTTAGGTTTAGTGTTATGGGTTAGGGAAAATAGTATTTTGTCCCCACAAGGTTAGTTGGACAGTGTGTGTGTGTGCTTTCATGCATGCATGTGTGTGTGACAAATAAGCCCCGCTGACCTCCTGATCTCTATCCCAACACTCCCTCCTCCCCAGCAGGCACTTGGACAGGCTCAGTCTGTCAGGGATAATGAGGCTGAGATAACGACACAACAGCTGATGTCATAAAATGAGACAGACAGAGCGGCTTGAGATATTACTGTGCAGCACATGTTCTGATGTGTTTTAGGGGCGTTGGACTCAACAACACTACTAATAGGATGTTTAGGGTGAGAGGGTTTGATCATTTATAAACATATATGGTTTTGTCTTCCTGTTTATAGGTGGTTCTGTTTATAGGTGGACCTTGTGAGTCCGCTCTGTGTTCATTTCACCCAGATTGGAGTATAATTCAACACATAACTCTTGTTTCTCTGTACTGCACTTCAACAATCATATGTGTTATTCTGGGCATAACGACGATTGTCCTTGGGTCAGATCACCAACAGCTGGTTGATGGTCCATGTCCACCATCACTACAGTCTATCTCTACACCAAGGCTGTGTTAATCACGACACGCAACAAAAAATGTTTTAAAATGTTTTACAATTGAAAATGAAATTTGTCCAGCTAGGACCTCCCTGTTTCAGTCTGTTTTCTTCTGTTTGGTGCCTAATGAACAGGAAACTCAGCAGTCTGTTTTCTTCTGTTTGGTGCCTAATGAACAGGAAACCCAGCAGTCTGATTTCTTCTGTTTGGTGCCTAATGAACAGGAAACTCAGCAGTCTGTTTTCTTCTGTTTGGTGCCTAATGAACAGGAAACTCAGCAGTCTGTTTTCTTCTGTTTGGTGCCTAATGAACAGGAAACCCAGCAGTCTGTTTTCTTCTGTTTGGTGCCAATAAACAGGAAACTCAGCAGTCTGTTTTCTTCTGTTTGGTGCCTAATGAACAGGAAACTCAGCAGTCTGTTTTCTTCTGTTTGGTGCCTAATGAACAGGAAACCCAGCAGTACTATCAGTCAGGACTGGAAGCCATCCCAGGTTCTTATCGTCAGACCGGATTGTTTCAGGGCCTCAGCTGCTCGGAGGGAGGAGAGCTCTGGGGCTGCAGCTTGGGGAGGAGGGAGGAGAGCTCTGAGGGTGCAGACTGCAGCCGGGAGCCTCACCGCTGCTGACAAAGGGAGGTAAATTAGTTTGGGTGTGAGGGAACAAACTTCAGCGTTATCACTGTCTGTCCTTCTGGGAGCTTTCAGATAATACACAACTCTGATAACGTCTTGTAAGTCTGTTCAGGTTCGTAGACAGGCAACCAAAACTGTGGTTTCACATCTGTCAGTGTTGTTCACAGTGTTTTATTCAGGCCTTTGGTATGGTAGTTATACTCCAATGTGCGGAATTACACTCCAATGTGCAGAATTATACTCAAATGTGCGGAATTATACTCAAATATGTGGAATTATACTCCAATCTGGCAAATTATACTCCAATGTGGAGAATTATAAACTGGGTGGTTCGAACCCTGAATGCTGATTAGCTGATAGCAATGGTATATTAGACCGTAAACCACGATTATGACAAAACATTTATTTTTACTGCTCTAATTACATTGGTAACCAGTTTATAACAGCAATAAGCCAGCCCTGGGATTCGTGGTATATGGCCAATATACCATGGATAAGGGCTGTATCCAGGCACTCCGTGTTGCATCATGCGTAAGAACAACACTTAACCGTGGTGTATTGGCCATATACCACACCCCCGTATTGCTTAATTATACTCCAATGTGGGGACAATGGGCACAGAGAGGAGAGAACCCACGAGACCCACCTATAAACAGAACCACCTATAAACAGGAAGACAAAACCATATATGTTTATAAATGATCAAACCCTCTCACCCTAAACATCCTATTAGTAGTGTTGTTGAGTCCAACGCCCCTAAAACACATCAGAACATGTGCTGCACAGTAATATCTCAAGCCACTCTGTCTGTCTCATTTTATGACATCAGCTGTTGTGTCGTTATCTCAGCCTCATTATCCCTGACAGACTGAGCCTGTCCAAGTGCCTGCTGGGAAGGAGGGAGTTTTGGGATAGAGACCAGGAGGTCAGCAAGTGCAGGGTTTTGCACAGCTGATTCAAATAATCAAAGCTTGATGATGAGTTGGTTATTTGAATCAGCTGTGTAGTACAAGGGCAAAAACCAAAACGTGCACCGAGGGGAACCCCCACTGCCAGAGTTTGGTAAACTCTGAGCTAGAGGTCACCTGGCCTCTTAGAGAAAGTCCATAGAGAGATCTGGCCTATAGAGCTGCATGCTACAACACAGGTCTGTCCATCATGACAACATTACAGCCTTCCCCCCCTCCCCCCACACACACAAATGCTGTACACATGTGTCAGATGTTGCCATCCCTTATATTATTCCCCAAATTGGAGACCAACCCTTTTTGTGTGTATTTCAATATGTATTGAAAGTTTGCAGTGACTTTTAATTTGGAAATTGTTTGCTTTTTTACTTTGCATAATTTACCTTGGTTTGCTGTGTTCTCTCTATTCATAAATGTATTGTAGACTCCAGCCCCTTGGCTGGTCTCTCTGGAGATGGGAGTTGGCCCAGATCTGCTGGAGGAGGAGGAAGTCCACGTCGAACTGCTGTCGCCACTACCGCCACTTGCTCTGCTACCGTCTACTGGATCACGTCACACCCTGCCGTCACTGCTGCTGCTACCGTCTACTGGATCACGTCACACCCCGCAGTCACTGCTGCTGCTACCGTCTACTGGACCACGTCACACCCTGCCGTCACTGCTGCTGCTACCGTCTACTGGACCACGTCACACCCTGCCGTCATGACCTTGTAACCAGAGGGGCACCATACATGTGTGAGTGTGATGGAATATGTCTGTTCACAATGGCTCCCTGCTCATGCATGTTTTCCTGTCGCCTGCACTGGACCGGATCATGGGCTGAGTGCTACAGACGCTTGATGACAACAAACAATGAGGAACGACTGCCAAACCACTCCCGACGAACGAACTAATGAACAAATGAACGAACGAATGATCAAACATACCATCGGAAGATAAGAAACTGACGGGTGGCGGCGCTCATCTTAACTACCCTTAACAACCCAGCAGCATGTGAACCCGAGATACATGTTTTATTGAAAACCCTTGAAACCTTCATAACCTGGGATCTTAGAACCTGTTTTTGACACACACACACACACACACACACACAAACTCTGTGCACAGGTATGCATATATAGACACACATAGTGCATTGCACACACACACATACACGCAGACACACACATGCATACGCACAAAAACACACAAATCCGCACGTGTGCACACACAGACACACACAGACACAAATACACCCCCTTCCCCGCCCTCACACACACACACATACACATACACACACAGACACACACACACCTCCATATTAACATTCACCAACTTCCTCCAAACCCCCAACCATCACTTGGAGAGTGAAAAAGATGGATCCCCCGTCAACTATCTGCCCCCATTGGCTGATAGGCCCAGCTGATTGCAGACCATAATCAGCCATTAGCTGGTCTCTTGGCAAGTGTCACCCGCCACTGGCTTTGATGACAGCCCAGCCAACTATGTGATGTCTCCAGAATGCTGATGCTCAGCTGTGGAGGTCCTATGTTATATAGACACTCTTCCTTTCCAACAAACTTCAAGGTCTTTACATCATCTCTCTTTGTTGTTGTGTTTTGCTTGTTGCTTTTGTTGTTCTGTGGAAAGGGAGGGATACATATGGGGTTTAGGGTAATAAAACGAGTTGTCAATAAATTAGAGTGGAATGAGTGTGCAGTGTGAAATGAGTCATTAGATGGGGTCTGTTCCAACTTAGTATTTTGACATTGTTTTGCAGTGGCATGATGCTAAGACCAGTGAGAATTTGCTGTGGAATTCCATCTCCATTCATCCTTGTATGTATTTCAATTGTGTAGTGTATATGCTACATGGGTTTTGTTATAGATGTAATCATCAATTTCTCCATGTTATCGAGGCCCTTTTTGGCACTCAAACTAAAACATTCTTCGACCATCTACTGTTGTGATAGTGGGTTGATGAGAACCAAAGGCTACAGGACATCTAAGCAGCAGTACCATTTTATCTGAGCAGACAGTGGCCCCATCTGGTGAAAGAACGCCATTGAGGGATCATGTCTTAACTGTCATTTTCTGCCTTCATATTTTACAACGTAACAAAATCTCGTATTGATACGAATGCTAAACTTTGACAAGAGTTCCAGTCATCTTGGACAGGGAACCATAACATTCACAGTATGGTAATCTACAGGGAGGGAGAGAGAGAGAGAAAGAGGGACAGAGAAAAGGAGAGAGGGGGTTGGGGTGGGGGGAGGAATAGAGATACGAAGAGAGAGAGAGAGAGAGAGAGAGAGAGAGAGAGAGAGAGAGAGAGAGAGAGAGAGAGAGAGAGAGAGAGAGAGAGAGAGAGAAAGGGAGAGAGATAGTGAACAGTCAAACAGAATCCATGACATGTTGACATTCAGGTCATTAATAATGTTTAATTGCATGTGACCTTCCTGTTATCGCCCACCCTAAAACAAGCTAAACATCATGAAATTTAAGATACCTTGCAATCAACCAGTATTGTTTGTGTAACGTTTCTATATACAGTTTATAAATCCATCATAAGGGGCACATTAAGAGCTTAGAATGTATAAATAGGCTATTTCTCAAACTCAGGCGGTACTTTCGGAGCGGATTCATAAATGGATTGATTCAGAGTCAGAGACATTTCATTATAAAGAGAGATTTCTTTTTTATCGAGAGACTTGGAAGGGGATCGTGATTTGCCATGGAAATATTGCCTCTGTCGACAAAAGAAAAATATACATGTTTCATTTTGGGAAATCAGAGTACAGAACATGAGTGACCTGCCAGTGCAGTAATGATTGGCCCTGGCAGGAAATGACACGTGTGTCGTTCCTGGACATCACAGGGTGGTGATGACTTGCCCAAAACGCGCCCTGCCAGGATCAACAATGGCGCACAAATCTTCTTATGTGTGTCACAGGTTAAAGAGCAGGAAGAGGTTGGCAGAAGTTTCTTTCCCTCATTATCTCCATCTATTCCCCCCTCGGTTAAAAATCCTCAGCCCTTCAATTGCCATCGCTAATGGTCAAGACATCCAACAAATCACCGTTCTATGGTCCAACCTGGACAGCTAGGATCTCCATGATTATGTTTTCTAGACTGTTGGTTGGTTGTCCAGGTCAAATGCAATGGATGATTAGGACTATTACGGGGTGCTTTGAAAGTAGGCTCGTACCGGGGCACTCTGAACTATACGGTAAGGGGGCACCAAGTTGATTAAATGTGGGTCTGTGTGTGAAGTGAATTGGGGACTTCCCCCAATAGGCCAGCATCCCTTGAGGATGGCAGCAGCCGACATGTTGGGGCTGGCTTAAATATTGAATTCAATACATATAAAATACTAAAGCTAGAAAAACATATTTTTTTAATGTCTCATAAACACTTCATATAGTAGAAGACTAGGCGATGTCCCAATACATTATGATTCAGACAGACGTTATGTTTCACTACAGTTCAATCTGTTAGGCAAACCAACACAGACACATTGATCACACACATCCCTCAGCCACAGGAAAGAGACATTCATATTCTTTAAAAGTGCTCTTTAACCCTATGAGCCAGACTTTTCTGTTAGGGAGGACTATTTGGAGATGGAGGTTCTGAGGGCCAAGCCCTACAGGTGTATGATCTTAATTTGACCAGTTTCTTACAGCAGGAAAATAATCCTGCAGCAACAGGAAATTTGAATTATTGTGTGGATAAAGATGTATGGACATTTTGTAGGGGTTGATTCAATTTTATTTAGGGCAAATTAAACATACTTTAGAAGTATTTTTTAAACCTTGAATACACTGCAAGTTTGCATTTCACTCACACACACACAGACACACACAGAGACACACGCGCACACACACACACACACACACACACACACACACACACACACACACACACACACACACACACACACACACACACACACACACACACACACACACACACACACACACACACACCCTCCTTACCCGGCTCACAACAGCACAGCTTTTCACCGCAGACTGAAATGAAAAGTGCTGAAAGCTTGTTTTCCAAGCAAGCGGAACCCCAATTGAGATTCCTGTCCACCCCTTGCACCCCTAGACTACTCAGCTCCACACAAAACCGACAATCTGACAGCGTTATTTCCTCACAGGCCATTATTCACTGTGATTATGGTTGAGAACGAGGTGAGCCGCTCTCCATTCAACTAGTGTTCAGCCAAGGGAGTCTTTTAAGCAAGGTCTCAGTCTGCAGGAACTGCATACATTTCTCATATACCTTGGGACACGTGTTTGAGCGATTTACAGCTTCACGGTTTATGATTTTGTATTCAACTGAAGTCATTAATACACTTATCTCTGACACCCCACTGTTATTGGGTTAACAGAAACGCGAGGCTCTTATACAGAGACTTGCTCTGAAGGAGCATGCACCTTTTATTTGAAGGGATATTTAACTTCTTTTGAGTTGTGACCTATCTACAGTGTTGACTTTTATCCAAACTGTATTTAGGTTTTTCGACAAAACCCTAGGTAAAGTCGGATTTTATTTTTTACTTTAACAGCAAAAAACTGTGGCTACCATCCATGTGGCCACCTACTATAGCTATGGCTGGTGGTTTACATGTCATACTTTCCAACACAGCCACTCATGGCTAAAGGATAAATCTGCAGCCAAGTGCTTCGTACATGGCTTAATGGCTACTTCGCTTATTTTCCTCCCAGTGAGTCCTAGTGCAGATTCAGGAGTAGCCGAGCCCAGCAAGGCCTCAACCAACGCCTCAAGGTCACACTCATACTCCCGACTACTCCCACCGCTGTCACTGTACTACTAGTCAAGAATCCAGATCAGCAGAATTATAATTGAGCACAAATATTATTCTGTGCAATGGGAGAGGGCTTTGCGTATTTACGCTGGGGCTGAGGCGGGAGGGTTGAGGAACCGGACACCGACAACAGAGGGAGAAGAGGCGGCTGAAGTAAGAACCATCTACCTCAGGTGTCTCCCTGTAGTATCCATAGAATACAGAGGGTGAAAGGGTCAAGGCCAATGCCGCCTGCTGCCGACACCTCCTCCACACCTCCAGCTGGGAATGAAAGCTGCAAATTAATCACTTGAACAAGGAATAGGCCATATAGAATTTAGTATATTAACAACATTACGTTTTTGTCATAAACATCCAAATTATCCAAACCACAAGGTAGAATGAGTGCATTTTCATTTCACCAGTAGAATCGGGAAGTCTCAACTTCCTGTGTATTCGGCTGCTTATAGCGAACCACAAAGTCTGGCATTTCTAGCCAATGCAGATACCGCCCCACTAGGTAGATGGGGAGTGCACACAAATTTGGACGATGTCGTTATTTAGCCTACTTCAAACGACCAACACACAGTCTTCTCAGAACATCTATAGGCAATATATTTTTTTCAATGTTAGTTTTCACTAACATTTGCATTCATGCCCGTGTGGTGTACTGTGTCAAGCTGTGCTGATTACAAACAAGCTAAAAAAATTGACATCTTTCACGTTCTACCTACCAGAGATTTACCCCGATGCTGCCAGTGGCTTGCAGCTATCAAGAGTGATGCTTACTGGGACGAAGATTATCAGAGCAATTTTTAGGCTGAACTGATGGGGAATCGATTTCGATGACAGATTTGCCAAATGGAGGGCGAGGGAGAGCTTTGTATGCGTCTCTGTGTGTGGAGTAAAGGTGGTCTAGAGTTTTTTTCCATCTGGTTGCACATGATATGCTGGTAGAAATTAGGTAAAACATATTTAGGTTTTCCTGCATTAAAGTTGGAGCGCCGCTTTTGGATGAGCATTTTCTTGTTTGCTTATGGCTTTATACAGCTTGTTGAGTGCGGTCTTAGTGCCAGAATCTCAGAACTCTGTGGTGGTAAATAGACAGCTTCGAAAAATATACAGTTGAAGTCAGATGTTTACATACACTTAGGTTGGAGTCAGTAAAACTTGTTTTTCAACCGCTCCACAAATTTCTTGTTAACAAACTATAGTTTTGGCAAGTCGGTTAGGACATCTACTTTGTGCATGACACAAGAAATGTTTCTAGCAATTGTTTACAGACAGATTATTTCACTTATAATTCACTGTATCACAATTCCAGTGGGTCAGAAATGTACATACACTAAGTTGACTGTGCCTTTAAACAGCTTGGAAAATTCCAGAAAGGCTAATTGACATCATTTGAGTCAATTGGAGGTGTACCTGTGGATGTATTTCAAGGCCTACCTTCAAACTCAGTGCCTCTTTGCTTGACATCATGGGAAAATCAAAAGACATCAGCCAAGACATTGTAGACCTCCACAAGTTACAACCATATCTACACGCACAAATACATATAGTGCGATCAGTATCACATAGAGCCTTTGTGAAATGCCACAAAGCAGGACTACATTTATTGTCAGATCTCGCCACCCCCCATCAATACACCGGAAGCTGTCATAGGGTGTATCACTGTAGGTAAAATATAAATGCATTTTTTATGTCTTATAGTAAGGCTTATAATGCGTTATGTTTCTCAGGTATCACTGTTTCAACTGGTTCCAAAAGGTTTGTATTTAGTTAGGGTCATTATTAGATGATTATAAAACAGTGTAAAGGTTCGTACTTCATACATGCTCACGGCAAGTCTTACAGTGCATTATACCTGCAGTTAATAAGTAAAGTGTTACCAAACAGACCAGCCAATGTCTCTGTGTGGATAATGAGGTAATCTCTCTCTCTCTCCCTCTCTATCCCTCTCTCTCCCTCTCTCTCTCCCTCTCTCTCCCTCACTCTCTCTCTCTCTCTCCTTCTCTATCCCTCTCTCTCCCTCTCTATCCCTCTCTCTCCCTCTCTCTCTCCCTCACTCTCTCTCTCTCATCTCTTTTTCCCCTTCTAATTAGCCTTTCATCGGTGAGGTAAGGAAAACATAACCCCATAATCCACACTCTCTAATCTGGTACAGGATGTCTTTCGCCACCTCCATTGACTGTGTGACAGGCTCTCCAGGCTTATTATGACACTGGCACCAAGATAATCATTCTAATCCTCTGGTACCGGCCATGTAAACAGAATCTGTCTCACATCCGTAGCCATTATCTAGTCAGTGCTACAAGGCTGTCAGGTAACAATGCATCTCAGGAAGGAGTGAATGAATAGTGAGAAAAAGAAAGAGGAATGAAAAACGTGAGGGAGGAAGAGTAAGGGAGAGGAGCGGGAGAGAGAGAGTGAGCAGCGGGACCTTTTTCGAGAATTTAATTGCGTTATATAACATTCTTTTCTATTTGCCAGGCTAGCATCAGTGTTTCTCTTTAGGCAGCAAGATCTTTCTCTTGTGAAAGTATAGACCCATTTCGTCTCTGACATTTCTCATACCTATAAAAATGGATACTCATATTATTATTTTCTTTTATTTATTTTTCAAGTTAATCATAGAACTCCAAAATGAAAACTCTATAGCCTGTTGTCTACTTTCTGTAAAAAAACTAAGAGATCGTTGGACACTCTTTATTACTACCTGTAAGCATTTCACAGATGACTACCATTTCAGTGACTCTGATCTGATCCTTTTTAATAAAGTGACCCTTAAAGTATTATTTAAAGATGATATTATCGTTAAAGGTTACCCTTAGTCCCTTCCAAAGGGAACTGCCTAAGTCCCCACAGTCACAATCACAGAAAGGGAGAGCCAAAGACCCTCTTCAGTCAACTTTCGTTGACCATTTTAGAGAGGTTGTTAGGAGGTAGACATGGCTGCTGTATGGTGTCAGTATTAGGACAGTCACACTTACATGGAAGTATGGACACCAGACAAGTGTGACTTTCTGCAGCTCTTTAAAACATTTTGTCCCTCTTCCCGGTGCTCTGTGCGGCCTGTGGTGCTAGGACCCAATCTGCTATTGATACATACATTTTTAGACTTATAAATGAAGGATATGTACACATTGATTCTTGAAGAATATAATTTATAAATAACCACATCAGAACCCAAAATATAAGCTTGTTTTACTCTAATGTTTTTAAACAAAGTAAATGTAAACAAACATTATACATCCTCAAAACATGGCTAAAACTAGAATGTTGATATCATGGATGGTCAGTCCTTGCATCCATAGCTCTGTCTATGAATTTGAGAGTGGTTACATTTCTCCAGCCCCATTCCTCAGCTTTTTATCGCACTTTAGTATTGTTTCAACTGCTGATTGCCGTTATAATAGCCCAGATCCAGCAGAACCAAAGTGTTAATCCCTCACACAGGAATTCAAGAGAAAGTGGAACAGCTGAGGATCTACTGGAGGGCTGGAGAATGAGGAGCAGCTGCTGTGCCTCACTACCTCTCTCAGTGCCTCACATCATCACTGCTTCTATGCTTACCTCAACGACTGCATCGCTGCGTCTCTGCCTGCCTCCTTCCGTGTCTCTCTTTCTACAGTACCTCCCTGTCTGCCTCACTGTCATGGAGGTGGGAGTGTTGAGGTAGAGCAGACAGAGGACTGGATCTAGATGTAATAACACAATACAGGGGATCAGGACAGACTCAGGAGGGGAACATATTCATTTTTTGTGATAGCAGATTAGAGAATTTCTGTGCAGTGAGAATACAATGCTAATAATAGAATAGAAAATAACAGAATAGTGATGTATGCTGGACAGAGATGTTTTGTATCTAAACCAATTAATACCTCACAGGGTGAATTGGGTTGCAGAGAGCAGATTCTTAATATTCCCTGGTTATATTCTGTGGCTTGGGAGACCAGCAGAAAGCACTTCTGTTTCAGCACCTTATAAAAATATTACCCTTTGAGTCGTCGGCCTTGAAACAGATGTTCCAAACTTTTCCCCTTCGCAAACAAAATACAATCCTGATGAATGTGCAATGGGGGGAGAATAAGAGGAATAATTTTGGCCCCAATAATTATATCCAGTGACTGTGGGGTTCTTTCACAAAACAAGACAGAGCGAGAGAGTTGTAAACGTTGTAAAATGTAACAGCACCTGACACAGCAACCCTGTGCTGCTCAGATTCTTCTTATTGTTATTTGGGAAATGCTAGACATATTTCTGCAGCTTCTCAAACACCCTCTCCTCTTACCATAACAACGCCAATTCAATATGGTGCTATTATTGCTGTGTGGAGTGCAGGGCGGCAAGGGCCAGAGCTGTCTACCGGTTGCAGACGGTTTGGTATTGAAATTCAAGTCTTCTTAATGAAACTGGTGTGAAGTGGGGGTTAAGGTTTCATGGCCAGGGCTGGCCAGGGTTTAGGCAGCAGGCCCCTCCACCTGGCCTGTTCTGTAATTACGCAACCACCGCAGACAGCAGTGAGCAGAGTGGTAAATGAGAGAAAGTCCTTGATCTGAAGGATATCATTTGTTTTTGATATACTGTTTATAGTTGTGTTACACTCCTCAGTCTTATCAGTGTTCTACCGTGCGCAGGCCAGGGCAGCATTGTGTGTTGCCAACTGATTATGGAGTAAGATATAATTAAACAATATGTAAAATGTAATATTTTAACATTCATTTTGATACCTTCATGGCCTAGGAGTTAGTTCAGAGTTACATGTCCTTTTGGCAATAACTTGATGAGACAACAGAGAACAATGCATCAGAACATATTTGTAATACAGGCCTTTGTGACAACAATCAGGACTTCCCAAGAGTTTCAATTTTTGGAGAGAACAATGGCAAAGAAAAGACAATCTACAAAGCAATATTAATTAAAGCAATCGATACAAGGCTGGAATTTTGTCCGGTTTTTTCCTTACCGTCAAAAATGTATTGCTTCCCATGATCCATTGTGGTATGTTCCCACTTAAATAGTAAATGTATTTTCTCATCCTATATCTAATAGAACAATATGGCAGAGCGGATCTTAATTTCTTCATTGTGCTTCGAGGGCAACCCAAGTGTTGAGCACTAAGGAGAAGTGCATACAATTAAGCTAATAGAATTCACAGATGTGGTGTATTGGCTTTTGGTGTGATTTTAGTGCTCAGAGGCTAGAACATAATGCATGCTGGGAGACCTGAGAATCTGGACACCGCAACTAAAAGCAACCTCTCCACTCACTCTCTCCCTACTTCACCCCACCCTTACCTAGATACATTTCTGATGATGTCGTAATTAAAATACTAATTTGATAATAATGCAATAACAGAAGCACCCTGGTGGGCTTTCTTAAAGATAACATTATCCAGACCGCCAGTATAGCATGTGTAATTCCGCATAGAGAATACAGTAGCTTATGTTGGTGTGTTTAAAAAGATGAGAGAGGCCTGTAATTTTCATCATAGGTACACTTCAACTATGACACACAAAATGAGGAAAAGAAATCCAGAAAATCACATTGTAGGATTTTTAATGAATTTATTTGAAAATTATGGTGGAAAACAAGTATTTGGTCACATACAAACAAGCAAGATTTCTGGCTCTCACAGACCTGTAACTTCTTCTTTAAGAGGCTCCTCTGTCCTCCACTCATTACCTGTATTAATGGCACCTGTTTGAACTTGTTATCAGTATAAAAGACACCTGTCCACAACCTCAAACAGTCACACTCCAAACTCCACTATGGCCAAGACCAAAGAGCTGTCAAAGGACACCAGAAACAAAATTGTAGACCTGCACCAGGTTGGGAAGACTGAATCTGCAATAGGTAAGCAGCTTGGTTTGAAGAAATCAACTGTGGGAGCAATTATTAGGAAATGGAAGACATACAAGACCACTGATAATCTTCCTCGATCTGGGGCTCCGCGCAAGTTCTCACCCCGTGGGGTCAAAATGATCACAAGAACGGTGAGCAAAAATCCCAGAACCACACGGGGACCTAGTGAATGACCTGCAGAGAGCTGGGACCAAAGTAACAAAGCCTACCATCAGTAACACACTACGCCGCCAGGGAATCAAATCCTGCAGTGCCAGA
Source organism: Brachymystax lenok tsinlingensis (assembly GCA_030435695.1). Taxonomy (NCBI): domain Eukaryota; kingdom Metazoa; phylum Chordata; class Actinopteri; order Salmoniformes; family Salmonidae; genus Brachymystax; species Brachymystax lenok. Next base: position 107,194,821 of record CM059791.1, read on the forward strand.
CGTGTCCCCCTGCTTAAGCCAGTACATGTTCAGGCCGTCTAAAGTTTGCTAGAGAGCATTTGGATGATCCAGATGAGGATTGGGAGAATGTCAGATGAAACCAAAATAGAACTTTTTGGTAAAAACTCAACTCGTCGTGTTTGGAGGACAAAGAATGCTGAGTTGCATCCAAAGAACACCATACCTACTGTGAAGCATGGGGGTGGAAACATCATGCTTTGGGGCTGTTTTTCTGCAAAAGGACCAGGATGACTGATCCATGTAAAGGAAAGAATGAATGGGGCCATGTATCGTGAGATTTTGAGTGAAAACCTCCTTCCATCAGAGCAAGGGCATTGAAGATGAAACGTGGCTGGGTCTTTCAGCATGACAATGATCCCAAACACACCGCCCGGGCAACGAAGGAGTGGCTGAAGAAGCATTTCAAGGTCCTGGAGTGGCCTAGCCAGTCTCCAGATCTCAACCCCATAGAAAATCTTTGGAGGGAGTTGAAAGTCCGTGTTGCCCAGCGACAGCCCCAAAACATCACTGCTCTAGAGGAGATCTGCATGGAGGAATGGGCCAAAATACCAGCAACAGTGTGTGAAAACCTTGTGAAGACTTACAGAAAACGTTTGACCTCTGTCATTGCCAACAAAGGGTATATAACAAAGTATTGAGATAAACTTTTGTTATTGACCAAATACTTATTTTCCACCATAATTTGCAAATAAATTCATTAAAAATCCTACAATGTGATTTTCTGGATTTGTTTTCCTCATTTTGTCTGTCATAGTTGAAGTGTACCTATGATGAAAATTACAGGCCTCTCTCATCTTTTTAAGTGAGAGAACTTGCACAATTGGTGGCTGACTAAATACTTTTTTTCCCCACTGTATATATATATATATATATATATATTTTACAGGCTGTTGTTTCAAAGATTTAGAAGTGGTATTTTGTTTCCATGGTCAAGGGGTGAGCTAAGGGCAGCTCCACTAGCTTCAGGTAGGATATGGCTCTGGTTAATGGGCATATAACCCTCTAATAGATATGAAAGTGGAGTAATGTCGAAGGCAGGCTGATGACCTAGCTTGTAACCAACTTCAGCCATTTTTTATTTGCCCTGGAACACAAAAAGCAGCAGATAGAACTACATGGACACTACTTAAACGGAAAGTTAACCCAAATTTCAAAATGACACATTGGATTCCTTACCGTGTAAGCAGTATATGGACAAGGTATGGCAGCAATCCGTGCCCTGGCTTAGTTTCCCTAGCAGTTTCCATACGCTAACGTTTTAGCATTTGTAGCACAAATCCTATTCAAGCCATGGGACCGATATTAGCTTTTTCACGCATATTCAAATCATCTACAGTATAAGAGACTTTGTTGATCTTCACAATCAATTTGAGATACTTTTGGATGATTTGAATATGTTATGCCAATATCGGTCCCATGACTTGAATGGGATTTGTGCCACTAATGCTAAAATGTTAGCATGTGGAAAAAGTAGTAGGGAAACTAAACCAAAGCATGAATTACTGTAATACCTTGTCCATAGACTGCTTACAGGGTAAGGAAATTTGGGTGAACTATCACTTTAACGTCCATATGTTGGCCAATCGTTATTGTTGGGTGGGGTACTGTCAGCTGAGTGAGTTTTGCTGTTACAACCGGCTGTTAAAGCTGTTTTTGGAGCTGTTCAATTACCATTCACAAACAATGTAAATGGGATGGGTTGTCATTGTCCTTGGCTTCTGTCTGCTTTCTCTGAGCGTGTGATGCTTGTGATGATCGGCTGATGTGACCCCAGTGAACCAAGCCAAACCCATCTCATCAGACAAAGCTGAAGGACACTACTCTGGTTCTTTTGTTCAGAGAAGGCTAATAGTGCCATCTAGTGGTCCCAACTCACCCTGCAGTTAGTTCACAGGGACAACACTTCCTTTTGATATAGAAAATATTATGTCATCATGGGAGGTTTGTGAGTAACGTGATTTCATGAGATATCAAAGTATCTGTGGATGGATGTAAGAATGACTGCCACACACTCATTGAGGGTTGTTCTTTTTCCATGAAATGAGAGCTGGTGATGGTGGGCAGCTCAATGTTCTGTCTTGGCTATTGGCAAGAAATAGACAGAGTCCCTTCACCCATGCCAGCTGTATCTCAGTGATGCCAGTCCATTTTTTACCAAAGCATCAATCTTTACCCACCGGTCACACACAACCGCTCCATGAATATCATTAGGTGGCCCCAATTCCGTGTTGCATTTTCATTTATTCTCATCAAGGGGACAAAGACAATGAGGGGCAGGGCATCCATTTTGGCTCCTTTGTTTGCAAATTGTTTCAGGCCTTTTGTGAGGATCCGTGCGGCCGCTCTGCTCTAAAGACCACAGAAGTGGAAGGGAGAGGGATTGAGCTTGTTCACTGAGCCTTGGTCATCCAGGCCTGAGCGCTGTAGATCACGCCTCACACCCCATTGTGGGGGTGTTTGTCCCATGTGCTCCCTCAGCGGGGCTCGCTAATGAACACGGGGGCAGCGGGGCGAGGGCGGCGGGGGAAAGATGTCTGCCGAACTCACTGACAGGTTTGGCACACTGACAAGAACTGAGCGGGCCAATGCTGCATGCCATTGCATGTGGCATCATGAACATTCTGCACTGTCTCTCTGTCATTCCACAGGTCAAAATAGAAAACCTTACAGCTGAATATTCATAAAGGCTACTTTATGCAGTAGGCAGACTATGGACCACCTGGAATGGAAAGTCCTGACCCAATTTTTTTGCCATGATATAGACAGCCAAACCTCTATAGGGATGTTAACTCCCACTGTTACCATGATATAGACAGCCAAACCTCTATAGTGATGTTAACTCCCACTGTTAGGGTGATATAGACAGCCAAACCTCTATAGTGATGTTAACTCCCACTGTTACCATGATATAGACAGCAAAACCTCTATAGGGATGTTAACTCCCACTGTTACCATGATATAGACAGCAAAACCGCTATAGTGTTGTTAACTCCCACAGTTACCATGATATAGACAGCCAAACCTCTATAGTGATGTTAACTCCCACTGTTGCCATGTTATAGACAGCCAAACCTTTATAGTGATGTTTCTTCCCACTGTTACCATGATATAGACAGCCAAACCTCTATAATAATGCTTCTTCCCACTGCTACCATGATATAGACAGCCAAACCTCTATAGTGATGTTAAGTCCCACTGTTACCATGATATAGACAGCCAAACCTCTATAGTGATGTTAACTCCCAATGTTGCCATGATATAGACAGCAAAACCTCTATAGTGATGTTTATTCCCACTGTTACCAAGATATAGACAGGCAAACCTCTATAGTGATGTTAACTCCCACTGTTACCATGATGTAGACGGCCAAACCTCTATAGTGATGTTAACTCCCACTGTTACGATGATATAGACAGCCAAACCTCTATAGTGATGTTAACTCCCACTGTTACCATGATGTAGACGGCCAAACCTCTATAGTGATGTTAACTCCCACTGTTACGATGATATAGACAGCCAAACCTCTATAGTGATGTTAACTCCCACTGTTACAATGATTTACACAGCAAAACCTCTATAGTGATGTTAACTCCCACTGTTACAATGATTTACACAGCAAAACCTCTTTAGTGACGTTTAACTCCCACTGTGTTAAGTTCAACACCTTAAAGTGAAACCATCTGAAAATGTACACTTAACCCAGCCAAGAGTGTGGGTGTTGAAAATGTACCACTTTGAAAGTGTCAGTCATTTAATCAATAACACTGTAACTAATATTTAAAGTGTAAGGCTCCCAATAAGTGTTGGGGGGTAAAAATTATGTTTGAGTATCATTATCCAATTGATTTATGCTTGATACACACAGGAAACTGTTGATCTCGACACACTCCAACTGGTGCGCCTGGCACCTACTGCCATACCCGGTTCTGAATGGCACACATACTGTACACAATTCATGTCTCAAGACTTAAAAATCCTTCTTTAACCTGTCTAATACCCTTCATCGACACTGATTGAAGTGGATTTAACAAGTGGTATCAATAAGAGATCATAGCTTTCACCTGGATTCACCTGGTCAGTCTATGCCATGGAAATATGTTTTGTACACTCAGTGTGTCCTCCATTTCAAATTTCTCCTCTTAAGCATACATTTTCCATCTGCCCAAAGTCAAAACACAGGCAACATACTCTCTATTTCTTTATTTTGAACACTGTCACACATTTTCACAAGTAAATACATGATATCTAGTCATGCATAATTTACATCATATTTGTTGAAGTAAAATATCTGTGCTCATAGGTCTAACTGAAGAATTTTAAATATGGAAAACAGACATGGGCATGTAAACATAGTCAAATGTACCACAACCTGTTTGCATCTCAGACAGATGGTGAACAAAGGGAACAAAGAGAAACCACAAAATAGAAGAAAAAAACTCATACCGTATGACTCATCTTGAGTGCAAGAGAAGGCAGTTTATCTAAGAGTATGAGTTCTGTATGTTTCATTGGTGTTTCCTATGGTCTTGACTTCACTGTGTAATTACTTGTTCTTGTCATGCAAGGCTCCCTTGAAAAATACTTTCTTCTCAATGGGAGGTTAAAAGGTTAAATAAAATTAAAAAAATGCCCGGAGAACTTAGACGTTTTGATCAGAAAATGGGTCTGTCACAGGTTGCATAATGCTTATAAGGCACTATGCCACAAGGGTGTTATAAAGCGTCTTATAATACACTTTCATACTTAATTTATGATGCTCTATGAACATTTTTCATGTGTTTTTTTCGCTTTAAAAGTAAAGTAGTTCACTTATTTATAAAATACTAAATAGTTATTTGTAGGCTTTAATTAAAACCACTTAAGGATCTGACCCTTTTTTTCAATAGTTTTTTTCATCATTTTTGAAACGCAGGAGAAAGGCCATACATTGAGATAGTTGTAATTTAGATGTTGGCAGCAGTCCACAAGATGGCAGCAGTGTGTGTGCAAAACTTCTAACTGATCCAGTGATTAATTACATCACTACACAATATTTTGTATATTTTGTATCAAGTCTGCTAGGAGTTTGCCCAGAGGTGACAAATGAGTTATTTTATACATTACATAACTATAGAGAACATACAAAAATGCTATGGTAATAGATTTTTTTTTGTTTACACACTCCCAGGAATGTCATACTGTCACAAGGTAGGAGTGTAGGGTGTGGAGTCAGGCGCAGAGAGCAGAGGATTGATGCGGAACCTTCTTTTAATACAGTGCGAAAAAATGAAAAAATACAAAACACACAAAACAGGCGCGCTAAACAAAAGACGGCTAAAGAAACAGAAACAAACGTCTACCAACTAACAGAATACAAGCCCGCACAAAAGGAGGCGGGCCTAACCAACTTAAATAGCCCTAGCCCACCACAACTAACCAAGACACAGGTGAAACCAATACAAATTACAATGAAAGAAAGGGATCGGTAGCAGCTAGTAGGCCGGCGACGACTACCGCCGAACGCCGCCCGAACAGGCAGAAGAGACACCTTCGGTGGAAGTCGTGACACATACATGATTGATCATTAGTTTCCCTACAGAAAAAAACACTAACCTTCACACATCTAGATGGCCAGACAGAGCCAGAGACAGCAGTGGGGTCAAACTGTAGAACCCAAATCCCACATTTTAATGTTAATATAGATTTTTTCAAACAAACCTACACTACATTTTATCTCTGGAACCCTCAGGATGACAAATCAGAGCAAGATTACTGAATGTAAGTACATTATTTACATTCAGAGGTGAATGTATCAAACCAGTTGCTGGGATAAAAGTATTTTGTCGTTGCTCACTATCCTCAAACAACAGCATGGTATCTTTTTTTGCTGTAATAGCCACTGTAAATTGGACACTGCAGTTAGATTAACAATAATTTAAGCTTTCTGACGATGTAAGAATTGTCTATGTCCCGGAAAGTTGGCTGTTGTTTACAATGTTTTCTAGTCACATTATTGAATATTACGCAACAACTGTCCCAGTTTAGGGACACCGATCCCGTAAGTAAAGTGTGATCATTTCCACAATGGACATAAAAACTCACAACAACACAGAGTTAGCTACCCTGTTAACATTTTATTTGACAGTGTCAAGTACAGGGAAAGTGCCTGTTTGGCAAGCTAGGTGGTCACATGAATCCATAACATTCCCTTCCACATCCCTATCCACAAGTCTGTAGCCGGTCTGCTAGCTAGCTCCCAGTTCTATCAAGTCTGTAGCCGGTATGCTAGATAGCTTCCAGCTCTATCAAGTCTATAGCCATTCTTCTAGCTAGCTCCCAACTCTATCAAGTCTGTAGCCGGTCTGCTAGCCAGCTCCCAACTCTATCAAATCAGTAGTCGATCTGCTAGCTAGCTTCCAGCTTTATTAAGTCTGTAGCCGGTCTGCTAGCTATCTTCCAGGTCTATCAAGTCTGTGGGCGGTCTGCTAGCTAGCTCCCAGCTCTATCAAGTCTGTAACTGGTCTGCTAGCTAGCTTATAGCTCTATCAAGTATATAGCCGGTCTGCTAGCTAGCTTCCAGCTCTATCAAGTCTGTGGCCGGTCTGCTAGCTAGCTCCCAGCTCTATCAAGTCTGTAGCCAGTCTGCTAGCTAGCGTCCATCTCAATCAATTCTGTAGCCGGTCTGCTAGCTAGCTTCCAGCTCTATCAAGTTTGTAGCCGGTCTGCTAGCTAGCTCCCAACTCTATCAAGTCTATATCCAGTCTGCTAGATAGATCCCAGTTCTATCATACGTCTTCCTGTATACAGGCAGTTACCTGTAGCAAATCATGAGCACGAACAGCCCCACCGATGACTAGCTAGTAGATCACGTTTCACATCACATTGTAAGGGTGTGTTTGTCCCATGTGCTACCTCAGCAGGAATGAGGGTGCCTGGGACAAGATGTCTGCTGATCGCACGGACAACTTTGGCACACTGACTGAACGGGCCAATGCTGCATGCCATTGCATGGGGCATCATGGACATCCTGCACTGTCTGTCTGTCATTCCACAGGTCATATAGAAAACTTTACAGGTGAATATTCAAATAGGCTACTTAATGTAGTAGGGAGACTATAGACCACCTTGCATGAAAGTCCTGTGTCTACTGACCCTACTTTATTTGTATTACCATGATGTACACAGCCAAACTTCTTTAGTGATGTTTAACTCTCACTGTTATCATGATATACTCCCTGGATCCAGAGGTTCCGCTTCAAGATCAGATCTGGTGTTACCTGCGCCTTCGTCCTCTGTTCTGTCTCCCTCTTCAATGGCTTCTAACTCGGGTTTCAGATCTTCCGAGCTCCCCCCCTCATGGGACTTTGAGGGTGTCTGAGACTGCTGCCCCTCCATCAACCATGATGGTTTCTACTGTTGGCTCGGGTCCATCGGGCCTTACCGCTCGAAGCGAAAGAGCGACCGCACCTCCTCTGCTTTTGCACCAGCTGTTGTCATCGGCAGCTCTATAGTGAAAAACATCTCAGTTCCTAGGGTAAAAACCCTGTGCTATCCTAAGGCACAAGTACAGGACATTACAAGGCTGTTTCCTTCCGTTCTACGGTCTAGCTCAGAATTGCTGAAAATGTATTTTAAAGAACTGATTCAAGCTCTGAAAGATTCCAAAAAGCGGCCAATTATTTCAGGCCTGGTACCATTGTTGGGCCGCGGCTGTGAAAGATTCAGCAGGCTTCTGGCATTACACCTGGCTAAAATATTATTGTAGTCCTTTTGTAGCCCATAACTTTTATAGATAACTTGGACAACTGGAAACAGAAGATGTTCTACAGGAATAACAGAGTTGTCCACACTGTCCACACATTTCAAGGCTGCATTGATACAATGACTTATCAATGCCCCAGCCCTGCTCAGATAATCCCTACCACTGGATCACTGAGTTGTCATAATGCTGCAGCAAATGTGCACTGTCCCAGGAGGGGGGAAGACAATATTGCCACCCCCACTTGCCATCTCAACGAATCAAATCAAATCAAATCAAATTGTATTTGTCATATGCGCCGAATACAACAGCTGTTGACCTTAGCATGAAATGCTTTCTTACAAACCCTTAACCAACAATGCAGCTTTAAGAAAATATAGTTAAGAAAATATTTACGACATAAAGTAAAGTAAAAAAAGAATTAATAGAGAACAGTCTATGACTTGGGTGAGTCTTAGACAATATTTTGGGCCTTCCTCTGACACCACTCAGTATATAGGTCCTGGATGGCTGGAAGCTTGGTCCCAATTATGTTGTTGTCCTGGCACCACACTGCCATGTCTCCGACCTCCTTTCTATAGGCTGTCTCATCGTTGTCGGTGATCAGACCTACCACCGTTGTGTCATCAGCAAACCTAATGATGGTGTTGGAGTCTTGCTTGGCTACGCAGTCATGGGTGAACAGGGAGTACAGGAGGGGACTAAGCACGCACCCCTGAGGGGCACCCGTGTTGAGGATCAACGTGGCAGATGTGTTGTTGCCTACGCTTACCACCTGGGGGCGGCCCGTCAGGAAGTCCAGGATCCAGTTGCAGAGGGAGGTGTTTAGTCCCAGGGTCCTTAGCTTAGTGATGAGCTTTGTGGTGAGCTTTGTGTTGAACGCAGAGCTGTAGTCAATGAACAGCATTCTCACGTAGGTGTTCCTTTTGTCCAGGTGGGAAAGGGCAGTGTGGAGTGCGATTTGAGATTGCATTATCTGTGGATCTGTTGGGGCGGTATGTAAATTTGAGTGGGTCTAGGGTTTCTGGGATGATGGTGCTGATGTGAGCCATGACCAGCCTTTCAAAGCACTTCATGGCTACTGACGTGAGTGCTACGGGGCAATAGTCATTTAAGAAGGTTACCTTCACTTTCTTGGGTACAGGGACTATGGTGGTCTGCTTGAAACATGTAGGTATTACAGACTCGGTCAGGAAGAGGTTGAAAATATCAGTGAAGACACTTGCCAAGTGGTCCACGCATGCTCTGAGTGCACATCCTGGTAATCTGTCTGGCCCCTCGGCCTTGTGAATGCTGATCTGTTTAAAGGTCGTGCTCACATTGTCTACTGAGAGCGTGATCACACAGTCGTCCGGAACAGCTGGTGCTCTCATGCATTTTTTGTTTTTGCTTGCCTCGAAGCGAGCATAAAAGGCATTTAGTCCGTCTGGTAGGCTCGCGTCACTGGACAGCTCATGGCTGGGCTTCCCTTTGTAGTCCGTAATAGCTTGCAAGCTTTGCCACATCCGACGAGTGTCAGAGCCGGTGTAGTAGGATTCAATCCTATTCCTGTATTGACGCTTTTCCTGTTTGATGGTTCATCTGAGAGCGTAAAGGGATTTCTAATAAGCGTCCGGATTAGAGTCCCGCTCCTTGAAAGCAGCAGCTCTAGCCTTTAGCTCAGTGCAGATGCTGCCTGTAATCCATGGCTTCTGGTTGGGGTAAGTATGTACGGTCGCTGTCGAGACGACGTCATTGTTGCACTTATTGATGAAGCCAATGACTGATGTGGTGTACTCCTCAATGCCATCGTATGCGTCTCTGTATGTGGAGTACAGGTGGTCCAGAGTTCTTTTTCCTCTGGTTGCATATTTCACGTGTTAGAAATTTGGTAAAACGGATTTAAGTTTCCCTGCATTAAAGTCCTCGGCTACTAGGAACGCCGCCTCTGGGTGAACGTTTTCCTGTTTCCTTATAGCGGAAAACAGCTCATTCAATGCTGTCTTAGTTCCAGCCTCTGACCGTGGTGGCATGTAAACAACTACGAAGAATACAGATGAAAACTCTCTCGTAGTTAGTGTGGTCTACAGCTTATCATGAGATCCTCTACCTCAGGTGAGCAATAGCTCGAGACTTCCTTAGATATCGTGCACCAGCTGTTATTTACAAAAATACATAGTCCTCCGCCCCTTGTTTTACGAGACTTTGCTGTTCTATCCTGACGGTACATCATATAACCAGCCAGCTGTGTGTTGATATTGTCGTCGTTCAGCCACAACTCCATGAAGCATAAGTTGCTTCATGGAGTTGTGGCTGAACGACGACAATATCCCTGCCAAATCTTCCAAAAGTGTCTGAAACCCTACCTCTTCAAAGAGTATCTTTAATACACCCCCCCCTACTTTATTGAGGAAAATGTACTTTCTATACCTGTAATACAGTTGAAGTCGGAAGTTTACCTCTCCTTGTTCGGGCGGCGTTCGGTGGTCGATGACAATGGTCTGCTAGCCATCGCCGATCCACTGGTATTAATTTTGCTGTTGTTTATTTAACCCTCTGTTTCCCCCATGTTTGTGTGGGGAATTGTTTGTTGGCATGCCGGTTTACGCCGGGTTTGTATGGTTTTCACCCGTGCTTTGTGGCAGCCGGTATTTGTATGTGTATTCTGTACTTTGTGCTGCCTTACTTGGTTTTGGGCATTTGTTCTGTGACGCGGTTGCGTTTTGTATTTCACATTGCCTGAGTAAAGTACTTAGTCCACACATCTATGCTCTCCTGCGCCTGACTTACCTACACCAGCTACATACACCCACCGCATGACAGTCATGCACACAGTAGATGTCCTAACCGACTTGCCAAAACTATAGTTTGTTAACAAGAAATTTGTGGAATGGTTGAAAAATTTGTTTTAATGACTCCAACCTAAATGTATGTAAACTTCCGACTTCAACTGTATGTGGTTGTCTCACCTAGCTATCTTAAGATGAATGCACTAACTGTAAGTCACTCTGGATAAGAGTGTCTGCTAAATGACTTAAATGTAAATGTAACAAATTCAAATTGCTCCTCTTAAGCATAAATGTGCTTATAAGAAGTCTCCATAAGCCTAAAGTCAAAATACAGGCAACATACTATCCATTTCTTTAATTTGCACACAAAGTCACACATTTTTACAAGTAAATACATTGTCTAGTCATATTTATAAAAAACAGCACACAAGAAAAAGTGCAAAATAATATGATAAAGGTTTAAAATATATAATTTACATCATATTTGTTGAAGTGAAATATCTGTGCTCATAGGTCTAACTGAAGAATTTTAAACATGGAAAACAGAAATGGGAATGTAGACATGGTCAAATGTACCACAACCTGTTTGCATCTCAGACAGATGGTGAATAAAGGGAACAAACAGAAACCACAAAATGGAAGAAAGAAACTTATACCGTATTATTCATCTTGAGTGCAAGAGAAGGCAGTTTATCTACAAGTATGAGTTTTGTATTTTTCATTGGTATTTCCTATGGTCTGGCCTTCACTGTGTAATTACTTGTTCTTGTCATGCAGGGCTCCCTTGAAAAATAGACCTTCTTCTCAATGGGACTCCCCGCTTAAATAAAAGGTTAAAGAAAATAAAATATTATTCATTGAAGGTCCAATTCAGCTGTTTTTTATTTCAATATCAAATCATGTCTGGGTAATAATTAAGTACCTTACTGTGATATTTTTTTTTACCATTTTCATTGAAAACTAACAAAAATAGATTTTTAGTAAAGAGTAATTTCTCAAGCAAAATTTTCGCTAGGACTGTCTGGGAGTGGTCTGAGTGGAGAGGGGGATCTGAAAACTAGATGTTATTGGCAGAGAGGTATGGAACTCTTATTCTTATTGGTGTATTAAGTAATTTACTTAATACAGGCAGGCCAAAACTACAGGCAGGCCAAAACTAATTCGCACCAAAAAAGTCTGAAATTTCAGGTGGTCTTTTCCTTCTACACTAAAAGGGTATTATCATCCTTTTTACAGTATTATTCCAACCTCAAAGTGTGGAAATAAAACACAGCCTTTAAATTATACATCATTGCTTGGTTTCATAGAGCCCGTTTGAATCGAAATCCAGGTGTTGTAAAATGAGGACAGAGGAGCCTCTTAAAGAAGAAGTTACAGGTCTGTGAGAGCCAGAAATCTTGCTTGTTTGTATGTGACCAAATACTTATTTTCCACCATAATTTGCAAATAAATTCATAAAAAATCCTACAATGTGATTTTCTGGATTTGTTTTACTCATTTTGTCTGTCATAGTTGAAGTGTACCTATGATGAAAATTACAGGCCTCTCTCATCTTTTTAAGTGAGAGAACTTGCACAATTGGTGGCTGACTAAATACTTTTTTTCCCCACTGTACCTGTGGAACGGTCGTTAAGACACTAACAGCTCACAGAAGGTAGGCAATTAAGGTCACAGTTTTGAAAACTTATGACACTAAAGAGGCCTTTCTACTGACTCTGAAAAACACAAAAAGAAAGATGCCCAGGGTCCCTGCTCATCTGCATGAACGTGCCTTAGGCATGCTGCAAGGAGGCATGAGGACTGCAGATGTGGCCAGGGCAATAAATTGCAATGTCCATACTGTGAGACGCCTAAGACAGCGCTACAGGGAGACAGGACGGACAGCTGATCATCCTCACAGTGGCAGACCACGTGTAACAACACCTGCACAGGATCGGTACATCCGCACATCACACCTGTGGGACAGGTACAGGATGGCAACAACAACTGGAACACCAGGAACGCACAATCCCTCCATCAGTGCTCAGACTGTCTGCAATAGGCTGAGAGAGGCTGGACTGAGGGCTTGTAGGCCTGTTGTAAGGCAGGTCCTCACCAGACATCACCGGCAACAACGTCACCTATGGTCACAAACCCACCATCGCTGGACCAGACAGGACTGGCAAAAAGTGCTCTTCACTGACGAGTCGCGGTTTTGTCTCACCAGGGATGATGGTCGGATTCACGTTTTCGTCGAAGGAATAAGCGTTACACCAAGGCCTGTACTCTGGAGCGGGATCGATTTGGAGGTGGAGGGTCCGTCATGGTCTGGGGCGGTGTGTCACAGAATCATCGGACTGAGCTTGTTGTCATTGCAGGCGATCTCAACACTGTGCGTTACAGGGAAGACATCCTCCTCCCTCATGTGGTACCCTTCCTGCAGGCTCATCCTGACATGACCCTCCAGCATGACAATGCCACCAGCCATACTGCTCGTTCTGTGCGTGATTTCCTGCAAGACAGAAATGTCAGTGTTTTGCCATGGCCAGCGAAGGGCCCGGATCTCAATCCCATTGAGCACATCTGGGACATGTGGCCACACCAGACACTGACTGTTACTTTTGATTTTGACCCCCCCCCCCTTTGTTCAGGGACACGTTATTCAATTTCTGTGGAACCCGTTCAGTTTATCTCTCAGTTGTTGAATCTTGTTATGTTCATACAAATATTTACACATGTTAAGTTTGCTGAAAATTCATATACCAAATCTCACTCCAAGCTTTCTTCAAAATTGGCAGCACTGTTGTAAAATGCGATAATAAATACAATGGATATAACAATGCACAACAACACACACTTAGCTACCCTGGTAACATTTTATTTCAGTGTCATGTACATGGAAAGTGCCTGTTTATATTACTCATCTCATATGTATATACTGTACTCTATACCATCTACTGCATCTTGCCTATGACGGTCAGCCATCGCTCATCCATATATTTATATGTACATACTCGTATTCATTCCTTTACACTTGTGTGTATAAGGTAGTTGTTGTGAATATGTTATTTTACTTGTTAGATACTACTGCATGGTCGGAACTAGAAGCACAAGCATTTCGCTACACTCGCAATAACATTGTGTATGTGACAAATAAAATTTGATTTGACTTGATTTGAGCAAGCTAGGTGGTCACATGCATCCATAACGTTCCCTTCCACAAGTCTGTAGCCGGTCTGCTAGCTTGCTCTGAGCTCTATCAAGTCTGTAGCCAGTCTGCTAGCTAGCTCCCAGCTCTATCAAGTCTACAGCTGGTCTGCTAGCTACTGTAGCTCCCAACTCTATCAAGTCTGTAGCCAGTCTGCTAGCTAGCTTCCAGCTCTATCAAGTCTACAGCTGGTCTGCTAGCTACTGTAGCTCCAACTCTATCAAGTCTGTAGCCAGTCTGCTAGCTAGCTTCCAGCTCTATAAAGTCTGCAGACGGTCTGCTAGCTAGCCTCTTAAGGATCGTACCATTTTTTGGGGCCTAAAATGACATACCCAAATCTAACTGCCTGTAGCTCAGGACCTGAAGCAAGGATATACATATTCTTGATTCCATTTGAAAGGAAACACTTGTTTGTGGAAATATGAAATGAATGTAGGATAATATAACACATTAGATCTGGTAAAATGGTAGAATGGTAGATCTAGTAAAACAAACAAAAAACACAAGAGAAAGGCCATATATTCAGTGGAGTTTAGATGCAATTTAGATTTTGGCAACCAGATGGCAGCAGTGTGTGTGCAATGTTTCAGACTGATTCAGTGAAGCACTGCTTTACCACACTATAGTCTGCCAGGAGTTTTTCCAAATTAGCTATTTTTCCAAATGAACTTTTGATTTCACCAAAAGTGCATTACAGTGGCTAATGATGGCAAAGTTGTTTTCTTCAAATTATTTGCCTACTTTAGCACTGTCGTTGTACTTCCAAGCCACTGTGTAATTTAGATGAAACAGTTGTTAGCAACCGTTCAGAGTGACTGGGCATCAGTCATCAGCTGGACACAAATATGCCTGCAGCCTCTGTAGAAAGTTCATAACATTGTCAACGATGCAACCAAGCAACCCATGAATACCTATTATAGTGTTTTATAATTAACTGAATCCCTTCATTTAAAGTAAAGAAAACACATGATGTGTTTTATAGAGCTTCATAATTAATTATGAAAGTATGCTATAAGACGCTTCATAGTGCCCTTGTGGCATAGTGCCTATTAAGCATTATGCCACCTGTGACAGACCATTTTCTGATTAGTAGGGCTGTAATGCATTATATGTTATGCAATGTCTCAAGGATGCTATACAAGCAATTATATCTTACAGTGAGTATTATAAGACACTATAGCTGTATACACTTATAAGGCATTATATGTGTACGCATCAAAGTGTTACCGAACATTGCATAACATTCCTGCATGTGTAAAATTAGCTAATATGCTATGATTGGTGGCAGAGGGACTACAACAACATTTCTGAAAGGCTCTTAAAATCTCAGGTTGACTGCTTTTACGGAGGCATCTCTCTTCTCAAATGGAAATAGTTTGTATGCCAGTATGAAAATGTGTTCAAATGTTCCATAACCTGTTTGCATTTCAAAAACAGATGGAAATACCAACCAGCTTCCAATTGCTGGCATGCCTCTGAAGCAGGGTTGGGCCAGGTCAATACAGGGGTGTATTCATTTTGTAGTAAAAAGGTTTCTTAAACGGAAGCAAACATAATGAAACAGAGCGGGACCTACCTGAATTTGTCCAATAGAAACTTTTGTTTTCCCCGGTTTGCTTCCATTTGGTTCTTAAGCGATAAACTGTTTCCGTAATGAATACACCCCAGGTAAAATTCTTCTGGAAGTGGTGTTGGAGGGCCAGTAGGGGGCACTATTCGAAAATCCCAATGCCCCAGGGCGGTGAATGGGAACCACTGCCCTGGGTTCGGTTTCCCAAAAGCATCTTAAGGCTAAGTTAATCTTAGAACCATAGGATCCTATGGTTCTAACAATGAACTTAGTCTTGTGGGAACAACATCCCATTCATAGAAGAAGTTGTTCCCACTGTGACGATTAGAATTTATCCAAACCAAAAACTTTGGATAGAGCGCAGCATTCATGAAAAACTGAAAGACATTTAACCATGGCAAGGTGACTGGGAACATGGACGTGTGCAAACAGACCAGCTATGCCCTCCATAAGAAAATCAAACAAGCAAAACGACAGAACAGGGACAAAGTGGAGTCGCAATTCAACAGCTCAGACACAAGGCATATGTGGCAGCGACAACCATGGATTATAAAGGGAAAGCTGGCCATGCCACCGACACCTTGCTCCCGGACAAGCTAAACACCTTCTTCGCCCGCTTTAAGGAAAACACAATGCCGCCAATGCAGGCTACCGCCACTCACGATGACTGTGAGCTCTCGTTCTCCGTGGCCGACGTGAGTAATACATTCAAGCGTGTTAACCCTCACAAGGCTGACGGCTCAGTGCATGTGCCGACCAACTGGCTAGAGTGTTTAATGACATATTCAATCTCTCCCTATCCCAGTTATAGTCACCACTTGCTTCAATATGTCCACCATTGTTTCTGTACCCAAGAAAGCAAGTTAACAGAACTAAATTACTTCTGTCATCATGAAGTGCTTTGAGCAGCTAGTTAAGGATCATATCACCTCCACCTTACCCGACACCCTAGACCCACTACAATTTGCATACCGCACGGTATCGCACTGTACACTGCCCTATCCCATCTGGACAAGCGGAATACCTATGTAAGAATGCTGTTCATCGACTACAGCTCAGCCTTCTACCCCATAGTGCCCTCCAAGCTCATCACTAAGCTTGGGGCCCTGGGTCTGAGCCCTGGCCTGTGCAACTGGATCCTGTATTTCCTTCCGGGCTGACCCCAGGTGGTGAAGGTAGGCCCCTAAGACCGTCACAAACTTCTACAAATGCACCATACAAACTTCTACAAATGCACCATACAAACTTCTACAAATGCACCATACAAACTTTTACAAATGCACCATTGAGAGCATCCTGTCGGGCTGTATCACCGCCTAGTACAGCGATTGCACCATCTGCAACTGCGATCAGCCCAACGCATCACCAGGGGCAAACTCCCTGCCCTCCAGGACATCTACAGCACCCAGTGTCAAGGACCTCATCCACCCGAGCCATGGCCTGTTCACCCCACTACCATCTAAAAGGCGGAAACAGTACAGGTGCATCAAAGTTGTGACCAAGAGACTGAAAAACAGCTTCTATCTCCAGGCCATCAGACTGTTAAATAGTCACCACAAGCCAACCTCCACCCAGCTGTTGGTGGAGGCTACCACCCGGTACTCTACCCTGCACCTTAAAGACTGCTTTCCTATGTAGATAGTCATTGAACACTGGTCACTTTAATAATGTTTACATACAGTTTTACACACTTCATATGTATACAGTGTATTCTAATCAAGGCTCATCCTACATAATTACTGCTGTACACACCTGTTCTGTTCATATACTGTCCATACTGTCTATACACACCATCATACATATAATGTAGATAGCCGGTGGTAACTTGTGGAATAGACAACGGTGGTAATGAGGTTTTAACCAATGAGCATTCAGGATTAGACCCATCCATTGTATAATTATTGATACACACGGGAAACTGTTGCGTGAAAAACCCACCAGCGTTGCAGTTCTTGACAAAAAACGGTGACCCTGGCACCTACAACCATACCCTGTTCAAAGGTACTTAAATATTTTGTCTTGCCCATTCACCCTCTGAATAGCACACATACACAATATATGTCTCAAATGTCTCAAGACTTAAAAATTCTTCTTTAACCTTCTCCCCTTCATCTACACTGATTGAAGTGGATTTAACAAGTGACATTAATTAGGGATCATAGCTTTCACCTGGATTCACATGGTCAGCACCTGGTGTCCTTAATGTTTTGTCCATTCCGTATATATTTATATTCCTGACTGACTCGTTCTGATATTTCTTCATTTCTTTCTTTATATTTTTGGGGGATTTGTGTGTATTGTTAGGTATTACTGCACTGTTGGAGCTAGAAACATAAGCATTTTGCTGCGCTTGCAATAACATCTACAAAATACGAGTACGTGACAAAGCATTTACGAATTGTTGTTACAGTCCAGGTTAAGTTAAATCCTTCTCTGCCACTAATGGTAGCATAAATTATGCTAATGATGCAGGTGACTTATGCAATAGTTGCTTTTTGTGTTGACGTTACACCTCAATCATTTGCATGTATCTGCAATGTAAATAGGTTATGCTACGTTTGAGTTTGTTTTCCCGGTGTCTCAGAAACCAGGCTGGGATTTGGTGTCCAGCATCTGAACAGCAGACGCTGACAGAGAAGATCCCTGCAAACAAAAACCTCTTAAAAAATGACACGTATCATGATGGACGACTTGTCATTCACAATAGTCAATGGACCGCTCACCTTTCTCAACATCTTTGCAAACATATTTTTCATCTTCGGCATGCTCTTTCCACCACATGGTAGAAAGGGACTCAAACAGCCTGTGAAGTTACTGCTGGGATCTATGGTATTCTGTACCACTGTCTACCTGGTCTCTCTCATTGCAGCACAATGCTCGTGGATGGTCTCTGCCAGTTCTGAGTTTTACTCTGCGGCTGATCTAATAATGTTGTACATGGCAGCAACCAGCATGTCAACATCTGTATGGCTGAATTTCTTCTACTACACCCAGATCGTCCCTGCCCAGCGAGCTCTCTTCACCTGGGTGAAGAGGAACATCAAAAGCATCATCTACTGGGGCCTATTTGGAGACAGGGTGTTTGTTATTTTTCAATTTGCTGTTAAGGCTGCAGGAGAATTCTATTCCTCAGGAAAAGGACCTACTAATAGCACAGGTTTCATATCAACGAATGGCACTGCTAATGTCTCTCCCAAAAAGGTGCTGCTTAATAACACAACCACATTAGCCAATGCCACTGGTGCTGCCTCTCTAACAGTCCTGCTTCACACACTGATAGCCAGTCAGTCTTTGAAAATTATCTATGTGCTTTTTGGCCTCTGTGTGATGGTGGGGTCAAGCTGTGCCACGGTGTGCTACCTGCACAGACACATGAAGAGCATGAAAGATAGCGGCAGCCCCTTCTCCTCTCCCCGACTGCACAGTCAGATGAGGGTCACCATCGCCGGTATCCTGCAGGGAATTCTCTTCCTCTTTACAGCACTGTGGATTTTCATTCATTACTCAAGCAACGTTCTTTCCTCTACATACATCGACGATAATATCTTGTACACAGTAATCTCTCTCTACAAGTTCGGCACCACTTTAAACCTGGGCATCGGTCAGGCTGTTTTCAGACAGAGGGCAGCTGACATTTGGCTTAAAGCCCAACAGGCACTGAAGCTGTGACCTGAGATGATGCTACAATAAGTAAATATAAGTGCTAAAGTAATACGGAATGAATGTTTGTCATTTTATTAATATTTGACATGTCAGGCTAAACTCAATTTTGAGATTAAAGGACCAGTTTAACTCAGGTTCTCTGGCAGGAATGTGGATTTTTGTTATGCCATTTTAGAACAGGATATTGATTTAATGTGGCCTTGTGAAACCAGACCATAATGTTTAATCTAATTCAGTGGTATTTAATGTAAAGGTCGCATCGCCTAGTGGAGTCAAGGTTGCAGGGGAAATGCAGTGGGGTCCCAACTACAAATAAAAGAAAAAACAAGAATATAGATTATTGTATGGGACAATATAAATATAATTTGAAAAATAACATTTTGCGTAACCAATCTCAAAATAGCCTTCTCACCGTATTGCAAGATGTTTTTTGTTACAGTTAGCTTTTGAAATCAGTAGCTAGCCAAATGAGAATGTTTAGTTAGCATGCCATAGCTGAATGCATAGTTTCAACACACTAATTTCCCACAATGACTTTAATTGGAAAATGACTTCCATTCCATTTACTCTTTTTGTTGTAGTTCTCAGGACAAAACATTTATGCAAACAATCCCAATTCTAGTACAGTAGCAGCACAGAGTTTCTAAACCAGAGGCCCAACATTGCCAGACCTGACAGGAATGTTTGTCAGTTTATTTAGTTGATTAAATTGACAGTTTATTTTGTATTAACAATTGGGGGATTAATTGTAAAAGTTCTAATATTTATTGGTTCTCTTAATTTTTTATAAGAAATTAAAATAGAATGAATTTAATATTGGTTGATACAATTTTAATATAAAATTGAACGTTTACAGAAGTTTGAATAACACTGATCCAATGTACGTATAATCAGAGGTAAACTGCCTTCTCGTGTTCATAATGAGGCTTAGGGATTTAGCACGTTTTTCCTTTTTTGTGTTTCCCGTTTCTTCCTTTTCCATTATATTCTAATTATTTTCTTTTATTTCTGTTGCAATGTTGAGGTAAACCTGCAAGTAAGCATTTCATTGAACTGTGTACACAACATGTATCCTGTGCATATAACAAATAAACTTAGATTTTACATTTTACTTCAGCTATTATAATCTAATAAATATAATTTATATTTGTCCAAATGTGTGACTGCTTTGTGTGATAAATAAAGAAATAGAACAGTTTGCTGCCTGCATTTTGACTTTGGGCTGATGGAGACCACCTGGTCAGTAAAAAAATGTTTATGCTTGTATTATCTTCTTTTCACTTACGTGTTACACATCACAAACAGATACATTTGATTATGACTCTCAAAAATGGGACAGTCACTTTAAATGTTAATTTGCTACACCCACAGTCCTGAACTGTTCTTTGATCGAATGACTGTCATTTTAACAGTCTTTGGTGGCGGCAAGAAAGACCAAGAAATTGCGAACAAAGAAAAAATTGCTGAGGCAAACAATTTATTTTGTTTTAACATAATAATCACTGCATGTCACGCTCTTCAGCAATGAAATGGAATACAGAAAACAACATTTGGTCCAACTTTAAGTTCAAAAAGAGGAACTTAAGCAAACTGCAAAATACAATGAGCATGGTTTATTCTGTAAGGCAGTGATTCTGAAAGTGGAAACTGTCATGCCATTTTTGAGTAGATGATTGAAGATGAGTCCCTTATGAAAGAACAAAAAACATATCACTTGAGGCAAAGCCATGTAAATAGATATCTATGGCTGCCCAAACGGACAAAGTGAATTTTAAAACCTACTTTTCCATTGGGGACACCGTAGATATTAATAACAAGGTAGCTTCAGAAATGTGCTAACTCATTTCCCCCATTAGATAACATCACCTATAATAAATCTTGATTATTTTCTTGATTGCTGTTTGGTTGAGATAAAAATGTCAGACCCCAGAGTTATAGCCCAACATCTCACCTAGTTGCATCCCTGAGTCTAAGACCAAAAGTCTAGCGATACAGCATTCAGTATTTCCCTCCACTATGTGACACAGAAATTCACATTGGAAAAGTACACACAAGACCATCAGCAATCAAACATTTTGTGCATCACAGGAGGTTGGTGGCAACTGAATTGGGGAGGTCGGGCTTGTGGTAATGGCTGGAGAGGAATAGGTGGAATGGTATCAAATACATCAAACACATGGTTTCCACCTCCTCACTGATGGTTTCCATGTGTTTGATGCCATTCCATTCGCTCCGTTCCAGACATTATGAGCAGTCCTCCCTCAGCAGCCTCCACTGGATTTGCATATTTATCAACTAATAAAACAAATTGACAAATATTTAATAACTACAACTTTTGTAATTTCCTCCCCTTCACTCATTGTACAAATTACATTTTACTTTTTCGATACCAGAATTAAACAGTTTATAGGTATTGTACATGAGTAGAACCTGCCTGCTGGCACTTTAAAGTGCATTTCCGAAAAGGCACTCATTGCATGTTCCACTGAATAAAACATATGCATCTATATCATATAAGTGTATTCTTAAACATGATTGTAAACATATCTGTGGCCCTTACATACAGTATACAGGGACAATAAAGTCTGTACGAAGGCTGCATCTGAAATGGCATCCCAACCTGGTCGGTTAAGAAATGAGTGCACAAAATCAACCTGTCCTGTCTAAAAAACAATAAAAGTATGAAATTATGTTTGACTCTTCAGGGGAAAAAAAGCAGTGTACTGTGTAGGGAATAGGGAGCCATGTGGGACGCACACAAAGGCAGAGTCAAATCAGTGAGAAGGTGGTTGAGCTATCTCTGGCTGCGCTCCTGTTTGAAGGCCACGGTGAACTTCCAGGCTTCTATATACTGAGCCAGGCTGATCTCTCCGGGGAAAAACTCGTCCACGTCATGGGGAACCTCAAGGTCTTTCCGCTCCATGTAGGACACCAGGGTGTCTTTCAGGCTGCAGTACAATGGAGGAGAGGATAATGGACACCTGTTCAACTTTCCTGTGTGTGTAAGTTTTCCAGACAGTGTTTGTGATTTTTACTTTCATCAAACATGCCTCACACAGAGATGTTTGTGGCCCTTATGAAACATATACAGTACCAGTCAAAAGTGTTAGTACACATACTCATTTCAAGTGTTTTTTGCACACTCTTTATTTTTACATTGTAGAATAATAGTGAAGACATCAAAACTATGAAATAACATACAGTGAGGGAAAAAAGTATTTGATCCCCTGCTGATTTTGTACATTTGCCCACTGACAAAGAAATGATCAGTCTATAATTTTAATGGTAGGTTTATTTGAACAGTGAGAGACAGAATAACAACAAAAAAATCCAGAAAAACACATGTGAAAAATGTTATAAATTGATTTGCATTTTAATGGAGGGAAATAAGTATTTGACCCCTCTGCAAAACATGACTTAGTACTTGGTGGCAAAACCCTTGTTGGCAATCACAGAGGTCAGACGTTTCTTGTAATTGGCCACCAGGTTTGCACACATCTCAGGAGGGATTTTGTCCCACTCATCTTTGCAGATCTTCTCCAAGTCGTTAAGGTTTTGAGGCTGACGTTTGGCAACTCGAACCTTCAGCTCCCTCCACAGATTTTCTATGGGATTAAGGTCTGGAGACTGGCTAGGCCACTCCAGGACCTTAATGTGCTTCTTCTTGAGCCACTCCTTTGTTGCCTTGGCCGTGTGTTTTGGGTCATTGTCATGCTGGAATACCCATCCACGACACATTTTCAATGCCTTGGCTGAGGGAAGGAGGTTCTCAACCAAGATTTGACAGTACATGGCCCCGTCCATCGTTCCTTTGATGCAGTGAAGTTGTCCTGTCCCCTTAGCAGAAAAACACCCCCAAAGCATAATGTTTTCACCTCCATGTTTGACGGTGGGGATGGTGTTCTTGGGGTCATAGGCAGCATTCCTCCTCCTCCAAACACGGCAAGTTGAGTTGATGCCAAAGAGCTCCATTTTGGTCTCATCTGACCACAACACTTTCACCCAGTTGTCCTCTGAATCATTCAGATGTTCATTGGCAAACTTCAGACGGGCATGTATATGTGCTTTCTTGAGCAGGGGGACCTTGCGGGCGCTGCAGGATTTCAGTCCTTCACAGCGTAGTGTGTTACCAATTGTTTTCTTGGTCACTATGGTCCCAGCTGCCTTGAGATCACTGACAAGATCCTCCCGTGTAGTTCTGGGCTGATTCCTCACCGTTCTCATGATCATTGCAACTCCACGAGGTGAGATCTTGCATGGAGCCCCAGGCCGAGGGAGATTGACAGTTCTTTTGTGTTTCTTCCATTTGCGAATAATCGCACCAACTATTGCCACCTTCTCACCATGCTGCTTGGCGATGGTCTTGTAGCCCATTCCAGCCTTGTGTAGGTCTACAATCTTGTCCCTGACATCCTCTTGGCCATGGTGGAGAGTTTGGAATCTGATTGATTGATTGCTTCTGTGGACAGGTGTCTTTTATACAGGTAACAAGCTGAGATTAGGAGCACTCCCTTTAAGAGTGTGTTCCTAATCTCAGCTCGTTACCTGTATAAAAGACACCTGGGATCCAGAAATCTTTCTGATTGAGAGGGGGTCAAATACTTATTTCCCTCATTAAAATGCAAACCAAACCAGTATTTTCACTTTGCACATTCATCTACTGCACATTTACCATTCCAGTGTTTAAATTGCTATATTGTAATTACTTCGCCACCATGGCTTATTTATTGCCTTACGTTCCTTATCCTACCTCATTTGCACACATTGTATATAGATTTTTTATTATGTATTATTGACTGTGTGTTTGTTTACTAAAATGTGTAACTATGTGTTGTTGTATGTGTTGAACTGCTTTGCTTTATCTTGGCCAGGTCGCAGTTGTAAATGAGAAGTTGTTCTCAACTTGCCTACCTGGTTAAATAAAGGTGAAATAAAAAAAAAAAACAATGGTAGTGTCAATGTGCGGGGGCACCGGTTAGTTGAGCTAATATGTATATGTAGGTAGAGTTACTAAAGTGACTATGCATAGATAACAAATAAAAAGATTAGCAGCGGTGTAAAAGAGGGGGCAGGGGGCAATGCAGATAGTCTGGGTAGCCATTTGATTAGATGTTCAGGAGTCTCATGGCTTGGGGGTAGAAGCTGTTTAGAAGCCTCTTGGACATAGACTTGGCGCTCCGGTACCGCTTGCCGTGCGGTAGCAGAGAGAACAGTCTATGACTATGGTGGCTGGCGTCTTTGACAATTTTTAGGGCCTTCCTCTGACACTGCTTGGTATAGAGGATCTGGATGGCAGGAAGCTTGGCCCCAGTGATGTACTGGGCCATTCGCACTACCCTCTGTAGTGCCTTGCGGTCGGAGGCCGAGCAGTTACCATACCAGGCAGTGATGCAACCAGTCAGGATGCTCTCGATGGTGCAACTGTAGAACCTTTTGAGGATCTGAGGACCCATGCCAAATCTTTTCAGTCTCCTGAGGGGGGATAGGTTTCGTGCCCTCTTCACAACTGTCTTGGTGTGCTTGGACCATGTTAGTTTGCTGGTGATGTGGACACCAAGGTACTTGAAGCTCTCAACCTGCTCCATAACAGCCCCGTCGATGAGAATGGGGGTGTGCGCAGTCCTCTTCTTCCTGTAGTCCACAATCAACTCCTTTGTCTTGATCACGTTGAGGGAGAGGTTGTTGTCCTGGCACCCCCCATCCAGGTCTCTGACCTCCTCCCTATAGGCTGTCTCGTCGTTGTCGGTGATCAGGCTTACCACTGTTGTGTCACTGGCAAACTTAATGATGGTGTTGGAGTCGTGCAGTCATGAGTGAACAGGGAGCATGCACCCCTGAGGGGCCCGTATTGAGGATCAGCGCGGCGGATGTGTTGTTACCTACCCTTACCACCTGGTGGCGGCCCCTCAGGAAGTCCAGGATCCAGTTGCAGAGGGATGTGTTTAGTCCCAGGGTCCTTTAGTCCCAGGGCTTATTGATGAGCTTTGGAGGGCACTATGGTGTTGAACGCTGAGCTGTAGTCAATGAATAGCATTCTCACATAGGTGTTCCTTTTGTCCAGGTGGGAAAGGGCAGTGTGGAGTGCAAAAGAGATCATCTGTGGATCCGTTGGGGCGGTAAACAAATGGTAGTGGGTCTAGGGTTTCTGGGGTAATGGTGTTGATGTGAGCCATGACCAGAATTTCAAAAGCACTTCATGGCTACAGACGTGAGTGCTACAGGTCAGTAGTCATTTAGGCAGGTTACCTTAGTGTTCTTGGGCACAGGTACTGTGGTGGTCTTCTTAATCATGTTGGTATTACAGACTCAGACAGGGAGAGGTTGAAAATGTCAGTGAAGACACTTGGCAGTTGGTCAGCGCATGCTCGCAGTACAGGTCCTGGTAATCCATCTGGCCCTGTGAACGTTGACCTGTTTAAAAGGTCTTACTCACATTGGCTGCGGAGATCGTGATCACACAGTCTTCTGGAACAGCTGGTGCTCCCATGCATGTTTCAGTGTTATTTGCCTCGAAGCGAGCATAGAAGAATTTTAGCTCGTCTGGTAGGCTCGTGTCACTGGGCAGCTCTCGGATGTGCTTCCCTTTGTGGTCTGTAATGGTTTGCAAGCCCTGCCACATCTGACAAGCATCATAACCAGTGTAGTACGATTCGATCTTAGTCCTGTATTGACGCTTTGCCTGTTTGATGGTTTGTCGGAGGGCATAGCGGGATTTCTTATAAGCTTCCGGGTTAGAGTCCCGCTCCTTGAAAGCGGCTGCTCTAGCCTTTAGCTCAGTGCGGATGTTGCCTGTAATCCATGGCTTCTGATTGGGGTATGTATGTACGGTCACTGTGGGGACGACGTCGTCGA
Source organism: Brachymystax lenok tsinlingensis (assembly GCA_030435695.1). NCBI lineage: Eukaryota > Metazoa > Chordata > Actinopteri > Salmoniformes > Salmonidae > Brachymystax > Brachymystax lenok. The sequence goes on from CM059791.1 coordinate 107,220,620, forward strand.
TGCACTTACTGATGAAGCCAATGACTGATGTGATGTACTCATCAATGCCATTGGAGGAATCCCGGAACATATTCCAATCTGTGCTAGCAAAACAGTCCTGTAGCTTAGCATCTGCTTCATCTGACCACTTTTTATTGGTCTAGTCACCGGTGCTTCCTGCTTGTAAGCAGGAATCAGGAGAATAGAATTATTACTAAGACTTGAAGGCCAGTCAATCCGGAACATTTCTTCAAGTGGAGTCGCAAAAAATCATCAAGCGCTATGAAACTGTCTCTCAAGGAAGACCCAGAGTTACCTCTGCTGCAGAGAAGTTAATTACAGTTAACCGGACCTCAGAATGCAGCCAAAATAAATGCTTCAGAGTTCAAGAAACAGAAAGCTCAAAATCAACTGTTCAGAGGAGATTGCATGAATCAGGCCTTCATGCTCAAATTGCTGCAAAGAAACCAATACTAAAAGATACCAACAAGAAGAAGAGACCAAGAAACACAAGCAATGGACATTAGACCGGTGGAAATCTGTCCTTTGGTCTGATGAGTCCAAATGTGAGATTTTTGGTTCCGCTGGGTCTTTGTGAGACGCAGAGTAGGTGAATGGATGATCTCCGCATGTGTGGTTCCCACCGTGAAGCATGGAGGAGGAGATGTGTTGGTGCTTTGCTGGTGACACTGTCTGTGATTTACAAATTCAAGGCACACTTAACCAGCATGGCTACCGCAGCATTCTGCAGCGATACGCCATCCCATCTGGTTTGCGCTTAGTGGGACTATCATTTGTTTTTCAACATCACAATGACCCAACACACCTCCAGCCTGTTTAAGGGCTATTTGACCAAGAAGGAGAGTGATGGAGTGCTTCATCAGATGACCTGGCCTCAACAATCGCCCAACCTCAGCCCAATTGAGATGGTTTGGGATGAGTTGGACAGCAGACTGAAGGAAAAGCAGCCAACAAGTGCTCAGCATATGTGGGAACTCCTTCAAGAATGTTGGAAAAGCATTCCAGGTGAAGCTAGCTGAGAGAACGCCAAGAGGGTGCAAACCGGTCATCAAGGCAAAGGGTGGCTACTTTTAAGAATCAAAAATATATTTTAATATTTACACTTTTTCGGTTACTACATGATTCCATATGTGTTATTTCATAGTTGTGATGTACAATGTAAAAAAAATACCTTGAATGAGTAGGTGTCCAAACTTTTGACTGGTACTGTACATGATGTTCATGTGATGTAAACAATACTACAATATCAAAAATGTAACCACTAAGAGTGTCAAGAGAGACTACACCCTTGGCTTACCCCCAGTCAGGCCTGTATGTGTCGGGGGCACGGGGGCTCTTCAGAACCAGCAGCAGAAACTCATGCATCTCCAGCAGGAATGAGTCAGCGCTGCTCTTGGTGAAGAACGTAGTGAGTAGCCTCCGCTCTTCATCTCGCAGGGGATTCCTGTATTCCTCAGAGACCCCCACAAATGGGTCCTGAGGATGGGGAGGGAGGGAGGGATGAATGGAGAGGGGGGGTTTAGTGAAACTTCTAATAGATATACACTAGGGTGTAACATGACATTATGATCATTTGCTATTTATCAGATTATGTAAGTTAGTGTAACTAAGGTTAGTTGAACTGAATTTTGTAAGGTTGGTGTAACTGAATTTTGTAAGTTAGTATAACTTAAGTCACAATGTTACAACTTATGTTGTAAGTAATACAAGCACATCTCACCCACACAAACAGCAATCCAGACAAACAACTTCATAACCAGTGTAAAAAAACATGACCCTAACAAAGTCATGTGAAGACTTGTCTGGGTGAATGTGTGGTGTCTCGTCATCTTACCCTCTTGAGGCGCAGCATGTTCTCAGACTTGAGTGAGGTGAGGAGCTGCCACAGGGCCACAAAGTGTTTCAGACTACACCTGCTCAGGGCCTGCATGAGGACAACACAGTGTTTCAGACTACACCTGCTCAGGGCCTGCATGAGGACAACACAGTGACTCAGACTACACCTGCTCAGGGCCTGCATGAGGACAACACAGTGACTCAGACTACACCTGCTCAGGGCCTGCATGAGGACAACACAGTGACTCAGACTACACCTGCTCAGGGCCTGCATGAGGACAACACAGTGACTCAGACTACACCTGCTCAGGGCCTGCATGAGGACAACACAGTGTTTCAGACTACACCTGCTCAGGGCCTGCATGAGGACAACACAGTGTTTCAGACTACACCTGCTCAGGGCCTGCATGAGGACAACACAGTGACTCAGACTACACCTGCTCAGGGCCTGCATGAGGACAACACAGTGACTCAGACTACACCTGCTCAGGGCCTGCATGAGGACAACACAGTGACTCAGACTACACCTGCTCAGGGCCTGCATGAGGACAACACAGTGACTCAGACTACACCTGCTCAGGGCCTGCATGAGGACAACACAGTGTTTCAGACTACACCTGCTCAGGGCCTGCATGAGGACAACACAGTGACTCAGACTACACCTGCTCAGGGCCTGCATGAGGACAACACAGTGACTCAGACTACACCTGCTCAGGGCCTGCATGAGGACAACACAGTGACTCAGACTACACCTGCTCAGGGCCTGCATGAGGACAACACAGTGACTCAGACTACACCTGCTCATGGCAACATTGCACTGGATTTGTGCTAAAAAAGGTTAACATTTGAAACAGTGGCCAGGTAAACAAAACCAAATAATGCATTGCTGTCTTACCTTGCCAATAGACTGCTTACAGGGTCAGGAAAGCAACATGTCCTTTTGTAATTTGGGTGAACTATCCCTTAGTTTAATATAACCTCTAATCACATGGTCAGAAATCAAATCACTAATAATGGGTTCTCTCTTGAAAGAGCTCACCTCACCGAGGGATGTGTTGTATTAACTTTCGGCTATAATTAATACCAAATTAGGCTAGATACTGATTGATAATATGCTAGCTATATACCCCAAAAATATGACGACAACAAGACAGAAAATCAAGTCACTACGTTTCTCTTAAGTGTATCCATCTGTTTACTGGTTCCTGTAAGGAAGCCAATGAGGCTTTAAGCTCTCAGCTAGCTGCTAAACCAGAGGAAGAAACAGAGTGTAGGACACCAAGGTATGTTACTGCTGCACCCGGACAGTCTGTGGGCTCCAGACGGAGGACGGGGGCTGACCTTGAGGATGTGTGGGCCAGTCTGGTCTCCCATCTGCAGAACGTCCTCCAGGTAGCGCTCCAGCTGCAGCTGGGGCTCGCCTCCCGTCATGGCCAGGAAGCCCAGAGCCACCTCCACGGTGGAGAGCGCCTCACACACCTCGCTGTATGACTGCAGCTCCCCGGCCAGCGCCGACAGGGTCAGGATGGGCAGGGGCTCCTAGGGACACAAAGGGAAATGACAGCGACATGGACCAGGCATAGAACAGGGTCAACTCAACCTCATGCCAGGGTTGTGCTCCAAAATTGGATGTGGTGTACCAATACCATATTTCTCCATTCATATCATACCATGAGACATCATGTCACCAGAGTTATTGTGACTTACCTGTTGAACCTTTCCTTTCACGTCCTTGAGGATATTTTCATAATTGCGGTCATGTCTGTTCACCAGGGTTGGGATTCCCTGTATAAGGCGGTAAAAGCAACACATCAAAACCTGTTTAATACACGGTCATTTAGCAACTCATCTTTACCTCACTTTGGTTGCGTTTACACAGGCAGACACATTCTGATCTTTTTTACTCTAATTGGTCTTTTGACCAATCACATCAGATCTTTTCACATCAGATCTTCTTCAGAGCTGATATGACTGGTCAAAAGACCAATTAGTAAAAAAAAGATCAGAATGTGAAAACGCAGCTTGTGACAGCTAAGTGTTTCTGGGAAATCTATACAGTTCTGGTCTAACCTCTACCGCACACTAACTTCAGTAAAAAATATGTTTATCCGTGGATGTAGTTGCACCATTTAAGAGCATATTTCAAAAATGTATTTCATTGCATTTGTTATTGTTAGACGATTGCTAATGAACTTGGCGTTACCCTACGAGAGAGTTTGTCACATTAACAATGTACCCTGTGTGAATTTAAGTATTCTCTCTCTCTCTCTCTCTCTCTCGACCTGAGCCCTAGGACCATGCCTCAGGACTACCTGGCCTGATGACTCCTTGATGTCCCCAGTCCACCTGGTCATGCTGCTGCTCCAGTTTAAACTGTTCTGCCTGCGGCTATGGAACCCTGACCTGTTCACTGGACGTGCTACCTTGTCCCGGACCTGCTGTTTTGAACTCTCTCTCTACCGCACCTGTTGTCTCTAACTCTGAATGATCAGCTATGCAAAGCCAACAGACATTTACTCCGGAGGTGCTGTCCTGTTGCACCCTCTACAACCATTGTGATTATTATTATCTGACCCTGCTGGTCATCTATGAATGTTTGAACATCTTGTCCATGTTCTGTTATAATCTCCACCCGGCACAGCCAGAAGAGGACTGGCCATCCCTCAGAGCCTGGTTCCTCTCTAGGTTTCTTCCTAGGTTCCGGCCTTTCTAAGGAGTTTTTCCTAACCACCGTGCTCGGCATCGACATTGCTTGCTGTTTGGGGTTTTAGGCTGGGTTTCTGTATAGCACTTTGTGACATTGGCTGATATAAAAAGGGCTTTATAAATACATTTGATTGACTTTGCTGCAGCACAGGCATTTAGTAACTTTGTCGATGCCAAGAACTGTACATTTGACTGACCGACTGCTTGCTTGCAGGCAGGCAGGCAGGCAGGCAGACTCACGTTGAGGGTGATGAGTGGCTTTCCCTGCAGGAAGCGGGCCTGGATCTGCTGCTGGATCTTGGGAAGGTCGTACTCGTGCAGGGCCTCCTGGCCACGCTCTACACTGTACTGGCAGTTGGACAGAACCAAGGGCAGCAGATCCCTCTCCGGCTCGAAGCGGATCACGTGCAGGTCGCTTAGGTCCGCCGGGCTCACCGTGTAGCTGGGGGATAGAAAGGGGAAGAGTGAACTAATGTGGTTCCAACGGCTCGGTGGGGTAGAGATCATGGTGCTGCCATTTCACCAGAGTTGTGGGTTTGAGTCCTCCATGGTCACATATACTGGAAGTTCCTTTGGATAACAGAGTCTGCTAAATGACCATATTGTGTGTGTAAGAGAGTGATATTTATTTATTTTACTAGGCAAGTCAGTTAAGAACAAATTCTTATTTTCAATGACAGCCTAGGAACAGTGCCTGTTCAGAACAACAGATTTGTACCTTGTCAGGTCAGAGATTTGAACTTGCAACCTTTCGGTTACTAGTCCAACGCTCTAACCACTAGGCTACCCTGCCGCCCCAAGTCTGCTTCTGCTTTCTATCAGTTCAGCAGGGGTTCCCAACCAGGGGTACTGGGACCTCTGGGGGTACTTGGCCTATCCCCAGGGGGTACTTGGCCTATCCCCAGGGGGTACTTGAGAAGACTCAAGAGACCATAGGCCTGCTGGTAAAATGCACGAGGGTGGCATAGTAACCGAAAAAGGTTGGGAACCACTAGACTAGCGGTTAAGAATGTTGGACCAATAACCAAAATGTCGCTGGTTTGAATCCGGCAAGGTGGAAAAATATGCCGTTCTGCCCTTGAGCAGGCAGTTAACCCCCAACAACAACTGTTCCCCGGGCGCCGATGACATGGACGTCGATTAAGGCAGCCCCCCACACCTCTCTCGGTTAAATGCGGAAGACCCGTTTCAGTTGAATGCATTCAGTTGTACAACTGACTAGGTATCCCCTCTCAGACCGACAATGCACACAGCATTTTTTCTAACAAGCCTAATGAGACCAGGGGCCATATGTATCAGAGTAGGAGCAATGGTCCTGGATCAGGTCCCCCCCATCCACGTGATCTTATTGTGATTCTAAAGGAAAAACTGATCCTGAATCAGCACTCCTACTCTGAGATGCCGGGTTACATACGGCCCCAGATGAGTGTAAAGTAAATAGAACAGCACCCTCACCTGGTCTCCTCTCCAGTGTGCTTGTCCACGCAGTAGACCAGTTCGTTGTGCAGGGCGATGAGGTAGCTGACCAGCGCCGTGGAACACAGGCCGGGACCCTGTCGCCGTGGCAACAGAACAGGGAAGTCACTGGTCAGGTCCAGGTCCTCCCGGCAGAACTCGCCAGGGATTTTAATCTCACCTGGAGCAGAGACAAAACCCACAGATTATAATCACAAAATAGCAGATTAAGAAATTATGCATGAATGCCCCTCCAAAGATCATATTTTAAAATATGATCTTTGGAGGGGCATTCATGCATAATTTTAAAATATTGTTATATTTTAAAATATTGTAATATTTATATTATTCCTTTATTAATAGAGCCCTAGAGTTGTGCTATGATTATCTGTGCTCATACCGTTGGTTGCCAGGGAGACCCGGAGCTGATTCCACGTTGTCAGGAAGATTTTGACCCGTTTCTCGTACCAGGCTGTGAGGGAAGCTGTGAGACCAAACATAATAATCCATATAGAAGCCGATACTGTAAACAAACTAAAACCCTTTTGACACTAGTGTTCTGGCCGGAACTGTACTGATCCAACTCTTCTAATTTATTTTCCAGCCTGTATAGTGGAGGCATAACTAGGCTACACTACAGTACAGCTTAGCTCGGCTGGCCTCATGTGAGTGAAATGATTGATATATCTGCTCGCTGTACCATGCCAATAACACAAACAATACCACTGATTGTTTTCAGTTGGACATACAGTACTCTGACTAACCCAGAAGTAGAGTTTAAACTAGTACCTGCTTTCTGGCTGTGAAGGAAGTCAGCGATGGTACCGCAAGTGAGGTCAGTCACGTTCTGGAACCGCTTCACCAGATCTCTCTGCAGTGCCAGGATGTCAGGAAGGAACTTCACCAACCGCAGCTCTGCCTCCTGTCACCGGACCAATCACGGGGGGGGTTATGTTACGGCGACCAATCACAGGGTACGGTAAAACAAACAAACTGCCAATCACACTGCATAGAACAAAAATGTCTGACCAACATTGTGACTGTCAATGAGACTGTAAACAAATCAAATCAAATAAAAAATTGTCACATACACATGGTTAGCAGATGTTAATGTGAGTGTAGCAAAATGCTTGTGTATCTAGCTCCGACCATGCAGTAGTATCTAAGTAATCTAACATATTCACAACAACTACCTTATACACATACAAGTGTAAAGGAACGAATACGAGTATGTACATATAAATATATGGATGAGTGATGGCCGAACGGCATAGGCAAGATGCAGTAGATGGTATAGAGTACAGTATACACATATGAGATGAGTAATGTAGGATATGTAAACATTATATAAAGTGCCATTGTTTAAAGTGGCTAGTGATACATCCAATTTTTTATTAATAAAGTGGCTAGAGATTTGGCTAGAGTGGCTAGAGATTTGAGATTAATAAAGTGGCTAGAGATTTGAGTCAGTATGTTGGCAGCAGCCCCTCAATGTTAGTGATGACTGTTTAACAGTCATTTAACAGACTGTTTAACAGTCTGAAGGCCTTGAGATAGAAGCTGTTTTTCAGTCTCTCGGTCCCAGCTTTGATGCACCTGTATGGACCTCGCCTTCTCCACTCTTGTCCCGTCGATGTGGATACTCCCTCTCCTGTTTCCTGAAGTCCACGATCATCTCCTTTGTTTTGTTGACGTTGAGTGAGAGGTTATTTTCCTGACACCACATTCCCGAGGGCCCTCACCTCCTCCCTGTAGGCTGTCTCGTCGTTGTTGGTAATCAAGCCTACCACTGTAGTGTCGTCTGCAAACTTGATGATTGAGTTGAAGGCATGCATGGCCACGCAGTCATGGGTGAACAGGGAGTACAGGAGAGGGCTGAGAACACACCCTTGTGAGGCCCCAGTATTGAGGATCAGCGGGGTGGAGATGTTGTTTCCTACCCTCACCACCTGGGGGCGGCCCGTCAGGAAGTCCTGGACCCAGTTGCACAGGGCAGGGTCGAGACCTAGGGTCTCGAGCTTAATGACGAGCTTGGAGGGTACTATGGTGTTAAATGCTGAGCTGTAGTTGATGAACAGCATTCTTACATAGGTATTCCTCTTGTCCAGATGGGTTAGGGCAGTGTGCAGTGTGATTGCGTCATCTTTGGACCTATTGGGACGGTAAGAACATTGGAGTGGGTCTAGGGTGTCCGGTAGGATGGAGGTGATATGATCCTTGACTAGTCTCTCAAAGAACTACATGATGACGGAAGTGAGTGCTACGGGCGATAGTCGTTTAGTTCAGTTACCTTAGCTTTCTTGGGAACAGGAACAATGGTGTCCCTCTTGAAGCATGTGGGAACAGCAGACTGGGATAAGGATTGATTGAATATGTCCGTAAACACACCAGCCAGCTGGTCTGCGCATGCTCTGAGGACGCGGCCAGGGATGCCATCTGGGCCGGCAGCCTTGCGAGGGTTAACACGTTTAAATGTTTTACTGACTTTGGCTGCGGTGAAGGAGAGCCCGCAGGTTTTGGTAGAGGGCCGTGTTGGTGGCACTGTATTGTCCTCAAAGCGAGCAAAGAAGATGTTTTGTTTGTCTGGGAGCAGGACATCGTGGTCCGCGACAGGGCTGGTGTTCCTTTTGTAGTCCGTGATTGACTGTAGACCCTGCCACATACCTGAGCCGTTGAATTGCGACTCTACTTTGTCTCTATACTGACGCTTAGCTTGTTTGATTGCCTTGCGGAGGGAATAGCTACACTGTTTGGATTCAGTCATGTTTCCGGTCTTTGAGTGGTCAGCCACGGAATACATACATTATACTGAATGTTTTGGTTGCGTTTCAGATTAGTGCCCAATAGAGATAAATGGTAAATAATGTAGTGTCATTTTAGAGTTATTTTATTGTAAATAAGAATAGAATATGTTTCTAACACTTCTACATTAATGTGGATGCTACCATGATTACTGAAACAAGGAGACTACAAGAACCTGTTCAATAAGAAATGCTCGCTTCCGTTGCAAAACATTTTGCTACAATGTGCACTAATGAACAAGACCAAGGTTTCCGTTCAACGGTGCCTCAGCTCTTACCCTCTGCAGGAAGCGCCAGAGCATGGGCAGGGTGTCCCTGCCGTTGTGCTGCTCCACGATGTGGGTGAGGCTGAGTAGAGACACCCGCTCCCTGCAGCTCCACACAGCCGAACTGTGGATCAGAGACTCCCGGGGCAGAGAGGCCAGGAAGAGGCGTGGGTCCCCAAACACCAGCCTCATCACAGGGTTGGAGGAGACCCGCAAGTCAGCCCGGACGAAGGCGTTCACCTCCTTCAGCCGCCTGTCCAGGTGCTAGAGACGGGATGGGACGGGAGAGAGAGGGGGAAGAAAGGGTCTCATTTAGATCATGTTTCTGTTATTCAGGGCAGTGTTCATTAAACACTAAACAGAAGAAAACACTACCTAGACTTGTCCAATAAGAAAACGCAAAATGTTTTTCTTTTAAAACTTTTTCCGTTGCGTGCTCTAACAAACACGACAGTTATAGATGGACCACTGAAAGAAAACAAATATTGTTGACTGTATTAAAAAGGTACTAAAGTCATTCATTCATCTAGAGATGATGAACTGAGTCAAATGGTGACTGATGAAATTAGTTGGTACCTTCAGCTGAGGTATGATGATGTCACTGCTGACGGTGGTCTCCCAGCCGTTTCGGGCCTCCTTGGTAGAGAGCAGGTTGTCATAGGGAACAGGCCCTGGAGAGAGAAGCAGAGTAGCTTTCAGCGTCTGATATCAATCACAGACAATGATTCAATAACAATAATGGTACATTTTTAGAAATGCTTTCACTTTAAACTACCTTCACCTTAACGCACAGTCTAAGACCTTTCACCTCTCTAAAGAATGTACATATGATTCTAAAACTTTAATAAAGGGATGGCTAATTTAAATAGCACCGTTAGCATGCTTAGTTGGCTAATAATCAGACAGTATTAGTGGCCTAAGGCGATGCTTGTTTTTAGTGATTGTAAACCTATTGAGGACACGGAGGTGTTTCTGGTCCCTTACACTGGCCAGGCTGGTGGGGCTCCAGAAGGCTGCTGATGACCAGGTGGACGGTGTTGACCGTGTCGTCAGACCCCTTCCCCAGCGACCTGGTCACCTGATCCATGTCTTTCAACAGGTGGGCCCACAGGAACGCACCGGGGTCGGGCACTGGGGGCTTGACGATGGCACCGATGACCTACAGAGAAAAAAAAGAGGGGGAGGGTAGAGTGAGTGAGAGGGGGTGAAAGAGAGCGAGAGTGAGCAGAGAGAGCAAGAGACAGAGAGAGAGAGAGAAAAAGAGGGAGATCAAGAGACTCCGTTGAGGCAAGTGTCCTTGAAGAGATGTAACGGTCACCACTGGACAACAGTCACACCAATAACCCCATCCATCCATGTACAGCAGTTACTTCTAGTGCAGTGGTTTTCAACCTCCTCAGACATTTCACACTTTAGTTGTGGCCCTGAACTAACTCTAATTAACCTTATAAAAAAAATATATATATGTATACCTTTATTTAACTAGGCAAGTCAGTTAAGAACAAATTCTTATTTACAATGACTGCCTAACCCGGCCAAACCCATGACCCTGTGCCAATTGTGCACACGCACAGATGTGATACAGCCTGGATTCGAACCAGGGACTAGTGAAGCTTCTTGCACTGAGATGCAGTACCTTAGACCGCTGCGCCACTAGGGAGCCCTAAAAGCTTGATGATTCGTTGATCAGTTGAATCAGGTGTGTTAGCTCTGGAATAGTTTCAACACATGGAATGGCTGTGTGTTCACCAGGAGACGTATGAAAAACCCTGCTCTAGTGTACTTACCTGGGGGTGACTGCTGGCCCCTAGCAGCATGGCCAGGTGTGTGATCAGGCGCAGCAGGTTAAAGGGCACTGGGGACATGTTCTTGGTGTCCTGCATGTCCAGGTTGTCTCTCCGTCTGGGCTCTCCCAGGATGTGGCCGGTCTGGGTGCGGTCACCCCTGTGAAGAGGGGGAAAAACAACTTTTGTTTTTTCTCCATTCTCCAGTGCTGTCATGATACCAGACCTGGGTTCAAATAGTAAGAGCCTGCTTGGATGTCCAGATGGGCGGGGTTTGTACTTTGGGGGCTATTCCATTGGTTCCATTGTGCCAGGTCAGCTCAATCAAGCACAGCTAAACAATTTGAAATAAAATAAAATACTGTTTGAACCGAAGTCTGCACAGTTCAGCACCTGCTCAAGCCATTATCAACTGTCTTATAGAAATTCCATTAAAATCCCACTCACTGAATCTGAACGGCTTGGAAGCCAGGGACAGCTATGTGGTTGTCCCCTCCAATCTCAAGGCCACAGTCCAGGCAGCGACTCCTCTCCATGGGCTGGCCACACTGTGGTTAGAGGAGTCAGACAGAGGGGTAGGAGAGAGAGAGATTCTGAGAAACAGTACTTAAACTGAAAGTTAGGGCCAAAGATAAGATAATTCAGAATAAACTCAAATGTTACGTACCTCACCGATGGTGCACGGGTGATTGTTGGGACAAACTGTGGAAGAGCAGAAGAAAAGCTTGACAACTTCACATTTTAGACAGTTAAATCTGCTAAATCTTTCAAAATTCACACATCCTTTGTTGTGGCCGTTACTATACTTACAGTACCACTGCAGCTGCCCCATAGCTTTGTGAGCCACTGCTAGCATGTCCTCTGGCATGGTGGGGAGGAAGGCTCTCTATAGACACACAGGAACAAACATCAACGTTAGCTGGACTATACGTGAACAGAACGGGGTACTAGGAACCACCCTGGAGATAAGTCACTGGCTTTAATGTGTTGAACACTGTTGTTTTACATGGACTGTATTGACTGATTCGGTGGATATGCCTTTTAAAGTATTTCAATAATTAACCAACCAACCATTTTCAGACTACAGGGCAAAGCCAAACCATACTGCGCTGGCATTGATATTTATTTTCACAGGTGACCTTTTCAGCACGATTCTACTAAATGTTGAATGCATGCCAGGCCAGCCCAGTACAGCGTGGCTCGGCTCAGTAGTGTGAAAAGGGTTTAGCCTGGATTCCTTCCAGACCAGGTGTGGAGGGCCGTGTGTAAGCGGTTTTGTTATTTCCTTTCTATTCATGTCAATTGAAGACCTAGGCAATCAGGTGAGGGGAGTCCTTAACTAGTCCTTACCCTAGGGGCCATGGTCAAAACTAAAGTAGTGCACTAAATAGGGAACAGTGTTCCATTTGGCATGCAGCTACAGTGTTCCCACCTGCATTTTGGCAGGCAGTAGGGCCAGCTGCTGGAGGGGCGTCAGTAGACCCTGGTTCCCACAGAGCAGCACTGCAGCCAGGTGGACGCTCAGCTCCACCACCACACACTGGGCCCCAGAGGCCCCGGGACGGACCTCCAGGGGCCCCAGCCGGTTGGCCACCAGGGCCTGGGCGAAGGCCTTCACCTCTGGGCTGACCAACACCTTGGAGGCCTGGATGAACGCCAACAGGGCCTGGCATTGCTGGGGGGATACAGTGTTAGCTTTAGGTGTAAAGGCAGGTGAAGTTTGGAAGCTGAGGAGACTGACAATAATATTCCTTTCTCTTGACATGTGCACTCATTCACTACTTCCTGCAAATCTAAAAGAATTTGATTGGTGGTGACATGAGCTAGTAGGAGTTTCCACCATATGTCTTTCAAATCAGTGAAGGGTAGGATGGAGAGATACCGTGAGGGAAAAAAGTATTTGATCCCCTGCTGATTTTGTATGTTTGCCCACTGACAAAGAAATGATCAGTCTATAATTTTAATGGTAGGTTTATTTGTACAGTGAGAGACAGAATAACAACAAAAACATCCAGAAAAACGCATGTGAAAAATGTTATAAATGGAATTGCATTTTAATGAGGGAAATAAGTATTTGACCCCCTCTCAATCAGAAAGATTTCTGGCTCCCAGGTGTCTTTTATACAGGTAACGAGCTGAGATTAGGAGCAAACTCTTAAAAGGGAGTGCTCCTAATCTCAGTTTGTTACCTGTATAAAAGACACCTGTCCACAGAAGAATTCAAACAATCAGATTCCAATCTCTCCACCATGGCCAAGACCAAAGAGCTCTCCAAGGATGTCAGGGACAAGATTGTAGACCTATACAAGGCTGGAATGGGCTACAAGACCATCGCCAGGCAGCTTGGTGAGAAGGTGACAACAGTTGGTGAGATTATTCGCAAATGGAAGAAACACAAAAGAACTGTCAATCTCCCTCGGCCTGGGGCTCCATGCAAGATCTCACCTCGTGGAGTTGCAATGATCATGAGAACGGTGAGGAATCAGCCCAGAACTACACGGGAGGATCTTGTCAATGATCTCAAGCTAGCTGGGACCATAGTCACAAAGAAAACAATTGGCAACACACTATGCCGTGAAGGACTGAAATCCTGCAGCGCCCGCAAGGTCCCCTGCTCAAGAAAGCACATATACATGCCCGTCTGAAGATTGCCAATGAACATCTGAATGATTCAGACGACATCTGGGTGAAAGTGTTGTGGTTAGATGAGACCAAAATGGAGCTCTTTGGCATCAACTCAACTCGCCGTGTTTGGAGGAGGAGGAATGCTGCCTATGACCCCAAAAACACCATGCCTATTATGCTTTGGGGGTGTTTTTCTGCTAAGGGGACAGGACAACTTCACCGCATCAAAGGGACGATAAACGGGGCCATGTACCGTCAAATCTTGGGTGAGAACCTCCTTCCCTCAGCCAGGGCATTGAAAATGGGTCGTGGATGGGTATTCCAGCATGACAATGACCCAAAACACACGGCCAAGGCAATAAAGGAGTGACTCAAGAAGAAGCACATTAAGGTCCTGGAGTGGCCTAGCCAGTCTCCAGACCTTAATCCCATAGAACATCTGTGGAGGGAGCTGAAGGTTCGAGTTGCCAAACGTCAGCCTCGAAACCTTAATGACTTGGAGAAGATCTGCAAAGAGGAGTGGGACAAAATCCCTCCTGAGATGTGTGCTAACCTGGTGGCCAACTGCAAGAAACATCTGACCTCTGTGATTGCCAACAAGGGTTTTGCCACCAAATACTAAGGCATGTTTTGCAGAGGGGTCAAATACTTATTGCAATTCCATTTATAAAAATTTTCACATGCATTTTTCTGGATTTTTTTGTTGTTATTCTGTCTCTCACTGTTCAAATAAACCTACCACTAAAATGATACTGATCATTTCTTTGTCAGTGGGCAAACGTACAAAATTAGCAGGGGATCAAATACTTTTTTCCCTCACTGTAATTGGGACTACGTCACAGTATTTTGTCTTTGTATAAGGACTCTTACCACAGGTTTAGGATGGAAGCTGTCATTGGCTGATCTGTAGAGAGAGGTGACTTCTCTGAACAGGGCCAGGAGCAGGTAGACTGCTTTCTTCTGTGGGGGACATTTACATCCCTGCACACACACACACACACACACACACAAAACACAGCAGCGTTTTTTCCCCCCCAATATCAAATCATTTATTGGTAACAATTAAGTACCTTACTATGATTGTTTTTAATTAAAATTGTCAAAAAGAAACAATAGCTTCTTAACAAAGAGCAATTTCTCAAGCAATAATTTTTCTAGGACTGCCTGGGAGTGGTCTGAGTGGGGATGGAAAAACTGAAAACTTGCTGTTATTGGCAGAGATTTGGAACTTTCTTATTGGTCTATTAACTAATTTACTGCACGGTGACCTCACCATGGGAAGGTCAAAACTCCATCCCACCAAAACAGGCTGAAAAACAGCTCTCACACTAATAGGGCCTTATCATCACTTTTACAGTATTATTCCAACCTCAGTGTGTAAATATACATATAACACAGAAGAAATCATGTTTTGACTGCACTGGGCCTTTAACATACAAATGAACAAGCAAAATCAAATCACAAGATTATGCAAAATGTTCTGCAGGTGTTTCAGTTATGAAGTAAAGTAGAACTACAACAATACCTCACAAGCGTTGTCCAATCCCTCGATTTTGCCTTCCATCATTGCCTTGGCAACAGCATCTCGGATCGTCTTGTAATCTTCTCCACACACAAGATATTGGTCTATCTGTCTGCCATCTTCATTCTAAAGAACCACAGAAGAGAGCTAATGTGGTTAAAATGGTATGAAATATGTTTTATATCATCACATCAATACAGGAATACTTAGTTAAAAAACTAATCTATAAAGAAAATTGCTACAGTCCAAAAATGCTAGCCATGAGATTCTATATATTAAATACCCATTTAACAAATACAAACTTAAAAACATTTTGGATGAAATAAGAGCACTGTAAGCTAAAAGGTTGACTATCCCTGTACACCTTCCAGCTTGGTACTGACATCTTACTGTTCCATACATTACTCTCCTATAAAGACAAAATGGCAACCATTACCTGCTGCAGAACTTCAGCAGGGAACAACCACCGGATGTCAGCCACCTTCAGGAGTTTCTGAACAAACCCCACGCCACGCTGGCTGCAGATCTTACGGATGAGGTAGACCCGGTACCAGTCGTTCCCGCTGCGTCTACACAGTTCTACCACGCTGGTCAGGAAGGCTGCAACGCCGTTAGGAGACTCCTCCTGCGATCCTATTGGACCATAATGGGAGAGGGAAGCGTCACATGAACACATACGATTGATTGAGAGGAGGACAAGGATAATTAGGCAAACGTATACTAAAATGATTTTAAAATAAATAGACAGGTTTTATAGTCACATACACCGGGTAGGTGAAGTTAAATATGTTGTTTTACAGGGCCAGCCATAGTAGTATGGCACCCCTGGAGCAAATTAAGGTTAAGTGCCTTGCTCAAGAGCACATCGACAGATTTTCCACCTTGTCGGCTTGGGTATTCAAACCAGCAACCTTTCGGTTACTGACCCAACAATCTAACCGCTAGGCTACCTGCCGTCCTACTGTATTAATTAAATAATTGAATAGTCTATCAAATCAATCATATATATTGTACGACAGTTGACCTACACCAGCAAGTATCATTTTAAAAACACAAAAGGTCATGTTCAACAGGAACAAATTGGAAGAAAAAAACGTTATTAATTGGAGTGATACTGGAAGACTACTTGAAATGACCCAATGCTAGTTGTACCCTACTGAACAGGATCCAGGATGACGTGCGTACCTGTGGCAGCAGCAGACAGCATGTGGACCAGCAGGTGTGCAGCCCTGTCCAGCCCCATGCGCACCCTGGCCACCTGCTGCAGGTACTCTACGGTGGCTGCGTGGCTGGCATCCAACTGCAGGAAGTCCCCCAGGAAGACCCTCTCATCCTGCAGGCAGGCCTGCTGCTCCGCCGCAGTGTGGCACTGCATCCGCTCAAACATGGAATCCTGGGATGGAGAGGAGGGTGTGACGATGATGTCACTGAAAAAGCACGTCACTGAAAGATGCTACATGTAGAATGTGTCACCCATGTAGAAGCTTGGTGAACTGCAACTACACTTAGGCTCAATATAAACAATTCCCTCCCCTACCCCGCATCCCATTTCCCCGCAACACGGTGGAGAGGTTAGTGCCATCTGACTTCCCAAGGACCCTTGATAGCAAAGACTATTTTACTTTCAGTTACGTCCATCAACTTCAAAACAGCCGTAAAAACAATATGTTTGGTAATTGAAACCATATTTCAGTGATTTAGATGGTACACTATTCAGTGCTTGTTTTATCACATATACTGAAATTGAGTGTGGAATTTTAGTAACCAGGAAATGACAAAGCGATTTCTACGCTTGCCCCAGTCTGCCGTTGTTCGCTGTGCTCGATGAGGAGATGACCACGCCTTTTAGTGGCGTAGATGTAAGAGGGAGGGTGCAGTTTTCCCATCTGGCTTTTGTTGTCAAATAGCAAGTCTGCATTGTAGAATGCGATTTTGTATTGGCCCAAAATATTTTTTGGTTTGAAACATGATCATTTCACTATTACTGCAGATAGAATATTATGGAAATTTTCTGAAATTACAATGCAAAAATTCTATATGTAGCTGCTTGAAATAGCATTATTAACTGAAATAGCACGCCTCACTGAAATAGCACGTAGCCATTGACATAGCTAAATCCACAGCAGTAAAGACTGAGTTTAAAACATGACACTATATGGCCATATGTACACCTACCCGCAGACAGATGATTCAATGGGCCATATGTACACCTACCTCCAGACAGATGACTAAATGGGCCATATGTACACCTACCTCCAGACAGATGATTCAATGGGCCATATGTACACCTACCTCCAGACAGATGATTAAATGGGCCATATGTACACCTACCCGCAGACAGATGATTCAATGGGCCATATGTACACCTACCTCCAGACAGATGATTCATTGGGCCATATGTACACCTACCTCCAGACAGATGATTCAATGGGCCATATGTACACCTACCTCCAGACAGATGATTCAATGGGCCATATGTACACCTACCTCCAGACAGTTGATATACAGAGAATACAGTTCATTCTTGTCTGATTCCTCCAAGATGTTGCTCTGTTCAACTGCCGTCAGGTGCTGCTGCAGGTAGCCTTTCACGTCATCAAAGCTTCAAAAACAAACATGATTTTAATCAAACAGTGAGAGGCATTTGAAAAATGTTGTTTTACTTAAAATCATGAATGAAAGAGTAGTCTAGCAGTAGTCATCACATAATCACCTGTATTTGAGCAGGAGTTTGAGAACAACCGACCGAACGACTGGGTTTTTGTCAACAGAGTCGTCAAAGGGAGAGAGGGCCTTGGTCAGAATCTGACGATGAGCTGGCAAAGAGGAAGAGGATTGTGTGGACAACCACACACACAGCAAGACAAACACACACCGCCCAGACCCCCATCTCCACCCACTCACCACCTCTGATGATGGGCACAGAGTGGACCTCCACCATGAGGAAGGAGAGCAGGTGGTGGATGATGGCCCTGCAGGGGGGAGAGTTGTCCTTGAAGCACACTGTTGAGACCAGGTCTATGAAGAAGGCGTTGCACTGCTTCCTGAAGCGGGCATTCTGATTGATGAGAACTCTGTATAATAACATGATTGACACAATCGTGACTAACAATGCAATGCACCCACACATACTGTATGTTAATTATTCAATTCTG
Organism: Brachymystax lenok tsinlingensis; assembly: GCA_030435695.1. NCBI lineage: Eukaryota > Metazoa > Chordata > Actinopteri > Salmoniformes > Salmonidae > Brachymystax > Brachymystax lenok. The sequence goes on from CM059791.1 coordinate 107,238,770, forward strand.
TTACAGTATTGATGGGTTCTGACTCTAAACTTGAAATAGTGTTAATTATCAGGTATCCTATTGAAATATTGAGTGCCATAGTCTGGTTTCTACAACAGAAGTTAATGGGTAACTGTAGGAGGAATGTATATGGTGGAGGCAATGGAGTTTGGAATGTATTGAGTAAATGGAAGGCAATCACATGTTTGCAGGAGGGTGGAGAGATGTGGTTTAGTGAGGAAGGGGGTCGAGGTCAGGTGAGGTCACATTAAGGGAGAAGGAACAGTTTATGCATCACATAACTTTCTGCCTAGCAATAAAGAGAAAGAGGAGACTCCACCCAAACTGGGGTATATATATATACACATACACACTACCACTGGTGGAAATATGTCTTTGTCTTATGCAGCCTCCAGAGCTAGACACTAGTTATACACTATAATGACCCAGTGGGTGAATAAACTTGGTTTGAGCTTTACTAATCGTCCATGAGTTTTTACAAGGTTCATTTAGAACCTAACAGTATGAAAGCAGTTAAAACTGGAGAGCCTAAAATGCATACACAAGAACGGTATTGCGTAATTAATGAATTGCAGTGAAATTTATGAATGAATAAGTGAATGGCAGTGGAATTAGTGAATGGCAGTGAAATTAAAGAATGAATTGCTTAATCAACAACAAAACATTAAAATAGGATTAAATCACAATAAAGTCAGAGTTATTTCCATGAGGTTATCTTCTTTAGATAACAAACAGACCCATCAGTATGTCTAATAACCTTAGTTATGTACTAAGCAACATGAGAGGGTCCGCCCTCACCTTATGTCTTCAGAGGGCCTGAGAGCGAAGTCGTCTGGCACAGTCTGCATGCAGAGAGGACAGAACATCTGGCCTGGGACCAGCCACTGTCTGATGCAGGCCAGGCAGTAGATGTGGTCACACGGCAGGCTCAGTGGGTCATGGGGGTCGCTCATACACACAGGGCACGGCTGGAGGCCAAACCTAGACGAGATAGAGGTATGCAAGTTAAGCATACAGCATGCAGGGCGCTGAGTCTGTTAAAATTATAGAGCTAGACACTAGTTATACACTATAATGAAGGCCCTGAGTTTTTCTTTGTTATGTGAATGTGACCAGGAAAAACTCCAGGTCCTTGTTTATACCCACTATTAGTAGGGCCCTGAGGTTTTAGTGGTCAGAGTCCAATCATGATCCAGCCATATGCTCCCTTTGTGGTATAATACCAGCCAATCTCTGCTTTGCTGGATCAGGATTCTAATAGAAATATACTTCCAGACAGATGAGAAAGGAAAAGGAATCCGTACCTGAAAATGTGCTCCATTGCTCCGTCTTTGCAGGCTTTCAGTATACCGATCACCGCCTCAAACGGCTTCTTCATTTTCATGTCAGAGTCCTTCTCCAGGATCTTGATGGAACAAAGACAACAAATGCCATTTTGAATGGAAGTTTGACACTGAACAAAAAGATAAACTCAACATGTAAAGTGCTCGTCCTATGTTTCATGAGCTGAAATAAACGATTGCAGACATTTCCCACACGCACAAAATTTTGGGCACAAATTTGTTTGCATCCGTGTTAGTGAGCATTTATCCTTCACCAAGATAATCCATCCACCTGACAGGTGTGGCATATCAAGAAGCTGATTAAACAGCATGATCATTACACAGGTACACCTTGTGCTGGGGACAATAAACCTGCACATTTTAGAGTAGCCTGTTGTCATACAACACAATGGCACGTCTCAAATTTTGAGGGAGCATGCAATTGGCATGCTGACTGCAGGAATGTCCACCAGAGCTGTTGCCAGAAAATGTCATGCTCATTTCTCTACTATAAGCTTCCTCCAACGTTGTTTTGGAGAATTTGGCAGTACATTCAATCGGCCTCACAACTGCAGACCACATATATGGCATCGTGTGGATGAGCGGTTTACTGATGTCATCATTGTGAACAGAGTGCCCCATGGTGGCGGTGGGGTTCTGGTATGGGCAGACATAAGCTACGGACAATGTACACAATTGCATTTTATCGATGGCAATTTGAATGTACAGAGATACTGTGACAAGATTCTGAGGCCCATTTTCGTGCCATTCATCCACCGCCAAGACCTCATGTTTCAGCATGATAATGCACGGCCCCATGTCACAAGGATCTGTACACAATTCCTGAAAGCTGAAAATGTCCCAGTTCGTCCATGGCCTGCATACTCACCAGACATGTCACCCATTGAGCATGTTTGAGATGCTCTGGATGGACGTGTACAACAGCGTGTTCCAGTTCCCGCCAATATCCAGCAACTTTACACAGCCATTGAAGAGGAGTGGGACAACATTCCACAATCAACAGCCTGATCAACTCTATGCGAAGAAGATGTCTCGCTGCATGAGGCAAATGGTGGTCACACCAGATACTGACTGGTTTTCTGATCCCTACATTTTTTTAAGGTATCTGTGATCATATCTGTATTCCCAGTCATGTGAAATCCATAGATTAAATGAATATATTTCAATAGACAGATTTCCTTATGTGAACTGTAACTCAGTAAAATCTTTGAAATTGTTGCATATTGCGTTTATATTTTTGTTCAGTTTATTATTCTGATATTAGCCCAGGTTACCTGTTACAGTGACTAAAATAGACCACTGAAGGGCACCATTTTATTTAACTAGGCAAGTCAGTTAAGAACAAAATCTTATTTACAATGACGGCCTACACCGGCCAAACCCGGGCCAATTGCCCTATGGGACTCCCAATCACAGCCGGTTGTGATACAGCCTGGATTCGAACCAGGTGCTTTAGACCACTGCGCCACTCGGTAGCCCCCCCAACTATACAGTACTACGCATACACTAAAAGGTGGTTTCCCAGACACAGATTAAGCCCAATCCTGGATTTAAATCATTTTTGATAGAGATTCTCAATTGACATCAGCATTCCTATAGATATGACCCCAGACCACACTGACCTGACACAACCCTCTGGTGTGCTCCAAGACCAGAGGCTTCAGCTTCTTCTCCACCGCCTCGATGCCCAGTAACATGTGCTCCACAAACAGAGACAGGGTGACGATGCGGTTCCACCCAGTCCTACAGAACAAACAAGTCACAAAATAAAAAAGTTTTAGCAGCTATCAAATAATACAAAACTGCCCTTCAGATGACTGGACCGCTTTACACTTCTTTTAAATAAAAATGTAATAAAGGGACTTTTGAAGGGACAATGCAACAAACAAAAAACAATAGTTGATAAATAGAGTCAGTTTATATACTGGCCATGTCAATGTCACTGTGTCAACCTTGCCATTCATGATCCTGTCATTGAGATTGAATAGAATCCCTGTTAACTCACTGAACTCTGTGAACCATGGCCATGCTCCTGTCCTTATAGTGTCTCAGACTCTCCTCGGAGCAGACCAGCTCGATGGGAACCTGGAGCCTCTTGACCTGTCTGAGCCAGACCAGCCGCTGGCTGTCCGTGTCCAGAGCCTGGGGCTCCAGGTACTCTACACAGGCCACGGCCGCATACACGTCCAGCACCTGGAGAGTTAACGCATGCTTTGAGGGGTAACGCAGTCTCATGTAGCTAGACATTGCGTTATCACATTTGCTCTGCATCCTGGCAGAGGAGAACATAGATGCCAGGCACACAAGGCTATGTTCAATGCAAAATGACACAATGCAGAGGAATATACTTAAGATATCCTTGTTCTTGGAAATGTTTTATATTAACACAAGTATTTCTGCCAAAACAACAAGCCACACAGCATAAAGGAGTGATATTCCAGCAAGCATCTCCTCTACGCTTGAGCTAATATGCAAATATTAACCTTCCATTTCATTTAACATTGAACTAGTCTGCTATACTAGACTTCAGTGGAGGCTGCTGAGGGGAGGACGACTCATAATGTGTGCTGCTCCTGGTTTTAATTTTAAGATTTTCAGAACCCTCGCGCTCTGCTTGCACTGGCCAAAAGTTAGGACTCCAGTGCAGCTGGTAAAAACATAGTGTTTTCCCAATGCCCCAGCATAGCTCCCAAATAATACTGACCAGTTCATCCCCCTCTCTGGCATGTGTGTTCCCCCGGAGGACCTGGGCCAACAGGGGCTCCATGCTGATCATCCTGGACAGGTTCTGCAGGCGGTTCTTAAACTCATGGTAGGCAGCATGGACCCAGGGCAGCGAGGTCACTTCCTTCTCCATGACGTCATCGTGACGCAGCCGCAACTCGTTCACACAACAGGTCAAGGCACCGCAAAGGAGCTGGATGGTTGGTTAGGATGTATGGATGCGTACACACACAGACACACACAAACTAATAATTAACACCTTGAAATAACAATTAAATTAATCTTTATCTAGCCAGGACTGTCCAGTCAGAAACAGACATCACTGTTTTCCAATGATTGCTGGGATCCATAAAAACACACTAATGGCATCATTATATATATATATATATATATATATATATATATATAAAAAACAGACTGAGATCTGGATCTCTTTTACGGCTGTGCCCTGTGTAAACATGTTGACATGTACAGTTCTAGGCATACAGACAAGAACATTTCAAAACATACAAATCAAAGACACAATTCAACAGAAACAATCACAGACAACATCATATTGATCCTCCATAACATTTTTGAAATGGGCAAGGGACACCAGAGTGTCTAACTTGTGGTGGTTAGAGCGTTGTAACCGGAGGGTTGCAAGTTCGAATCCCCGAGCTGACAAGGTAAAAATCTGTCGTTCAGCCCCTGAACAAGGCCGTTAACCCACTGTTCCCCGGGCGCCGAAGGCGTGGATGTCGATTAAGGCAGCCCCCCGCACCTCTCTGATTCAGAGGGGTTGGGTTAAATGCGGAAGACACATTTCAGTTGTACAACTGACTAATAATGGTGACTTTGACTTTTGAAGTTGGATCTGCAGTTTGTTCCATTAATAAGGTGCAAAGGAACTGAAGGCAGTCCTTCCCAACTCTGTGGAGACCGCAGGAGTCTAATGTAATCCACATCTGTGATCTGGTTTTAAAAAATTAGTATATCTAGTGGAAATTAATGATGATATATATATATATGGAGGTAGTTGAAAGTAAAAGAAGGAAATTCATTACCTGCAGATCCTCCTGACAGGACACATTCATGGTCATGGAGATGAAATCCTGCAGGTACCTGTGGAAGAACTCAGCCTGCATCTCCGTGTCTGCCCCTGAGATGTAGCGGCCCAGTGGGGTCTTCCTAAAGAACTCCTCAAACTGGCCCTGAGTGTGACCTGAACATCCCAGAGGGAAACACCATAACTAGGTTAAATGAAGAGAAGATAAAATCATTCCTAGATAGACTTAGTACTGAAGAATTATGGAACACAACATTTAGACTACAAACAGGGACGTAGCAGTAAAACAATGCTGAACGTTGGTCCAAATGATGAACGCTAAAATGGCGTAATGGCTACATAATACACTATTCACTAAATAAATTAACGATCCTCCAATACAACCCCTGGTTACAACAAATAACAGGGTTCCCCAACTGGAGGCACGAAAGTTCTGATAAAAGAAAAAAATCGAATACTTTTTTATTTTCATTGTTGGACATAAGACTGTAAAAACAGCAGGAAATCAGCTCCAAGTGATTTGAATTTAAGAAATCTTTTCCAAAGTATTCCCAATCATAACAGAGAGACACGTGATCATATACACATGTAAGCAAGGCTTGAAATGATTATGTTTTAGTCAAATATATCTGTTTGGGCTTCTTGCAGTCTACAAATGTATTTGTAATTATGTTCTGCCCCCCCACCATACACTAAAAAAAAATAAAAAAAATAAAAGGCCCCTCGGCTGAATCTAGTTGATGATCCCTGACATACAAGTTAGACGTACGAGGTATTGTCATAACCCACTACCTTCATGCTGGAGAGCATGGACCCAGAGTTCATCCAGGTAGTCCCTGATCCTCCAGCTGAAGGGCATGATGCAGCCAATGTTCTTGTCCAGCCCAATGTAGTTCTGGACCAGGATGGTCTTTGACTCTGAACTGGGACAGGGAGGGAGGGGTTAATATAGAGTGGAAAGAGAGAGGGAGTTGTTGATTCACTGACATTCTAGAATCAGAGCTGACAGAAGACAGCATCTCTAGTCTAGAACACAGAAATATAATTACTAGAAGAGACAAAGCCCCGCAGACCACGGTAATGACTGGAATACTCAATATGGCCGCCGGTCCACCCATTGCAGAACAACAACTTGATTAGAAATGGCTGTTCTTGTCATTCTATTTCTATTCTCTCTAGACCAACAACATAACCATTGCTGTGACAGTACAGTACTTACTTGCGGTCCAGTCTTGTGTAGGGAACCTCGAGTAGTTTGTCGTTCCCAAAGATGTCCAACCAGAGTTTCTTGACCGCCTCTCCAGAGTTGGAGTCCAGCAGAATGTCCAGGTTGCGGTCACGGTCGATGACAGAGACCAGCTGGGCCAAGAAGGGAATAACCACCGCCTGCACCCTCTTCCATAGGGTGTGTCTGGTACAAAAAGGGAGAAAAACAGTTTAGTAGAGCCGTTTATGGACAATATGGTGCAATTCAAAATGTATGGTTATTTGGCCAATCAAAAATATCTTAGGTCCCTTAAAGAGTTATATTTTTTTAACTATCTTTAAGGTCCCTTTGAATTTAACAAACAATGAGGATTTGTACTGGTATAAGACGTTTTGAAATCATAGTGGTCACACACCTGAATGTCCCTCCTTCCTGCAGTGCGTCAATGTTGGACGCCTCCTTGATGACCCAGTTATTTGAGGACAGTTTGAGCGTGTTGTCATCATGGGTCGACAGCAACGAGTGAAGACGTCTCTTCACGGTCCTCAGAAATTCAGCTGTTCATAAACATTCATAGTCTGAGTTTATCATTAAGAACGGAATGCATGTCAATGATGACCCATTGTTGTGCTGTATCCATGCAAGCCCGGGTATGGTAATGCCAGAGAAGTATGGAGTTCGCTTGTTGAGTCTCTCAATTTTCAAACTTCTCCGGCGCTAGCACGCACTACTGCTTAGATATAGCACGCCAATGGGTAAACAGTTATTAAGAATTGGCCTAAACAGCAATAATAATAGATTCATTTTATATAGCGCTTATTACAACAAGAATCTCCAAGTTGCTTTAAAAAATGAAAAATAAACAATTAGTACTAGTTATCCTACCTCTGATTTGTTGGTTGTCAGTCAGGAGTGTGAGCAGGATCTCCACTCTCCTGGTGCTACGGACTCCGCCCTCCAGCTGGTCTCTGAGCATGCCCACGGCGCTCTGCACACAGCTACGTACCAGCGCCGTGGTGTCCACAACACTCCCCCAGCTCTGCAGTAGGAACATGGTCAAAGACAAATGAAACATGAGGAAGGTGTTCTAAAACAACATGGTTTATGTACAGTAAAACAACATGGTTTATGTACAGTAAAACAACATGGTTTATGTACAGTAAAACAACATGGTTTATGTACACATGATATTTAGATGGTGCTACAAATAGTTTCTATTTTTGCATTGTAATTTCAGAAAATGTCCATAATATATCTGCAGCTAATATTGGAATGATAGTGTTTTACAGTATTACTGTAAAACACTACAAGAGGAAAATACTTTTATAAAGAGGAAGTCCAACACACAGAATGCCAAAACAATATTGTAGCAAATAATAACACCTAAATATTAAAATGTTAAAGTCTAACATCAAAAAGTGCATCCTCTTTTAAAGCATTAGATTGTATCTCAGTTTATAAGGCTAAATAGTGTAGACCTGTCATATAGGACCTTTCAACCAAAAATATGATGATTTCTCAATTTCAGTGCTTGTTTTCTCACAAAACTGAAATTGAGTGTGGAACTTTAGCAACCAGGAAATTACATTTGCGATTTGCACTAAATAACACAGCCACGAAGTCAGAACGGCAATCCCATTTTGACAACGGATGCCCCTCTGGCGAGGCAAATATCACAGCCAATCACAACACTGGCGGGTAAGTAATACTGTAAAACTCACTGTTTGGTCTTCATGTTCCAATTCCTGTTGCTCTGTCTCAGTGTACATGTCATCTACCTCCATAGCTGTGCATAAACATAGAAGACTCTTAACTATGTCAACAGGTAATTTCTTTCTGAAGTAGTGTATCAGTACGAAGGCATTTTGTCATTATCATCATTCGTCATTCACCTTCAGGCTCATCCTTTTTCTCCTCAAACAGTTGACTGATGGTAAGGTTTCTCAAGGCTTTGATATCTGACACAATATCTTTCGATCTTCTGAGGTCATCAATATGAACCGACCTCCAGGGGTCTATTTGGGATTTTAAAAAAATGATAACTTCATAAACATTTTTTTTACAAAAGTTTTCAATCTCTGGTTATCTTTTGTGTACATATCCCATTTCAATATGTTCTAAAGCTGTAAAATGTTTGAACCAATGATAACCTCACCTCCATGAAATCCGACATAGGATGTCCCTCCTTCCATTCTTGGCAGTTTAGTAATGAAGTAGACGAAGACCTTGCCTCCCATCTCCTCTTGTCTTGATTTGTTGATTTCATTGATGGCAGAATATCTGAAATGAATTAGATATAATCAGATTTAGTTTAAAAAAAATGTATTTATCAAATTACATGTATTCCAGACTTCACTTACTTGGCGGAGGCAATGAGATTGGCACTGTGCGATGCTTCATCAAAATCTGACTGAATTATCAGTATTTTGCTGCCAGATGTATTCTCTCTCCCATTTCCAGACGTGAGGAAATGACTAAGAAGAGAGCAATGTTTTTAACCTGACCAAAAGGTTTCAACTCAACGGCTAATGGACAATCAATAAAGCATGATGAGGATGAACTAAAACGTGTCAAACCTGATCTTCTTGAGGAAAGAGCACTCAGTGTCAAACTGCTGAAGAGAGAGAAGCTCGACATTGTTCACGACCTCTTCCAGTGGTCCAACATCTGATGCTGTTAAAAGTCTGGAAAAGGTAGTCACCTTGGAAAGTAAAAAAAATTATATAAACAAACGTTTAATAAGAGTTATATAATGTCATATCCCAAAGTTCCCAGGGTTTTCAGAAATCCTGGTTGGAGAATTCCCTCCTGATTATGGGAATCTCCCAATTAAGATTTTTGAAAAACCTACAAATCTTTTGACTGTTTTTGGAATATTGAAAGCCCACATTTGATTGTGGAATAAAAAAAATATATATATAACAAACTGTTACCTCTGTGAAGGAGGAATGGCACTGCTCGTCCTGTTGAGTGTGAGAGAAGATGAAGTCGGCCAAAGAGCTGTGCTTCTGGTCCTCAAAGTAGATCCTGGCCAGATGTTCACTCTCCACCCTGGGGAGACCAGTGCAGTCCAGCCGAACTACCGAGTCTGGAGTGGCACAGTTCAGAAGGATCAGTTTGGCCTCGTCTAGGACTCTTCTTTGGGGGTCGGAAATGTCTGTCTCACCCCTTTGTTTCTCTGTCATTTGGAGGACCACCGAAGCACACGTGTCGGAATGGTAGCCAATGAAAACATCAGGAGGTAGGTACTTGTATGTCTGGGGGGCCATGGAGTGTTGGTTATTGAGGGCCACAAACTGCCCAACCCATTTCTCCAACTCCCCAACAACTGCTCTTTGTTCCTCCTTGAGAACTGTATGGATGTCCAGATAGTGCTTCTCAAGCCTGTTGATGAGAGGGATTGGAAACTGTTTGTAGACCACCTCTTTCTCCTCAATGACAATGAGCCTGAAGTCTTTGTGTACTCTGCATTTGACACGATGTGTCCCCAGTCCCAGGTCAACGTACTTCTGTCCTCCCAAGCAGACGTAGTACTGGTTCAGAGCATCGTAGAGACTTTCGTATAGGTTCTGCAAGTTCAGGAGCACGACGGTTCGACCGGTTTCCATGCAGATCTTGACTCGGTTGATGTTGCGGCAGATCTGGGTGTACTCTTGGTCCTTGGGGAAGCTAGACCCAAAGATAATCTCTGGCTGGCAGCTCTCGGAGAAGAAAGTCTGCTGCAAGATCTGTAGTGCTGCATAGTTCTTGGTCAGAACCAGCAAGTAGCGGCACTCGTCCTCCTGGCCAATCGCAGAAATGTTTTGTCTGACAAGATCGATGGTGCTGATGCTCTTCAGATTCAGGTTGATCTGTATCTTCTGGAGCCTTTGGGTGAAGACTGTGACTGCATCTACGTCGTCCCTGCCACTGAAGTTCCTGAGGACTGCCTCCACAATCTTCTCTGCACTAGGCCTCTGTTCGGAAGCCTTGGTCACTGCGAAAACCATCTTGATCAAGCTGTAGTAGTCACGCAAACCAAAGAAACCTTTCCCCTGTTTACGGCAGATGTTTAGGTAAGCCCTGGCAAAGGGTTGGAAGAAATCCCTGACCTTCTCCAAAATCATTGTGTCAGACGAGCATATGCCTTTAGCGCTCTCAATCAGCTCTTTCTCATCGGGGTCGCCACGTGAGACGAAAATGCCTCTATTCATCTTCGCAGGATCCAAAGCCCAGTTGGAGATGCCGATGAATCCAACCTTTTTGTGCGGTAGTGGCTCATCATCAATGCATCCCTCTTCTAGCAGAGGATGGAGGGTTTTCAGGGGCATTTTGGGAGAATCCTCAGCCAAGCCAATCTCATCCAGCACCACCACAGATATATACTCCTTCAGGTTCTTCCCCTCCTGGAAGCGACCACATTGCTTGAATGTGTTGATGATGCCCTCCGGTGTGGAGTGAGGGCTGCACTGGAAGGACACCAGGTGAATCTGTTTCAGCCTTTTGTAGAGGTCAGAGTGTGCGGCTTGGCCCTGCATGGCGTCTGCCACCAAGGTTTTAGACAGAGATTTTGAACTCCCAGGTTTCCCCACCAAAAACAGGGGGATTCTCAGCTCTATACAGACCACCATCATGAAGACATTCTCTTTCAGAGCGTTGTTTCGTGCAATAGTTTCCCCCAAGGGCACTCCGCTCAGAAGGAGATCCTGCATGAGGGAGATCTCCTGCATTACTTTGAATGGGGAGTAGGTTTCAGTGAGGTATTTGCAGATTCTCTGTCTGTACTTGTCCTTGTTTTCCAAGCAGGCGTGGTAGCATACTCCCAGAGCCATCACTACAGACCACAAGACTGGGTCTCTTGCTTCTGGCTCCCTCTGGTTCCTCTCACTCCTCTCTGCGTTTTGATTTCGCTGATACTGATTTAGCTCAGCAAGCAGCATCGCATGGTTTTTGTAGAACCACACAAAGGCTTGCATGCAACGTTCCACATCCCTCAGACTTACGAAGCTACATTCATCTTTCCTTGTCCGCATGTACCTCTGCGAAGCAGACAGGACATCCGCGATCATCCTGGTGTATACTATGTCGATCGTGTTGGTCTCAACCACCCTCTGGACGATCTGTTGGATGTACATTTTTTCAGTGTGATCATTGAGCTGGCCAAAGTCCCACACCAGAGGAATCATGCTGGGGGGCAAGGCCTGGACTCTGTACACCAACTGGCGGAGAGGGATGGAGCCCAGCTTCTCATCAGTTTCTTCAGCTCGGACTCGATATCCCAGTCCAGCAGACTCCAACCTCTGAATCATCTCGTCAGTGTGTTTTCTGTAAGGGTTGCATGCGGCGATGATCTGCAAGCCACAATGGGGCACCAAACACTCTCCCTCCACTGTATTATCACAGAGGACTTCCTTGATACTGCTGATGGCTTCCGTGGTGTTGGCTTCATCAAAGAAGAGGACAGAGTCAAAGCCGTAGTCTTGTTTGTTAGTGAACGCAATGGCTTCTGCTTCACGGATTTTGGTGTAGATCATGTCTGAGCTGGTTCCACCATGAACTTTGACTAGCTTCATGTTCTCCGTGGCCACTCCGCTCCTCCTAAGCTCACATAGGAATTTAATGAGCCTCGTCTTCCCACAGCCTGTCTCCCCCATGATGATGACTGGGATGCCACACCTGAACCGCATGTGGATGGCCAGCATCTTCAGTATATTGTCAGTGGTGAGCTCATACGTTTCGTCAGGATCAAGAGGCCACTGGATTCCCAAGACGTTGCAAAGGCGTTCAATCTTCTCCCCTCTGGGCAGTTGGTCAAAGTCGATATTGAAAGGGACTCTCTGTAGCTTTAGACCCTCGTACAGCTCTCTGGTCATGATGTCTCTTTTGATCACCCTTCTTGTGGATGGATCGATGGCGTCAACAGAGTTCTGTTCGTTGGGCTGAAGATGGAAGCCAATGAAGGTCATGGACACATGGTCATCGTTGAAGAAGATGTACGGATGTGGTTCTGACTCCCATCTCTTCCTGATCCGGAAGGGTGCCAAGTCTTCGTCGCTGACCCCAGTCAGGTCCATTTGCTGCCTCCCGGGGCTCTGGTCAGAGATGCTGAGGGACGGTGTGGCAAAGTCCTTGGCCATCATAATCATGAAGTCCACCACAAAGTTCTTGAATCCCTGGAGGGTGTCCCCGGTGAAAGAGGCATCACAAAAGACTGACGTCTCGCAGTCTCGTAGTTGAAGGTTTAGGAACCATGCGAAATTCCTTAACTCGGCCCACGATGGGTCTATTATGCCACAGAACATAAAGAGCATCTGTAGACATTCTACATAGGTGCCTTCCACCCCATTGTACATGAAGGTGTCCAGGTCGAGTTGATTATGGAAACGTGTCAGATACTGGTAGGGTCGTTGGTAGGCTTCACTTCTGAACTCTTCGTCATCCATGAATGGGTCATCAAGCTTTACAAAGGAGGGGTCCTCCCGCACCCTCATTTCCAGATCTAGAACCTCTTTTGGTGGGCGGCAGAAGACATTTGGGAAAAAATCCAGGAATGTGGAGTTGGCACTTGCATTCTGTAAAGAAATAAAGTGTGAGAGGAACGAAAGTGTGAGTTTGCTTTTTCTCTTATCACAATCAAAATGTATGGAACTTAACACCAAGAGACTAAATATTTACCGTTCTTGGGCCATTTCTGGGCAAGTTTACTGTTGACTGTAGGATCTCAATGACATAAAGCTGCTTGTTGGTGCATTTCCACATCCTTCCCTCAGAATCCATCAAATATCCCAAGACCAACAGTTTAAAGAGAAACTCATAGAGGCCTTTCCGCACCTGTTGATAAAACATTTTTTTTTTAAGAATTTCATCAAAATATCACAAAACAAATCTACATGGTTAAACATTCTATCAAAAATAGTTTAACTATCACTAAACAAATAATAATGCCCAATAGGCTACAGTATATTTACAGAAGATGTGACATCGAAGTGGAAGATGGTGAGCTCTTTCGACTTGGGGGTATTCAGCAGAGACTGAAGAATAACATTCTCATCAACCCTTGGCTCGATCAAGCGGATGCATTTCAGCAGTGAAGGCATCTTGGTGGAGTGTTTCAGTTTTTCATACAGCCTCTTAATGTAAAGGGACTTACCTGAAAGTGTGAAGAACATGTCATAATTTTGAGCATAAATCCAGCAGATAAGTAGGATATATCAAACCACCAATTCAATGATCAACACAGAAGTATAAATAAACTGAAAGTCAAATATACTCACCAACTCCAGCTCTACTGGACGACACAACTCCAACAAACAGTCCGTCCTTGAACACACTAGCAGCACTGATCTGATCTGACGGGACCGTGTAGTGGTTGTTGAGGTATCTCTGGATACTGCTCAGGGGTTCCTGGGGCACCATGTGTAGCCTGTACTGGCTGAAGGCCGAGGGAAGGTAGGCATGCTCTCTGTCCGAGCTGCAGATGATCACGAGCCGGTAGTCCTTCCTGCGCTGCATTTTAATTCGCTGGAAAAAGCTCTCCACCTTGGAGCTGACTTCGTAGCTCAGCTGATCGCCGTAGAGCATGGTGTAAATCTTCTCTCCTCTGTAGCCGGCAGTGAGGCAGCGTCTGAGGAACAGCTCCACCTGCTCGTAAGGCGTGGAGGAGCTGCACAGTAGGACCTCGTCGTATGTGGGCAGCGGCTCGTGTTTACTGCTCATGTAAATGGAGATGCAAGACGTCAGGATCTCGTCGTGTGGGGAAACTATGAGGTTTGGACTACCGATAGCCAGGCCCTTGGGCATAAATCTTTCAATGCTTTTGTATTTCTTCTCATCAGTCATGTCTCCTTCATTCTCATCACCTATGTTGGCCAGAATTTCTAGCAGTCTTCCAAAGCTTCGGATGTTGAGAGTGTCTGGGAGGAAACACTTCATGTCTCTCATGTAGGCGTTCCACATCAAGTCCAACTTTCCTGAGCCGCTAATATGCTCCACAAGACTTGGAAGATTGTCTGAAGAGAGATTCAACTCTCCAATGAAATGCAGACCTCCCTGTACACCACTCGGCACCTCAACAAAAGTCTGGAAGTCAATGTCCTCATTTTGCACGGGTGGGTTAGTGAGGATCTCGTATTGCAGTGTGTGCCAGGTTTGCCTAAGATCGGAAGCCATGCAGTTGGGTTTGACGAAGGAGAGCATCATGAGAACTTGGTCCTCCAAATTCGACACATTCTGCTGAGTCAGCTTATTGCACAGGTATACGATCTGCTCGGCAGTGTAGTAGTTCAGGTAGTAATTGTTGGATCTCTGTTTGTCCATGAAGTCGTTCCAGTACTTCAGACACTTCTCCATCTTCCTGCACAGCTCGGGAAGCTGCTCCACGATGCTGCCCTCCACCATAATCACACTGACAACGCTGCCAAGGTTGAAGTCCATGATGATGCCGGCGTCTTGGCTGAGGGAACTACAGTTGATGTTGGCCTCCCAGTGTCTGAACAGGGGGTTCCCTGCCATGAACAGGGCAATGAATGCCACAGCTAGCCTCTGGACACTAGCGAAAACCTGAGGAAAAGAACACAAAGTGAATCCTTGTTTTATAACGGCCCATACCAAATGCTCCTCTCTTGAACTATATGACTACCAAGCTCACCTTGAAGAAGAGGCTTCAACCTTAACTTCTTGGGGTTGTGCACATGAGGTGACTGTTTTGGAGAGCCTGGCGTGCCCAAAGTAAAATGCCTCCCATTCAGGCCCAGAGAATAGGATATGCACATATTTGGCACCATTGGATAGGAAACACTCTGAATTTTCTACAACTGTTAACCATTTGTCTATGAGTAAAACAGAACGGATATGACAGGCGAAACCCCGAGGGATTTCTGTCCTGGAAAAAGTGGTTTTCACAGAGTGCCTCATTTGGAACCCTTCCCTTATGAAAATGCCCATATAAGGGCATATGAATGCAGTACCCATCGCTTCCTCTGGATGTCAACAGTCTCGAGACAGTGTTCATTTTGGTTTTGGATGCATTAGAGCAGAGAATAAGAGGAAACCAGGAAGTGTCTCATTTATGTCAACAATAGGCAGTGCGCGCTCCCGACAAAGCGCGCGCTGTGTGTTTTTTACCGTCTTTATCGATCAGTTTATATTCCGGTTGATTTATAATAGTAAATATACGTAAAAGTGTTCCTAAGGATACATTTAAAACTATGTTTGATTGTTCTTGGACAAGTTTATAGGTATAAGATGAACGAGTTCTCGTCACGTTTCAATGGAGTAGTGGAAGCTGTCGTTTCTGATTATAAGGCGCGAACCAAATTGAGATTTATGGATAAAATACATTACTTTTTCTAACAAAAGAACCATGGATTGTCTTCGTTGGACACTTAGGAAGACCTCAGCAAAAGTTCTTCAACAGGTAATTGATTTGTTTTCGCTGTGAAATGTGTTATGTGTGTGCCGTGATGGCTAATGGATTCATGGCTATGGGAAGAATATGTGAGGTGCTACCCTCAAACAATCAAATGTGCTGCTTTCGCCGTAAAGCCTTTTTGAAATCTGACAACGCTGTGATATTGCCAAGAAACAGAGCTTTTGATGAGTATGGAACACTTGTATATTGGTGGATGTTTAATAATTCAACTTTTGGATTTTGAATTTGGCGCCTTGCATTTCACCTGGTAGTGTCGGGATTGGGGCGCTAGCGCCCCAGCAATCTCCAAGAAGTTAACTGACATGTATGGTTGAATAAAAGGTTAAATTAAAGAAAGAAAAATACTACAGTACCTCTGCAAACTGGTCCACCTCACACTGGCCCTGGTCCCCCTTTCCCAGACATGAGCATGAGTTTGTTCTGCAGTTCCCTCAGGTCCTCAAGGGAGTAACGGCGCATCTCATGGCCCTCGTCGTGCTCCTCTGGGATCTGCAGTTTCAGGGCCGTGTCCAGGCTTAACTGGAAGGACAAACAGACTAAAGTTAGGTTGAAGCATGGCACTGTAGAACTATGACATAATTATTCTAATCCACTGAAGTATCATTCTACACACTGGAGTGGTAAACATTTTAACCGAACTTCAAAGCATCGGTAAGCAGTTGGAACAAAGTCCTGGCTAAAATGAACATAAGTAAGTTGATACTTTTAAAGATGGTTGAAACTAACAACTGTATATTCTATGGATTGTTGTTCAGGCCTACCTTCTTTTGGTTCTGGGCACTGATGATGTAGATTCCTTTACGGTTGATGGCTGATGCTAAGGAGAGAGAGGATAGTTCCACAGATCCATGGCTGTCCTTCACAGTCTTTAACCACTCCAGGTGGCGCGCTGTGTCACGCTGCAATAAGGACATTCACAGTCAGGTAGTTTTCCACTTTTAAAAGGGATAGTTCACTTTTTGAAGTTTTGGCTTATTTAAGGTAGGTTGAAAATAAGTTAAATATCCTAAAACTTCCTCACCAGCTTCTTTGGAAGGTTGTTGTCATTGTCTAATGCCCTCCACAGCTTATTCAGCGCCTCCTTGAAGGCCTGGAAACCAGAGTCTGGCTTCAGCTCGTACAGCATCGGAGAGTAACCCAGGACAGCATCATGGAAACAGGCCACGCGGTCCACGTCGAGGTCATTCTCCCCAGCAGAGATGGAAGCCAGGTCAACAAACACTTTAAGCTCGTTGATATCTGGAATAGAGTACAACAGACGGATTAATCCAATTCAATAACACTACATTTATCCCACAATGGGTAATTGTGCAGACAAGCAGTTCAAATACAGTATAACAAATAACATGAGACCTCATGATAATCACACGAAACATAATTACACGAAACATGACTGTCTATTTTCAATAGATACAGTTAATGACTGATTACTGACAGGTTACTCTCTTGAAGGTAAAGATGATCACCCCATTTACCTTCAAGAGCCTCTTTAACCCAGATGACAAGGTTTTTCCTGAGGCCGAGCTCCTGGAGACACAGTCTGCGGGGCTCTGTGATGTCCACCAGAACCAGCTTTGTCTGCATCAGGTCATTGTCAATACGATCCAGGTGCTCCCTCTTAAAGTCCTCATGCGTCTGACAACAGAGAAATAAAGAACTTGTTTGAGTATTGTTTGTTATACCAGTACTTGGCTGAATACTTGGTTCTGATTGGCTGAAAGGTTTAATACAGTTTAGTTCCATACAGAAAATCAAACACACATCCTTGCAATGTTAGCTTCAGATAACTTTGGCCATTATTCAAACAAATCACACTGCGCCGACAGCGCACCTGACAATGTCCTTGACATTCTATGAGATAATATTTATAGTAAACGCCACGGGTGTCAGCTCAAACGTAAATTACCTTTTTAAATTAAAGTGTAGCATGACGTCGGCGCAATGCGGTTTGTCATTTTCAGCAGTGGTGGCCAGGACAGTGGTGGCTAGAAAGCTGATACAATATTGCCTAGTGACAAAAGCAAACTTGCTAACATTTTCTATGTTTGAGTGGTAGTTTAGGACAGTTGGCCGGCTAGAATAAGTTTACTACCAAGGTAACTAGCTAGATAGCTACGCCAGTGAATGTGCACAAAACAAGATTACATTTGTTTTAAACCTGTGATAAATAAATGAAACCGCAATTTACACCAACTCACAACTTCTAGCAGTGTCTGCAGGACTTGGAAGTTGCCTTGAAGGTTGAGCGTCTTCTTGACCAACATGATGACCTGAGCAGATTCCACAGCCAGGTGAAGCTCGTGGTACTGCTCAATCTGCTGCACCCTTCTCTGGATCCACTGTTTGCTATCCGACTTGTCGTTTCTGCACATGATATCCAAGTCCTGCGCCAGCTCTTCGTACTTGCCCCTGTATGCCTTGAAGAGAGTATCAACCTCTTCGAGCCGAAGGCTGCCGTTCTTTAGGCATTTGTAGATCTCATCGTACTTCGCGTAGCAAGGCAGAAAAATATCGTTGTGTATCTCGTCTGGTCCTACAAAGTAGTCAACCGATTCCTCAGGTTCTTCATGGTCATAGTCTTCATCATATGAATCTCCTCTGGCAAGGTCTCGGGCCTGTTTCTCCCAGCACAACTTGAAGATGTAGCTGTCTTTAAATCTGTGCAGAACCTCTGCCATCTCTCTCACGTTGTCCTCAAGTTTGAAGAAGGTGACTACACCGGCCGTTGGAGAAGAGAGTTGGTCAAATGGATGGACCTCCATGAATTGGTCAAGGGTCATTGCTTCAATGTTCGTCTGTAGTCTTGCTTCCAAGCCTTCAAATTGAACTGCAACAGAGGGTCAAAGCATGAAAAATGATTAGGACCACTGATCAGACTGGCCAAACGCAACCTTCCCTCAAAAGATTTTACTATTCATTCACCCATCTGCCTTCTCACAAACACAGACCTGCGTAGCAGCTTTGTGTGGACCTTTGACCGAATACACACAAACACCTACCTACGACATGTTCCTGTAGTTTGCGGGTCATGGTAAGCAGGACTTCCACCAGCTCCTTCTCATGGTAGACAGCTTTCACCTCCTCCTGCCTACACAGTAGCAGCCTTTTCATGGGGGCGCTGTCCTTGTAGCGCTCATTCTCCGAAAGACAGTCTGCATTTAGATCAAAACACACATTTCATAAGCAAAAAGCACTAGGATTAATTAAAAAAAGAGCCTTGATCAATATTATGAAATCCTTTCATGTAAACAAAGAACTTGGTTTGCAAAATTATGGAAACGTTCCAAAAGTTTGATTATGATTTTTTTAAATCCTGGTTGAGGAATTCCCAGAGGAAAGAATCTTCCAACCAGGATTTCTGAAAAAGATGGAACCGTAATGGATGTTTTCAACCCTAAAAAACACAACCTTTCATTACCTATTTTCAGCAGCTCTGTGAAAGTATCCCTCTTCTCCAAGACAGAGTTGAACAGTTTGATCCGGATGTTTCCGTGGACCAGCTGGTTGGAGATGGCAGTGAAGGACGAGATAGCTACGGCCATCCTGTCCCTGGCTTCTTCAGAGAGCTGCTCAATCAGCTTTTCATCTGCACCTAAAACCACATATGATTTACATTACAATATGGGGTAAAAGCAGCTGGATACTGAAACAAGATGGGTTAAATGCTTGAGACAGTTACAGGACTCTCAATTTGAAACCAGAAAAGTCTCATTGAGATCACAAAAACTATTAAAAACACCACATACAATTGAACTCCAAAAACATCACCAGGGCTGGGACACAGAGATGGCCAAAGACGGCCAGAAGAGAAGAGTCTTTCGGCACAATACGGCAGCAAAAATCATCATGAAATCGGACCATACACTAAAACAGGTAAATAGACTGATTGAAGTACAGTAAATAGACGGATGGAAGTACCGTGTAGCTGGAAGATGTTCTTGGCGGCTGTCCAGGAGAGCAGGTGTTGAAAGACCACGTCGTCGTCTTCGTGGTAATCACCACGCTCGTCTCTCGGCCAGGACTTCTGGATGATGGCTGAGATGAGTTTGGCAAACTTCCAGGTGATCTTCAACCGGTCAAAGAGTTTACCCTCGGACTTGCTCTGTGTGAGAAGAAAAAACATTGGAGATTGAGATTTGTACAGGATATGAATTCCTAAAATAAGAGATTAGGTTTATTTCTTAGCCAACTTCTTCATCAAGGTTTATTTTCCATTTCATTCAGAAGCGGTTGAGTTTAATATGGGCTCATACCTGCTTATAAAAAGGTTATTATACAGTACCAGTTTGGACACACCTACTCATTCATTTTTTTTAGTGAAGACAACAAAACTATGAAATAACATATGCAATCATGTAAACAAATCAAAATATATTTTAAATGAGAGATTCTTCAAAGTAGCCACCCTTTGCCTCGATGACAACTTTGCACACTCTTGACATTCTCTCAACCAGCTTCTCCTGGAATGCTTTTCCAACAGTCTTGAAGGAGTTCCCACATATGCTGAGCACTTGTTGGCTTCTTTTCTTTCACTCTGCGGTCCAACTTAAACCATCTCAATAGGGTTGAGGTCGGGTGATTGTGGAGGCCAGGTCATCTGATGCAGCACTCCATCACTCTCCTTGGTCAAATAGCCCTCACACAACCAGGGGGTGTGTTTTGGGTCATTGTCCTGTTGAAAAACAAATGATAGTGGGACTAAGCGCAAACCAGACGGGATGGGGTATCGCTGCAGAATGCTGTGGTAGCCAGGCTGGTTAAGTGTGCCTTGAATTCTAAATAAATCACAGACAGTGTCACCAACAAAGCACCCCCACACCATCACACCTCCTCCTCCTCCATGCTCACGGTGGGAACCACACATACGGAGATCATCCATTCACCTACTCTGTGTCTCAAAAAGACCAAAAATCTCAAATTTGGACTCATCAGACCATCCACCGGTCTAAAGAACCATTGCTCGTGTTTCTTGGACCAAGCAAGTCTCTTCTTCTTACTGGTGTCCTTTAGTAGTGGTTTCTTTGCAGCAATTTGACCATGAAGGCCTGATTCCCACAGTCTCCTCTGAACAGTTGATGTTGAGATGTGTCTGTTACTTGAACTCTGCGAAGCATTTATTTGGGCTGCAATCTGAGGTGCAGTTAACTGTAATGAACTTATCCTCTGCAGCAGATGTAACACCGGGTCTTCCTTTCCTGTGGTGGTCCTCGTGAGAGCCAGTTTCATCATAGCGCTTGATGGTTTTCCGGATTGACTGACCTTCGTGTCTTAAAGTAATGACGGACTGTCATTTCTCTCTGCTTATTTGAGCAGTTCTTGTCAAATATGGACTTGGTATTTGACCAAATAGGGCTATCTTCTATATACCACCCCTACCTTGTCACAACACAACTGTTTGGCTCAAACGCATTAAGGAAAGAAATTCCACAAATTAACTTTTATCAAGGCACACCTGTTAATTGAAATTCATTCCAGATGGTTGAGAGAATGCCAAGAGTGTGCAAAACTGTCATCAATGCAAAGGGTGGCTACTTTGAAGAATCGCAAATATAAAATATATTTTGAATTGTTTAATACTTTTTTGGCTACTACATGATTCCATGTGTCATTTCATAGTTTTGATGTCTTCACTATTATACTACAATGTAGAAAATAGTAAAAATAAAGAAAAACCCTGGAATGAGTAGGTGTGTCCAAACTTTTGACTGGCACAGTATATTGAATCTGTATTTACTTAAAGAGTTACCATGAGTCTACTTACCTGGCACAGTGAGGTGACAGCTTCAAGGGCACATTTCTCGATGCTCTTGGCTACGTGAGGGTGAGATTCATTCAGGACCTCAATCTTGGAACAGTAGATCTCTATCTGATCCAGAGGAGACTCCTAGAAATGCAGAAAAGGTATTTCAGTCATATCACCAATGGATATTTCAGTCAGGTCTCAATTCTACTGTACGTGTGGCAGATCATACCTGTTTCAGTTTGCCCTCCAAGTCTCTAGTGAACGTTTGTCTCCATTCTTTTGTGAAATCGTCATTGGCGAACTTGAGAGAGATTATGTTGTTCCACATCTGGCAAATAAAAAAGAGCATCGTCAGTAAAAGAAAAAAAACGATATAGAACTACACATAAAAAAATAAATTAATGGTCATGATTTACACAACAAAAATGTATAATTTTCTCCTCACCTCTATCTCTGTGGTGACATTAACACTGAGGTACAAGGTGGCCACACCCCTGGCCAGCAACCGGTCTCTGAAGGTTTTCCCGATCCAGGATCTGACAATCACCATCGCCTCAGATAGCAGCTCCAGCTCCTTGGCATGCATACGCTCTCTTTCCACGTCCTTAGTTGCCTTGAAAGGAATGATAAGTTCTCTCTATCCTTTTTCGGAAATGTTTCAACCATAGAAATAGAACTACTAGAATAGACAAAGACCCTCAAACCACAGCAATTTGACAGGAACACTCATGGGTACACTGAATATGGCCACCGGTCCACCCATCACAGAAAATTTATAGTAAACGCCACGGGAATGTCCGTTCTAGTAAATATTTTTCTATGGTTGGAGTAGTCGGCTGTACCTGCACCAAAACTCGGGTATTTCTCCATTGTTCTCCATCTTCTTTTTAAATAGTGAACCAACTTGTTTTTAGCTATTTTATTTCCCAGACTTGATCAAAACTCGTTTTCTCATGCTCTCTCTTATCGCTCTGCAGCAGACATATAGAGAGCAACATGTTTGGAACATAGAATCGCAATAAAGAATCATGATACATATAGAATGCCAATACATATCGTATCGGCACCTATGTATTACGATAATATAGTATTGTGATGTCCCTTAAAATTCCCAGAAATACAAGATAGTGGTCAGATTCAAAGAAGTCTCCTTAATGTATTTTCTGTTTAATAAATAACCTTGTTATCTAGAGAGTCAGTCCATACCTACTGTTGGCCAACCACTTATCTTGGGCAAAGTCTAAATGAGTCATCAGACATTTGCTACTTGAACTCCACATACCTGTGACTCAAAGGCCCGGGCAAACTCAGATACGGAGACAACCATGTTCATGCATGCCACAGGGATGTCTGTGAAGTTCTGACTGTAGGTTGAAGTTGATCGGACTCCTTTGCAGATCTTCTCAAAAAGTTTCACTGCAGTTGCCAAGCACTCTCTGCCATACGCTTCACTAAAACAACTGCAACCACAAGAAACAGCGGATGTTTTACAATAACTATCATCAAAGATCAAAAGGAAACAAGTGAACCAAATTAGTTACAGTAAGTCAATCACCTGTATTTCTCCTCGATGAGATTGCTTTGAATATGTGAAAGAGTGTCCGACAAATACTGCAGGGCAGGAAAAAAACACATTGTTAAAAAACAAGCTGATTTGAAACCTTCAATACTCTATAATACTTTTAAAAACATTCTGGGTTTATTGGCTAGGATAGAGCTATAAGAAAGATAGAGGAGAGAGTATGCTGAAAGAGCTGCGGGCCGGATTCAAACCCATGCTGCAGGAGTTTATAATATGTACTCCTAATATATATATATATATATATATATATATATATATATATATAGACACACACACACACACTCCTGTGTTCTGGAGGCAGCGGCTCAGACCGCTAAACTACTACAGTGTATTACTTCTTCAACTAGTTATAACAACCGATGGATTTAGTTTTATAGCACACTTACCGGTAGCTCAATGCACTTGTGCCTTAAGTATTCACACCCGGACTTTACTTTTTCCACATGTTGTTGTGTTACAGGCTGAATTAAAAATTATGATTACATTCAGACGGTCACTGGCCTACACAGAATACCCCATAATATCAAAGTGGAATTATGTTTTTCAAATGTTTTACTAATTAATTTAAAATACAAAGCTGAAATATCTTGAGTCAATAAGTACAACCTTTTTGTTATGGCAAGCCTAAATAAGTTAAGGAGTAATAATTTGCTTAACAAGTCACATAACCAATCAGTTGAAATAATCAGCTGAAATGGAATGAAGTTAAGCACAAGAACAATCCTAGAGAAAAAACTTGTTCAGTCTGCTTTCCACCAGACACTGGGAGATGAATTCACCTTTCAGCAGGACAACAACCTAAAACACAAGGTCAAATCTACACTGGAGTTGCTTACCAAGAAGACAGTGAATGTTTGAGTTACAGTGGCTGAGTTACAGTTTTGACTTAAATCTACTTGAAAATACAATGGCAAGACCAGAAAATGGTAATCTAGCAATGATCAACAACAAATTTGACAGAGCTTGAAGAGATTTCAAAATAATAAAAGGGCAAATGTTGCACAATCCAGGTGTGAAAAGCTCCCAGAAAGACTCACAGTTGTAATTGCTGCCAAAAGGTGATTCTAACATGTATTGACTCAGGGGGTTTAATACTTATCAATCAAGATGGTGTTTTATTTATTGTTATATTTTTTTTATATTTTGTGTAGATTGTTAACAAAAAAAAATGACAAGTAAGTCTATTTTAATCCCACTTTGTAACACAACAAAATGTAGAGTAAATCAAGAGGTGTGAATACTTTCTGTAGGCACTGTAGTCAAAGGAGAAACTAGTGTCCAGCTCACCTGCTTGTTGCTATAGGTGACATCTTGAGGGGCCCTCAAAGTGAAGACATTGAGCAGGTCTAGCAGTTCCACGTTGATGAGGACGCTGCATTCCATCAGGTCCTCTATGGGCAGCAGACACATCCAGGACCGAGACACTAGTCTGTCCATCTCAACCAGATGGCCATTGTTTTTCATGAGATTCAACATTGCTCTAAAAAAGGAAAAAAGGAGGGAAAAAAGGGATATCACCAATTAATATCAATAAAAATTATATACAGTCCCTTCAGAAAGTATTCAGACCCCTTCACTTTTTCCACATTTTGTTACGGTACAGCTGAATTCAAAAATGTATTAAATAAAAATAAAAAACTACTCAGCAATCAACACACAATAACCCATAATGACAAAGTGAACAGGTTTTCAGAATTTTTTACAAATGTATTAAAAATAAAAAACAGAAATACCATATTTACATAAGTATTCAGACCCTTTGCTATGAGATTAGAAAAGTGAGCTCAAGTGCACCTTGTTTCCATTGATCATCCTTGAGATGTTTCTACATCTTGATTGGAGTCCACCTGTGGTAAATTCAATTGATGGGACATGATTTGGAAAGGCACATACCTGTCTATATAAGGTTCCACAGATGATAGCGCATGTCAGGGCAAAAACCAAGCCATGAGGTTGAAGGAATTGTCTATAGAGCTCCGAGACAGGATTGTCTCAGAGGAAGGGTATCAAAACATTTTTGCAGCATTGAAAGTCCCGAAGAACACAGTGGCCTCCATCATTCTTAAATGGAAGAAGTTTGGAAAGAGTGCTCTGACATGCACTGTCAACTGTGGGACCTTATATAGACAGGTGTGTGCCTTTGCAAATCATGTCCAATCAATTTAATTTACCACAGGTGGACTCCAATCAAGTTGTAAAAACATCTCAAGGATGATCAATGGAAACAAGGTGCACTTGAGCTCAATTTTCTAGTCTCATAGCAAAGGGTCTGAATACTTATGTAAATAAGGTACACTACTGTTTTTGTCCATTAAAATAACATCAAATTGATCAGAAATACAGTGTAGACATTGTTAATGTTGTGAATGACTATTGTAGCTGGAAACCGTACATTTTTAATGGAATATCTACATAGGCGTACAGAGGCCCATTATCAGCAACCATCACTCCTGTGTTCTAATCCAAGTTTATAATTTTAAATGGCTAATTGACCATTAGAAAACCCTTTTGAAATTATGTTAGCACAGATAAAATTAAATAGTACCTGTTATTTGTACATTTGCAAAAATGTCAAAAAACGTGTTTTCGCTTTGCCATTATTGGGTATTGTGTGTAGATTGAGGATTTTTTTAAAGATTTTATCAATTTTAGAGTAAGGCTGTAACGTAACAAAATGTGGAAAAAGTGAAGGGGCTGAATACTTTCCCGACTGCAATATGTATAATATATATATAATTTTTAGTAATATCTAGAGGGAATTTTATTTCTTTGTTTGTTTACCAAAAAAGGAACAGAACATAACTACGAAAGGCCAAACCTTTAGCGTAATCTAGTGAGACAATAAGAATGATTTTCTAATACGACAGGGAGAATAGAAGTACTGTACCTCCTGTCCTGGCTGTTGAGTGTCATGTAGTCCGCTTTGAGGCCTTGGAGGCCCGCCCAGGACTGCTCATACTTGGGGGTGACGGTGGTAGATATGGGTGTGAACGGTTTGGAGAATCCCTTGAGGAGGTGGAGCAGGGGGAGCACCAAAATCCACCGGGGCCCTTCAGTCTTCACACTGTTGATCAGAGCCACCAACATGTCTGGCAAGCTGGTCCAGAGAAAAATACAGGTTGATTTTCACACAAAAAGAAATATCAGATTTTCTTTGTCCCAAAAAATTGAATGAGAACTCATCCACTAACAAACACTTTGTTAGAAACTGTTCTGAGAAAATGTGTATAAAATATATTACTCAGTTTGACTAATACAAATGATTACATCTTGAATAAAAATAAACAATTATCATAATGTCTGCAATAGGAAAAAAATAAGCAGAAATCCTGACGCCAAAACCCACTTTTTGAGACCCGAGATGGCTTGGGCGAAGTCAGTCCAATACTGCAGGAAGGAGTCTTTGGGCAGCTTGGGCAAGCACAGGGCGGTGCAGAGCCGGGTGGACTCTCCGTGGTCCAGCTTGAGGCCGTACTGCTTCCACACGTACAGCATGACCACGGCTGCCCTCATGGGGTCCTGGATGAAGCAGCTCTTCCCCTCACCCTCCTTCTGCAGCTGAGGAACAACGTTATCCAGCATGAACTGCTTCAGCAGCTTCCTGACCTTTGGGAGGAAGAACAAACAGTGAATGTTAACAGATTTGTTTTGGGGACGGTTGCACACTGCAACTCAACACTCATCCATTTGCTTTTCCCTTACATTTACAAAATAAACATACAATAAGACAACCAAATGAAAAACATGTGAAAAAACAACAGCAATCATTCCAGAAATGATAACTCCCACACACAATATTACCTCTATACATTTACAGAATTGTGCAGCGTCTGCACGTTTATTGGGCAGAGTTAAAATCATATGAGCGACTGTCATCTATTCTACAAGTCAAGCAAATAGACACAGTGAAATGCTTGCTCTTATTTCACTTCGAACAGCAACAAAATAATGGGGATAAATTAGAAGAGGGAAGGCAGGGCAGGAGACAGCAAAACAAGCAAAAGCCAAACAGCTAGGGGGCATCCGTGCATGCATTAGCATTCAGGTAGGTAGGGGTGGGGGGGTTACGTCTAAGCCAGGGTGAAGAGGTGGGTCTTTGGCAGCACTGGAAGACGGAGATGGATTCTGAGTTTTGGATAGGTGGAAGGTGAGTTCTTGAGCCGGTGTGACATTAAGAATTTCACTTACATCTTTTTCGTCGTAGTCTAAGGAGTACCATTTCTTGTGTGTCTCCTCATAGACAAAAGGGTTCCCATAGATCTGGTAAAACTGATTCAGCTGATTGAGGAAACTGTTGAAGTTAATGTCAGTCCAGCTCCTGAGGAGGTCAAATATACTCTCCAGCATAACCTTCCCTGCAATTTCTCGACCTTCGATGACACTTTTCCTTTGTTCCGGCCAAAGAGCTTCTTTTAGCCGCTTGAGCACGTTCTTGGATGGCTCCACACAGATGATGTCATCATACTGGTGCCAGTCCCCTGAAACCAACCAACATCATTGTTTAATATATTTGCATACATTTTAGACAATGTCCTCACATGTAAGACAGTGTGAACAACATAGACGAGCACTACCAAATAGATGGATGATAAACATCAACAAGGTTTTGAACTTACATGAAGTAAATGGAACATTTTAAAATCAGTGACAATAAAGAACTGTTATAGAAATTGTTATAGCAACTGCACCCACCTTCTTCATTAAGCAGATGGGATTTGACAAAAAGGCATCTGTTCGTGGTGGGGTAGTTAGAATCCAGTTTGTATATGTACTCATACTCGTACTTTTGCTTTTTATGCTTGTAGACGAGGTACTTGTATGGTATGGACACGGTTGCATTAGATTTGCTTGTGGTCAAGCTCCCTTCGACTAAGAACCCATGCTCTCCAAGATCCCTGTAGAGGTAATGCATTGGTTTATCATCTGCTACATATCATATACATTTAACCCCCACCACGAGTCTGTTGTTTTCTATGTGAGATAGATGGGAACAATGTTGAACATTATAAGCAGGTCCCTATTGAATTTATATTCAACATATTTGGCTAAACTGTCTTGACGGCTGATACATCTGATACATGTATATAAAAACCTACTTAGACACAGTGAGCTCAACGGAATTGGTATCCCAGTTCCCAATGTTCCCCCCAGCCCTGATGAAGATGCGGTCCTCGTCCGGGTTAAGCTTGAAATCCTTCGAGAGGACAGCGTGGAAATAGATTGTGAGTCTCTCACTTGCAGAGACCGGTTTTTTCCCTGGAGGTATCCTGAAATTGGACCAAACAAAATTAATCTGAGTTTGTATTAGCTAAGGTGGAGGTGTGCATGATCAATACTGATAAAAGTGATTTGAAATGTGCAGAGCTGTGGTCGGATTTGTAACACTCCCGGCACAAGCACCTCCCCCACTGGAGACTGGGATTCAATCCCTCTCTCCACCCTTCCTCATACAGTGCCTTCAAAAAGTATCCACACCCCTTTACTTTTTCCACATTTGGTTGTGTTATAGCCCAAATTATAAAATGGATTAAATTGAGATTGTGTGTAGATCCGTACGACACACACACTACCCCAAATGTCAAAGTCGAATTTTGTTGGTAGAAAATTGTAGAAATTTATAAAAAATTAAACGCTGAAATGTCTTTAGTCAGTAAGTATTCAACCCTTTTGTTATGGCAAGCCTAAATAAGTTCGGGAGTAAAAATGTGCTTAACAAATCGCATTATAAGTCGCATGGACTAATGCGTGTACACCACACATACAATTATTTGTAAGGTCCCTCAATCGAGTAGTGAATTTCAAACACAGATTCAACCTTAAAGCCAAGGGAAGTTTTCTAATGCCTCACAAAGATCACCTATTGGTAGATGGGTGAAAGAAAGAAAAGCAGGCATTGAATATCCCTTTGAGCATGGTGATGTTATTAATTACACTTTGGAGGGTGTATCTATACACCCAGTCACTACAAAGATACAGGCGTCCATCCTAACTCAGTTGGCGGAGATGAAAGAAACTGCTCAGGGGATTTCAACCATGAGGACAAGGGTGACTTTAAAACTGTTAGAGGTTGTTTAATGGTTGTCATAGGAGAAAACTGACGATGGATCAATAACATTATAGTTACTCCGCCATACTAACCTAAATGACAGAGTGAAAGGAAGGAAGTCTGTACAGAATACAAATATTCCAGAAGATGCATCCTGTTTGCAACAAGGCACTTAAGTAATACTGCAAAGAAATGTGGCAAAGAACTGAACTTTGTGTCCTGAATACAAAGTGTTATGTTGCTGGCAAACATAACACAACACATCACTAAGTACCACTTCATATTTTCAAGCACAGTGGTAGAAGCATCAGGTTATGTGTATGCTTGTCATCGGCAAGTACTAGGGAGTTTTTTGGTATTAAAAAAAAAACGGAATAAAGCTACAAGCGCAGGCAAAATCCTAGAGGAAAATCTTTCAGAGACAAATTCACCTTTCAGCAAGACAATAACATAAAACACAAGGCCAATTATACACTGGGAGTTGCTTAGCAACTTCCAGAATGTTCCTAAGTGGCCTTGTTACAGTTCACTTAAATCAGCTTGAAAATCTATGGCAAGACTTGAAAATGTCTAGCATGCAACAATCAACTTGACAGAGCTTGACTGAAATGCTCTTAGACTTTCCCAAAAAGACTCACAGCTGAAATTGACACCAACGGTGCTTATACAAAGTATACCTTAGGGGTGTGAATACTTATGTAAATGAAATATTTCTGTATTTACTTTTCAATAAATTTGCAAAAATTTAAAAAAACATGTTTTCAATGTCATTATGGGATATTGTGTGTAGATGGGTGAGAAAATACATCTACTGAATCCATTTTGAATTCAGGCTGCAAGACAACAAAATGTGGAATAAGTCAAGGGGTATGAATACTTTCTTTACTTACTTTGCTTCTGTACCTGTAGTTAGAGTGGATTTCCACTCTCAAAAACATGTTTGGAAATAAGCACATCATTGTGTACACAGACAACAATGGATAGTAGCGCTGTGCGGGTCTGTGGGTGCTTTTGAAAGTGCTTTGTGCACCTATAGATGTTTATCAATGCAACAAAAGTGTTCCTTTTAGGTTCTTCATGCTATCATTGTGTGACTTCAGTTATGAACAACACACGATTTGTAAATACCTTTTTGGCGGTGGAACATCCTGACCCTTGGTTTCAGAGTCGTCGCTTTTGTTGTCTTTCTGTTTCTGTTTCTTGACGCCTGGGCTCTGTGGTGTAGGGGAGGAGGAGGCGTCTCCTCCCCCATGGGAAGGCTGCTGCTGGACCTCCATGTTCTCCACCTTCACCTGTGGGTCCACGCTGGAGAATTTGCTCTCCACCTGGCCAGAGGACACAAACAGTTTGAGGATCAGTCTGCTGTCCACCTGGCATGAGGAGAAACAGACAGTTTGAGGATCAGTCTGCTCTCAGCCTGGCCAGAGGACAAACAGATAATGCGAGAACATCTCTTCAAAGAGCAGCTTGGTTGACCTCCCTAGCGCCCTACACCTAGGAAGAAAAACAGAACACCTTACTACTCTGTTCATCTTTCTCAAGTGAATACCGGAACTTATATTTTCTTACTAGCACGGATTACGCTGCTAGCTGCTTTTATGAGGAATGTTTTACTTGAAATTACTCTGATATGTGCTTG
Organism: Brachymystax lenok tsinlingensis; assembly: GCA_030435695.1. NCBI lineage: Eukaryota > Metazoa > Chordata > Actinopteri > Salmoniformes > Salmonidae > Brachymystax > Brachymystax lenok. The sequence continues at coordinate 107,269,511 of CM059791.1, forward strand.
TTTTACCAATCTTAATTGAATGTGCTGATTGTATGTTAAATGTTAAAATGTAAATAGTGTGTTTGAGGGGATGAGTTTCAGCAGGGCGAAGCACAGAATATAATCACTCAAGACTAAAGGTGATTTGTAGATTCTGCGCAGTCTGACTACAATGTAGTTGATCTGAAACACACCAAGTCAGGGAAGGTAACAAGCTCCCCCCACACCCTTAGACAAAACAAACTACATCAGCCATAATAACCTAGTCTATGCATTTTTTTTGACAAATATAGTTAATTAGCATGGTGGCAAATGTTGCCATAATACAGGTTTATAATACGGGCTATATTAAGTTAGGGTTACCTTATGGAAATAAACACTAGCCCGTATCATAGCAACACAAATATATTTGATTGAAAAAGAAAACCTGGGCCTCCTGAGTGGCGCAGCGGTCTAAGGCACTGCATCGCAGACACGGGTTCATATTCCGGGCTGTGCCACAACCAGCCGTGGCCGGGAGTCCCATAGGACAACACACAATTGGCCCAGTGTACAAAGCATTAGGAATACCTTATATTGTGCACCCCCTTTTGCCTTTAAAACAGCCTCAATTTGTTGGGTCATGGACTCTACAAGGTGTTAAAATGTCCAGCAGTGTTGCAGTTCTTGACAGTCAAAACCGATGCGCCTGGCACCTACTACTATACCCCGTTCAAAGGCACTTCAATAATTTGTCTTGCCCATTCACCCTCTGAATGGCACACATACACACTCCATGTCTCAATTGTCTCAAGGCTTGAAGTGGATTTAACAAGTGAAGTCAATAAGGATCATAGCTTTCACCTGGATTCACCTAGTCAGTCTATGTCATGGAAAGAGCATGTTTTGTACCCTCAGTGTATTTTGTCAAGCAGCTACATTACCTCTGATTTCTTCTGAGAGCCAAACACCATCTTAATACCAGTGGTTGTTTGCTTCGAGTCCTGATTCTGCTGATCATCTGTCCCTTTCTGTTTGTCTTGTCTGGTCTGGTTCTGGTTCTGCTTAGCATTCTGGTTCACGTTTGCACTCTGGTTCAGGTTCGTCTGCTTTGAGTTGGCCACGTCTTTCTTGTTCTTAGTGCTCTTCCCCTCAGCAGCCTTTGGAGCTTTCTGGTCAGTGGACTTCGCATCAGCAGCCTTTGGAGCTTTCTGGTCAGTGGTCTTCACGTCAACATCCTTTGGAGGTTTCTGGTCAGTGGACTTCGCCTCAGCAGCCTTTGGAGCTTTCTGGTCAGCGGTCTTTGCGTCAGCATCCTTTGGAGCTTTCTGGTCAGTGGACTTCGCCTCAGCAGCCTTTGGAGCTTTCTGGTCAGCGGTCTTTGCGTCAGCATCCTTTGGAGCTTTCTGGTCAGTGGACTTCGCCTCAGCAGCCTTTGGAGCTTTCTGGTCAGCGGTCTTTGCGTCAGCATCCTTTGGAGCTTTCTGGTCAGTGGACTTCGCCTCAGCATCCTTTGGAGCTTTCTGGTCAGTGGACTTCACGTCAGCAGCCTTTGGAGCTTTCTGGTCAGTGGACTTCACGTCAGCAGCCTTTGGAGCTTTCTGGTCAGCGGTCTTTGCGTAAGCATCCTTTGGAGCTTTCTGGTCAGTGGTCTTAGCCGATACCACTAAGGCTGACTGAAGAGGGGGGATGGTGGTGGTGGATTTGCCAGCCGAGTCGGTAAGAAAGGCAGGAGTGTCATTCGGTGCCGACTTGGAGGTCTGTTTTGTAGGTGACTGAGATAGGTCTTTCTCTTCACTGCTCTGTTGATCTTTCCCTGCGGCAGGCTGTCTCTCTGCGCTGGCCTCAGGCTGTGACGAGGCAGTGCTTGGAGGATCTTGATTGTCAGACGTGTTCCCAGATGGACTGATTGTACTGGGTGCTGCTGATGATGCACTGGCTGGTTTCTCCACTAAGGCAGACGTGTCATGAAGTGAGTTGGGTGTCTCGTCCATGGCGCTGGCATCGCTGTCGGAGGACTCTGCAACTTCCTGTTTCCTGTTATTTCCATGGCTGTCCATAAGGGAGATGTCAGACAGGTCAGAGGTCAGCTGGTCGGAGTCCAATGACGCAGGGCTGCCGTCCTTCTTCTTCTTGGTCCTCTTCCTCTTTTTTCTCTGAGCCAAAGGTTGAAAAAAGAGAACAAACCTTAGTATATCCACTCTTCCCTCAATCAACATTACTTACATTTTGTGTTTTATTAAGATGCCTATTAGCTGTTGCAGGAGCAGCAGCTACTCTTCCTGGGGGCCTACGAGCTAGGTGATCAGTTTCTATACCTGGACAGTATTATTGACACAGTTTAGTGACTGATAAAATAACATCTTCAGATAAAACATTTTCAAACACAGCATAATAAATTAAATTAGAACGAGGAAGTTCTCAAAAACATGTTGGTTTTAATAACCACCTTTGTCTTAGGGTTGCTGTTGAGCTCTTCATTGGGCCGCTTCGGAGAAGTGTTAGTTTCCCGGTTATTCAGGGTTGACACATCACTCTCCATTTCAGTCTTCTCATTCACACTCTCCAGTGATGGCTCTAACGGTTTAGGTGAACTTCCAGAAGTGTTGTCTGCATTTGAAAAACAAAACAATAATCAGTTGCATTAGTGCTTGTGAATTACATTCTGAAATTGATCAGAATTCCCTCAGTTGTCTGGTGTAGGCCAATGTTCACAAACAAAATGTCAGCACTGAGCAAATTTCAGGTCTAGTGAGCGCAAACTTAAACATTGTGAAAATTCTGTGCAACTTCCGGTGCGTGTTTACTGTGAACACTGAGGCTTTACCGCTTTAAGTTACAGTTAAGTGTGGTCAAGTAGGCTACTGTGGCTATTTGATCATAATGTAGGCCTACCATCAAAAGCAATTGAGAAAAATGCATCCCATTACATTTTAACATGGAAATATCTGTTCTATCATTCAGACTACAGTAGCAGCAAACGTGTGGTGTTCAATGTAGGCCTACAATCCATGAGACTGAAAAAAACATGCAGGGCTTGACATTAACCTGTTTATCCACTTGTCCTTCAGACAAGGAGGTGCCTGAAAATGTTGCGGTGTTTGATCCAAGAAACCAATTTACAAAATAAAACTCATTATTATTCCCATACCAATTATTACAGAGAATCAGACAAAATATGTTACGCTCTGCCTACTTAGCTTATTCAAGATTGTTTCAAAATACAACACTGCCCCTTTAAGACATAAAAAAATGTTCTTTACCTGACTTGATTTTCAAAGATGGCTAGAAATGCACACATTATGTGCTCTTGTAAGAAGCAACCACTCCCCATTGTTGCCTAGAAATGAGCTATAACTGGGCTAATAACTTACTAACTAGCAAAGAATATGAACAAATGTGCACAGGTGGCTACATGCAGCTCTCGCTTTGATTTCAAAACAAGCATATCTACTCAAGATAGCTCATGTTGTCCAGTTCTAGGTGAATTGCACAGATCCATATATGTCAATGGCTATTTGCATTTAGGCCTATTACAGAGCTGATTGGTTATGACGCACCTGTTTGTGTAGAGTAAAGGCCTGAATTCTGCATGTCAATGCAATCGAATCCTTCTCCAATGCGTACTGCCTAAAAGAAAATCTCTCGCACTAAGTCTTGCATAGTTCATTTTGTTTCAGTATGTTACATTGAAAGGGTCTAATATTGTGTTGATTTGAGCACAAGTCCCACAGCAGAGCGAAACGTTGATAGTGTTAACTAAAGAGTAAAACTCAAGAAAGTTGAGTGAAGTTCAATCTCGTGCTTCTCTGTGCGCACTGGTATTTCATCTGCATGGCAGTATGAGGGGAGCTGCGCACAGCTTAGAAGGAACATTGGTGTAGGCTATTGGTGCTCCCGAGTGGCGCAGCGGTCTAAGGCTCTGCATCTCAGTGGTAGAGGCATCACTACAGACACCCTGGTTCGAATCCAGGCTGTTTCACAACTGGCGTGATTGGGAGTCCCATAGGGTGGTGCACAATTGGCCCAGCGTCATCCGGGTTTGGCCAGTGTAGGCATCTCTTGCACTGAGATGCAGTGCCTTAGACCACTGCGCCACTCGGGAGACCCTAACTGACTTGCCTAGTTAAATAAAGGTTAAATAAAAAAATATATATATCCCCTCTTTCTTCATTCACCATTAAACAGTTGTAAAATAAATCATAATTTGATGGAGGTGTCGTATAATTTGCATACTGCATCCTGTTAATGAGGGCCTGTGGTAATGTAGGGGTTCATGAGGAAAGCATCTCAATAAAATGTGCCTTCATAAAGATACACAGTTAGTTATTTTACTCAAGTACAGACAATTTTGACTACATGACAGGAGGGTCTGAGTCAGATTTGTTTTGTTTAATGACGACTGTATACAAGCAATTCAATGGTAACAGTGACAATGAGACAGATTTTTCACTTTAAAAACCAATGATTGCAGGGTAAAACAACCCATACAACTCTATGCACAAGGACTACTTTTAACAATTTCCACAGACATTTTACAAAAACACATTTACTTTCTTCAAGTAAAAAAGTAAGAAAATTATTTATATAACATAACAGGGCAGTACTGACCAGGCTCCTTGGTGAGCGGTTGTGCAGCTAGCTGATGGCCACACTGGCTGCAGAACCTAGCAGCTTTCTCAAACGCAACACGGCCACAACCTGTGCACTTCATCTTGAAGTTTCAGTGGCGTCTGTATTTCAGAGGGAACACTGTTGGTATATGTATGACAAATATTTCACTTAAACGTTCTTGAATTTCAATGAAATGTGAGAAACAACTAGCCAGCTAACGGTATAGCCACTTCCATAAACTAAAGCCAAACCATATATTCTAGGATCAGTTTTGTGGCAGACTATAATAACTGCCCCAAACCAAATCCATACATACAGTAAGTTATCTTCAGTCCAGGCTATAGCTACTGTAAACGTTATGGCTCTACCCACAAACATATTATTTCATGTAGCTAAGTTAGTTAGCTAGCTAATGCAATCTGCATGATTAAACTAGAAATTGCTTTTCCTTCCTAAATATTTTTATCAAAGTTATTATAATATATAACATTGCAGACCAAGTAGAAAATTGTCAAATAATTCACAACAACCTAGCTAGCTCCTGTTCACCTTGGGGAAAGCCGAAAGTTGTCAGTACAGTGTTGGTGTTCCTCTGCCCACGCCCACCCAGACATTGATACATTATCCAATCCCACACGGATCCTCTGCTACACTTCCTCTTTCGTTTCTGGAGAACTGCTCAACAGCCTAGTACCTGGATAATTAACCAATGCAAAAGGTCATCGGAAATGGCAATGAAATTATCAATAGCAAGCGTTCTAGCTAGCCTGGCGCGTCTCTGTTCAGCTATTGCTACAATCCACTCGGCAAAGAGTGGAATGTTAGCTAAAAACGACTGGTACCCAGATAGCGGCTAACTAGCTAAAACAGCCCGACCACAGATGAATATTAATTTATAGCTAGCTATCTGCCATATAAACGATTGCAAATTGATGCCAAAACCCCGTGACCGACATGACAACGTACAGCAGTTTGTTCTGTATCGCTATCTGACCTGTAAATAATGTAGATAATTATGACATGACACCAACCCTGCACCGCCTCGATTCAAGCAGTTGCCATCTAACGTGGACTAGTTTGGTAAATAGTCTACACAATTGTTAGCTACGTAGTACAACGTGACCTAACTAGTTAACGTTAGCCATATTGTGTTGCCGGGCATAGCCGTCCACACCATCTGACCTCAGTGCTAGTCTCTTCGCTCCGGGAATGTGGACAGGTCTCCCGGAGCGAAAAGGCCAGCTCAGTGCTAAAGTTAGCTAACGGTAGGCAATTGAAAATAGCGTTGCTACTGTATACATTTACCTGTGTTAATCACACGATGGTCTGTTGTTTTACCATTCCACGAAATGGGTGAAGTAGAAATACACTTTCGTTTTGTGAGAAATGGGCGTCAACAAGCTAATCCGTGTATGCTGTCCAACTATTATTTTCAGTGAGTTCCCAATTTATCACATGCTTTGCAAGCGAGGGCAGCTACATGGTATGTTCTTGCCCTTAAACTGTCCAACTGTAAAGGTCATATAATGTTTTGCCATTGTTCTTTCTTTTGCATCAGCAGTTCTACTCTTATGTCAGTCACAGATAGTTGATTAGCCCATGTTAGCTAACATTCTTTACATTGCTAAGTTAGTTTAGCAGCCAGCTATCTAAACTTGTTATCATGGTCAAATGACCTACTAGGGAGCCCCCATTGATTTGTTAGTCAGTCTCACTCTCAAAACTGCTAACATTTCTCTACACCTGTGTAGAATTGGTGGAATTGCAGGAAATTAGATGTAAAACAGGCATGCCGGCCTGGAAGGACTACCAGCTCAACACTGAGATGGGCTTCAGGGTAAAAATCTCTGTCTCACCAGGGGACAGCACTACTGGGATATCAGCTCTCCAGAGGACAACAATAGCCACTGGGCTGTAGGCATCGTCACTAGTACCAGCTCTGAGGACCGTTACAGGATCCTGGGCAGGGGACCGGTGGGGGAAGAGAACGAGGAGGAGGGACAGGTGAAAGATGGGGCAGGAGAAGGCATTGGAAAGGCAGCAGCGTTCGCCAAGAGGAAGTAGGTGGACTGTAAGAGGCAGGAGGTAAATTCGAGGCCCTCAGAAGGAAGAGATGGAACAGCAGGAAGTGGGGATTTGGTCTCTATGGATGCAAGAAGGAAGAGAGCAAGGTGGTTCAATAAAAGAGAGAGTTGAAAAAGATAAGAGTAGGTCCAGAAAAGAGAGACATAGAGAAAGAAAAGAGGTAGGTAGAACAAGAAAAAGGGGATGAGCCAAACACTCAGGAGAACACTACTGCAAGGCTGAAGGAAGGGAACTCAGGACTCTGTCACGATGGGAAGATGCAGCCCTACCTCTCTCAGAAGCACCCTGGTAAGATTGGGCTGTACGTGGACTGTGACCAGGGTCGCATCTCCTTCTCTGTGTCCAGAGCCAGGGTCAAGCTCTTCCGCATGTTCGAGAAGGTGCCGTCCTATCCCCTGCACCCGGCCGTCTCGCTCAGGGAGCCGGAGAGCAGGATGACCTTCAGATGAGGTCATGGGTCATGGGTCAAGGGGCTATGCCATGGTGATGCTTCAGCTCAGAAATTGAGAGTAGTCCTAGAAGTGAAATTATTAGAACGAACGTTCCCATTCAAGTCTATGTTCTGTGATGGATCTAGATCTATTTCTATGAGGAAATCTGTCATTTAAGAGGGTTTCAGAGGAGAGTTTCTATGTCATCCCCTATAGGTCACAGAAGGAGTGCGCATGGAGAGTTGATGGATTAATGTTTGAATTTGAATAAACAAATACAACCTAAATAAATTAGATTGATACGCTTCATGTTTTTATATATTTTTTTTACTTAAGACTAAAGTACAATGGCTAAGGATAGCTATAAAGTACATACAATGAAATGTGGGCTAAATCAGGGTCACAGTGTTTCTTGGCAGTCTTAAACAAATCTACTTTGAAACAAAAGTATATACGTCACACACATGGTTATGGGCTTAAAAAAAGAAGACACCTGTACCATGTCAGATATAGAGTTGAAATGTATTCAATTTTGCATCCCAATATTACACTTTATATACATCATAGAAGACTGAAATATAACCAAACTGTCTTTAAATAGAACTCCGGATAAAATATTTATTAATTATGAACAATATTAACATTCTACCAATGAAGGTGCTTTTGGTCATTTGACTGCAGGAAAGAGTTTTAAAATTAAATGAAGTAAAATGCATTGCCAGATGCATATGACTAGGTGAAATACATTGAAAAAGTAAAACAAAAAGAAACAATGTCTCAAAATATTGGAGTCTTTATTCTTATGGAATATTTAAATGAGTGGACTGCAGATATCAAAAGTGGCTATCTGCATTGTCTCAGGTGTACTGCAGATATCCTAATCTCTTCCTCTGTTCACAGCAGAGGCTCTGTTCTGACCTCTAGTGGAGTCTAATAGATCCTCAGGCTTCCATTGTGTGGGATTCACCATCTCAACTTGCCTGACGACTCAAAGTAACTGAAATCTTCAGCCGTTCTGTTTGCTACGTACTTGTTATGGAAATTTTGTACTCAATGTTCATAAACTAAACTTTAATTAAACAACTCCGTCTGTAACCCAGAATTTGTAAGATACTGGTTGAAATAAGACAGACGGAATGCCCAGTCTACAATAGTCAAATGTCAAAAATGTTTATTCAGGAGAGCTCTGCCCACAAAATATGAACAGTCTTTTTATACTGTATAAGCTTTAAGCTGAACACCAATGATAAAAAAATGCCCCACCCTCTCTAGGAAATAATATTTTCCCACAGTACACGTTCATCGGCATAACACCATCTTGCAACATAAGTCAGACCCAGACATCTCATATCAGTTCCTCCCTTCCCAAGGACGAGAAGGCCGCTCCTACAATCTAGTTTCACAAAGAATTCTTTGTTCTCACAAACTCCTTCTGGCAAGTAGTACCATCTTGTTCCACTCTCCACACAATATACACTGCTCAAAAAAATAAAGGGAACACTAAAATAACACATCATAGATCTGAATGAATGAAATAATCTTATTAAATACTTTTTTCTTTACATAGTTGAATGTGCTGACAACAAAATCACACAAAAATTATCAATGGAAATCAAATTTATCAACCCATGGAGGTCTGGATTTGGAATCACACTCAAAATTAAAGTGGAAAACCACACTACAGGCTGATCCAACTTTGATGTAATGTCCTTAAAACAAGTCAAAATGAGGCTCAGTAGTGTGTGTGGCCTCCACGTGCCTGAATGACCTCCCTACAACGCCTGGGCATGCTCCTGATGAGGTGGCGGATGGTCTCCTGAGGGATCTCCTCCCAGACCTGGACTAAAGCATCCGCCAACTCCTGGACAGTCTGTGGTGCAACGTGGCGTTGGTGGATGGAGCGAGACATGATGTCCCAGATGTGCTCAATTGGATTCAGGTCTGGGGAACGGGCGGGCCAGTCCTTAGCATCAATGCCTTCCTCTTGCAGGAACTGCTGACACACTCCAGCCACATGAGGTCTAGCATTGTCTTGCATTAGGAGGAACCCAGGGCCAACCGCACCAGCATATGGTCTCACAAGGGGTCTGGGGATCTCATCTCGGTACCTAATGGCAGTCAGGCTACCTCTGGCGAGCACATGGAGGGCTGTTTCGGCCCCCCAAAGAAATGCCACCCCACACCATGACTGACCCACCACCAAACCGGTCATGCTGGAGGATGTTACAGGCAGCAGAACGTTCTCCACGGCGTCTCCAGACTCTGTCACGTCTGTCACGTGCTCAGTGTGAACCTGCTTTCATCTGTGAAGAGCACAGGGCGCCAGTGGCGAATTTGCCAATCTTGGTGTTCTCTGGCAAATGCCAAACGCCCTGCACGGTGTTGGGCTGTAAGCACAACCCCACCTGTGGACGTTGGGCCCTCATACCACCCTCATGGAGTCTGTTTCTGACCGTTTGAGCAGACACATGCACATTTGTGGCCTGCTGGAGGTCATTTTGCAGGACTCTGGCAGTGCTCCTCCTTGCACAAAGGCGGAGGTAGTGGTCCTGCTGCTGGGTTGTTGCCCTCCTACGGCCTCATCCACGTCTCCTGATGTACTGGCCTGTCTCCTGGTAGCGCCTCCATGCTCTGGACACTACGCTGACAGACACAGCAAACCTTCTTGCCACAGCTCGCATTGATGTGCCATCCTGGATGAGCTGCACTACCTGGAGCCACTTGTGTGGGTTGTAGACTCCGTCTCATGCTACCACTAGAGTGAAAGCAGCGCCAGCATTCAAAAGTGACCAAAACATCAGCCAGGAAGCATAGGAACTGAGAAGTGGTCTGTGGTCACCACCTTCAGAACCACTCCTTTATTGGGGGTGTCTTGCTAATTGCCTATAATTTCCACCTGTTGTCTATTCCATTTGCACAACAGCATGTGAAATTTATTGTCAATCAGTGTTGCTTCCTAAGTGGACAGTTTGATTTCACAGAAGTGTGATTGACTTGGAGTTACATTGTGTTGTTTAAGTGTTCCCTTTATTTTTTTGAGCAGTGTACATTTCTAGACACACACATCAATTGGATTACCATTTGTCTTATAACCCTATCTCTATTGCATACATTTTCAGAATGGAATATTCTTAGTATTTACTTAAACATAAAACATTTAGTCATTAAACATATAATTCATAACAGTACTTCAGTCAGACAGACATCGTTGAAGTTGTTTGTGGTGACGTCAAAAGGAGGTCATCAGCAATTGGATCACCTTTTAATGTAATCAACTGGGTGGGACTTCCAACGTTTATTGGCTGATCCCTCCTGGTGGCCATGTTGGAGTCATGTCCAACCGGGTCATCAGGAGGGATCAGCCAACCTGAAGAAGAAAATTGACTACTTCAAAATGAAGATAGCCTCAATGGTGCTGCACATGCTGTCACAGACGCTATAATGTCACAGATAGAAAGATGAGTCCTCTATCTATGCGCTTTACCCACATGTGTTCTGGCTTTGGCCCAACCCATCGGATTCTGGGACCAATCAGAGCGGTTAGAATGTGTTTTCATTCTAGAAATTGTCAGGAAGGTACTCAGATCCAGACTCAGAAGACGCTAACATCCGTGGGCGTGGCATAGCGTTTAGTTAGCCAGGCCACATCTCAACTACTGCCTGAAACCAAAATAAAGTCTTAAGAAACTCAAAGAAAGTATGAATGGGTCAATGTACACTGCAAAACAGATTTTCTTTTACTTCTGAAATTATCTGCCTTGTGTTTACGGTAATAGTACTGCATGATCATAATGTTTGTTGTATTTTAAAACATCAAGGCAATAAAGGCTACACTTAGACAGGCAGCCCAATTATGATCTTTCCCATTCAGATCTTTTTCAGAGCAGATCTGATTGGTAAAAAGACCAATTTGTGAGAAAAAAAGTCATAAAGTCTTAGTTGATGTGTTACCTGAACACAGTGCTGTAGATGACTGGGTCACCCTGGGCCTGTTCCCCCCAAGGAGTGGGCCTCCAAACAAGAACACAGTAATTATCATGGTTGTGGAATTCTATTGTTGTTATCATTATCTTTTACATTATAATTGCTATTATACAAATCATTGTTGCTTAAGACTGGTTTATACTAGGTCTAAAAACATGGCTGTAGACCATTAGAATATGAAGAAGTGTCGTTGGCAAAAACTACATTAAATGTATACGCAGGACTGTCATTGCGACGGTAATTTTCCTTGTTGCAGAGAGGATATTACAGGTTAGTACCTGGATACTACACTGTAGAGGTCCTCCTTGGCTTGTTGCTCCCTGAACATGTGGAAACAGAAACACACGTATTTTTATTTGTTATCACAAGAAAATCTAAATAAAATGTTCATATTAAGTGTATATTTTTTTTGTAGCTTTCTTACCATATAGAGCTGTAAATGGCCGTAGCTTCCTCGTTCTGCTGTTGTCTAACAGAGGACATGAGCACAAACACAGGGTAGTTGGTTACGGTAACATCACCCATTGATTTGTGTACTGTTTAACAATTATCACTTTACTTACATGTTTGCCCTTTGCTTGGCGTTGATGTGCACTATTGCATAGGGGACCTCATCCTGTTGAGATGGTTCCTCCTCTCTCCGCTCTTTTGTCAGGCTGCAGTCTGACATGAGGCTGGTTACATGCACTTCTGTAGTCTAGAGATATTGAGATAGAGACAGAAAATACTGGCAGTGAACAGCACAACTTTCTGCACAATAGTACAAACAAAAGAATCTAGGCAGAACAAAGTTCAGCTACAATATTTCCACTTCCTTATTGTAAATGATCACACTTTCACATCAATTTCCTCTGTGAATCAGCCAGTACACTTGCTCCTACCCACACACAGATATATACAATTACGGTCTATGCTGGTTGCAGTATTTTCTGCTTGCGTCTCTCTCACCACAAAAGTTGTGGGTGTTTTTGTGGTGAAGACTCTAGGCATGCTGATGGCTGTAGCATAAATAGTGACTGCTTGCATTTTGTTCTGTACATGTGATAGCTGTGCCACACTGCTGCAAATGCATTGACCCTGCATGACTATCATCATCACAATTAGTTTGAGGATAAGGATGTAAGAATTATTGTGTGGTTGCAACACAAAAGCACAAATATGACATGTGTATAGCCCAAAACAAATAGTTGTGAACAAATAGTTGTGAACAAATAGCTGTGAACAAATAGCTGGGAACAACTAGCTGGGAACAAATAGTTGGTAACAAATGGTTTAAAACATATTGTCACCTGTGTGTTCTCTTCTGTGTCTGGTTTTGGTGCTGTAGTCCTTTTCCTTGAGGATACAGAAATAGGCAGCATGATTATGACTCATTTAGAATGCAAAGTAAATCAGCTAAAAATAGTAGTTTTAGGAAATAGTGGGTAAAACCTACCTGTGAGCAACAAGATGCCAAGTGACCATAGGCACAATGACAATCATTGGCACTACAGCAAGAACTGCAATAAGGATTGTGAGTGGCACAGCTGCCATCCCCTTTGCATGATCTGCATATGAACACAAAAGCATTATAATTTAAATTACATTTAAATAGTTTAGCAGACACTCTTATCCAAAGTGACTTACAATCAGTGCATTCATCTTAAGATAACTAGGCGAGACAACCACATATCACAGTCATAGTAAATACATTTTTCCTCAATTAAGAAGCTATAAGCAAAGTCAGTGCTATTAGGAAAAGACAAATTCATTTGTTTTTGCATTTAAGTTGTTCAGGTTTCTGATTGCTAGAATTGTTACTCTTTATAACCCATGTTGTGGTTACAAAATGTTATTGTACTTACCTTTGACTTTCAGAGATAGAATAGTGGAATTCTGTCTTCCATGCTTATTGCTGACGACACAGAAGTATTTCCCACTATTACCATTGTGAGTAACATTAAACTGTAGCTCAGCCTGAGATACCATTTCAAGACAACTGTCTCCATCTATTTTAAACCAAGTGTAGTTCAATGTTGGGTTAGCATTGCTGCTGCAGGTCAAAGTAACATCACTACCCTCCAATACTTCAGACGACGGCCAGACTGAGACTGAGGTATTCCTAGGGCCATCTGAAAGAGATCAGACCACATCCTCTAGTTGTTATCTTACGTCAGTGGCTTTTTAGATAACAGTGTTACTTGTTGATAAAACCTTCCTTTACTCACATTCAACACTGACCCTGATAACCTCAGAAAGTGGTCTATTGTGATGCTTTGGAGAACATGAGTAGTTTCCAGAGTCTTGAAAGGATATGTCACAGAGGTAAAGAGTTGAGGACTCCTCTTGCAGGGGTTTTCCATTCCTGAACCACATAACTGCAGATGAACAGTTGTTCATACAGGTCAGATTCACACAATCCCCTTCTTTTATTGGTCCGTGTACTCTGGGTGTTGTCATCGAAATTATCAACTCTAAAAGTGAAGGGGAAAAAATTGTAAATATCCTAATCTATAGACAACGCAATAGTGAGCTAAGCCCATTTCACGTTTGAAGCAAAAGAAAACAGACTTACCAGAAATATTGACTTTTGCACCATTACTTCCCGTCCACTTGCTGCCGTTGTTAGTTTCAAATCTGAATGCATATTCTCCACTGTCACTCTGCTCTACTTGGTGGATTTGCAAAGTACAATTATGAACTTTGTTACCAACGTACTCAAATTTGGTGGCGGTATGAGTTCTATTATTACTATCAATGATAAAAGGGCCATCAAAAAACTGTTTCCTCCCATGACTCCACATAACTTTTTCCACTGTAAGGTTCTTGTTAACAAGCGTCTCAGGATAGTGATATGTGCAGAGAATGACAACAGAAGAGCCTCTTACTGCACAGACATCTTGGTATACCACACGCCAGCTGGTGCACCAAACCCCTAAAACAAAAATACATGTTTTATTGATTTACACTCACCTACTGTATGTATTTACAGTGCCTTGCTAAATTATTCATACCCCTTGAATTGCTTAACATTTTATTGTGTTACAAAGTGGGATAACATTTATTTGCCTTTTTTTTGTTGTCAACAATCTACTCAAAATGCTCTGATGTCAAAGTGGAAGAAAAATCATATATATTTTTTAAGATTAATAAAAATGTCATAAGTAAAATATAGTCATTGCTTAAGTATTCAGACCCTATGTTTAGGCAAGCCTACATGAGTTCAGGAGTAAGATTTGGCTTAACAAATCACATAAGTGACATGCAGTGGTGGAAAAAAAGTACTCAATTGTCATACTTGAGTAAAAGTAAAGATACCTTCATAGAAAATTACTCAAGTAAAAGTGAAAGTCACCCAGTAAATTACTACACGAGTAAAAGTCTAAAAGTATTTGGTTTTAAATATACTTAAGTATCAAAAGTAAATGGAATTGTTAAAATGTATCAAAAGTAAAAGTATAAATCATTTATAATTCCTTATATTAAGCAAACTAGGACCTTTTTCGTTTCAAAATGTAATGAGTGCTTTTGGGTGTCAGGGAAAATATATGGAGTAAAAAGTACATTATTTTCTGTAGGAATGTAGTGAAGTAAAATTAAAAGTTGGCAAAAATATAGATAGTAAAGTACAGATACACCAAAAACGACTTAAGTAATACTTTAAAGTATTTTTACTTAAGTGCTTTACACCACTGGTAACATGGACTCACTTTTTGTGAAATAATAGAGATTGACATGATTTTTGAATGACTCACCCTTCCTCTGTACCCCATACATACAACATCTGTAAGGTCCCTCAGTCAAGTATTGCATTTGAAGCGCAGATTCAACTACAAAGACCAGGGCGCTTTTGGAAAGCCTCATAAAGAAGGACAGTGATTGGTAGATGGGTTACAAGAAATCAGATATTGAATATATCTTTAAGCATGGTCAAGTTAAACATTATGCTGTGGATGATGTAATAAACCACCCAGACACAACAAAGATAGAGTCGTGCTACTGAACTGAGCTGCAGGACAGGAAGGAAACTTCTCATGGATGTTACCATGAGGCCATTGGTGACAGTTACAGAACTTGAAGAATTAGGAAAATAATAATGGGCTAATATTTCACAATCCAGGTTGCTAAAGCTCTGAGAGACTTACCCAAGAAGACACATAGTTGTAATTGTCAAATGTGTTTATAACATGTATTGACTCATGGAGATTAACACTTATGCAACAACTATATTTTAGTTATTTAATTTATATGAGATATATTTTTTTATTCCACTTTGACATGACGATATTTTGTTTCGATTGTTGAAAAAAAGTTACAATAAAATAACTGTTAATCCCGCTTTGTAATACAAATCCAAGGAGTATGAATACTTTTTCAAGGCACTCTATTTAGACAGTGAAGCTCTATACTCCAGCATTTGGATTTGAGATCAAATGTTTTATGTGAGGTGATAGTACAGAATGTCGCCTTTTATTTGAAGGTATTTTCATATATATGTTTTACCATTTAGAAATGAATGCACTTCATGTATCTAGTCCCTCCATTTTAAGGTGTCAAGTATTTGGACAAATTAACTAATAGTGCAATATTGTGTCATTTTGGAGTGACTTTTTCTTATTTGCACTTTTATTGTAAATAGGAATATAATATGTTTCTGAACACTTCTACATAAATGTGGATACAACCATGATTATGGATAGTCCTGAATGAATTGTGAATAATGATGAGTGAGAAAGTTACAAGTGCACAAATATCATACCCCCAAGACATGCTAACCCTTACAATAACAGGGAAGGTTAGCATTTTTCGGGGGGTATGATATTTATCCGTCTGTAACGGACTCACTCATCATTATTCACAATTCTTTCAGGACTGTCCGTAATCCTGGTAGCTTTCCACATTAATGTAGATGTGTTTAGAAACATATTCTATTCTTATTTACAATAAAAGGGACTCCAAAATGGCACAATACATTGCATACCACAAATTATACATGATACATATAATAAATGACTTCCTAGTGTTATATTTTTTATTTCATTTTTTTAGTTCTTACCAGGCAAAATGAGTAGAGCCAGAGCCATTTCCATCCAGATGGGTTGTGTCAGCCCAACACTCATCTCTGTAGCCAAACAGCAATCTACCTAAGGTCCTTCACTTGAGTCAGAGTTCTTAATATAGCAGTCAAAAATGCAGAGTGAACCTCAGTCCTCTAGTTTAAAAAAACAGACGTTTTGTGTCAATTCATTTAGAGGCTTGGAGTTACTCATCAGGAGCTGCGCTGCAAAAAGGCAAACTGTCTTTGCAAGTGTCATCAAAAGACAAAAAGTCTGGGTGTATCAGCTAGCTAATGAGCTGTCAACAAAAGACAAAATGTCTGGGTGTATCAGCTAGCTAATAAGCTGAGTGAGATTCACCCGTTAACATCAGGGACACCCCCCGCAACCAAATCAGGTCATTTTACCACAGGCACAATGTGCCACCTACACTGCCTTCAGAAAGTATTCATACCCCTTGACCTATTCTACATTTGGTTTTGTTACAGCTTGAATTCAAAAAAAGTTGTCACTCATCTACACACAATGCCCTATAATGACAAAGTGAAAACATGTATTTACAAATTGTTGCTAATTTATTGTAAATTAAATACAGAAATATCTAATTAACATAAGTATTCACACCCCTGAGTCAATACATGTTAGAATCACCTACAGCTGTGAGTCTTTCTGGGTAAGTCTCTAAGAGTTTTGCACACCTGGATTGCACAATATTTGCACATTATTATTTAAAAAATTCTTCAAGCTCTGTCAAGTTGGTTGTTGCTAGACAACAGTTAAGTCAAAACTGTAACTAGGCCACTCAGGAACATTCAATGTTGTCTTGGTAATCAATAACAGTGTATCTTTGGCCTTGTGTTTTAGGTTGTTGTCCTGCTGAAAGGTGAATTGTCTGTTGGAAAGCAGACTGAACCAGGTTTTCCTCTAGGATTTTGCCTGTGCTTAGCTCTATTCTGGTTCTTTTATCCTAAAAAAATATCCCTAGTCCTTGCCGATGACAAACATATCCATAACATGTTGCAGCCACCTCATGCTTGAATATGAAGAGTGGTACTCAGTGATGTGTTGTATTGGATTTGTCCCAAACATAACATTTTGTATGCAGGACATAAAGTTCATTTCTTCTGAACATTTGTTGCAGTTGTACTTTAGTGCCTTGTTGCAAACAGGATGCATGATTTGGAATATTTGTATTATGTACAGACATCCTTCTTGTCACTATGTCATTGTGGTTAGTATTGTGGTGTAAGTACAATGTTGTTGATCCATCTTCAGTTGGCTTCTATCACAGTCATTGAACTCTGTAACTTTTTTTAAAGTCACCATTGACCTCATGGTGAAATCCCTGAACGGTTTCCTTCCTTTCCGGCAACTTATTTAGGAAGGATGCCTGTATCGTTGTAGTGACTGGGTGTATTGATACACCATCCAAAGTGTAATTAATAACTTCACCATGCTCAAAGGGATATTCAATGTCTGCTTCTTTTTTGTGCCCTTCTCTGGGAGGCATTGTAAAACCTTGCTGGTCTTTGTGGTTGAATCTGTTTGAAATGCACTGCTCAACTATGGAACCTTACAGATAATTACAGTGGGGGAAAAAAGTATTTAGTCAGCCACCAATTGTGCAAGTTCTCTCACTTAAAAAGATGAAATAGAGGCCTGTAATTTTCATCATAGGTACACTTCAACTATGACAGACAAAAGGAGGGAAAAAAATCCAGAAAATCACATTGTAGGATTTTTTTATGAATTTATTTGCAAATTATGGTGGAAAATAAGTATTTGGTCACATACAAACAAGCAAGATTTCTGGCTCTCACAGACCTGTAACTTCTTCTTTAAGAGGCTCCTCTGTCCTCCACTCATTACCTGTATTAATGGCACCTGTTTGAACTTGTTATCAGTATAAAAGACACCTGTCCACAACCTCAAACAGTCACACTCCAAACTCCACTATGGCCAAGACCAAAGAGCTGTCAAAGGACACCAGAAACAAAATTGTAGACCTGCACCAGGTTGGGAAGACTGAATCTGCAATAGGTAAGCAGCTTGGTTTGAAGAAATCAACTGTGGGAGCAATTATTAGGAAATGGAAGACATACAAGACCACTGATAATCTTCCTCGATCTGGGGCTCAGCGCAAGTTCTCACCCGTGGGGTCAAAATGATCACAAGAACGGTGAGCAAAAATCCCAGAACCACACGGGGACCTAGTGAATGACCTGTAGAGAGCTGGGACCAAAGTAACAAAGCCTACCATCAGTAACACACTACGCCGCCAGGGACTCAAATCCTGCAGTGCCAGACGTGTCCCCCTGCTTAAGCCAGTACATGTTCAGGCCGTCTGAAGTTTGCTAGAGAGCATTTGGATGATCCAGATGAGGATTGGGAGAATGTCATATGGTCAGATGAAACCAAAATAGAACTTTTGGTAAAAACTCAACTCGTCGTGTTTGGAGGACAAAGAATGCTGAGTTGCATCCAAAGAACACCATACCTACTGTGAAGCATGGGGTGGAAACATCATGCTTTGGGGCTGTTTTCTGCAAAGGGACCAGGACGACTGATCCGTGTAAAGGAAAGAATGAATGGGGCCATGTATCATGAGATTTTGAGTGAAAACCTCCTTCCATCAGCAAGGGCATTGAAGATGAAACGTGGCTGGGTCTTTCAGCATGACAATGATCCAAAACACACCGCCCGGGCAACAAAGGAGTGGCTTCGTAAGAAGCATTTCAAGGTCCTGGAGTGGCCTAGCCAGTCTCCAGATCTCAACCCCATAGAAAAAAATCTTTGGAGGGAGTTGAAAGTCCGTGTTGCCCAGCGACAGCCCCAAAACATCACTGCTCTAGAGGAGATCTGCATGGAGGAATGGGCCAAAATACCAGCAACAGTGTGTGAAAACCTTGTGAAGACTTACAGAAAACGTTTGACCTCTGTCATTGCCAACAAAGGGTATATAACAAAGTATTGAGATAAACTTTTGTTATTGACCAAATACTTATTTTCCACCATAATTTGCAAATAAATTCATAAAAATCCTACAATGTGATTTTCTGGATTTTTTTTCCTCATTTTGTCTGTCATAGTTGAAGTGTACCTATGATGAAAATTACAGGCCTCTCTCATCTTTTTAAGTTGGAGAACTTGCACAATTGGTGGCTGACTAAATACTTTTTTGCCCCACTGTATATGTGTGGGGTATAGTGTGTGGTGCAGTCATTAAAAAATTGTTAAACATTATTATTGCAGAGTGAGTCCATGCAACATAAGACCATTTTTTTACTCCTGAATTTATTTAGACTTGTTATACCAAAGGGGTTGAATACTTATTGAAACAAGACATTTGAGCTTTTCATTTGTAATTAACGTTGACATGATGGGGTATTGTGTGTAGGCTAGTGACTCAAAATCTCAGTCAATTTAACACAAAATGTGGAAAAGGTCAAGGGGTGTGAATACTTTCTGAAGGCACTGTAAGTCATTTCCACTAATACTGAATGTTAGCCACGAACAGAGACCTGTGGAGGTTGAGGGAGCGTGACCCAGATTGTACCCTCTGCTCAGTGCAAAAAAAGTAGGCCTGCCTGTCACAACTGCTGCTGGGGTCCAGACCAAATAAGGAGAATATTGTTACGCTAAAGTGATTGTGTGTGATGTTGTACATTGTCCACATGGTGGCAGACTACTGTGTGTATGACTCACATTTCCAGAAGTAAATTATTCCCAATCTATGAGTTATTCCACACGGAAGATTTATAGAATAAACCAACTATATGAACTTGCGCCATAGATGTGTGAAACCAAAAATGAATATTAGACAAAACAGAGAACATTTTATACTATAAATTGCAAAAACTCTAACTTCGAAATCTCTATAAAAAAAAAAAGGTTTACTGTAAACTAGGTAGGCTATATGCTAAACTTCACAGTTGGTTTCCAATAAAATAAACATAACATATTAATAAATATATAGGAAACTTGAGCAACATTGTGAATTGTAAACCTTGTAAATCATCAGAAAATGTGGTTAAAGTGCTTTGATGTGTGCAGAACCTGACGTTACTACTCTTCAGCAGTTAAATAAACTGATATATTCGCTTACTCTAAATGAAAAGTCAGATAATGTCTGACACCATACCCCCCTTCAGACTCCACAAGCCTACGTCCCTGGCTCGCCAACGCGTAAAACGGATCAATCCACACAGGATTCTATCAAGCGGAATATGAATCACCCACTCTATCGTAGCCTAGTTGACGAAATTTAAATACGATCACGACGTCACTATATAAGAGAGGACAGTAGGAAAAAAACATATACCAAGTTCTCATTGAGGTGAAGTTATAGGGAGAAAATTAAAGGAGCGCAAGAACGAGAACTTCACACAGTGTTCGACATGGAGAGCTCCGTTAAACTGGCTTTGGTAATTGTAGCTATTTCCATGCTGGTTTCTTGCAACCCAACCGAAGCGTGGTACAAGCAAGTTTCCGGCCCAAGCTACTACTCCGTGGGCAGAGCTTCGGGTTTGCTGTCCGGGATCCGGAGATCACCATATGTTAGGAGGTCCGAGAGCGATTCGGTGGCGGACAGCGGAGAGTCTACGGTGAACAGCATTCTCTCGGAACCGAGCAGTCGACTTAATTCGGTCCTTAAATCTATGGTAAGAGGCTATATTGTACATTACTTATGTTCAACTGAGCAATGCGCATTGGAAACAGGCACTTTCTGTGGTGCGTAAAAGTGCTTAAAGGTGCGTAAAAGTTAAACATTGCGCAGGGCACAGAACACAAGAATAATCAAAAGATATTTCAAATCGTTTTGAAACCCTGAAACTGGATCATCATGAAGGAGCTGTCCATTCAGCACCAGTGCACCACCAAGTAGCCTACAGCCTCATTTTACAGTCAAGTTTGGAATAGATTAGAAATCTACAATAAATCAAAAGGACATATTAGAATATCAGTTTATACAGTCATAAATTGTTAAAAAAATCCACATTTTGGGGAAATGAATCTCAAACAGCCACAGGTCTTGAACATAAAATAACTTTCTCATAATTTGCTTAATGTTGCACTGTTGATTAAAATGTCTTCTTTTTTCAGCCTATTTGTATCAAAGACATCACACCGAATCTGCAGACCTGCGAACTTGTTCAGGATGGCTCAAGGTTATTTCAATGTAAAGCAGACGTGTTCGTATCGCTCGACTCATTGGACTGTGTGGAAGCATGATCAGCACCGCGAACGTGGATGGACTGATAATGTTCGATGGAGCCAAATGTTTCTTGTTTTAACAAATATGGCACAAATATAATTGTGTGAAAGTCTGTTTTAGCCTACTGCCATGCGCAGTCTGACTACTACTTCCCCTAACGGGTAATAGCCAATTTGTCTTTGTTTTTTTTGTAATGCATAGCACTGTACATATTAATGTATTAGTTTCTTTGTTTATGAATAAATACATCTTATATTGCACTCGAATTATTTGACCAATTATTTTGCACTATAGGTCAAACTTAATCCTGCGTCACACATTTGTACAATTCTCACCCAAACACCTATAAAACAAATCACCTATTTATATGTAAATGTACAAAAAAAAAGACATTTTAGGCTAGAATGCAAACCACTTAAGCTTGGCATACATATGCCGCCATCTTAGAATAATTACCAAAGACAAGTAGGCCTATACATTATTTTATTCAATTAAAACTTATAAAAATGTCAACACCAACCTGATTGAAAAAAATAATACAGCCAACATGAGGAATGTCCATCCATATTAACTTAGCGCACGCAGTCCTTTAAATCCATGGCAATAAAAAGTAACTAAGGATATAGCTTTGAATGTCCTGAGCAACTAAATTAAGTTGGTTTTACAGATCATAACAGTAAAAATGAATGCACAAAACACAATGACAGTTGTCTGTAGTTATATATATATATATCATTTGTTAAATTATATAAAAACAAATATCCAATAAAATGTTGAAAGTGTCTTTAAAGGCACTGATGCAGTCAATGGACCCAGTTCAGGTCTTATAGCAACGAGACCGCCTCAAAGTTCTCCTTGACGATGGTGTCCATGACTACGTGGAAGACCACCCGCACATTGTGGGTGTCCGTGGCAGTGGTGTAGTGGTGGTAGACCAGCTTGTTGGGGGTTCTGTTGCAGGTCACAAACATGGCAGTGATGTGACGCGCAGCAGCATCCACGTCCCAGTCGGCTCCTGTATAAGGGGACGTAGCAGAGAAGTCATGTCAGTTGAGTGACATATACCCAATTGAGTGAAGTACACAAGGTGAATTTCAAGTTCAATCTTCCAAAACTTACTAGCCATAGGGCAGTTCGGGCAAATGCCTGATGGGCTGGTCCATCTTCAGCCCATGTTTTAGTAAATGTAGTTTATTGTGCTGTGATCATTATTTCGCTAATGGGTGCCTCAAAAAAGAAAAGGGCAGATGTAAAAAATTCCCTGGCAAATATATTTTCTCAGTCTGCCCCTGTCCATCTCTACAGGCTTGTAGCTTATTCCATATCATCATCAACGCCGTCACACGATTACAAAGACTGACTCTGGTACAAGAGTGCTGTAAGGAAACATGTTTTGTAGCAATCATGCGTCAATGGGGTTTGCAGTCCTAAAAATATTTTTAAAAAGGGTGAGTGTCTGCTGAGCCTTGCTCCTAGATAGTCCTGTATTAAAAATAAATCTCAGTATTAGCTAGATGTGTGCATGTTTCAAAATCACAGACACGTGAAAGTTATGGAAAAATCCAGTGTCTGGAGATCAATGTCTCATTTAGGCATGATGAACTGAAACTCAGTGAAAAAGTGAAATTATATTCCGTGATAAGTTCATACCAAGTTCACGCAAAACAACTTGGTTCTTAAATAGTGAAAAAACAGAGAGAGAACAATCCCTGCAGCTCCACTGAAGACTGAATCACCTCTATTTTATTTACCAAGCCACGTTCTGAGAGATGAGAATGAAATATGCAAGACTTACTGAGCCCTGAGGACCAGAAAGGCAATGTATAAGTGAGGTGTTATCGGTCTGCCATGAAAACCCCCTGGCAAGACATTCTGGCTTCTGAGTGGCTGCATCTGAAATGGTACCGTATAGACCTCTGGTCAGAAGTAGTGCACCATGTAGAGAATAGGGTGCACTTTGAGATGCAGCCATTGTCTTGTATCTTGATACTCCCATTGGGAATGATAGGAGTAGGTTTCCCTCATGCTGCAGTAGTTCCAGTCTAAAGAATGTGGCAGCGTAAACCGGAATGTGGATACTGGATGTACGTTCCAGGGGGATTCCCATAGAAAACACAGTAACAAGGAAGCCTGCAGAGAAGGGATTCTCCATGTGGAGAAAGCAGTCCCAGCTTTAAAAATGACATGCAGCTTATAAAGCCTTTCTAAACACTACATAAATGTATAACCGTATGTCATGCTCTATAAAGGGTTCATGATTGTGGCATAACTGTGTGACAACCACCAATGCCAAATGTGCCATAACCCACTGTTAAATATTACAAACCTGTGCTTTATAAAAGGGTGGCATAAGGACAGCTTAAGTCCTTATAAATCATTAAACTGAGGCTTCACAAAGCAATTATAACCGGTCATGCATCTTGGTAGAGCACTGCAACGCCAGGATAGTGGGTTTGATTCCCGGGACCAGCCATATTTAAAAAATATACGCACGCATGACTAAGTCACTTTGGATAAAAACGTCTCCTAAATGGCAAAATTATTATAGCCAATATTGACCTCAACATTCCGCAAAATGCTGTGCTGCAGGGTGACACAGGCTCTAAAGTGCTGTCATGCACAGAAAAAATGCCTTTTAAACCTAATTTCAAATTTGCCCAATTCTGATTTTTTTTGTCTTCCCAAATTCCACAGTTCTTTCCTGGTTTTCCCCCAGTTTTTTCCACACTTTAATACAAAAAAACGGAAGTGATTAAAACAATGGGGTGGCAGGGTAGCCTAGTGGTTAGAGCGTTGGACTAGTAATTGCAAGTTCAAATCCCCGAGCTGACATGGTACAAATCTGTCGTTCTGCCCCTGAACAGGCAGTTAACCCACTGTTCCTAGGCCGTCATTGAAAATAAGAATTTGTTCTTAACTGACTTGCCTAGTAAAATAATAATAATAAAAACAAATAAAAATGCTTAAACCGCATCAGGGGGCAACTTTTGAGCTCTAAAATATATATATGTGTTAAAACCAGTCAGTCATATATACAGTGTCTTCGGGAAAGTATTCAGACTCCTTGACTTTTACCACATTTTGGTAGGTTACAGCTTCATAAAAAAAATGTATTAAAATAGTTTTTTTCCCCTGATCAATCTAAAAACACACACACACACACACACACACACACACACACACAACTCAATAATGACAAACCAAAAACAGGATTTTAGAAATGTTTGCTAACTCTCCCACTGTCTGCAGAATTCTCTTTTATCTTGTTTATTTAATAGGATGTTGGGGGGGGTGGGGGTTGTCAGGGACACACTTGAGCTCGTATTTATCCCTGGGACACACCCACCTTTCCCCCCATAAATCAAGGACACTCTCTCCACGCAGACACACTGTTGTTTTTGGTTGTGGCATTTGGGGGCTTCTGTGTTCATTTGTTTTGGCACCCCTCATTATCACCATCTATGCACGCATCCACTCACTTACACTACTGACTACACACGTACCATTGTTACTTGGATATACGGGCTACGAGCCGGTTCGGGCTACGAGCTGGTTCGTAACAGGTTTGACGCTACATGTTTGGCACACCTGTATTTGGGAAGTTTCTCCCCTTCTTCGCTGCAGATCCTCTCAAGCTCTGTCAGGTTGGATTGGGAGCTGTGCTACACAGCTATTTTCAGATCTCTCCAGAGATGTCCGATTGGGCTCAATTCCAGGCTCTGGCTGGGCCACTCAAGGACATTCAGAGACTTGTCCTGAAGCCACTACTGCGCTGTCTTGACTGTGTGCTTAGGGTCGTTGTCCTGTTGGAAGGTGAACCTTGGCCCCAGTCTGATGTCCTGAGCAGGTTGTTATCAAGGATCTTTGTACTTTGCTCCTTCATCAATGCCTCGATCCTGACTGGTCACCTCCCTGGCCAAGACCCTTCTCCCCCGAATGCTCAGTTTGGCCGAGCGGCCAGCTCTAAGAAGTCTTGGTGGTTCCAAATTTCTTCCATTTAAGAATGATGGAGGCCACTGTGTTCTTGGGGACCTTCAATGCTGCAGACATTTTTTGGTACCCTTCCGCAGATCTGTGCCTCGACACAATCCTGTCTCTGAGCTCCAAGGACAACTCCTTCAACCTCATGGCTTGGATTTTGCTCTGACATGAACTGTCAACCATGGGGCCTTATATAGACAGGTGTGTGCCTTTCCAAATCACGTCCAATCAATTGAATTTACCACAGGTGGACTACAATCAAGTTGTAGAAACATCAAGAATGATCAATGGAAACAAATTTGCGCTCAGGTGCATCCTAAGTCTCATAGCAAAGGATCTGAATACTTGTGTTATTAGGTATCTGTTCTTTTATTTTTAAATGCAAACATAAAAAAAAAAAAAAAAGTTTTCGCTCTGTCATTATGGGGTATTTTGTGTAGATTGGATTAAAATAAATATTCCTCATCAGTTTAGAATAAGGCTGTAACAATTTCTTTTTTTAAAGTCAAGGGGTCTGAATCCTTTCCAAATGCACAGTATAGCCACCAGGATCTATATCTATCTATCTATATAGTCACCAGGATCCATATTGACCATACAGTTGAAGTCGAAGTTTACATACACTTAGGTTTGAGTCATTAAAATTCGTTTAACCACTCCACAAATTTCTTGTTAACAAACTATAGTTTTGGCATGTCGGTTAGGACATTACTTTGTGCATAACACCAGTAATTTTTCCAACAATTGTTTAGACAGATTATTTCACTGTATCACAATTCCAGTGGGTCAGAAGTTTATACACTAAGTTGACTGTGCCTTTAAACAGCTTGGAAAATTACAGAAAATGATGTCATGGCTTTAGAAGCTTCTGATAAATGATGTCAATCAGCCTGAGTCAATTGGAGGTGTACCTGTGGATGTATTTCAAGGCCTACCTTCAAACTCAGAATATCAAAATAAAAACAGCCAAGACCTCAAAGAAATTGTAGACCTCCACAAGTCTGGTTCATCCTTGGGAGCAATTTCCAAATGCCTGAAGGTACCACGTTCATCTGTACAAACAATAGTACACAAGTATAAACACCATGGGACCACGCAGCCTTCATACCACTCAGGAAGGAGACTTGTTCGGTCTCCTAGAGATGAACGTCCTTTGGTGCGAAAAGTGCAAATCAATCCCAGAACAACAGCAAAGGACCTTGTGAAGATGCTGGAGGAAACAGGTACAAAAGTATCTATATCCACAGTAAAACAAATCCTATATCGACATAACCTGAAAGGCCACTCAGCAAGGAAGAAGCCACTGCTCCAAAATCGCCATAAAAAAGCCAGACTACGGCTTGCAACGTTTTGGAGAAAATGTCCTCTGGTCTGATGAAACAAAAATAGAACTGTTTGGCCATAATGACCAACGTTACGTTTGGAGGAAAAAGGGGGATGCTTGCAAGCCGAAGAACACCATTCCAACCGTGAAGCACGGGGGTGGCAGCATCATGTTGTGGAGGTGCTTTGCTGCAGGAGGGACTGGTGCACTTCACAAAATAGATGGCATCATGAGGAAGGACAATTATGTGTATATATTGAAGCAACATCTCAAGACATCAGTCAGGAAGTTAAAGCTTGGTCGCAAATGTGTCTTCCAAATGGACAATAACCCCAAGCATAATTCCAAAGTTGTGGTAAAATGGCTTAAGGACAACAAAGTAAAGGTATTGGAGTGGCCATCACAAAGCCCTGACCTCAATCCTATAGAAAACGTGTGGGCAGAACTGAAAAAGCGTGTGCGAGCAAGGAGGCCTACAAATCTAGCTCAGTTACACCAGCTCTGTCAGAAGGAATGAGCCAAAAAACGAACTTATTGTGGGAATCTTGTGGAAGGCTACCTAAAACGTTTGACCCAAGTTAAACAATTTAAAGGCAATGCTACCAAATACTAATTGAGTGTATGTAAACGTCTGACCCACTGGGAATGTGATGAAAGAAATAACTCTATTATTCTGACATTTCGCATTCTTAAAATTAAAGTGGTGATCCTAACTGACCTAAGACAGGGAATTTTTACCAGGATTAAAATGTCAGGAATTGTGAAAAACTGAGTTTAAATGTATGTGGTATATGTAAACTTCCGACTTCAACTGTACCCGAAGAATACACACATGGAGAGAACATTTTACTCTCCTCGCAGCCTTATCTAAAAGCAATGGCGTTTGCTAAATCATCAGAGAAGGAATAAAACAGATTATTTCTTTGACAAGTACAATTCCACATGTTTTTGGATTGACTGACTTGGCCAACAGCGAAAACTACCCAGAATTGATACCAATATTATTTTTTACCTTTGTAACTAGGGAAGTAGAGTCGCAAGTGCCTTCCTGAGTTTAAGATCTTCTCCTGGAAGAGGTCACTTTTGTTCATTAACAGAATCTGAAAAAGATGACAATACAAAAAATTTAGAATTCTGATAGAGCGTCATTCCACAAGCATAAATAGCTAAATCAATGTCAACATTTAACATCTGAACAAGGACATTCAGAAAGTATTCAGACCTCTTCCCTTTTTCCATTGTTACAGCCTTATTCTAAAATTGTGTATATATATATATATATATATATATATTTTTTTTTTATCCTCCATCTACACACTACCCCATCATGACAAACGGAACAGGTTTAGGAATGTTAACATATTTATAAAAAGAAAATGTATAATTAAAAAGTATTCAGAGCCTTTGCTATGAGACTCGCAATTGAGTACAAAGAGATCCTTGATGAAAACCTGCTCCAGAGCGCTCAGGACCTCAGACTGCGGCAAAGGTTCACCTTCCAACAGGACAACGAGCCTAAGCACACAGCCAAGACAAGGCAGGAGTGGCTTCAGGACAAGCCTCAGAATGTTCTTGAGTGGCACAGCCAGAGCCTGGACTTCAACCCGATCAAACATCTCTGGAGAGACCTGAAAATAGCTGTCCAGCAACGCTCCCCATCCAACCTGACAGAGCTTGATAGGATCTGCGGAGATTAAATGGGAGAAACTCCCCAAATACAGGTGTGCAAAGCTTGTAGCATCATACCCAAGAAGACTTTAGGCTGTCAAAAGGTGCTTAAACAAAGTCCTGAGTAAAGGGTCTGAAAATGTATGTAAATGTGATTTCAGTTTATGTTTAACACATTTGCAAAAATGTATAAAAACAGTTTTTGCTTTCTTGTTATGGGGTATTGTGTGTAGATTGATGAGGGGGAAAAAAACGATTTAATACATTTTAGAATAAGGCTGTAACGTAACAAAATGATCAAGGGGTCTGAATACTTTCCCGAATGCACTGTACATCATTAGCTTGTAAGAGAAAGAGATACCAGTAACGTAACCTAAAAATGTGAAAGACAAGAAAAATTTGTTGGGAGGTTGGCCACGACCTGCCACTGATATACACACACACACACAAATATAAAAACACAATACATTTTTTCAAAGACTTTACTGAGTTACAGTTCATAAGGAAAATCAGTCAATTGAAATGCATTCCTTACACCCAAATCTATGGATTTCACTTTTTTTTTAAATTTCACCTTTATTTAACCAGGTAGGCAAGGAGAACAAGTTCTCATTTACAACTGCGACCTGGCCAAGATAAAGCAAAGCAGTTCGACACATACAACAGAGTTACACAGAGTAAAACATACAAATCAAAGTTTATTTGTCACATGCACCGAATACAACAGGTATAGACCTTACAGTGAAATGCTTACTTACAGGCTCTAACCAATAGTGCAAAAAAAGGTGTGTGTGTGTGTGTGTGTGTGTGTGTGTAGGTAAGTAAAGAGATAAAACAGTAAAAAGACATTTGAAAATAAAACAGTAGCGAGGCTATATACAGCAACCGGTTATTCAGGCTTATTGAGGTAATATGTACATTTAGGTATGGTTAAAGTGACTGCAAATATGATGAACAGAGAGTAGAAGTAGTGTAAAAAGAGGTGTGGCGGGTGGTGGGACACAATGCCGATAGCCCGGTTATCCAATGTGCAGGAGCACTGGTTGGTCGGGCCAATTGAGGTAGTATGTACATGAATGTATAGTTAAAAGTGACTATGCATATATGATGAACAGAGAGTAGCAGCAGCGAAAAATAGGGGTTTGGGGGGCACACACAATGCAAATAGTCCAGGTAACCATTTGGCTACCTGTTCAGGAGTCTTATGGCTTGTGGGTAAAAAAAAAAAAAAAAAAAAAAAAAAAAAACTTGAGAAGCCTTTTTGTCCTCGACTTGGCACTCCGGTACCGCTTGCCATGCGGTAGTAGAGAGAACAGTCTATGACTGGGATATTTGACCATTTTTAGGGCCTTCCTCGGACACCGCCTGGTGTAGAGGTCCTGGATTGCAGGCAGCTTAGCCCCAGTGATGTACTGGGCCGTACGCACTACCCTCTGTAGTGCCTTGCGGTCGGAGGCCGAGCAATTGCCGTACCAGGCAGTGATGCAACCGGTTAGGATGCTCTCGATGTTGCAGCTGTAGAATCTTTTGAGGATCTCAGGACCCATGCCAAATCTTTTTAGTGTCCTGAGGGGGAATAGGCTTTATTGTGCCCTCTTCACGACTGTCTTGGTGTGTTTGGACCATTCTAGCTTGTTCTTGATGTGGACACCAAGGAACTTGAAGCTCTCAACCTGCTCCACCACAGCCCCGTCGATGAGAATGGGGGCGTGCTCGGTGCTCCTTTTCCTGTAGTCCACAATCATCTCCTTAGTCTTGGTTACGTTGAGGGATAGGTTATTCTGGCACCACCCGGACAACTCTCTGACCTCCTCCCTATAGGCTGTCTTGTTGTTGTCGGTGATCAGGCCTACCACTGTTGTGTCGTCTGCAAACTGATTGATGGTGTTGGAGACGTGCCTGGCCAAGCAGTAATGGGTGTTAATGTGAGCCATTACCAGCTTTTCAAAGCACTTCATGGCTACGGACGTGGGTGCTACAGGTCTGTAGTCATTTAGGCAGGTTGCCTTTGTGTTCTTGGGCACAGGGATTTGGTGGTCTGCTTGAAACATGTTGGTATTACAGACTCAAGGTCTTACTCACGTCGGCTACGGAGAGCGTGATCACACAGTCGTCCGGAACAGCTGATTCTCTCATGCATGCCTCAGTGTTGCTTGCCTCGAAGCGAGCATAGAAGTGATTTATCTTGTCTGGTAGGCTCGTGTCACTGGGCAGCACGCGGCTGTGCTTCCCTTTGTAGTCTGTAATAGTTTGCAAGCCCTGCCACATCCGACGAGCGTCAGAGCCGGTGTAGTATGATTCAATCTTAGCCGTGTATTGACGCTTTGCCTGTTTGATGGTTCATCGCAGGGCATAGCGGGATTTCTTGTAAGCTTCCAGGTTAGAGTCCCGCACCTTGAAAGCGGCAGCTCTACCCTTTAGCTCAGTGCGAATGTTACCTGTTACCCCAACCAGAAGCCATGGTATGTACGTACAGTCACTGTGGGGACGACGTCCTCGATGCACTTATTGATGAAGCCAGTGACTGATGTGGTGTATTCCTCAATGTCATCGGAAGAATCCCGGAACATGTTCCAGTCTGTGATAGCAAAACACTCCTGTAATTTAGCATCTGCTTCATCTGACCACTTTTTTATAGTGGTTAAATTTTTGCTTGTAAGCAGGAAATCAGGAGGATAGAGTTGTGGTCGGAGGGCGAGGGAGAGCTTTGTACGCGTCTCTGTGTGTGGAGTACAGGTGATCTAGACATGTTTTCCCCTCTGGTTGCACATTTAACAGAGATTTAAAGAAATTTGGTAGAACTGATTTAAGTTTCCCTGCATTAAAGTCTCCGGCCACTAGGAGCGCCTCCTCTGGGTGAGTAGTTTCCTGTTTGCTTATTTCCTTATACAGCTGAATGCGGTCTTAGTGCCAGCATCTGTTTGTGGTGGTAAATAAACAGCCACGAAAAGTATAGCTGAAAACTCTCTAGGTAGTAGTGTGTGGCCTGCAATTTATCACAATATACTCTACTTCAGGTGAGCAAAATCTAGACTTCCTTAGATTTCGTGCACCAGCTGTTGTTTACAAATATGCACAGACCCCCCCTCGTCTTACCGGAGTGTGCTGTTCTATAGGGTATATCCCGCTAGCTGAAAATCCATGTCGTCATTCAGCCACGATTCCGTGAAACATAGGATATTCGTTTTTGATGTCCTGTTGGTAGGATATTCGTGATCGTACCTCGTCTAATTTATTGTCCAATGATTGCACGTTGGCGAGTAATATTGACGATAACGGCAGCTTTCCTACTCGCCTTCTGCAGGTCCTGACGAGGCATCTGGCTCTTCGTCCTCTGTACCTGCATCGCTTCCTCTTGCGAAAAACTGGGATGTCGGCCCTGCCGGGTGTTTTGAGAATATCATGTGCGTCTTGCTTGTTGTTGAAAACAATCTTTGTCTAATCCGAGGTGGGTGATCGCTGTCCTGATAACCAGAAGCTCTTTTCTGCCGTAAGATACATTTGCAGAAACTTTATGTACAAAATAAGTTGCGAAAAAAAAACACACAGCACAATTGGTTGGGCGCCCGTAAAACTGCTGCCATTTCTTTCGGCGCAATCTTCCACAATAATACAGTAGAAAAACAAATCTATATACAATGTGTGCAAATGAGGTAAGATAAGGAAGGTTAGGCAATAAATATGCCATGGTGGCAAAGTAATAACAATATAGCAATTAAACACTGGAATGGTAGATGTGCAATGTAGAAAACTGGGGGTCAAAAGCAAGATACCGTATTTATTTAGTTAGGGGATGAGGTAGTTGGTTGGGCTATTTACAGATGGGCTATGTACAGGTGCTGGGGTCTGTGTGCTGCTCTGACAACTGGTGCTTAAAGCTAGTGAGGGAGATTAGTGTCTCCAGTTTCAGAGTTTTTTTGTAGTTCGTTCCAGTCATTGGCAGCAGAGAACTGGAAGGAAAGTCGGCCAAAAGAGGAATTGGCTTTGGGGGTAACCAGTGAAATATACCTGCTGGAGCGCGTGCTACGGGTGGGTGCAGCTATGGTGACCAGCATCTGTTGGTCACCATACCATGTGCATCTGTTGGTCACAGATACCATTAAAAAAATATATACGTGGGGCGTGGATCAGAAAACCAGTCAGTATCTGGTGTGAGCACCATTTGCGTCATGCAGCGTGACAAATCTCCTTCGCATAGTTGATCAGGTTGTTGATTGTGGCTTGTGGAATGTTGTCCCACTCCTCTTCAATAGCTGTGTAAAGTTGCTGGATATTGGCGGGAACTGGAACATGCTGTCGTACACATCAATCCGCAGCATCCCAAATATGCTTAATGGGTGACATGTCTGAGTATGCAAGCCATGGAAGAACTGGGGCATTTCTCAGCTTCCGGGAATTGTGTACAGATGTTTGCGACATGGGGCCGCACATAATCATGGTGAAACATGAGGTGATTGAGGCATATGAATGGCACAACAATGAGCCTCAGGATCTCATCAGTATCTCTGCATTCAAATTGCCATCGATAAAATGCAATTGTCTTTGTTGTCTATAGCTTATGTCTGCTCATACCATAACCCCATCGTCACCATGGGGCACTCTGTTCACAACATTGACATCAGCAAAACGCTCGCCCACACAATGCCATACACGTAGTCTGCGGTTGTGAGGCTGGTTGGACATACTGCCAAATCCTCTATAACGTTGGAGGCGGCTTATGGTAGAAAAAGTAACATTAAATTCTCAACAGCTCTTTCAGTTCATGAAACTTGGGACCAACACTTTACATGTTGCGTGTATATTTTTGTTGAGTGTAATTAACGACAGAAAACACCCGCGACTGAAAACTGATTGTGACTCACACATCCACAGTCCAAACGTCTTTTACAACCTTTTACCGTCTAAACGAGACAAATTTAACAAGCTCGTTACACACTTTTTATAAACACTCCTCCCTGCCTCAGTGCTGAAATAAGATCACCTCAATTATACCCCTTGCGTGGTAATTGCCTGTGTCTGAGGCAATTAGAGGCAGTTGTGCCGCCTGTGGCTGGCTGGCGAGAGGTGGTTAGCAGGAGGCACTCTGGGGACTCCATGGGCTTTAATTACATCCACTGGGCTGCCCTCAGCAGGTCACAGCGCTATGCTTTTATTTAACCTTTATTTAGACATCTCAGTCAATTAAAACACCATGATGCGATGGCGACGTGTTTGAATGTTATGGAAAGTTCAGAAGGAGCGGTGTCATGTGGAACAGAAAGGCGTCTCGGACGTGTAGAATAAGGAATCATGTCAGCTCCATATGTGATATGCCTGAACGTGGCCCTGGGCTCTGCCACACCGCACAGACAGCCCAACATCAAGCATGTGACATTGGGAGTACAGGTAGATGTTTCTTCTAAAACCACAGATCCAGGGACATATTCTTTTCTCCCCATAATTGCAATAAGGTGAGGATTGGGTGGTAGGCTAATCTAATGCTAGATCTGTCATTAAGGGCTACTTTTACCTGCAGCTGAATGTGGGTAACTGGAAGTGGCCAGGGTTGAAACCATCACTAAGGTGGACAAAGTCATTTTTAATTGGTGACCTTGATTGAGTGTGTAATGGTTTTACTTAAGCGTGACAATGTTTGGGAAAGGCAATCAGTTCGGAGGACTGTGTTATGGCAGAAATTTGTTTAGTAGGTGTTGTCAGACAATCTCCATGGGAAAACTTACCAATGAGGTACTTCTGAAAACTATGTTGGTGCAGATGGAGGTAAAGAGTTCAAGGCTCTCTTGTAGCCGATTCTAAGACGGAGAAAGAGAGAACAGAGAGAGAAAGAGGGGGATATGAACAGAGCAAGCAAGCACGAGCGAGACAAGAGAAGGGGTGGGGGGAGTTAAGAAAATCAATGATACTGGACATAAAAGAACCAAACAAAGTTTCACTCAAAACATCTGTCAGATATTACTTCAAATATAGATGGTACCGCACACAGCTTTAGGCCATTCTACTGGTTTGTTACATTGTTCTGACGTAGAGAAGGTACTGTAGTGTACACAACATCCCCCTCTACTTTTTAATCAAAGCTGAGACTGAACAGCTCTAACTCCCTTACCTTCTGCTGAATGGTATATACACTATCTATTACCATAGAGCGGTCCTCCATCAGGGTCATGTCGTAGTCACTGAGCGCCACAACAAACAGCACGGCCCGGACACAGTCAAAGTAGCTGAGCCACTTCCTCCTCTTGGTCCGCTGGCCGCCCACATCATACATCCTGTAGGCAGGCAGACACCTTCATTCACAACTTAGACACAGACATGAGGTGACAGAACAAATTAACAGGCTACAGCTTCTGGTGTCAATCATTTAATTTCCAAAGACTTGTAAATATGATGTACATCACCCTCCACAGGGGATACTGTAAGTTTGAGGTTGAAAAGGTTGAAAGCACTCTGAAGCAAAACACCATGAATAAATAGTGTATGAACGATGGACAGACTTCATATAACTGATGTAAAGCTGAAGATTTGACAGATCGGTACAGTCACTTGGGGAGAGAGTTATTGGCAGCAGTGTCCAGATGCAACAGGTGGCAAGAAAAACAATATTTATTTAATGTTGTTGTTAACAGAACTTAAAATGTCACTAATTATATCCTGTCATCTTGCAATGTTATTAGCATCAATGAAGCAAAATTCGAGATCCATTCAAACGCATGAAAATAGTCCAGAATGTTGAACATAATTGACTGGAAAAATAAACGTAAAAACTCCACAACCCCCCATCAAATGTTTCCAACTTCCACATTTCATTGATTTGTCATTCTGTCCACACAAGGCGTCGGGCACAAGGGAAATTAGACTTCCAAAATCAATGTGATTCTCCACTCCAATTCTCCAGTTCCGTCTTGGGACTTCAAACATGTCATTTCTCCACGTCAGCTCACACTTCCCATCTATACTGAACAATATAAAAATGCAACATGCAACAAATTCTAAGACTGAGTTACAGTTAAGGAAATCAGTCAAATCAAAATAAATGCCTAATATATGGACTTCACATGATTGGGACTAAAGATATGAATCTGTTGGTCACAGATATCTTTAAAAAAATACATGTGTGGGCGTGGATCAGAAAACCAGTCAGTATCTGGTGTGAGCACCATTTGCCTCATGCAGCGCGACAAATCTCCTTTGCCTAGAGTTGATCAGGCTGTTGATTGTGGCCTGTGGAATGTTGTCCCACTTTTCAATGGCTGTGTGAAGTTGCTTGATATTGGCGGGAACTGGAAGACGCTGCCGTACACATCAATCCAGAGAAACCCAAACATGCTCAATGGGTGACATGTCTGGTGAGTATTAATGCCATGGAAGAACTGGGACATTTCTCAGCTTCCAGGAATTGTGTACAGATGTTTGTGACATGGGGCCATGTATTATCATGCTGAAACATGAGGCGGATGAATGGCACAACAATGGGCCTCAGGATTTTGTCACAGTATCTCTGTACATTCAAATTGCCATCGCTAAAATGCAATTGTGTTCGTTGTCCGTAGCTTATGTCTGCCCATACCATAAACCTACCGCCACCATAGGGCACTGTTCACAATGACAGCAGCAAACCGCTCGCCCACATGACGCCATACATTTGGTCTGCAGTTGTGAGGCTGGCTGGACGTACTGACAAATTCTCTGAAACGATGTTGGAGGCAGCTTGTGGTAGAGAAATTAACATTAAATTCTCTGGCAACAGCTCTGGTGGACATTCCTGCAGTGAGATTGCCAATTGTACGCTCCCTCAAAATTTGAGACATCTGTGGCATTGTGTTGTGTGACAAAACTGCACATTTTAAATGTGGTCTTTTATTGTCCCCAGCACAAGATGCACCTGTGTAACATCAACATCATGTTTAATCAGCTTCTTGATATGCCACACCTGTCAGGTGGATGGATTATTTTGCCAAAAGGGGAAACGCTCACTAACAGGGATGTAAACAAATATGTGCACACAATTTGAGGAATAAGCTTTTTGTGCGTATGGAACATTTCTGGGATCTATTTTTGTTCAGTGTATATTACACCCAGCACCACCAGCAAACACAGGAGCTCAGAAATAGGCCTACTGTACTCCAGTCTCTAGGGATTAACAACAAGATAGTAGCAGTCTGGTCCCTTATTGTACGTGCTGTAGCCAACAACTGAGGATTGTCTAAAGCACATACAGTAGGAGTAGAGCATTGTGGGTAAAACATTTAAACTCTCAAAATGGAAAAGTAGTATTCCATGTTGAATCCCTGTAAATCACATGGTCTTGGTGACAGGTCATTGTGATAGTGACCAACCTGCCTATGACGGTCACCAGGAGTGTGATTACACTACCCGTCAGAGACTCTTAAGCCATTTGTCTTTGGGGTCACATTTGGTTTTAAAACCGGGCAGAGCAAGGATAACCTGGTCCCATACGGCATACAATGAACGAACACACAACACAGAGAGGAGTTAGCTAATTATTGGACTACCAGGCTACAGCAGCAATCCCTGAGATGACGGTCAGTGAAGTAGAGTATTTTTGTAACCATTACAAGACCGCTACATGACTGGGTCTCTGATACACATTCATAAAAGTTTTGCTTGTCGTGATGAGAAAAAATGGAAGTTGACATTTAATGTTGCTGAAGTTCCGTTTCACACCCAACTGTATCTGCGTCTAATACCTGGTAGTGTCATTGATCATTGTCCTATGTCGAAAGCACAAGAGTGGAGCTGAAGCATGATGACGTGACGTGTTCAGAAGGCTGGAGCACAGTACAATGAGAATCAGCAAGGAGAGAAGGGGGTGTAGAGGAGATTTAAAGTGGCCATTAGGAGGAAACCTCTTGCTATTCCTTCTCTCTCAGAGAGAGCGAGAGCGAGCGCATGAGCGAGAGACATCAATATTGCATAGGTCTGATTCATTTCTTGCAGCTGTGAGGGGGTGTCTGCTAGTGCTCCTCAGGCAACCCTCGCGAAGTCGTGAGAAGGGCCAGACGTGGCCACCATGGGACATCAGAGCCCAGAGAGTAGGGCAATCAACAGGGTAGGCCGGTTTATAACCCAATCCCCTCCCACCCTGGAGATCAGAATGCTCTTTCTTTGTACCAAGACACTTTGGGAAAGTGCAGTCCAAATTGTTCTGATCATCAGAAGGCACACTCAACTGTTTACTACACTGAAACACTACATTTGTTTTTCAGTCAAACAGAAGCCCTGGCCTTGGTTTGCTATAAAGCTGAAGGATAGAGCTGGTGAAATGTAACCACTCAAGTTCATAGATGGAACTTGAGCTGCCCAAATCCATCCCCACATTTGTTTTTAATTGTTTTTCAATGGGCACACTCATTTTGCAAGTGGGAATAACATTCACCACCCCTGGCTCTACAGTACTCATTACAATGGCAAACTCCACCTTCACTGCCCACAGTTTGGCATCCCCTGGCTATTATTCACATTTGAAACATTTGGCCACATTCATTATGGCAATTGAATAAGACAGCAAAACATTTGACTGAAATTAGAGGCATTGAAATTGCCTGGAGATTTCAAGAAACGTCATGCAGATGTAAGGGGATTTGATTTAAACTCATACATTTCATTATTGAAGACATTAAACCGAGGGGGTTGACAAAAACATTAAATATAATTGATTTCAAGTGTCCTACAAACTACTCAATATTTCATGATTCCATAGAAACACAAAACTAAAAAACTATTAGCATCATAAACTAGAATATTACCAATTGAGTACAAAAAGTCCTTAATCATTTTCTTAGCTGCCTTAATCCATGTATGCAATTTTGTGCCCTTTGTACATTGTGGGAACAAAGTGATATGGCTGCGGTATGATTCACAAAGTTTCACCCACCCCTCCATGTCACAGCAGGGCAAGCCAAAAAAGAACAAAGTTTCATTCATTGTTCTGAGGAAGGTGTCTGACAAGCCAAATGTCATCGTTTCTGTTTGCCCCTGTAGTACATTTTAAAATCATGGTAGACATCCGAGTGATCCTTTTATTTCTCTGGAATAGTCACAATATGACGTGTCCAGCGGTCATTTTTGTATTCACGCTGGGCTGAAGCACGTCTGGGTACGCTTGCATTTATGAATTCAAGCCTTTGGAAAACAGTACTGCATGTTGGGAAAGGGGTTGCCATCGGTTAGGACTAGAATACATGACATTCTCTTATGACGTGATAGTGATTCACAGACAATCTTCCTGCACAGTTCTCCTCTGCTCTGTGCATCAGGAGACCAAGAAGCCAGAGACAAACTGACAACTTGTCTGAAGCCATTTCTTCTACAATCACACACAGCTGAAACACCAGACTTACACAGAGGCTTCTTATACACACGCATGAGGCGAAGAGGGGGCATTGTCTTGATACTACAACAGTTTAGTAGAATGAGTCCATACAGAATATTGTATTGGTTTGAGATGAAGCACTATGGACATTCATAACAATGCTCATTTGAAAATGGTCATACTCAAGGAACCATAAGATGACGATCACCAGAGGAAGTTGGCAAGCAGAATTATTTTTGAAATATCACCCCGTCGCCTGTAATCATGTAGTGTTGTCAGTATGACACCTACCCTCTCTAAACAGCCATACCACAAACCCATTCACAACACCACCCACCTGCCTACAGAAATAACACTATGACACTGAACTGAGAATGTATGATCACACAGAATATTTGCTCAGGGTATCAATGGGTGTCATTGTCTTAGGACGTATGGCGTCATTCTAACAGAGTCGTTAGTTATACTCTGAAGGAAGACAATGGAGGTGTACATTTTTTATAAAAGAAGAGCATAGCAAAATAACATTTAGAAAGCATGATGAATGTATTGGACAAGATTCATGGGTAGACAAATTATGGACTGGTTTAGACACGAGGCAATTCTCACACGAAATTGAGCCAGTGAAAACCATTCCTTACCTGAAAACCATGTGGTTGACTGGAAACCGAGTCTCGATGATTCCGCAGGTTCGCACTCTCACCCGCAGAACGTCCGCCTCAGTGGGAATGTATCTGGGAGAGATGATCCGACTTATGTTCTCAAAGAAACTGGAAAAGGCAGATGGAGGAAATGACAGTCAAAAGGAAACAAAAACAGCTTTAAGACTGTAAATGGTTTAACTGAAGAACATAAATCGGGCAATGTGATTTAAAAAAATTACCAACATGGTGAATTATGTTCAAAATGTATTTAAATATTCATAGACATTTTATTGATGCATTAATCAGTGCATAACGGAGTAAAAATAAAATAATCACACACACACACACACACGTTCCAAATGTTTGGGGTCTCTTAGAAATGTCCTTGTTTTTGAAAGAAAAGCACATTTGTCCATTAAAATATACAATTGATCAGAAATACAGCTGTTATTGTTGAAAACCACTATTGTAGCTGGAAACGGCTGATTCTTAATGGAATATCTACATAGGCTTACAGAGGCCAAATATCAGCAACCATCACTCCTGTGATCCAATGGGACATTGCGTTAACTAATCCAAGTTTATCATTTTAAAAAGGCTAATTGATAATTAGAAAACCCTTTTGCAATTATGTTAGCGCAGCTAACAGGCCTTCTTTAGACTAGTTGAGTATCTGGAGGGTCAGGATTACAGGCTCAAAATGGCCAGAAACAAAGACCTTTCTTCTGAAACTTAAGCAGGGAAAGAAACTTAAAAAAAAATTCCTTTATTTTACTAGGCATGTCAGTTAAGAACAAATTCTTATTTTCAATGACGGCCTAGGAACAGTGGATTAACTGCCTGTTCAGGGGCAGAACGACTTGATTTGTACCTTGTCAGCTTGGGGATTTGAACTTGCAACCTTTCGGTTACTAGTACAACGCTCTAACCACTACGCTACCCTGCCGCCCCTTGGGAGTGTGCGAGATCAGGACAGTCCACCAAGTGGCTGGCTAGGTTGGTTCCACCACCAGCATTCTAATCGATGTTAACAGACAAACGTCCACACAAAAGGTATTCCGTGAGAGATGCTTTGTGTTGAACGTGTTCATAGAAAACTCTTCATCTGTAGGATCCACAGAGATTTGAGTTAGAAGATGTCCATAGTGATGAGAAAGGAGGGAGTCAAAAACATCCCAAACTGTGGATGGTGTTGAAACACACCAAGCTTTAGGGAAATGGCGAGTCTCTAGAATTTGCACTTATAAAGCACGTTCCGTGTCAACACACCTCCAAGTCTTTTACTCATTGTATGCAAATCAGGTTCATGAGCCATCATAACGCAAGCTTTTTACGGGAATAGTTTGAAGGTATAATGGCATAGCTGTATTACCATAGCCTGACTGTTTCAGCAGAGCTCTAAAAGCAATGTCCGTTCCATTAGAGAGAAAACTCATCATTAGAACGTGTCAAAACAACAAGTCACTGCTCACGCCACAATAAAAAAAGGTACAGACAACCATTAGAAGGGAAAGGCCAAATGAGCAGTGTTGATCTAAGGGGGAGGAATAACATGACATATTGCAGATGACCTTTTGATCACAGAGCAATTAGCACTTTTCACAAAGCAACACACACAAGCTGGCGCAGTAGAGAACGTCACGAAGCGCTGTAAACTGATACCTACAGGGTGCGACGGCGAGGCTCCCGCCAACCACCGTCCTACCCACGCTGCACTACACCGCCACAAGCCAGGCATTCGTGACATTCCGGTCAAGTCTCATTGGGTCATCCACCAAGGATGCACACCCACCCCTCCCTCCCTCCATTCCTTCCGCCCTCACACCCTCCCCAAATGCAGCATTCCCTACATGGTACTGGTGGGTTTGAGTTGCGGCCAACAGGCCCTGGGTTCAAATAGTATTCTTTTCCATTCAAATACATTGAGCATTTGATTGAACCTAGCCTGGAGTGTGCCGGATGTGCGGGGGCTATTCCATTGGTTTCATTGTGCCAGGCAAGTTCAATTGAGCACAGCTAAAGTATTTAAAATAAATACAATTTCAGCCCAGTTCTGGCGGCCATGAAGCCCACGTCAAACTGTCCACTGTCCGGCCATAGTGGCATGTCAGTGGGCCACGGAGGCCCAGACTACAGGGGCGGGAGCTCCAGGCAGGCTCAGCTGCAGTGGGGGGTTGATCCAACCTGGCACCCTCAAACAGGACACCAAGCCTGGGTACGGTCCTGACACCCGCACCCCCTGCTATCCTCTGCTGTGCTGCTGTCTTGAAGGATCGGGAGTTTGGAAGCAGAGCTTCAAAGTGATGGGGATGGACTGAACAAGCAGAGTTCTTTTCAGCTTGGGTTAGCAGTGTTTATAGAAGCCAACAGTTCCAGTTCCTCAGTCTCTTCTAAAAACCCAGTGGAATAGTAAAGAACTACAGATCAGGAGCAGGTCTGAATCAACTGGCATTTCTGTAACAAAAGAAACAGGTCTGTATGAAAAAACTGTTGTTGTCTCTTCTATATGTAAGCTGTCAGTTTACTGTATAGCCTCTTGGACAGTCTCAAACGGTTTCCTCTCCTCACTACCTTTCCTGTCACAATACTCTAGAATGGCTTCCTCTCCTCATCACCTTCCCTTCCTTCTTTTGCCCCCTCACCTTTATATAACCAGGTAGGTCAGTTGAGAACAAGTTCTCGTTTACAATTGCGACCTGGCCAAGATAAAGCAAAGCAGTGCGTCAAAAACAGAGTTACACATGGGATAAACAAAAGTACAGCCAATAGCACAATAGAAAAATCTATGTAAAGCGTGTGCAAATGTAGTAAGATTGACCCTTCACGACTACCGATGAGTGAAAGGACAGGAAAGGTTTCCATTAGATTGCTAACACCTGCCAGATCAGTGATCGGCAGAGGAGAGAAGACGAGGATAAAACTTGAGCCTTCGAGTCCATGTAGAAAGAGCAACAGGGATTCAGTCAATCATATTTCCTCCCTTCACTCTCCCTTAACATCCAGAGGAAGTCAAAGTGTGTCACAACTGTATGATCTGCCAATTCATGTGGAAGAGATCAATTAGAACAGGTGGTCTAACAGAGACAGAGGACAGACAGAGGGGAGAGAGCTGGGACAGAGGTTATCCTTAGTCATATCAAGGGTGTCTGAAATGGAACCCTAAACCCTAGTGACTACAGGGTTCTGATCTAAAGTGGTGCACTATAAAGGGAATAGGGTACCATTTCAGATGCAGACAGACTCTTTATTGACGTGTGGTCTAACAGAGAGAGGACACTGGGAGAGCATGGGAGGAGAGAGGTAGAGAGCTGGGAAGAAAGAGGTACTCAATGTCACATCACAACTCCGCTCCCAACAGTTCCCTGTGTTTATCAAGAATGGTCCACCACAGATGGACATCCAGCCAACTTGACAACTGTGGGCAGCATTGGAGTCAACATCGGCCAGCATTCCTGTGGAACGCTTTTGACACCTTGTAGAGTCCATGCCCCGACAAATTGAGGCTGTTCTGAGGGCAAAAGGGGGTGCAACTCAATATTAGGAAGGTGTTCCTAATGTTTTGTACACCCTCTGTGTGTGTGTCTGGTGTCTCAATTGTATAGTGTGAGGGCAACATTACCACCCTGCAATCCTCTGCAGGCTTGCCTCTGAAGCTAAGCAGGGTTGGTCCCTGGATGGGAGACCAGTAGCCCTTTATCATGACTCAGTTCTATGACATTACACATAAGAGTCATTGGATGAAGGAGTCTTCTGTAGGGGGGAGTTTTGTTAAGATTTGCGACACTCGGTCTGAACATTAACACATCGCTTGCAGTACGGTTTTTGGAAGCATAAGGAACTTCTTTCATATTGGCAATAAATCATTTTCCAAAATCAAAAGGTTCAATTGAAACACACCTTTATGGGGTTAGGGTTCCCACACGGCCATATTTTAATGTTACAGCGCTTGTTTACAGAAAACAGGTGAAATACAGCTAATTAGCACAGGTAGTCCACTCTGTCTGCATCTCTGAACGCAATTTGTTTTCCCCCCCACTTTTACTTATCAAATAAAACTCACGACATCAGTGTGAAACATAACTAAAAAGAGCAGAGCAGAATGCTAGCGCCGTTAACCCAAACCCACATCATCATAATCCACACTTCACTTGATCACTTGAACAACACCCCATTCAGCAAAGGTAATGTCCCTGAAAACAAGGCATAAAGAGGCACTAAATTGGGATTTGATGACACTTGAAACAAAGTGTGGTAAAAACCCGCCACGCTTCTCATGAAGCGCCTAATTGCGTCACTCACCAAGGACGTGGTGCTATGTCCCATCATATCACATTCTAGAAACACAGCTGATCAACCCCCACAAGAGGGCATGTGTCTATGACACCAGAACAATAAAAGAAAATATGTTTTCTGATAATGACCTCAGTTCAGGGCAGGGGCCTGTTTCAGGAACACGTAAAACACACACATACCTCCAACTACAGAGAATGACGCCATTGTGTTTAAGTACCCATCTAAATAAGTGAGTCGAATATACAGGAGTAAATTCAGAAAGAGGTCAAATCGAGGACAAACTGGTGCAGATTAAATTGGAGCTGGGTAACATCGCAATACATGTGGATCCACCGCCACCCCCTCTAGCGGGCTATGTATGGGTTTGCCAGCCAATGGTCTCAGATGCCACCTTACCAACAAACCCATACATAGCCCTCTAATGTCACCTTACTAACAACTGCCCCCCTGTTGGTGGGTAAAGTAAAGCTGAATTGCTGTGAAGCAGAACACGTGGCCGCTGCTTAGCTCATAACGCAGACAGTCAGAAGTCTTAACCAATTATCCCAATCACAACTCGCCTCTGTAAATAGTAGTATGTATGTAGTATGCACACAATCCCCTGTTATCGTCCCCTCACTTGCTCACTAGACACACTAAAAGCAGACAAGCATTTCAAACTTAATTCTCATATCCTTTTTGAAGCAACAACCACGTTTACAAAGATATTCCACAGGCATTACATTATAATGAAGGACCAATTAAAAATGTCAATTCAGCAAAATGTCAGAACCATTTCCTGTAACGGATGTATTTTTTGCTAGAATCCCATTATATGTATATCGACGAGGAAGTAAGCAAAGGCTTCCCTTGTACGACCTGGGAGGATCCACACGGTATAGTCAGTCTGAATGAGGTGGGACAGCGCAGATAGAACATGTCACGACACCAGTAGCACGATTCTTGATTTTCCATGACAAAGAAGAATAGCAGCCACGAGACAGACTATTAAACTCTATGGGCCT
The DNA here is from genome assembly GCA_030435695.1 of Brachymystax lenok tsinlingensis. Classification (NCBI taxonomy): domain Eukaryota; kingdom Metazoa; phylum Chordata; class Actinopteri; order Salmoniformes; family Salmonidae; genus Brachymystax; species Brachymystax lenok. The sequence goes on from CM059791.1 coordinate 107,314,078, forward strand.
TTAAGAACCTGCTTTATGTCAAATGCTTTCTGATATACCTTCAATTATAGGATGCGAGTGACGACAGTGAAAAAGACAAGAATCACTGCCGCTACCTTGCTCTCCAGTAGAGGTTGATTAAAAAATATAGAGAGATATATATATGCTTTTCTTCTTTGTCATGGAAAATCAAGAATCGTGCTACTGGTGTCGTGACATGTTCTATCTGCGCTGTCCCACCTCATTCAGACTGACTATACCGTGTGGATCCTCCCAGGTCGTACAAGGGAAGCCTTTGCTTACTTCCTCCTCGATATACATATAATGGGATTCTAGCAAAAAAGACATCCGTTACAGGAAATGGTATGTATATATCAGTGTTAAAACCAAAACGCAGCATTTCTATCAACTTCCATGAAACGTCCTGTTTCATCATGAAATTCAGTGCGCTCCATAGGTTGTTTCCTTGCCATGATAATACTTCAGAGTACTGTGATACTGAGTACAGTGACAACACTACATGTAAGGTACTCACTAGAGCGCTGAGTCGTTGAGTTGGAACTCGTAGCCCCTGGCAGCTGCAGCTCTCACACCCTGGTCGGCCCAGAGAGCACAGAAAGACAGGGCCACAAACGGCAGCAGCTCCCCGTCCTCCCCAAAACACTGGCTACAGGACAGCACAGAGTGGGCATGAGCCTGCATGGGGACAACAGGCAGAGGGCATCATGATCACCAATACTCCAGGGCAGTGGTTCCCAAACTTTTTATAGTCCTGTACCCCTTCGAACATTCAACCTCCAGCTGCGTACACCCTCCAGCACCACGGACAGCGCACTCTCAAATGTTTTTTGCCCTCATTGTAAGCCTGCCACACACACACTATACGATACATTTATTAAACATAAGAATGAGTGGGAGTTGTCACAACCCGGCTCGTGGGAAGTGACAAAGAGCTCTTATAGGACCAGGGCACAAATAATAATAATAATCAAAATGCTGGTCTTAATTAACCATCTGACATACAAAACCTTATTTGTTCATCGGAAACTGTGAATAACTCAGCACAGGTTAATGAGAAGGGTGTGCTTGAAACGATGCACATAACTGTGCAATGTTGGGTCGTAATGGAGAGTGTCTCATTCAAATCATTTTCCACAAACAGTCTGTGCCTGTATTTAGTGGTCATGCTTGTGAGGGCCGAGAATCCAGTCTCACATAGGTACGTGGTTGCAAAGAGCATCAGTGACTTAACAGCGCAATTTGCCAAAGCAGGATACTCTGAGCGCAGCCCAATCCAAAAATATGGCAGTGGCGTCTGATTAAATTAAATTCACAGAACCGCTTGTTGCAATTTCGATGAGGCTCTCTTGTTCAGATATCAGTAAGTGGACTGGAGGCAGGGCATGAAAGGGATAATTAATCCAGTTGTTTGTGTAATCCGTATCGTGAAAGTACCTGCGTAATTATTCACCCAACTCACTCAGGTGCTTCGCTATATCACATTTGAAATTGTCCGCAAGCTTGAGTGATGGAAAGACATGTGTTGTCCTTGTTAATGCAGACAGAGAAGAGCTGCAACTTCTTAATCATAGCCTCAATGTTGTCCGCACATTGAATACAGTTGTGGAGAGTCCCTGTAATCCTAGATTCAGATCATCACCCAGATAGGCCAGTCGTGTGAGAAAATCGGGCCGGCAGGTAGCCAAGTGGTTAGAGTGTTGGACTAGTAACCGAAAGGTTGCAAGATTGAATCTCCGAGCTGACAAGGAGAAAATCTGTCGTTCTGCCCCTGAACAGGCAGTTAACCCACTGTTCCTAGCCCGTCATTGTAAATAAGAATTTGTTCTTAACTGACTTGCATTAAGCTCCTCTCTCAATTTAAAAAAAACGTGTCAATACTTTGCCCCTTGATAACCAGCACACTTCTGTATATTGTAAAAGCGTTACATGGTCACTGCCCATATCATTGCATAGTGCAGAAAATACACGAGAGTTCAGGGTCCTTGCTTTAACAAAGTTAACCATTTTCACTGTTGTGTCCAAAACGTCTTTCAAGCTGTCAGGCATTCCCTTGGCAGCAAGAGCCTCTCGGTGGATGCTGCAGTGTACCCAAGTGGCGTTGGGAGCAACTACTTGCACGCGCGTTACCACTCCATTATGTCTCCCTGTCAAGGCTTTTGCCCCATCAGTACAGATACCAACATGAGCAGCAGCTACGTTTGGCTACATATGGACCGTTAGTGGAATTCCCACGAGAAAGTAATGGTTAATGTGATTGGATGTTAATTATTTGACTAGGCTACCTGTATTTGACATTGTGTTGTTATTTTTCTTAACACTAGATGGTTTAATTTTTGGCAGTGAAACGAGGCTACTCAGGCAAGAAAAAAAAAACTCACCCAAATGTATAGCCCTGTTGGAAAATATAAATGGACTGTTTGAAAATGTGAAAAAAAAAAAAAAGAAATAAAATAGTTAAATGTGAATCACATTTTAATTTGATGTACCCCTGACAGCATTGCCCCAGTTTGGGAATACCTGCTCCAGGGAATATGATGGAAATTTGCTGTCTTAGGTCGTGTTCATTAGGGAATGAAAGACATACATGCTTTTTTTTTATTTAAGTTTTGCTATGTCAAATTTGTGTTTCTTATTGGACTAGTCCAGTTAGTCCCTCTCGGTTTCAGTCTTATCTTCCATTTGGTCCTAATGAACAACCCAACTAAATCATAATGACAGATGTAGAAGATAAATGCCAGTCCCTGTGCCCACTTGTTATCAGTGAGGTCAAGAAAGATGTGAGGCAAAGAGGCCTTTAACCTTTGAGATATCGCTTGTGATCATGTTAGGGACGTAGCTAGGAGAATACCAGAGCAAGGCTGACATCTAACGTGACATCTGCGCGTTACAGTTTCAAAAAGAGGAAACTATGACCATGGGCAGAGATGTACATCTAAAACTGGGCTGACTAGTTACACTGTATGATCCTGTTAGGTAAAAATGTGTCAAATAGGGGTACAGAATGTGTTGCATCCTTACTAGAGAGTGTGAATAGAGACCATATTTCAATAATGTGTGCTGTATCTATATGATAGAAGACCACAAATGGTCTTCTGGCTAGTACCCACTGCTAGTTGTGGTTTATGTATCTGTTGCCTGGTGTAACTACGTATTTTAAATTGTCAAATCAAAAGGCACTAACAAGGTGGTCAGTAAGTAGCTCCACATGAGATGATGCTCCAAAACTAGCTACTAGCTCTTCTTCTCCCTCACCTTGTTCTTCTTATTGGCCAGATTAATCCTCAGCAGTCCCATGCCGCGCAGCACAAACTTCATGGAGGTCAGGAGGTTATCCAGCACTGCAGCCTGTGAAGGGAGGGAGTTTGAGTTTTATTTCAGTATACATGGCAGCTAAAATATGAAGTGTGAATACATCAAGACAGACAAGTAAATCAATAAATATGTTCCCTAATCGAGAAAGTTCAGTAGTCTGATGGAATCACTCATGGAGGGCTCAGTTTAAATACTTTGGATGGTGAGTGAGAGAGAGGGGGTGACTATTGAGCACTAGGACCGGGCTATTCTTCACAACACTGCAGACAATATTTAGAATGATTCCCTATTCTACCAGACAGATATTCATGCCTGTTCTATGTGAATGTAAAATGTTCAATAACGTGACACCCTCCTTTACAGACCCCTAGCCAAGGACTATAAATAGTAAAAGAAAAACAGTATACCTAGCATTATATAGCTACCATTAACCACACCAAAGCTCTTCTACCTCCATGGTCTGATTGAGAGGAGGTAGAATCACCTTTCCCAAACCCCAGCCCCCATACCATACATCCAGACACAACAACTCCCTCCCTAAACTCCCAAGTGGAGTCACTATCAGCTACGTCAGTGACCTGTCCAGCCCAAACACTATTCGATTAAGCATCAGTAAGAGCATTTTCTTACAGAATGGAAGCATACAGTATTAATCGAGGGCAGTATGCATTGATCATGGTATCGTGACTGTTGAAACAGCATTTTTAAGCCAACAACATAACAGGCTATGGACCTGTCTGGGTTCTTTAGAATAGTGAGAATGTAGTGTAACAAAGCAAAGAATCCCCTTTAAAAAGAAAAAAACAAATACCACAACACATTCGAGATTCTCTGCCAAGGAGGGTAAAATGTACAGTACCTTGAAGCTAATAAGCTCTGGCTTAGAGAAGCCATGACTGTGGATGACCTTCATCTGCTTGACCATGGTACTCTTACCACTCTCTGTAGCACCTGGAACAAAGTAGTCATCACATCTGTGCAATCTAATGCTAACTTAAATCACATAAACACATTAAATATATTCTGCAGTGACATGGTTGGCCATATTTGTGATTTGCAACCAACCTGGTCTCAGAGCATTTCGTATTTCTTTTATACATAAATCTGAGACACTGCATTTAGTATGATATGTTACATTTCGTATGGTATGTATTCATTTATGTATGTCCATCACCCATTTCGTATGATATGTTAAGGACAATTTCTATTATGTTACGAATATATAAAAAACATACAATATGTTACGAATCTGCTAGGTTAGTGAGCTAGGTTAGCCTTAGCTAACTCACAACCTTAGCTAGCTCACTAACATTAGAGTTAAGTTTAGGAGTTAGCTAAAAGGGTTAGGGTTAGCTAAAAGGGTTAAGGTTAGCTGAAAGGGTTAGCTGGAAGTCGTTACGACACTAACAGCTTATAGGCGGTAGGCAATTAAAGTCACAGTTATGAAAACCTAGGACACTAAAGAGGCCTTTCTACTGACTCTGAAAAACACCAAAAGAAAGATGCCCAGGGTCTCTGCTCATCTGCGTGAACGTGCCTTAGGCATGATGACTGCAGATGTGGCCAGGGCAATAAATTGCAATGTCCGTACTGTGAGATGCCTAAGACAGCGCTACAGTAACGAGTACTTGTGGGTGTCAGGGAACATGTACGGAATAAAAAGTACATTATTTTCTTTAGGAGTGTAGTGGAGTAAAAGTAGTCAAAAATATAAATAGTAGAGTACAGATAACACAAACTACAGTAGTAGGGCCTACTTTAACGTATTTTTTCTTAGGTACCTTACATCATTGGGAAGGGTTAGCTAAACATGATAAGTGGTTGCAAAGTAGATAAAAAGCAGTTCAAAAGTAGCCTAAATGATCATTATCCATTTGGGATTCTAGAAGTTTGCGTTATACCCACCCAGCCAAGCTCCTTACAATTTTGCGTTAAGTAACAATCTGTCTGAAGTTACCATACCAAAGATAACATATCATACTTAAGTGTCTCGGATTTCCATACAGAATAATACGGAGTGATCTAAAACAAGGTTGTTGCAACACATATACACCCCACGCACACAAACTTACCAAGTAGTAATATTTTGATCACGTTCACTTCAAGCTTGGCTTGTTCAAACAAATCTCGTTCTATATTAGAGCTTTGAATTTTCGCCCTTTTCTCATCCTCATTAACGTCGGGTACGGGGTGAATGCAAATGGATCTCACGCACATCTAGGATTGAAAATTCAACTTTAGTCGAAGATACAGTACGTTCTATTAGAATGTCGCCTAACGACTGTCCGGTAATGTTTGCTTGATTTAAAATGTATTGAATAACAAATGAGGTGTACACATTAACACAAACAAAGACAATATTTTGATATACCTGCAGAGGGGCTGGCAGAATATTGAAAAAGCGGAACATCTTTGAGGTAGTCTACTGTAGCCTACCGCATAGAGCTCAACGTTTGCTACAAACGGGCTGAAAATTCAACACGAGAAATTAGGTCAACCTAAAGAACAGGGAATATGTCCAATTAATTTCTCTGGCTATACTACTCACTGGTCAAATCTTGCAGCTAAACGTGCAGTTTAGCGTTACACATGGGAGGTGACCGAACACATAACACCTGTGCATTATTAGTAGAGAGACCCATGCTCATTTCATGTAGATGCCAATCACGGGCGCGAGACTGACGCGAAACTTAAAGCCTACAAATACCCATTACAGTATTCTATAACTAAGTTGATCTCTTTATTTAAACCAACACATGCATAGTGCTTTATAATAAGCTGTATAATACATTACGTGCTCTTGTAAACAAACACTATATAGCCTCAACATGGTTAAAACTAGAATGTTTACATCATGGATGGTCAGTCCTTGCATCCATAGCTCTGTCTATGAATTTGAGTGGTTACATTTCTCCAGCCCCATTCCTCAGCTTTTTTACGAAAACAGGGGCGGGGATGTGTTTTGTTATTGTTTTAATTGCTGATTGCGACTGTAACGCCTCGACCACACGGATAGAATATTTGCATTTTGGTACACCAGGAGTACATTAATTTACAATGTAACTATGTGTTTACCATGCAGCATTGTGTTGCAGTGTGTTCCGTATGGTGCATACATTGGATTTGTCGAACATATGCATCAAATTGTATGCATAGACGGTTTGACAGAAATGGTAGCAGGTGAATGTTGAACTTTTGTTGCACACATCCAGATGATGCTGCGTACCATTTTGCGCAATAACAATGTAGGTGTGATCGAGGTGTTTAAAAACGATTTACAGTAGGTGTGATCGAGGCTTAAAAGCAAACACTCTACGCATTGCGCCAATAGAAACGGTGTAAATTGTAACGCGACTCATATAGCGAGGATCGCTACTCCAACCCCCATGTCCAGGCCTGTGAGCTCCGATGACCTCATAGCCGCCATCCCACTTCTGACACCAATGTAGCAAACATTGGCGTCAGACTGGCGTGAAACCCTAATGAAGACAAAAACATAGAAAATGAAAAGTAGATCGGCGGCAGCTAGAAAACCGGTGACGTCGACCGCCGAAAGCCGCCCGAACAAGGAGAGGGACCAACTTCGGCTGAAGTCGTGACACTATGCATTGCGTCAATAGCGTTAAATGACTTGGTGGGAATTGTAAAATGGCTCATATAGCCTTATAACCACTTATTCCCTTTCCCTTCCCTATTATAAATGCTTACACCGAGTGTACAAAACATTAGGAACACCTGCACTTTCCATGACACACAGTGACCAGGTGAATCCAGGTGAAAGCTATGATCCCTTATTGATGTCACTTGTTAAATCCACTTCAGTCAGCGTAGATGAAGGTGAGGAGACAGGTTAAATAAGGATTTGTAAGCCTTGAGACAATTGAGACATGGATTGTGTATATATGCCATTCAGAGGGTGAGTGAAGGGGCAAGACAAAATATTTAAGTGACTTGGAACGGGGTATGTCAAGAACTGCAATGCTGCTGGGGTTTTCACGCTCAAGTTTTCTGTGTGTATCAAGACTGGTCCACCACCCAAAGGACATCCAGCCAACTTGACACAACTGTGGGAAGCATTGGAGTCAACATGGGCCAGCATCCCTGTGGAACGCTTTCAACACCTTCTAGAGTCCGTGCCCCGACGAACTGAGGCTGTTCTGAGGGCAAAAGGGGTTGCAACAAGATAATAGGAACGTAATGATTTGAACACTCAGTCAGTGTCATAACACATTATAAAGGGTATTATAATATAAAGCATTGTACAAATGCTGACCTACTTCAAAGGAAGTATATTCAATACATCACTTTTCTGTATGAGCAATGAGGATACACTGCACACTAATTAGGCTCGGGCTAATTAAAAATGGTCAAAGTAATGAACTGACATTTCCCGACTTTGTAGTGTGAAGTGATTGATAGATGCAATTTGACCCTAATTTCGGCTGATCAAAGGTCCACTTATCCGTCCAACACATGACCTCATACTCTTTAATGAATTATGATGATTACCTTAATAATGCCTTTGCCTATAAAGATTGCTTTACTAAAATCATCTTCAGGTATTTTGCTCATTAGTCCACTGTAGATATGGTGCAAGACCCTATGTTGTCAAGATAGAGCACTTTTAGTAAAAAGCTAAAAGTGTGATGATGCAAATCACACCATCATCCCACTATTCTTTTTAGCTAAAGTTCCCTATCTTGAAAACGTAGGGCTCTATTCAATCTGTATTGCATAAGCGTTACAGATTGCCTGATCGAAATTCACAGGCAATTTCCGTTTGAGCCGACATATGCAGCTTTTACCGTGAATGCAGTCTCTGCTAACGCGGGAACATCGCCTTTAAATTTCAACCACGCTGTAACGCTGAATTTCCGCGATACTGATTGAATAGAGACTTTAACTGCTGACATGCATGGTCTAATTAACAAAATACAAAAAAATATATATGTTTTGTTGTAAATTGATCCTTTAAGAACAACTTGGCAGCGAACATTATCACCCTAACACACCTTCTATGAGTACAATTGTTTTTAAAAGAAGGAAACAAAGTCAAGATGACCAACACAGTTTTTCAGATGGAGTTGTTATTATAGACAATGATAATATACTGTACCAAATTCCACAGCGTTTGTCATTTAGAAGATAAGAGTTGTCAATAGATCACTGTAGCCTATACTGTACATTGAATACATTCCAACTTTACAGACCGACAACGTTTTATATGCTTTTGAAACATATGAAACCAACCAGAGTTCATGTCGAGGTGGGTCTGACTGAAAAATATACATTTATGAAAAATATAGTATTTAATCCGATTAAAGTTTTGAAATGGTGATTTCTTCTCCAGAGGTTTGATTAAGACTTTTGATCGTATGACAGTAAAAGGTCATTTGTTTATCTAAGTTAACAGCACCGTACATATTTCATAATCTCCTATTGTTTAAAATAATATGCCATTAAAAGCATCTGGTTAAAACTCAGTACAGCGCTCTACCAGAATGTGCAAGGATAAGTAGTGTCTTTTACAGAAGAAGAGTGACCTGCTGTGGCTAAAACAAGAAGTGTGCTCAAAAGTTGGACAATGGGTCCTGGAATAATAGTTTGCATTTGGAGCAGTGGAGAACAGCTTTTCCCATCTATATTATAGATTCATTCTATAACATAGAACAGTTCCAAGGCTTTCCAGTCAGTACGTTCTGGTAGTATTATCTACATGAGGTCCCATAGGTAGGCCCATCTAAACAAAAGGTGCTATATAGAACGTAAAAGGGTTCTTCAGCTGTCCCCATAGGAGAACCCTTTGAAGAGTCCTTTTTGGTTCCAAGTATAAACTTTTTGGTTCCAGGTAGAACCTTTTGGGGTTCCCAAAAGGGTTCTACCTGGATTCAAAATGAAACCCAAAAGGGTTCTACTTGGAACCCAAAAGGGTTCTATGGGCACAGCCGAAAAAGCCTTTTGGAACCCTTTTTTCTAAGAGTGTAATATTCAATACCGTTTCTCCCCTAGAAGCTGATTAAAACTGTCCAAAAGCTGAGGGAAGTCTCTGATAGAAGAAATCTTTCAGTTAATGATTATCCCACAAAACATTTTTGAATCATTCATGACCTCAGCTTTTCTCAAGGTAAAATCAACCAATAGAACGCTCACAGAGATGGTACATTTTCAAACCCATCCCTGAACACCTCTAGTGGTTTCAACATCTTCCAGAGAGTTCTCCTGGTTAATATTAATTTATAATACATACATACAGTACATATATACAGAGATAGATTAGATAGGACTGTAAGTTGTGAGGGGATCAGCCCATTGCCACGATGACAGCAGCAACAATCCCTTGGAGAATGACAATGGCTGCATCCGAAATGACACCCATGTCACGACAGCTAGGAGTGGTGGGTGTGGAGTCAGGCGCAGAGAGCAGAGTAACCGGAAAACCGACTTTAATGCGGTGCGCAATTAGTCCAACGCCAAAACAAACAGGCGAAATAGATACATAAGAGCAGCCCAAACATAGGACATAAACTCAATCAATGTACACAACACCAACAAACAGAAAAACAAGCCGCACAAAAGGAGGCGGGCTTAACCAGCTTAAATAGCCCTAACATACACAAAACAAGGAACAGGTGCAAACAATAAGAAAATCAACAGAAAGGAAAAGGAGGATCGGTGGCAGCTAGTTGGCTGGTGACGACGACTGCCGAACGCCGCCCGAACAGGCAGAGGAGCCACCATCGGTGGAAGTCATGGCAGTACCCCGAGCGCGGCTCCCACAGCACGCCGACACCGGCCTCGAGGACGACCCAGAGGGCGAGGCGCAGGGGGATCCGGATGAAGGAGGTGGAACTCCGTCAGCAGTGATGGATCCAAGAAGTCCTCCACCGGTACCCAGCACCTCTCCTCCGGACCGTACCCCTCCCAGTCCACGAGGTACTGCAGGCCCCTCACCCGGCGCCTAGAGTCCAGAATGGAGCGGACTGTGTACGCCGGGAACCCCTCGATGTCCAAAGGGGGCGGAGGGACCTCCAGCACCTCACCTTCCTGCAGGGGACCAGCTACCACCGGCCTGAGGAGAGACACATGAAACGAGGGGTTAATACGGTAGTAAGATGGAAGCTGTAACATATCACACCTCGTTTTTCCTCCACAGGACTTTAAATGGCCCCACACACTGCGGCCCCAGCTTCCGGCATGGCAGGCGGAGGGGCAGGTTCCGGGTTGAGAGCCAGACCCGGTCCCCTGGTGCGAACACGGGGGCCTCACTGCGGTGACGGTCAGCGCTCCTCTTCTGCCGCCCACCAGCTTGTCTCAGTGATTCCTGGACGGCTCTCCAGGTCTCCTTTGAGCGCTGCACCCACTCCTCCACCGCAGAAGCTTCAGTCTGGCTCTGATGAAACGGTGCCAGGACCGGCTGCTAGCCCAACACGCACTGGAAAGGTGACATGTTCGTGGAGGAGTGACGGAGTGAGTTCTGAGCCACCTCCGCCCATGGGACGTACCTCGCCCACTCACCAGGCCGGTCCTGGCAATACGACCGCAGAAACCTACCCACATCCTGGTTCACTCTCTCCACCTGCCTATTACACTCAGGGTGAAAACCCGAGGTCAGGCTGATCGAGACCCCCAGACGCTCCATAAACGCCTTCCACACTCGGGACGTGAACTGGGGGCCCCGATCAGAAACGATGTCCTCAGGCACCCGTAGTGCCGGAAGATGTGGGTAAACAGGGCCTCCGCAGTCTGTAGGGCCGTAGGGAGACCGGGCAACGGGATGAGACCGATCCACAACGACCAGGATCGTAGTGTTTCCCTGGGACGGGGGAAGATCGGTGAGGAAATCCACCGACAGTTGTGGAACTGGGAGGGGCTATAACTTCCCTCTAGGCAGGTGTCTAGGAGCCTTACTCTGAGCGCATACCGAACTGGAGGAGACACAAAACCTCACGTCCTTAGCCAACGTGAGCCAGCAAGGGAGCGTTGGTGAACAGCTCCTTCAGACGACTGAAAGCTCTGTCCGCCTCCGCCAACCACCTCAAACGAGCCGGCTCCCCCTTCAGCAGTGAGGTAATGGGAGCAGCCACCTGACCAAAACCCCGGATAAACCTCTGGTAGTAATTGGCAAACCCTAAAAACCGCTGCACTGTTGTGGCACCGATGGAAACTCCTTTACACCTACCTGAACACTCCTCTGACCACCCCTGGAGAGCCCCATGTTTCCACGAAATCATAGGATTGTGCGTAGCCAGCCAGGGAATCCCTAGCACCACTGGAAACGCAGGTGAATCAATAAGGTATAGACTAATCCGCTCCCCATGACCCCCCTGCGTTACCATGTCCAGTGGAACTGTGGCCTCCCTGACCAGCCCTGACCCTAACAGTCGGCTATCTAGGGAGTGCACGGGAAAGGGTTGATCTATCGGCACTAGCGGAATACCTAGCCTCAAAGCGAGGCCGCGATCCATAAAGTTCCCAGCTGCGTCTGAATCGACTAGCGCCTTATGCTGGAGAGAGGGAGAAAACTCAGGGAAAGAGATGAGTAAAAACATGTGACCAACAGGGATCTCTGGGTGAGTCTGGTGCTGACTCACCTGGGGTGACCGAGTAGTGCTCTGCCTGCCCTCTCGACTCCCAGAGGAGCTCCTCCAGCACCGATCGGCAGTGTGTCCTCTCCGACCACAACTGGTGCAGGAGGAGCCTCCTCCTCCGGTTCCCCTCGATGCAGCCCCCCCTAACTCCATAGGGGTATGGAGCGGAAGGGCCGGGAGGTGGAACTAACAGGGCCCTTTCCGACCGCCTGCGAGCAGCCAGCAGGTTGTTCAGTCTTATAGACATGTCGATAAGCTCGTCGAGGGAGAGGGTAGCGTCCCGACAAGCTAGCTCCCTGCGGACTTCCTCCCGGAGACTACAACGGTAGGGGTCCATCAGGGCCCTGTCGTTCCACCCCGCTCCAGCGGCCAAGGTCCGAAACTCCAGCCCGAAGTCCTGCACACTCCTCGTCTCCTGTCTAAGGTGAAACAGCCATTCACCCGCCGCTCGACCCTCTGGTGGGTGGTCGAACACGGCCCGGAACCGGCGGGCAAACTCTGGGTAGTGGTCCCTTGCGGAGTCTGGGCTATTCCACACTGCGTTGGCCCACTCCAGAGCTCGACCCGTCAGACAGGAGACAAGGGCGCTCACGCTCTCTTCCCCAGAGAGAGTCGGGCGAATGGTAACCAGGTATAGCTCTAACTGGAGCAAGAACCCCTTACACCCAGCCGCCGTCCCATCGTACTCCCTTGGGGGCGCGAGACGAAGCGAGCTGGGATCCGGATGCCGCCGGAGGAGTCTGTTGAGGAGAAGGAGCTGGGGCCGAGGTAAGGAGACCACTCCTCTCCCATCGGTCCATTCTCTCCATCATCTGGTCCATCGCTGACCCAATTCGGTGGAGGATGGTCGTGTGATGGAGGACACGCTCCTCCATAGATGGGAGAGGGGGAGTAGCTGCTCCTGCTGACTCCATGAGTATGGGTGCGGGCTTCTGTCACGACAGCTAGGAGTGGTGGGTGTGGAGTCAGGCGCAGAGAGCAGAGTAACCGGAAAACCGACTTTAATGCGGTGCGCAATTAGTCCAACGCTAAAACAAACAGGCGAAATAGATACATAAGAGCAGCCCAATGTACACAACACCAACAAACAGAAAAACAAGCCCGCACAAAAGGAGGCGGGCTTAACCGGCTTAAATAGCCCTAACAAACACAAAACAAGGAACAGGTGCAAACAATAAGAAAATCAACAGAAAGGAAAAGGAGGATCAGTGGCAGCTAGTAGGCCGGTGACGACGACCACCGAATGCCGCCCGAACAGGCAGAGGAGCCACCGTCGGTGGAAGTCGTGACAACACTATTCCCTATATAATGCATTAGTGTTGACCATCAGGTCCATGTTAAAAATAGTGCACTATATTGGGAAAAGGGTGCCATTTCAGATCCATCCAATGTGTTGGTTGCTCAATAATCGCTGTGTGAGGAGCAGCAGAGGTGGTTTGATGGGTCTCCAAAGCAACAAGCCCAAGCCTCGGCCGACAGACCTCAACCTAACCACACTATTTCTCCCAGAAATTAATAATTCATAATTCTCCTGTTTTATAAAGCTCAATCAACCCCAAGAAAAATAACTTCCGGTATGATAATTATTATTAAAACAAATATTAGTCTGGCCTTAACTTCCACAGCCAGATTTATTTAAAGACACACCTGTCTGGTTCCACAAGACTAGGCTGGGACTTCTGGTTCCCTGTCTGGATCCACAAGACTAGGCTGGGACTTCTGGTTCCCTGTCTGGTTCCACAAGACTAGGCTGGGACTTCTGGTTCCCTGTCTGGTTCCACAAGACTAGGCTGGGACTTCTGTTTCCCTGTCTGGTTCCACAAGACTAGGCTGGGACTTCTGGTTCCCTGTCTGGTTCCACAAGACTAGGCTGGAACTTCTGGTTCCATGTCTGGTTCCACAAGACTAGGCTGGGACTTCTGTTTCCCTGTCTGGTTCCACAAGACTAGGCTGGGACTTCTGTTTCCCTGTCTGGTTCCACAAGACTAGGCTGGGACTTCTGGTTCCCTGCCTGTCTGGTTATAACTCAGTGACTATGTTGGGCCTTCTGGTTCCCTGTCTGGTTATAACTCAGTGACTATGTTGGGCCTTCTGTTTCCTTGTCTGGTTCTAACTCAGTGAGGGAAGGGGAGACAGTGAGAGGTCAATACTGTTTGGGTGGTTTGTCAAACCATAAGAAATAAAGGACATGTAAATGCATACAGCCTGTATTAAGATATTAAGACAAGGAAAACATCCCCACCTAACATGTTACCATGTCGAAACTACAACAGAACAGAACTCCCATTGTAAGAATACTGCATGTTGTAAACAAAGGCTCGCTGTCTGTCAGGACCGGCTGTTGGTAAGGAGAGTGTGTGACCTGGAGGGTGTTGGTTGGAACACAGGCGAGGTGGGTTGACTGCGCTGCATTGGTGGCGGGGGTTAGATGTAGTGGGTTTAGTCAGTCTCAGATTGACCCGGAGGGTGGTCAATGGTTCCTCGTGGTGGGAGTGCTCTTTCGGCCTTGTCGTCCTACAGCACAGCCTGGGCTCTCTCCTTGCCCTTCTCCTCCTCTAGTCTCTTCATGGCCTGGATCACAGCCATCTCTTTGGCCTCTTTCTTCTGGTTCCTGGCCTCAAACAGCAGCCTGCATTGCAGGGGACACAGAGGGGAGGTTTCAATAGTATGCAGAGGGCTATTGGTTAAAACCATCATGGTAAAGCAAGGAATATTTACACTTCTGTGATTTAGAGTCTAAATTTAGAGTATAGTGTAAATGGAATGTCTTGGTAGCGCATGATGCTTGCAACGCCAGGATAGTGGGTTTGATTCCCGGGACCAACTGTACGTAAAATGTATGCGTGCATGACTGTAAGTTGTTTTGGATAAAACATTCTGCTAAATGGCAGATAGTGTTATTATATAATTTTTTAGTGGGAGCTGAAGACGCACACCCAAAATGCTGTGCAGGTTCAGACAAATGGTTCATACACTTACAAAGTAGAGAAAGGTTACTGGGAGTAATATAGTGTGTGACTTTATTTACTTTTACCCAATATTATCATGATGACGTGGCCTTAGCATCATTACAACTACAGAGATATTATCATGATGACGTGGCCTTAGCATCATTACAACTACAGAGATATTATCATGATGACGTGACCTTAGCATCATTAAAACTACAGAGATATTATCATGATGACGTTACCTTAGCATCATTACAACTACAGAGATATTATGATGATGACGTGACCTTAGCATCATTAAAACTACAGAGATATTATCATGATGACGTGACCTTAGCATCATTACAACTACAGAGATATTATCATGATGACGTGACCTTAGCATCATTACAACTACAGAGATATTATCATGATGACGTGACCTTAGCATCATTACAACTACAGAGATATTATCATGATGACGTGACCTTAGCATCATTACAACTACAGAGATATTATCATGATGACGTGACCTTAGCATCATTAAAACTACAGAGATATTATGATGATGACGTGACCTTAGCATCATTACAACTACAGAGATATTATCATGATGACGTGACCTTAGCATCATTACAACTACAGAGATATTATCATGATGACGTGACCTTAGCATCATTACAACTACAGAGATATTATCATGATGACGTGACCTTAGCATCATTAAAACTACAGAGATATTATGATGATGACGTGACCTTAGCATCATTACAACTACAGAGATATTATCATGATGACGTGACCTTAGCATCATTAAAACTACAGAGATATTATCATGATGACGTGACCTTAGCATCATTACAACTACAGAGATATTATCATGATGACGTGACCTTAGCATCATTACAACTACAGAGATATTATCATGATGACGTGACCTTAGCATCATTACAACTACAGAGATATTATCATGATGACGTGACCTTAGCATCATTACAACTACAGAGATATTATCATGATGACGTGACCTTAGCATCATTAAAACTACAGAGATATTATGATGATGACGTGACCTTAGCATCATTACAACTACAGAGATATTATCATGATGACGTGACCTTAGCATCATTACAACTACAGAGATATTATCATGATGACGTGACCTTAGCATCATTAAAACTACAAAGATATTATCATGATGATGTGGCCTTAGCATCATTAAAACTACAGAGATATTATCATGATGACGTGACCTTAGCATCATTAAAACTACAAAGATATTATCATGATGATGTGGCCTTAGCATCATTAAAACTACAGAGATATTATCATGATGATGTGACCTTAGCATCATTAAAACTACAGAGATATTATCATGATGATGTGACCTTAGCATCATTAAAACTACAGAGATATTATCATGATGATGTGACCTTAGCATCATTACAACTACAGAGATATTATCATGATGACGTGGCCTTAGCATCATTACAACTACAGAGATATTATCATGATGACGTGGCCTTAGCATCATTAAAACTACAGAGATATTATCATGATGACGTGACCTTAGCATCATTAAAACTACAGAGATATTATCATGATGATGTGACCTTAGCATCATTACAACTACAGAGATATTATCATGATGATGTGGCCTTAGCATCATTAAAACTACAGAGATATTATCATGATGACGTGACCTTAGCATCATTAAAACTACAGAGATATTATCATGATGATGTGACCTTAGCATCATTAAAACTACAGAGATATTATCATGATGACGTGACCTTAGCATCATTACAAATACAGAGATATTATCATGATGATGTAACCTTAGCATCATTACAACTACAGAGATATTATCATGATGACGTGGCCTTAGCATCATTAAAACTACAGAGATATTATCATGATGACGTGGCCTTAGCATCATTAAAACTACAGAGATATTATCATGATGACGTGACCTTAGCATCATTAAAACTACAGAGATATTATCATGATGACGTGACCTTAGCATCATTACAACTACAGAGAATTATCATGATGACGTGACCTTAGCATCATTACAACTACAGAGAATTATCATGATGACGTGACCTCAGCATCATTAAAACTACAGAGATATCATAATGACGTGACCTTAGCATCATTAAAACTACAGAGATATCATAATGACGTGACCTTAGCATCATTAAAACTACAGAGATATCATAATGGCGTGACCTTAGCATCATTGAAACTGCAGAGATATTATCATGATGATGTGACATACCAGGTTATGTCACTTCTTCCTGCCCTTACCTGTTTTTTATGATCCTCTGAACAATACTATCAGTGGTAAGGCTGTTCATACTGTCCACAGTGTGCAGTATTCCTTTCTTCCTGGGCTCCTGCATTTAGAGAAACACAGTCCACACTTAAACATTCACTTAGACTTGCACGCTTTAGATAAAAGTTTACACAATGGCATATGTTATTATATACTATACATTATATTAGTCTTCCAAATACATTGTAACCAATTAGTAACCAAGTAACAAAGGCTTTTTAAATGAAGAAGTTCATCCCTACATTTTTCTGTGAGACTGCCTTGATGGGAAAAGTACTGTAAGCCCCATTATAAATTGTTCAACATTATTTGTTTACTAAAGTGGTGTCCATTATCCCCTTTGGTTTTCTGCTAGTCATACATTCCCCTTTCAAAGAGCATCTTATACGGCGGCAGGTAGTCTAGCGGTTAAGTGCAATAGGCCAGTAACCGAAAGGTTGCTACTTTCAATCTCCGAGCTGACTAGGTGAAAAATCTGTTGATGTGCCATTGAGCAAGTCACTTTACCCTAATTGCTCAGGATAAGAGCGTCTGCTAAATTACGTAAATGTAAAATATAACAAGTCCCCATGGCCTTATAGTTTGTATCAATTGGAGTGCACAAGCACATTGTTTTTTAGTAACAGTTGTGTCAGAAAAAGGCACAGGGTACTCACGGCATAGGGGTCAGACCCGTCTTTGTCAGGATGCACCTCTGTCTTCCCATGACACACAAGGTCCACCTGCAGAAGCAGACCATGCAAGATGAGACCCAACACTAACCCACTGTAGATACCATGCAGGACGAGACCCAACACTAACCCACTGTAGATACCATGCGGGACGAGACCCAACACTAACCCACTGTAGATACCATGCAGGGCGAGACCCAACACTAACCCACTGTAGATACCATGTAGGGTGAGACCCAACACTAACCCACTGTAGATACCATGCAGGATGAGACCCAACACTAACCCATTGTAGATACCATGCAGGGTGAGACCCAACACTAACCCAATGTAGATACCATGCAGGACGAGACCCAACACTAACCCACTGTAGATACCATGCAGGGCAAGACCCAACACTAACCCACTGTATATACCATGCAGGGTGAGACCCAACACTAACCCACTGTAGATACCATGCGGGACGAGACCCAACACTAACCCACTGTAGATACCATGCAGGGCGAGACCCAACACTAACCCACTGTATATACCATGCAGGGTGAGACCCAACACTAACCCACTGTAGATACCATGCGGGACGAGACCCAACACTAACCCACTGTAGATACCATGCAGGGTGAGACCCAACACTAACCCACTGTAGATACCATGTAGGGTGAGACCCAACACTAACCCACTGTAGATACCATGTAGGGTGAGACCCAACACTAACCCACTGTAGATACCATGCAGGATGAGACCCAACACTAACCCATTGTAGATACCATGCAGGATGAGACCCAACACTAACCCATTGTAGATACCATGCAGGGTGAGACCCAACACTAACCCAATGTAGATACCATGCAGGACGAGACCCAACACTAACCCACTGTAGATACCATGCAGGGCGAGACCCAACACTAACCCACTGTATATACCATGCAGGGTGAGACCCAACACTAACCCACTGTAGATACCATGCGGACGAGACCCAACACTAACCCACTGTAGATACCATGCAGGGCGAGACCCAACACTAACCCACTGTAGATACCATGTAGGGTGAGACCCAACACTAACCCACTGTAGATACCATGTAGGGTGAGACCCAACACTAACCCACTGTAGATACCATGCAGGATGAGACCCAACACTAACCCATTGTAGATACCATGCAGGGTGAGACCCAACACTAACCCAATGTAGATACCATGCAGGACGAGACCCAACACTAACCCACTGTAGATACCATGCAGGGCGAGACCCAACACTAACCCACTGTATATACCATGCAGGGTGAGACCCAACACTAACCCACTGTAGATACCATGCAGGGCGAGACCCAACACTAACCCACTGTATATACCATGCAGGGTGAGACCCAACACTAACCCACTGTAGATACCATGCGGGACGAGACCCAACACTAACCCACTGTAGATACCATGCAGGGCGAGACCCAACACTAACCCACTGTAGATACCATGTAGGGTGAGACCCAACACTAACCCACTGTAGATACCATGTAGCGTGAGACCCAACACTAACCCACTGTAGATACCATGCAGGATGAGACCCAACACTAACCCATTGTAGATACCATGCAGGGTGAGACCCAACACTAACCCAATGTAGATACCATGCAGGACGAGACCCAACACTAACCCACTGTAGATACCATGCAGGGCGAGACCCAACACTAACCCACTGTATATACCATGCAGGGTGAGACCCAACACTAACCCACTGTAGATACCATGCAGGGTGAGACCCAACACTAACCCACTGTAGATGGAGTTTACACAAATGTTACCATGCTCAGCCTGGTTCAAATGGCTCTGCAGAACAAGTGTAGTGTGTTGAGCCCTTACCTTGAAGTGGTCTAGTAACTCTCTTGTGACTGCATAAGGCGCACCAATCACCACCTCAGAGACATACTGCAGACAGAAACAGAACAGAAGCACATTAGATTTCACTTCTGCTTACTCTTATAAAAGAGATGTACAGTATCTCTTATGATAGAGAAGGAGAGAGAACTTACTCGACAGGCCAGCACACTGAGTGTTCTCTCATGGACGTTCATAATGGGGTAATTCTTCCCTTTGTAGCGATTCACCTCCTGAAAAATTCACACAAAACCCAAAAGTAAGAATAAGATGAAGCAAATTTCCACTATCAGGGCCAGGATTTAATTTGACAGTGGGTTGGTTATAGGCATTGTGGTTTTTAAAGGTAATTTCTGATTGAGCCGAAATATGCAGCGTTTACCGTGAATGGGATCGCCGTGAACATTGTGGGAGCATTGCCTTTGAAAGCCATCACCAGGCGGAAAATTGGTTAATAGACCAATAACAAAGAGTTCCAAACCTCTCTGCCAATGTCACGACTTCCACCGAAGTCGGTCCCTCTTCTTTTTATTTATTTATTTTTCTTTTTTTTTATTAACAAATATCAACAAGCAAAAGAGGAATAGTCACATGCAAACAAGCATACATATAAACTATTTACATTGCCAGGAATCCTAAACAAACAAATCATATTCATTAATAATACAACAAGTTTTAATTGCTTTTTTTGTTTTTCATTTTAGTTAAAGTAGTGCCATATTGTTTAACTTCATTTATAAAGTGAAAAAAGTTAGGTTTCGAATTAGACCATTTGCATTTGTGAATATGAAATTTACCTAGTATTATTAGCATCTTTATCTATGTCAGAATTTCTGAAATAAATCATTATATCAAAACCATTAAATAGTACAACCGGTCCTATTTTTTTTGTAACAAAGTTCTGTATGTCAATCCAAAATATTTTACTATAAATACAGGCAAAAAACAAATGTAAAATGGTCTCCTTCTCCATTCCACAGAAATCACATTTATAGTCAATATTCAGCTTGAATCTTTCCAAAACATGTTTCACAGGATAAACTCTATGTAACATTTTAAATGAAACTTCCTTTACCTTGTTACTGATACAATATTTGTTAGCAATTTTCCATGCTTTCCCCCATTGTATATCACCATAGATATTTGACCAAAAGAACCTTGCTGAGGGAAGTGTAGTATCACAAACAATATTCCTAATCTGTTTATTACTGCATTTATCTTTGATGTTAATATTGCCAATGAATATATTTTCATGTAAATCTATGTTACTGACATCAACCACAGAGGAATTTAAAAGACATACAACCCCCCTTGGAATCGCATCAAAAACAATTGCATATTCTTTCGGGGTTATCGGAATTTTAAACTTATCAATAAATTCCCCATATGAGAGTAGATATCCATCCTCATTCAGTAACTGACCAACCAAAATAATTTTATTCTCAAACCAGTTACGAAAAAAAAGAGACTTATTTTTAAATCGTATATCTTTGTTGTTCCATAGAAAGTATCTGTGAGGGGGAAAATTGTGTTTATACGCTAACATCCAAGCTAAAATTGCCTGTTTATGGAATTTGGCCAATTTTACTGGGATTTTATCAACATCAAAATTACATTGAAGCAAAAATTCTAAACCACCAACAGAGTCAAATAAATACTTAGGGAAGACATTCCAAATACTGTTCTGATTCTTAATATACTTCAGAATCCAATTTATTTTAAAAGTATTATTTAGAGTATTGAAATCTAAAACCTCAAGACCTCCTTGTTCTTGGGTTCGGTCCCTCTTCTTGCTCGGGCGGTGTTCAGCGGTCGACGTCACCGGTTTTCTGACCATCATCGCTCCCCGTAGTTGTTTAGGTTTTGTCTATTGTCGCACCTGTTGTTAATTCTCCCAATCACGCACCTGTATATATTCCTTCCTTCCCTTCTTCCCTTTGTGCGTGATTGTTTGATGTTACCGTTTTGTTCGTCGGTTTACGTCCCCAGGTCTTTCTCTGTGGGATATTGTATTTTGGTTCCGTTATTGTGCCGGTTCGCTTGTTGCGCCCGGTTTGTATTGTATGTCGTGTGAGTACTTAATATCGCCAGAGTGTTATTGTTTTGGACTGGTGACACTATTAAAGTATTCCTCACTCGGGAAATTACCTCCTGCGCCTGATTCTTTTTTCATACGGAACCACAACTGTAACAGCCAATAACAGCTAGTTTTACATTTTCCCCTCCCCACTGAGACCACACCTAGACAGTCCTTGCGAAATTCTTGCTTGAGAATTTTTTTTTTGCTAAAAAAACATTTTTGTCCATTTTAATGCACAATTATTACAGTAATTGTTAACCAGAATGTATACTTATTGATATACAAATTGCTGCATTAGACCTATACATCCCAGCCTAAATCTATTTTACAGCTGAACTGAGGAGACAGATTGTGTCAGTGTAACCCCACTATACATATGGCTTATCAGACTCACCTGGTCAAAGTGTAACCCCACTATACATATGGCTTATCAGACTCACCTGGTCAAAGTGTAACCCCACTATACATATGGCTTATCAGACTCACCTGGTCAAAGTGTAACCCCACTATACATATGGCTTATCAGACTCACCTGGTCAAAGTGTAACCCCACTATACATATGGCTTATCAGACTCACCTGGTCAAAGTGTAACCCCACTATACATATGGCTTATCAGACTCACCTGGTCAAAGTGTAACCCCACTATACATATGGCTTATCAGACTCACCTGGTCAAAGTGTAACCCCACTATAACATATGGCTTGTCTGAAAGCCTGGAAACCGCCTCCAGGAAGTCCACATGGCCGATATCTGAGAAGACATCGGTCAAGGCCGACAACAACAACAACTATAGTATCTACAAACTAGGCCTCTGAGCCCAGTCTATAATCTCAAACCTCTCCACACACTGTAGATGACTGGGCCCAGGTGTTTTGGCTGACCACAGGACCAGCCAGTTATAGAAATATACAACATCTACGTCACATAAGTGTAGTGCAGCTAGGTAGCATGAGGGGTGTTAGTCTTTCTATGGCCCAGTTTTTCTTGGTCAGGTCACATGGTCAGAAAATAACAACTCTTTGTCCTAACATGGTAGATATGAGTTCATAGAGTCACTTGACATGGATGTATCCTACCATCAGGGCCTTTAAAGCTGTCAGAGAAGGCCTTTCTTATGTACATGTAACTGCCAAAATAAAGGAAATGAGGGATACAAAGTATATTGAAAGCAGGTGCTTCCACAAAGGTGTGGTCCCTAAGTTAATTCAGCAATTAACATCCCATCATGCTTAGGGTCATGAAATAAATGCTGGGCAGGCCATTATTTTTGGCTACCATGGCAATGCCACCATAGGATGACAATGCCCCCATCTACAGGGCATGAGTGGTCGCTGAATGAGCATGAAAACGATGTAAACCATATGCCATGGCCGTCTCAGTCACCAGATCTCAACCCAATTGAACACTTATGGGAGATTCTGGAGCGATGCCTGAGACAGCATTTTCCACCACCATCAACAAAACACCAAATTATGGAATTTTTGGTGGAAGAATGGTGTCGCATCCCTCCAATAGAGTTCCAAACACTTGTAGAATGTATGCTAAGGTGCATTGAAGCTGTTCTGGCTCGTGGTGGCCCAACGCCCTATTAAGGCACTTTATGTTGGTGTTTCCTTTATTTTGGCAGTTACCTGTATTAACTTACTTCATATTATAGACATGGCCAGGAAAAGCTCCTGGCCCTAGACATGGTAAATATGAGGAGGCTTGTGGAGGGAGACATCACCAAGCGGCATTCCAGCCATTGTATTGGCAGGAATGCAACGAGTGGAAGGGTATCAAACACATGCAATTGAAAGTAGTGCGTTCATGGAGCCACCAGACAGAGGATACGGAAGAGGTCGAAGGCTCCAGCCACATAGATGATGGTGTCCCCAGGCTGAGGCTCCTGTCCTGAGGCAAACTGGATGATCTTCTGGGACGTCTGGAGGAACTGGGACACCCCCGTCCACGGACTGTGGCCCTTCGGACCCTGCAACACCCATAATGCACAAAGACCACGAATAAATACAGTGTAGCACTTGACAAACCACAACTAAATGTTCATTCCAAGCCAGCAACGGAATGATATCATTACACTGAGTAATAGATGATGCTGTATGATATTCCTTACAGAGGCTATACAGGTGGAACCTCTGAGGGAGTTATTGAGGCAAAAGATTTAGAGTCCCCTAAATGGAATGAAGTATTGTCCATAAATGAGTTAATTGGGCAGAAAGGGCAGCTTGACTGCCAGTATTTGGCAGCTTGACTTATTAAAATCCTATAGCATTTGGTATTTAAAGTTGGTATTCAATATTCACCACGGTCTTTTCTCACAGGAGAAAATGATCACACTTCGCCACCCAGTGGCCAAATGAGTAAAACACCATCTGATATCCCTCTTCTTGGCCATCCAGTAGCCAGTCAGTCAGCACTGTGAGGTATATCTCAATGTCCGTCAGAGCCCACAACACATTTATTCAACACTGGCCAAATGTATTTTTCTCTCTCTTTCAACGTTTGAAAGAGAACATTTGTTATGTAACGGTGATCATTCTAAAGTACCGTTCTCTTTCCCACCCCCATTTGGAATCCAAACGTTGTTCAAATGTAGATCCTCTGGTCAGTTTCTGCATTCAGAGGGAACAGAGGTGGTATTCATTACCACCTGGCCAGGCCCACAGTTTTGATTATCAACCGGGCACCACAATAACGCCCTTTGTTTCAGAGAGAGAGTTGGCGAGAGTTGGGGGGGTACTAAAGCTGTAGCAGAGAAAGTCTACCCAGGATTTGGACACAAATAGTAGACCATGACAAAGCGGTTGCTATGGTCAAGTGCACTCTGATTTTTAAAGGGCTCTTCTTTATTTAAATGATCAAAAACAGCTGTGCATATCACAGTGAGCCTTTGTGGGATTTAAAAAAATTACTTTTCTTAAAGTTGTACTTGTATGAGAGTAGACATGGGACCTACCTTCCCAAAGTTGTCTGTGTGCTGTTGATAGTCGGAATGTCCCTGAGGGGACACAGGAGAGGAAACTGTAACAATAGGAGCTAGGAGACATGACAGATAGGAGAATATCATGACTTCTACATTTTCACTTAGTGATGCACTGATGTCAACAGGAGATTAAGTGGAAATTCAACTGAAGTGGAAGAAGAACTCCTGGTCCTATTGTAGCCTATGAGGGGTTTCTATACTCACTATGGTAATCTATGAGGGGTTTCTATACTCACTATGGTAATCTATGAGGGGTTTCTATACTCACTATGGTAATCTATGAGGGGTTTCTATACTCACTATGGTAATCTATGAGGGGTTTCTATACTCACTATGGTAACCTATGAGGGGTTTCTATACTCACTATGGTAACCTATGAGGGGTTTCTATACTCACTATGGTAATCTATGAGGGGTTGCTATACTCACTATGGTAACCTATGAGGGGTTTCTATACTCACTATGGTAATCTATGAGGGTTTCTATACTCACTATGGTAATCTATGAGGGTTTCTATACTCACTATGGTAACCTATGAGGGTTTCTATACTCACTATGGTAATCTATGAGGGGTTGCTATACTCACTATGGTAATCTATGAGGGGTTGCTATACTCACTATGGTAATCTATGAGGGGTTTCTATACTCACTATGGTAACCTATGAGGGGTTTCTATACTCACTATGGTAATCTATGAGGGGTTGCTATACTCACTATGGTAATCTATGAGGGGTTGCTATACTCACTATGGTAACCTATGAGGGGTTTCTATACTCACTATGGTAACCTATGAGAGGTTGCTATACTCACTATGGTAACCTATGAGGGGTATCTATACTCACTATGGTAATCTATGAGGGGTTGCTATACTCACTATGGTAATCTATGAGGGGTTGCTATACTCACTATGGTAACCTATGAGAGGTTGCTATACTCACTATGGTAACCTATGAGGAGTTTCTATACTCACTATGGTAACCTATGAGGGGTTGCTATACTCACTATGGTAACCTATGAGGGGTTTCTATACTCACTATGGTAACCTATGAGGGGTTTCTATACTCACTATGGTAACCTATGAGGGGTTTCTATACTCACTATGGTAACCTATGAGGGGTTGCTATACTCACTATGGTAATCTATGAGGGGTTTCTATACTCACTATGGTAACCTATGAGGGGTTTCTATACTCACTATGGTAAATTATGAGAGGTTGCTATACTCACTATGGTAATCTATGAGGGGTTTCTCTACACTATGGTAACCTATGAGGGGTTTCTATACTCACTATGGTAACCAATGAGAGGTTGTTATACTCACTACGGTAACCAATGAGAGGTTGCTATACTCACGATGGTAACCTATGAGGGTTTGCTATTTTTTATTTAATTTTTTAATTTCACCTTTATTTAACCAGGTAGGCAAGTTGAGAACATGTTCTCATTTACAACTGCGACCTGGCCAAGATAAAACAAAGCAGTTCAACACATACAACAACACAGAGTTACACATGGAGTAAAACAAACATACAGTCAATAATACAGTAGGAAAAAAAACAAATCTATATACAATGTGTGCAAATGAGGTAGGATAAGGAACATAAGGCAATAAATAGGCCATGGTGGCAAAGTAACTACAGTATAGCAATTAAACACTGGAATGGTAAATGTGCAGTAGATGAATGTGCAAAGTAAAAATACTGGGGTGCAAAGGAGCAAGATAAATAAATGACTACGGTAGGGGATGAGGTAGTTGGTTGGGCTATGTACAGGTGCAGTGATCTGTGAGCTGCTCTGACAGCTGGTGCTTAAAACTAGTGAGGGAGATAAGTGTCTCCAGTTTCAACGATTTTTGTAGTTCGTTCCAGTCATTGGCAGCAGAGAACTGGAAGGAAAGGCGGCCAAAAGAGGAATTGGCTTTGGGGGTGACCAGTGAGATATACCTGCTGGAGCGAGTGCTACGGGTGGGTGCTGCTATGGTTACCAGCGAGCTGAGATAAGGCGGGGCTTTACCTAGCAAGGACTTGTAGATGACCTGGAGCCAGTGGGCGACAAGTATGTAGCGAGGGCCAGCCGACTAGAGCATACAGGTCGCAGTGGTGGGTGGTATAAGGGGCTTTGGTGACAAAGCGGATGGCACTGTGATAGACTGCATCCAGTTTGCTGAGTAGAGTATTGGAAGCTATTTTGTAGATGACATCGCCGAAGTCGAGGATCGGTAGGATAGTCAGTTTTACTAGTGCAAGTTTGGCAGCATGAGTGAAGGAGGCTTTGTTGCGAAATAGAAAGCCGATTCCAGATTTAATTTTGGATTGGAGATGTTTAATGTGAGTCTGGAAGGAGAGTTTACAGTCTAGCCAAACACCTAGGTATTTGTAGTTGTCCACGTATTCTAGGTCAGAGCCGTCCAGGGTAGTGATGCTAGTCGGGCGGGCGGGTGCAGGCAGCGAACGGTTGAAAAGCATGCATTTGGTTTTACTAGCGTTTAAGAGCAGTTGGAGGCCACGGAAGGAGTGCTGTATGGCATTGAAGCTCGTTTGGAGGTTAGTTAACACAGTGTCCAAAGAAGGGCCAGAAGTATACAGAATGGTGTCGTCTGCATAGAGGTGGATCAGAGAATCACCAGCAGCAAGAGCAACATCATTGATGTATACAGAGAAGAGTGTCGGCCCAAGAATTGAACCCTGTGGCACCCCCATAGAGACTGCCAGAGGCCCGGACAACAGGCCCTCCCGATTTAACACACTGAACTCTGTCGGCAAAGTAGTTGGTGAACCAGGCGAGGCAATCATTAGAGAAACCAAGGCTGTTGAATCTGCCGATAAGGATGTGGTGATTGACAGAGTCGAAAGCCTTGGCCAGGTCAATGAATACGGCTGCACAGTAATGTCTCTTATCGATGGCGGTTATGATATCGTTTAGTACCTTGAGCGTGGCTGAGGTGCACCCCGTGACCAGCTCGGAAACCGGATTGCACAGCGGAGAAGGTACGGTGGGATTCGAAGTGGTCAATGATCTGTTTATTAACTAGGCTTTCAAAGACTTTAGAGAGGCAGGGCAGGATTGATATAGGTCTATAGCAATTTGGGTCTAGGGTGTCACCCCCTTTGAAGAGAGTGATGACTGCAGCAGCTTTCCAATCATTTGGGATCTCGGACGACACCAAAGAGAGGTTGAGCAGACTGGTAATAGGAGTTGCAACAATGGCAGCAGATAGTTTTAAAAAGAGAGGGTCCAGATTATCTAGTCCAGCTGATTTGTACGGGTCCAGATTTTGCAGCTCTTTCAGAACATCTGCTATCTGGATTTTGGTGAAGGAGAAGCTGGGAAGGCTTGGACAAGTAGATGCGGGGGGTGGAGCTGTTGGCCGGGGTTGGGGTAGCCAGGAGGAACTATGGTAATCTATGAGGGGTTGCTATACTCACTATGGTAATCTATGAGGGGTTGCTATACTCACTATGGTAATCTATGAGGGGTTGCTATACTCACTATGGTAACCTATGAGGGGTTGCTATACTCACTATGGTAATCTATGAGGGGTTGCTATACTCACTATGGTAATCTATGAGGGGTTGCTATACTCACTATGGTAATCTATGAGGGGTTGCTATACTCACTATGGTAACCTATGAGGGTTGCTATACTCACTATGGTAATATATGAGGGTTGCTATACTCACTATGGTAACCTATGAGGGGTTGCTATACTCACTATGGTAACCTATGAGGGTTGCTATACTCACTATGGTAATCTATGAGGGGTTGCTATACTCACTATGGTAATCTATGAGGGGTTGCTATACTCACTATGGTAACCTATGAGGGGTTGCTATACTCACTATGTTGCTGTGGTGGGCTTTGGTCATCAGTAGCATGCGACCGACCAGGTCTGTGGTAGAAACTCCCTGGGTTCGCTTGCACTCCCTGGAACAACACCAGGCCATGAGACAAAATTGTACAATTGTAGACAGAGCATAACGACAGCAATAATAATATGATAATATATTAAATAATATATAATATACTAAACAAAATATAAACGCAAAATGCAACAATGTCTACGGTTTTGCAGTTACAGTTCATTTAAGGAAATCAGTCAATTGAAATACATTCATTAGGCCCTAATCTATGCATATGACATGGCTGGGAATACAGATATGCATCTGTTGGTCACAGATATCTTTAAAAATTATGGTTATGAATCAGAAAACCAGTCAGTATCTGGTGTGACCACCATTTGCCTCATGCAGCATGACACATCTCCTTCACATAGAGTTGATCAGGCTGGTGATTGTGGCCTGTGGAATGTTGTCGCCCTCCTCTTCAATGGCTGTGTGAAGTTGCTGGATATTGTCGGGAACTAGAACATGTTGTACACGTCGTCCAGGGCATCCCAAACATGCATAATGGGTGACATGTCTGGTGAGTATGCCAAATTCTCTAAAACGACATTGGAGGAAGCTTATGGTATAGAAATTAACATTCAATTCTCTGGCAACAGCATCTGGTGGACATTCCTGCAGTCACCATGCCAATTTCATTGTGTGGCATTGTGTTGTGTGACAAAACTGCACATATTAGAGTGGCCTTTTATTGTCAAGGTGCACCTGTGTAATGATCATGTCAGGTGGATGGATTATCTTAGCAAAGTAGAAATTCTCACTAACAGGGATGTAAAGAAATTTGAGTTCAACATTTGAGAGAAATAAGCTTTTTGTGCATATGTAACATTTCTAGGATCTTTTATTTCAGCTCATGAAACAGGGGACCAACACGTTACATGTTGCGTTTACATTTTTTTCAGTGTATATTATTAATGACAGCTTAAGTTCAAATTTCATTCCAGCTTGACTAACTCTCACCTGTACCTCCCTGACCTCTTCACCTCTTCGTATGTGTCCTTCCCATCCACTGTTAGTGTGATGTCATCTGAAATGACACATTCAACATGTCTGATATATTCTGATCAAGGTGACAGGCATGAGATACTTTATAGGAGGTCAAGGGGCAAGATAGAACCATTTAAATACTGGGAAAACACAAAACAGGATATTACCCCCCAAAATATTAAAACGAAATAAAATAAAAGTGTATTGGTCGCATACACAGT
The DNA here is from genome assembly GCA_030435695.1 of Brachymystax lenok tsinlingensis. NCBI lineage: Eukaryota > Metazoa > Chordata > Actinopteri > Salmoniformes > Salmonidae > Brachymystax > Brachymystax lenok. Next base: position 107,343,961 of record CM059791.1, read on the forward strand.
TTAGCAGATGCAGCGAAATGCTTGTGTTACTAGTTCCTCACAGTGTTACTATGTTACTATCTCACTGTGCTAATATGTTACTTTGCTACTGTGTTACTATGTTACTGTGTTAATAAGTTACTATGCTACTACTGTTACTGTGTTATTGTGTTAACAAGTTACTATGTTACTGTTACTATGTTACTGTGTTACTATGTTACTGTGTTACTATGTTAATAAGTTGCTATGTTACTATGTCACTATGCTACTTTTCTACTGTGTTACTGTGTTACTATGTTACTATGTTACTACTTTTACTGTGTTACTTTGCTACTATGTTACTATGTTACTGTGTTACTGTGTTACTGTGTTACTATGTTACTGTGTTCCTATGTTATTGTGTTAATAAGTTACTATGATACTACTGTTACTGTGTTGCTGTGTTACTAAGTTACTATGTTACTGTGTTATTGTGTTAATACGTTACTGTGCTACTATGTTACTGTGTTACTATGTTACTGTGTTACTATGTTACTTTGCTACTATGTTACTGTGTTACTATGTTACTGTGTTACTATGTTACTGTGTCACTGTGTTACTATGTTACTTTTCTAGTGTGTTACTGTGTTACTATGTTACTACTGTTACTGTGTTACTATGTTATTTCGGTACTATGTTACTGTGTTACTATGTTACTGTGTTACTATGTTACTATGTCACTGTGTTACTATGTTACTACTTTTACTGTGTTACTTTGCTACTATGTTACTATGTTACTGTGTTACTGTGTTACTGTGTTACTATGTTACTGTGTTACTATGTTATTGTGTTAATAAGTTACTATGTTAATAAGTTACTATGTTACTACTGTTACTGTGTTGCTGTGTTACTATGTTACTATGTTAATACGTTACTATGTTACTGTGTTACTATGTTACTATGTTATTGTGTTAATAAGTTACTATGTTACTACTGTTACTGTGTTGCTGTGTTACTATGTTACTATGTTACTGTGTTATTGTGTTAATACATTACTGTGTTACTGTGTTACAATGTTACTGTGTTAATACGTTACTATGTTACTGTGTTACTATGTTACTGTGTTACTATGTTACTTTGCTACTATGTTACTGTGTTACTATGTTACTGTGTTACTATGTCACTGTGTTACTTTGTTACTGTGTTACTATGTTACTGTGTTCCTATGTTATTGTGTTAATAAGTTACTATGATACTACTGTTACTGTGTTGCTGTGTTACTAAGTTACTATGTTACTGTGTTATTGTGTTAATACGTTACTGTGCTACTATGTTACTGTGTTACAATGTTACTGTGTTAATAAGTTACTATGTTACTGTGTTACTATGTTACTGTGTTACTATGTTACTTTGCTACTATGTTACTGTGTTACTATGTTACTGTGTTACTATGTTACTGTGTCACTGTGTTACTATGTTACTTTTCTAGTGTGTTACTGTGTTACTATGTTACTACTGTTACTGTGTTACTATGTTATTTCGGTACTATGTTACTGTGTTACTATGTTACTGTGTTACTATGTTACTATGTCACTGTGTTACTATGTTACTACTTTTACTGTGTTACTTTGCTACTATGTTACTGTGTTACTGTGTTACTGTGTTACTATGTTACTGTGTTACTATGTTATTGTGTTAATAAGTTACTATGTTAATAAGTTACTATGTTACTACTGTTACTGTGTTGCTGTGTTACTATGTTACTATGTTAATACGTTACTATGTTACTGTGTTACTATGTTACTATGTTATTGTGTTAATAAGTTACTATGTTACTACTGTTACTGTGTTGCTGTGTTACTATGTTACTATGTTACTGTGTTATTGTGTTAATACATTACTGTGTTACTGTGTTACAATGTTACTGTGTTAATACGTTACTATGTTACTGTGTTACTATGTTACTGTGTTACTATGTTACTTTGCTACTATGTTACTGTGTTACTATGTTACTGTGTTACTATGTCACTGTGTTACTATGTTACTTTTCTACTGTGTTACTATGTTACTACTGTTACTGTGTTACTATGTTATTTCGGTACTATGTTACTGTGTTACTATGTTACTGTGTTAATAAGTTAGTACATTACTATGTTACTATGTTACTGTGTTACTATGTTATTGTGTTAATAAGTTACTATGTTACTACTGTTACTGTGTTGCTGTGTTACTATGTTACTGTGTTATTGTGTTAATACATTACTGTGTTACTATGTTACTGTGTTACAATGTTACTGTGTTAATAAGTTACTATGTTACTGTGTTACTATGTTACTATGTTACTGTGTTACTATGTTACTTTGCTACTATGTTACTGTGTTACTATGTTACTGTGTTACTATGTCACTGTGTTACTATGTTACTTTTCTACTGTGTTACTGTGTTACTATGTTACTACTGTTACTGTGTTACTATGTTATTTCGGTACTATGTTACTGTGTTACTATGTTACTGTGTTAATAAGTTAGTATGTTACTGCTGTTACTGTGTTATTGTGTTAATACGTTACTATGTTACTATGTTACTGTGTTACTATGTTACTATGTCACTGTGTTACTATGTTACTTTTCTACTGTGTTACTGTGTTACTATGTTACTACTTTTACTGTGTTACTTTGCTACTATGTTACTATGTTACTGTGTTACTGTGTTACTATGTTATTGTGTTAATAAGTTACTATGTTACTGTGTTAATAAGTTACTATGTTACTACTGTTACTGTGTTGCTGTGTTACTATGTTACTATGTTAATACGTTACTATGTTACTGTGTTACTATGTTACTATGTTATTGTGTTAATAAGTTACTATGTTACTACTGTTACTGTGTTGCTGTGTTACTATGTTACTATGTTACTGTGTTATTGTGTTAATACATTACTGTGTTACTATGTTACTGTGTTACAATGTTACTGTGTTAATAAGTTACTATGTTACTGTGTTACTATGTTACTGTGTAACTATGTTACTTTGCTACTATGTTACTGTGTTACTTTGTTACTGTGTTACTATGTCACTGTGTTACTTTTCTACTGTGTTACTATGTTACTACTGTTACTGTGTTACTATGTTATTTCGGTACTATGTTACTGTGTTACTATGTTACTGTGTTAATAATTTAGTATGTTACTATGTTACTATGTTACTGTGTTACTATGTTATTGTGTTAATAAGTTACTATGTTACTACTGTTACTGTGTTGCTGTGTTACTATGTTACTGTGTTATTGTGTTAATACATTACTGTGTTACTATGTTACTGTATTACAATGTTACTGTGTTAATAAGTTACTATGTTACTGTGTTACTATGTTACTATGTTACTGTGTTACTATGTTACTTTGCTACTATGTTACTGTGTTACTATGTTACTGTGTTACTATGTCACTGTGTTACTATGTTACTTTTCTACTGTGTTACTGTGTTACTATGTTACTACTGTTACTGTGTTACTATGTTATTTGGTACTATGTTACTGTGTTACTATGTTACTGTGTTAATAAGTTAGTATGTTACTGCTGTTACTGTGTTATTGTGTTAATCACGTTACTATGTTACTATGTTACTGTGTTACTATGTTACTATGTCACTGTGTTACTATGTTACTTTTCTACTGTGTTACTGTGTTACTATGTTACTACTTTTACTGTGTTACTTTGCTACTATGTTACTATGTTACTGTGTTACTGTGTTACTATGTTATTGTGTTAATAAGTTACTATGTTACTGTGTTAATAAGTTACTATGTTACTACTGTTACTGTGTTGCTGTGTTACTATGTTACTATGTTAATACGTTACTATGTTACTGTGTTACTATGTTACTATGTTATTGTGTTAATAAGTTACTATGTTACTACTGTTACTGTGTTGCTGTGTTACTATGTTACTATGTTACTGTGTTATTGTGTTAATACATTACTGTGTTTACTATGTTACTGTGTTACAATGTTACTGTGTTAATAAGTTACTATGTTACTGTGTTACTATGTTACTGTGTAACTATGTTACTTTGCTACTATGTTACTGTGTTACTTTGTTACTGTGTTACTATGTCACTGTGTTACTTTTCTACTGTGTTACTATGTTACTACTGTTACTGTGTTACTATGTTATTTCGGTACTATGTTACTGTGTTACTATGTTACTGTGTTAATAATTTAGTACGTTACTATGTTACTATGTTACTGTGTTACTATGTTATTGTGTTAATAAGTTACTATGTTACTACTGTTACTGTGTTGCTGTGTTACTATGTTACTGTGTTATTGTGTTAATACATTACTGTGTTACTATGTTACTGTATTACAATGTTACTGTGTTAATAAGTTACTATGTTACTGTGTTACTATGTTACTATGTTACTGTGTTACTATGTTACTTTGCTACTATGTTACTGTGTTACTATGTTACTGTGTTACTATGTCACTGTGTTACTATGTTACTTTTCTACTGTGTTACTGTGTTACTATGTTACTACTGTTACTGTGTTACTATGTTATTTCGGTACTATGTTACTGTGTTACTATGTTACTGTGTTAATAAGTTAGTATGTTACTGCTGTTACTGTGTTATTGTGTTAATACGTTACTATGTTACTATGTTACTGTGTTACTATGTTACTATGTCACTGTGTTACTATGTTACTTTTCTACTGTGTTACTGTGTTACTATGTTACTACTGTTACTGTGTTACTATGTTATTTTGGTACTATGTTACTGTGTTACTATGTTACTGTGTTAATAAGTTAGTATGTTACTGCTGTTACTGTGTTATTGTGTTAATACGTTACTATGTTACTGTGTTACTATGTTACTGTGTTACAATGTTACTGTGTTAATAAGTTACTATGTAACTGTGTTACTATGCCACTATGTTACTACTGTTACTATGTTACTGTGTTAATATTCAGAACCGGCCCACCCATTCAAGTATCTCAGCAAACTCACCTCCATGCACACAGAAGTCACTGGTGTACTTGTCCAGGGTCTCCAGTGTGGTGACGTAGGGCGCTCCCTCCACTATCTCATCCACCCACTTGATGGCTCGCACCATCTTGTATCGTTCAGCCTGGGTGAAGACCGGGGGACCCTTGTGCTGTGAGATCTCACCTACAGGGTGAGGAGGTATTATTACTAATGACCACTAATATTCATAAAAACACACCAACCACCAGAAGATAATAGCTGTAGAGTGTTTTCAACTGGCATTAAAGGGATAGTTAATCATTTAGGATTTTGTTCATTAGAACACTGTTAATACGATCCCCCAAAAGTGTCCATATCAGCAGTTACATTTTCAAGATAGAGCTGTGATGATGATGAAATTAGTTGAGTGAACTATCCCGTTAACAAGTGTCCTGCTATCAGTTCCGGTCCACATTTAGATCCATGCCTGCACATTCACAGCTGACGGTAAGATACACATTTTATGGCCATGTTTACTGTAGACGAGTCATTATGACCATGTTTACTATAGACACGTCATTATGACCATGTTTACTATAGACGAGTCATTATGACCATGTTTACTATAGACGAGTCATTATGACCATGTTTACTATAGACGAGTCATGACGACCATGTTTACTATAGACGAGTCATGACGACCATGTTTACTGTAGACGAGTCATTATGACCATGTTTACTAGGGACGAGTCATTATGACCATGTTTACTATAGACGAGTCATTATGACCATGTTTACTGTAGACGAGCCATGAACAGATAGTGATCTGAACGTCTTGATTGGCTAAAGGTATACTCAGCAAGACGTTGCCACGAACAGCACCACAGATACTGAGACGAACGCAACGCAAGACTTTGCGCTCACAGTCTCACAGAGTATCTGTGCACTTGTGTGCTTCACACTGCTACAACGTGGTAGCTTCAGGACCAACACGGGAGAAGTTTAGCCTCACGCTTCAACGCTCTTAGTGGTTGCATCAATTGACCCACTGTGTACTTACTTAAAGCATACAAAGTCATCTCGCTGAGTCTAACTTTAAGTCACACGTTCATAACCTGTTCCCATACAGCAGGGTTTCCCAAACTCAGTCCTGCCCCCCCACACACACACACACAGCTGATTCAAATAATCAAAGCTTGAAAATGAGATGATTGACTGAATCCACTGTGTAGTGCTAGGGCAAAAACGTGCACCCAGGGGGGGAACCAGGACCGAGTTTGGGAAACCCTGCTATACTGCATTTGCTGTAGCCAACTGTCATGTTGTTGTCAACCATTGGCATGACAACGAAGAAAGAAAAGAGTAGGCTAGAGCATCAAAACACTGGACCACCAGGCTGCTACAGTAGATAGTGTGATGGACTCAAACAATAACAAAGTGTGTACAACATCGGGATATACTGTATGACCGCCAACACTTGGTTGACTGTGAACTTGTTTCAATAAAGTGAAATAATCCAGCCTGGTCCCAGAACTGTTTGTGTTGTCTGCCAAATTAACCCCTATGCTCATTGGCATGCCTTGACATAGAAGTTAGCAAGACAGCACAAACAAATCTGGGTCCAGGCTTTACAGTCTGTGTAAATATTTTTTTTGCAAAGTCATCAAAACTGGATGTGACAATGACCTTGTTCGTTATAAACCTAAGGGGGGGTGGGGGGAAGATACATGACCAGCTGTATAATAGTTTTACACTGACTGTACAGTACATTATCCACACTGTAGCAGAGATAATCCATTATCACGCCTCTCCTCTCTCTCTCTCTCTCTCCCCCCTCTCTCTCTCTCCCCCCCTCTCTCTCTCTTTCTGTGTGAGAGGTTATAGCCTACTATCTATGTGCTCCTTTGTCCCTGACAGACCACAGTGTGTGAGGCTCTATTGTTTGAGTTAAACCATGTAGTTCTGGGTTATGGTAAACACTGACATGGCGCCCGTGGCACAGTGTGTCTGTCGGTCCCAGTGTCAGAGTGCCCTAGTGTGCCATGGGAGGCTGTGATGTGTTGTTGTGTCCCAGCCACTGTTTGGGCCCCTGTGTTACTACTGTCGCAAGATCTTACAGCACACAAGTGGCTCGTGTTCATTAGGAAACACAATGAAAAACAAGTAGTTCATCCAGGTAGTCCATCCATGTTTCAGTCCATTTTTATTTAATTTGGTGCCTAATGAACACAACCCTGGTGTCTGATGGTGACGGGTTATTAAAGCAGTGGGAGGCTGGCAGCCCGACACCTCCCCATGTCAGGCTGAAGGGTTTGGGAGAGAAGGAGGAGAGGGATAGGGTCTGGTGGGAGATGCTGTGGTGTGTGTGTGTTTGGGGGGTGTTGGCTGTGTGGAGGTGATGCAGGTCAGGTCTGGTTGGGGTCTTGGTTGGGGTAGGAGATGTAATGGGGGACTGGTAGTGGCAGTTGAGGGCTGAAAGGATGAGGTCACTATGCTGGGTCTGGGCGTCTGAGGGGATTGGGAGTTGGTGGTTATTCCATGGAGGTCAGGGTCACATTCATTAAGGCCCACAACGGAAATTAAGAATTCTTATTGGACGAGGTAACGCTTGGTATTGGTCCAGGTAACTCCTCCCTGTTTCCATCCATTTTCTTACGTTCAGTGCTTAATGAATACAACCCCTGGTATGATGGAGACTCTCCTGTTGCATGCTGGGACTGGAACCCAACCCTGGTGTGATGGAGGCTCTCCTGTTGCATGCTGGGACTGGAACCCCAATCCTAGTGTGATGGAGGCTCCCCTGTTGCATGCTGGGACTGGAACCCCAACCCTGGTGTGATGGAGGCTCTCCTGTTGCATACTGGGACTTGAACCCCAGCCCTGGTGTGATGGAGGCTCCCTTGTTGCATGCTGGGACTGGAACCCCAACCCTGAAGCTCTTACCGTCTGTGTGTACTCCAACGATGAGGTAATCTCCCATGGCCTTGGCCTGCCGCAGCTGGTTGGAGTGACCATAATGGACCATGTCATAGCTAGAGTAAGGATAACAAAGCCACAGTTAATACTAGGGAGCATTCATAGGGTCAGTTTCCAAGACGCAGATTAAGCATATTCCTGGACTGAGAATGTTTTGTAATATAGGAGTAGGCTTAATCTGGTTCAGGGAAACCTGCCCATAATGTACATCTAGTACCACCAAACTAACAGTCAGAGAAACAGAGTCACTACATCCATAGTAGCCATGGAGACCAGCACTGAGCACTCCATATGTAGCTAATTAGATTATAGCCCAGATTGGGACTCCGGTTGGTACAGGGTAATCTAGCACGGTGATGACTAACAGATGGACATCAGCATTAGCCTGCTATCACTCAAACTGCTGACATGACAGGCCCTGCAGTGGTTTGTTGTCTGTTCCGGCTCCTTACTCAGTGGTGGTTGAGGTACAGGTACAGTGAGAATTAGCACAGCAAGTGGTAATGCTATACTGTAGGCCCCCTGATGTATGGATTCATAAATCCTTTATAACAGCTACATAAGACATTATAACATCTGTCATAGTCAGTCATAAACATTATGAACCATGGTATTAGATACAATGAAGTTTGTCATAATGGGTACTATAGATGACAGGACGTTGTTGTCCTGTGTAGAGGTCGACCGATTATGATTTTTCAACGCCGATACTGATTATTGGAGGACAAAAAAAAAAACGGCTGATTTTTATATAAATATTTGTAATAATGACAATTACAACAATACTGAATGAACAATGAATACTTTTATTTTAACTTTTATTTTTATAATACATAAATAAAATCTATTTAGTCTCAAATAAATAATGAAACGTGTTCAATTTGGTTTAAATAATGCAAAACACAGTTTTGGAGAAGAAAGTAAAAGTGCAATATGTGCCATGTAAAAAGCTACCGTTTAAGTTCCTTGCTCAGAACATGAGAACATATGAAAGCTGGTGGTTCAATATTCCCAGTTAAAATGTTTTAGGTTGTAGTTATTATAGGAATTATGAGGCGTCGACTATTTCTCTCTATACCATTTGTATTTCATATACCTTTGACTATTGGATGTTCTTATAGGCACTTTAGAATTGCCAGCCTAATCTCGGGAGTTGATAGGCTTGAAGTCATAAACAGAGCTGTGCATCAAGCATTGCTAAGAGCTGCTGGCAAACGCAGTAAAGTTTGAATAACTGCTTACGAGCCTGCTGCTGCCTACCACCGCTCAGTCAGACTGCTCTATCAAATATCAAATCATACACTTAATTATAATATTATAAACACAGAAATACAAGCCTTTGGTCATTAATATGGTCAAATCCGTAAATAATCATTTTGAAAAAACAAAATGTTTGTTCTTTCAGTGAAATACGGAACCATTACGTATTTTATCGAACGGGTGGCAACCCTAAGTCTAAATATTGCTGTTACATTGCAGAACCTTCATTGTTATGTCATAATTACGTAAATTCTGGCAAATTAGTTCACAGTTCGCAACGAGCCAGGCGGCCCAAACTGTTGCATATACCCTGACTCTGCTTGCACTGAACGCAAGAGAAGTGACACAATTTCCCTAGTTAATAATGCCAGTTAATATGAATTTCTTTTAACTGAATATGCAGGTTCAAAAAATATATTTCTGTGTATTGAATTAAAAAAAGTCATTGATGTTTATGGTTAGGTACATTTGCGCAAAGATTGTGCTTTTTTTGGCAATGCGCTTTTGTCATCACACGTTTGGCGAAGTTGAAGTAGGCTGTGATTCGATGATAAATTAACAGGCACGGCATTGATTATATGCAACGCAGGACAAGCTAGTTAACCTAGTAATATCATCAACCATGTGTAGTTAACTAGTGATTATGTGAAGATTGATTGTTTTTTATAAGATAAGTTTAATGCTAGCTAGCAACTTACCGTGGCTCCTTGCAGCCACAAGGTCCTTTTGACGCTGCACTCGCTTAACAGGTGGTCAGCCTGCCAAGCCGTTTCCTCGTGGATTGCAATGTAATCGGCCATAATCGGTGTCCAAAAAGGCCAGATAACCGATTATTATGAAAACTTGAAATCGGACCTAATTAATCGCACATGCCAACTAATTGGTCGACCTCTAGTCCTGTGACCTCTTTTGGATTTATCACTTCCTCATTCCATTCCCTAGGCCCGCCAGGGGTATTCAAATCTTACCCTACGAGGTCCGGAGCCTGTTGGTTCTGTTCTACCTGATCATTATTTCACCCATCTGGTGTCCCAGGTCTAAATCAGTCCCTGGTTAGAGGGGGGGAATGGTGTGTGTAAGGAGACTGAGACAAAGAACTAAGGGTTACATAAGAGACTATGCTTGTGAGAGAGGCCCTGCCGTCTTGGGCTTGGTGTCCATGTCTCTCTACCATCCTGCCTTCCTTCCTGCCTGCCTGCCTGCCTGCCTGCCTGTCTGCCTGTCTGCCTGTCTGCCTGTCTGCTTACTTGCCCTTGGACAGTGTAACCCAGGAACGCTAGGTGGCTTGAAAGGTGGCCTGGCCTGAGGTGATGCTGTTCCTGTTTTTCTTTTTAGCAGGGTAGGAGTCACCAGAGGATCACAGGCCGTGATGAAATATTAAGTAGTTCGGTAAGGTCAGCTAGCAGACAGACACCCAAATAGCACCTGAGCTTTGACAATAACACCACCTAGGTCCCAGTAGGGAATGGTATAGTGGTACAATAACACCAACTAGGTCCCAGTAGGGAATGGTATAGTGGTACAATAACACCACCTAGGTCCCAGTAGGGAATGGTATAGTGGTTCAATAACACCACCTAGGTCCCAGTAGGGAATGGTATAGTGGTTCAATAACACCACCTAGGTCCCAGTAGGGAATGGTATAGTGGTTCAATAACACCACCTAGGTCCCAGTAGGGAATGGTATAGTGGTTCAATAACACCACCTAGGTCCCAGTAGGGAATGGTATAGTGGTACAATAACACCACCTAGGTCCCAGTAGGGAATGGTATAGTGGTTCAATAACACCACCTAGGTCCCAGTAGGGAATGGTATAGTGGTTCAATAACACCACCTAGGTCCCAGTAGGGAATGGTATAGTGGTTCAATAACACCACCTAGGTCCCAGTAGGGAATGGTATAGTGGTACAATAACACCACCTAGGTCCCAGTAGGGAATGGTATAGTGGTACAATAACACCACCTAGGTCCCAGTAGGGAATGGTATAGTGGTTCAATAACACCACCTAGGTCCCAGTAGGGAATGGTATAGTGGTTCAATAACACCACCTAGGTCCCAGTAGGGAATGGTGCAGTGGTACAATAACACCAGGTAGGTCCCAGTAGGGAACGGTATAGTGGTATTGAGATAGCACAGCAAGGAGTGCACAACTAAATAGATAAACGATAGATAAACAGAATCACTATAATAAGGTAAACATGATAAAATGGAACTAATTTGTGGTAAAAACAGTAAAATAGGATAACTATAATAATGTAAAGATCCCTTTAAGTCTACACGTCACATGTGATGACAAAGTACACTTACTGTAAGTTTTTTTTTAACTGACATATTTTCAAATATACAATCTGTAAGTTTAAACTGATAGACTGAGCATCAATGTCTAAAATCAATCATGTACAATCATGTCGTTAAGGGGATCCTTTAACTGTTTTGTTACAGAGAGCACTATCAGAGGAAGTAGACAACAGAAGAGCACAAGCCCAAAAAAAGAAATCCCAAGACCATCTAATTTCCACCCCTAGTCTGGCTGATTCCAGTCCTACTGACTTCAGAGTCTGGTTGATACCAGTCCTACTGACTTCAGAGTCTGGTTGATACCAGTCCTACTGACTTCAGAGTCTGGTTGATTCCAGTCCTACTGACTTCAGAGTCTGGCTGATTCCAGTCCTCCTGACTTCAGAGTCTGGTTGATACCAGTCCTCCTGACTTCAGAGTCTGGTTGATACCAGTCCTACTGACTTCAGAGTCTGGTTGATACCAGTCCTACTGACTTCAGAGTCTGGTTGATTCCAGTCCTCCTGACTTCAGAGTCTGGCTGATTCCAGTCCTCCTGACTTCAGAGTCTGGTTGATACCAGTCCTACTGACTTCAGAGTCTGGTTGATACCAGTCCTACTGACTTCAGAGTCTGGTTGATACCAGTCCTACTGACTTCAGAGTCTGGTTGATACCAGTCCTACTGACTTCAGAGTCTGGTTGATACCAGTCCTACTGACTTCAGAGTCTGGTTGATACCAGTCCTACTGACTTCAGAGTCTGGTTGATACCAGTCCTACTGACTTCAGAGTCTGGCTGATACCAGTCCTCCTGACTTCAGAGTCTGGTTGATACCAGTCCTACTGACTTCAGAGTCTGGTTGATACCAGTCCTACTGACTTCAGAGTCTGGTTGATACCAGTCCTCCTGACTTCAGAGTCTGGTTGATACCAGTCCTACTGACTTCAGAGTCTGGCTGATACCAGTCCTCCTGACTTCAGAGTTTGGGAAGCTGTTTGATGTTGTCAGCACCAAACAACGATAATGAACGGAACTGTGCCTTTACTGGTTGATTGTCCTTTGTGTCTCTTTCACTCAAACACGCACAGCCACTCAGAACTTTCAAGTGCCTTCCCCTTGTTTAACAACTGTTGGGTTGTCAAATGCAAACAACCAGAGCTCTCAACCCCCAAGATATATAATTTTTGAAAGAACCAATCAATATGCCTACTCTGAGATGGATCAAATATAAAATCATAACGACTGGCTTTCCAGACCATTGGGGCACAGCGCGCTGTGTACAACGTGGGTCTGCACGTCAGCCAGGATAGCAACCCTCCAGCAAGACAGCCCAAACATCTGTTCTCGTTTTTTGGTCAAATCTTTGTTGGACGCCTGTGTCAAATGGTTTCTTGTATTTACCACAAATACTTCATATGATATCGCTCTCATAAAGATAATCTATGCTGTTATTAAAATGTGCTTGGATATACTATCTATACATGATATACCATGTACCATAGATACATGACACAGGCCTAGAAAGGTTTCTTGTGTTATCTCTCTCATAAAGATAATCTATGGTGTCATTACATCTGTTAGGATTATTACTACTGGGGATTTACTGACAGACATCACCTCAGAATGACTCCTCCCCTGACTGAGATTATTACTACTGGGGATTTACAGACAGACATCACCTCAGAATGACTCCTCCCCTGACTGAGATTATTACTACTGGGGATTTACTGACAGACATCACCTCAGAATGACTCCTCCCCTGACTGTGATTATTACTACTGGGGATTTACTGACAGACATCACCTCAGAATGACTCCTCCCCTGACTGAGATTATTACTACTGGGGATTTACTGACAGACATCACCTCAGAATGACTCCTCCCCTGACTGAGACTATTACTACTGGGGATTTACTGACAGACATCACCTCAGAATGACTCCTCCCCTGACTGAGATTGTAAACTGCATGTTTATAGGCTGGGTCGTCTTCATTAGGGAACACACATTTTCAAACATTTTGCAACGGTAAATGAAAATGAGCATCCAGGTAGTCCCTTCCTGTTTCAGTATGTGTTTTTTTCCTTCCGTTTGTTGCCTAATGAACACAACACAGCCTGGCAGCAGCTATGTGAAAGCCTGAGTGAGGAGTGTCAGTGGACTTTAGAGCTCAGTTGATGATGTTGCCAACTTGGACCCTGGCTACCTTCTGCCACTGGAAACCAATTAAGAACAGAATGTCTCCAACTTCAACCCTAAAGGCAGGACAGTGTCTGGATTAGGTTTGCAAAATAAATTCCCTGGTTTTCCAGAAATCCTGTTTGAATTCCGGATTTCCTGCTTATTCCCTCCTGATTCCGTGAATCCTCCAACAGGGATTTCGGGAAAACCAGGGAATTTATTGAAAGTTCACAGAATTTTGCAACCCTACAATAGCTAGTCCGGATAGATAGTCGAACAGATAAGGTCTCACTGACACTGACAAGTGACACTCCAACAATTGATAGTTTAGATTTAAGGCTAGATTCAATCAGATCAAGCGTTAACTACTTAACCGCATAGCTGATGTTTTGGCGGTGTCGGAAGTGTAACTGCGTTCGAGCCGTCAAAGCAGATTGGCTGCTCGTGTGGTCATTGTCACAAAGCCACACCCGTCCCACTCGCGTTAGAATTTCAGAATGAGTAAGTGTTGGCTATATAGGCAAAATTACACTCAAATTGAAAATCACAAAACAAAATTATGAGGATTTCTATCAGACTAATAGAGGTGGCAGATTACAGCTCACATTCCAGTGCTCAAACTTCATGGGATTTCTCTTAATGCGACTCCATGCAGCCAATGGCAATGTCCACTTTAGGTATAATGCCACTTGTGGATTTGACAGCTGTCACTTCCAACACTGCCCAAACAACCGCCATGCGGGTCTTGGCTAGCACAGATCTGAAGAATCTAGCCTCACTAGCGGACAACAAATGTATATTTCCTTTCCTGAGTCAATCTGCCCAGTGCCACTCCTAGGGCCTGCTACAGCTGATGCTGACGGTGCTAGAAGTCAACAAGAATATGGTGATGCTGCTCCAATGTATGGCCAAACAATATACTGTATTTAGTGAGGACAGACGACTGAGTCCGCAGGGCATGAACTTTCATGGGCACGGCAGGTGTGGGCCGAGGGGTTAGAAGGGTTAGTGAAATGAGCTCTGTTGACACAGGCTCGCTTTGGAAACTCACCCCACCGATTAATATTCTGGCATCCGAAACATTCCGCAACATTCCATCAAACCACAGCTAGGAGGTGGCTGCACCAAAATGACTGGAATTCTCCCAGAGAAAGCCGCCATAATCCTGGTCTTCACGCGCATGAATTCAAAGCGTGTTTTTTTCCCCTACTTCCCGACATGGGTCAGGTACATGTCCTGTAGCTTCTGACTCTGCCCCAGGGGGAGATTGTGTGTGACGGTGTTTCTCATGGCAGAAGCACTCGACAATGTCAATGTTTTAGTTTCCACACACTAAACGAACTCTGACCACGGAACAATGGCAGGCTTGTTAGTGTTTCCGCTGCCCGTACGCTTGGCTGCTTCATAAGCAGGTCACAACACAGAGGAGGAGGGTGCTGTGGTCTATACGCCTACAGCGCAACACAGAGGAGGAGGGTGCTGTGGTCTATATGCCTACAGCACAACACAGAGGAGGAGGGTGCTGTGGTCTATACGCCTACAGCACAACACAGAGGAGGAGGGTGCTGTGGTCTATACGCCTACAGCACAACACAGAGGAGGAGGGTGCTGTGGTCTATACGCCTACAGCACAACACAGAGGAGGAGGGTGCTGTGGTCTATACGCCTACAGCACAACACAGAGGAGGAGGGTGCTGTGGTCTATACGCCTACAGCACAACACAGAGGAGGAGGGTGCTGTGGTCTATACGCCTACAGCATAACACAGAGGAGGAGGGTACTGTGGTCTATACGCCTACAGCACAACACAGAGGAGGAGGGTGCTGTGGTCTATACGCCTACAGCACAACACAGAGGAGGAGGGTGCTGTGGTCTATACGCCTACAGCACAACACAGAGGAGGAGGGTGCTGTGGTCTATACGCTTACAGCGCAACACAGAGGAGGAGGGTACTGTGGTCTATACGCCTACAGCACAACACAGAGGAGGAGGGTACTGTGGTCTATACGCCTACAGCACAACACAGAGGAGGAGGGTACTGTGGTCTATACGCCTACAGCATAACACAGAGGAGGGTACTGTGGTCTATACGCCTACAGCACAACACAGAGGAGGAGGGTGCTGTGGTCTATACGCCTACAGCACAACACAGAGGAGGAGGGTACTGTGGTCTATACGCCTACAGCACAACACAGAGGAGGAGGGTACTGTGGTCTATACGCCTACAGCGCAACACAGAGGAGGAGGGTACTGTGGTCTATACGCCTACAGCACAACACAGAGGAGGAGGGTGCTGTGGTCTATACGCCTACAGCATAACACAGAGGAGGAGGGTGCTGTGGTCTATACGCCTACAGCACAACACAGAGGAGGAGGGTGCTGTGGTCTATACGCCTACAGCGCAACACAGAGGAGGAGGGTGCTGTGGTCTATACGCCTACAGGGCAACACAGAGGAGGAGGGTACTGTGGTCTATACGCCTACAGCACAACACAGAGGAGGAGGGTGCTGTGGTCTATACGCCTACAGTGCAACACAGAGGAGGAGGGTGCTGTGGTCTATACGCCTACAGCACAACACAGTGGGTGTCGGGAGGTGGAGCGAGTTATAGTGCAGGCTTATGGGGTGCTGTTTGTAGCATGCTGTATTTTGTGAAAAATATGAATTCAGTGCAACAAAATACAAACATGCAAAGAAATATAGCATGCAACAAATGCCCTTGTTCCTGGAGAGAGGGACAAATGTTGAAGACTTCAGAGTGCTGACACTGTATCTGAAGTGTCCACTCTGAATGTGGACTGTTGACACTGGATATTATCTCAGAGGTCCCTCTTCCTGTCTTGAATTACCTGACTTTTGGTGGTATTTAGCTGGTATTCCGTAGACTGTGTACAGGAATCTACCGGTAATTCTATATCAAATATCCAAAATCCACAGCAAAAGAAGTAGAGCCAAGTTGTACACTCGTACAATAGTGTTCAACTGCAGCCTGCAATTAGGGGCGTTCAAGCATCCCATTGCTTCCTTCATGAACATCACCCCATCGAGCATCCCATTCGTTCCTGCATGAATGACCCCCTTTGAGCACCCTATTGGTTCCTGCATGAACGCCGGGAGGCTAGGGCAACACTGTGTGCTAGTTAAATAACTAGTTAGCGACACCGTGTGCTAGTTAAATAATTAGTTAGCTTGCTAGTTAGCTAGCACATAGTGTCGCAGGTGGGGGCGAAGGACACTATCTACCAATGGTCTAAGCCTCCCCCGCTAGCACAGCAGATGGGGAAACTAGGGCAACACCATGTACTAGCTAGCTTGATATTCTGAACAAAAATATAAACGCAACGTTTCATGAGCTAAAATAAAAGATCCCCGATTTTTTTAATACGCACAAAAAAACGTATTTCTCTCAAATTTTGTGAAAAAATTTGTCTACATCCCTGTTAGTGAACATTTCTCCTTTACCAAGATAATCTACCCAACTGACAGGTGTGACATATAAAGAAGCTGATCAAACAGCATGATCATTACACAGGTGCACCTTGTGCTGGGGAAAATAAAAGGGCACTCTAAAATGTGCAGCTTTATCACACAACACAATGCACATATGTCTCAAGTTTGAGGGAGCGTGCAACTGGCATGCTGACTGCAGGAATGTCCACCAGAGTTGTTGCCAGAGAAATTAATGTTCATTTCTTTACCATAAGCCGCCTCCAATGGGGTTTTAGAGAATTTGGCATTATGTCCAACCGCCCTCACCACCGCAGACCACGCCAGCCCAGGACCTCCACATCCAGCTTCTTCACCTGTGGGATCATCTGAGACCAGCCACCCGGACATCTGATGAAACTGAGGAGTATTTATGTCTGTAATAAAGCCCTTTTGTGGTAAACAACTCATTCTGATTGTGTAATAGAGTCCTCCTGCTGTGTAAGGGAGTCCTCCTTAGGACTAGCTCACTAAGCTAGCACATGGTGTACTTCGCTCCCACCTGCAGAACACCTGCCCTCGCTGTCGTTACCTGAACTGGGGGAAAACAGTGCCTGTCAGGCAAGGGGTGAAGGGCACTGTCTACCGGTGTACGGCTAACTAGCTACCGTTGTCACCCCCACCCCTTCTTCTGTGGGGTCTATTGGTGGCTGGCGTCCAATGTTATTGTGCATTAACGCCACCAACTGTACTGGAGCACCCCTACCTCCCACTTCTCCCTAACTTAAACATTTACCAATAGAATTATAAGGAGGGGTTCCTGCTGATGCAGCAATGTCCACATGCAGGGACACCCCGAATTGCCAGGCACAATTGCACCCTTCTCCACTTGTATGCACACTGCGTGCATGCAGTTTGCCTAGGCTACGGTCACCGTGCATAGCCTATCCTATCGCTCGAATAACATGCAAAGTGAATACCCTGGTGGCATATTGCCATTACTGAGAGTAAGACTGGAAGGTAAACATACTTGGCATGTCATGCGGCAGCCTATTGAAACACCGTTCTGTTTTGACAGGCGGGATGCCGATGGAATGGAACAAGCATGCGCTGCTGTTTATGGCAGTATTTCTAAGTGCATTGGCTATGGACAATTCACTGGACATCAGATAAATGGTGAAATTATGCTACGTTTTCCACACATTAAAATATACAATCTTTAAAATATACTATATTTGTGTAAATGGGACTGTATCATAGAGGTGGGCATGCCTCAAGTTGATGAGAAAAAAAGCATTTAATTGTATGCATGCTCAGGGCAACTATGTAGCAACACAGGCCTTATATGTACATGTCACTGTAATGTTATTCTGTATCCCTCACCACCCGTCACACCACACCCGGATGGTTCGTCTTCTCTTCTCCGGACTGCAAGCTGTAGCGCCGAGGTTCGTCCCTGCATCTTTCCCTGTTGTGTTCATTGGGTGATGTCCGTTCTTGATCATTTTGTGCACGAAAAGACTACGATGATATTATATATGATATTTCAACGTAGCCTATATCCTGGACAAGCAACCCCTAATAATAGCACGAACGAAGACACAAATATACCTGCACCGTTCGATTTTATGTATAGGCTTTATCTAGTGTATGTCCCTTTGCAGGATAGCCGGTTTCTGCATAGATGTGACGCCTGAGCAGCAGAACCGTGGGACAACGCCTCCTATCCCGGGGAAGTGGCGTCACATGGCATTGGATCGTACGATGACTGCTAGGGGATAGCCGACATATTGTTACATAATAGAGGCATGCTCCACTGTCATGTGATTAGATCTGGCTTCACACGTAAGGCTAACCATGTGGATACACATTAAGAATGTAGTTACAGTGTGAAATTAAAATTGAATAGAAGAGGACATCTGTTCCCTGTTCTTCACATTCATTCTTTAACATATAGGCTACAATAGGCTACATCCATAATCCATCAAATAGCAGGTCCCAGAGCCTGCAAGTCCCTTAGAATAGAATATAACCTACACATATACAATAGAATAGACACATGTAGAATAGTAAAGTAACGTATAGAATATAATATACACATATAGAATATAATAAACACTTAGAAAATAAAACAGAATATACACGTATAGGATAGAATACAATATACACCTATAGAATAGAATAGAATATACACATATATCTGTAGAATAGAATAGAATATACAGTTTAAGTCAGAAGTTTACATACACCTTAGCTAAATACATTCAGGCACCACATGTATCTGTACAAACAATAGTACACAAGTATAAACACCATGGCACCACGCAGCCGTCATACCGCTCAGGAAGGAGACTGTCTCCTAGAGATGAACGTACTTTGGTGCGAAAAGTGCAAATCAATCCCAGAACATAAGCAAAGGACCTTGTGAAGATGTTGGAGGAAACATGTAAAAAAAATATCTATATCCACAGTGAACGAGTCCGAGATCGACATAACCTGAAAGGCCGCTCAGCAAGGAAGAAGCCACTGCTCCAAAATTGCAATAAAAAAGCCAGACTACGGTTTGCTACTGCACATGGGGACAAAGATCATTCTTTTTGGAGAAATGTCCTCTGGTCTGATGAAACAAAAATAGAACTGTTTGGCCATAATGACCATCGTTATGTTTGCAGGAAAAAGGGGGAGGCTTGCAAGCCGAAGAACACCATCCCAACCGTGAAGCACGGGGGTGGCAGCATCATGTTGTGGGGGTGCTTTGCTGCAGGAGGGACTGGTGCACTTCACAAAATAGATGGCATCATGGAGGGAGGAAAATTATGTGGATATATTGAAGCAACATCTCAAGACATCAGTCAGGAAGTTAAAGCTTGGTCGTAAATGGGTCTTCCAAATGGACAATGACCCCAAGCATACTTCCAAAGTTGTGTCAAAATTGCTTAAGGACAACAAAGTCAAGGACAACAAAGCCCTGAACTCAATCCTATAGAACATTTGTGGGCAGAACTGAAAAAGCGTGTGCGAGCAAGGAGGCCTACAAACCTGACTCAGTTACACCAGCTCTGTCAGGAGGAATGGGCCAAAGTTCACCCAACTTATTGTGGGAAGCTTGTGGAAGGCTACCCAAAATAGTTTGACCTAAGTTAAACAATTTAAAAGCAATGTTACCAAATACTAATTGAGTGTATGTAAACTTCTGACCCAATGGGAATGTGATGAAAGAAATAAAAATAGAATATACACATATAGAATAGAATTTACACGTATAGAATATACACATGTAGAATAGAATATACAAATATATAATAGAATATACACATATATAATAGAATATACCCATATAGAATTTAATAGCCTGTTTCTCACTATTAGTTTCTAAGCCTGGATGGGGATGCTTTTCATTTTCTAATGCATGGTGTATTCACAACTAAACAAGTGATGATTTTCAACAAAACAAGTGATAGTTTTGCCTCAGTGTGTAGCAAAACGTTATTACAAAGTAAAAACGTTTCTTATTGGACAGATTCAGATAGTCCCTCCCTGTTCCACAATTTTCTTTATAATTTGGTACCAAGTGAATACACCCCAGGGCCCAGCCCACCGTGTTTCTAGTTAATACCCCACAGTCCATTCTGGGTGATGTGGTCACAAGCAGGGGATTCCTCTACCTTACCTCCTGCTGGGTCATGTGGTGCCACCTTGGGTAAAAACCTGTTATACACTGAGTATACTAAACATTAGGAACGTCTTCCTAATATTGAGTTGCAACCCCCTCCTTTTGCCCTCAGAACAGCCTCAATTCATCAGAGCATGGACTCTACAAGGTGTTGAAAGCGTTCCACAGGGCCCATGTTGACTCCAATGCCTCCCACAGTTGTGTCAAGTTGGCTGGATGTCCTTTGGGTGGTTAACAATTCTTGGTACGCTTAGGAAACTGTTGAGCGTGAAAAAAACAGCAGCATTGCAGTTCTTGACACACACTGGTGTGCCTGGCACCTACTACCATAGCCAGTTCAAAGGCACTTAAATATTTTGTCTTGCTCATTCACCCCCTGAATGGCACACATACACAATCCATGTCTCAATTGTCTCAAGGCTTAAAAATACTCCTTTAACCTGTCTCCCCCCCTTCATCTACACTGATTGAAGTGGATTTAACAAGTGACATCAATAAGGGATCATAGCTTTCACCTGGTCAGTCTATGTCATGGAAAGAGTGCCTAATATGTTGTACACTCAGTGGGTACAGCTACAACATGCAGTAATTTCCCTCTCCCTCTCTGCACTACCTATCCATGTCCAGCAGAGGGAGCAAAGCTCCACTAGATAATACTGTACACATGCTATCACACTACGTAGGTACTCAAAGTAGAATGACGATTACTTGAACATATTGTGTTTAGTAAGCACATAGAATAATACATAGCTTTGTCCTTGATTTTCCTTTATTAACACAACACATTTTGAAAACCTAAATGGTCCATATTTTTTGACTGCTGCATTAGAACAGAATAATATATATATTCCATGATATCCATTTGCAATGATATAGGTATTGCTGACACAGTACCCAACACATTACACACCGAACACGACAAGCTAGGGAGTAGCACAGCTTCAGCTACAGCCCTCCCTAAAAAATGTTTCTGGTTTGCACTGGGATTCGAACCGGCAACCCTCTCTAAACTCAAGGCTACTACCACCCCCAAGAGCAGAACCAAACACCATGGGGCTTGAAGTATTGCTCTGAGGTCTACTGCCTTGACTGCTGATTTTTTTGTGCAGCTATCCATCATGCAGCACATTACCAAAATAAGTGAGTGGATACCAATGAGAGAACATTCAAAGAACTTGTATTATTCAATGTATACTGAACAAAAATATAAATGCAACAATTTCAAACATTTTACTGAGTAACAGTTCACATAAGGAAATCAGTCAATTTAAATAAATTCATTATGCCCTAATCTATGGATTTCACATGACTGGGCAGGGGTACAGCCATGGGTGGGCCTGGCATGGCATAGGCTCACCCACTGGGAAGCCAGGCCCAGCCAATCAGAATGATTGCCACAGGTGAAGAAGCCGGATGTGAAGGTCCTGAGCTAGCATGGTTACACGTGGTCTGCGGTTGTGAGGCCGGTTGGACGTACTGCCAAATTCTCTAAAATGACGTTGGAGGCAGCTTATGGTAGAGAAATGAACATTAAATTCTCTGACAAAAGCTCTGGTGGACATTCCTGCAGTCAGCGTGCCAATTGCACGCTCCCTCAAGACTGGAGACACCTGTGGCTTTTTATTGTCCCCAGCACAAGGTGCACCTGTGTAATGATCATGCTGTTTAATCAGCTTCTTGATATGCCAAGTGGATGGATTATCTTGGCAAAAGAGAAATGCTCACTAACAGGGATGTAAAGAAATATGTGCACAACATTTCAGAGAAATTAGCTTTTTGTGCATTTGGAACATTTCTGGGATCTTTTATTTCAGCTCATGAAACATGGGACCAACACGTTACATGTTACGTTTATATTTTTGTTCAGTTTAGTTTGCCGTTTATGGACAACCCTAATAATAACTATTTTTAATAGATTTGTCCTCTAAAACGATGACATTTGGAGGAAGTGGCACCATGCTAAGCTTTGGCAGAGTCGGGCATGGTGGTAAATTAACACCACGGCTGATGGGGATGGTGGTAACATTAATTGTGCGGTCGGCGGCAGCGGGCATCAGGCGGGTTTAGGATCTAGGACAGTGCACCTGCTACACAAGTGTCCTAGATTGCCCACCAGATCACTTTAACTCAACCCTCCAAATTAATCAAGTCTTCAGAGGCCATAGAGCCCGTTTGGGGCTGCCATCAGGGGAGGGGGAGTGAAGCATCTGATCAGGACAGAGAGACCGTCTGGGGCATGCATCAGGGGAAGGGGGAATCGGCGGGGGAGTGAAGCATCTGATGAAGACAGAGAGACCGTCTGGGGCAGCAATCAGGGGAGGGAGGGGGAGTGAAGCATCTGATGAAGACAGAGAGACCTGTATGAGCTGATAGGGAATGGTTGTACAAAGAAGCTATGCTGGGTTACACATGACAGTTACACCCTGTTGGCACCATCTTCCTGACCCCAACCACACTGTGCTGGTGTGGATATGTACCTTTCACTGAGCTTTACATCACAGTTCCCATTCACTGTAGTTGCGGATGTGTAACCAGGCCAGCGCAGTACCAACAGCTCTGCTCGGTTCCGCTCAGTAGTCTAGTGGGAAAAAGCTATTAGTCTAGAGTAGACTAGACAGAACCATTAGTTCTTTGCTAACCAGGTTCCCCACATAAAATATGTTCTGAGTGTGAGTCAAGGTATGTGATGGGTGATGTCTGATGTGCTGAACCATGTGTTAAGACACAGAGGGGCCCAGGAGGCCCCGAGGGACAGGGGATGACTAACTCACTACTCTTCCTAATCTAGGACAGCTAGGCACACCGCCACATCCTTCATGACTCTCATGTTTTAGTCGTGTTGGGCCAAAAAGATGTCCGCCGAGGTTAGTCAAACTGGGTCGCCCGCCCGACGGCTTTTTTTGGATCACAAAAAAAAGGCAATTGTGCCATCTAAATGATCGCCGCCTCCCGAAACCCCACCCTGGACAGCAAAAAGCCTTCCCCGTCAGTTTATTTTTACTAGCATCAAAGTGGGTCAATGACGCCACAGAATAATATGACGAAACCCCATTTAAACATTTCAACAGTGTCTGAATGGGCCACCACAGGAAGACAGGGCCACATCTAATAGTCCTTTTCAAAACCTTTTTATTGGTCATATAGAAAATAAAGTAAGCTGTATCAACAAACATACTATATATACACACACACACACACACATCAATAACTTAGACATTTCAGAGAACCACGGTTAAAACCACAGTCATTATATAGGAATACATCATATTACTTATCTACAGATTGCAAAAAAGTACAATAATTTACAAATAGTTACAATTAACTATTCTCTGTTTTCCATACAAAGTACTGCAATATCTTATTACAACCCATACAGAAAAATAACAAAAACAGATGAATAATAACTTTCTATACAATTCAGACACTTCCAACAGCTTTATTTTCAGACTTAATACCTTTGAAACAGACCTATACTCGAGTGAGAAATACCTGCACAGTCAAATGTTCACCAAGCATCATTTGAATTAAAAAAGCTTACACATCTCTACTAGAGCTAGCAAATCATTATTCATCCTCTCTAATACAACTCGCTTTTAAACAAAAAGCCATAACCACGTAAAAACGAGATCCGCTGCAGAACAAATTAATTCCAGTGTTGTTAAGATCAATATCAAATACACATTCAACAAAGACAAAGAAATTGAGTTTCAGGAGACAATGAGCAGTAATGACTGAATTAGCAGCATGGTAGGAACCAAACTAATCAAACCACAAATGACAACAGAAATTGCAAGTGGCCCTTATGTTTCTCAGGATTGTGTTCCTGGTCAATTCTTCTACTTCAGGACATATAACTTCAGCCCTGTTTTACAGATTGTATAATCACACATCTATAGACTGTATAATGTAGAAGATCTGTAGGTTTAGTCTTTAGGACAGGTAATACCAGTCTTCTAATCTATGTAGGTGATATTTGTGACAACAGAAATTCAATTTGTGAATACATATTCAGTTTCTGCTGGTTCTAAATATCACTCCATAGTCTTCGGGTTTGGGTCAGGGGAAGTCTACTGTTTGAGAAGGGTTTAGTCGGGCGTTGGGCTACTTCCCCTAGACTAGAATCCCTTTAGACAGGCATTACAGTGAGTGAACATCTGGGGTGTGCCCAGTGAGGGTGGAACGCTCAACAACGTTGCAGATAAAAAAATATAAATGAACGGAGCTGACACAATTCCCAATTCTAGCATGACAGGTAATCATATCTGATCTAAACAATATATTTATATCTGAACAGTTGTACCCTCTAGCAGTTCCCATGGTTTTCAATCTCCTTAACCAACATAAACTAAGGGCCAACTGCAGTTTGATGTGTGTGTGTGGTAAAAGAACAACGCCACAAAAACCTTCACAAAGAATTCCAATCCAAAACACAGGAGCTGTTGGTATAAAAAGATTAGACCACAGTCACTTGTCACTATTACAACAATATAGACTACTCTTCTAGCTTTACTCGCTCACACCGGTCCACTGAGTTTGCATATGTATAAGGGTCACTTAATCACGACGGTCAACACTACCTACAGTAGCTACCTACTATTCACCTTAGTGTGTGTGTGTGTGTGTGTGTTACTCCCTCTCCAGAAGAGATGTATGTACATATGCGAGACATGTCATAGGTCGGGGGTGGCTTTCAACATTGTAAAGACACTTCACATTAAGGTTCACTCCACAAGACTGCCACAGCAACAAGAACGCCAACACCCATACTGGGAAATGTCAAGAGTCATATATCCATGTATTATTTTCCAGTCAATGTAAATATCTAAGCGTGTTCAGAAGACATAGTGAGGATGCTTTAGCGTACATACACTATATACTAGGGCTGTGTCGGATGGCACCCTATTCCCTATTTAGTGCATTGCTTTTGACAATGCAGGGAAGTGTCCATTTCAGATGCCCCCTGATCTGATGTGAGCTCGGAGGTGTGGGGAATAGCATATTAGACACTGGAGTGCAGACCTATTCTCTCCTGTGCAGGTCTACCTACCATACAACTTCAAGTGCTCTGGGTTCCTCCTGCCTTCCTTGACTATTCTAGCTATAGGCTAACAGTCTGGATCCTGGATAATTTGGACATATCCAGCTCTCTGCTTCCTAACCTTTTCCTCTCAGCTGCTCTGTTTTAAAAGGATACGTAATTCACAACTTCATGCTAGATGGTATCCTTACCCTGATAGAAGTCTATGAGCCAGGAGAAACTATAATGACTGGGTTTTACATTACTTAAAAGGTGATTTGGCATCCCTTTTTGAACATTTGCCCCCATCACTCCCATTGATTTTTAACTGGCAGAGGATAAAGTTAGCTAAAGTTTATATTGTCTGTTTAAAGAAAATCGAACCATGGAATACAGTTTCTCCAGGCTCATATAGACTATATTCAGGGCAAGGAACCATCTGACATGAAGTTGTAAAATACCGAACATATCTTTTAATGTCATTACAATGATACTGTCACCTTTTAAGGTAAACCTGCTTACTGATAAATCACTCTTAAAGGGTCAGAAGACAGAGGTGACACTTGGCACGTAAGCAGCATTACTGGCAGCAGTTTTTGATCTTCCCACATCTTCCTTTGGTGTCTGAACAAAAGCCCTTTTAGAAAAATTGTAAATGAGCGACTATCAACATAAGTGTCATCTATAACATCTTCTTCTATAACAGCTTCTTATTTTTAGGGAAACCTTGTTTTCTCCTGAGCAGAACACGCTGGAGATGAGTGCACGTTTACCCTCACACAAACCATGACCACAACCTGACAGTCAGAAGATGACCTGTTATTAGTCACCTGTATAAAGCTGCATGCTGAGCCTCCCTTCTCATAGTTACAATGAGAAGAAGTTATTTCTTCAAGGAAAACTTTTACAATGCTTGGCTATACGGTAAGAAAGTCAAATATTAAGATTTGCTTAGTCTTTGAAAAAGTAAATTGTGAGGCTATTATCCCTTTGCAAATAGTCCCCTTTGGTAAATGGATAAGACAATAACAGTTTAATCTCTAAATCAGAGGTGATGTCCCCCTGGAATTGAAACCAAAGAGAGGTGAGGAGGGTCACTTAACTGGGATTCAAAATTAACCAAGGGCATTATCTGACCCTATCTATCTATGCCTGCTTGGTCGACAGTAATAACGTCGCAATGACAAAAACATTTGTGAATCACAGCTAGTGGAAGAGATATCACAGATGCCAATATGGATGAAGACAATAGATGATGTTTACACCAGCTATATTATCTCTATTACAGATTCCTATAGAAAATACCACAGCATGACATCTATACAGTGAACAACACTGCCAACTGTCACTTATACACATCACGTCACGCGCTACCCCACACAGTACGCGCCTAGTCACTAGAAAAAGCTACCAGCCTTCAATAGTAAGCCACTTTTGGTACAATTGCAAAAAGGATATCACAGGTTTTTTTGTTCTAAGTTTTCTTTTCCAGGGTTTCTATAAACAATGCCAGATGCTCGCCTATGCATCAATACAAATGAAGAACTGTAAGTCAACGACTTCTAGAATACACACACGTTGACAATTAAACAGTAAAGCTTGTTGTGTGAATATTATTTTGGAATATGTGACCAGCCAGTTCACATGTTACTACATACACACAAAAAAACTATTTACTTACAAAACAGTTTCAACTTATTTACTCGATGGAGCACAAATTGAGTTTGAAATGTTGAGGATAAAATAATTGTCCCCCCCAAAGCATAATCATCACAAGATCTTGTAAAAACATTCTGGTTCTCAGATCCTGGAGAAAGAAACAATCTGGTAATCCTGGAATGGCATTGTCAACTCCAACATCACACCTATTATTATAATCATCATCATCATCATCCCATACCAAGTAGGATATCATATTATTTTGCAGATCAGATTGACTCATTCCACTTACATTAAAACTATGTAAGAGACATTTCCAATTTTTCAGTGCATATGTGTATTATTGCATCTCCTGTTGGTAAAATTCTGTGGCAGGCTGAACTGAACCTAAATAAACGCTCAACTTAACAGAATTTCCTGTTTAGTTTTTTTTACCAACTAAAATCACATGAACTGGTCTGATGGGTGAGTTACTAGTCCTTACTGAAGGCTGCTCACAAGACATCAATAACATACAGTGCATTTCCCTCTTCTCATAGTAGTCAGTGCATTCTAACAGGCACAGGCTTGTTGCTAAGTGCAATCACTCTTTCTCCACTTGTGATACAGAGAGAGGGCTAAGAACTTGAAGCATAATGCCAACCGGGTGTGGCGAGACTGTTGGTGGGTAGTAGTTATGAAACAGTGCATTTCCACATCAAAATCACGTGTCGGGACGGAAAAGACTCAAAGAGGGGCCATCTGGAGGAAACAAACACTCAAACACTTAGTACCATGTACAAAAACACAAATCAATCGAGAGCTCGATTTCCAACACCAGATGGAGTGACATCAATTATGGATTGGGCTGCGTCGTATGACCTTCCTGGACTCACGTGACGTTTAACCTTTTGGAATCCACTATGTGAAAATACACTATAGAGGATGTGTATAGCCCAGTGGAGGCTCATTGTAACGGCTGGAATGGAATTCATGGAACAGAGTCAAACATGTGGTTTCCATATTTGATACCATTCTATTTATTCCATTTCAGCCATTCCAATGAGCCCGTCCTCCTATAGCTCCTCCGACAAGCCTCCTCTGGTGTATGTATCTCTGCTTGTACAATGCCAAGGCAGAATGGAAGTATGGTTTATCCTACTAAAGGCTGTCTGATAAGGGTTGGTGTGGCCTCTGCTGCTGGCCAATTGAAAGAGTGTTACTAGTTGGTACAAAGGTCTGGGGGGGGTTGTGTTGTGTGTTCTGGCCCAAAAGACAGACAAGGGAACTAATCCTGTGCTCCATGATGATTACACTGACTATAGTACACGTTGTTTCATTAGTCTGATAACTCTCCACGCCGCCCAGCCCCGATACTACGACCTGGCTCCCGTCTTGGACTTGATGATGGTGATGACGCTGGTGGCCGTGGCCACCTTCCCAGGGACCAGGGGCCCCATGACCCCCCGACCCCTGGGGTTAAGGCTACGGCCGGGCTGCGCGCCACAGTCCTGGCGAAGCTCTGCAGGGCCTCGTACTTGGAGCGCAGCGAGTCCAGCTCCACCTTCATGGCGGCGTTCTCTGTGGCCAGCTTGTCCACCTCCAGCTGCAGCGCCGTCTTCTGCTTCTCTAGCTCCTCCTTCTGGGTGACCCGCTTGACGCGGCAGCTGGCGGCGTAGCCACGGTTCTTCAGGGTGCGCCGCCGCTGCTTGAGCTGCAGGATTTCGTCCTTGGTGAGGCCGCGGAGGTGAGCGTTGAGCTCCCGGACAGACATCGTCACCAGTTCGTCGTCCGTGAGGCTGGTCCCATTCTCCCCTGGCTCCCTCTTCACCTGAGAGGGAAGTGAGGGGATAGGGATGGGGGTTAGGGATGATTTGATTTATTTTGGAGGTAAAACATTTTTCAGTAAAAAGTACAAAGCCCAGAGGATAACTGCTGTATAATGCTTTCATGAGTTATTTTCAATGTGGTCCAAAGAACAGGGGAAAGGGGGGTGTGGTCAGGAGAAGGAGGAGTAAGGGGGGAGGGAGGACAAAGAGAGGGAGAAGGAGGAAGAGAGGTGATGACAAAAACAATTATGACTACAGTACAGATGGTAAGAAGAACATCCCTTTTCTTCCCACACTGACAGTGTGAGAGAGACAAAGGTTAAGGTAGGGGTCTATGTACTTCTTTGATTAGTTTACCTTCAAGGCTTTGTTTCCCTTGTTTGTAGTAGTCATGCCACGAGAGCCGCTTCCAACTACACCACTTGTTGGTCTGTGGAAGAGAAGAACTTCAATAAGAATCCATATAGCCAGAGGAGAAGAACAGGGAGGTTTCACTGAGAGTTCACGTCAAATATAGAAAAACATGAGAAGAACAGAAAAGGTGCTCAAAAAAGATCTGTTCCTCAATCTCAAAATCTATTGGAGGAAAAGGTCAGAGAGGAGGGACCTTAGAAATTCTCTAATACGGTTGAGAAGGAGTCGGGGAGATAGATTGTGCAGAATAGAGGAAAGGCAAATTGTGACGGAGCCATTAGTTTTCAGAGATGGAGCAGAGACTGCAGCTCTTCCGCTAACAGTAACAGGCCAATCGTTGTGCAACTAAAGGACAGTTGGCATTTGACGGTTTGGCACAACTACAGCAGTAGCGACTGTCACTTTGATTTATTAGAAAACAAAACCATCAGCAGGGAACTTCCTCAATGAGCAGCCACCAGACAGGAAACACCTAAACTGAAAAAGGCCCCATCCTACTGTATGTACCTCAGACTAACATCTCAGACAAACAGCTAACACACACACGCACACACACACACACACACACACACACACACACACCACCTCAGAAAGAACCTACTGTATGTACCAGTCCTGACACCTCAGACTAACAGCTCTAACACACACTTTAGAAAGAACTCAGTCTGGGGAATATGTCCATTGTCCACGGAAAATGTTTAAAACACATTTAAAAGACGAGCGTTTATTATTCGACAAGTTCAGGTAGTCCATCCCCGTTTGGTGACTAATGAATACGAGATGACTGGGGAGGGAAACTGTATTCTAGTCAAGTACATCCTATTCAACTATTACTGTACATATACGATTCTATCCTACCTATCCTTCAGATATACAATATATTCTATCCACATACTGTCCATAATGTCTATACATCCCATCACACACACAGTGCATTCTGAAAGTATTCAGACTCCTTGACTTTGTCAACATTTTGTTACATTACAGCCTTATTCTAAACTGGATTAAATAAAAATCCTCAATTTACACAAAATACCCCATAAATGACAAAGCGAAAACCGTTTTTTAGAATTGTTTGCAACTGTTTGCAAATACCTTATTTACATAAGTATTCAGACCCTTGATACTCGAAATTGAGGCCCGGTGCATCCTGTTTCCATTGATGTTTCTACAACTTGATTGGAGTCCATCTGTGGTCAATTTAATTGATTGGACAGGATTTGGAAAGGCACACACCTGTCTATATAAAGTCCCATGTTGACAGTGCATGTCAGATCCAAAACCAAGCCATGACGTCGAAGAAATTGTCCGTAGAGCTCCGAGACAGGATTGTGTTGAAGCACAGATCTGGGGAAGGGTACCGAAACATTTCTGCAGCATTGAAGGTCCTTAAGAACACTGTGTCCTCCATTCTTAAGTTTGGCACCACCAAGACTCTTTCTAGAGCTGGCCACCCGGCCATACTGAGCAACGGGGGAGAAGGGCCTTTGTCAGGGAGAAAACCAAGAACCCAAAGGTCACTGACAGAGCTCCAGAGTTCCTCTGTGGAGATGGGAGAACCTTCCAGAAGGACAACCATCTCACCAATCAGGCCTTTATGGTAGAGTCACCAGACGGAAGCCGCCACTCAGTAAAAGGCACATGGACAGCCCGCTTGGAGTTTGCCAAAAGGTACCTAAAGGACTCTCAAGCCATGAGAAACAAGATTCTCTGGTCTGATGAAACTAAGGTTACACTCTTTGGCCTGAATGCCAAGCATCACGTCTGGAGGAAACCTGGCACCATCCCAAGGTGAAGCATGGCGGTGGTAGCATCATGCCGTGCGGATGTTTTTCAGCGGCAAGGACTGGGAGACTAGTCAGGATTGAGGGAAAGAGAAGAAATGGGAGAAACTCTCCAAATACAAGTGTTCCAAGCTTGTAGCGTCATATCCAAGACGACTCACGGCAGTAATCGCTGCCAAAGGTGAGAGTGCTAGCCTACTGGTGGTGAAGAGATAGAAGACAAAGAGGAACAGCAGGAATCCATAGGAACAGAATATTATCTGTAGTAGGGTTGCAAACTTCGGTCAGAAACTTTCCGGGAAATTTCTAGTTAAGACAGGCCACTTGTTTAAAATGAATTTTATTTAAATTCATTAAAAAAAAAAATCAGCTTATAACAGTGAACCTTTTTATGGGATACACATAAGGCAATTTTAGATCTTGTGGCATATTTTGGTTAAACTATCCCCAATTCAATGGAATTGCAACCCTCTACATGCACAGTGCATTCTTCCATCACATGTACAGCTGATACTCAATATCTTGCACACGAATAAGATGCTATTGAGCCCACACTACTACACTGAGCCAAGGACTACATGCTTTCTGGTAAGTTTTGATTACAGTACTGGGCGGGTGAATATATTTTATATGACATACGTTTTTTGTTAACTAGTAGCCTACAGCAAAGTATGTTTAAATAATTTCTAACTTGTGAACAATTTCTGCTAGGTAGTTTTTGCTACCATGTGGGTTTTAGCTTGCTTGAGCCTGCTAACTGAGGAGTGTTAATTCACCTGTTTCCATACACGTTTCATTTTTAAACAACTCCTTTTGTAAGATAAAACATTTATCTAACTGCTTAATTATTTATCTGTATATGGAATTGTATGTTTTTTTTACTCATTTTTTTTCTAATCTTGACAGGAAAATGCCACAGGCACTATCTGATGTGTGGATACAATACACTGCAGCTAATGTAGAAGGAAAAGCTGAGTACATTTGCAAATACTGTGCCAAATGATATGTGAAGAATGCAACAAAGATGCAGAATCATCTGGCCAAGTGCATAAAGTTCCCTCAGCGCTCACAACAAGCAACCTCTGACAAAAGTCTCTCTACTTCTATTCGAGGTGAAAATTATGAATCAGACACTTTATCGATAGCAACAGCTCATGGTCCTCCTGGAATCAGAAGTTTCTTTGATTCAATGGAGGAACATAGTCAGAGAAATGCTGATGAATGTCTTGCTTGAGCTGTGTATGCAACTGGTTCACCTCTGATGCTCACAGGCAATGTGTATTGGAAGAGATTTCTGAATGTTCTTCGCCCAGCATACACCCCTCCAACCAGACATGCTTTATCTACTCTGCTGGATGCAGAGTTCAACAGAGTTCAAGTGAAGGTCAAGCAAATTGTAGAGAAAGCAGACTGTACTGCAATCATCTCTGATGGGTTGAATGTTTGTGGGCAAGGAATAATTAACTACATCATCTCCACCCCTCAACCAGTATTCTACAAGAGGACAGACACAAGGGACAACAGGCACACCGGTCTCTACATTGCAGATGAGCTGAAGGCAGTCATCAATGACCTTGGACCACAGAAGGTATTTGCACTGGTGACAGACAATGCTGCGAACATGAAGGCTGCTTGGTCTAAAGTGGAGGAGTCCTACCCTCACATCACACCTATTGGCTGTGCTGCTCATGCATTGAATCTACTCCAAGGACATCATGGCACTGAAAACAATGGATACACTCCACAAGAGAGCCAAGGAAATGGTTAGGTATGTGAAGGGTCATGAAGTTATAGCAGCAATCTACCTCACCAAGCAAAGTGAGAAGAATAAGAGCACCACATTGAAGCTGCCCAGCAACACCCGTTGGGGTGGTGTTGTCATCATGTTTTACAGTCTCCTGGAGGGGAAGGAGTCTCTCCAAGAAATGGCCATATCACAGTCTGCCGATATGGACAGCCCCATCAAGAGGAACCTCCTGGATGATGCATTTTGGGAGAGAGTGGTAAGCAGCCTGAAACTCCTGAAACCTATAGCAGTAGCCATTGCACGGATTGAGGGAGACAATGCCATCCTGTCTGATGTTCAGACTCTGCTTGCAGATGTAAGAGAATAAATCCGTAGTGCCCTGCCCACCTCACTGTCGCTCCAAGCAGAGGAAACTGCAGTTCTGAAATACATCAAAAAGCATGAAGAATTCTGCCTGAAGCCCATACACGCTGCAGCGTACATGTTGGACCCCAAGTATGCTGGCAAGAGCATCCTGTCTGGTGCAGAGATCAACAAGGCCTATGGTGTCATCACTACCGTGTCTGGCCACCTTGGCCTGGATGCAAGGTTCTTGGCAGTATGGCGAAGTATACTACTTCCAAGCAAGGGCTTTGGGATGGAGATGCAATATGGAAGTCGTGCCAACATATCTCAACAGCCACCTGGTGGAAGGGACTTTGTGGATCTGAGGATCTTTCCCCTGTTCCCTCCATCATCCTCCAAATCCCACAAACATCAGCCGCCTCAGAGCGCAACTGGTCCTTGTTTGGGAACACACACCAAAGCATGCAACAGGCTGACCAATACAAGGGTTGAAAAATTGGTGGCCATGCGGGCAAATTTGAGAGTTTTTGAGCATGACAACGAGCCATCCTCAACAAGGTTGGAAAGTGACAGCGAAGATGAGGCCTCAGAGTCTGATGTTCAAGAGGTGGACATTGAGGAGGTCCAGGGAGAAGACATGGAAGCCTGAGAGGAAGACAACCAAAGCTTTAGTTTATAGACTATAATTTTACAGATGTATGTGGAAAACATTTGGGGAGATGCGATGGATCATTCAATGTTCCCTTTCTTTTGTTTTTCAGTGAAATAATCCCATGTGAAGAGTAAACTCATTTAATTAAAGTCCAATTCGTAACTACATTTTTTTTTTCTATTGGAAGGATTTAATCATTTGCAGTTATGTCTACTTATGATAAGGTAAAATGTTTATGTTTCTGTCTCCATATGATATGGTAAATATACCCAATGCAAAAAAACATCTTCATTTAAATGGTATTAATATTAATTTGCATATATTTCCATTAATTCCCATGGAAAGTTTCCACCTTCCACCTTCCCCAAAATGTGCAACCCTAATCTGTAGTATTCCGGAACCCCTTCCAGCTGAGCTGGTCCACAGTGAGTGTGAGCCTTGTCACAGTAGCAGAACACATGCTTGTGACTGAGTAGACCAGTGGCCCTGACAAACTGCTTTACTCAACACAGAGAAAAAGCTGTGTCAGCACCACAGCATGCCGAGCACAGCCAACACACACACACACACACACACACACACACACACACACACACACACACACAATAAGCTCATTTACACAGGGTGTGTGAGAGTAGCGCTTGGCTGCGTGTGTGAGCGCATGTGTGTTATTGTGATGGCTAACACCTCAGTTTTGCAAATAGCTGTAAATATGTGAGATGAAGCGTGAAAGGATGTGTAAACTATACAGCAGAGACGATGGAGAAACAGAACAAGACAGAAACAGAGAGATGAGTAGTCGTTCTGAAGTGCGGCCAAGACGTTGTCCTGGCAACAATGGGGTGGGGGCGGGCTACAGGTGGAAACGACAGCTCACCTGAGCCAAACGGATGAGACGGGCCACTTGTTTAAAATGACCTGGATACGACACCATTACACAGGCAATGGAGGAATGGAACACAGGGTCACATTGTGGCTCGCATTCTTGATGCTTCCCTTTCAAATACCCGCATGGAATAGCCTAACAGTGTTTTCACTCCGCTAGCTAGTAGGCTAACCCCTAACATTCCCTTCCACAGTCAGTAGAAATAGTATTTCCATCTAGTTGAGGCTATAAATAATAGACAGTAACAAAGACACACACCAGTAGTTTCTCTACTGAGTCCCCACCAGGAAGCCTTTCAAAATACTACAGAGATAAATGGGATATAGAAATATGATTAGGGTTGCAAAGGGTCGGAAACTTTCCGGGATATTTTCCATGGGAAGTTAAGCCCTGGAATTTTGCACAGCTGTGCAGGGTGACAGGCCAGCACCTCGTTCAGCCACACAGCTGCAGGGTGACAGGCCAGCACCTCGTTCAGCCACACAGCTGCAGGGTGACAGGCCAGCACATCGTTCAGCCACACAGCTGCAGGGTGACATGCCAGCACATCGTTCAGTCACACAGCTGCAAGTTGGCAGTGAATTTGAAAAATGTATGGAATCATTACACTAAAACTGGCTGGCTAGTGCAGAAAAATTCTTCAAATAAATTTTACACAATATCTTATCACAGCACTGGCAAACCATGGTTGACCAACTCCTTGACTAAAATGGCTGACCTTTATACCTTGTCATAAGAAGGTTCATGTCCATTCTAGTATTCTAATTCCATTGGTCCAAATGATCTAACATTGAGCACAAAATAAGTACACACACGCCATTCCACTAGCAGGCGCACAAAAAAGACAGCAAGTGATTGGACTGGGACTAGGCGGCAACCTTGCATCTGACAGGTTCAACCTCTAACATTCACAGCAGAGGACGAAGCAGCGGGCACCGATGGAGGGGAGGAACGGATGGGGGACACGGAGCGTCTTTTGTAGGCGCACGCTGCATTTTTATGAATCGCCCTGGAAGAATGCTGACAAAACCAGAGATGATTGCTTGTTGCTCGTAGAGGAGAGACATCACACCCACAGGAAATGGAAAGCGCTGAGTGTGGCCGCTCAATCCCAGTGAAAGGAGGAGAAAGAGAGATTGGGGAGGAGAGACAGAGACACTGAGCAGAGAGAGCGGGGGAGAGAGAGGAATAAACAGCCTTGTGAAAAATGCTCTCTCAACACATTTGCAGGAGGTGAAAAGAAGATAAAAACCCTGATCTCAGCAAGGACCGACCAAGGAGCCAATTAGGACAGTTAAACTAGTTGAACTAGCACGACCAGAACCATCGCATATGTCCCAAATGGCACCCTATTCCCCATGTAGTGCACTACTTTTTACTAGGTCCCATAGGGCTCAGTTCAAAAGTAGTGCACTGTATAGGGAATGGGGTGCTATTTGGAACACCAACAGTCCAACCTTCAAAACACCCATCAAGACTGTCTGCCCTTCCCTAAATCTCATCATCTCTGCATCGTATGACCACTTCTGTGACAGGAGTTCCAATAACTAACTGAATAGCTGGTTTTACTCCACGGGCCGGCAGGCTGCCTGAGATGTGCAGGAGGATTTCCTCTGCCTACGTTCCAACAGCAGGAATCACAACCACGCTTTGTGGGTTGTTTGGGATTAGGATTTGTACCTGTCCCTTTAGCTGCAATAAGAGCTATTTTGGTAGCTTGGCCCGCTCGCACACCAGAGAGCAGCATGGACACGCACTGCACACCCTTAGGTAGGACTGACTGTGCGTCCGTCATGCTCTCCGTATGCTAGTCATGCTCTCCGTATGCTAGTCATGCTCTCCGTATGCTAGTCATGTAGAAATTACCTATTTTTTTTGCTTGAAGTTCAGATTGCAAAATAGAGCAGTTGCACTCTGATGTCTGGGACTTCAGTGGTTTCAAGCATATTCGTCGCTAGTTTGCTGTGTTGCAATTCCCCCCCCCCCCAGAGTAAAAACACAACAAGCTCTAGAATTATCTTCTTACATTTTTGCCAATATATTGCCTAGTCAAATCTAATGTAAGACCATTCTTGACTTTTTTGATCAAATTATTAATACGAGATGATTGCCATAAGTCAAAAATATCAATTCCTCGCATATTCGCCATCACGTAAGCTACGTATTTCGTTACATAAATCTTTGAATCTAATGGAATAAACAGAAATTTAGTCAAAAATGAAAGCATGTGTTACCGCAGTAAACTATCAAGCAGTGGTCCTGCAGTTGCAGGGCATCTAACACATACTTGACATTCACTAACCTAGCATGGATCTCAAATTCACTACTCATCACTGGGTCTCAGATTCACTTCAGATGTTCAAACTCATCAAGAATGACATTTCAGCAGAGATGATGGCTTTTAGCATAGTTTTTGCATCTCTGTCACGCAGATAAAAAGGTACAGCCAGAGCACTGTGTTTACTAAGCTACAGATCATGCTAACTTTACAGCAGCAGAGGGAGCATGTCGAAGGAGGGAGGAGATGGAGTCACAGATTAAGGTAGAAAAACATTTGTTCATAGTAGTCCATTTACACTACTTCTATTGGGTATATTGAATATATTTAATATAAAAATACATAATACAAATATTTCCTAAAATGTATTAGAACAGTTATATATACATTTTAAAAAAGATGGTCTTTATCCATAAATCGGCTGTTACACAGTTCTACAATTACAGTGCCAGACCTACTGTAGGTAGCCATGTTGATAAACCTACAGAGGACAGTGAGCGGTGTGACGGGGTTGGTCAAGGTGAGAAAGAGTCCCAATTCTCTGTCCTTTTTCTAGAAGTGTGCACTTGCACACTCCCCGTCATGGATTTAAAAGCATATGATTGGTGTAAGCATTGGCAGGAGTAAGTTTCCACCATTGTTAGGCTAAAACAAGTGTACACTTTGGGAGAAGGGTGGAGAATCGGGACACAGCCATAAATAAATGCTGCTGCTACATGATTGGTCCCCTGTCCGTCTGGCCTTTAGCCCCATGCCTTTAACGATCTCATCCCTTTGTAGGTGAGGCCTGGTTACAGGGACTCTCCAGGGGTGTGCCGAGGCGGAGCGACATCAGCAGGGAGAGGGGCTTTGTTCAAGGAGGTATTGTTACCCTACACAGTATCTAGCCTACACCATGGCCCCCTTGATGAATATCTATCACTGTCATTCCCTATGGGTGCGTGTGTTATAGGGAGTCAGCTATATGTATTTATATGTGTTGTGTGTATGCCTGTCCGCGGAAAAAAACAATATATTGGTCGACAGAGTCGTCTGTTCTATTAACCAAATCGATTGGTAGAATTGTTAAACGTGTTTTGTTCCAAATAGGCACATAGTGTTTTAATCAAATTAACTACAGTATATGCACACAGCTTGTCTGAAGCTTTAAGCGATTAAATCATTAAGACACAAATGACTAGAGGGGGAGTCCGACCGCAATTGATTTGATTGTGCTCAGACTTGCTGCGCTGTGTAAAAAATGAAAAACGAACATCTGTTACCGAAATCCCTAATTTGTTTAGAGAAAAACATTCCCTATTCCCTCAACCCTTGCTCTTTTTACGTGACACACGTATACGTCGCATGCACGTGACCAATTGGGCATGACATATAGCATACCATAATCACATCAATAAATTGTTTACAAACAAACTCTGAACACGCGACAGCAAAATGGATGCAGAGGACGTGACAAAAACTGGAAAAATGAATGTTTACTGGTTTCTCAGGAGATAAGGGGAAGTCAGATTTGTGGAATAAATGTGACTGGTTGTAGAAATTACCGGAGATCAAGAAAAATAAGGTAAGGAGAAAGCGCTGCGTTCATATTAAGTACGCCAAACAGGTGCAGATAGATTACAATATAATTTGTCTGACCATTTGGAACAATGTAAACACTAAATAAATAAGCGTACCAGAGTCTGTTGTAACGTTGATTTTTTTTGTAAAGTCTTTATGACAGCAAAACTAAAAAAAACAGTTGCATTCATTCGTGAATGCAATTTACGAAATGGAATGGTTTATTTATTGTTTACGCAAATTATTCAAGGGTCGCTCTAACTTTTTTTTTCACGAAAATGCTTGGATAGCATTTCAAATCATTACTCACTCATATGCTGTGTGATTACACACGAACGGATAAATCACTGATTGATACAGTAGCCTTTATAAGGCCTATAAGTTCTGGTATTTTGGACTACAGCTGGATGGTGGTCATACAAGGCTGCTATACTAAGCCTACTAATCAAATCACATACACATCGTTAGCAGATGTTAGCGCGACAGCCCGACAGGATGCGCTCAACTGTGCATCTGTAAAAGTTAGTGACAGTTTTAAGTGATAAGCCAAATTTATTCAGCCTCCTGAGGTTGAAGAGGCGCTGGTGTGCCTTCTTCACCACACTATCTGTATAGATGGACCATTTCAGTTTGTCCATGATGTGTACACCAAGGAACTTTCCACCTTCTCCACTGCTGTCCCATCGATGTGAATAGGGGGGTGCTCCCTCTGCTGTTTCCTGAAGTCCACGATCATCTCCTTTGTTTTGTTAACGTCGAGTGAGAGGTTATTTTCCTGAAACCACACTCAGAGAGCCCTGACCTCCTCCCAGTAGGCTGTCTAGTTGTTGGTAATCAAGCCTACTACTATTGTGTTGTCTGCAAACTTGATGATTGAGTTGGAAGCGGTCATGGGTGAACAGGGAGTACGGGGGGGGTGCTGAGCACACACCCTTGTGGGGCCCCAGTGTTGAGGATCAGCGAAGTGTAGATGTTGTTTCCTACCTTCAGCACCTGGGGTTGCCCGAAAGGAAGTCCAGGACCCAGTTGCACAAGGCGGAGTTGAGACCCAGGGCCTCAAGCTTAATGATGAGCTTGGAGGGTACTATGGTGTTGAATGCTGAGCTATAGTCAATGAACAGCATTCTTACATTCTCTTGTCCAGATGGGATATGTCAGTGTGCAGTGTGATGGCGATTGCATCATCTATGGACCTATTGGGGCGGTAAACAAATTGAAGTGGGTCTAGGGTGTCAGGTAAGGTGGAGGTGATATGGTCCTTGACTAGTCTCTCAAAGCACTTCATGATGACATAAGTGACTGCTACGGGGCGATAGTTCAGTTACCTTTGCATTCTTGGGTACAGGAACAATGGTGACCATCTTGAAGCATGTGGGGACAGCAACCTGGGATAGGGAGACACACCAGCCAGTGGGTCTGCGCATGCTCGGAGGACACGGCCATTGGGGAGGCAGCCTTGTGAGGGTTAATGCATTTAAAATGTCTTACTCACGTCGGCCACAGAGGAGAGCCCATAGTCCTTGGTAGCGGGC
Source organism: Brachymystax lenok tsinlingensis (assembly GCA_030435695.1). Lineage (NCBI taxonomy): Eukaryota > Metazoa > Chordata > Actinopteri > Salmoniformes > Salmonidae > Brachymystax > Brachymystax lenok. The sequence continues at coordinate 107,384,360 of CM059791.1, forward strand.
CGTGTCGGTAGCACTGTATTATCCTCAAAGCCGGCAAAGAAGGTGTTTAGTTTGTCTGGAAGGAAGACGGTGTCCGTTACATGGATGGTTTTCCCTTTGTAGTCCGTGATTGTCTGTAGACCCTGCCACATAAGTCTCGTGTCTGAGCCGTTGAATTGCGACGCCACCGTCTCTATACTGACATTTTGCTTGTTTGATTGCCTTGCGGAGGGAATAACTACACTGTTTGTATTCGGCCATATTCCCAGTCACCTTTCCATGGTTAACTTCTTAGGGAGCGGCAGCAGAGGTGACGGTTTTGGAGAGTCTGGCGTGCCCAAAGTAAAATGCCTGCCACTCAGGCACAGAAAATAGGATATGCACATAATTAGTACTATTGGATAGGAAACACTGAAGTTTCTAAAAGTGTTAAAATAATGTATGTGAGTATAACAGAACTGATATAGCAGGCGAAAACCCGAGGAAATTCCATCCGGATTTGCAGTTGTTTTCTTCTCCAGGCTGCCTATTCATTTCTATGTTATCCAGGACTGAGACTGCAGTACCTATGGCTTCCACTAGACGTCAGTCTTTATACAGTGTCTGGAGGCTCTAGCACTAAGCACAACAGATAGGAAGAGGAAGTAGTGAAGGGACATTTGTCAATAACGTTTCCTTTCTTATCGTTCACATTATCGTGCCGGTTGAAATATTACAGTAAATATACATAAAAGGATACCTAAGGATACATTAAACATTTTGAAAGTTTATAGGTATAATTTGAACGTGTTCTCTTCACGGTTCAATGGGCGACTCAACGGTGGATTTTCTGATCATAACGCGCCAACCAAACGGAGATTTATGGATATAATAAACGACTTTTTCTAACAAAAATAACCATTGGATGTCTTTGTTGGACACTTGGGAAGCCCTCAGCAGAAGTTCTTAGAAAGGTAAGTGATATTTTTTAGCTCTTATATGGTTTTTTTTTTTACCTGCGCTGGATATGAATTTATGCTAATACATAAATATTGGAGGTGATATCCTCAAACAATCAAATGTTGTGCTTTCGCCGTAAAGCCTTTTTGAAATCTGACAACGCTTTGATATTGCCAAGAAGCAGAGCTTTTGATGACTATGCAACACTTGTATATTGATGAATGTTTAATAATTCAACTTTTGGATTTTGAATTTGGCGCCTTACATTTCACCGGGTAGTGTCGGGAGCGGCCTGCTAGCGCGACGCTACTCCCTAAGTAGTTAAATGCGGTAGGCTGCACTTTCAGCTTTACACAAACGCCGCCATCTATCCACAGTTTCTGGTTAGGGTTGGTTTTAATAGTCACAGTGGGTACATAATCTCCTATACACTTCCTTATAAACTCACTGAATCAGCGTATACGTCAATATTATTCTCTGAGGCTACCCGGAACATATTCCAGACAGCATGACCAAATCAATCTTGAAGCGTGGATTCTGATTGGTCAGACCAGCGTTGAATAGTCCTTAGCACAGGTACTTCCTGTTTGAGTTTCTGCCTATAAGGAAGGGAGGAGCAAAATGGAGTTGTGGTCAGATTTGTCAAAAGGAGGTTGGGGGAGGGCCTAGTATGCGTCGCAGAAGTTAAGAGTAACAGTGGTCTAGTATTTTTCCAGCGCGAGTGCTACAGTCAATATGCTGATAGAATTTAGGTAGCCTTGTTCTCAAATTTGCTTTGTTAAAATCCCCAGGCTACATTAAATGCAGCCTCAGGATATATGGTTTCCAGTTTGCATGAAGTCCAGTGAAGTTCCTTGAGGGCCGTCGTGGTATCGGCTTGAGGGGGGATATACATGGCTGTGAAAATAACCGAAGAGAATTCTCTTGGGAGATAATACGGTCGGCATTTGATTGTGAGGAATTCTAGGTCAGGGGAACAAAAGGACTTGAGTGCCTGTATTTTGTTACAATTACACCATGAGTCATTAAATCATGAAACATATACCGCCACCCTTCTTCATGGAGAGATTTATTCCTGTCGCACTGAGAATCCAGGTGGCTCTACAGACTCCGACAGCGTATCCAGAGAGCGCCATGTTACCGTGAAACAGAGTATGCTACAATCCCTGACGTCTCTCTGGAAAGCAGCCCTTGCCCTGATTTCGTCTATCTTGTTATCTAGGGACTGGACATTAGTGAGTAATATACTCTGAAGTCGTAGTGCTGGTAAGTTGACATCGCTCTGACAATGTAAGAAATAATACCTAAAAAAAAAAAACGTACGTAAGTAATGGCGCCGACAGTGATGGTCACCTCACTTCAGGTCCTTAAAAAACAAATTACTGCATAGTTTCCTATTGTATAACTTCTTACATTGTTACCCCAGAAAATGTCAAGTGTTATTACATACAGCCGGGAATAACTACTGGATATAAAAGCAATCAACTTACCAGCATTACGACCAGGAATACGACTTTCCCGAAGCGGATCCTTTGTTCAGAACTCCACCCTGGACATGGGATCTTATCCCAGAGGCCAATCCAAAACAACGCGGTCGCCGCAGGAGAGGCAGATGGAGCGGCCTACTGAGCGGCCTACTGGTCAGACTTAGAAAGCGAGCACACCATCCACCGCTTCCGAGCACATTATTCGCCAATGTCCAGTCTCTAGACAAGATGGACGAACTTAGGGCAAGAGTTGCCTTCCAGAGAGACAGAGATTGTAACCTTCTCTGTTTCACGGAAACATGGCTCACTCGGGATATGTTGTCAGAGTCGGTACAGCCACCCGGTTTCTTCACACATTGCGCAGACAGAAACAAACAACTCTCAAAAAACTTCACTGGACTCTAAACTGGAAACCATATATCCTGAGTCAGCATTCAAAGTTAATCTGAGAACAAGGGTTCCTAAATTCTATCATATTGAATGAGCGACACGGGCTGGTAGCATTCTGGACCATTGCTACTCTAACTTCCGCGATGCATACAAAGCCCTCCCCCACCCTCCCTTCGGCAAATCTGACTATGAGTCCATTTTGTTGCTCTCAGCCTATAGACAGAAACTATAAACAGGAAACGCCCATGCTCAGGTCTATCCAACGCTGGTCTGACCAAATCGGATTCCACGCTTCAAGATTGCTTCGATCACGTGAACTGGGCTGTTTGGGTAGCCTATGTAAGAATGCTGTTCATTGACTACAGCTTTTAACACCATAGTACCCTCCAAACTCGTCATTAAGCTCAAGACCCCGGGGTCTCAACCTCGCCCTGTGCAACTGGGTCCTGGACATTTAGACGGGCAGCCCCCAGGTGGTGAGGGTAGGAAACAACATCTCCACCCCGCTTATCCTCAACACTGGGGCCCCACAAGGGTGCGTTCTCAGCCCTCTCCTGTACTCCCTGTTCACGCGTGACTGCGTGGCCATGCACGCTTCCAACTCAATCATCAAGTTTGCAGACGACACAACAGCGGTAGGCTTGATTACCAAAAACAATGAGACGGCCACAGGGAGTAGGGGAGGGCCCTCGGAGTGTGGTGTCAGGAAAATAACCTCTCACTCGACGTCAACAAAACAAAGGAGATGATAGTTGACTTCAGAAAACAGCAGAGGGAGCATCCCCCCATCCACGGGACAGTGTATAAGGTGGAAAGTTAAATTCCTTGGTGTACACATCACGGACAAACTGTAACGGTCCACCCACACAGACAGACAGCGTGGTGAAGAAGGCCCAACAGCGCCTCTACAACCTCCGTAGGCTGAAGAAATTTGGATGTCACCTAAAAACAAACTTTTACAGATGCACAATCCAGAGGATCCTGTCGGGCTGTATCAACGCCTGGTACAGCAACTGCACCGCCCTCAACCACAAGGCTCTCCAGAGGGTAGTGCAGTCTGCACAACGCATCACCGGGGGCAAACTACCTGCCCTCCAGGACACCTACAGCACCCAATGTCACAGGAAGGCCAAAAAAATCATCAAGGACAACAACCACCCGAGCCACTGCCTGTTAACCCCGCTATCATCCAGAAGGCGAGGTCAGTACAGGTGCATCAAAGCTGGGACCGAGACTGAAAATCAGCTTCTATCGCAAGGCCATCAGACTGTTAAACAGCCATCACTAACATTGAGTGGCTGCTGCCAACATACTGACTCAAATCTCTGGCCACTTTAATAAATGGATTTAATAAAGCTATCACTAGTCACTTTAAATAATGCCACTTTAATAATGTCTACATATCCTACATTACTCATCTCATCTGTATATACTGTATTCTACACCATCTACTGCATCTGGCCTATGCTGCGCGGCCATCGCTCATCCATATATTTATATGTACATATTCATCCCTTTACATTTGTGTGTATGAGGTAGTCGTGAATTTGTTAGATTACTTGTTAGATATTACTGCACCGTCTGAACTAGAAGCACAAGCATTTCGCTACACTCGCATTAACATCTGCATGTGACAAACTATTTGTTTTTGAGTTTCCTAAGGACTAGAAACGAGGCAGCCCTCTGTCGGCGCCATTTCTTAAATCACTATAATGATAATCATAATAATAACAATAAGGAGATGAAGAAAAAGGAGGATTATTATTATTGTTAAATGTTATTTTTCTGAAAATGTGGAAGTGTAAACACTAAGTAATACCAGAGGCTGTTCTAAAAAAAAAAATGTAAAATAAAAATAAGAGTTAAAGGCTTTATTACACAACAGCAAAGATTAAAAACAGCCGAATTTGTGAAATTGTTTCTGACATGTGGTTGTGTGAGCCTTGGTGCTCACAGAATCAGTAGGCTATTAAAACAAACACTCAACCAGCTAACAGAAGCAGGATCTGTCTATTTCTGTAGATATACAATCTACACACAATAACCCGTAATCACAAAGCGAAAACCGGTGTAGAAATGTTTGCACATTTATAAAAAATAAAAACAAATACTTTATTTACAGAAGTATTCAGACCCTATGCGATGAGACTTGCAATTGAGGTCAGGTGCATCCTGTTGATCATCCTTGAGATGTTCCTACAACTTGATTGGAGTCCACCTGTGGTGAATTCAATTGATTGGACATAATTTGGAAAAGACACACCTGTGTAGATGAGGTACCACAGTTGACAGTGCATGTCAGAGCAAAAGCCAAGCCATGAGGTCAAAGGAATGCCATGAGGTCAAAGTAAGTCCATAGAGCTCCAAGACAGGATTGTGTTGAGGCACAGATCTGGGGAAAGGTACCTAAACATTTCTGCAGCATTGAAGGTCCCCAAAAGCAGTGGCCATCCTACTTAAATGAGGAAGTTTGGAACCACCAAGACTCTTCCTAGAGCTGTCCACCCGGCCAAACTGAGCAATCGGGGGAGAAGGGCCTTGGTCAGGGAGGTGACCAAGAACCTGATGGTCACACTGACAGAGCTCCAGAGTTCATCAGTGGAGATGGGAGAACCTTCCAGCAGGACAACCATCTCTGCAGCACTCCACCAAATCAGGCCATTGTGGTAGAGTAGCCAGACGGAAGCCCCTCCTCAAAAAAAGGCACATGACAACCCGCTTGAAGTTTGCCAAAAGGAACCTAAAGGACTCTCAGATCACGAGAAACAAGATTCTCTAGTTTGATGAAAAAAAGATTGAACTCTTTGGCCTGAATGCCAAGCATCACGTCTGGAGGAAACCAGGCACCGCTCATCACCTGGCCAATACCATCCCTACGGTGAAGCATGGTGGTGGTGGTGGCAGCAGCATCATGCTGTGGGGATGTTTTTCAGCGGCAGGGACTAGTCAGGATCGAGGGAAAGATGAACGGAGCAAAGTACAGAAAGATACTTGATGAAAACCTGCTCCAGAGTGCTCAGGACCTCAGACTGGGGCAAAGGTTCACCTTCCAAAAGGACAACAACCCTACGCACACAGCCAAGACAATGCAGGAGTGGCTTTGGGACAAGTCTCTGAATGTTCTTGAGTGGCCCAGCCAGAGTCTGGACTTAAACCCAATCGAACATCTCTGGAGAGACCTGAAAACATCTGTGCAGCGACACTCCCCATTCATCATGACAGAAGTTGAGGATCTGCAGAGAAGAATGGGACAAACTCACCAAATACAGGTGTGCCAAGCTTGTACCCAAGAAGAATCAAGGCTGTAGTCACTGCCAAAGGTGCTTCAACAAAGTACTGAGTAAAGGGTCTGAATACTTATGTAAATGTAATATTTCAGTTTAAAATGTTTGATACATTTGCAAAAATTTCTAAAAACCTGTTTTCTTGTCATTATGGGTAATGTGTGTAGATTGTCGACTTAAAAAATATATATATTTTAGAATAATAGAATTGTTTCCCCGCTCTTCACTTCTTAACTTCTTTGGGAGCAGCGCACGAGGTGACCGTTTTGGAGACCCTGGCGTGCCCAAAGTAAAATGCCTCCCATTCAGGCCCAGAAAATAGGATATGCACATATTTAGTACCATTGGATAGGAAACACTGAATTTTCCAAAAGTGTAAACATTTTGTCTGTGAGTATAACAGAACGGATACGGCAGGCGAAAACCCGAGGAATTTGTCCTGGAAAAAGTGGTTTTGACAGATTGCCTCATTTAGAACCCCTCCCTTATGAAAATGCCCATATAAGGGCATATGAATGCAGTACCTATCGCTTCCTCTGGATGTCAACAGTCTCGAGAAAGTGTTCTGATTCTTTGTAGATGCTTTTAGAGCAGAGAAGAAGAGGAATAAGGAAGTGTCCACGCAGTTGTCAATACAAGTAAATGCGCGCTCCCGGCTGGCACGTTCTTTGTTTTTTTTCCCCTTTCTTATCGCCCTGTTTATATTCCGGTTTAAATATTATACAAAAGTGTTCCTAAGGATACATTTACAATTATGTTTGATTGTTCTTGGACAAGTTTATAGGTATAAGTTGAACGAGTTCTCTTCACGTTTCAATGGAGGAGTCGACGCTCTATTTTCTCATAACGCGCCAACCAAACAGAGATTTATGGATATAATACATTACTTTTTCTAACAAAAGAACCATGGATTGTCTTCGTTGGACACTTGGGAAGCCCTCAGCAGAAGTTCTTCAAAAGGTATTTGATTTGTTTTCGCTGTGAAATGTGTTGTGTGAACCGTGATAGCTTATGAATTCATGGTAATGGAAAAATATGTTAGGTGCTACCCTCAAACAATCAAATGTGGTGCTTTCGCCGTAAAGCCTTTTTGAAATCTGACAACGCTGTGATATTGCCAAGAAGCAGAGCTTTTGATGACTATGAAACACGCCCCACCGCTCCCTAAGAAGTTAACAGCACATGCCTTAATTGTTTTTCTCATCTCCTAACTCCGCCACATTTTCCTCAACACCATTATGCTGGTTAACTTTGCTATTATACACATAGCAACATGGTCTAGGAAAAGGCGCCAGTTCAACAGCGCACTGACGTTTCAGAACCGCGGACAGCGACCTCTATCCAACGAGGGTGAAAGCACACGTTATTTTTTTACATTTTTGTCTTGCACCATTGTTCTTATCTAACCATTTACAATTTCAGTAGCAAATGTCTTAGTGATGTACTGTGCCATCTTCACTGCCGCCACAATAGAGTAGTGGCACTACTAACAAAATAAATCTTGATCGACCAACAGCCTATAGACCAAACATTCAACTAAATGTGACCAGCCCTAGTTGTGTGTCCATTGAGCAGAGACACACCAAGAGACATGCAGGAGGGTCATTCTTCAAGGATACCTCCATCATCTGCTCTGCTGGCTCAAAATGGTGGTGCTAGGGATGGGGGGGATTGAGGTGGTGGGGTTGGAGTTAGGGAGGTGGGGATAGTGTTGTGGGGTTGAGGAGGTTGGGGGAAAGCCACGTCCTCCACTTGACAGCAGTGTGACAAGATTATCAGGGCTGTAAGAGCAAACAAAAACCTGCAGCAACCCGCTTTGGAATCCAGATTACAGCAGCACCTCCCTATCTGAATACTAAGGACACTGAGGGGGACTATCGTATTGGGGGCGCGGGCTTTGTTCAGATGCTAAGAGAAGACGTTATTCGTAATAGGCCTATACAGACTCAGCCGATGGACAACACACACACAAAAATATTCACTATAGAAACATGCACACAGACAAAATGTATTAAAACAAACAGACAGATGACTCACTAAAAAACACACAATGTATGCACACCCAAACATTACACGCACACTCACCCACCCACCCAATGATTTAGCCTGTCACTGCTGATTCCTGAAAGGAAGCGTGGCGGCGCTAGGCATCGGCAGCTCCCTAATGAAGTGGATAAACCAGGCTGTGGCAGTGCATGCTGATGAAAGACCAACAACCAGCGGCACAACAGACCAACAGCCAACCAGCGGCACAACTACAGAGGCAGTAAATATCTGAGAAATGAACACCTATCTTAAATGATAGGCTAAATAATGATTCACCACACCTAGGTAATAAGATGGCCTGTTCAAATGAATGCTTGTAGATACTTAAAGGGTAGACTCCGATATGACGTAGATGCACAAAGTAAACAGAGGGTCAATTTCAACAACAAGTAAGAGCGTTGAAGCACAAGGCTACTTTTCTCCTCTGTTTTGGTCCACGCTACCACAGCGTGAAGCGAACCCGTGCACACGTGCAGATACTGTGTGAGAGCGAAGTCTTGCATCTCGCAATATCTGTGGTGCTGCTTGTGGCAACGTCATTTCGGGGTGTCTACCTTTAAGATATAATTATATCTCACCTGCTTCAATTCATGCTCAACACTGAAGACGAAATGATATTGCACCTGGCAGCTTAAAAATCATGCTTCTCCGCATCAAGCTTAAAATAAATCTCACCTGTTCAAAATCATGCTTCTCCACATCAAGCTTAAAATAAACCTCTCCTGTTCAAAATCATGCATTAAGACTGATAAAATGATCTCACCAGTTTAAAAGCCCTGCTTCTCCAGTATGCGTACACTAGGCCTACACCGTGTGGTCTGCTCCACTATATTACTGGTTTTGTTCCTCCCGTACATCCACTAAAAGCACTCACACAATGTATCTGCAGGTTACCACAAGCAGCAGGAAGAACAGAGACTATTGCAGCGCGATGCAAGAAGATGCACTCACACAATGTAACGGGTAGTTGACACTATGCTGCAACAACGTGATAGCTGCCAGACAACAACAGCAGAGAAGTTTAGCCACACGCTTCACGCTCTTAGTTGTTGCAGGAGTCGGTCCGGTACTACTGTTTAGAGAGCAGACTTTTCCTTTTAGTCAACATTACATGCCTGACAGGAGTGCCACAAGTTCCACTCCCTCCTTTGAAAAAAATTATAAGATATTCCGACCTAATCATCCCTCCCTTCAGCTGAGTGAAGTCAATTATCAACCTAGCTGCATGTGTCGAGCGCCATTTAACTGCAAATTAAAAATCTAACTCTGCTGGTAGCTCAGGAAGAGTTACCAGGAGGCAGGCTCAATATATGCATATAGGAAAGAAAGAGAAAGAGGGGGAGGGAGGGAGAGAGGCAGAGAGAGAGAGAGAGAGAGAGAGAGAGCTGTTATTCAGAGCGTGAAATAAGAGTGACAAAAGAGAGGGTAAATCGTTCAGCGGCTTTCAAAGGGAAAATGTGTGAGGCGCTATCAATGGTGGGAAAACATTAAGCCAACACCTTTTCCCATTAAGAGGTTGGAGTGATGATGAGACATTTCCTAACATAACCAGAAATTGTTTGCAGAAATGAAGATGGCACCTTTTACAAGGACTGTCCCTGTAGTAGTGGGCCCTTATATAATGATGATATGTAACTTTCCCATGGGATAGATGAGTGGTTGTTTGCAGAGAATACAAGGGGACATTCTTCCTACAGCCTCTGAAGATCTAAATGAGTTCTAGAACCCGAGCTTGTATTGGTTTATAAAGTGTCTCAGTAAGTGTGCGCTGATCTAGGATCAGGTCCATCCCAGTCCTTGACCAATGTAGGCTAATCTTATTCATCATGACGTTCAAAGCAAAACCGATCCTAGCACAGCACTCAGTCTGAGCAACTTTATGAATACAGTCTCTGGAGTCCATCAGGCATGAGGCTCTCGTGAGTGGGCGAGGACAGACACTTCAGAATCATAACCAAGATCGAATCTGATTCCCTAGTTTAATATAAGATTTATTTGTATAGCTCTCAAAAGTCTGTCAAAGTTGGGGCCTGTGGTGTAGACTAATGTTGTATCCCAAATGGCACTCTATTCCCTATATAGTGCACTACTTTTGACCAGAACCCTATGCAGGGAATAGGGTGCCATCAGGGATGAACCCCATGATTACTAGAAACTGAGAACACGTCATCACACTTCAAATTGAGGAATAGGAAACGGGTGAGTTTCTCCACCTGAAAGAGGAACGACTGAGTCTAGAGATACGGAGCAAACCTTATCTAGAGTAAAAAGACATCCTAGCTGCTGGTTGTTGCCATAGATTAAAACAAATAAATACTCAACATGTTATTACGTCCTAAAGTTTTTTACATAGGCTATGCTGTTTGAGCAAAATCAACATGTAGAACAGGTGGAAAAGTAACAGAATGTCAGCCGATATTCTTGTCAGAGGCACTTGGTTGCAATCTGCTGTCCATCATTCAGTACTTTAGGCCTACACCCAAGCTACACCACAGATTAGGCCTAGACAACATTTGTGTGAGGAAGCTCTATGTCAGTTAAGCATACATGTTGAAAGAAAATGGGAAAGCAATTTTACAATGTCTTAGTTTTAGCACACTCTTAGTACCTGTGATTTGTGTTTTCTAAAATAAGCCAAACTTGGCTAGGCTTATTTCCAAGTTGAATACAGTGCCGCTGTGGTCTACTGAATCGATAGTGTGTCGAGAGCTGCAGTGGGACTCGGAGGAGAGCGAGGACTTCATTGGCCTTCAACGCTCTTTCTGCCTGGAGGACTTGATTAAAAGGGAATCGCTCTTGATACATCAGCAGCCATAGCCTAACGCTGGCAGAGGGAGGCAGGGAGGATTGCAGGCAGCCCACACACACGCACTGGTGAAATGTTTCAATACATGAACTACCATTACTGGATCCTATATGTATTACTGACCTTAGGACTACAATAGAATACAACTGTATTGTCCATATTGAACAACGGAAATGTGTCTAATTTCTCTACATGAGAGTATGGTTACTCTGGAACAGGAATCATTTTCAATAATTTGTAGTTAATTGGCTCTGTATGGTTAAGAGCTCATCAGTGTCGTCACTGTAAGCAAACAGAAAGCTAGGCCTACTCTGTCCAATCCACTGCTGCTTTGGCAGATTCATTAAACAAGAAGATAACGTTGTTTGGCTACCACTGTAATGTTACAAAATCAATACTCTGGTATTTGTAGGGTTTTCAGTGATTTAGTTGACCATCAGACAACTGACTGAATTGAAAACAATTGTCTCATGTAGATAGATTTCCACACGTGGAAAAAGTACTCAATTGCTATACTTGAGTAAAAGTAAAAGATACCTTCATAGAAAATGTAACCCAGTAAAATACTACTTGAGTAAAAAAATATCTGGTTTTAGTAGAAAAAGTGTCATTCGAGTAAAAAAATAAATAAGGAATTTGATGTAAAGCATTTTTTTTTATTTTGCAAACAGCACAATTCTTATATTTTTTAAATATATTTTCAGACAGACTGGGGCACACTCCAACATCATTTAGAAACACAGTGTTTATTGAGTCCGCCAGATCATAGGCAGTAGGAATGACAATGCGTTATATTGATTGGTGCATTAATTGAACAATAATTCTATCCTGTCTGAGCATTCTAAATGTAACGAGTACTTTTCAGGGAAAATGTATGGAGTAAAAAGTACATTATTTTCTTCAGGAATGTAGTGGAGTAAAAGTAAATCCAAAATATAAATAGTAAAGTACAGACACCCAGAAAAACTACTTAGGTAGTACTTTAAATTATTTTCACACCACTGCATCCACGCACACACAATGCTAACAGTCACCATTCATAATGAGTGTGCAGACTGGTTCAGAGTGGATGATGTACATGGAAATGAAGCACACTTTTTATACGGTACAAGTAACATTGTCAAATAAAATATTGGAAAAGTAACATTGACAAAGCCTCATTTGATGTCACAGATGTTGCCTACTTAAAAACAGGTCAACTAAGTAAAGCACATGAAAGTAAAAATGACAACGCTTTGCCTGCTGTGCCTGGAGGATGAAAGAACAAAGTGCTACTTTTCCAAGTCCAGCGAGGTAGCCTATATTGCAACACTCAGCAATCACAATCCCCTTCCGACGACACCTTGCAAAGAGTTTCATCACCAACAGCCCCTCCTTCCATTGAACAGAAAACCCTATATTCTCTCTATGTAGCTACAGCAGCACTTCTGTTTCCCCATGTAGCTACAGCAGCACTTCTGCTTCCCCATGTAGCTACAGCCGCACTTCTGTTTCCCCATGTAGCTACAGCAGCACTTCTGCAGACAAGAAGAAACCCCATAACACATGCTGTGTATTTCCAAAGGGAAATTAATTTATCCTGAATAGGTAAAACTAATTAACTAACTACTCTGTGTTGCGTCAGCCATACAATACATAGGCATTTGCAGAGGTGTTGGTTCATCGTCTGACGCTGTGCAGCAGTGGATTCTTGCCCAGTGGTTCATCACATGGGCTGGGCTGGTTGCCTTGTCCCAAACATTGCCAATGGACGTTGCTGTCAGTAATAGCCCTCAGACGATGGTGCAAACCCAAACCGTACCAACTCGGATGGAGTATCAACTGTGGTCCATTCCAGCACAGTGCCAGCAACTACGAGGGATGTAGCCATAACCAGGCTAGCGCCACTCGGCTCAGTAGAGTGAAATGGGCCTTACAGTCCAGTAGCTGTGTGCACCAGCCAGCCACATTCACCTCTAACAGTGTCCAGCCTTGTTTTATCTTGGCCACCTCTAGAAGGGCCATAAATCTCTGAGCTGATCTCACCACACCACCCCAATCTCATCCTGCCTGCCACCTGCTGTGGCGCTATACAAGGCCCCCTCATCTGTTCTCGTTACCTGCTGTGGCGGGACGGGAGACAGGAATTGAGCTTTATTGCAAATCTGGGTCTCTGACATCGAGCTGTAGTATGTCTACCCAAACACGCTTTGCTTGCCTGCACCAACGAGGATGATGAAATAACGTGGAAATCGGAGCAAGAGAGAAACTACGCAGATCCCATCTGTGTACCCCTCCTCGCTCATTTAGGCTACTCAACCGTTTCCAAGGTGGCTGGGAAGTAGAGCTGGGCGATATATCGAATTAATTTGAATGTATGTTTTTGCGAGATATTACAAATGCCTGCATCGCACTAATAATTTATTTATATATATTTTTTTATGAGCGTTTATGTCCGCTTGTTCTCATGTTGTCTTTTTGGTCTAGTCTCCTTCGCTCCTTCTGTGCTGTGCACCTTCCCATTTACACCAGAGATATGTATATAATGACGAGATGCTCACGTCTCCATCCCTAACAATGGGAGTCATTGTCCCAAAGACGCGAAAGCAGGTGACAATAAGCCCATAGAATCGTATTGGCCTTATTTGACAGATTTTGGCACGTGAAACTTCTCGCGTCGCCTCTTCCCCTCTGTTTCACACACACACACACCTCCCAAACCCCTCCCTCTCCGCTCACAACAAAGATGAGAGATCACTTATTCCTCTCTGACAAGAGGTTTCAACTTGCCATTTGAGGTTTTGTCCAACAGAATCAGTCATATGGACACCGAAACACATTTTACTGTAATAGAGAAGAACCTTTCTAATGATGCCCTTTTTACATCTCAACTATTCAAACTGCACACAGGGCAGACACTACTACAACAGGAGTATCAATGAAAATTGATTCTGGAAAATGGTCAGTTTGTCACGTGGAACCGCTAGCAGCATCTTAGCCAGACCGTTATACTCGCTGTCTGGTCTGTTTTATAATACCACGTACCGCTAGCAGCATCTTAGCCAGACCGTTATACTCGCTGTCTGGTCTGTTTTATAATACCACGTACCGCTAGCAGCATCTTAGCCAGACCGTTATACTCGCTGTCTGGTCTGTTTTATAATACCACGTGCCGCTAGCAGCATCTTAGCCAGACCGTTATACTCGCTGTCTGGTCTGTTTTATAATACCACGTGCCGCTAGCAGCATCTTAGCCAGACCGTTATACTCGCTGTCTGGTCTGTTTTATAATACCACGTACCGCTAGCCGCATCTTAGCCAGACCGTTATACTCGCTGTCTGGTCTGTTTTATAATACCACGTACCGCTAGCAGCATCTTAGCCAGACCGTTATACTCGCTGTCTGGTCTGTTTTATAATACCACGTACCGCTAGCAGCATCTTAGCCAGACCGTTATACTCGCTGTCTGGTCTGTTTTATAATACCACGTACCGCTAGCAGCATCTTAGCCAGACCGGTATACTCGCTGTCTGGTCTGTTTTATAAAATGTGCAATAAGCTTAAAAAAACACAATTATATAAGGAATGGTTTATGAGACCTGTGTTGATTTTCTATAATGCCTGCTACAAGTTAGTCATTATTAGTTAATGTGCATTATGCATGGTTCTGGTTCAATTTGTAACAAAAATTGCATTTTCATAGACTGACTTGAAAGCCAGATAATTGATTATTGCAAAAAAGCAGGTTAAACTATTTTGATAAATCCAATTATTAGTGGGTCTTATGGTTGTGAAAGGCATATTTTGCCTAGGTATAATTTCACAAGCCCTAAATGCATTAGATTATTCCTGACTGTTTTAAATGCAGTTTATTTGGCCTTTAAATTGTAAAACAAAGCTTAGATAATTTTATCGATATGTCCACAAGTTTGAATAAAAAAATATAAAAAAATTAAATGGAGATATGCCTTTTAGGCCAAATCGCCCAGCCCTACTGGGAAGTAAGTAACTCAGCCTCTGAGCAAAAAAAAAAAAAAGGCAATTGCATATTTTCACTGGCCACCACTAAAACAGCACCATGGCACTTATAGTAAAAGCTATTCAAAGTGCACCATTAAGAGTTGCTGGCAACCAATCAAAAAACGGCTACATGTAACACAAATGAACCACAATTACCTAAAATAAGGACATCAGTATTAGACTAGCCTATTTGCCACCAAATCATCCCATGTACAAAGCATATAGACTAACAATATTCAAGCAACAGAAAAAGCTATACAGCAGTGATTGACAGTGCTGGATTATATTTCTGAACCAAAAGGCATTCACTACAGAACGGAGAGTTTCATCTAAATGTGACCCAGTTTAACATCACTTGACATGGTGAACAGCAAAGCGGCCTGAAAACAGCATGGATTCTTTATGTATCAAAAACATTTGTCAATATAAATAGATAATGGATATAGCACACAAAGAAATCCTATTCAATTACCTTTTTTTTAATAGTATTCTTAGAATACTAGATTTTAGAATTGTATGATAGCACACTTGACTGCTTGCTGATGGATCCTAAAGAGAGCATTGCAATACAGAAAGCTGATCCATTTCCCTTCATCAGAACGCATTGCAGCCAGAGAACAAGGCAAACTGAATGATTTATGCTCAGCCCCATCATTCCACGAGCAACAAGAGGACTGCAAATCAACACTTCACCATTTCACTACACAATCTCTAGGATGACGACCGACGGCTCGCTGATAAATATCATCCATCCTTATCCGCCCAGACCTTTGTCCGCTGGTGGGGCCATGTTTCTGGTGGTTTCTTTCTCAGACGTCCAAACACATAATTGTGATGATTCAGCAAAGTGATAAAAATGCCTAGATGTCATTTATCTACGAACATCAAACAAAAACGTGCAATATGTAACGTTAGATACCCTGAAGTGTAAACACTTAACATTGATAGCGAAGGCTTGATAACACATCGCGGGTGGTTACAACGTAACCATTGGCTAAATGACTTCGGCAGGTGAACCAGTTTGCTAACCTCTACCTACCGCCATCGAACACGATTGGAAATGCCAAGCAATCGACTGTTGAGCAATTCAAACTTACAGCTATCAATCACTAAACTGTGCACATATATATTGTATCACAAAATACTGTCGAGTCCTTATATTATCGTGCTGATTTGTCACAAATTAAGCCACCAACCTGATTGCGCTCCGACAACCGTTGCTTCGGCTCGCGCTTCCCTCAGCTCTGCAAGGCACGCTCGCACAGATCTAATGAAGCAGCAGGTTTGAACAGCTCCAGACGTAGTTACAGTTTGTGCATGACCAGGCAAACTACAAGAAGATAAATAAGCAGTTGGATTGCAGGCTATCCATTTAGCAGAAGCCACCTATATCTGGTTACACATTTTTCTCGACAACCCCCAAGCTGTCACTACTACACTACACCACTGCTTGCGCGTGACTAAATACCAGTAAACGTGTAGTCGCCTACAGACTCCCGCCTGCTGAACAAGCAAGGGAATCCCCATTCTCAGATAGTTAGGAATTACAAGTTAGGCTTTTGGGGGGGGCACCATTTCTAGGATTCCAAAAAATATGTAACATGTTCGTCTAATTACAAACCATGTCGTCGTTCACACACAGAGGCTAACAAGAGCTGAGACGTATCCTAGAATAAATTACATGATAGTGAGCTGATAAATTAGTTTACAGGCTGGCTAGTTAGCTACAGCATAGAAGACACGCATTGAGCAAGCAAAGCTCAGCATATCGGAGGTAATGGCATGCACGCACACTCAGCATAACACGTTTCGCTTTTCAACTCACCAAACTTGATGTTTTTCTATAGGTCTTATCGTCCTCTATTGTGTAATAAGGCCAACTTGAATGTAGCTGCTACAATTGTGACAGACAAGCATGCGTTTTAAATCCCGCTCGTTCTCCCCTTGTTGATTCCAATTCTCTACATTCCCTTGTATCGCGGAGCCAGGCGTCATGTTTGGTCACGTGGGTTCATTCATGAAGTCTCAACAGAAGGACACTAAAAAGCATATTTTTCATGTATGCAACCTCTTGCATTATGTTGCAACGCATCTGTAAAAAAAAAAATACGGGAAAAATACGGACAAAACCTCTTGAAACTGCTTTTTATCAAATTTATTTATAAAGCCCTTCTTACATCAACTGATCACAGAGTGCTGTACAGAAACCCAGCTTAAAACCCCAAACAGCAAGCAATGCAGGTGTAAAAGCACGGTGGTTAGGAAAAACTCCCTAGAAAGGCAGGAACCTAGGAAGAAACCTAGAGAGGAACCAGGCTGTGAGGGGTGGCCAGTCCTCTTCTGGCTGTGCCGGGTGCAGATTATAACAGAACATGGACAAGATTTTTAAATATTCATAAAACAGGCAGAACAGTTGAAACTGGAGAAGCAGCGTGGCCAGGTGGACTGGGGACATCAAGGAGTCATCAGGCCAGGTAGGCCTTGAGGAATGGTCCTAATGCTCAGAGCGAGAGAACTTAAATTCCCACAGGACACCGGATAAGAGAGGAGAAATACTTCAGATATAACAGACGGACCCTAGCCCCCCGACACATAAACTACTGCAGCATAAATACTGGAGGCTGAGACAGTAAAAGGCACATGACAGCCCGCTTGGAGTTTGCCAAAAGGCACCTAAAGACTCAGACCATAAGAATCAAGATTCTCTGGTCTGATGAAACCAAGACTGATGGTGATCTTATGCTTGCTACACACTTCAGCATGATGCTGCCACCACCATGCGTCGCCGTAGGGATGGTACCAGGTTTCCTCCAGATGTGACGCTTGGCATTCAGGCAAAAGAGTTATGTCTTGGTTTCATCAGACCAGAATCTTGTTTCTCATGGTTTGAGAGTCTTTAGGTGCCTTTTGGTAAACTCCAAGTGGGCTGTCATGTGCCTTTTACTGAGGAGTGGCT
The DNA here is from genome assembly GCA_030435695.1 of Brachymystax lenok tsinlingensis. Classification (NCBI taxonomy): domain Eukaryota; kingdom Metazoa; phylum Chordata; class Actinopteri; order Salmoniformes; family Salmonidae; genus Brachymystax; species Brachymystax lenok. Next base: position 107,402,247 of record CM059791.1, read on the forward strand.
TCCATCTGGCCACCCTACCATAAAGGCATGATTGGTGGAGTGCTGCAGAGATGGTCCTTCTGGAAGGTTCTCCCATCTCCACAGAGGAACTCTGGAGCTCTGTCAGTGACCATCGGGTTCTTTGTCACCTCCCTGACCAAGTTCCTTCTCCCCCGATTGCTAAGTTTGGCTGGGCAGCCAGCTCTAGAAAGAGTCTTGGTGGTTCCAAACTTTTTCCATTTAAGAATGATGGAGGCTACTGTGTTCTTGGGGATCGTCAATGATGCAGAAATGTTTTGGTACCCTTCCCCAGATCTGTGCCTCAACACAATCCTGCCTCAGCACTCTACGGACAATTCCTTTAACCTCATGGCTTGGTTTTTTTGCTCTGACATGCAGTCAACTGTGGGACCTTATATAGACACATGTGTATACCTTTCCAAATCATGTCCAAGCAATTGAATTGACAACAGGTGGACTCCAATCAAGTTGCAGGAACATCTCAAGGATGATCAATGGAAACAGGATGCCCCTGAGCTCAATTTTGAGTCTCATTGCAAAGGGTCTGAATACTTATGTAAATAAGGTATTTCTGTTTTTTATTTATTTGCAAAAATGTCAAAACCTGTTTTCCACTTTGTCGTTATGGGTAGTGTGTAGATTGATGAGATTATTTTTTATTTGATCAATTTTAGAAGAAGTCTGTAACATAACAAAATGTGGAAAAAGGGGTCTGAATACTTTCCGAAGGCACAGTATATAGTTTCCATTTATTTGACTATTTTTAAAACAGGTGCATTAAATATTTTCAAATTATCAAGACTTTTGTAAGTATAATACATAGAATATCAAAAGTCGGTGTGAGACAGGACAAAAACTGTGAATTCCAGACATAAAATGCTTTATAAAATAACAAAAACATATTAATGTATTTAACTTTATATAGGCCTAATATTACCACTTCCACATTGTAACACAGTAATATGCCAGGCAAATATGTAAAAGTGTTGAATGTAAAATCTCATGTAAAATACTGTAGTCTACCTTCTGTGTATGTGTAACATTAATGACTGCTACCATCTTGAACAAGTCTCTAACACAAATGAGATTTGTTTGTGTGTAACAAGTCTTGCAAAAGAGATTTATCTACATAGAACAAAAATATAAACGCAACATGTAAAGTGTTGGTCCCATGTTTCATGAGCTGAAATAAAAAAAAAAAGATCCAGAAATGTTCCATATGCACAAAAAGCTTATTTCTCTTAAATGTGCAAAAATTTGTTTACATCCCTGTTAGTGAGCATTACTCATTTGCAAAGTTAATCCCTCCACCTGACAGATGTGACATATCAAGAAGCTGATTAAACAGCATGATCATTACACAGGTGCACCTTGTGCTGGAGACAAAAAGCCACTCTAAAATTTAGTTTTGTCACATAACACAATGCCACAGATGTCTCAAGTTGTGGGAGCTTGCAATTGGCATGCTGACTCCAGGAATGTGCACCAGAGCTGTTGCCAGAGAATGTAATGTTCATTTCTCTACTGTCGTTTTAGAGAATCTGGCAGTACATCCAACCTGCCTCACAACTCCAGACATGTGTATGGCGTCGTGTGGGCGAGTAGTTTGCTGATGTCAACATTATGAACAGTGCCCTATGGTGGCGATGGTGTTATGGTATGGGCAGGCATAAGCTCTGGACAACAAACACAATTGCATTTTATCGATGGCAATTTGAATAAACAAAAATACCATGATGAGATCCCGAGGCCCATTTTTTTTAAGGTATCTTTGTCAAACAGATGCATAACTGTATTCCCAGTCATTTAAAATCCATAGATTAGGGCCTAATGAATTTATTTCAATTGACTGCTTTCCTCATATGAACTGTAACTCTGTAAAATCTTTGAAATTGTTCCGTTTATATTTTTCTTCAGTATAGAGATAGATATATCTACCTGTGTGTGTAACTTTAGTAACATTAATGACTGCTGCCATCTTGAACAAGTCTCTTTTAAAGAAGATATACATCTCAACAAGACAAACCGGATAAAGAAAGGATCAATAGAATTCCCATTTTATTGTGGTTTCCAGGTGTGTCTAAACAATGTTGCTCCTTCCACGAACTAAAAAACAAAGTTTTTCCCCCGTGAGTCAGGCTAAAATTATTAACATACTAAAGCTGTAATATAATGTCTCAATCAAGCAACGAAAATAGCCAGAAAATGAAGTGATAAACAACAATAGAAAACAGGGAAAACAGACCAAAATAGTTCCAGTAAGACTGTAAATAATGTATGAGCTAATAATCTGTCTATCGGAACATATAGGCACACATTCTATGAAACAGAAGATATAGATAGCTAAGCACATAAGACATCCTGCCTCTGTGTTTCTACACCGTTTACTGAAAGGGAGTGGGCGGCAGGTAACCTAGCGGTTAAGTACGTTCGGACAGTAACCAAAAGATCACTGGTTCGAGTCCCCGAGCCGACTAGGTGAAAAATCTGTCCACGTGCCCTTGAGCAAGGCACTTTACCATAATTGCTCCTGTAAGTCGCTTTAGATAAGAGCATCTGCTAAACGACTAAAATGTAAAGGAATTGGGACCTGTTGCTCATCACCATGTGAGTCCATCTTAACTGTCTAGTTGTGTCTTCTTCTCCGGCCTCCTCCTACTTCTCTTCTCCTTCATCTGCACCAAAATTACAACACTGGACAGGTGAAAGCCATAATGCCTATTAGGAACTTGCATTCACCTGTCCAGATGTTTCTAGTCAGTGAATATGGAAGGAAAGGAGACCAGGAGAAGTGTCCCTTCACCCTACTGCTGCACTAAGTTTATCCTCATGTTTATGAAGCTGCTATTTATGGTCCTCCTCTCAGCTGGAATTCTAGAACCATAACACATTTTTTAGGGTTTAAATAATACATTCAGTAGTGTTTCATTCTTTTGAGGGTCTCATTGATCTCTACCTGGGGAATGTTCACTAGGAAGCAAATGGACCGAAACAGGGAGGAACTACCTGAACTTGTCCAATAAGAAACTATTTTTCGTTGCAAAATGTTTGCAGTTCCAAATGTTTTGCTATGGTCTGCAATGCACTAATGAATACACCCCTGTTCTGAGATCAGAGCCACTTAGTTCAATTACTTCTTATGCCTGGGGTTGCTGCTGTTGAACAGGCTGATCCCAGATCCCATCCGGACGCCCACCCCTGGCTGCTGCAGAACCTTGTCCAGTGTAGTCTTCTTGATGGCCTGGTCAGCCAAGAACTGGAGCTCCCTGATTGAAAGAAACAAAGAAAGAAAATAAATGTACATTACCTTTTACTCTTAACAGAGGCTGTTATCCCGAGTGACCTCAAGTCAAATATTCACACACGGATACTCCCGTTTGAGCCACATTATTTAAAAGAGATGGGACTTTGCTCATGGAGTGTGTCTACTATCTGTTAGTTACAAAAAGTTCAGACATATGCATCTAGCACCCTCTGCTGTCTAAACAATAGCATCCAGCCATGTAACAGAGCACTATGACACAGACATTAAACACAAACATTCAAATTATTACTATTTTTACACAAAACATATGGTGGTTTCCTGAACCCAGATTTAGGCCAGTCCTGGACTAAAAGCACACTCAATGGAGAATCTCCAATAAAAGTGCTTGTAGGCTGGTTGAATCTGGGTTCGGGATACCCGACCCATAGCCTAACTGACATCAGTGCTACATCAGTATTATGTAACTATATCGAAAAGTCACATTTTGTTAAATCCTTTGTCCAGAGACCTCACCATACCACCAGCCAGGGCTTATCCACAAAGATCCAACATATTAAATGTTGCAGATAGAAATGTAACACAGACATGACATACTTCTTTATTCTTCATGACAGGGGATCATGTATACTCTACCATGCAGATTTCTATCTGCACAGTCCGGTTTGATTTCCAGGACACAGACTTAGCCTAGTCCTTGACTAAAAAGCATTTTCTATGGAGATTTTCTATTGGAAATGATTTTTAGTCCAGGAAACTGTCCCTCTGAAAGTGGTGCCCAGCCTACCTTGTCCTGATGCAAGAGGCCTCTACAGCGTTGATGAGCAGGGCATGGAAGCCCCCACTCTCCATGACATGCAGGGCGTGAATGGTGGCTCCCCCTGGGGAGCAAACGTTGTCATTCAGCTGGCCAGGGTGCTGCTCCGAGTCCAACAGCATTTTAGCTGCTCCCTATGGGAAAGATAACATAGAGACTTAAACATACTGTGGTGAATTTGGGCGTAGCCTCGACCGGGGAACTGGAACCGGGTCCCTGTGAGCGACAGTAACACATCTTAACCGTTACACCAAGAGATCCAAACCCATTGACGAGGTTGCTAGGTATACCAAGGTTGCTTCAATACGGTACACTCTACAATCAAGCAAATGTTTGCATGGCTCATGGTTATAAAATGTCAAACTCAAGAGAAGAATTCTCCACATTTTCGCTCAGATGCAATAGATTTCTTTCAAAATGTTTTCAGATCAAAATGTGTAGTATAATAAAAAAAGAACACATTCACAAGCAGTCCTCAAAAGAGATTTCTGACTGAGATTATATTCAGAGCTTGTCTGATTGCTAGTCTCTGTTCAGCGTTTACATTCCCCTCATTGTACTCTGTGTCATTTGCCAACGATAGCTGTGGGACTTATCAAATCAGGATCAAATCCTTTGATTTCCTTAAGCTCATTAATGATAGAATGTTCATATTTGAAGAAAGACCAGTCTCTTTGGCACATGACACGGTGTACAAGGAGTGTAATGTTACAGAGACTGGTACCAAGACTAATTCAGTGCTAGACGTTCATAGATAATACATGTAGATGTTGTTCTCACCAGCAGGGCCTGTGCTCCTAGCCGTATAGCCAGTCTCCTGGGAAGGCCCATTTTCACCCCACCGTCAGCAAGCGCTTCCACAGCTGTAAATGCCTACAGGGAGACAAAGACAAACACGCACTTATCATATGCACACTCATCACATGTTAAAACACAGTTCAAAATGGGCTCTGGAGATTATACAATAGAAAAAAGAGAGTTAACAGAAATGACTAGCCAGCCAGTAGTTTAAGCAAGCATAGTAGGCGTTCTCCTAGGGGCTAGGCAAGGTCCAGTTCTAATAACCCATTATTTGCATGGTCAATCATGAAAATAATTAGCTAAAATAGTTTTACAACCCAAAGGTATGGTTGTAGCCCACTGGGCTAGCCTAGGCATTAGCTTGGGGAGCTAGTCTTCTGGTGTCAGGAGGGGTCAGTCATCCCTCAAGCAGGCTTTACTGAACCACCTCAGTTACAGTGGCAGACATGCAAAGCACAATTCAAAAAAGCACAGAGTTATCTTGTTGCAGGTGCGTGGGGATAATGTGGTATCTTAAAAGAAAGGAGAAACCTGCACACTACTCCTGCTCGTACTGTATCACTTTTAAATCACAGTTTATTCAAGCATGTCGGCCTCCTGGCCTTCAGAGTTTTTGCGATAGTCAATGTAAAATACAAACTACAATAACATAACCACTCACATAGGCGGGTCCACTGCCACTGAGTCCGGTGACAGCATCAATCAGGTCCTCCTCCACCTCCGTGCAGTAGCCCACACTGGCCATCAGCTGCTCCAGCAGCCTCCCGTCCTCTAGCTCAGCGTGGGTACCCGTGGCGTAGACTGTGGCTCCCTCCTGAACCACCACCGGGGTGTTGGTCATGCATCGCATCACCTTGGGGAACGGGCGGTACTGGAGCAGCTTCTGCAAAGGGCAGGGGGAGAAGAACACTGAAGTTAAGATTACTTGATAGAAACATGAGGAAAAGCTTCATGAAAACGGTCTATGCATTGAAACTTCCTTTTTGAATAAGTTTTTTTTTACTTGCAATGACTTTGATATGTGGTGGTGTGGGGGCCAACCCAGATACAAGTATGTGGACACCCCTTCAAATTAGTGAATTCGGCTAAAAACGAGCACACAGCCATGCAATCACCATAGAGAAACATTGGCAGTAGAATGGCCCGTAACGAAGAGCTCAGTCCTTTCCAACAAGTCAGTTCATCAAATGTCTGCCCTGCTAGAGCATCCCCGGTCAACTGTAAGTGCTGTTATTGTGAAGTGGAAATGTCTAGGAGCAACAACGTCTCAGCCGCAAAGTGGTAGGCCACACAAGCTCATAGAACGGGACCACCGAGTGCTGAAGCGAGTAGCGTGTAAAAATCCTCTGTCCTCGGTTGCAACACTCACTACTGAGTTCCAAACTGCCTCTGGAAGAAACGTCAGCACAATAACTGTTAGACGGGAGCTTCATGAAATGGGTTTCCATGGCCGAGCAGCCGCACACAAGCCTAAGATCACCATGCGCAATGCCAAGCGTCGACTGGAGTGGTTTAAAGCTCTCCACCATTGGACTCTGGAGCAGTGGAGACGCCTTCTCTGGAGTGATACATCACGCTTCACCATCTGGCACTCCGACGGACAAATCTGTGGGGGAAATCAACTCCATATTAATGCCCGTGATTTAGGAATGAGATGTTCGACGAGCAGGTGTCCACATAGTGTATATCCTTACTCATCTTTGCTTACAATCACATCATAAATAACCTGCCTAATGACTCACAACTTCAACATGTTCTAAAAGTAGGAAAGTGTTTTCCATCATTCTCTGTGCCCCAGATTACACAGGACACAGAATTCTCAGAGGCCTCAGCTCGTGACAATCCAACCTTGAACGATCTCAAACTGCTGAATCTCACTCTATGTACCGAAAGTAGCAGATGTCTCACTGTTACCATGTTCAATTGAAAGTTGTATCAGGTTCATATCAACCATCGTCTGTAATGATGCATGTACACAGCACTCAGAATGACTATATAATGTTGACACTCAGAAGAATCATTTGCCTTTGAGCCATGCCTTTTCAGCCACCTTGCTATTGGCCTTTTTCACATGACCACTTGTAACCCAAAGCTCTGTATTAAAACGTTTACTTCCACCAGATCCTAGAAGTCTGGTCTCCTCTTTTACCTTTTCAATGTCAACTTACCACTGCAGAATTACGACTTACGGTTGTTTTTAACCTACCACTCGCACAGTGACTGGAAGCTGCTCTGGATAAGTGTGTCTGCTAACTGACTAAAATGTAATGCAAATGTCACTAAGACAAGGGTTAAGTTAACGACAAATACCCCTGAGCTAAGGAACTACGGTATCAAGGTAGATTTTAGTTTAGAAGTAGTGTATTAGGAACATCCAGTAACTTGCAGGTGCAGGGTACAACAATAAAAGACAATATAGAAAGATAAGATAACCACAAACAGTTGAACGCTTCCCCAGTTTTATTGTGCAACGTTTTGAACCAAGACCTTTCCGGCATTACAAAAAAACTTGATTTTGCCGTTTTGTGGTCTGGTTCTCTCAAATAGCACAGTAAAAATCTATCCTGATTCTCTATTTGTCAGTCTCTTGTGAGAGAGCATGACTGTTCATCAGATTGCAGTGTGTGGCAGCTTTCCCAGTATCAGGACAGAGGGCTGAGGTATTTTCAGCGGGAACAGAATGAGAGGGCGATTCATGTTGTAGCAGCCGGAAGTTGCTATGTCCTAGGGCTATGTGAGACCAGAGCACGGTAGTGTCTGAGGGGGCAGGGAGAGAATCTCAATGGCATTTCATTTATTTCTTGCCTCCTCCAATTGAGATTCCCCCAGGGAGAGGAGAGGGACTTCTGACCTCATCCAATGGGTTTTGAGGAGGATGAGAAAGAATGCGAGGAATCAAGGAAATGCAATTTAGATTCTCCCAGGGAGAGGGGAAGTCAGTCGGTCTGTGACACAGAACTGGAAGCCTCAGGTTAGGCTATAACAGAGGGCTGTAGCTTCATTGATCCAACAGGATGGAACAAGTTATTTCAAAGCAGGATTCCACCAGAATGCTTTCACCTATCCAATCATATCAGGGCTTGTTCAATAAGCACCAATCGTAAGAAAACCAGTGAGATACTTGTCCAACAAGAAATATACATTTCAGTTCTGTTGCAAAACGTTCTGTTCTGTGCGCTAATAAACTCAACCCAGATCCGTAGTTCAGTACTGAGGAGAGAGAAAGCGAGAGACAAAGCACTAGCTAAAGTCAACTTTAATTTTCACAGAATGAATCCTGATTTTGTACTTTTGTCACTCTTCCATTTTCTGTTGCAAAACATTTCTAAAGATCTGTAAATCAGTAGAGAGAGTAAGCTCTAGCTAAAGTCCAAACTGACCTTCTCAATGGAGCTGATGGTGACACCAGCTGCACAGGACACAATGAGGTGGCGGTCCTCAATGTCCAATCTCATCCAACACGAAGGGGATGATGTGTGGTTTGACAGCCACAAACAGAACGTCACTCTTGTTCACCACCTCCTTGTTGCTGGTTATGAGATTGACACCCATTTTCTGTGTAGAAGAGCACAGCCATTGTGTTGATCGTTACCCCTCAGTATGATAGTATTTCTAAAATATAAGAGATGTGAGATGAAAATATAAGAGATGTGAGATGGTAATAGATATGCTGTAACTGAGGAAACTTATTCCCACAAACATCCAGCGCACCCCAATGACTGATCCATTCTACTCACCCGCAGTCCTGACACTGTGGGAAGATCTGTGTCTGGGGAGCTGGCAGTAATCCTCTGGGTGGCAATGACACCTGCAGGGATGAGAGAGGGGGAAAAATAATAAACCGGAATACCCCATTGGCTGTGTTTTGGACACTGGTGGCCAGGCGTGGCAGTGTTTTGGACACTGGTGACCAGCTGTGGCTGTGTTCTGGACACTGGTATAATCTAAAAATTAAATATTTGTATACAACTAAAATAAAAATGAAAACTAGCAAATCAGGCCTGAAAACTAACAAACTAACCTTGGATCGGCATGGTCAGACCAGCTTGACCAGGACCATGGTGGCCCAGCTTGTCAGAAACACAGTGAAGGCTGGTCACCAGTGTCCAAAACACAGCAAAGGCTGGTCACCAGTGTCCAAAACACAGCAAAGGCTGATCACCAGTGTCCAAAACATAGCAAAGGCTGGTCACCAGTGTCCAAAACCATCTCTAGACCATGCTGGTAAACCAGCATAACCAGCTAGACCATGCCAGTGAGACCAGCTTGACCAGCACCAGACCAGCTAAACATTTGTGCTTGTCTATGCTGTTTTTTCAGCAGGGCACTGAAGTGGTTAACAGAATACATTTCAATCATGAAATCACAATACATTAATTCGGAGGTTAGAACTCCATTTGACAATATAGAATGTCTCATGCTCATCAAAGCATAGCCAGCAGACCTGACCCTCTTGCCTACAGGCTTAATAGGGTCGGACAGCATTCCTGTGTATATTAAGACACGGTGGAGCCAGCGTGAGATAGTACCTCAATCCAGGGATGAGAAATGCGCTGTCCTCCGAATTGTCCTGTTATCCCAACCGTTACACAGTGCAGATTGAACGACTGCTCGCGCGCTAGCAGTCCTTCAATCTTATCTGTGTAAGAGTTGGGTTAATAGGAACATTCAGAGTAAAAACTCGTTTCTGGATTGAGGTGTTTTCCGAGCCATATCTCGCTCCAGCTCTGCAGTGTCTTAATATACACATGAATGCTGTCCGACCTTAGTGCAGCTGTATGCAAGCGGGTCGGATCTGCCAGGTACTAAAAGCAATGCTTAGATGGTTACCTGCAGCGCTGAATCCCTTCACCAAGGCATGGGCCAACTGACCCGCTCAGATGAACCCCACGCTCATTCTGAAGTTTCTGTTGTTGCTGTGAAGGCAAATTACACTGGTAATATCAAGAGACACACGAGTATATGCAATTCACATAACCTGTCCACCCGCATTGTGTAAACAACAAAGAATATGTAGCATTTACAGTAAACAGTATTTATTTCCTGATAACAAATCACAACACATGCAGTTATGACAGTTGAAGCAATGCCGACAGCTGCCTGCAACGAAGTAACGTTAGCCTAAATATTTGACAGACGAATCAAACTTACAGATGTTGCGACGAATGTATAAATAGTTTCCTTTTCCAATGTTGCCGCCGAACATATAATTCAACAGATTTACAGTTGTAACACCCCAAAAACCAACTATGATAATGACATGCGAAGTGACCAATAGACCGAGAGAGTAGCTGAACGTCTAAACCAATGGCGGTGGCAGCATTAATTTATTGTGCAGTTATGGGTGGGCTCTGTAAGCTGCGTACAGCCAGTTGCATCAGCCTTGCAAGTAGAGTGGGCGTGGAGAAGAAAACTAGGTTACATTCCAGATCAGCCCTTCTAGTGGTATTACAGTATAAAAGCGCCGTTCTTTTATTTACTGCCTTAACACATGGATTTGTTAGTGATAACATGTACTATCAAGGTATTTGCTTCTCTATTTCAGGACACTAATCCTAAAAGGCAGAGAGGCCTATTATAATTCACTCATACATTAGGGAATTATAATGTTGAGATGGCGTTTTCACCATTTAAACGGTAGCCTAGTACCAGCTTTGTTTAAAGTGCATTTTAGTCCAGTAAACCAGTCCATACATCATAGGCTATAATGCTCTAAAAATTATCACAGATCCTCTGACAGAGCAGCATTTTGTGTCAGAAACAAAACCTAATATATCTGATTGACTAGATGCATCAGTAATGTTTATGCCTATTACTAACTAGTCTGTAGCCTACTGTTCATAAAGGGAAAGAGATGAACAGGCGCACAGACTAAACAATTTGTTCATTTTAATGTCATTTTCAATATTCACAAGTTTCATAACTTTTCTATTGGTTTAAATCATTGAGTACATCACATGTTTTTCATTACAGTACAGTGTTCAGGGATGTTTTGCAGTGCAGACATCACATGTCAAAAAGTGGTAGCTGTACCTATGCAGTCAATTCAATAACACTCACACACCAACACACACACACGCACAGACACACACAAATACACTCATGCACACACACACACACACACACTCATGCACACACACACTCACACATACTATATATTACCAATTTCGTATTGACAGTTGCTACACTGAACATTCAGCTCATAATGAATCTACACATTGACTGAACCTGGACTGAAACAAGAGGAGTTGAAGTTGAAACATGCAGTTGGGTGTTAGTATAAACACCCAAAGTACTCAATGATGGAAAGCCAATTCAACACACTACACATTACATTTTGTATATATTATTGTCATTATTAGAAAAACATCTTAGTTAAGATTAAATGTTTCTTGAAACACAATAAATAAAACTATTTCAAGACATGAAAACAACCCAATGATGATTTCCAACATCCTTCAATACGTAATGGGCAACGTGTTCATAGTACAAAAGCAAAGTACAGAAATTACCATGAACCTCGTTATATTCTTGAAAACGTTTATCAACAAAGTGCATTAATAGTAGGCAACTACATTTGATCAATTGCTCGGTTTACTAAACCTTATGAACAATAGATTCATAAGGAAAAGGAAAAGTTTCAGTTAAAATCACACTGCCAGATTATGAGATTTACAGATTTCCTTTGCATTTAGTACATTGCTTTTTCACTACGAAAATGTCGGCCAACATGTTCAAAGCTCTGAATTAAACCAATGTACTGCACCATAAGACAGAGTGCCTACAACAGTACTGGCCAATGTCTCAGGTTTCTCTTAGAGATTATAATACTGATACTACTGATAATAATGTTAAGACACAACACTGATGTTAAGAAAGACACAACACGGATGTTAACAAGACTGATGTTAAGAAGGACACAACACTGATGTTAACAACACTGATGTTAAGAAAGACACAACACTGATGTTAACAAGGCTGATGTTAAGAAAGACACAACACTGATGTTAACAAGACTGATGTTAAGAAGGACACAACACTGATGTTAACAACACTGATGTTAAGAAAGACACAACACTGATGTTAACAAGACTGATGTTAAGAAAGACACAACCCTGATGTTAACAACACTGATGTTAAGGACACAACACTGATGTTAAGAAAGACACAACACTGATGTTAACAAGACTGATGTTAAGAAAGACACAACACTGATGTTAACAACACTGATGTTAAGAAGGACACAACACTGATGTTAAGACACAACACTACACCACCCGATGTCACAGGAAGGCCAAAAAGATCATCAAGGACAACAACCCCCCGAGCCACTGCCTGTTCACCCTGCTATCATCCAGAAGGCGAGGTCAGTACAGGTGCATCAAAGCTGGGACCGAGAGACTGAAAAACAGCTTCTATCCCAGGACCATCAGACTGTTAAACAGCCATCACTAACATTGAGTGGCTGCTGCCAACATACTGACTCAAATCTCTAGCCACTTTAATAATTAAAAATGGGATGTAATAAATATATCACTAGCCACTTTAAACAATGACTGTACTCTATACCATCTACTGCATCTTGCCTATGCCGTTCGGCCATCGCTCATTCATATATTTATATGTGCACACTCGTATTCATTCCTTTACACTGTGTGTATAAGGTAGTTGTTGTGAAATTGTTAGATTACTTGTTAGATACTACTGCATGGTCGGAACTAGAAGCACAAGCATTTCGCTACACTCACATTAACATCTGCTAACCATGTGTATGTGACCAATAACATTTGATTTGATTTGATTTAAGAAAGTCGTAACACTGAAGTTAAGAAAGACATAACACTGAAAAGACACAACATTGTTGTTAAGTAAGACACAGCACTGATGTTAAGAAAGACACAACACTGATGTTAAGAAAGACGTAACACTGAAGTTAAGAAAGACAACACTGATGTTAAGAAAGACACAACACTGATGTTAAGAGACACAACACTGATGTTAAGACAGACAACACTGATGTTAAGAAAGACACAACACTGATGTTAAGAAAGACAACACTGATGTTAAGAAAGACATAACACTAATGTTAATAAACACACAACCCTGATGTTAAGAAAGACACAACACTGATGTTAAGAAAGGCACGGCCCTGATGTTAATAAAGACACAGCACTGATGTTAAGAAAGACAACACTGATGTTAAGAAAGACATAACACTAATGTTAATAAAGACACAACCCTGATGTTAAGAAAGACACAACACTGATGTTAAGAAAGACATAACACTGAAGTTAAGAAAGACACAACACTGAAGTTAAGAAAGACATAACACTGAAGTTAAGAAAGACACAACACTGAAGTTAAGAAAGACACAACACTGAAGTTAATAAAGACACAACACCGAAGTTAAGAAAGACACAACACTGATGTTAAGAAAGGCACAGCACCGATGTTTAGAAAGACACAACACTAATGTTAAGACAACTCTGATGTTAAGAAAGACACAACTCTGATGTTAAGAAAGACACAACACTGAAGTTAAGAAAGACACAGCACTGATGTTAAGAAAGACAACACTGATGTTAAGAAAGACATAACACTAATGTTAATAAAGACACAACCCTGATGTTAAGAAAGACACAACACTGATGTTAAGAAAGACATAACACTGAAGTTAAGAAAGACACAACACTGAAGTTAAGAAAGATACAACACTGAAGTTAAGAAAGACACAACACTGAAGTTAAGAAAGACACAACACTGATGTTAAGAAAGGCACAGCACTGATGTTAAGAAAGGCACAGCACCGATGTTTAGAAAGACACAACACTAATGTTAAGACAACTCTGATGTTAAGAAAGACACAACTCTGATGTTAAGAAAGACACAACACTGAAGTTAAGAAAGACACAACACTGATGTTACGAAAGTCACAACACTGATGTTAAGAAAGACACAACACTGAAGTTAAGAAAGACACAACACTGATGTTACGAAAGACATAACACTGATGTTAAGAAAGACATAACACTGATGTTAAGAAAGACACAACACTGAAGTTAAGAAAGACACAACACTGATGTTACGAAAGACATAACACTGAAGTTAAGAAAGACACAACACTGATGTTAAGAAAGGCACAGCACTGATGTTAAGAAAGACACAACAAAGGCACAAAGCCATAACATCATTGAGGCGATCTGTAATCTGTAGTAGGCATGGTACATTCAGTGGCACTTGAGTGGAGATGCTGTGTGTCATTTCTAGTGTGGTCTCTGTCTGCCAGGGGTGCAACTCAAAAGTCTATACCCTCTACTCCTCGCATCCCCTCTCCACGCCTCCTCACAACGTCAGAGCGAGGCAGAAGTCCATTCAAGGATCGTATCTCCTCTTCTCCAATGCTCTCCTCCCTTATCTTGTACGTCGTGTCCAATGAGGAACCGAGGAAAAAACTTTTGAGATTCACTCCAGGAGTGAGGAGGGTAGAGGGGTCCCCAGGAGTGAGGAGGGTAGAGGGGTCCCCAGGAGTGAGGAGGGGTCCTCAGGCAGCAGAGTGGAGTGAGAAGGGTGGAGGGGTCCTCAGGCAGCAGAGTGGAGTGAGGAGGATGGGAAGGGTCCTCAAGCAGCGGAGTGGGAGACAAAGCGGATCCTCTGGGAGTAGATTAGGTCGCAGAAGTACAGCACCATGTTGACATGGGTGAACACCGCCACCACCAGCTTGCTGTCCCAGGGACAGTTCTCCCAGGGACAGTCATCAGGGCGACCCGGCGTGCCGTACTTCCTGTCGAAGCTGAAGATTGGCCACACCAGGGCGGCACTCAGGTACAGCAGCGTCGCCAGGAACGTGTAGATGATCACGAAGCGGTCGAAGGGGAAATGCAGGGGCAGAGCCGAGGCTTTTCCCGACACGGTCACAGCGATCACAACCACGGTGATGGAGAAGCACAGGCTGTAGACCACCACGCAGTAATGAGTGGGGATGTGGCGGCTGTACTCGCTGCCGTTGGCCAGGGCCCCAAATATAATGCAGGCCACGAAGGCCTGGGCCACCTTGAGCAGGCCTGACATGGTAGCCATGTAGCCCACCACATGGCCGGGTTTGGCCCGGGTCAGGAACACCTCAGCCGCGTAGGCGAAGCAGCAGAAACTGGAGCACACGGTGACAGCGATGCGGTAGTTGCGCACCTCGCAGCCCCCGTCGGACTTGAAGCACTGGGAGCGCAGGAAGTAGACGGGGTAGACGACGGAGGCGGCGACATACATGAGTGTGGCGAGCATGGCGAACGCCACGGTGAGGTTGTCCCAGGAGATGGGCATGCAGCAGGGGAGGCGTGTCACATCCATGGTGAACACCAGCAGGGTCATGGCGAAGCAGAAGCACCACACAAACATGCAGTAGATACCATAGGTGTGGTTGTAGCCGGCGCTGTGGGCCACCAGGGCTATGATGGTGCAGCCCAGGAGGAGCTGGAGCATACGGGCCGCTCCTAGAGGAGACAGCACCGCCGCCTTGTTCAGGTAGTGTCCGCCTTGGGGGTCCATGGTCACACCTCCTGTCCCCTAATTGCCAAAAGCTGTCTGGGTGTCTCTTCTTCCGAATGATGCTTCCAGGCAGCCTCCTTCCCTTCAGGTTAGGTGTTGTTGCTGTCTAGGTCTGGGTGTCACTTACACTCAACAATGCCTCCAGTTGGCCTCCTTCCTATGCCTCCAGACAACCTCCTTCCTATGCCTCAAGACAGCCTCCTTCCTATACCTCCAGTTGGCCTCCTTCCTATGCCTCAAGACAGCCTCCTTCCTATGCCTCCAGGCAGCCTCCTTCCTATGCCTCCAGTTGGCCTCCTTCCTATGCCTCAAGACAGCCTCCTTCCTATGCCTCCAGACAGCCTCCTTCCTATGCCTCCAGACAGCCTCGCTTCAAGCTGGGTGTCCTTGGCCTGACTCTCCCCCTTTCTCTCTCTCTGTGTGGGGACCTCGCCCTTTGCCTGGCTATTTTTATAGACCGGTCTAATTACAAATCTCTCTTTATATTTCCCTGCATGCACCTTGTAATTACTGCAGTGTGTTGGAGATCAGGTTACAGTCGGCCACATTGGTGTTCAACTTACAACGCAGTCAGAGCCTTGAGCAGTGCTGATGTCATTGGTCCAGGCAACAGTTTAGAAATCAAATCTTGTAACTTCTTAACGGTAATAATTTAATTTTGACCCAAGTGATCTGTCTAGTTTCTTACAGATGCTTGCATCAATAATCACAGATCAAGATAAAGTCACAGATCGAGATTGACGGTGGCCAGATATAACATTACCCTTGTGTTTTAACTGAAAAGTCCAACTCAGTCACAAAGGGTCTTGTAGTTCACTTCTCCTTCAGGTTATGGAAGAGCTACAAGTTCCTCACTCCCAACACGTCACTCCAGAGCCCAACAATCCATCAACAGGCCAATCCAAACGCAGTACAGTTACATGGACATGGGGGAGTGCTCCAATAATAACCCACTATAGTACGAGGGGGTAGGTTGTTGTTCTGATTGTAGTCCTGTGTCCCATGCGGGCAGTTGTACTAGGCTTGTCAAGGTCCAATACTGATCAGCTCTGTCCTTGTAATCCTTCCACTGCCAGGACCTAAGCTCCCTGGAAAGGTCCTCCTCACTGTCTGATCTCTGTCTCGTGTCCCTCTTTCTCTCTCTCTTCTTCTCTGTCTCTCTCTCCCTCCCTCTCTCTGTCTCTCTCTCCCACTGCCTCTCACCCTCTCTCTCCTGATGTGTTCTCTCTCTCTCAAATACACACACACACACACACACCCTCTCTCTCCTATATGACAGTATGTGCCCCATAGGCTTTTAGGGAAAGTTATTTAAATGACTGCTCTGCCCAGTCCAGGGTTGTGGGCCAGGCCGGGTCTATAAATAGGGGACTATATTCCACAGAGGAATGGGGTGGGAGCCCACATGTCCAGGTCCGCCCCCGTCAGGCACCAGCGTGGGGAGTCGTGTTTCTGGGACAGAGGGAACTTAGTTAGAGTCAGACTCTCTCTTTCTTTTTCTCTTTCTCTTCCTTTCTCTCTCTCTCTCTTTTTCTATATCTCTCTATCATGCTCTGTCTCTCACCGGGAGACTGCCTGGCATTTATCCCCAACGTAATGACAGGGGAAAGAGCCCAAGACAGCCATTTTGGCCAGCAGTTATATACAGGTCCTAGGGATGATTATACATGAGATACTAGTAGCTACCAGCTTTGAGTTGTATGTGTGTAAAATGGAGGCTTTAACTAATTACCAGTTTGGGGAAACACCGAAGCAGGTTAATATTCAAAAGATTTTGAGTTGAGTTTCATGTGACAATCAAGATATAGTAATGATGACTAATTTAAAGAAATGTGTAAATAAAATATTTGAATACAGAGGCAACTAGGGGTGTGTTTAAGATTAAAGCCTGATAAGATATTGAGTTTCTACATTTGAATCATTTAGCAGACACTTATCCAGAGCTATGTATAAGTGCATTTAAAATAAGGTAGGGAAAGTAGGGATGGTAGGGTAGGTAGGGAAAGTAAAACCTTCTTCAAAATAGACGCTGTCTACACTATCAGTTTCTACCCTAATACATATGTGCGTGTCAAGGAGTCCACTAGTGTTACTGTAGACTGAGGCAGAATGGCGAAGACATCAAAAAGACAACAAGAAAACATTTATTTTGAAATAATTGTAATGTGTCCTTTCTTTAAAGTCTGATACAAAGACATGCAATCAACACAAAGAGAAAAAAACAGCAATATATTTACAATTTACAAAGAATCACTTCTCTGTGAATATAGCACTTATAAATATGATTTACATAACAAAATAAATATGTAAATGACCAATGTAGCTTGAGTTTTCTCTGTTAAAAAATATGTTACAGAACAAAATGACAATTAGTAATACCTTTCCTTCTCTGGTGTCTGCTGAAAGAGGTCCTTTAAAACATAGTATATACGACTTAACGTTGAGCATTACAGTACATACAACATTATCATTATATTAAAAAGGGATTTTCTATAAAAAATATAAAGAAAAGGAGTTACAATAGTGAACACTTAAAAATAACCTATACAAAATAATCCAGTATGTGATATTCTTCTCCATTTGAATGGAAATTGCATTGATTCTACGGTTTGTTGTTCAACAAAGCCCATCTAATGTGTAGTTCACCTTCTGATGCGATGATATACTGTATGCATGGAAACTGTCATGGCTGACTAAAAAGGAGTATAAATGATGATTCTGTTGAGAGGTAAAGAGGACTACATGCATTGGCACTGTGGTATAGATGAAGGAGTATAGGAGTAAAGGAGTATAGCTGATGATTCTGTTGAGAGTCAAAGAGGACTACATGCATTGGCACAGTGGTATAGATGAAGGAGTATAGGAGTAAAGGAGTATAGCTGATGATTCTGTTGAGAGGTAAAGAGGACTACATGCATTGGCACTGTGGTATAGATGAACTATTAGTGGGCCTGTGTGAGCGAACTACAGCACCTGGATTCATGCACTTTTTGTATCATTTTCAGATACTTTGAGTGTTTGATTGAGGCTGCGTGGAGGAGTGCTAGATGGGGAGGGTGAGTGGCTTGCACTTTTGGGACTATTCTATTGTTCCCATTGTGCCAGACATGCTAAATCAAGGTCCACCAGCACTGAGACCCATCTGAGCACCACAAATCAGGGAGAGCACCGTAGAACTCTAGACTGGCACAGTGTGGACATGAGATCCTACTTTATGGTCAATCATAGAAACAGAATTCCTCTAGAATTATTTTTCTGTGTTCAATACCTTTAGGATCTGAACCATGTCTACCTGTGTCAAGGTAAGGACTGTAGTTACCTGTATAATGGACTCTTCTCTACCACAACCATCTGAGTTGTAATTTCTTTAGTTGGAAGCCCCATGAGAACCTTAGTTTGAACTTTCATGATCTTCCTCCAACTGCCAATAGGTGGCACCCAATCACTACCTTTGGTGGTTGTGTCAAAGTTCGCATTGGTCCTCATACAATTCCTGCTGTTTTCAAATGAACCTGAACATGTATTGCTACAGCTCATTATATAAAGGTTAATTCCGGTCTCGCAATCTGACTGGTCAATTCCGGGTCGCAGCCGTGATATTATGCTTGCATGATACTGTTTCAATCCATTGAGCAACAAACTGTCAGCCAGCTGGTGATTTGTTTAATGTGTTGCCTAGCAATACATTAAGAACAGTCTGATGTTGTTGTTGTTCCAGTGTGCTGTGGTGATGACCAGGGGTGAGAGCTGGGTTGCTGAATTCTTCCTTTCTCATCCTCCCTCTCTCTTTCCACTCTTTTCCCATCCCTCCACTGCCTTGGAGATGAGACAGGGGCAAATACTGACCCTGTTCAGGAGGGTGCAAGGGTTACAGAACGTTCAAATAGATATGTGTTGTGTAGAGTAGATGTGATATCTGGCAAGTTCCTATTGGGAATCGTGCCTGATCTATTCGTTCCATTTCTATCTGTAACATTCTGAACGTTTCACCTCACTGAATAATCCACAGTTGTTTCCATGTTATTGTTGCACCCCAAATGGCACCCTAGTGCCTGGTGACACCCTAGTGCCTGGTGGCAGCCTAGTGCCTGGTGACACCCTAGTGCCTGGTGGTACCCTAGTGCCTGGTGGCACCCTAGTGCCTGGTCAAAAGTAGTGCACTATATTGGGAATAGGGTGGCATTTGGGAAGCAGTCACTGCCTCCTTAGAGAAGGACTACTTATTCAGTGCTTTCCACACCTTTAATGTGTGTGTGCCTGTTCTTGACTTGAGGAGAAAATACTGTGGTAGAAGAGACCCACAGTTAGACAGATTTAAACATTGTGTTTACTTCATATACTTTACAAAGACTCCTTTAAAAAACTTCCTTAAGTCATTGCTGCCTTTTTTAAACAATGACACCATTAAAAACTATCAACACGGGATAAAAGATAAGGTAAAAAAAAATAAACAAAAAGAGCAAATAGCAACTGAACAATGAGCATCCTTAAAACTGGATTACATTCGTGATTTATCTTTTTCTTTTACAACCAAAAGATCATTTAAGGAGAGTAGCAGAGAGGTGTGCCTTGTCTGTGTGGCGTGTTTGCCCCAGTACTCCTAACAGTACTGGGTTGTGAGAGGCTCTGTCGGGTGGGTTGGGGGTGAGGGGTTAGGGGTCAGACTGTAGCCCTTAGGTGTGACTGAGGTTAGGGCTGAGGTGAATGGGATGGGGACAGGGAACATGGGGAGCAGAGCTGGAGGTATCAGATGTGGGGACCAGACTTAGTGTCAAATCCTACCTTGAGATCCACACAAAACTCAAGTCTTTTGCTTAAAAGGCTACTTCCAAGTTGAAAATAGGCTAAAACTCCCCCCCCAAAGTGAACCATCCCTTTAAATCAAACATCGATGTCAATGAGAGATTAAAACAAGTATTTTTTTTAAATCAAATTTTCTGGGATCTCAAAGATAGGATTTGGCCCCATAGCCCCCTGGTTTAGTCTACTGTACTAAGACTTTACTCCTGTCTCCTTAGCTCCCGCTGCTCAGCATCCCCAGTAGCTTGCTGGGGTCCATGCCCTGCTGCTGGGCCATCTTCTGCACGTCAAAGCCCATGTGCATGAGGAACTGGATCACGTTCATCTCCTGGCCCGTGAACTGGTCCCGGACGGTGGGGCAGGTGGGGTTGCAGTGTGGCCAGGGGCAGCTGTCAATCAAATGGACGGGGCAGCCCTTGGGCGGGGCCTTGTTGCTCCGGCTGTTGTCTTGGAGACTGCGGTCCCAGCAGTGCAGGGCTCGGGGAAGGGAGGTGCCTTTGACCTGAACGTCGATCCAGTAACTGTAACAGACCAGCCACAACAGGGCACTGTTAGATCAGGGCGAGTCACAGAATAAACAGCTAACTGACACAGAATTATCTCTCTCTAATTAGAGGGGTGTTCAGTAGGGAAAAAAGCAGTGAAAGGTGGAGGTCCTATTTAGATTTGTCCAATAATAACACAAATTTCAGTTTTCTGTTGTAAAACGTTTATATACGATGTGCCCAACTGAACATGACCCAGGTGGAAGATGAAAGACAGAGAGATTGATACTTACTTCCTTGTGATGACTTCATGTGAGAGGCAAGCTGGAGCAAACATGGCCCTGAAAATGTATGCAAATACATGAGACTTGTTGAACACAGTTGGCAGCATAACCTTGACACACTGTCTGTCTGTCAATCTTTACAATTCATTTAAGTTTGCTGTTAGAGTAACTGTAAGTTTGTTGTAAGAGTTCATGTAGGTTTGCTGTATGAATTACTGTACGTTTGCTGTAAGAGTAACTCTAAATTTGCTGTAAGAGTTACTGTAAGTTTGCGGGTGCTTACGGGACATCTTTGAGCGTGTTCCTCAGCTCGATGCCTAGGTTCTGGATGTAGCGCCACTGCCCCTCCTGGACGGGCTGACCGGTCAGATGGATGTTGTCCACGGTCAGCTGGGCCTCGTCAAACAACCACTGGACCACGAACACTGGGCCTGCATGGAGGGAGGTTGTAATGTATGCACAAGTGAACACAACACACTGACACACAGAGATATACACAGATATCTGTGCAAATTCACAAGTGAATTCCTTAACCTTTGCTATCACTCACTCTTTATGGAGGGGAACACTCTGTAGCCAAAGAAACAGTTCCACTCCTCCCCCAGGTGGACCTGTCTACACCTCTCTGGCACCACGCTGCCCCAGTACCTGGTGACAAGAGGTCAGAGGTCAACATCTTACAGTGCCAGTTCATATAGGACCTGAAGGATATGCTACTAAGGCTGCATTTACACAAGATCAAATCTTTAAGGCTGTGTTTACACAAGCATCCCAATCAGATCAGATCGCTAAAGTTGTGTTTACACAAGCATTCCAATCAGATCATATCTCTAAGGCTGCGTTTACAGAAGCATCCCAATCAGATCAGATCTCTAAGGCTGCGTTTACAGAAGCATCCCAATCAGATCAGATCTCTAAGGCTGCGTTTACACAAGCATCCCAATCAGATCAGATCTTTTGCCAATTATTGAGCTGTCTGTGTAAACGCAGCCTAAGGCTAGGGGTTTCAATATTTTCAATCCATTTAACAATGACACAGTACAGTACAACTAGGGCCTATAGCTTATCCTGGTCAGGCCACTGGGCCATGAGAAACAATCTGGCCCTAACCACGCAGAAAGCAGCTCAGAATAGGCGTGCTGATCTAGGATCAGTCCCCCCTCGTCCATATGATCTTATTGAATATGATATAAAAGTTGGAAAACTGATCCTATATCAGCACCCCAAATCTGAGATTTGAGATTGTGAATATGTTCCCAGAGACTGCAGCTATAGTGGTGGAGTGCTCTCTTACTTGATGCCTCTCTTGATGGCCTCCGTGGGGGCACAGCTGATGGTGTCGTGACAGTCAGTAGATCGGTACTGCTTGTTGTCCAGGAACCAGCCCGAGTCAGCCAGACCCCTCACCTGGATCCCAGGGTGCCCCAGCCCCTCCAGCAGCTCAGCCACAGGGTCCACGTTCAGCAGGACCCCCGTCCCCCCCGCACTGTGGGGTAGAGAAGAGACACACAGATATATTACACACACACAGGCATGGATACACACACCCACACAGGCATGGATACACACACACACAGGCATCGATACAAACACACACAGGTACAAACAGACACACACACTCACTTACTCTAATTTCTAGTGACACACAGTTCCAGTTCATTAAACATATTTACATTACGTTATCAAACAGACACACCCACACTAACATTTGGCCCCACCCACCTGCTGCCAGCCAGTAGTAGAACCTTGGCGTTGTCAAGCCCCTTGGTCAGCAGATCCTTCACCACCTCCTGAATGATCAGAGACCCCATGAAGGCGTAGCCACCTGCACACAGACGGCACGCAGACAGACAGTCAGTCACCAACATAATACATTCAGTGCAGAGTGACCAACACAATATACACAACATTCCAACCTATCCTATGTCTATCATGGATGACTCAATTAAATAACCAATTTCCCTCTAGGAAAATATGTTTTAAGTTAATTGATTGATTGATTAATTTATTGGTTGGTTGGCTGATTGGTTGCTTGTTTTATTGTTTTATTGGTTGCTTTTTTGATTGATTTGTTGGTTGATTGATTGGTTGGTTGATTGGTTGATTGATTAGTTGATTGGCTGATTGATTGGTTGGGTGATTGGTTGGGTGATTGGTTGATTGATGTATTGGCTGATTGGTTGATTTATTGGTTGGGTGATTGGTTGATTGACCTCCATTAGAAAATGCAAACACATTAGTATGGCAAATAGTGATGTCTTACTGTGGTCCGTCTTGGCTGAGGCACCACTCCACACATCACTAGAGCAGTAGGGGATGAACCTGGAGAGGAAACACAACATCAATGTCAAGTCTTCTTACACCTTTCTGAAGATCAACTGGACACACACACACACACACACACCAAAACCTGGAACTTACACCATGTTGGCGTTCCACCAGTGAGGGTTTTCCTCTGGGAGTGGAGACAGGATCCCTGTGCCTACAGAGAGGAAAGACACAGCAATAGAGAACATATATAATTAACCATCATGACACTCCAAGGAACATCACCATCTTCCTCATAATCACTGCATGAATTATGGTCCTGACAGCACATGGAGAGAGAGAGAGACACTTCCCCTCTCACAGGAGCAGGCGGCAGATAGCTCTGTACAGTAGTATGTTATGATCGTCTCAATAACACTGGTCATTACTACATAGATGACTGTCTCAATAACACTGGTCATTACTACATAGATGACCGTCTCAATAACACTGGTCATTACTACATAGGTGACCGTCTCAATAACACTGGTCATTACTACACAGATGACTGTCTCAATAACACTGGTCATTACTACATAGATGACTGTCTCAAAAACACTGGTCATTACTACACAGATGACTGTCTCAATAACACTGGTCATTACTACACAGATGACTGTCTCAATAACACTGGTCATTACTACATAGATGACCGTCTCAATAACACTGGTCATTACTACATAGATGACTGTCTCAATAACACTGGTCATTACTACACAGATGACCGTCTCAATAACACTGGTCATTACTACATAGATGACCGTCTCAATAACACTGGTCATTACTACATAGATGACTGTCTCAATAACACTGGTCATTACTACACAGATGACCGTCTCAATAACACTGGTCATTACTACACAGATGACCGTCTCAATAACACTGGTCATTACTACATAGATGACTGTCTCAAAAACACTGGTCATTACTACACAGATGACTGTCTCAATAACACTGGTCATTACTACACAGATGACTGTCTCAATAACACTGGTCATTACTACATAGATGACCGTCTCAATAACACTGGTCATTACTACACAGATGACTGTCTCAATAACACTGGTCATTACTACATAGATGACTGTCTCAATAACACTGGTCATTACTACACAGATGACCGTCTCAATAACACTGGTCATTACTACATAGATGACTGTCTCAATAACACTGGTCATTACTACATAGATGACCGTCTCAATAACACTGGTCATTACTACATAGATGACCGTCTCAATAACACTGGTTATTACCACAGGTAAATATATACCTGTGCTTTTTATAACTGACATCTAACAGTTTGTCAGTTTGTTCATCGTGTGGATTCGGCCCTGGTCTGTACTTTGTTCATTGTGTGGATTTGGCCCTGGTCTGTACTTTGTTCATTGTGTGGATACGGGCCCTGGTCTGTACTTTGTTCATCGTGTGGATACGTCCCTGGTCTGTACTTTATTCATTGTGTGGATACGGCCCTGGTCTGTACTTTGTTTTTCTTTAGATAAGTGTCTGATATTTTCTGTAACATTCAGCTGACAGTAAGGTACTGTTTCCCAGACACAGATTAGGCCTAGTCCCAGACTGAAAATAATTTTCAAAGGAGAATCTCTATTGAGAATGCCTCTTAGTCCGGAGTGGTATACTACGAAGCAGGTTTGAGGAGTTAGCGAAGGTAACTTTGGTCAACTCTGAGTTAAACTTGGGTTAACCGGTCATACGAATGTGGCTGACCTTTTAGCCAGGTACATTTCTATGGCAGCCAATCCTTCAGAACTAACCTGCTCCATGGCAGGCTAGCTCACAGCTAACTTAACTCCACTGAATGAAATGACTGAGCCACGAGCTGAGGACTGATTCAATCAAATTCCCTCCCTCTCGCAAAGGTTGTGTCATCATCCACTTCATTTGAGGAAGACGACTGTTTAAATATTTTATTAATCAAATGTTTTTTGTTTTAAAAATGTTTAATGTTAAAATATATCACATTACACATTTAGTAATGACAAAATGCATTTTAAACTTCACGCACAGTAACACTTGTGTATGACTTAATACAATTGTTTTATCGATAAGAGTGGGAAAAAAAGGTGCTTGTGCACTGAGAAGCACACCAAAGACAGCATTAACAATAAGCAATAACATAAAGACGACACTTCAACAAGCCTAATTCACACAATAGCCTGCTGAATTTGCAAGGCACAAATGAAAATGTGGCACCGACTCGGCATGGATTGATGTATCAGCATTGTTTCAATTAAGAGTTTGGCATTCGTCTAGCCATGCGCGACATGCATGCGCAGTTACAAGCCTGCTAGAGTTAGCGGAAGGCAGACGAGCAATATCAACCATCGTAGTATAGATGACGCCTGAGCTAGAATGTGAAGCTAACTAGAGCTGGCTAGCTTTACAAAACTCAGAGTAGATGTAGCTTGCTTCACAGGATACCGTTCAGGACTAGGCTTAATTTGTGTCTTAGAATAGTAGTGGGGGGGTTGGTGAACCGTAACAGCCAGACAGACACGGGCGGGTACTGTAGGCAGAGATTCTGACCTGTTTTGGTTTGAGGCCACTTAGACGAACTCATCAGTCTCCTCATGGTGTCGTAACGGCTGTCACAGTTCTCTTTGTTGAAGCAGTACCAACCGCCCTCCAAGAATATCAACCACCGTCTGCTCCCTCTGGACTCCTTCATGTAGTACCTAGAACAGAAGGTAACATTATATTTTAGAAACATAAACTCACAAACCATGGACACGAAACACTCAAGTTGCCCTCACCGTCTCCAGGAATCAGTGACTGTGCCAAACAGAATAAATCCTATGACCTCATGTACATATTATGTAATCAAAGAATACAAGACATGTTGTTACTTTGAACATCTTTATCTCTGTTCGCAGAAAGACGCTAAAGCTACAACTACTTCCTCCAGATTTGAACTCAACCTAAACAATGTTTGAGTGCTGGTTACACAGAGCCATGGTGTGGACGTCATACACACACACACACACACACACACACACACACACACACACACACACACACACACACACACACACACACACACACAAACACTATCATGTGATAAAACAACAGATAGGAGCTCATCCTCCACCCTCAGTATTGAGAAAGGGAAGACTAGTGTGCTTCCCAAATGGAACCCTATTCCCTTTATAACGCACTACTTTTGGCCTGTCAGAGCCCTATGGACCACTATATAGGAAATTAGATGACATTTAGGAAGCACCCTAGGTGTTACCAGTGCCCTAACGGCCTGTGGCTGGCAACAGTGATAAGGAAGTGCAGTACCATCATATTCCCTGTTACTACTCTGCTGATGTCACCGTTCTTTAACAGTGGTCTCATACATAGGCCCTCCATCTCAGGCTGGATAAAATCTCCAGTACCCTCAGTGCCGGCCATGCAGGAATGAAAAACAGAGAGGAGATGACGTGCTGCCTGCTGCCTGCTGCCTGCAGCCTGCCAGGGATGAAAACCATGGTGAGGTCTGTGCAAACACACACACACACACACACACACACACAGACGCATCTCTGTTGCCCAGGACCCATATTCACTACATCCAGCCAGAGGAATGCTCCCTTTGATGCGTCACAGAGAGTCAGAGCCTTATTACTATTCTACAGTGGATTATACAGCACGACCTGAACCACCATCTGAACATAGAGATCAAACACAGAGATCAATGTCTGAACCAAAACAATTAAAACAACTAACACCCTTGTCTTTCTTGGTACTAACACTCACAGTCTCTTCGCAATAGCACTGATTCTGCTGATAGCTGCTTTATTGAGGAAAAGTTGTCCTTATTATTACTGTGATAGGAGGTTGTCTCACCTCGCATCATCTTAAGATGAATTAACTTACTGTAAGTCGCTCTGCATAAGAGCGTCCGCTAAATGACTGAAGTGTAAATGAGGCTGAAATGTAAATGTGGCTGAAATGTTAATGTGACTGAAATGTTAATGTGACTGAAATGTAAATGTGGCTGAAATGTTAATGTGACTGAAATGTGAATGTGACTGAAATGTAAATGTGGCTGAAATGTTAATGTGACTGAAATGTGAATGTGACTGAAATGTAAATGTGGCTGAAATGTAAATGTGGCTGAAATGTAAATGTGACTGAAATGTTAATGTGACTGAAATGTAAATGCGGCTGAAATGTTAATGTGACTGAAATGTTAATGTGACTGAAATGTAAATGCGGCTGAAATGTAAATGCGGCTGAAATGTAAATGCAGCTGAAATGTAAATGTTTTCCTTTTCAATTCTATGGATCTGAACCTGAACGAAACTGGGTCCGATGGTTTCTTTTCAGGATGTCCTTTTCAGCACAGGTCCAGCAACTACGGTGGGCAGTTAGTTACTGCTTAGTTTGGCTGAGCTTGGCTCAGTAGTGTAGGAAATATTCACTCTGAAGTGGTTTTCAATCTCGATGCATGGGTCATTCACTTCAGGAGATCTGTTCATCGTCTGCCCACAAGAGGGCAATGCTATAATTGATCCCCATAGTCTCACAACTGTGAAGTGCAGAATCATCAATTCACTGCAATTGTATAAGTCTACAGTTCTGTCAAGGCATTTTAATACAACGCAACAGCATGCTAGCAGATACCTATGGACTTCCAGTCATAGTGCTAACGTTAGTTAGCCTTGGCTCGCAAATCTACCTTAACTTCCTTCATACTGGACACAGAGACATAAACAATTGTTCACCTGACTCTGGGGAAGTAGATAAAGGGCCTCATTGCCAAAATCCCAAAGTATCCCTTGAACTTTCTCACTCTCTCACCCAACAACATTTCTACCATTTCACAGGATCAGACTAGCAGACACTACAAAAGACCATTAGAAGCAGGCATGATTCTCACAATGTTTCTGTGATGGCTAGGCTTTAGCTCATAGGGCTAACACAGACTTGTAGCACCCAGGAGGCCTGGATTCAAACCCATTCAAGTCGGCAATACAAGCAGGAATGAATGCTATTCTATTCCCTATTTGCTTCTGCGATGTGCTGCGATATTCAGAGACTGTTATTTCAGCAACAGACGTGTTAGAATGCTGAGCTAAATTCTAGCTTCTAAGGGAGCTGTGTCAGGCAGCTAGAGGGAACAGCGGTATCTGAACGCTCCTCTTTACCAGCGACGATGCGGCTGCAGCTGAGACAGGCGGCTTCTCGGACAGGAAACTTTGGCGGCTGCCAGGCATATCTCATCATTGGGGCTACTGAGTGGCGCAGTGGTCTAAGGCACTGCATCTCAGTGCTGGAGGCGTCACTACAGACCCTGGTTCCCTATGGGACGCCCTATGGGAGTCCCATAGGGCGGTGCACAATTGGCCCAGCATCGTCTGTGTTAGGGTTTGGCCGGGGTAGGCTGGAGGTTACCAGTAGCACGGAGCAGACCACACTACCACTGCAACATCTATGGAGGTTACCAGTAGCACGGAGCAGACCACACTATCACTGCAACATCTATGGAGGTTACCAGTAGCACGGGGCAGACCACACTATCACTGCAAAATCTATGGAGGTTACCAGTAGCACGGGGCTGACCACACTATCACTGCAACATCTATGGAGGTTACCAGTAGCACGGGGCAGACCACACTATCACTGTAACATCTATGGAGGTTACCAGTACCACGGAGCAGACCACAATATCATTGCAACATCTATGGAGGTTACCAGTAGCACGGAGCAGACCACACTATCACTGCAACATCTATGGAGGTTACCAGTAGCACGGGGCAGACCACACTATCACTGCAACATCTATGGAGGTTACCAGTAGCACGGAGCAGACCACACTATCACTGCAACATCTATGGAGGTTACCAGTAGCACGGAGCAGACCACACTATCACTGCAACATCTATGGAGGTTACCAGTAGCACGGAGCAGACCACACTATCACTGCAACATCTATGGAGGTTACCAGTAGCACGGAGCAGACCACACTATCACTGCAACATCTGTGGAGGTTACCAGTAGCACGGAGCAGACCACACTATCACTGCAACATCTATGGAGGTTACCAGTAGCACGGAGCAGACCACACTATCACTGCAACATCTGTGGAGGTTACCAGTAGCACGGGGCAGACCACACTATCACTGCAACATCTATGGAGGTTACCAGTAGCACGGGGCAGACCACACTATCCTCTCCTTGCTGTCTGTGGATGCTGGAGACAGAGGTAAAGCTCTAAATACAATTGACTTGGGGCCCTGGTTTTACGGCTCTTCCTTTAATATGCAGTCTGGGATCATGTGCACTTACCCTACAAATTCGTAACATTTAAAACAAATTGGATTTATTTCTTTATTTTATATTCTTTGGCAGGATGCAACATGTCATACTAAATGAAATGTAGTAGACAATTGTGCACAATTTTCGGGGACCTGTTTTGGCTCATGAGCACTACTTCCAAAACTACTGACTGAAATGATTCAGAACCTCTGGAGCATCACTTTAAGTGCATTTGGGTTTGGAACAGTGTTCCCTACCCATGCAGAGCTCTATTGCTCCCTGCATGAAGAAGTGCCTGAATAAGTCTGGCCTATATGTGGGTTTTCGATTAATGTTTTGGTGTCAGCATGCAGACCTAGGTGTTTCATCAGGGCCATTGAGCCCTGCTGCAAAGAAAACTGATCTAGGGCAAACGCTGCACTGTAACATCTACCATGGCAGACAACCCACTAACTAACATCTACCATGGCAGACACACCAATAACTAACATCTACGAGGGCAGACACACCACTCCATCACTATAAGTCTCTTTATTATGTTGGATAAAAGATTTCCTGAGGCAATAGAGATGTATCACAATAACTATGAACTACAGATGTATCACTATACAACACAGGAGGTTGGTGGCACCTTAATTGGGGAGGACGGGCTCATGGTAATGGCTGGGAAAGAATTTGTGGAATAGTATCAAATACATCAAACACATTGTTTCCATGTGTTTGATGCCATTCCATTCGCTCCGTTCCAGCAATTATTATGAGCCGTCCTCCACTCAGCAGCATCCACTGCTATACAACTAACTAAACTATCACTATAACTATAAACTATAGATATATCACTATACAACCACCTAAACTATCACTAAAACTATAAACTATAGATATATCACTATACAACTAACTAAACTATCACTATAACTATAAACTATAAATATATCACTATACAACCACCTAAACTATCACTATAACTATAAACTATAGATATATCACTATACAACCACCTAAACTATCACTATAACTATAAACTATAGATATATCACTATACAACTAACTAAACTATCACTATAACTATAAACTATAGATATATCACTATACAACCACCTAAACTATCACTATAACTATAAACTATAGATATATCACTATACAACTAACTAAACTATCACTATAACTATAAACTATAAATATATCACTATACAACCACCTAAACTATCACTATAACTATAAACTATAGATATATCACTATACAACTAACTAAACTATCACTACAACTATAAACTACAGATATATCACTATACAACTACCGGCAGGTAGCCTAGTGGTTAGAGCGTTGGACTTGTAACTGGAGGGTTACAAGTTCGACTCCCTGAGCTGACAAGGAAAAAATCTGTCATTCTGCCCCTGAACAAGGCAGTTAACCCACTGTTCCCCGGGCGCTGAAGACGTGGATGTCGATTAAGGCAGCCCCCCGCACCTCTCTGATTCAGACGGGTTGGGTTAAATGCGGAAGAAACATTCGGTTGTACAACTGACTAATAATGGTGACTTTGACTAAACTATCACTATAACTATAAACTATAGATATATCCCTATACAGCTACCTAAACTATAACTATATACTATAGATACAGTGGGGCAAAAAAGTATTTAGTCAGCCACCAATTGTGCAAGTTCTCCAACTTAAAAAGATGAGAGAGGCCTGTAATTTTCATCATAGGTACACTTCAACTATGACAGATGAAATGAGAAAAAGAAATCCAGAAAATCACATTGTAGGATTTTTAATTTATTTATTTGCAAATTATGGTGGAAAATAAGTATTTGGTCAATAACAAAAGTTTATCTCAATACTTTGTTATATACCCTTTGTTGGCAATGACAAAGGTCAAACGTTTTCTGTAAGTCTTCACAAGGTTTTCACACACTGTTGCTGGTATTTTGGCCCATTCCTCCATGCAGATCTCCTCTAGAGCAGTGATGTTTTGGGGCTGTCGCTGGGCAACACGGACTTTCAACTCCCTCCAAAGATTTTCTATGGGGTTGAGATCTGGAGACTGGCTAGGCCACTCCAGGACCTTGAAATGCTTCTTACGAAGCCACTCCTTCGTTGCCCGGGCGGTGTGTTTGGGATCATTGTCATGCTGAAAGACCCACCGTTCTTGTGATCATTTTGACCCCACGGGGTGAGATCTTGCGTGGAGACCCAGATCGAGGAAGATTATCAGTGGTCTTGTATGTCTTCCATTTCCTAATAATTGCTCCCACAGTTGATTTCTTCAATCCAAGCTGCTTACCTATTGCAGATTCAGTCTTCCCAACCTGGTGCAGGTCTACAATTTTGTTTCTGGTGTCCTTTGACAGCTCTTTGGTCTTGGCCATAGTGGAGTTTGGAGTGTGACTGTTTGAGGTTGTTGACAGGTGTCTTTTATACTGATAACAAGTTCAAACAGGTGCCATTAATACAGGTAACGAGTGGAGGACAGAGGAGCCTCTTAAAGAAGAAGTTACAGGTCTGTGAGAGCCAGAAATCTTGCTTGTTTGTATGTGACCAAATACTTATTTTCCACCATAATTTGCAAATAAATTCATTAAAAATCCTACAATGTGATTTTCTGGATTTTTTTCCTCATTTTGTGTGTCATAGTTGAAGTCTACCTATGATGAAAATTACAGGCCTCTCTCATCTTTTTAAGTGAGAGAACTTGCACAATTGGTGGCTGACTAAATACTTTTTTGCCCCACTGTATATCACTATACAGCTACCTAAATTATCACTATAACTATAAACTACAGATATATCACTATACAGCTACCTAAGCTATCACTATAACTATAACTATAGATCACTATCACTGTCACTATCACTCTCACTAATACTAACACTAACACTATTACTATCACTATCACTATCACTATCACTAATACTAACATTAACACTATCACTATCACTATCACTATCACTAACACTATCACTGTCACTATCACTATCAATATCACTGTCACTGTCACTATCACTGTCACTGTCAATACAACTAACACTATCACTAACACTAACACTAACACTAACACTAACACTATCACTATCACTATCACTATCACTATCACTATCACTATCACTATCACTAACACTATCACTACCACTAACACTAACACTGTAACTGTCACAGTCACTATCACTATCACTATAACGATCACCATCACCATTACTAACACTATCACTGTCACTACAACTAAAACTAACACTAACACTATCACTAACACTATCACTGCCACTATCACTCTCACAAACACTATGAATATCACTAACACTGTCGCTATCACTAACACTGTCACTGCCACTATCACTCTCACAAACACTATGAATATCACTAACACTGTCGCTATCACTAACACTGTCACTATCACTATCACTAACACTATTACTAACACTAACACTAACACTGTCACTGTCACTGTCACTAACAATATCACTAACACTATCACTGCCACTATCACTGTCACAAACACTATAAATATCACTAACACTGTCAATATCACTAACACTGTCACTGTCACTATCACTATCACTGTCACTACCACTAACACTACCACAATCACTGTCACTGTCACTGTCACTGTCACTGTCACTGTCACTATCACTATCACTAACACTATTACTATCACTAACACTATTACTAAAACTATCACTGTCACTATCACTGTCACTACAACTAACACTATCACTAACACTATCACTAACACTGTCACTATCATTAACACTATTACTAACACTATCACTGTCACTATCAATAACACTACCACTATCACTAACACTGTCACTATCACTGTCACTACAACTAACACTGTCACTATCACTATCACTATCACTAACACTGTCACTATCACTATCACTATCACTATCACTAACACTATCACTAACATTATCACTGTCACTGTCACTGTCACTATCACTATCACTGTCACTACCACTAACACTACCACAATCACTATCACTATCACTATCACTAACACTAACAATATCACTAACACTATCACTGCCACTATCACTGTCACAAACACTATAAATATCACTAACACTGTCAATAATCACTCAACACCGTCACTGTCACCAATCACTCATCACCGTCACCACCACTAACACTACCACAATCACCGTCACTGTCACCGTCACCGTCACTATCGCTCATCACCAACACTATTACTATCACTAACACTATTACTAAAACTGTCACTATCACTGTCACTACAACTAACACTATCACTAACACTATCACTAACACTGTCACTATCACTAACACTATTACTAACACTATCACTGTCACTATCAATAACACTACCACTATCACTAACACTGTCACTATCACTGTCACTACAACTAACACTGTCACTATCACTATCACTATCACTAACACTGTCACTATCACTATCACTATCACTATCACTAACACTATCACTAACATTATCACTGTCACTGTCACTGTCACTGTCACTATCACTATCACTGTCACTACCACTAACACTACCACAATCACTATCACTATCACTATCACTATCACTAACACTATTACTAAAACTATCACTGTCACTATCACTGTCACTACAACTAACACTATCACTAACACTATCACTAACACTGTCACTATCACTATCACTATCACTATCACTATCACTAACACTGTCACTATCACTATAACTATCACTAACACTATCACTAACATTATCACTGTCACTGTCACTGTCACTGTCACTATCACTATCACTAACACCATTACTAACACTCAACACCATCACTGTAACTATCACTATCACCGCCACTATCACCGTCACAAACACTATAAATATCACTAACACTGTCGCCATCACTAACACTGTCACCGTCACTATCACCATCACCGTCACTACCACTAACACTACCACAATCACTATCACCGTCACCATCACCAACACTCATCACCGTCACCATCAATAAGACTACCACCATCACTAACACCGTCACCATCACTGTCAATACAACTAACACCGTCGCTATCACCATCACCATCACTAACACCGTCACTCATCACCATCACCATCACTAACACCAACACTATCACTCAACATTATCACCGTCACTGTCACCGTCACCGTCGCTTGTCACTGTCACTATCACTATCACTGTCACTACCACTAACACTACCACAATCACTATCACCGTCACCATCACTAACACCATCACCGTCACCATCAATAAGACTACCACCATCACTAACACCGTCACCATCATCGCGTCAATACAACCAACACCGTCACCATCACCATCACCATCACCAACACCGTCACCATCACCATCACCATCACCATCACTAACACTATCACTCAACATTATCACCGTCACTGTCACTGTCACCGTCACCGTCACCGTCACCATCACCATCACCGTCACTACCACTCAACACTACCACAATCACCATCACTATCACCATCACCATCACTAACACTATTACTAAAACTATCACTGTCACTATCACTGTCACTACAACTAACACTATCACTAACACTATCACTAACACTGTCACTATCACTATCACTATCACTATCACTATCACTAACACTGTCACTATCACTATAACTATCACTAACACTATCACTAACATTATCACTGTCACTGTCACTGTCACTATCACTATCACTAACACTATTACTAACACTAACACTATCACTGTAACTATCACTATCACTGCCACTATCACTGTCACAAACACTATAAATATCACTAACACTGTCGCTATCACTAACACTGTCACTGTCACTATCACTATCACTGTCACTACCACTAACACTACCACAATCACTATCACTGTCACTATCACTAACACTATCACTGTCACTATCAATAAGACTACCACTATCACTAACACTGTCACTATCACTGTCAATACAACTAACACTGTCACTATCACTATCACTAACACCGTCACCATCACCATCACCATCACCAACACTAACACTATCACTAACATTATCACTGTCACTGTCACTGTCACTATCACTAACACTATTACTAACACTAACACTATCACTGTAACTATCACTATCACTGTCACTACAACTAACACTATCACTAACACTATCACTAACACTGTCACTATCACTAACACTATTACTAACACTATCACTGTCACTATCACTAACACTGTCACTATCACTAACACTACCACTATCACTACCACTATCACTAACACTAACACTAACACTGTCACTAACACTGTCACTAAAACGATCACCATCACCATTACTAACACTATCACTGTCACTATCACTATCACAATAACTAACACTGTCACTATCACTATCACTATCACTATCACTATCACTAACACTAACACTAACACTATCACTGTCACTATCAATAACACTACCACTATCACTAACACTGTCACTATCACTGTCACTACAACTAACACTGTCACTATCACTATCACTAACACTGTCACTATCACTATCACTATCACTATCACTAACACTATCACTAACATTATCACTGTCACTATCACTATCACTAACACTATTACTAACACTAACACTATCACTGTAACTATCACTATCACTGTCACTACAACTAACACTATCACTAACACTATCACTAACACTGTCACTATCACTAACACTATTACTAACACTATCACTGTCACTATCACCATCACCATCACCAACACTCAACACTCAACACCCATCACCGTCACCATCAATAACACCATCACCACCAACATCATCACCATCACTAACACCATCACCAACACCGTCACCATCACCATCACCGTCACCACACACTAACACTATCACCGTCACCATCACCATCACCATCACCAACACCGTCACCATCACCATCACCATCACTACAACACCATCACTCAACATTATCACCGTCACCGTCACCATCACCATCACTCTCAACACTATTACTTAACACCGTCACTATCATCACCGTCACTACAACCAACACTCATCACTAACACTATCACCAACACCGTCACCATCACCAACACCATTACTAACACTCATCACCGTCACCATCACTAACACTGTCACCATCACCAACACCTCACCACCATCACCTACCACCATCACCAACACTAACACTAACACCGTCACCGTCACCGTCACTAAAACGATCACCATCACCATTACTAACACTATCACCGTCAATATCACTCATCATCACCATCACTAACAACACCGTCACCATCACCATCACCATCACCATCACCAACACTATCACCAACATTATCACCGTCACCATCACCATCACTAACACCATTACTAACACCAACACCATCACCGTAACCATCACTATCACCGTCACTACAACCAACACTCATCACCAACACCATCACCAACACCGTCACTATCACTAACACTATTACTAACACCATCACCGTCACCATCACCATCACTATCACCAACACCAACACTAACACCATCACCGTCACCATCAATTCAACACTACCACCATCACCAACACCGTCACCATCACTGTCTGTCACCAACCAACACCGTCACCATCACCATCACCAACACCGTCACCATCACCATCACCATCACTAACACCATCACCAACATTATCACCGTCACCGTCACCATCACCATCACTAACACCATTACTAACACCGTCACCATCACCGTCACCACAACCAACACTATCACCAACACTATCACTAACACCGTCACCATCACTAACACCATTACCAACACCATCACCGTCACCATCACTAACACCGTCACCATCACCAACACTACCACCATCACTACCACTCATCACTAACACTAACACTAACACCGTCACCGTCACCGTCACCAAAACCATCACCATCACCATTACTAACACTATCACCGTCAATATCACTATCACTATAACTAACACTGTCACTATCACTATCACTAACACTGTCACTACCACTGCCAATGTCACTACCACTATCACTATCACTAACACTATCACTATCACTAACGCTATCACTAGCAATATCACCAACATTATCACTGTCACTATCACTGTCACTACAACTAACACTGTCACTATCACTATCACTGTCACTATCACTGTCACCGGTCACTATCACTATCACTATCACTATCACCAACACCAACACCAACACCAACACCAACACTAACACTATCACTAACATTATCACTGTCACTACAACTAACACTGTCACTATCACGATCACTATCACTATCACTATCACTATCACTAACACTGTCACTATCACTATCACTATCACTGCCACTATCACTCTCACAAACACTATCACTATCACTAACACTATCACTGTCACTGTCACTACCAATACCAATACCACTACCACGATCACGATCACGATCACGATCACGATCACGATCACGATCACTAACACTGTCACTGTCACTAACAATATCACTATCACTAACACTATCACTATCACTGTCACTGTCACTGAAACTGTCACTAACACGAAAACGATCACCATCACCATTACTAACACTATCACTGTCACTATTATTAACAACAATAACAACAACAATAACAATTACCAGGGGAGGGGCAGAGTTAACCAGGGAGGGACAGGGTGAACCAGGGAGGGACACGGTGAACCAGGGAGGGACAGAGGGAACCAGGGAGGGACAGGGTGAACACAGGAGTTGCAAGGTGAACCAAGGAGGGGCAGGGTGAACCAAGGAGGGACAGGGTGAACCAGGGAGGGACAGGGGTAGGGTGAAACAGGGAGGGACAGGGTGAACCACGGAGGGGCAGGGTGAA
This sequence comes from Brachymystax lenok tsinlingensis, assembly GCA_030435695.1. Taxonomy (NCBI): domain Eukaryota; kingdom Metazoa; phylum Chordata; class Actinopteri; order Salmoniformes; family Salmonidae; genus Brachymystax; species Brachymystax lenok. The sequence goes on from CM059791.1 coordinate 107,440,585, forward strand.
CCAAGGAGGGGAAAGGTGAACCAGGGAGGGGCAGGGTGAACAAGGGAGGGACAGGGGCAGGGTGAACCAGGCAGGGACAGGGGCAGGGTGATCCAGGGAGGGACAGGGAGGGACAGGGGCAGGGTAAACCAGGGAAGGACAGGGAGGGACATGGGCAGGGTAAACCAGGGAGGGACAGGGTGAACCAGGGAGGGACAGGGTGAACCATGGAGGGACAGGGGCAGGGTGAAGCAAGGAGGGGCAAGGTGAACCAGGGAGGGGCAGAGTGAACCAGGGAGGGGCAGGGTGAACCAAGGAGGGGGCAGGGTGAACCAGGGAGGGGCAGAGTGAACCAGGGAGGGACAGGAACTGGCTGGGAGGAATTAGTGTTAGAATCCGGTTATTAATAGACACACAGGTGACTATTACAGAGACAACATCTGCCAACCTCTGGCCTGCTAAAAGCCCCTGTGTCCTCACTCACACTGCGATTCTAAAGTGCTATGAGCTTTACGGGCTGTATGGGCCACTCTCTATGTGCCCGTCCCAAATGGAACCCTATTCCCTATAGGGGATATATATGGAATAGGGTGCCATTTAGGATGGAGGATATGAGACACTCTGAGGTTTAATTATAACGCTGGATTTATACAGGATGTTAAATCCAGAGAGAGACATCTACATCCTCCATCCAGTCACACACTGACATTAAAGGCCCAGCGATATGTCTAAGTCATAACACATTTCATGTGTTTTGTTTGGGTATAACCACAACGATCTGATATTACTAGACATACTGTACTGGACATGCAGACTTGCATCATGCTAGTGCTCCATAGCAATGTATTACACTCTGACCTAATTAAATGGATCCCTCATCATCACAGTGGGATAGAATAGCAATCACCTCCCAATAGAGCATCTAATTTGATTTGATTTGATTTACAGGCATGCTCGCTATAAAACAAATATACAGTTGAATTCGGAAGTTTACGTACACTTAGGTTGGAGTAATTAAAACTCGTTTTTCAACCCCTCCACAAATGTCTTGTTAACCAACTATAGTTTTGGCAAGTCGGTTAGGACACTTTGTGCATGAACCAAGTAATTTTTCCAACAATTGTTTACAGACAGATTATTTAACTTATAATTAACTTTATCACAATTCCAGTGGGTCAGAAGTTTACATACACTAAATTGACTGTGCCTTTAAACACCTTGGAAAATTCCAGAAAATTATGTCATGGCTTTAGAAGCTTATGATAGGCTAATTGACATAATTTGAGTCAATTGGAGGTGTACCTGTAGATGTATTTCAAGGCCTACCTTCAAACTCAGCGCCTCTTTGCCAGACATCATGGGAAAATAAAAAGAATTCAGCCAAGACATCAGAAAAACAATTGTTGACCTCCACAATTCTGGTTCATCCTTGGGAGAAATTTCCAAACGCCTGAAGGTACCACGTTCATCTGTACAAACAATAGTACACAACTATAAACACCATGGGACCACGCAGCCGTCATACGCTCAGGAAGGAGACGCGTTCTGTCTCCTAGAGATGAACGTATTTTGGTGCGAAAAGTGCAAATCAATCCCAGAACAACAGCAAAGGACCTGGATGCTGGAGGAAACAGGTACAAAAGTATCTCTATCCACAGTAAAACGAGTCCTATATCGACATAACCTGAAAGGCCGCTCAGTAAGGAAGAAGCCACTGCTCCAAAACCGCCATAAAAAAGCCAGACTACGGTTTGCAACTACACATGGGGACAAAGATCGTACTTTTTGGAGAAATGTCCTCTGGTCTGATGAAACAAAAATAGAACTGTTTGGCCATAATGACCATCATTATGTTTGGAGGAAAAAAGGGGGATGCTTGCAAGCCGAAGAACACCATCCCAACCGTGAAGCACGGGGTGGCAGCATCATGTTGTGGGGGTGCTTTGCTGCAGGAGGGACTGGTGCACTTCACAAAATAGATGGCATCATGAGGAGGGAAAATGATGTGGATATATTGAGGCAACATCTCAAGACATCAGTCAGGAAGTTAAAGCAAATGGGTCTTCCAAATGGACAATGACCCCAAGCATACTTCCAAAGTTGTGGCAAAATGGCTTAAGGACAACAAATTCAAGGTATTAGAGTGGCCATTACAAAGCCCTGACCTCAATCCTATAGAACATTTGTGGGCAGAATTGAAAAAGCGTGTGTGAGCAAGGAGGCCTACAAACCTGACTCAGTTACACCAGCTTTGTTAGGAGGAATGGGCCAAAATTCACCAAACATATTGTGGGAAGCTTGTGAAAGGCTACGCAAAACGTTTGACCGAAATTAAACAATTTAAAGGCAATGCTACCAAATACTAATTGAGTGTATATAAACTATTATTCTGACATTTCACAAATAAAGTGGTGTTCCTAATTGACCTGACAGGGAATTTTCACTATGATTAAATGTCAGGAATTGTGAAAAACTGAGTTTAAATGTATTTGGCTACGGTGTATGTAAACATCAGACTTTAACTGTAGGTGACAGGGATTAGAAAGTAGGGTATGGAACATCGAGAGTACGGGGATTAGAAAGTAGGGTATGGAACATCGAGAGTACGGGGATTAGAAAGTAGGGTATGGAACATCGAGAGTACGGGGATTAGAAAGTAGTGTATGGCATATCGAGAGTACATGGATTAGAATGTAGGGTATGGAACATCGAGAGTACAGGGATTAGAATGTAGGGTGTGGAACATTGAGAGTACATGGATTAGAATGTATGGTATGGAACATCGAGAGTACGGGGATTAGAAAGTAGTGTATGGCACATCGACAGTAAAAACAAACAGATATATAGTATTCAATAGATACTGTATGTATTAGCTTTTCAATGGCTTGGTGTATACTACACTATACCATATTAACCAATGACTAGATGTATACTACACCATAGCATATAATGACTAGATATATACTATACTATACCATATTAACCAATGACTAGATGTATACTATACCATATTAACCAATAACACTGGATCTGTCTGGCAAAAAAATATATTTGCCTTTGTGTATGTGTATAGTATATTATACTACACAAGCCACACAACCCAACATCAAAGAAGTTCCCTTTGCTAAGATTTGGAGGCTCTAACCCAATGCAACCTGTTGAGTAGTGTCTCTGCATGCACTGTGCCATTGAGTTCAGTCAGCATTTGTCTTAACCATGTCCATGCCCTCTGGTTGTCTTTGATGTAATAACAGACACAGTTAAATATCCAACCGCTTTTAGTCTCCCTGCTTATCCCTCATTAATGGAAAAAAAACATGAAGGCTTTTCCAGTGCCAAATGGATTTTCTCTTAATGACAGACTACTTAAGGTCTTTGGAGAGATAGAGATAGAGAGAGAAAATATATATCTAAATATATATATTTTTATTATATTTTAGAAATACTACCATACTGAGGCTAATGAGGAACACAATGGCTGTGCTTATCTATGTAGAAAATAGGTGTCAATCTCACAACCATATTAATGGTGAATAACAGCTTATAAATATTAGCCTATATTCCTTCAAGGGAAATTGCATATGTAATTTTGACATTGGTTTGGATTAACATAAAAACAATATAAAGATCAACATAATGTTTTTCCATTCAAATTGGGATTGAATTTATATGAACAGGTATGTTTTCCAATATTATCTTCATAAAACAAAATACAATGTACATTAAAAACACTCTATGCACATTTTGGTGCGTCACGCACACGTAAAAATAATGGACCAATCCGATAAGCATAGCTTGGCGAGAGATTCCAAATGTGGAAAATGTATCCATTTTGATCACTTCTGCATCATGAGATTAAGATCCCACAGAAATCAAACACTATGCGCAGTATGCAAGTTCCAGGCCGCAAATATTCGCTGAATAGCTGCCATTACGCACAGCAGGTGTCTTGGACATCTGTATAACACACTTTAAAAAATTTAAAATTAATCGTTTTTATGTTCCTTTTTGTGATCCTCTAATCTAAAGTAGATATCTCAATCACAAAAAAAATCTATATTTAAACTTTAAGGATAAGCAAAATCCAATTTGCAATAATGTCTGGTGTGCTTTCAACATGCTATATTTCTGGAAACCTCGACTGTATGAAATAAAAAAAGGCACGCATCAGATGAGAATAGAATACAATACCCCGCTGGAGTTCCATCGTTGCACGTGACTGAAGTATTCTCCAAAAAGTGCAGCTTCATATCATAGTCGAGCTTCTGCGCCGAACACGGGTAGAGGGACTGCGCCAGGTTCTTCACCTGCGTCATGAAGTTGTCCATGTTCTCTTCGACGGCGGTGAAATCCAAAGGGAAACTCTCCGTGGTGTCACCCCGGTCCCGGTATGTGGGAGAAGGCGGTGTCCGTCGTGGTTGCGGGTTGCGACCACCTCGGAATCTTCTTGCGGCAAAAACTCCGGACAGCATGAACACCAGCAGCAAAAGCCAGGAAATTAGTCTCATTGCCGTCATCTTTTCCGCGAGCCACCTGCAGTTTAGGTCTTCCTTTGATGGTTTCCGAGTTTAAGGTTTTCGTTCCGATGAATTCTTGCTGGTTGTAGATTGGAATGGAATAAGAAGCAGATAATTACGCACGGTTCGAACTGTTGCACTGCTATCCTCCGAACTAGGCTAACTGTTTTGTATCAGATGATCAAGAAAAATGCTTTGTAAATCTCCTTTCAGATCAATGATGTTCAGTAACAAAATGTATTTATTCAAAACAATTCAGTGGCTTCTATGGGTCGATGTGAAAAATGTCTAACATAGAAGAAATAGTTTTCTAGATTATCTTAATCGAAGTCGTAAAACTGTTCTGTTCACCACCGCACTGTCACTGCAGGGGTTGAGTTAAATGACAATACTCATTACATGCGCTGGAATTTTATTCAAACTTTCCCCCCTTCTCTCACCCGTCATCCAATCAGAGAGGAGGGCAGGACTCTGGGCTGGGCATGATCAAGCGTAGCAGACTTACCCCCTTTTAATTTATTGAGGGGAAAAACATGTCCGTGCTTTGGCTCTTTTGATCCGCGATGTTTCATTTGATGTGGTGTTTTTTTATTGACTTTGAAATGCCTATTTCCCATTCCACACACATTTATAGAGTAAGAATAAGCCCCTTGTTACACACTAGCCTAAAACTCAAGAGGGGAAAAATACACAACACAAAACTCTGGCCGGAGATTAACAACCCAGTAGCAAACTATTATGTTAGACATAGATGTAACATGTTTTACACTGATTTAAGTGAATTCGAAATTATTAGTCTATTATTATTATGACAATGATTATGATTATTGTTATGATTATTATAATAATCATTCGTTTTTACTATGTCTCTTATTGAATTGTTGAATAGCCCTGGACATTTATTATGAATTAATGCATGGAACAGTCTTTGATCTCACATACTTTTTCTCTGAAAGCAATACTAACTTCACGCATTCTTTAATTTCCTCAAAGGTTATTACTGTGGTGGAGATCTTTTACAGATTGCTATATACCGACTTCCTCTTAATTCATTTTTAATATACTGAAATGGTGCCCACAGGTGTTTCATGTTGCGAGTTGAAAGACTTCCTCTGATGTATTGTGGCGCGCGCGGACACCCCTAGAGCGCATGCAGTGCGTAAGTAGGCTAGCGCAGAAGCTAAAAGAGTTGCTATTGATGTGAATGAAGAAGTGACACAAAATCTCACGCTAGTCGCAGTTTACTCCTAAACGACTTCTTATGCCATAACCTTCTTCGCTATCAATTGAAAGCAGAGGACGTTTTAATCACTCCCATTGCTCCTATTTAGCTATAATAACTGCAATGTTATGACATCATTTTAGAAAAGGTTATTATTCTATTATTCTAAGAATGTGTGGCATGATTTCATTTTAATTACTAAATATCCTTGCTCAAGCTATCTGTCGTTAACATCTCCAGCTTTTACATGTGTTGTTTATAAATGCTTATTTCGATTAGATTTAAAAAATAATTCAACATTACCTAGGTGTGCGCGAGCCTTTATTCCTAATGAACGACAATTTCAATGTTGGCTTTAGGGCAACTCTGAGCATGTTGTGTTAATCTGCGAGAGGGGACGCGGACCCTTTTCTTTATCTACAAGGGCCCCCTAAAGATCAAAGCAACCATCACTCTTTCTTTCTTTCTCTCCCCTCTATCCCGCCCTCTCTCCCTCCCTTCGCAGCCCTGTCAGAACCCTTGCTCTACTGTATATTTTAAGTCAAGTTAAGCATCCTGGAGGGAAGCCCTCACCTTGACGCTGGAATGCCCGGTTGCGGTTGAAGTATTTTTTTTAAAGGTTGGTCCCTCTCTGTGTCTGTGGAACAAATTCTTAATCTGATCCTGTTCGCAAGCGGCTTGCCTTGGATAAATATAATGCGTGCCATGCCATGTCGTCAACATTTGCCGTGACGTGTATTTGTCTTTAAGATCGTCTATAGGTTAGACACGGCAATCACATTATAACATAACAGAACGAATTTGGCAAATTGAAATGCGTCACATTTGTTACTTCAAACTTCGTTTAAAATTGCTATTAGACCGCATAAAAGTCATACAAAATGTTGGCAGTAGGCTTGTAGGCAATATGCACTAAAAAAGCCTACTCAAATGCAAGTGTAAAATATATTTGTATCCCTGTCTACCTGCTGTAGGTTATCTGTCCTTTATTTCTGTCAACGGATGTCCCAACAAATTATGGAATAAACAATAGCCTACTTATAATATCAGAAATGTAACTTCGCGTAACTAGGCTATAAACATCAGTAGGCCTCGACATTAGCCTAAATAAAACGATAAATAAACACCTAATTTGCATGCAAAGTTGTGTAAAAAGACAGTCCTATTGAGGGCACCCGACACTTTCTCAGGATAATTGATATGGTAATTGGTTTATCCCGCTATGCGTGGAGGGGGGGCTAGCTATGATGTCTTAATTAACCGTCACGCGCAATAAACACATAAAGGTATTAGTGTTTTATGGACTCTGTGGGATTCTCGGCTGGAGAGCTTTATCGTCTATAGGGGCGGCAAGACTCGAGAGAGCCGATGGGCTGGGACACTTAACTCTGCAGAACCCTCCCTGTTGCGCCTAACTACCGCCCCATCCGCGTTTATATAGCAACGCGGTAACTGGGGAAGTCGCGCGCTTGTGACAGTGATTCAATGATTGACACACCAAGAGATGCCCCTTACTTATTATTATTATATATATATTTTTTAAGAGATTCTCCTTATATTGGAACGCAAAACAGGGCTACTAGTGGAACATGCTCATGGATCGTCCTCTTTTTCAGACAGATATAGGCTACAGCTTCACAAGAGATCTTTCACGGACCTCCGCCATGTAAAGACTTTTCAAGAGTGCCTATCAATTGTCCAACAAGAGATTTATTGGAGCTTCCATTTCAATCAGGCCTAGCCTACTGTCTCCATAGCATCATTTGAGCTTCATGAGCATCATATTTACCTGTTGATGCCTTGGAGGTGCTAAGAAAAGGCGTTAGGGAAACTACCATTCTCATGGTGCTCTTTGTGGTAGCCTACTTATGTTCTGCTATTGCGTTTTTTACTACAGGTTACTATATTTTCTGTAAACAGATCAATGTATGACAGGACCTGAGGTTACAGTGAAGCAGCAATAGAGACAACACCATACAACAGTATTCAAGCTGGTAATGTTTATAGCTCAATTTAATTTCTAAACTCAATCACAGGTCTATCAGAAAAATGAGGTGAGTCATTTACGTTGATAAATCCTTAGTATGTGTTTCCCTTTTTCAAAAATGTCTCCCAACCTGTAATGTCCTTTGGAATACACAGGTGAGTTAAGGCTGCTGCATGCTTCGGTTCGAGCATTCTGGCGCCTAGCTTAACTCAGCTAGGCGAAGGGAACGAGCGTGCTCTCATACCTTCGACCTTCGCTTGAAAAGACCTTTGTTTGAAAATTAGAAAAAAAATAGGTAATAGTACTGTTTGTCCATATTGAGACGCCGCCGTAGCCAGAATACACTCCCTCAAAATAGTCATAATTAATCTAAGATTACTCAATAAATCTGCCATTAATTTTGACGTTTTTGTCGAGGAGATCTTAGTCGCACAATTTTACATCTAACTAGGATGTTTGATGCAAAATTTCTCAAGTGAAGTGACAACAATCACTTAATTGAAGAAATAGCCATAAAACCAGTGAATGTTTGTAAATGGTTGTGGAGATAAAAATCTATATATATATTGCTAACATAATATATGCACAGCGTGTTCCGGATGGGAAGCATGTGGACACCTTTAACCTCCAAAGTGTGTACAAAGGTGAACAGCAAAGCATAGACCAGGAAATGTGGAGGTATCCACAGGAAATTCTAGACAGATAAATAATACCAGTAAAGAATGGAAACTGTGTACCATAGGGGAGAAAGGACATCATCACAAAGCAGACAAGAAAACAAACGTACGGTTCCATGCAAGGACTGACAGACCCATATCGATGTACTACTGCTAAAGTGATTGGCAGTCCCAAATGACAACCTATTCCCTATGTAGTGCACTATATTTGACCACAGCCCTATGGGCTCTGTTTGGGACGCAATCTTGGAGTAGGCGGCCAAGTAACCTGGATATGAATTCACACTCACCAGCAAGACTGATGGTATTCATTGGGCAACTTCAAACAGATGCTTCTGTAGATTAGAACATGTGCTGCTAGGGCCTATAGAAAGGAGAGGGCCTGTCACAGATTGAGTCTAGTCACTTTGACCCATACCTCCCGAAATGTTATTCAATGTCATCCCTGGAAATGTAACCCTTAAGTCACTCACAGATGGACCATGGCCCCTCTGACACACTACAGAGAAGAGAGGCGCCTTGATGGAGCTTCAAATGGCCTCATGCCAAGCTGGTTGAACTAACACGTCTGTGGGATTACAGTTCTATGGTGTTTTTTTAACTGAAAACGTTGCGAAAATGAGAGTTTCGTATTAGACAAGCCCAGGTAGTCCCTCCCTCTTTGTTTCGTCTGTTTTCTTCTGTTTGATGAACACAACCCAGGTGTAGCTGACACACACACACACCCTTTAAACCCCCTGTGCTCCTTTGAGACCCTTATTTCAAAGTTACTGAGATCTCTTCTTCTAGCCATGGTAGCCAAAATATTAGGCAACGTGTCATTTTTATACATGACCCTAAGACTAATGGGATGTTAATTGCTTCATTAACTCAGGAACCACACGTGTAGAATCACCTGCTTTCAATATACTTTGTATTCCTCATTTACTCAAGTGTTTCCTTGATTTTGAGTTACCTGTACATTGTGTAGTATAGGTCTGTACACAGTCTGAAACCCTAAAGGACCAAGAACTGAGTCCTTCACATGCAGTCACAGGTTTGGAGACTGGTCATATTTTTGTCTGTAGTTTCACAGTAGTCTCCACTGCCTTTCATGCTCTAATTTTCCGATCTTCATCTGGGTTTCAAAGCCAGGAGGGCCAGGAACAGGTTACTCTTCAGACATATTACAGTTGTCCTCTCTCTCTCTCTCTCTCTCTCTCTCTCTCTCTCTCTCTCTCTCTCTCTCTCTCTCTCTCTCTCTCTCTCTCTCTCTCTCTCTCTTTTTTCTGTCTCTCTCGCTCTCTCCATGTCTCTCTCTGTCTCCCCCCCTCTCTCTCCTATTCCCTCTGTCTCTCATCCTAAGCAGAAATCCAAAAACAATTACACACAAGTGGGTTTGGAGGCTTTGGTCAATTTAGTTCTGTAATGTGCAGTTCAGTCAGATGCCCTTGCAGAATTCACATCTTACCTGTTTTGTGCCAAAGCAATGAAAAATGATCCCCAGTTCAGCCCACAGAGACTGCTGTTGTGCTCATTGTGTGAAGAGTTCTGAAAAAGTGACCTAAGTATTGGGAAATGGGTCCTAGCGATTGTAAAAAACTGAAATCCCAGAATTAGGACATTCAATTGACCCAGCTGTTCCAATGGCAGCCAGTCCCTCACAAGTGCCCCCGTCTGTCTGCCTGTCTGTCTGGCCGTTTGGTTCAGAGTGAAGACACATCACAACTATATGAACGCGCTCAGTCTGCGCTAACCCTCCTCTTCCTCCTCCTCCTCACACATCAACCACCTCCCCTCCTCCTCCTCCTGCTCCTCTTCCTCCACCTGATCCTCCTGATCCCTCTCCTCCTCTTTACACATCAACCCCCTCCCCTCCTCCTGCTCCTCTTCCTCCTCCCCCCTCCTCCTCCTCCTCTTCCCCATCCTCGACTGGTAGTCTTGATTTGCACATGCTGTTGTCCGGCGTCCATCCGTGATCATCAAATCCTGCTAGTTGGAACTGTTAGGTCAGGTTACATCAAAGAGATCAGGAGGGATCAGGCTCTTGAAAGGGACAGGCTGGGGCTCACATCATCAGAAACAGGTGGAGGTCCTCCTTCCAAGAACAAAGGAGAGATCACCATCTATAAAACCTTTGTATTTCACACAATAGTTGCTTGAAATTCCTTTAATGTGGCACCCCTCACTGTTTTCTCTCCACATAGTCTACGAGCTGTTACAGTAGGTACCAGCTTAAGGCCGTTTCTCTGATATCAGGTTTGGCCGTTTTGAGTTTAGCCTCCCGACTAAAACCCTCTGGAGGTCACAGTCACACCTCGAACTTGCGATTTAGTGGTATTACACCACAGAGTGTTAAAGTGTGGAAATCTGATAAAACTCTTGGAACTTAAAGAAAAACGGAAATCTGATTAATACAATTCAGGTGTTACGAATTAGTTGTAAAGTTGTTGAAACATTCATAGACTTTATGGGTAATATGATAATTGACACTTAATTTCCCAGCTGGCTCACATTTCAGAGCTCTTCTTTTGAAAGGCATTGCCCTTGAAAAGAGGAACACGTCCTTGTTGTCATACTGTCATAAACTGTAACTCATGATTTTGTTAGGATTGTTTGCTCAAAATGCATTAAAATAAGTCATCTTTAGAATCTATTGCTATTGTGGTTGTTTAAGGGAAACATTTTGCATTATTGTTTGAATTATTGTTTGAATTCTTTATCTTTGAAATTACCATATGTTTAATAATTTCTATGTCTGTGACACTGAATGACATTGACATGCTGTAGTGTTAGTGAGAAAGAAGCATGTGTAATTAGGGTTGCAAATTCCTTGGTTTTCCAGAAATCCTGGTTGCGTGATTCCGCGGATTCCTGCTTATTCCCTCCTAATTCCGGGAATCTTCCAACCGGGATTTCAGGAATACCAGGGAATTTATTGAAGGTTCCTGGAATTTTTCAACCCTATGTGTGATGCACCTACGTACCCACTAAATTTTAGGTTCCTTTAAAACATCGTGGCTCCTTCCAACACATTCTCTCAATTTCTGGAATCCGCCGGTTCCTTTAAAGTCCATTTTACATTTTAACCACTGTTTAAAAATATATATATATTGAAAAAAAATAAAGAAAACATGTAGAGAGTTTTGGGTGTTAACACTGTGCCTTTCATGTACCCCTCCACCACATGTTCTCTATATTACCCAGAGAATTAGTCAACAACCTTGATCCTGACTTGAGTCAGGAGGTGCCATCTAAGATGTGGACTTCAATGGAGAGTAAGAGGAGAGGCTGGAGACATCTGTCCAACAGCCTCCTATTTCGTAAGAGGAGACCATATATTGGTTTCAGATGATCTCAGGCCTGTTAGATAAAAACAAAGTATTTCAAGATAGGACAGCGTCCATTAGTGGTCTGCTGGGTATCCTTGGTTACCAAGGGGTGACCCAATAGTCACATTGACAGGTTTTGCGTAACATTGAAGATTTTGCAAGTGGGTTTGGAGGGTTCTTTGTGCCAATGTTTCTTTTTGTCCCTTTCTCAACATCAATATGATGTAATGGCCATGTTTTAGCAGGTGTTCTTTTTATGAAGTCTCACTCCTAGATTCTCTGGCTATTCTGAATGGATCTATGTCGTTCCCAGTTTTTTTCCTGTAATAATTATTGTGTTTTCAGATTTAATGTGTGTGTGTGTGTTTGCAAGTGTGTTAAAGATAGCTCAGAGACACCAAAGCGTGAGTCCTGGAGCCCCCGCCCCTTCTACTCCTCCTCCTCCTTCAGGAGTTTCCACTACACTACATGCCTGGTGCCTGAATCACCGGAAGCCCCTGGGATGCCCTCTCCTACAGTAGGTGGGGATAGGGGAGGGAGTGGAAACCGATTATCATCCACGACATGCTGTTATTATCTGACAGGAGGCTGCCCTCCTTCCCGTCTACCTTCCCCTCCATGTCCCAAATGGCACCCTATTACCTGTATAGTGCACTACTTTTGACCAGTGCACTAAAGAGGGTACAGGGTGCCACTTGGGATGCCGCCATCTCCATAGAGATGGAGGGATAATCAGGTCTCTTTGTTTTGGAAAGGCAGGTTTGTACCGTGATGTTAGAGCGCCAGCTGACATGGAAAAGACCTCTATTACACTTTATAATTACAGGTCAGGATGACAGTAGCCACATAAGAGCTTATTAATAATATCCCTGTGTTTGAAGTCGTACAGTTCATCCCCCCATGAAAAGACAAAATCGTTTAAAGTTACAGCATTGCAGAAGGCTAAGATGATTTCATACCTTGTAGGATCTTAATTTGATCACTTTTTTGTTGCTGAAAATCTGCCTGCACCATAGGAAATGCAGATGAGCTTCATGATTTACATAAATTCACTGAAAACCCACACTAACACACGTTATATTAACAGTATTGCACTTCATGTAGGCTACTTTTGGCCAGCTAATAGCCTAACCACCAATCAAGAAACAGCATGATTATTTTGCTTTGAAAATATACAGTTGAAGTCGGAGGTTTACATACACTTAGGTTGGAGTCACTAAAACTAGTTTTTCAACCACTCCACAAATTTCTTGTTAACAAACTATAGTTTTGGCAAGTCGGTTAGGACATCTACTTTGTGCATGACACAAGTCATTTTTCCAACAATTGTTTACAGACAGATTATTTCACTTATAATTCACTGTATCACAATTCCAGTGGTTCAGAGGTTTACATACACTAAGTTGACTGTGCCTTTAAACACCTTGGAAAATTCCAGAAAATGCCTTCAAACTCAGTGCCTCTTTGCTTGACATCATGTGAAAATCAAAAGAAATCAGCCAAGATCTCTGAATTTTTTTTGTAGCTCACCACATCTGGTTCATCCTTGGGATCAATTACCAAACACCTGAGGTACCACGTTCATCTGTACAAACAGTAGTACGCAAGTTTAAACATCATGGGACCATGTAACCATCATACCACTCAGGAAGGAGACACGTTCTGACAGATGAACATACATTGGTGTGAAAAGTGCAAATCAATCCCAGAACAACAGCAAAGGACCTTGTGAAGATGCTGGAGGAAACAGGTACAAAAGTATCTATATACACAGTAAAACGAGTCCTATATCGACATAACCTGAAAGGCTGTTCAGCAAGAAAGAAGCCACTGCTCCAAAACCACCATAAAAAAAGCCAGACTACGGTTTGCAACTGCACATGGGGACAAAGATTGTACTTTTTGGAGAAATGTCCTCTGGTCTGATGAAACAAAAATAGAACTGTTTGGCCATAATGACCATCGTTATGTTTGGAGGAAAAAGTGGGAGGCTTGCAAGCCGAAGAACACCTTCCCAACCGTGAAGCACGGGGGTGGCAGCATCATGTTGTGGGGGTGCTTTGCTGCAGGAGGGACTGGTGCACTTCACAAAATAGATGGCATCATGAGGCAGTAAATTATTTGGATGTATTGAAGCAACATCTCAAGACATCAGTCAGGAAGTTAAAACTTGGTCGCAAATGGGTCTTCCAAATGGACAATGACCCCAAGCATACTTAGAAAGTTGTGGCAAAATTGCTTAAGGACAACAAGTCAAGGTATTGGAGTGGCCACCACAATGCCCTGACCTCATCCTATAGAAAATATGTGGGAAGAACTGAAAAAGCGTGTGCGAGCAAGGAGGCCTACAAACCTAACTCAGGTACACCAGCTCTGTCAGGAGGAATGGGCCAAAATTCACCAAACTTATTGTGGGAAGCTTGTGGAATGCTACGTAAACGTCTGACCCACTGGGAATGTGATGAAAGAAAAAAAAGCTGAAAGAAATTATTCTCTCAACTATTGTTCTGACATTTCACATTCTTAAAATAAAGTGTTGATCTTAACTGACCTAAGACAGGGAATTTTTTACAACATCTTTATGCACTCAACAGAACGTCCCACACCCAGGTACAACATGGAGTCAATACAAGCATAGTGTAGTGGATGTGAATCTTGCCTGTAGCATGTTGGCTATAGTACATTGGTCACGTCAACCCAATGTGCTGTCGCCGAACCCAGGAAATGATTTGAAATGGACAGTGTTTCTTGAGTGGCATGTGTTGTGCAGAAGTTTACAAGTTCAATCCCCGCTCGGGTCAGAACAGAACTCTGTTACAGTACATTGAGTTGGTTGGCACAATCAGCCCCCCATTCCACCCAACCATTCCATCCACTTTACACCAACTAAGTATTTTTTCTTCCTTCAGTCTGAAGAAGGATCCCGTAATCAAAGAAGACAATGAGCATTGACAGCCTTTTCTCCCTATCCTGGCATATTATTGTGGTGCAGCGGCGGACTCCGCAGCATCCTGTGCCAGAGCACACCCATCCCAGCCAACTGTCTGACAGCAAGCCTTTTATCAGGATGACATCACTGGGCTACTTGATTACTTTCCACAGATGCTTCCAGGTCTGGGAGTTTTCTCCCAGGAATCTGGAATGATCATCTCTGGCTATCCCTCCCTTTTCCCTTTCAGTGTGTCTAGAAATCAAAAGGGGACCATCGCGCTCTCCCAGAAGTTTGGTCGGTACGTAAAACCAGTGAATTCAGATAAATAAAAATGTGTGATGGGTCCGACACTCAAAAAGATGTTGCATACAGAGACGTTTCGGCTTTGCAGCCTTCAGTACGTAGGTACAAACCTTTCTAATTCAAAACAGCATTTGTATGGAACACCGGTGAGCAAACGATGAGCAGCAGGTGCTTCTATTCAGGGATGTGGCTTCTCTGGTCTACCTGTATACAAGTTACAGTCACAAAGAAAATACAGAATTATTGGGTATGGGAGCGGGCACGAAGGAAAAATAAAAACTTAAGTCAGATTGAAGTCAGTCAAATTTCTGCTAAATTTCCTCTTGTGCGCCACGGAGTGGGCAGTGATAAATTACAAGGTAAGAATCTGAAATGTTTTCTTTCTGAGGAAATTGCTGCATGAGGTGGATATTTATATCCTCAGTTGGTGTTCTAGGTCAGGTCAGGCCAGGCATGCCGTGTTCCCTCTGTGTCCGGCCTCCTCGCAGGCCTGACTGGCCTGTCTGTCTTCACCTATGTGGAGTAGTAGTAATAGTAGTGTGGACCGCACCGGCATACATAAGCCATGGCAAAAATGTTAAGAATGACAGGAAATTTGCTGTAAAACTGCAACATTTTATCTCAGCATCATGGCAAAATGTGTAGAATAGCAGGAAACGTGCTTTACAAATGCAAAATTCTCTCAGCCTCATTGCAAAATGAGTAGAATAGCAAGAGATTAGCTATAAAACTGCCAATGTTTGTCTCTGCCCCATGGCAATATGTGTAGAATTGCCGGAAATTATGCAAAAAAATACAAAATTCTCTCAACCTCATTGCAAAATGTGTAGAAGAGCATTAGATTAGCTATACAACTGCACATTTTTCTCTCTGCCCCATGATAATATGTGTAGAATTGCAGGAAATGTGCATTAAAACAGCCTCATTTTCTCACAGCCTCATGGCAAAATGTGTAAAATAGCAGGGGGCGTCAGGATGCTGGTCAGGATGCTGGTTTACTGAACCACCTCTAGTTTACAATGAATAGCTTAGAATACAATAGAATAGAACAGAATAGAATATCTCTGTCATGCTACAGGAGGCATAAGGCATGAATGACATGCTTCTGCACTGCTTTCTGCATGAGTAAAACCTCCTAAATTCTTGTGGGGTTTGTGCCTTCCTGAAAATATGTTACCTTTGCTCTTAAGGCCACCTGTGGTTACCTAAAGGAAACATTTATTCAAAACAAGATTATATATATTTTTGTATATACAACAGCACCCACTTCCCTTTTCTCCTGTGGCAGGAAGAGGAGGGTTATTTGCTGGAAGAAGAGTGTTACTAAGGCTTTACTCATAAGAGTAGCCAACGTCAGACTACATCCATTTGCTTTGAGGTGACTAATAGACAGATTGCGGAAGGAATCTCTTGACATCTTCAATATCTGGCTTTAATCTGACCGGAGATCAGTGAGAGCACCTGGAAAAGGAAATAGGGGTTCTCTTTGGAACTTGTCCAGCCAAACAGGTCCCTCTTACAGTAAGGTTAAAGTGAGGATGATATTTACTGTAAAAGATAGAAATTAACACCATGATCACATAGGTTCAATACCGGTCTGAGTCTGTTTTCAGTTTATTACCGATTTGAGTCTGTTTTCAGTTTATTACCGGTTTGAGTCTGTTTTCAGTTTATTACCGATTTGAGTCTGTTTTCAGTTTATTACCGGTTTGAGTCTGTTTTCAGTTTATTACCGATTTGAGTCTGTTTTCAGTTTATTACCGATTTGAGTCTGTTTTCAGTTTATTACCAGTTTGAGTCTGTTTTCAGTTTATTACCATTTTAAGTCTGTTTTCAGGCTATTACCGGTTTGAGTCTGTTTTCAGTTTATTACCGGTTTGAGTCTGTTTTTCAGTTTATTACCGGTTTTATTCTACTTTTCAGTTTTTTGAAAAGTAATGTAAAATAGATGGACAATTTTCAGTTGTTGAATTGGAATTTCAGTTTAGTTCCTGAGTTGACTGCCTTTAATTCTAATTCTAGGTTCCATTGGAGGTTCCGGTCTGAGTCTGTTTTCAGTTTATTACCGATTTGAGTCTGTTTTCAGTTTATTACCGGTTTGAGTCTGTTTTCAGTTTATTACCGATTTGAGTCTGTTTTCAGTTTATTACCGGTTTGAGTCTGTTTTCAGTTTATTACCGATTTGAGTCTGTTTTCAGTTTATTACCGATTTGAGTCTGTTTTCAGTTTATTACCAGTTTGAGTCTGTTTTCAGTTTATTACCATTTTAAGTCTGTTTTCAGGCTATTACCGGTTTGAGTCTGTTTTCAGTTTATTACCGGTTTGAGTCTGTTTTTCAGTTTATTACCGGTTTTATTCTACTTTTCAGTTTTTTGAAAAGTAATGTAAAATAGATGGACAATTTTCAGTTGTTGAATTGGAATTTCAGTTTAGTTCCTGAGTTGACTGCCTTTAATTCTAATTCTAGGTTCCATTGGAGACAAATTATATGTAGTTTAATGGGACTAGATTCCATATGTATCTTTTATACAGGTGCATTTTCATATCTCTTTGTAAATTATGTACAAAGAGTTTATCTGATTAGTTGTGTCCTTCTGGGATTGATAGAGGTAGTGTCTGAGTTTAAATGGAAGGCCTGTTATTCCTCTAAAATGAAAGCACACCAACAGACCAGGCCAGCATAGGGGAAAGAGAGAGAGAGACATTGAGAGACAGAGAGAGAGACAGAGAGAGAGAGGGAGAGAGGAGGGAGAGAGAGAGAGAGAGAGAGCGGAGGGAGGGAGAGAGAGAGAGAGAGAGCGGAGGGAGGGAGAAAGAGGCACAGAGAGACACAGAGAGACACAGAGAGAGAGAGAGAGAGAGAGAGAGAGAGAGAGAGGGACAACTGTAACATTTCTGAAGCGTAACCTGTTCCTGGCCTTCCTGGCTTTGAAACCCAGATGAAGATCGGCTGGCCGCGGCCCTGAAGTCATTACACCTTCAAAGGTAATTAACACATGGCTTTTGTTGGGGCCCCGGCCGATGAGGCCCAGATTGTGCAGGTACAGATGGTCAGAGAGGGAGGAGCAGACGAGGGGTGAATGAGGGGCGGACGAGGGGTGGACGATAGATACGAAGAGCAAGGTGTGCTTGGATGTGGTTTTGATGTCAGCAGGAAGGGCTTGACCTTTCCTCCACCCCCCTCCCCGACCTTGAATCCAGCCTGTCAACGCCACTTCCTGGAGTGCCCTGTAAAGATGAACATGTGGACAGACAGAGACAGGGGGCTGCCGGACCCCCTTAGGATGAGCGAGGAAACCCAGCTGGCATGGCTGCTTTTTAAAACATCTCTTATCACCTTCACTACTGTCTGTGTACCTCACATAAGTAGCCTATGTCAAAATAACAGTTTTGATATTTTGTCATGACTGTACAGTATATTTGTAATAAATGTAGAAATTGGTCAATAGACATTGACTTACCTGGGTGAAGTGGACATTACAGAAGGAAACTGGGTGATGTGGACATTACAGAAGGAAACTGGGTGATGTGGACATGTATGTTTTACAAAAACCTCCACCTGGCGCATTTCTGGAGGTGGGGAAAAACTGCACTTCCTCATGTTGCAATCAAAGGGAGAGGGGTTGCAGTCTGGCCTTGACTTTGGAGCCACAGAGAGAGAGAGAGAGAGAGAGAGAGAGAGAGAGATTAATTTTGCAGACGGGTGTGTATGTGTCTCAGTTTAGGAGAGCACTCCATCTGGCTCCGTCAAGCCCCCCTCGTCCCCCTCTGGTCTGTCTGATGGGAGATGGAGAGGATGGGTATAACACTATACATTGCACTATACATATCTATATATACATGAATTACACAATACATGAAAAGCAAACACAAAACAGGAAAAGCAAAACACAATGTTATGAAACACAATAAACATCGAACTGAATTGCCCTAGAAGCCCCAACTCCACCAACTTTAATAAGAACTTCAGCAGAAGCCATTATCCAAAAAGACATTCACAACAGTCCACATTGACAGTAACAGTTGTATTTAGTATGTGGGAATCGAACCCATAACCCTGGTGTTGACAACAGCACTGTGGTCTATCCCACTGATCCGTTAAAACCAAAGGTGAAGTAAACCTGGAACCTTCCCTCATCTACATCACCCCCCTGTGATCCATTAGATCACCACAGTTATTACCACAGTTACCACCACAGTTACCACCACAGACACCCAACCTCCAAATAACCCACCCTCCAAAACATTTCTGAGGCTTAATCCTTTCTCCATAATAATTGTTCACTTTTGTATGATTGTATGATTACCATATTAGAATATATTATTGCAATATACTGCAAAAATCAGGACAAATATCAGGACAAAAACAGTATTGTGTGTGTGGCTGTGTGTTTTTGCCTGTGTGTGTGTGTGTGTGTGTGCGTGCGTGTGTTCCATCTTGATGCCATTGGTCTAGCGACCCAGGAACATTGTATGGATATGTCTGTGTGCCCCTGTGTTCTGGAATGTTGGTGTCAGTTCTGAATTTGTGTGATGAAGAATGAAAACATTTATGGGTTGAATCAGAGAGGAGTAATGTGTTGGATTCAAGGTTGAGGAATGTTGAAATAACGCCAGCCAGTGGCAGCATCCTGAACTGGTACTCCACAATGTCAAATTCCTCACATTGAAAGTCTGTGTTGGCCAAACATGTTCAGCATTGTAAAACATTCAGCCTCTGTAGGTTGGTGTTGTGGATCTGTGTTCTTGGTTTGATTGGATCCAGATCAATCTACAGAGTAGATACCACCATCCCCTTTCCATTCAGAGGAGTCTAACATACAAACACACACACACACCCACAGAGAGAGAGAAACACACGCTGCTTCCCTACAGTGTAATATGAATCGTCTCCAGCGGACACTCTGATCCGCGGGTCAGGGCCTGTCTCAGGAGAGCGTTTGATGATGCCGTTTTATTGTTCCAGAAGGTCAAGTTCTTCAAAGCTCTCCTTCTGTTCTCCGCGGGGTGCCCGGGCCCCAGCTGTCGGAATACACTCTGCTTTGTGTTGTTCTACCAGAGAAGAGCTAGGTCAAACCCACTCTCTCTCAAATGAGTGTTTTCACTTGGGATAGGCACAAAGCGGACAGGTCTCATTGCTGTTCAAATAGACACTTTGGCATAACTCTGTAGAATTGTGTGTGAGTGTTTGTGTAGGAGTGTGTGTGTGTGAGAGAGAGAGAGAGAGAGAGAGAGAGAAAGAGTGAGAGAGAGAGAGAGAGAGAGAGAGAGAGAGAGAGAGAGAGAGAGAGAGAGAGAGAGAGAGAGAGCGAGAGAGAGAGCAGACCACTACTAAAGGTACCACAACAATGTAATCTCCCTTGGTGTCCTGTAATTCTATGAGTAAGGGATTTGTATTGAGTAAAGAGTTGCCCAAGGTCCTGTAACTCAGGTTCCCCCTAGACAAAGTGTTCAAACTTAACCAGGCTGTCACAGTGGCCACGTTGGAGGAGGAGACATATCTCTGCCCGTAGACCTTTGTCCTGTGTCTGGGTCTGTTCAGTAAGGTGTCATGTTACAAAACAATCTGAAAAGTACTGTGTAGAACAGATACAGTATGATTGTCTGCCATGTAGAATTAGGAATCGTGTTAACTCTATTCATTACATGTCTATCTTAATATTTTACATCACTGAATATAACGCCTGATCTGCCACAACCAAAGCTTTGAGCGTCTGCTATTACTGATAAGACATGCAGGACTGGGCTATGCCAACATGAGGTCACATGCCCACTACTACTCAGCACTGTGCCACAGAGGGAAGACATACAGGAAGACAACAATACCAGTGCACTGTGGATTGATGATAGGTCCCAAAAAGAAGCCACGAAGTCAGAGAAAGGAGCCCAGGAGTCCTGAGGAGCCCCAGGGCCCACCAAGTGAGAACCCTCTAGAAGTAGAGTCCTCCACCTTCACCCCCATCTACACCTTCAAAAACAGCAGCTTTGTGTCCTTTTCCGGGGCAGGCCACAGACTTAAAGGTCCTGTCATGGATGGTTTTGGGACCACAAGTGACTGGAGCAGGTCAAGTTCTACAGTCTTTCCAGCAACTGAAGTCTCCAGTCGTGGAGGTCAACCAGAAGCCAAGCGTGCCAGAGGCAGTACAGACAGACACCAAGGTAGAATGTTCTGGAAGGTGTGCTTGTACTGGCAATGGATCAAATAAGTGGACCTGGCTGGGGGTACTGTAGGACAGGAGAGGGTTGGGAAACACTGCCATAGACGGGCTCAGGGGTGGGGTGACTCATAACGGGGCTTCTGACTCCCCGTCCCTCTCAGCTGACCACCCTGAAACGCTGACTTCCAGCAACGGCTTGATGTGAGGCCGCTCCACCCACCTCCTCACCCTATCCTCACACAGCACAGGATGTCAACTCCACACAGAACCGCAAAGCTGAAGAGGGGCCTTTTCATGCTGCTGCTAAGCATTTGAAGTGTCCAGTTGCAAAGCACATACGCTTGAAAAGGTCCGTGGCCTGGGACTTTGATAGCTGGAATATTCCTTGGGACTTTCTTGTACCAAAACGGCAGGTTGAAATGCACCGGAGCCTTGCTGATGTGTTTTCCAGTTTCACATCCACCCACGGAATAAGAGTGACTTTGTTTCCTCTGCTGCCGTTGTGTGTATCTCCTGCCTTTAAATGCTGCTCACCATTAATGTGTCAGAAATAACACGCCTTTTCCACCAAAGCACTGTAGGCCTAATTAAATCACACGTTCTGTTTAGTTTACTCTGATGTAACTCACAGTCTGCGTCCCAAAAGGCACCCTATTCCCTATATAGTGTACTACTTTGACCAGGCAATACGGTGCCAATTGGGACGCACAGCAGTAACACAACAAAAACTAGAATTGCCTTACTGGCGTGCTAATCCACACCACGATACATCAGTGGCTTGTCACAGATCGAAGATAAAGACGACTTTCAAGCTGCACTGCTGGGTAAAATCAAATTGAAGCTGTGTGGCGATTTCATGGTGTACAATAACAAAGCTGTTTTACGTCGCTCTGGGGAGCCCTTGACATCGAAGACAGTCGTCTGAAGGACTTGCCAGATTTCTCGAGTCATCACTCTGTAAACTCTACACAATTTCCACAACCATGGCCATAGATGCACATCCTCTCACGCACAAACTAGTATCCAACTTGCATTTATGTGCACACTAACACACAGTACATGCCCAAATAGTGACTTAAAAGATTATTGTCTAGATTCTTTATGTCATTGGTTGGGAGCTCTGAAAGACAGAACATAAAGACAATAGCAGTAAGAAACAGAGGGACTATAGCAGTAAGAAACAGAGGGACTATAGCAGTAAGAAACAGAGGGACTATAGCAGTAAGAGACAGAGGGACTATAGCAGTAAGAGACATAGGGACTATAGCAGTAAGAAACAGAGGGACTATAGCAGTAAGAGAGAGTGACTATAGCAGTAAGAGACATAGGGACTATAGCAGTAAGAGACATAGGGACTATAGCAGTAAGAAACAGAGGGACTATAGCAGTAAGAGACATAGGGACTATAGCAGTAAGAGAGAGTGACTATAGCAGTAAGAGACATAGGGACTATAGCAGTAAGAAACAGAGGGACTATAGCAGTAAGAGAAAGTGACTATAGCAGTAAGAGACATAGGGACTATAGCAGTAAGAGAGAGTGACTATAGCAGTAAGAGAGAGTGACTATAGCAGTAAGAGACAAAGGGACTATAGCAGTAAGAGACAGAACAGAGAGGAAATAGCAGTAAGAGACAGAGGGACTATAGCAGTAAGAGACAGAGGGACTATAGCAGTAAGAGAGAGTGACTATAGCAGTAAGAGACATAGGGACTATAGCAGTAAGAGACAGAACAGAGGGGAAATAGCAGTAAGAGACAGAGGGACTATAGCAGTAAGAGACAGAGGGACTATAGCAGTAAAAGACAGAACAGAGGGACTATAGCAGTAAGAGACAGAGGGACTATAGCAGTAGGAAACAGATGGACCATAGCAGTAAGAGACAGAACAGAGGGACTATAGCAGTAAGAGACAGAACAGAGGGACTATAGCAGTAGGAAACAGATGGACCATAGCAGTAAGAGACAGAACAGAGGGACTATAGCAGTAAATGACATAGGGACTATAGCAGTAAGAGAGAGTGACTACAGCAGTAAGAGACAGCGGGATTATAGCAGTAAAATACAGAACAGAGGGACAATAGCAACAAGAGACAGAGGGACTATAGCAGTAAGGGACAGATGAACTATAGCAGTAAGAAAAAGAGGAACTATAGCTGTAAGAGACAGAAGGACTATAGCAGCATGAGACAGAACAGAGGGGCTATAGCAACAAGAGACAGAGGGACTAAAGCAATAAGAGACAGAACAAAGGGACTATAGCAGTTAGAGACAGAAGGACAATATAAGTAAGAGACAGAGAGACTATAGCAACAAGAGACAGAAGGACTATAGCAGTAAGAGAGAGAAGGACTATAGCAGTAAGAGACAGAGGGACTATAGCAGAAAGAGAAAGAGGGACAATAGCAGTAAGAGACAGAGGGACTATAGCAGTAAGAGACAGAGGGACTATAGCAGTAAGAGACAGAGGGACTATAGCAGAAAGAGAAAGAGGGACTATAGCAGAAAGAGAAAGAGGGACAATAGCAGTAAGAGACAGAGGGACTATAGCAGAAAGAGACAGAGGGACAATAGCAGTAGGAAACAGATGGACCATAGCAGTAGGAGACAGAACAGAGGGACTATAGCAGAAAGAGACAGAACAGAGGGACTATAGTAGTAAGAAACAGATGGACTATAGCAGTAAGAGACAGATGGACTATAGCAGTAAGAGACAGAACAGAGGGACTATAGCAGGAAGAAACAAATGTACTATAGCAGTAAGAGACAGACGGACTATAGCAGAAAGAGACAGAGGGTAGCAGTAGGAAACAGATGGACCATAGCAGTAGGAGACAGAACAGAGGGACTATAGCAGAAAGAGACAGAACAGAGGGACTATAGTAGTAAGAAACAGATGGACTATAGCAGTAAGAGACAGAACAGAGGGACTATAGCAGTAAGATATAGAACAGAGGGACTATAGCAGTAAGAGACATAGGGACTATAGCAGTAAGAGAGAGTGACTAAAGCAGTAAGAGAGAGTGACAATAGCAGAAAGAGACATAGGGACTATAGCAGTAAGAGACAGAACAGAGGGGAAATAGCAGTAAGAGACAGAGGGACTATGGCAGTAAGAGACAGAACAGAGGGACTATAGCAGTAAGAGACAGAGGGACTATGGCAGTAAGAGACAGAACAGAGGGGAAATAGCAGTAAGAGACAGAGGGACTATAGCAGTAAGAGAGAGTGACTATAGCAATAAGAAACAGATGGACTATAGCAGTAAAAGACAGAACAGAGGGACTATAGCAGTAAGAGACAGAGGGTAGCAGTAGGAAACAGATGGACCATAGCAGTAGGAGACAGAACAGAGGGACTATAGCAGAAAGAGACAGAACAGAGGGACTATAGTAGTAAGAAACAGATGGACTATAGCAGTAAGAGACAGAACAGAGGGACTATAGCAGTAAGATATAGAACAGAGGGACTATAGCAACAAGAGACAGAGGGACTAAAGCAATAAGAGACAGAACAAAGGGACTATAGCAGTTAGAGACAGAAGGACAATATAAGTAAGAGACAGAGAGACTATAGCAACAAGAGACAGAAGGACTATAGCAGTAAGAGAGACAAGGACTATAGCAGTAAGAGACAGAGGGACTATAGCAGAAAGAGAAAGAGGGACAATAGCAGTAAGAGACAGAGGGACTATAGCAGTAAGAGACAGAGGGACTATAGCAGAAAGAGACAGAGGGACTATAGCAGTAAGAGACAGAGGGACAATAGCAGAAAGAGACAGAGGGACTATAGCAGAAAGAGAAAGAGGGACAATAGCAGTAAGAGACAGAGGGACTATAGCAGAAAGAGACAGAGGGACAATAGCAGTAGGAAACAGATGGACCATAGCAGTAGGAGACAGAACAGAGGGACTATAGCAGAAAGAGACAGAACAGAGGGACTATAGTAGTAAGAAACAGATGGACTATAGCAGTAAGAGACAGAACAGAGGGACTATAGCAGGAAGAAACAAATGTACTATAGCAGTAAGAGACAGACGGACTATAGCAGAAAGAGACAGAGGGTAGCAGTAGGAAACAGATGGACCATAGCAGTAGGAGACAAAACAGAGGGACTATAGCAGAAAGAGACAGAACAGAGGGACTATAGTAGTAAGAAACAGATGGACTATAGCAGTAAGAGACAGAACAGAGGGACTATAGCAGTAAGATATAGAACAGAGGGACTATAGCAGTAAGAGACAGAGGGACTATAGCAGTAAGAGGCAGAACAGAGGGACTATAGCAGTAAGAGAAGGAGGGACTTTAGCAGTAACATAGACAGAGGGACAATAGCAGAAAGAGACAGAGGGACTATAGCAGTAAGAAACAGGGGGACACAGGCAGTAACAGACAGATGGACTATAGCAGTAAGAGACAGAACAGAGGGACTATAGCAGTAAGAGACAGAGGGACTATTGCAGTAAGAGAAGGAGGGACTTTAGCAGTAACAGAGACAGAGGGACTATAGCAGAAAGAGACAGAGGGACTCTAGCAGAAAGAGACAGAACAGAGGGACTATAGCAGTAAGAGGCAGAGGGACTATAGCAGTAAGTGACAGAGGGAATATAGCAGTAAGAGACAGAGGGACTGTAGCAGTAAGAGAGAGAGGGACTATAGCAGTAAGAGACAGAGGGACTATAGCAGTAAGAGACAGAGGGACTATAGCAGTAAGAGACAGAGGGACTATAGCAGTAAGAGGCAGATCAGAGGGACTATCGATGTAAGCGAAGGAGGGACTATAGCAGTAATAGACAGAGGGACTATAGCAGTGAGAGGCAGATCAGAGGGACTATAGCAGTAAATGACATAGGGACTATAGCAGTAAGAGAGAGTGACTACAGCAGTAAGAGACAGCGGGATTATAGCAGTAAGATACAGAACAGAGGGACAATAGCAACAAGAGACAGAGGGACTATAGCAGTAAGGGACAGATGAACTATAGCAGTAAGAAAAAGAGGAACTATAGCTGTAAGAGACAGAAGGACTATAGCAGCATGAGACAGAACAGAGGGGCTATAGCAACAAGAGACAGAGGGACTAAAGCAATAAGAGACAGAACAAAGGGACTATAGCAGTTAGAGACAGAAGGACAATATAAGTAAGAGACAGAGAGACTATAGCAACAAGAGACAGAAGGACTATAGCAGTAAGAGAGACAAGGACTATAGCAGTAAGAGACAGAGGGACTATAGCAGAAAGAGAAAGAGGGACAATAGCAGTAAGAGACAGAGGGACTATAGCAGTAAGAGACAGAGGGACTATAGCAGAAAGAGACAGAGGGACTATAGCAGTAAGAGACAGAG
The DNA here is from genome assembly GCA_030435695.1 of Brachymystax lenok tsinlingensis. NCBI lineage: Eukaryota > Metazoa > Chordata > Actinopteri > Salmoniformes > Salmonidae > Brachymystax > Brachymystax lenok. Next base: position 107,467,011 of record CM059791.1, read on the forward strand.
GGACAATAGCAGAAAGAGACAGAGGGACTATAGCAGAAAGAGAAAGAGGGACAATAGCAGTAAGAGACAGAGGGACTATAGCAGAAAGAGACAGAGGGACAATAGCAGTAGGAAACAGATGGACCATAGCAGTAGGAGACAGAACAGAGGGACTATAGCAGAAAGAGACAGAACAGAGGGACTATAGTAGTAAGAAACAGATGGACTATAGCAGTAAGAGACAGAACAGAGGGACTATAGCAGGAAGAAACAAATGTACTATAGCAGTAAGAGACAGACGGACTATAGCAGAAAGAGACAGAGGGGTAGCAGTAGGAAACAGATGGACCATAGCAGTAGGAGACAAAACAGAGGGACTATAGCAGAAAGAGACAGAACAGAGGGACTATAGTAGTAAGAAACAGATGGACTATAGCAGTAAGAGACAGAACAGAGGGACTATAGCAGTAAGATATAGAACAGAGGGACTATAGCAGTAAGAGACAGAGGGACTATAGCAGTAAGAGGCAGAACAGAGGGACTATAGCAGTAAGAGAAGGAGGGACTTTAGCAGTAACATAGACAGAGGGACAATAGCAGAAAGAGACAGAGGGACTATAGCAGTAAGAAACAGGGGGACACAGGCAGTAACAGACAGATGGACTATAGCAGTAAGAGACAGAACAGAGGGACTATAGCAGTAAGAGACAGAGGGACTATTGCAGTAAGAGAAGGAGGGACTTTAGCAGTAACAGAGACAGAGGGACTATAGCAGAAAGAGACAGAGGGACTCTAGCAGAAAGAGACAGAACAGAGGGACTATAGCAGTAAGAGGCAGAGGGACTATAGCAGTAAGTGACAGAGGGAATATAGCAGTAAGAGACAGAGGGACTGTAGCAGTAAGAGAGAGAGGGACTATAGCAGTAAGAGACAGAGGGACTATAGCAGTAAGAGACAGAGGGACTATAGCAGTAAGAGACAGAGGGACTATAGCAGTAAGAGGCAGATCAGAGGGACTATCGATGTAAGCGAAGGAGGGACTATAGCAGTAATAGACAGAGGGACTATAGCAGTGAGAGGCAGATCAGAGGGACTATAGCAGTAAGAGACAGAGGGACTATAGCCGTAAGAGACAGAGGGACTATAGCAGTAAGAGACACAGAGACTATATTAGTAAGGGGTTTGTTCTCAAACAAACTGCTATCACTTTGATGATCCCGTTTGATGTCAGCCCGTTTGAAACGTCTGTTAATTATGTTAATTGATTATGTAGAATGAGTGAGCTCTGGTTTGATTTTGGTGTTATTCATTTTTTGCCTTGAGACAGAACAGAGGGACTATAGCAGTAAATGACATAGGGACTATAGCAGTAAGAGAGAGTGACTACAGCAGTAAGAGACAGCGGGATTATAGCAGTAAGATACAGAACAGAGGGACAATAGCAACAAGAGACAGAGGGACTATAGCAGTAAGGGACAGATGAACTATAGCAGTAAGAAAAAGAGGAACTATAGCTGTAAGAGACAGAAGGACTATAGCAGCATGAGACAGAACAGAGGGGCTATAGCAACAAGAGACAGAGGGACTAAAGCAATAAGAGACAGAACAAAGGGACTATAGCAGTTAGAGACAGAAGGACAATATAAGTAAGAGACAGAGAGACTATAGCAACAAGAGACAGAAGGACTATAGCAGTAAGAGAGACAAGGACTATAGCAGTAAGAGACAGAGGGACTATAGCAGAAAGAGAAAGAGGGACAATAGCAGTAAGAGACAGAGGGACTATAGCAGTAAGAGACAGAGGGACTATAGCAGAAAGAGACAGAGGGACTATAGCAGTAAGAGACAGAGGGACTATAGCAGAAAGAGAAAGAGGGACAATAGCAGTAAGAGACAGAGGGACTATAGCAGAAAGAGACAGGGGGACAATAGCAGTAGGAAACAGATGGACCATAGCAGTAGGAGACAGAACAGAGGGACTATAGCAGAAAGAGACAGAACAGAGGGACTATAGTAGTAAGAAACAGATGGACTATAGCAGTAAGAGACAGAACAGAGGGACTATAGCAGGAAGAAACAAATGTACTATAGCAGTAAGAGACAGACGGTCTATAGCAGAAAGAGACAGAGGGTAGCAGTAGGAAACAGATGGACCATAGCAGTAGGAGACAAAACAGAGGGACTATAGCAGAAAGAGACAGAACAGAGGGACTATAGTAGTAAGAAACAGATGGACTATAGCAGTAAGAGACAGAACAGAGGGACTATAGCAGTAAGATATAGAACAGAGGGACTATAGCAGTAAGAGACAGAGGGACTATAGCAGTAAGAGGCAGAACAGAGGGACTATAGCAGTAAGAGAAGGAGGGACTTTAGCAGTAACATAGACAGAGGGACAATAGCAGAAAGAGACAGAGGGACTATAGCAGTAAGAAACAGGGGACACAGGCAGTAACAGACAGATGGACTATAGCAGTAAGAGACAGAACAGAGGGACTATAGCAGTAAGAGACAGAGGGACTATTGCAGTAAGAGAAGGAGGGACTTTAGCAGTAACAGAGACAGAGGGACTATAGCAGAAAGAGACAGAGGGACTCTAGCAGAAAGAGACAGAACAGAGGGACTATAGCAGTAAGAGGCAGAGGGACTATAGCAGTAAGTGACAGAGGGAATATAGCAGTAAGAGACAGAGGGACTGTAGCAGTAAGAGAGAGAGGGACTATAGCAGTAAGAGACAGAGGGACTATAGCAGTAAGAGACAGAGGGACTATAGCAGTAAGAGACAGAGGGACTATAGCAGTAAGAGACAGAGGGACTATAGCAGTAAGTGACAGAGGGACTATAGCAGTAAGACACAGAGGGACTAAAGCAGTAAGAAACAAATGGACTATAGCAGTAAGAGACAGAACAGAGGGACTATAGCAGAAAGAGACAGAGGGACTATAGCAGTAAGAAACAAATGGACTATAGCAGTAAGAGACAGAACAGAGAGACTATAGCAGAAAGAGACAGAACAGAGGGACTATAGCAGTAAGAAACAGATGGACTATAGCAGTAAGAGACAGAGGGACTATAGCAGAAAGAGATTGAGGGACAATAGCAGTAAGAAACAGATGGACTATAGCAGTAAGAGAGAGAAGGACTATAGCAGTAAGAGACAAAGGGACTATAGCAGTATGAGAGAGAACAGAGGGACTATAGCAGAAAGAGAGAAAGGGACTATAGCAGTAAGAGACAGAGGGACTATAGCAGTAAGATACAGAGGGACTATAGCAGTAATAGACAGAGGGACTATAGCAGTAAGAGGCAGATCAGAGGGACTATAGAAGTAAGCGAAGGAGGGACTATAGCAGTAAGATACAGAGGGACTATAGCAGTAATAGACAGAGGGACTATAGCAGTGAGAGGCAGATCAGAGGGACTATAGCAGTAAGAGACAGAGGGACTATAGCCGTAAGAGACAGAGGGACTATAGCAGTACGGGACAGAGGGACTATCGCAGAAGAGCCAGAACCGAGGGACTATAGCAGTAAGAGACACAGAGACTATATTAGGAAGGGGTTTGTTCTCAAACAAACTGCTATCACTTTGATGATCCCGTTTGATGTCAGCCCGTTTGAAACGTCTGTTAATTATGTTAATTGATTATGTAGAATGAGTGAGCTCTGGTTTGATTTTGGTGTTATTCATTTTTTGCCTTGTTGTTGTATCTGCCACTTTGTGAGAAAAGAAGATCGCTCACATGCTATACTGCCCCTCCTGTCTTTCTTCTTCTAGAACAAATAAAGACGTCAAACATCAAAGCTGTTCTTGGTTAATAAAAGACCTCAAATATTTTCCATTATGTTTGACATGGTTTTGGGTTTCGCCATTCAGAGGAACAACAACAGGACAGAATACATTGACGCTTTTTTTTGTGTGTTGTTGCTGCTCAGTTTGTGTGTTAGAGAGGTTAAACAGACCAAACCAGAGCCTGCTCTTTGATGTCATGAGCTGTCATTATTCAAAGGTAGTCTCTCTCTCTCTCTCTCTCGCTCTCCCAGTGCTGTTCTCGGACAAGAGAGAACATACAATAGACACACATTGAGACGTGTGCACATGAGAACTCACACACAAGAACCCTCCCCACTCCCCCCCTCTACACACACTGTTCTCTCCCGACTGTCCCCTTCCACATTCTTGATTATGATGTAGAGGGTTCCCTGGCTAAAACAACAGCCAGTCAGAGGATCACTTCTTCCCCTTTGAAGTCAGAGCGTCAGTCAGTTGTGTTCCTGTCCCAGGCCTGAGCCCTGACCTTGTTACTTCCGTGACGCAGCCGAGCAGAGATAACTGTAAATACAGGCCTTTGATATCGCCTGGGCCCCGAGAGTGGGAGGGTCAACCTTTGAGGAAAGAAACTCACACGCACACACACAGGCACGCACACACACACACACACAAACAGACACACACACACAGAGCCACCATGTGGCATGGTCACAGAGACATGGGTACGACTCCTTGATCAAAGCATTACACAGTAATATTTGACCCTTCCTTTCCCCAAATCAAAGTACATTTAAAAGGGGCAATCTTGGATTTGAAAAACAACAAAACGTTCACACCCCGTCAGTTTTTTTGGGTAAACAGCTGAGTGATGGAGCTGGAACAATATAACAACTCTCCAATTCATGAGACATTTTGAAGTTATATTCTTCTAGAATCAATGGATTTATATAATTAATTTCAATATATATCAATACAGTTCCAAAATGAATTTACCAATCACAGATTCCCACTTTAAAAGAGAGCTTAATGAAATGTACACACAATTCTTCCTACGTTTATCAGTATGCGTTTTTTTCTTTTTAATGGAAGTGTGTGAACTAATCTGTTTTCACTTTCACTAAAGTCACGTCATTGAGTGATGGCTAGTGAAACAATCCAAGTTCAATAACGTGTGTTCCAGCATGTCTGGGTAGTGAGAAATATGATGCGTCCCAAATGGCACCCTATTCCCTATATAGTGCACTACTTTTGACCAGAACCCTATAGTGCCTGGTCAAAGTAGTACACTACATATGTAGAGAATATGGTGCTATTTGGGACATAACCAGAGAGATAGAGACAGAGAAATGGAGACAGTCAGGCTGTTGGGATTACTACTCTTCTGGCTGGTGTCTCAGTCTGCTTGTTGAAGGCTGTTAGAAACCGTATGGGATAAATCACTCACTAAAATCAACACTGTCAATGCTCAGCACTCTATGGGCGATGAGAAGGGAAGTCACTTGCATGGACAGTCTGTCGAATACCAATCTAGTAGCCATGATCAATGTTCCCTCTAATTTGTTTAGAAACTGAGCAAGTATCAGGTCTGCTGAGCAGCAAACTTGTTGTGAAAATTCTGTGCAACTTCCGGCTCCCGATTACAGTGAACACTGATGCTGTAGGCTACTGTGGCTATTTGATCATAATGTAGGCCTACCAGAGTGGCCTACCATCAAAAACAATGGAGGGTAATGCATCTCATAACATTTTAACATGGAAATAGCTGTTCTATCATTCAGACTACAGTATTAGTAGCAACCAATGTGTGGTGTTCAATGTAGGCCTACATTCCATGAGACTGAAAAAAACATGCAGGTTCCCTGGCTACATTAACCTGTTTATCCAATTTTCCTTCAGACAAGGAGTTGACTGGGAATGTTGTTGTGTGATTTGATGCAATAAACCACTTTACAAAATAAAATGCATCATTATTCCCATACCATTACTACAGAGAATCAGACAAATTGTCACATGTGCTCCCTCTCTGGCCTCTAGGTCACCAGGCTGCTCATTATTGTGCACACCTGTCACCATCGTTACGCGCACCTGCGTGTCGTCAGACTGGACTCCATCACTTCCCTGATTACCTTCCCTATATATGTCACTCCCTTTTGTTCCTTCCCCAGGTGTCATTGTTTTTGTTTCATGTCTGTGCGTTGTTCGTGTTTCTTGATTTGTATTATGTTTGTTTATTTATTAAAACACTCACTCCCTGAACTTGCTTCCCGACTCTCAGCGGACGTCGTTACACAAATCATGCTATCCTCTACTTAGCGTATTCAAGCCAAAACACAACACTGTCCCTTTAAGACAAAAACAATCTCTTTACCTCACTCACTTTTCAAAGATGTCTAGAAAAGCACACGTTTTGTGTTCTTGTAGGAAGCAATCACTCCCCCATTGCTGACTACACATGATCTATAACTGGGCTAATAACTCACTAAGGATATGAACAAATACGGCATCAAATCCAAGACGGCGTAGCAGTGCAGACGTGTTTGTCGTCCCCTCTTGTGTGCTTTTAGATTTTTTTTGCCTTTTTGTATATATTTCCATTTATTTTCAATCACTTTTTCAAATGTTAAATTAAATATACCTTCCAGTAACACGCCTCACCCAATGTGATACGGATCCGTTATTCTTTTAGACCTTATAGCCAAAACCTCCATCAGCAGCTAGCCATCAGAAGCTAACCAGCTAATTAGCTACTAGCTATTTAGTCATTGTCTGCCACTGCTAGCGGCCTTCACCTTCTGCACAGATACCAGACGTTTTTTAGCCTGGATAATACTTGCCAGCCTGCCAGTATCGAACTGTTTTCTCCACAACAACGGATTCCTGCCGTACGCCCTGGACCTTTACTGATCATCACAGCTAACTAGCTGCCACCGAGTGACCCAGCCCCGAAGCTAGCCCTGAGCCAGGTCCACCTCCCGGCCGACTCAGTGATCACTGCTACACAGCTGTTGCCTCCTGGACTCTACCCCAACACGGCTAGAATCCACTACTCCACCGGATCCTTGCCATAAGCTCTGGTCCTTTGCATCGGATTATTGCTGCTAGCTAGCTGCTACCCAGTGGCTATAGTGGCTAACCCCCCTGCCCTGAAGCTAGCACCACTTAGCCGCGACCCAGGCGCATCTCCCGGTTAGCAAACAAAATCACTACAACTACAATACCTCTTTCGCCCGGATCCTTTGTCGACACGGCGCCCCGCCGTACCACCACGACTGGTCAGCCGACATAACTTCATTCGCTGTGCCCTCAACCGGCCTTTGCCGGACGTCGGAGCAGAAGCTTCTACGAACCCTGGCCTGCTAACTATAAGCGCCGTGTCGCCCGCGTGCTAGTGTAGTAACTACTGCCCCACGGCTTCCCTGCTCCATCTATTGCTGTTCACTGGACGCTATGATCACTTGGCTACATAGCTTATGCCAGGGGGAGGAGTTGCAAAGTTCTGTCATACTTTCCAGGTCTGTGCACAAACAGTTTGAGCTTCTAATTTTAAAAATTCATCTCTCCAGAAATAAGTCTCTCACTGTTGCCGCCTGTTACAGACCCCCCTCAGCTCCTAGCTGTGCCCTGGATACCATATGTGAATTGATTGCCCCTCCTCTATCTTCAGAGTTTGTTCTGTTAGGTGACCTAAACTGGGATATGCTTAACACCCCACTCTGGCAGTCTCTATGGGGGTACCACAGGGTTCAATTCTCGGGATGACTTTTTTCTCTGTATATATCAACGATGTCGCTCTTGCTGCTGGTGATTCCCTGATCCACCTCTGCGTAGACGACACCATTCTGTATACATCTGGCCCTTCTTTGGACACTGTGTTAACTAACCTCCAAATGAGCTTCAATGCCATACAAAACTCCTTCCGTGGCCTCCAACTGCTCTTAAAAGCTAGTAAAACCAAATGCATGATTTTTAACCGTTCGCTGCACACACCCGCCTGCCCGACTAGCATCACTACTCTGGACGGTTCCGAATTAGAATATGTGGACAACTACAAATACCTAGGTGTCTGGCTAGACTGTAAACTCTCCTTCCAGACTCATATTAAACATCTCCAATCCAAAATTAAATCTAGAATTGGTTTCCTATTTCGCAACAAAGCCTACTTCACTCACACCGCCAAACATATCCTAGTAAAGCTGACTATCCTACCGATCCTCGACTTCGGCGATGTTATCTACAAAATAGCTTCCAATACTCTACTCAGCAAACTGGATGCAGTCTATCACAGTGCCATCCGTTTTGTTAGCAAAGCCCCTTATACCACCCATCACTGCGACCTGTATGCTCTAGTCGGCTGGCCCTTGCTACATATTCGTCGCCAGACCCACTGGCTCCAGGTCATCTATAAGTCTGTGCTAGGTAGAGCTCCGCCTTATCTCAGCTCACTGGTCACGATAACAACACCCACCCGTAACACACGATCCAGCAGGTATATCTCACTGGTCATCCCCAAAGCCAACCCCTTCTTTGGCCGCTGATCACTAGTGTCTTTGAAATACTACACACACACACACACACGCACATGCACACACACGCACACGCACACACACACACACACACACACACACACACACACACACACACACACACACACACGCTCCCTGTGTAGAGGATTCAGGTCTGCAGGGAATAGGACGGTTGCATCACAAATGGCACCCTATGCCCTACATAGTGCATTATTGCTAACTAGATCCCTAAAGGCCCTACTCAAAAAACTGTGCACAATGTAGGGCATGTGGTGCCATTTGGGAAGCAAAACATCAAGGCACAAGTACCATGCCACTGGCATTTTGAATACTAATCCGAATGACTGTTGACATGTTCCGCTAAACGAGACCAGAGCAGAGTCTAAGAGGTTCACATGTGAGCGACAAATGAAGAGGAGCAGATGGGGGTTCCTCTAACATGGGGGACTCTACTCTGACTACTCTGTCCTCTACCACAGGGGGACACTACTCTCACTACTCTGTCCTCTACAACAGGGGGACTCTGCTCTCACTACTCTGTCCTCTACCCCAGGGGACTCTGCTCTCACTACTCTGTCCTCTACCATGGGGGACTCTACTCTCACTACTCTGTCCTCTAACACAGTGTGGACTCTACTCTCACTACTCTGTCCTCTACCACAGGGGGACTCTACTCTGACTACTCTGTCCTCTACCACAGGGGGACTCTACTCTCACTACCCTGTCCTCTACCCCTGGGGACTCTACACTCACTACTCTGTCCTCTACACCGGCGGACTCTGCTCTCACTACTCTGTCCTCTACCACAGGACACTCTGCTCTAACTACTCTGTCCTCTATCCCGGGGGACTCTCACTACTCTGTCCTCTACCACAGGGGGACACTACTCTAACTACTCTGTCCTCTACCACAGGACGCTCTACTCTGACTACTCTGTTCTCTATCCCGGGGGACTCTACTTTCACTACTCTGTCCTCTACCACAGGGGGACTCTACTCTGACTACTCTGTCAACTACCACATGGGGACTGTACTCTGACTACTGTCGTCCACCACAGGGGGACTCAACTCTGACTACTCTGTCCTCTACCCGGCGGACTCTACTCTCATTACTCTGTCCTCTACCACAGGGGACTCTGTTCTCAATGCTCTGTTCTCTACCACAGGGGGACTCTACTGTGACTGCTCTGTCCTCTACCACAGGGGGACTCTACTCTGACTACTCTGTCCTCTACCACAGGGGGACTCTACTCTGACTTCTCTGTCCTCTACCACAGGACTCAACTCTGACTTCTCTGTCCTCTACCACAGTGGGACTCTACTCTCACCACTCTGTCCTCTACCACATGGGGACTCTACTCTCAATACTCTGTCCTCTACCTGGCGGACTCTTCTCTCATTACTCTGTCCTCTACCACAGGGGACTCTGTTCTCAATGCTCTGTTCTCTACCACAGGGGGACTCTACTGTGACTGCTCTGTCCTCTACCACAGGGGGACTCTACTCTGACTACTCTGTCCACTACCACAGGGGGACTCTACTCTGACTTCTCTGTCCTCCACCACGGGGGACTCAACTCTGACTACTCTGTCCTCTACCACAGTGGGACTCTACTCTCACCACTCTGTCCTCTACCACATGGGGACTCTACTCTCAATACTCTGTCCTCTACCTGGCGGACTCTTCTCTCATTACTCTGTCCTCCACCACGGGGGACTCAACTCTGACTACTCTGTCCTCTACCACAGTGGGACTCTACTCTCACTACTCTGTCCTCTACCACAGGGGGACTCTACTCTCACTACTCTGTCCTCTACCACAGGACGCTCTACTCTGACTACTCTGTCCTCTATCCCGGGGGACTCTACTGTGACTACTCTGTCCTCTACCACAGGGGGACTCTACTCTGACTACTCTGTCCACTACCACAGGGGGACTCTACTCTGACTTCTCTGTCCTCCACCACGGGGGACTCAACTCTGACTACTCTGTCCTCTACCACAGTGGGACTCTACTCTCACTACTCTGTCCTCTACCACAGGGGGACTCTACTCTCACTACTCTGTCCTCTACCACAGGGAGACTCCACTCTCACTACTCTGTCCTCTACCAGGGGGACTCTACTCTCACTACTCTGTCCTTTTCCCCGGCGGGCTCTACTCTAACTACTCTGTCCTCTACCACATGGGGACTCTACTCTCAATACTCTGTCCTCCACCCTGGGGGACTCTATTCTCACTACTCTGTCCTCTACCACAGGGGGACTCTACTCTCACTACTCTGTCCTCTACCACAGGGGGATTATACTCTCACTACTCTGTCCTCTACCCTTGGGGGAGTCTGACTACTCTGTCCTCTACCACAGGGGGACTCTACTCTGACTACTCTGTCCTCTACCACACGGGGACACTACTCTAACTACTCTGTCCTCTACCACAGGGGAAATCTGCTTTCTCTACTCTGTCCTCTACCACAGGACGCTCTACTCTGACTACTCTGTTCTCTATCCCGGGGGACTCTACTTTGACTGCTCTGTCCTCTACCACAGGGGGACTCTACTCTGACTACTCTGTCAACTACCACATGGGGACTGTACTCTAGCTACTCTGTTCTCCACCACAGGGAGACTCAACTCTGACTACTCTGTCCTCTACCACAGGGGGACTCTACTCTCACTTCTCTGTCCTCTACATCAGGGGAACTCTACTCTCACTACTCTGTCCCTACCTCTAGGGATTCTACTCTCACTACTCTGTCCTCTAACACAGGGAGACTCTACTCTCAATACTCTGTCCTCAACCAAATGGGACTCTACTCTCACTACTCTGTCCTCTACCACAGGGGGACACTACTCTAACTACTCTGTCCTCTACCCCGGCGGACTCTGCTCTCACTACTCTGTCCTTTACCCCGGCGGACTCTGCTCTCACTACTCTGTCCTCTACCACAGGGGGACTCTACTCTGTCCACCACCATAGGGGGACTCTACTCTGACTACTCTGTCCTCTACCCTGGGGGACTCTACTCTCATTACTCTGTCCTCCACCCTGGGGGACTCTATTCTCACTACTCTGTCCTTCACCTCAGGGGGATTCTACTCTCACTACGATTGATTGATAGCCCGTCAATGCTTGCAACTAAAAGGAATGGAGTTGTGTAAGGTATTGTAATTCTGATTTGCAAGCCTGGCTAAAGCTAACTTGGTCTTCTCTCTACTCCAGGCTAAAGCTATCTTGGTCTTCTCTCTACTCCAGGCTAAAGCTAACTTGATCTTCTCTCTACTACAGGCTAAAGCTAACTTGGTCTCCTCTCTACTCCAGGCTAAAGCTAACTTGGTCTTCTCTCTACTCCAGGCTAAAGCTGAATTGGTCTTCTCTCTACTACAGGCTAAAGCTGAATTGGTCTTCTCTCTACTACAGGCTAAAGCTAACTTGGTCTTCTCTCTACTCCAGGCTAAAGCTATCTTGGTCTTCTCTCTACTACAGGCTAAAGCTAACTTGGTCTTCTCTCTACTCCAGGCTAAAGATAACTTGATCTTCTCTCTGCTCCAGTGTTTTGCTTACCACATGTATTTTGAGTTCAAGGGAATAATTATTTCAACATCAAAGCAATTAAACTGTCATTACTTCGAAAAATGTGTGTGCAGCCTCATCATGTGGAAAGTGATGCTTTGTAGGCTATGTTGTTCTTGGAGCTACCTCAGGAGGGAGCTGCAACTAATAGGGAACTTAACATAATTTGTGTCACCGTGGTAAAATGCAGGAAATACCATTCTCTAATTCTGTGTCTGTTTGTCAACTGACAGGTCGACCTGCCTGCCTTCCTGGCTGCCTGCCTGTCTGTCTGTCTGTCTGTCTGTCTGTCTGTGAGACCTGCCAGACAACTTATATCAGGTGATAATTGATGACGTCAAAACGCGATATGCACAGAATGAACGCTAAGTGTTTATTGGTTTTCAAATATCCTATACTATCCTATCCTATCCTACACTATCCTATCCTACCCTAAACTTTCCTATCCTACCCTAAACTCTCCTATCCTATCCTATCCTATCCTACACAATCCTGTCATATCCTATCCTACCCTAAACTCTCCTATCCTATCCTATTCTACACTATCCTACCCTACACTACACTACACTACACTATCCTATTCTACACTATCCTACACTACACTACACTACCCTATCCTATCTTATCCTATCCTATCCTACACTATCCTAGCCTATCCTATCCGAAACTATCCTATCCTATTATAGCCTACACTATCCTATCCTAACCTATTCTATCCTACACTTTCCTACCCTACACTATCTTATACTTTCAAAGTAATACTACATCTGCTACTATGCAGATATTCCACTACTTCTGAACCATCTAAATACAGACAATACAGTAGTCTCGTTCCTTCTGACTCATTTGGAGTCTTTTATCTCTTTATGTGCTGGCTATGGAAACTTCTGATGCACAGTTTATGGGGATAATGTGCTCAGGCTGTGGACAGGGCAGGCCACCCCTTTCATGTCCGTTCTGTAATTACCTCAATTAGTCATGCGAAGGAGGATTTCGACTCCTATCTCCGGGATGTCATTTACTTCCATGCCAAGGAAAACACTACCGGCAACGACGACAGTCCCTGGTAGCCAATTTACATACATCTGAATAGCTGTGACATTCATAAAAAATCTAATTTAAGAAACGTTCCAGATCAGAGGCACCATTAGGTACCAGCAAATGTCTGTCTTAATAGCCTAATAGAACTTGATCATTTCAGTATTGTTTATTTGGGTGCAGATTTTGATGGTCAATAACCATTGTTATCGATAACTTCCAGAATCTGTGAGGAGCATCTGTGATCATCTCTAAGGTGAAAGCCACCATTCTTTTTTTAACATGATCAAAGATGTCCCCCATTCCAATGTAGCTAGCAGTCTAGCTAGGCTAGCTGTCTCTTGTCTTTACAAGGTAAATAATGTGACTCCTCCCTTGGTAGCGCTCCTCATGTGAACAGCATCAGAGTCGTAGTTCTTCCACAGTGATATGGGTTTGTTGAGGGCTACACTTGGGGCAGAGGGGACTACTCAAAGAGACTTGACTTTGAAAGTCCCCTTTCATGTTGTGGAGAAACCGATGAACCTCTGTTGTACTTTATTGCCGGTGTGATTTTTTTTTAAAAGCTCAGCTCTTTGAAGTGAGAGAAGGTCTGTTTCTTCTCTGCACTGGTGTCACCATGTCGCTGCCACAGCCTGTTTCTCCTTTCTGATTGGATGCCAGGCAACTGATCCCTTTTTCAACATCCAATCGGGTCAAGTTGCATTTAACCGATCCATTCAAAAGGCGGGGACGCCGAATTGGTTTCATTTGAAGATTTGAGTTAATGAAGCCATAGATGTTGATTTGGGTCACTCTGCCCCGTCTAGAAACAGATCTAGGTGAAACACTGCCATAGAAGAGACTAGTCCCAACCATGTTTTACAGTAGCAAATCTAATGACTACAGTTATGCTTCTCAAGTGAGTGTTGTAAAAGATGTGGCTGAGGTTCTGAATGAATAAAGCTCCTGTTTCATGCTGCCAACTGTAATACTAATGTATAACCTTCATGGCCAATCTCTGACTCAACTGTGGCAATGCACTTTAGGACACACACACACGTACACATGCATGCACGCATAATACCACACACACACACACAAACGTGTGCGCATGCACACACACACTCACACAGTTTTCTCCATGTATTCACTGAGGGACCCTCTCTGAGTGATAAGGTTAATGCATTTCATTCTGAGTGATAAGGTTTATGTCTTTCCTGGCTCGTCACTGATTTGGACATGCATGCCTTGATGCTGCTGAAGCTAGTGGTTCTTATACTTGTATTCCTATTGTGGTCAACCTCAGAGTTGTGGTCAACCACATCTAACTGTTCCTCCAGCAGCTTTCTGGACTGCTTTTATAATGTGGCTCAGCTTTTCAGAACAGAGGAAGTTTATTTTTCTAATTCATGTTTTAGACTATTTTATGATGCAGTTTGCAGCTCATATGGGTTTAAAAATAGTCACAGGAATGTTGTATTCAGAACATTTATATACCTCACTTGTAAACATGTTTATTGCTCGTTGTATGTGTAATATTGTGGGGGGGAGACAAAGAAAAAGGCAAACCGTTTGATTTCCTTCGAGTAAATGTTTGGAATTGTCCTAAGGTTGGGGGAAGACGGCCTCATGCTGTCTTTCTGGTACTGTATGCGTGTCCAAGGGCTTGCTATTGTTGTTCCAAATTCTGGTTTGTTAAATGAAGTGGTAATATGTCTACATGGAGGATCCCACCTCGTATCTGAAATTCACTGTGTCAAGAAGCAAGCGACTAACTGCTTCGCGTTAGTAATAAAACAGACTTCATATCCGTACACACATAAGGCTGAGAGAGAGAGAAAACGAGAGAGAGAGAGAGAGAGAGAGAGAGAGAGAGAGAGAGAGAGAAAGAAAGAATGAAAAAGAAAGAAAGAGAAAGACCGAGACAGAGAGAGAGAGAGAGAGAGAGAGAGAGAGAGAGAGAGAGAGAGAGAGAGAGAGAGAGAGAGAGGAGAATGAGTCACTTTAAGTGGGCTTGTTTAGAGCCCTGTGATGTTGGCTTGTGAGTGTTTGTGTGTTCTACTCGTCTCTGACACTATGGCAACCTGTTCCCTATATAGTGCACTATTTTAGAAGAGGGCCTAAAAGGCTCTGGTAAAATACCAGGGAATACATTGCCCATTTGGGCCGCACACAAAATTCCTCATTCATGGAAGATCGCTGAGGCAGTGGTGGCGAGGAGGCTAGCTGGCTGGAGGAGGTTTTGTTCCCACTGACCCTGCCATGTTTGTCTAGACCTTTTCCTGAAGGGTGTTGAGGATTTTCCAGCTGTGGCACCAAGGATTTGATTCGGCACCGTCAGAAAAAACAACATCAACATCGGAGTTACAGAGAGGGGATTGAAAAACATGATCCTCTCCACAGTGTGTTTGAAATGTTAACTAAAGAAAACAAGCTGGCTAATGGTTTTATATTTCTATATTTTCTTTAGTCTCTTTGAAGTCGTAGCCCACATTGCATGTCGGGGCTGAGGCGACTCTCAATCCCTAGCTGTGGACGTAAAGGCACCAAGCGATAACTCCAGGGCTTGGGACTAGAGGTTCTATCTGCTAAAAGATGAATCTGAGATAGTTGGCTTTAAAGTTACAAATCCTCATTGGTTGAAATGGTGTCAGCAATTTTTATATTGTATTCTTTTAAACTTAACAACATGAATTGGGGTATTTAGAGTACTATATAGGTAGGGAACATTGAACTGAATAAGGCCATGTCAATAACTACATTTGGACAAAACTGTAGACAGAAACTTCTAGTCCCAAGCTCAACTGTCAACCCTAGCTGTGAACATAAAAGCACCAAGGGCCGTAGTTTCTCTTTTGACTCCAGTCCACTGACTTTTCGGCATATTCGTTTTCATCATCGCATAGAGAAAAGTTAGCTTATTTAATTGCAATGACAAATCCTTTCTGTTCAATCTATCTTGTTCAAACATACCTTTTCACATTATATAATATCCATATACAGTACCAGTCAAAAGTTTGGACACACCTACTCATTCCAGGGTTTTTCTTTATGTTTACTATTTTCTACATTGTAGAATAATAGTGAAGACATCAAAACTATGAAATAACACATATGGAATCATGTAGTTACCAAAAAGGTAATCAAGGCAAAGTAGCCACCCTTTGCCTTGATGACATCTTTGCACACTTTTGGCATTCTCTCAACCAGCTTCATGAGGTAGTCACCTGGAATGCATTTAAATGAACAGGTGTGCCTTGATAAAAGTTAATATGTGGAATGTATTTCCTTAATGCGTTTGAGCCAAACAGTCCATATTTTAAGGCAAGAACAGCTCAAATAAGCAAAGAAAAACGACAGTCCATCATTACTTTAAGACATGAAGGTCAGTCAAAAAAAAAGTGTATTCAAGTGCAGTCGCCATCAAGTGAGGGTTTTGATGAAACTGGCTCTGATGAGGACCGCCACAGGAAGGAAGACCCAGAGTCACCTCTGCTGCAGAGGATAAGTTCATTAGAGTTACCAGCCTCAGAAATTGCAGCCCAAATAAATGCTTAATTCTCTGTGCGCATCATTTTCAAGCACATAGCATGTAGGCGAGGTGACGAGATGTACTGCAAATTTCATCTTTACTCTGGGGCTGTAGACTACAGAGGGCTTTCTAGGCAACTAAAGAAATGCCCTGTGGATCCTCATTGAGATACATTGCTCTTGTTGTTTTACCCGGAAAGCCTTGGTGGATGCACCCTTACTCACCTCAGCTGTGCTGGAGTCACACATGGTCCAGAGGATGCAGAGATACCCTAAGTTAGGCCTGAAGAGAAACAGGGTTGGTCCAGAGGATGCAGAGATACCCTAAGTTAAGCCTGAAAAAAAACAGGGTTGGGTTCAAATTAAATTCCAGTCAATTGAGGAAGTACACTGAAATTCCAACGAGGAAAATTGGAATTAGAATTTGGTTAACTTTCTGAATTGACTGGAATTGAAATGGGATTGACCCCAACCCTGCAATTGATGAAGACCATAATGTTTACATGACTTCCCACTGGGCAAAAACTGGTTGAATCAATATTGTTTCTATGTAATTTCAACCCCAAAAATTGATGTGATGGTGTTGAAGCAACGTGGAAAACTGATTGCCCTTACGTCATCCACGTAAGGGCATTTTGTAAAAAAAAATAAAAAATAATTCCTTGATTTCATGTTGAAATTTCCTGTTGAATTCACATTAGTTGACAACTCAACCAAATGTAAATCAAAACTAGACGATGAACTGACGTCTGTGCCCAATGGGTTACAACTTGATTGATACCACTTGGCTGGTCAAAATCAGTCAATGACTTTATCAAAGCCCTCTGCTCTGTTAGCCTAGATGTGAGTTTTAACCAGTTGTTTCAAAATATGTTTCAAATATATTTTAATGTCTCTGTTTTTCTGACTGTCCACGTGTAGGTGGTGGTGAGAGTTCAGTTTCCTGACCGGTACGCCTTACAAGGATTCTTTCCCCCCATGGAGACAGCTGAGGTTCTTTAATAGTCTCCTGTAGCCACTGTATCCATGGTTCCCTGTACCTACTAGCCATAGACACTGGGATAGTTACATTAGCTAGCTACAACACAACCATATATACAGTGTGTTGACAGAGGAAGTGTGCTGGTGTATGTGCATGCGTGTGTGTGCATGTGTGTCTGTGTGTGTGGGCGCACGTGTGTGTGCGTTGCTGTTTGTGTGCGTTCCTGTGTGTGTATGTGTGTGTATGTATGTGTGTGTGTGTGTTGGGTGTGTGTGTGGACTGTGGGGGCGGGCGGGGGGTACTACTGCTCCTTGTCTGTTCTGGGAGACATCTGTGGGTTGCGTGAGGGGATTTGGGGAAGGGTGCTCTGCTAGCGGAGTTAAACAGGCACAGTCACGAGCTCTCACAGACACCACGGGCACAGTGTCCCTGTCTCTGAGGTTTCACACACACACACACACATACATAAAAACACGCAAAACAACACAAGTCACAACGTGTTCCAGTTTGAATAGCATCAATACCAATGAAGACCTTTCTCTAGTAGCCTACTGTAGCTTCATCAGAGCTTAAAGGTCCCTCCCCTGCTACCAATGGGGATTCAAAGGTTTTCAATCAGCACTGATGAAGGTAATCGATGCATAAAGAATGCATTGACTGAAAACACTGAAGCCGTTACCTTCCCCACATCCCACAGCATGTTAGTTGGCCAGATCTCAGAAAGCTGTTAATGAGTCTTACCGACACTGGCAGGCATCTCATCTCTTTGACGACCTGCCAGCATAACGTTTGATACATCCAAGCTCACCAGCACCTAGCAACCATGTATCACTATATGTGGTATGTGTCCTCTCAGAACCCTTTACCCTTTAATGCCTAATGTGTGGCTGCTCAAGGTTTTAATAGCGGCTCTTTTTTACGTGTATTGATTTATTTTATTTGAGGAGGGAGTGGCCTCTGTGTCTAGCTGTTTTATCTAGCCGTTAGTCCATTTGTCACAATGCGGCCCGTAAACTTTCCCGGGAGCATGGAGGTTTTAGTTTTTAGTAACAGGACATTAATTACAAACTTTGAAGGTTTTCTTTCAAAATGACCCAGGGCCCACATAAGACATGTAATGTAGAACGATGTACAGTGATACTGGCCATAAATTAAGTGTATCAGGTTGGTGACTGCTCTCTCTCTCTCTCTCTCTCTCTCTCTCTCTCTCTCTCTCTCTCTCTCTCTCTCTCTCTCTCTCTCTCTCTCTCTCTCTCTCTCTCTCTTCAATTGAATTGACTTTATTGACATGGCAAGTTAAATTGCTTACATTGTCAAAGTATACATAAACTCAGCAAAAAAAGAAACGTCCTCTCACTGTCAACTGCGTTTATTTTCAGCAAACTTAACGTGTAAATATTTGTATGAACATAACAAGAAATGGAATGTGTCCCTGAACAAAGGGGGGGTCAAAATCAAAAGTAAGTCAGTATCTGGTGTGGCCACCAGCTGCATTAAGTACTGCAGTGAATCTCCTCCTCATGGACTGCACCAGATTTGCCAGTTCATGCTGTGAGATGTTACCCCACTCTTCCACCAAGGCACCTGCAAGTTCCCAGACATTTCTAGGGGCAATGGCCCTAGCCCTCACCCTCCGATCCAACAGGTCCCAGACGTGCTCAATGGGAGATTCGGGCTCTTCGCTGGCCATGGCAGAGTCAGAGTCAGTAGAAAGGCCTCTTTAGTGTCCTAGGTTTTCATAGCTGTGACCTTAATTGCCTACCGTCTATAAGCTGTTAGTGTCTTAACGGCCGTTCCAGAGGTGAGTGTTCATTAACTGTTTATGGTTCATTGAACAAGCATGGGAAATATTGTTTAAAAACTTTACAATGAAGATCTGTGAAGTTATTTGGATTTTTACGAATTATCTTTGAAAGACAGGGTCCTGAAAAAGTTTCTTTTTTTGCTTAGTTTATAACACAAATGGTGGGACCAACAGCAATAAGGCATCAATAATGATAGTAGTAGTGGAAATGGTATTACCATTAACAGCAACTACAACAGCAATATTAATGAGAATCATAATACATTAAAGCAATAGTAGTAGACCAGTCTCAACATGACTGCACTTTTCACTGGCTGTCCCTCAGGTTGTGGCAGGAGGACACATATTTCTCTCTCTCTCTCTCTCTCTCTCTCTCTCTCTCTCTCTCTCTCTCTCTCTCTCTCTCTCTCTCTCTCTCTCTCTCTCTCTCTCTCTCTCTCTCGCTTTCTCTCTCTCTCTTCTCTCTCTCTGCTGTGTTCCCCATGTCGTGTGGGACCCTGATAGATGTGAAATGATTTTGGGAGGAGAGGAGGAGGATAATGAAGACCAGAGTGTCAACGGGGCCGGAGTGATGTTAGAAAAGAGAAGAGGGGAAAACAGGGAGGGAGATCAAACAGCCAGTGTAATTCCACTGGACTTTGATGTCTGTCTCCTCAGCCTTGTCTCTCACAGTGGTTTCCTTTAATTAGAATCTTCCACTAAAGAGGCTTCAGCTCTTCTTCCTGACACCTATGTTTCACACGTAAAATCTCAGTCTATTGTACACAATAAGTTAACAGCATACACAAGTAGGTTTCCAAATAGGTTCCCTCACTTTGAGCTGGACAGACATTTGCTTTACGTGGTACAGACCGACAGACATGTCCAAATCTAGACATCTGGGCAACAGGCCTTTACTGGGCTGAGGACATGCTCTTTGTCCCTTTGTTATAATGTGGATTAAGAATATGAGTACTGTACAACAGTGAACATGCCAGACGTACTCTACATAACTACATTGTTAAAGGAGTTTGTGGCATTTCTGTTATAGGTTTGAATATGTTCTGTACCTGGGAACATTAGATCATGTCCACTTATAGGCCCAGTGCAGGTAATATTCACTTTGTTGACTACGTTTATTTACATCAGAGTTTGGTCTGAGCAACAAACAAGCCCGAGCCACAGGCGCTGCAGCCCCAGAATGGGAGGCCTGGCTGGTTTGGCAGGGCGGGAACTAACGACAAGCGTTTGATCATCCGATCCCAAGCTGATTTACTGCCTAGCCCAATACCCCTAGTTAGTCCTGGCAGAGTCCTGACTGTGCCTGTTCACAAGTGAGAGAGAGAGAGAGAGAGAGAGAGAGAGAGAGAGAGAGAGAGAGAGAGAGAGAGAGAGAGCGAGAGCGAGAGCGAGAGCGAGAGCGAGAGAGAGACAGCCAGACAGACAGACAGACAGACGGGTGGAATGGATAGAGGAATGGAGAGAGAGTGTGGAGAGTATTAGGATGAAGAGAGAAATGGAGAGAATGCCCCCACACATCCTGCTTGCCACCCAAACCCAAATCCATAACCTGTCATCTCTACTGTGAAGAATCCTCTGCTCTTAGAATAAACCACACCACAATAATGCTTAGCAAAATGTTTCAAAACGTTGTGCAACAGAAGACAAAAATGTGGGTTTCTTATTGGACAACTTCAGATAGTACCTTTCCATTTTGGACTGTTCATTCCACTTTGTGCCAAATGAAGATAACCCAGTTTAAAGAAATCCAGTGCTGAGGGAATGCTTTTTTTAACATTTTAAGCGACAGTAGTGAGTGCATACATTTTCTGTACTGGTCCGCCGTGGGAATCGAAACCACAACATTAGTTTTGCAAGTGTCATGCTCTGCCAACTAAGCTACATGGGACCAATTAATAAAAGTCACATGATGGTAGTGACTGCCCATTACAGCACTTATTAACCCTAATTTATTCACATTACTTTACTTTAATCAAATATTTCAGTTGTTGTGTATATTACTTTTGTTTCATTTGATGACTTTATTATTTCATTCCAAGTCATCATCTCATCTCTACAGAGCTGCTGCCTATACTGTCTGACAAAAATCACTATTTTAGGAGTTCTTCAAGGGAATACTTTATGACTGCTGAATACCAGCTATCAATCACTTAGATCATGTATTTTCAGGTAGAGATACCTTGCGAAGCAACAGCTGCTCTCTATATATCCTCTCCGTAGCAGGCGTAAAAGAAACACAGACTGGACAAGTAGATGCGCAATGGATTATGGTCATGGTAGTTAATTACCACATTTTATGCGCAAAACTATGTCGAATATTGGCCTGTTGGAAACTACAACTCCCTACTACATCACACAGTTCAGTCTGGATCTGATTTATCTCTAGAGAAACTGCAATGTGCGCATTGAGCTCTCAAAATTTTTTACTGAACTAAATGGAATTCAAATAATTGAACCGACATTGGTCAATTAGTTGTTCAAAAAATGTTAAATAACCAAGAGCACTACAAATCTCAAGTCATTGTGTTAACTAGTTTGTTAGGCAGACAGACAGGTACCTAACAATGGTCGAGAAATGAACATTTCTGGCAATGTCAAAAGGAACGAATAACAGTTGCTTTTCATTTCACTTGATTGAGTAATAACAGCTTTGGTCCATTTAAGCATAATGTCAAACTGGGATTGAGTTGCTCTTTTGAAGTGGATTATGTTGTAGATGACTACGGTGGTTGGTGCTGTGCCGTGTGTCACATGCTTTTATCGCTGATCAAATGGTTGATCATGTGTTTGGTGTGTTTACAGTTGCCAACTTGAGGTAGTTTGTGAGAAACCAATTGGCTAAACCTGAGCTTTATTTCTGCCTTTGTGAGTACATTCATGATCCATGAGAACACACACTCAAAGATTTTAGACAAATCTATAGATCATAGGAACATATTCGTTCTTAACACACTGAGAAAGGATACTTTTTTGCTTTGATGGCCTGAGCCATGGCTAGTAGGGCACCATTGAAGGTTGCAAATGGAGACCCACCATTTGACAAACCACAGAGGAGTCAATGACACTCTTTACAAGAAGACAGGAAGTCGATCAAAACAAAGAAATAGGGAGAAAGGATGCATTCACTTCAAAGGTCTTACTGTAAGTGTAATTTACAAAAAGGGCTGGGTCGCCCCTGTTCTGTAATTAAGTATTTCACGTCTTTTAGTTTTGTCTGGAATTAAAAGGACACTTTTTATCCTAGATGTTTTTATATGTCTATTTTGTCTGTGGTGGTGGTTGGGGATGAAAGAAAGATGGCCTCCACAGATCCTCCTGAAAAGTGTTGACCCACCCTGCAGTGGAAAGAAGAGGATGGAGAGAGGAAGAGACAGAGGAGTGGTTGAACTTGTGTCTCTTTCCTGCCTTTTCTGCTCTTTAACCAATCAACGGACCGGTTTTATTCTTTGTTTTTGTACTTGACAGAATAGACACTCATGTTATGGTGGCCTCTGTTTTGTCTTTTCTATATAAACAGTTACCGCGCCACCCCAAAACCAGGCTAATTGACCCTGACGCCACACTCTTCGAGGTAAGGACCATATCATAACACCAGCCAGTGTGTTTGACTGACTGTAGGCCTTTAACCTTCTTAAATACTTTTTTTACACTATTGTGACCTGAACCACACTTTGCACACACTCACACGCACGCACGCACGCACGCACGCACACACGCACACACGCACACACGCACACACACACACACACACACACACACACACACACACACACACACACACACACACACACACACACACACACACACACACACACACACTGTGCTGGCTCAGATATGTCCTTTCCATCACGGTTCCAGACATGCATGTGTAACCGGGCCAGCTCAGTGAAGCTTGCTTTGCCTCGGTTCGACTCAGTAGAGTGAAAAATCCTTAAAAGGTTATGTTGTTTTCAGTCCCATGCTGTTGTCTGTTCTCCACTGAAAGGCATGTCTTAACAGATACTATACTAGATGACATGTATCAGACAGTTTGACCCTGTATCTGTACACGTCGTCTGTGTTCATTACTCTGGTCAACTGGTGCTGTAGCGTCTTGCCTCCAGTCTGACATCAATGGGCATTGCCCCTCCAAAGGAAACTGGAATGACAATCTTCTTCAAGCATTTCACCCAGTGAAAATCTGATGACAGTCGTTGAGACTAGTGGACTGCAAGGCATTATCTGTGGTTCCGTGGTTTCTCCCTCAAAGTAGTGCTCCAGGGCAGTTCTCGGAGTTCAATCACAACCCCTGCTCGGCTTCCAAGAGTCCGCTTCAAAATGACAATGATCCACTGACGTCAAAGCCTGGATGTTTCGCTAGAAAGCCGAGGCCCAGAAATAAGAATAATACAATAAGACTGGCCCACTGATTTCTCCTGAGAGCTCTGATTTATCAGAGCCAATGGGACTTTGATGGGAATTTTCCCCCAAATTTTTTTTGGGTTTTGATGCGCCAGACATTATGTCTTCTTCTCGATGAAGGATAGTCTGCAGCCTTCTTCAAAGGCACTTAAGATGCCTAATTAATAACAGAATTCAGTCATTTGAAATTAGCTGACGACACCCAGTTCTCTTTGAAGTCCATCAAATCCCTACAGATGATTTATAGTTCTAGAATTAGCCTGCATTTTTTTTTTATTGGGTGGGTTCTGTCTAGTGTCTACCCTTTACCAATCAACTAGTCTATACTTCTCGACCATCCACCATCCCACTTTACCCATCAACTAGTTTATACCTCTCCACCACCCACCATCCACCACCCCACTTTACCCACAAACTAGTCTATACCTCTGCACCACCCACCATTCACCAACCCACTTTACCCACCAACTAGTCTATACCTCTGCACCACCCACCATCCACCACCCCACTTTACCCATCAGCTAGTCTATACCACTGCACCACCCACCATCCACCACCCCACTTTACCCATCAGCTAGTCTATACCACTGCATCACCCACCATCCACCAACCCACTTTACCCACCCACTAGTCTATACCTCTGCACCACCCACTATCCACCACCCCAGTTTACCCATCAGCTAGTCTATACCTCTCCCTACCACCCACCATCCACCACCCCACTTTACCCATCAGCTAGTCTATACCACTGCACCACCCACCATCCACCACCACACTTTACCCACCAGCTAGTTTATACCACTGCACCACCCACCATCCACCACCCCACTTTACCCATCAGCTAGTCTATACCACTGCATCACCCACCATCCACAACCCCACTTTACCCATCAGCTAGTCTATACCACTGCATCACCCACCATCCACCACCCCACTTCACCCACCAGCTAGTCTATACCACTGCATCACCCACATCCACCACCCCACTTTACCCACCAGCTAGTCTATACCACTGCATCACCCACATCCACCACCCCACTTTACCCATCAGCTAGTCTATACCACTGCATCACCCACCATCCACCACCCCACTTTACCCACCAGCTAGTCTATACCACTGCATCACCCACATCCACCACCCCACTTTACCCATCAGCTAGTCTATACCACTGCATCACCCACCATTCACCACCCCACTTTACCCATCAGCTAGTCTATACCACTGCACCACCCACCATCCACCACCCCACTTTACCCATCAGCTAGTCTATACACCTCCATCACCCACCATCCACCACCCCACTTTACCCATCAGCTAGTCTATACCACTGCACCACCCACCACCCAACACCCCACTTTACCCATCAACTAGTTTATACACCTCCATCACCCACTACCCCACTTTACCCATCAACTAGTCTATACACCTCCATCACCCACCACCCCACTTTACCCATCAACTAGTCTATACACCTCCATCATCCACCACCCCACTTTACCCATCAGCTAGTCTATACCACTGCACCACCCACCATCCACCACCCCACTTTACCCATCAGCTAGTCTATACCACTGCATCACCCACATCCACCACCCCACTTTACCCATCAGCTAGTCTATACCACTGCATCACCCACCATTCACCACCCCACTTTACCCATCAGCTAGTCTATACCACTGCACCACCCACCATCCACCACCCCACTTTACCCATCAGCTAGTCTATACACCTCCATCATCCACCATCCCACTTTACCCATCAACTAGTCTATACACCTCCACCACCCACCACCCCACTTTACCCATCAACTAGTTTATACACCTCCATCACCCACCATCCCACTTTACCCATCAACTAGTCTATACACCTCCATCACCCACTACCCCACTTTACCCATCAACTAGTCTATACACCTCCATCACCCACCATCCCACTTTACCCATCAACAAGTCTATACACCTCCATCATCCACCACCCCACTTTACCCATCAACTAGTCTATACACCTCCATCATCCACCACCCCACTTTACCCATCAACTAGTCTATACACATCCATCATCCACCACCCCACTTTACCCATCAACTAGTCTATACACCTCCATCACCCACCACCCCACTTTACCCATCAACTAGTTTATACACCTCCATCACCCACCATCCCACTTTACCCATCAACTAGTCTATACACCTCCATCACCCACTACCCCACTTTACCCATCAACTAGTCTATACACCTCCATCACCCACCATCCCACTTTACCCATCAACAAGTCTATACACCTCCATCATCCACCACCCCACTTTACCCATCAACTAGTCTATACACCTCCATCATCCACCACCCCACTTTACCCATCAACTAGTCTATACACATCCATCATCCACCACCCCACTTTACCCATCAACGAGTCTATACACATCCATCATCCACCACCCCACTTTACCCATCAACTAGTGTATACACATCCATCATCCACCACCCCACTTTACCCATCAACTAGTCTATACACCTCCATCACCCACCACCCCACTTTACCCATCAACTAGTCTATACACATCCATCACCCACCATCCCACTTTACCCATCAACTAGTCTATACACCTCCATCACCCACCACCCCACTTTACCCATCAACTAGTCTATACACATCCATCACCCACCATCCCACTTTACCCATCAACTAGTCTATACACCTCCATCACCCACCATCCCACTTTACCCATCAACTAGTCTATACACCTCCATCACCCACCACCCCACTTTACCCATCAACTAGTCTATACACATCCATCATCCACCACCCCACTTTACCCATCAACTAGTTTATACACCTCCATCACCCAAAAAATCGAAAATCACATTGTAGGATTTTTAATGAATTTATTTGCAAATTATGGTGGAAAATAAGTATTTGGTCACATACAAACAAGCAAGATTTCTGGCTCTCACAGACCTGTAACTTCTTCTTTAAGAGGCTCCTCTGTCCTCTACTCGTTACCTGTATTAATGGCACCTGTTTGAACTTGTTATCAGTATAAAAGACACCTGTCCACAGCCTCAAACAGTCACACTCCAAACTCCACTATGGCCAAGACCAAAGAGCTGTCAAAGGACACCAGAAACAAAATTGTAGACCTGCACCAGGTTGGGAAGACTGAATCTGCAATAAGTAAGCAGCTTGGTTTGAAGAAATCAACTGTGGGAGCAATTATTAGGAAATGGAAGACATACAAGACCACTGATAATCTTCCTCGATCTGGGTCTCCACGCAAGATCTCACCCCGTGGGGTCAAAATGATCACAAGAACGGTGAGCAAAAATCCCAGAACCACACGGGGGGACCTAGTGAATGACCTGCAGAGAGCTGGGACCAAAGTAACAAAGCTGGGACCATCAGTAACACACTACGCCGCCAGGGACTCAAATCCTGCAGTGCCAGACGTGTCCCCCTGCTTAAGCCAGTACATGTTCAGGCCCGTCTGAAGTTTGCTAGAGAGCATTTGGATGATCCAGATGAGGATTGGGAGAATGTCATATGGTCAAATGAAACCAAAATAGAACTTTTTGGTAAAAACTCAACCATACCTACTGTGAAGCATGGGGGTGGAAACATCATGCTTTGGGGCTGTTTTTCTGCAAAGGGACCAGGACGACTGATCCGTGTAAAGGAAAGAATGAATGGGGCCATGTATCGTGAGATTTTGAGTGAAAACCTCCTTCCATCAGCAAGGGCATTGAAGATGAAACGTGGCTGGGTCTTTCAGCATGACAATGATCCCAAACACACTGCCCGGCAACTAAGGAGTGGCCGTAAGAAGCATTTCAAGGTCCTGGAGTGGCCTAGCCAGTCTCCAGATCTCAACCCCATAGAAAATCTTTGGAGGGAGTTGAAAGTCCGTGTTGCCCAGCGACAGCCCCAAAACATCACTGCTCTAGAGGAGATCTGCATGGAGGAATGGGCCAAAATACCAGCAACAGTGTGTGAAAACCTTGTGAAGACTTACAGAAAACGTTTGACCTCGGTCATTGCCAACAAAGGGTATATAACAAAGTATTGAGATAAACTTTTGTTATTGACCAAATACTTATTTTCCACCATAATTTGCAAATAAATAAATTAAAAATCCTACAATGTGATTTTCTGGATTTTTTTTCCCTCATTTTGTCTGTCATAGTTGAAGTGTACCTATGATGAAAATTACAGGCCTCTCTCATCTTTTTAAGTTGGAGAACTTGCACAATTGGTGGCTGACTAAATACTTTTTTGCCCCACTGTATACTCATACATCATGTCCTATGGGCCCTGGTCAAAAATAGTGAACTATGCAGGGAATAGGGTGCCATTTGGGACGCAGATAATATGTGTTGATACAATTCTCAGGGCTCTATTCAATCACATCTACTTCAGCCAACATCCGCATAGCGGTTGGAACTGCATTAGAGCTGTCTAATCCACAAGCAGCTCCTGGCATTATACCTAAAGCGTTATACCTAAAGCGTTATACCTAAAGCGGACGTTGCCAGTGGCTGCACGCTTAACAGAAATCCCATGAAATTTTATTTTATTATTTTCAATTTGAGCGTCATTATTTCCATATACTTTCTCGTTCTGATCTTCTAACGTGCATGGGACGAGTGTGGCTTCGTGACAATGACCAAGAGCAGCTGCTCACTGATTTGACAGCTCCAACACAGATACAGCTCAGACACTGCCAAAGCATCAGCGATGCGGGTGTCGGCTATCGCCGGTTAATGTTTGTTCTGATTGAATCTAGGCCGTAGCCTACATGTGGGAAATCCCGGTGAGAGAGTTATGCTGCTATCCATGGGACATAAAAGCTACCCAATAAGTCTTAGCTTAAAGAGTTAAAAGGATAGCTATTTTGGCATTGAAGAGAAACTATCATAATAATCTGTGAAGTTCCAGTATGTTGGAATTGAATAATACAAAAAAAGTTGTAAAGAAAAAGATCAACTGTCCCTTTAATACAAAACTAACACAAACAACAGTCAAAAAGCCTGTGTCTGACCTCACTGGCCTGTCTGTCCTGTAAGGGCTGTAGTGGATTCACATCATGAGGGTCCTGGAGGAAAGGAAAGCTGAGTAGGGCATGCAGCCAGTCTGGGTTTCCCTTTCTGTGCTTTCAGTGGGTGCTCCCATAGGGGGCCTGTTGGATTATTCTGTGATAATCTTTGGATTACAATTCAATATGGCCCTCCTGAGAAAAAGCAGTGGAATGTCCTCTTTGTAGCAGAAGAATGAGCTGGAGTCTACGTGCTGTTTACACAAAAACTGAAGACAGCAGTCCTTGTCCTGATGTTTTCTTTCATTCTTACAAAAGTTTTGGCAATGAACTGTATATATGTCAACACTCGGGAGAGTTCAGAATGATTTTCCAAGGTTGGTTTGTTTCCTAAGTGTTAACTGTGTTTGATGTACATGATGTCTATGTTAGGACAACCTCAGTCTAAGATGTGTATGAAGGAAGCCGTTTACGCTGCTGTTACTCTCTACTCTCTGTTTATCATATATGCACAGTCACTTTAACTATACATTCATGGACATACTACCTCAATTGGCCCGACCAACCAGTGCCCCCGCACATTGGCTAACCCGGGCTATCTGCATTGTGTCCCGCCACCCACCACCCGCCGATCCCTCTTTTACGTTACTGCTACTGCTATATGTTTATCATATATGCATAGTCACTTTAACCATATCTACATGTACATATTACCTCAATCAGCCCGACTAACCGGTGCCTGTATATAGCAGCGCTACTGTTACAGCCTCGCTACTGTTATTTTTTACTGTCTTTTTTTACTGTTGTTTTTATTTCTTTACTATTGTTCACCTAATACATTTTTTGCACTGTTGGGTAGAGCCTGTAAGTAAGCATTTCACTGTAAGGTCTACACCTGTTGTATTCGGCGCACGTGACAAATACAGTTTGATTTGATTTGATTGACAGATGAAAGATGACACTGGAGCATTGGCAGAAGAATAGTTGAAGTGGTCTTAGAGTTGCTGTAATGCCTGAGAGTAAGGCCGTGGCCACTTTGGGGTTTTCAGTCTGAGAATTTCGGATGGAACCAATACTTGTTCAATAGGAGTCACCAGTTGCCAGATGAATGACTTTCTGACAAAAAAACAACACAACCTCCAAAGAAAATAGATGATCTTATTGAATTATACAGCTACAGAGAGTAAGCATCCTTACAGCTTTAAACACAGAATGGTTCCCCTCTCTCTCTCCCCTCTCTTCTCTCTCCCCTCTCCCCTCTGCTCTCTCTCCCCTTTCTCCTCTCTCCTCTCTCCTCTCTCCCTCTCTCTCCTCTCTCCTTTCTCCCCTATCTCCTCTCTCCTCTCTCCTCTCTCCTCTCTCCTCTCCCTGAACATTCCATTCTTTCTCTTTTCCCGTTTCTCCCATCTCCCATCTTTCTCCGACCTCCCATCATTCCCCTCTTTTTCCTCCTTCACTGTTTCTCCTCTCTCCCCTCCTCCCCTCCTTTTCCCTCTTTCACCTCCTTCCCTCTCTCTCCTCCTTCCCTGTCTCCTCTGTAAAAAAAAAGGGGACAGCGGAGAACTTATCCCCATTTCCATGTGACCTCATCTGCGTTAGACATTGTCCATGGGGTTGACAGGCCTGTGCTTTGATCTACCAGGAAGAGGTCTTAGTTTATCTTGTTTATATGATGACGGCCATCTTAATGGGAGGGCATTCATTTTGTCCCATGTCACGGCCTTGGTGTGGGCCTGAGAGATGGGACACAGAGAGAGAGGGGAACAGAGAGGGGAGGAGGCTCCGGTAATGGTGGCGGAGGTGAAAGGAAGACGATTACAGATGTGGGCCTCGAGGACATCAGTGAAACTCTGTAGTCTCCTCCAACCTCCCCCTTCCCACTTATCTGACCCTCTACAGATGGCCTCTCTGACTCCGTAGCATCAAACAAGCAGATATTCTGCTACTTAACATAAAGTTACACTGTTCTTTCCTACATACTTCCAAGCCTCCATCTCCTCTATATGGTATGTTACGTTACGGCATGTTACGTTACGACTCTCTTCTCTGTATACATCAATGATGTCGCTCTTGCTGCTGGTGAGTCTCTAATCCACCTCTACGCAGACGACACCATTCTGTATACTTCTGGCCCTTCTTTGGACACTGTGTTAACTACCCTCCAGACGATCTTCAATGCCATACAACTCTCTTTCCGTGGCCTCCAACTGCTCTTAAATGCAAGTAAAACTAAATGCATGCTCTTCAACCGATCGCTGCCCGCACCTGCCCGCCCGTCCAGCATCACTACTCTGGACGGTTCTGACTTAGAATATGTGGACAACTAAAAATACCTAGGTGTCTGGTTAGACTGTAAACTCTCCTTCCAGACTCACATCAAACATCTCCATTCCAAAATTGGCTTCCTATTTCACAACAAAGCATCCTGCACTCATGCTGCCCTCGTAAAACTGACCATCCTACCAATCCTCGACTTCGGCGATGTCATTTACAAAATAGCCTCCAACACTCTACTCAACAAATTGGATGCAGTCTATCACAGTGCTATCCGTTTTGCCACCAAAGCCCCATATACTACCCACCACTGCGACCTGTACGCTCTCGTTGGCTGGCCCTCGCTTCATACTCGTCGCCAAACCCACTGGCTCCAGATCATCTACAAGTCCTTGCTAGGTAAAGCCCTGCCTTATCTCAGCTCGCTGGTCACCGTAGCAGCACCCACCCGTAGCACGCGCTCCAGCAGGTATATCTCACTGGTCATCCCCAAAGCCAATTCCTCCTTTGGCTGCCTTTCCTTCCAGTTCTCTGCTGCCAATGACTGGAACGAACTGCAAAATCACTGAAGCTGGAGACTCATATCTCCCTCACTAGCTTTAAGCACCAGCTGTCAGAGCAGCTCACAGATCACTGCACCTGTACATAGCCCATCTGTAAATAGCCCAACCAACTACCTCGTAACCTACCATATTTATTTATTTATCGTGTTCCTTTGCACCCCAGTATTTCTACTTTGCACATTCATCTTCTGCTGTACATCTACCATTCCAGTGTTTAATTGCTATATTGTAATTACTTCGCCACCATGGCCTATTTTTTGACTTACCTTCCTTATCTTACCTCATTTGCACACATTGTATATAGACTTGTTTTTCTACTGTATTATTGACTGTATGTTTGTTTACTCCATGTGTAACTCTGTGTTGTTGTATGTGTCGAACTGGCCAGGTCGCAGTTGTAAATGAGAACTTGTTCTCAACTTGCCTACCTGGTTAAATGAAGGTGAAATAAAAAAAATTAAAATAAAATGTTGTCATGTCATATTATGTTACTTTACGTTCTGGTATATTGGCATGTCATGTTATGTTACATTATGTTACGGCATGTTGTCATGTCATGTTATGTTATGTTACGGAATGTTGTCATGGTATGTTACGTAATGTTACGGAATGTTGTCATGTTATGTTACATTACATTACGGGATGTTGTCATGTCATGTTACATTACGTTATGGCATGCTGTCATGTTATGTTATGTTACGTTACGTTATGGCATGTTGTCATGGTATGTTATTTAACATTACGGCATGTTGTCATGTCATGTTATGTTACGCTACGGCATTTTGTTATGTTACGCTACATTACGGAATGTTGTCATGTTATGTTACGTTACGAAATGTTGTCATGTTATGTTGCATTACGTTACGGCATGTTGTCATGTCATGTTATGTTGCATTAAGTTACGGCATGTTGTTATGTCATGTTACGTTACGTTACGTTATGGCATGTTGTCATGGTATGTTATATAACATTACAGCATGTTGTCATGTCATGTTATGTTACGTTACAGCATTTTGTTATGTTATGTTACGTTACGGCATGTTGTCATGTTATGTTGCATTAAGTTACGGCATGTTGTCATGTTATGTTGCATTAAGTTACGGCATGTTGTTATGTCATGTTATGTTACGTTATGGCATGTTGTCATGGTATGTTATATAATATTACGGCATGTTGTCATGTCATGAGACGTTACAGCATTTTGTTATGTTATGTTACGTTACGGCATGTTGTCATGTTATGTTGCATTAAGTTACGGCATTTTGTTATGTCATGTTATGTTACGTTACGTAATGTTGTCATATTATGTTGCATTACGTTACGGCATGTTGTTATGTCATGCTATGTTGCATTAAGTTACGGCATGTTGTTATGTCATGTTATGTTACGTTACGTAATGTTGTCATGTTATGTTGCATTATGTTACGGCATGTTGTCATGTCATGCTATGTTGCATTAAGTTACGGCATGTTGTTATGTCATGTTATGTTACGTTACGTAATGTTGTCATGTTATGTTGCATTATGTTACGGCATGTTGTCATGTCATGCTATTTTGCATTAAGTTACGGCATGTTGTTATGTCATGTTATGTTATGTAATGTTGTCATGTTATGTTGCATTATGTTACGACATGTTGTCATGTCATGCTATGTTGCATTAAGTTACGGCATGCTGTCATTTTATGTTACGTTACGGAATTTTGTCATGTTATGTTACAATACGTGACAGCATGTTGTCATGTCATGTTATGTTACGCTACATTACGGAATGTTGTCATGTTATGTTGCATTACGTTATGGCATGTTGTCATTTTATGTTACGTTTAGGAATGTTAACATGTCATGTTATGTTACGTTACATTATGGAATGCTGTCATGTTATGTTACATTACGGCATGTTGTCATGTTATGTTGCATTACGTTAAGGCATGTTGTCATGTGATGTTATGTTACATTACGGCATGTTGTCATGTCATGTTATGTTACGGCATGTTGTCATGTTATGTTACATTACAGTATGTTGTTATGTCATGTTATGTTACGTTAAGGCATGTTGTCATGTCGTGTTATGTTACGCTACATTATGTTGTCATGTCATGTTATGTTAGCATTCATTTTTGGAGCTAGGCTATAGAACTATATATTTTTTCTTTTGATATACATGATCGTAAATGGCTCTGAATCAGCCAGACAAGAGACTTTGATAGGAGAAACTGAGACTTCCCCTGGTTCATTGACTTGCTGATGGAGACGTGACTGAGGAAGCACTGAGAGAGGACAGAGAGCCAGAGCCAGAGCCCACACCACCAAAGCTCTCCTCTCAATCAACATCAGTAGTCCCCTGAAATGAAAGCTTTCCTCTCTTGTTCTACTATCTGGGGAGCCTGAGCCTTCACAGTTCCTGTTTATTTATGCAACAATGTCTGTTGTTACAAGTCTTGACCTTTGCACCTAGTGAGTGGTCTCTCTCTCTCTCTCTCTCTCTCTCTCTCTCTCTCTCTCTGACACACACACTCTCATACTCTCTCTCTTTCTATTTGAGCCTCATCATTATCCAAATCCTTTCGCTGACCCTTGTTGATCTCATGGCTTGTTTGATGTGGTCCTGGCAAGACAGAGATTAAATGAAGTTGAAAGATTATTGTTAAAAGGAGAGATTTACATGATTAGGCTTCTAGAAATAAACTTTCCATCCCCTTACCTAAGGGTACACAGAGGGCTGTGTGTGTGTGTGTTTGTGTACGCATGCATACTTTCACTTATTTCTTCAATGAGTGTGTGTGTGTGCATGTGTGTGCACTTGCTCGTGCGTGTGTGTGTGTGGTGGAGGGCAGAGGGAGATGCCAAACAACATGTTAATAATTTAGGCTGTTAGGTTGTGGCTTCATTTATGAGATTCCTCCAGTTAAAAGCCAGTAGAGTGTAGGTAAACAAGCTCACACATGTGGTTGCAATATTGCAGTTCTCAGGCCCACTAAGAGCCCTCCAAGGCCCCGCACACACTCAGCTTGTACAACTGATGTACAACGCAGTTCATACAATGGTTGTGATACAACTGATAATGTTGCGGTACAATGGAGAGTTTGCACAGTGCTTGTGTAATTATTTATTTGCAGAAAAACGCTCCGTTATATTACAGAGGTTGTGCCAAACGTGTTTTACATCAGGTATAGAACTTGAGTGTGTGAGGGACTAGGGGTGCTCCGCGATCTGTTAGACCCCGGAGTAGCTCCTCCTCCACTCTGTTAAGGTGATTCCCACATCAGGTTGGCTTTACATGGTCAGGACGGCTCCTTTTAATGTTGTCAGTTTCAATGACAGCTCTTTAGTCAATTCGCCAACAATATGCTTTCTCTCTCTAGATTATGTCACATTGTTCATGAGGAATTACACTGTAAGGTCAGCCTCCGTTTCAGACAGAAGGAATGTGAAAAAGCAGAAGAATCTGTGCGCTCTGGGAAATACATAACATATCTGGAATAATAGTTAATAGAATGGGATGTATGGGAAGACAGGTCAGTCCTAGAGATACAGTGCATTTGCAAAGTTTTCAGACCCCTTGACTAATTCCACATTTTGTTACGTTACAGCCTTCTTCTAAAATGGATTAAATAAAACATTTTCCTCATCTATCTACACACAATACCCCATAATGACAAAGTAAAAACCGGTTTTTAGAATTTTTGCAAATGTATAAAAAATAAATAACTGAAATATCACATTGACATAAGTATTCAAATATTTTACTCAGTACTTTGTTGAAGCATCTATGGCAGCGATTACAACCTTGAACCTTCTTGGGTATGACGTTACAAGCTTGGCACACCTGTATTTGGGTTTGAGTTTCTCCCATTCTTCTCTGCAGATCCTCTCAAGCTCTGTCAGGTTGGATGGGGAGCGTCACTGCACAGCTATTTTCAGGTCTCCAGAGATGTGCAATCGGGTTCAAGTTCAGGCTCTGGCTGGGCCACTCAAGAACATTCAGAGACTTGTCCTGAAGCCACTCCTGCATTGTCTTGGCTGTGTGCTTAGGGTCGTTGTCCTGTTGGAAGGTGAACCTTCATCCCAGCCTGAGCACTCTGGAGCAGGTTTTCATCAAGAATCTCTCTGTACTTTGCTCTGTTCATCTTTCCCTCAATCCTGACTAGTCTCACAGTCCCTGCCGCTGAAAACCTATGTACCTGATTTTGCTGAATGTTACTTTGTACAAAATCAAGACGTCAGTAATATTGAAATGCTTTTTGTTTAACGAATCCGAAATTACAGCTCAATTTGAGCAAAATCTGAATTTGCAATTAATCGTCATTAATCACAGCAAATCCTGCGATAATCTCAAGTACCATTTTTTATTGTTTGCCAGTCCTATTTATAATAATAATATGTCATTTAGCAGATCCAGGGAATGGAACCCACTCTCCTGGCATTGCAAAAGCCATCCTCTACCAACGGAGCTATGGAGGACCAGTGTCGTCTGTTGTCTCGAGACAGTGTCATAGTGGTGGACGGTACCCCAGTCTGTAGAGACAGTGTCGTTGTGGTGAAGGGTACCCCAGTCTGTAGAGACAGTGTCGTTGTGGTGAAGGGTACCCCAGTCTGTAGAGACAGTGTCGTTGTGGTGGAGGGTACCCCAGTCTGTAGAGACAGTGTCATAGTGGTGGAGGGTACCCCAGTCTGTAGAGACAGTGTCATAGTGGTGGACGGTACCCCAGTCTGTAGAGACAGTGTCGTTGTGGTGAAGGGTACCCCAGTCTGTAGAGACAGTGTCGTTGTGGTGGAGGGTACCCCAGTCTGTAGAGACAGTGTCATAGTGGTGGAGGGTACCCCAGTCTGTAGAGACAGTGTCATAGTGGTGGATGGTACCCCAGTCTGTAGAGACAGTGTCGTTGTGGTGGAGGGTACCCCAGTCTGTAGAGACAGTGTCATAGTGGTGGACGGTACCCCAGTCTGTAGAGACAGTGTCGTTGTGGTGAAGGGTACCCCAGTCTGTAGAGACAGTGTCGTTGTGGTGGAGGGTACCCCAGTCTGTAGAGACAGTGTCATAGTGGTGGACGGTACCCCAGTCTGTAGAGACAGTGTCGTTGTGGTGAAGGGTACCCCAGTCTGTAGAGACAGTGTCGTTGTGGTGGAGGGTACCCCAGTCTGTAGAGACAGTGTCATAGTGGTGGAGGGTACCCCAGTCTGTAGAGACAGTGTCATAGTGGTGGATGGTACCCCAGTCTGTAGAGACAGTGTCGTTGTGGTGGAGGGTACCCCAGTCTGTAGAGACAGTGTCATAGTGGTGGACGGTACCCCAGTCTGTAGAGACAGTGTCGTTGTGGTGAAGGGTACCCCAGTCTGTAGAGACAGTGTCGTTGTGGTGGAGGGTACCCCAGTCTGTAGAGACAGTGTCATAGTGGTGGAGGGTACCCCAGTCTGTAGAGACAGTGTCATAGTGGTGGATGGTACCCCAGTCTGTAGAGACAGTGTCGTTGTGGTGGAGGGTACCCCAGTCTGTAGAGACAGTGTCGTTGTGGTGGAGGGTACCCCAGTCTGTAGAGACAGTGTCGTTGTGGTGGAGGGTACCCCAGTCTGTAGAGACAGTGTCGTTGTGGTGGAGGGTACCCCAGTCTGTAGAGACAGTGTCGTTGTGGTGGAGGGTACCCCAGTCTGTAGAGACAGTGTCGTTGTGGTGGACGGTACCCCAGTCTGTAGAGAAGTGTCGTTGTGGTGGAGGGTACCCCAGTCTGTAGAGACAGTGTCGTTGTGGTGGAGGGTACCCCAGTCTGTAGAGACAGTGTCGTTGTGGTGGAGGGTACCCCAGTCTGTAGAGACAGTGTCGTTGTGGTGGACGGTACCCCAGTCTGTAGAGAAGTGTCGTTGTGGTGGAGGGTACCCCAGTCTGTAGAGACAGTGTCGTTGTGGTGGAGGGTACCCCAGTCTGTAGAGACAGTATCGTAGTGGTGGACGGTACCCCAGTCTGTAGAGACAGTGTCGTTGTGGTGGAGGGTACCCCAGTCTGTAGAGACAGTGTCGTTGTGGTGGAGGGTACCCCAGTCTGTAGAGACAGTGTCATAGTGGTGGACGGTACCCCAGTCTGTAGAGACAGTGTCGTTGTGGTGAAGGGTACCCCAGTCTGTAGAGACAGTGTCGTTGTGGTGGAGGGTACCCCAGTCTGTAGAGACAGTGTCGTTGTGGTGGAGGGTACCCCAGTCTGTAGAGACAGTGTCGTTGTGGTGGAGGGTACCCCAGTCTGTAGAGACAGTGTCGTTGTGGTGAAGGGTACCCCAGTCTGTAGAGACAGTGTCGTTGTGGTGAAGGGTACCCCAGTCTGTAGAGACAGTGTCGTTGTGGTGGAGGGTACCCCAGTCTGTAGAGACAGTGTCATAGTGGTGGACGGTACCCCAGTCTGTAGAGACAGTGTCGTTGTGGTGAAGGGTACCCCAGTGTGTAGAGACAGTGTTGTTGTGCTGGAGGGTACCCCTATCTGTAGAGACAGTGTCATAGTGGTGGAGGGTACTTTGTGGGTACATAGCCTTAGAAGATGCATGTTGTCACGCCGCATGAGACTACAGGGATCCCACATGGTGTAGGGATGAAAGGCACGCACGAACGTACACACACACACCCTTTCTCTCTCTCTGTTTCACACACACGCACGTTATCACACACACAAAGGCACGCAAGCATGCACACACGCATGCACACACACACACACACACATACTCATGCACACACACACACATACACACACACTGCGTCGACTGGCATTGCTGTTGGGGGAGCATAGAACTAGAATAGCCAGACTGGCTGTAAACACATCAGCTCTCATTTAGCTTCAAGGATGTCACCTAGATCAAAGTTAGTGTTGTATTCATTCCTGAACCATGACTTTGTTCCACAGTGGAGAGTGAGTGAAACGGTCTGTGTAGCAGTTGCTACTCCCCTATTGAGATCCCAGGGATTGAGGAAACTGTGGTGAACAGTGAAGTCAGGTCTTTCACCATCTCCTAGAATGGGCTTTGATGATCACCAACAAAGCAGTCAGCATAATGGCGGTGTACACATAGTAGAATGTGGGTCTGGTCATTGTGTTTATTGTTGTCATTAACCTGAGGATGACCCTTCACCTTTGTGTGTTCGGTAATGATGATGAATGTGTTACTAATGACAGTTAAAGAGCCTGTTATAGGATGTGCTACTGCTAGTATTTCCTCTCTCGCTTTCTCTTTATCTGTTACTTTCTCTTTCACTCTCACTCTGTCTTTCTCTCTCTCTCTCTCTCTCTCTCTCTCTCTCTCTCTCTCTCTCTCTCTCTCTCTCTTTTTCTCTCTCTCTATCTCTCTCTATCTCTCTCTGTCTGTCTCTCTTTCCCATTCTCTCTCTCTCTTTCTCTCTTTCTATCTCTTTCACTCTCTCTCTCTCTCTCTTTTTATTTTTTTTCTCTCTCTCTCTCTCTCTCGGTCTCTCTCTTTCCCTTCTCCTATTCATTCCTCTTTCGTTATTTCTCAAGATCCTTT
This sequence comes from Brachymystax lenok tsinlingensis, assembly GCA_030435695.1. Taxonomy (NCBI): domain Eukaryota; kingdom Metazoa; phylum Chordata; class Actinopteri; order Salmoniformes; family Salmonidae; genus Brachymystax; species Brachymystax lenok. The sequence continues at coordinate 107,505,954 of CM059791.1, forward strand.
CTCTGAGGTCCTGTTGTGAATATCTCCCATCCCCTCTGGGACTTCTTCCAGTTTGTTGGTTTTGTTTTGTTTTTCGGCCACTCCGCATTGCCACCCGGCAACCCTTTGATGTTGTTGCCTGGGTGCTGGTGGACAAAAGAGCTTCCATCAGCTGGCCTTTAGGATGGAGGGAGGTGGGTGGGTAGGGGGATAAAGAATCAAAGCAATTGGAATTAGGTTTTTGGGGGCGGAGTACTCCATGTGAAACCGTGAGCCCAAGTACCCTCCCTTTATTAAATATAGGGCCTGGACTTTACGGTTGTCATTGTTTTGCCTCTTGTGTAACATGTCATTGTCATTGGCATGTGGATTTGCGTGTCTTTGTTCAAAGTAGAATTATGTGTTATTATTATTGTGTCTTAGAGTACTCTATTCTCTCTACACATAAAGTGAAAGAGAGAGAGAGAGAGAGAGAGAGAGAGAGAGAGAGAGAGAGAGAGAGAGAGAGAGAGAGAGAGAGAGAGAGAGAGAGAGAGAGAGAGAGAGAGAGAGAGAGAGAGAGAGAGAAAGAAAGAAAGAAAGAAAGAAAGAAAGAAAGAAAGAAAGAAAGAAAGAGAATGAGAGAGAGAGAAAAAAAGAGAGTGCACCAGCTGGTGAGTCAGGGTTTTCCTGGTCTTCTTGGTTCTCACTGTGTTGAACCCTCTTTGTGCCCCAGTGTTGACAGACGACCTCTCCCTCCACGGCACCCTGCTCGGTACTACTGCGGTTAGCCTATGACCTCTCCCTCCACGGCACCCTGCTCGGTACTACTGCGGTTAGCCTATGACCTCTCCCTCCACGGCACCCTGCTCCGTGCTACTGCGGTTAGCCTATGACCTCTCCCTCCACGGCACCCTGCTCCGTGCTACTGCAGTTAGCCTATGACCTCTCCCTCCACGGCACCCTGCTCGGTACTACTGCGGTTAGCCTATGACCTCTCCCTCCACGGCACCCTGCTCGGTGCTACTGCGGTTAGCCTATGACCTCTCCCTCCACGGCACCCTGCTCCGTGCTACTGCGGTTAGCCTATGACCTCTCCCTCCACGGCACCCTGCTCCGTGCTACTGCGGTTAGCCTATGACCTCTCCCTCCACGGCACCCTGCTCGGTGCTACTGCGGTTAGCCTATGACCTCTCCCTCCACGGCACCCTGCTCGGTGCTACTGCGGTTAGCCTATGACCTCTCCCTCAAATCCCGGGGTGCGGCGCGTCACTCTGTGTTCTCCATTCCCCCTTTCACACAGCGAGAGCCACTGATGTCACCACAGCCGCCACAACCCCTCGCGGTGGGCAAGTGATGGTCTGTGCTTAGTGCACTCCCTGGGCCCATCAAATCCCTGCGGGACCACTGTGGTCCAATAGAGGTGGATGGAGGAAGCAGTCCTTTGGTCGCGCCGACACGGCTGCCCCCTTTCACCAAGCCCCTCATTAAAGGTGACAGCATCCTCTCAGCCCAGGCTCTATTGTTCTGCTCCTCTAGCTGTAATTAAAGGCATCACCAAGGTGCAGGTAGTAATGTGTCATAGGACCACAAGTCTTCGCAAGACAAAAATGACAGTTTTCAGTACCCATATTAGAACAGCCTCATTCACTGTAACAGTTCAAGAGTTACAGCACCGTATCCAGGATAAAAAAAGAAGCTTTATAGTGGTTCATACTACGTAGTTTGTTTCTTTGTAAATATATTATCTGCTTTGACTCCAGTAAGATTTGATGTAAATGTCTTTTAAGGCTACTTTTTGGGGATTCAGTTAAATGTTCTCTTAAAGAGGTGGATGTAGTATTGAATGGGTGGATGGTTGTGTAATTTCTGAAACAATATGCACGTTACAGGAATACACCTGTTGTGTTTCTGTTAAAACGTTTGTATTATTGTATTATTGTATTATTGTTTAGTGTTGAGAGGATTTGTCAGTTTAAGGTGGAAAATGTGGGTAATGCTGTAAAACGTAAAAAGCCCAGGTTATTTTCCACAGTAATTAGCAGATCAAAGTATAACGTTATGTTACTCTCCTTGTACTCTCCCTCCCTCTCTCCTCTGTTTAGATCCAGTGCCCAGTTCTCTCCTCTGTGTGCAGCTCATGCATACATCCTCACTTGTTTTTATTTGCTTGTGTGCAGTCACGAAATACACAAAGGCCAAAGAGCATGGTTTCCACATGCTGGAAGAGGCCCTGCTTAGTAAACCGCCACCAGACTCTAGGCTGGCAACTGGTTACAATTGGGGAATGGACGTAGCACAGATTAATGCAAACTGAGTAAACATGCAAACCGATCACAGAGTGACTGCAGCGGAGCGGAGCGCCATCACAACATCTGCCTCCTCAGTCACACTGCCGGGTGATTAGTCAGCGGAGGAAACGGGCCCTGAGCTTATAATATTGCTGAGAGCTACCACACAGTTGGCTCAAGGAGACAATGTGAGATCCTTCGCAAAGACAAGGCACCAGTTTTCCACTGCACGTTTGGTTTAGCAGTTGGTAGCCCACAGAATGTTGTGGAAGAGAGGCTCAGTCCAGGAGATGTTATCAGCCATAGAAAGTGCCAGAAATTGAAGACTGTTTGCTACAATTTCACTCTGGTCTCCCTCTCGCCGGACTTCAAACGCTATAGTGAAACAACAAAAGGAAGTCTGCCAATCAAACGTTACCATGTTTGTCCATCTCTATCACTACCACATTTTCTGGGCTTTCCCATCTCGAAAATCATGTCTGTACTCATATAAGATTGAAATAGTTTACTCAGCTGGAGGTGGACAGGTTCTGTTTCCCCTCTCAGTATCAGAGATGGAATGAAGAAGAAAACTGTTTCTGGTTGCTTTATTGTTGCATTGTTGGTGAGCCTCTGGCCTTTGTCTTGGTGTTGTGAATAAAGTTCTCTGACCAGGCGAGATGGAGGAAGAAGATGGAGCTACTGTCAGCCAACACAACGTTTCGTAATCTCAAAAAGCGGTGTACATGTCCTGTTGGCGTCTTCTGCATCTGGGTCAGCTGGGTCCTACCCTGAAGATATTTCATTCACAAGCTAGAGGGTGTAAAAGCTGAAATAAATGGCTCCCTATTCCCTATATAATGCACTACTTTTTACCAGGGCTCTGTAGGGAACAGGGGACCATTTCAGATGCAGCCAGTAATGTATACATCATCATGCCATTGAAAACAGAAAGGCTAGGGAGTTCTACATGCACGGCAAAATCAAAAGTGTTACATCAAAATTAGAATAATGTTCTATTAAGCATCAGAATAGTCTATATTGTCCTCATTGAAACAGAGTTAAAGTTCAAAAAGTGTGCGCTTTTGTAACACTTCCACCACAGTTCAACACTTCCACTGTTTTTTTTGTAAACAGTTGAACATTAACTAACACGAACCCATTGTAGAATTCACTGTACATTTAGAGTTAATCATCATCTCTATCAGTTATCATCTCTATCCCTGTACATATAAATAGGTCATCATCATCTCTATCAGACATCATCTCTATCACTGTATATATAAAAAGTTAATCATCATCTTTATCAGATATCATCTCTATCACTGTATCAATAAAGAGTTAATCATAATCTCTATCAGACATCATCTCTATCACTGTATGTATAAAGAGTTTATCATCTCTATCAGATGTCATCTCTATCACTGTATATAAAGAGTTAATCATCATCTCTATCAGATATAATCATTATCCCTGTACATATAAAGAGTTAATCATCTCTATCAGATATCATCTCTATCACTGTATGTATAAAGAGTTAATCATCATCTCTATCAGATATCATCTCTATCCCTGTACATATAAAAAGTTAATCATAATCTCTATCAGATATAATCTCTATCCCTGTACATATAAAGAGTTAATCATCTCTATCAGATATCATCTCTATCCCTGTACATATAAAAAGTTAATCATCATCTCTATCAGATATAATCTCTATCCCTGTACATATAAAGAGTGTATGATCTCTATCAGATATCATCTCCATTAACGATGTTATATCAGTTAAAGTTGACTACCTTTTAAAGGTCCAATGTTTTATTTCAATATCAAAAAATGTCTGGCTAATAATAAAGTACCTTACTGTGATTGTTTTCAGTTAAAATTGTCAAAAAGAATCAACAATTGCTTCTTAGAAAATAGCAATTTCTCAACCAAGAATATCACCAGGCAGGCCAAAACTCCATGCCACCAATAATATCACCAGGCAGGCCAAAACTCCCTGCCACCAATAATATCACCAGGCAGGCCAAAACTCCATGCCACCAATAATATCACCAGGCAGGCCAAAACTCCATGCCACCAATAATATCACCAGGCAGGCCAAAACTCCATGTCACCAAGAATATCACCAGGCAGGCCAAAACTCCATGCCACCAAGAATATCACCAGGCAGGCCAAAACTCCATGCAACCAATAATATCACCAGGCAGGCCAAAACTCCATGCCACCAAAACAGAGGGAAGTCTTTTCAAACAGCTCTTACACTAAAAGGGCCTTATCATCATTTACACAATTTCACAGTATTATTGTAACCTCATAGTGTGGAAATATATAGAAAACACAGTAAGATCAGGTGATAACCTTATGATGGACAAGTGGATATATGTACAGGGCCTTTAACACTGCAGGGTGATAACCTTATGACGGACAAGTGGAAATATGCACAGGGCCTTTAACACTGCAGGGTGATAACCTACATGATGGACAAGTGGAAATATGCACAGGGCCTTTAACACTGCAGGGTGATAACCTACATGATGGACAAGTGGAAATATGCACAGGGCCTTTAACACTGCAGGGTGATAACCTACATGATGGACAAGTGGAAATATGCACAGGGCCTTTAACACTGCAGGGTGATAACCTACATGATGGACAAGTGGAAATATGCACAGGGCCTTTAACACTGCAGGGTGATAACCTACATGATGGACAAGTGGAAATATGCACAGGGCCTTTAACACTGCAGGGTGATAACCTACATGATGGACAAGTGGAAATATGCACAGGGCCTTTAACACTGCAGGGTGATAACCTACATGATGGACAAGTGGAAATATGCACAGGGCCTTTAACACTGCAGGGTGATAACCTACATGATGGACAAGTGGAAATATGCACAGGGCCTTTAACACTGCAGGGTGATAACCTACATGATGGACAAGTGGAAATATGCACAGGGCCTTTAACACTGCAGGGTGATAACCTACATGATGGACAAGTGGAAATATGCACAGGGCCTTTAACACTGCAGGGTGATAACCTACATGATGGACAAGTGGAAATATGCACAGGGTCTTTAATACTGCAGGGTGATAACCTACATGATGGACAAGTGGAAATATGCACAGGGCCTTTAACACTGCAGGGTGATAACCTACATGATGGACAAGTGGAAATATGCACAGTAAAAATCAACGGATCAAGCATATTCACAATCTCAGTATGAAAAAAGTATGAAATTGGATGCACTCACTACTGTGTGTCGCTCTGAATAAGAATGTCTGCTAAATGACTCAAATGTAAAAACATTGACCTTCATCCAGACCAGAAAAACATATAATCCCAACCCTGTGCAGCATGTCTCTGCTGAGTGCTGTGGCCTTTGGAAGGGCCTTCATCCAGACCAGAAAATAGAAACAGCAGTACACTTTAGATGTCCTAAAACGAAAACACATTTCTGTTGCCTTGCCTTATCACTCCTACGATTAAGATAATCGCTACTTGTTTTATTTAACAGTTTTTTGGTATACTGTATGACGCGATACAAACTAGTTAATGTGAACAGACCAGACATATAGTCTGATGGGTTTTTATATCATGTGGTTCCATTGCCCATACCTCTGTTTCTATAGTGCACCATGTCCCTCCACATGTTTTTGTTTTCAAACTATAAATATTCCCTTTCAACTTTATATTGAAGTCTCATGATCCGGCAGCTATTGTCTCCCCAGCACTCATCCCTCATCCTCCCATCCATCCATCCCCTCATCCATCTAACACCCCCCACCCCCTTCCCCTCCCTTCCCTTCCATCCCACCCAGCTTTACACACCACTGGTTAAGATCACTGTGCCAGAGGGTCATAGCTTTATGAAGCCATTGGTGGGCAGGATCAGTACTGGCGGGAGGAGGGCTTGTCTTGTGCCTTGGGGACACCTGGCCTTTTCTCTTCGGTCACTCAGTCATGGCCTGGTCCTGTCCCTCTTGCCAGAATCAGGATGCAGGATATTGGTTGTATCCCATTGATTTCCTGTTCTGAGTCTCCTCAGACCATGGAGTGTAAAATTGTAATATCCACCCAAGCTTTTGGTGTAGCTGGTCATCCAATGGATGAAAGCAGTGTGTCCAGCTTATAGTCACTTCCTGTGGGTGAATTTCAATAATATTTTATTTGATTCGTCACGTTCTCTCTCGTTGCTTCCGCAAATCCTCGTAGGGAAGCATTGGTGATGTTCTGCTTTGATGTTCTCATTCAATGCTTTCCTCCCTCCCCTCTCTCTTTCCTCGCTTCCCTCTCTCTTTCCTCGCTTCCCTCTCTCTTTCCTCGCTTCCCTCTCTCTTTCCTCGCTTCCCTCTCTCTTTCCTCGCTTCCCTCTCTCTTTCCTCACTTCCCTCTCTCTTTCCTCCCTTCCCTCTCTCTTTCCTCCCTTCCCTCTCTCTTTCCTCACTTCCCTCTCTCTTTCCTCGCTTCCCTCTCTCTTTCCTCGCTTCCCTCTGACATTTTGAGACGGAGGCAAGGAGAGAGGAAGTAAGAATTCAAGGAAAATACTTTTGAGATTCCCCCACAGTTCATCCTGGTGGATCAGGGTAAGTGGCACCAGCGGTCTTCAGCACAGTGCACATATTAGGACATACGTGCTACATCAGACATCACACAAAGATGACATGCTACATGTATGGTGTACATATTAGGACATACGTGCTACATCAGACATCACACGAAGATGACATGCTACATGTATGGTGTACATATTAGGACATACGTGCTACATCAGACATCACACGAAGATGACATGCTACATGTATGGTGTACATATTAGGACATACGTGCTACATCAGACATCACACGAAGATGACATGCTACATGTATGGTGTACATATTAGGACATACGTGCTACATCAGACATCACACGAAGATGACATGCTACATGTATGGTGTACATATTAGGACATACGTGCTACATCAGACATCACACGAAGATGACATGCTACATGTATGGTGTACATATTAGGACATATGTGCTACATCAGACATCACACAAAGATGACATGCTACATGTATGGTGTACATATTAGGACATACGTGTGTTCTTTCATCTGGAGGACCTCAGAGGAGGAGTGATGCTGTTCCAACGCTCGTCACTGTCTGGAATGGTGCTCTTTTGGTCACCTCTCTCTGATTGTCTCTCTGACTGTCTCTCTCTCGCTGTCTCTCTCACACAAAACACTACAGTAAGACATCACTGCTGCAAGCCTGATAGACACACACACACACAGGCCTAAAAAAATTAGAAAGAGCTTGTTCAGTCAAAAGCCCTCCTAGTCTGATACCATAAAATCCTCCATAAGTCAAATTCAAAGGAGGCCTTTCTCTCTTCCCTCTCCTGTCTTCTCTCTACGTCTCATGGTCTTTGTCTCAGTGTGTTGTTAGATGTGTTTTCCATCGTAGGGGGAGCGATTGAAGTGGTCTCAGAACAAGCGGTACTTTTGTTTTATGTACGAAAAGGTAAGAGCACAGGCGGCTCTTTTGAAGGCCTTCGCAAATTTATCGTTATTTTTCCAGGGGAGACATTTCTTAAATTACAGCTCGTTGAGATTGGATCTGCTTTGTTGCTGTTCTTGGAGGGGGTTTACATTTTGAGTCTGGACATGAGTGGCTAAGCACTCGGAGAAGGAGAGAGTGTTAGACCAGGATGGAGTACAGTGCATGCAACCTAATGTAAGGTCAAAACCTCACTTCAACTCTGTCTGTCTGTCTCTCTCTCTCTCTCTCTCTCTCTCTCTCTCTCTCTCTCTCTCTCTCTCTCTCTCTCTCTCTCTCGCTCTCTCTCTCTCTCTCTCTCTCTCTCTCTCTCTCTTCCTCTCCATCCCCCTCTCTCTCTCTTCCTCTCCCCAACACCCCCTCTCTCTCTCTCTTCCTCTCAGTCCCCCCCTCTCTCTCTCTCTCAGAGAGAAGTCCTTCACGTCAACAGTTCCAGAATAACAAGCCATAGTGTTGCCAGCCAGTCACGTTACACTCTGCTTTTTAAGTCTCAACACTTTAAGGCTTAAAAGTTCAACACTTTTTTAAACACTTTTTGGTGTTTTATGACATCAGTCGGCGTGTATTCACAGTTCCTGGTCCTCCATATACAGGACAAAGCCAAGCAGCAGCTGTGTACTGTATGCTACAGGCAGTGTCCCTCCCAGGCCAGCTCCAGTGGTGATGTCTCTGTGATGTGAGAGTGTTGCGCCGTGCTTTCTGAGCCACGTGTGTAATAACCACTCTCTTCTCCTCCAGGCCAACCTGTTTCCAGCAGCTCTGGTTTATTTCCACTCTGATCTCAAGACAGGTTGGTAAATCACCTCGCTCTATTCCCTCTTTGTTTTATTCGATTTCCTGCCAAGGAGGGAGACCAAAAGAGGCTTGAATTGCCTCTCCCTTCCTCCCTCCCCATGAGAAAAAAGGTTTGCCCTTAAATCGGCTACCCTGCTGCTCTTCCTATTGACCCTAGCTTGGGTTTCACTACTACTCCTTTCCTCTGTTGCGTTGGCTTGATTTGAAAGGGCAGTATAACAGGTGCACTTTCATGTCTGGAGGTGAATATTAGGAGCTTGTCAATCTGTCCCATCCTACACAGCTCAATTCAAAGTGTGTTTATTGATGTGTTTTATGTTTGAAGAGAGATACTAGAAAAGAGTACATATTGTGTATTTTATGGGTTTTACTTTATTTCCCATGCATAAATGAAGGGTTTGGATGACCCTATATCTCCTACATAATATATAAATACTATATCCCTTTCTATATATTCTACAATCTATATCTCCTATAATCTATATCTCCATAATCTATATATTCTATTATCTATATATTCTGTCATCTATATCTTCAATAATCTATATCTCCTATAATCTATATCTCCTATAATCTATGTCTTCTATTATCTATATCTCCTATAATCTATATACTATATACTTTCAATATTTTATATCTTATATATATATAATCTATATCTTCTGTAATCTATATTTTCTTCTATATTCAATATCTCCTATATTGAATATCTCCTATAATCTACATCTCCTATAATCTACATCTACAGTAATCTATATGTTCTTTAACCTATATCTTCTATAATCTATATATTGTATCAGCTATATCTCCTATAATATTTATATCTCATGTAATTGATATCTCCTATAATCAATCTCCTATAATCTATCTCCTATAATCGATATCTCCTATAGTCTATCTCCTATATTGAATATCTCCTATATTCAATAACTCCTATAATCTATCTCCTATTTTCAATATCTCCTATATTCAATATCTCCTATAATCTATCTCCTATATTCAATATCTCCTATAATCAATATCTCCTGCAATCTATATGTCCTATAATTTAGTGTACAAACATTAGGAACACCTTCCTAAAATTGAGTTGCACCCCCTTCTGCCCTCAGAACAGCCTCAATTCATCGGGGCATGGACTCTATAAGGTGTCGAAAGCTTTCCACAAGGATGCTGGCCCATGTTGACTCCAATGCTTCCCCTGTTGTACGAAGTTGTCTGGATGTCCTTTGGGTAGTGGAACATTCTTGATATACAAGGGAAACTGTTGAGCGTAAAAAACCTAGCAGCTTTGCAGTTCTTGACCGGTGTGCCTGGCACCTACTACCATAACTCGCTCAAAGGCACTTAAATCTTTGGTCTTGCCCATTCACCCTCTGAGCGGTACACATACACAATCCCCTTCATCTACACTGATTGATGTTGATTTAACAAGTGACATCAATAAGGGATCATAGCTTTCACCTGGTCTGTCTATGTCATGGAAAGAGTAGGTGTTCCTAATGTTTTGAACACTCATTGTATCTCTCCTATAATCTCTATCTCCCAGTGATATACCATGATTATGGTCCCGAGTGGCTCAGCGGCCTAGAGCACTGCATCTCAGTGCAAGATGTGTCACTATAGACCAATGCTGTGGTGAGAGAGAGAAGCGCGCCTGTATCTCTCACAGAACTAGAATGAGATTCACGTTCTATGATCTCTCTCCCTCTCTCTGCTCTGATAATGAGCCTCTTATTTATTTTACCTTTATTTAACCAGGCAAGTCAGTTAAGAAAAAATAATTATTTACAATGACAGCCTAGGAACAGTGGGCGCAAGGCTGAACTTCTCCACTGTTTTGGTGCCCTGGCTACCATGATGTGAGCAGTGGGAGACGGACCCGTGCACATACACAGATACTGTGTGTTATTGTGCTAGAGCGAAATCTTGAGTCTCGCTCATCTTAATTAAAACTTCACAAGTACCAGCAGCAGAGGTGACTGTTTTGGAGAGCCTGGCGTGCCCAAAGTAAAATGCCTCCCATTTAGGCCCAGAAAATGGGATATGCATATATTTAGTACCATTGGATAGGAAACACTCTGAATTTTCCAAAACTGTTAACCATTTGTCTGTGAGTCAATCAGAACGCATATAGCAGGCAAAACCCTGAGGAATCTCTGTCCTGGAAAAAGTCATTTTGACACATTGCTCATTTTGGAACCCCTCCCTATTGAAAATGACCATATATAGGCATATGAATGCAGTACACGTCGCTTCCTTATGATGTCATCAACCACGAGACGGTGTTTTACTCCATCTTGGATGAATTTAGACCATTGATAAACAGCATGGCATGAGGACACCACGTTCTGAAAACTCTTCAGATTGCGCGTGCACAAAAAGGGCGCGCAGTGTCTTATTTATCGTCTTTAGCGTTCAGTTTATATTCCCGGCTGATTTATAATAGTAAATATACGTAAAAGTGTTCCTAAGGATACATTTAAAACTATGTTTGATTGTTTTTGGACAAGTTTATAGGTATAATTTGATCGAGTTGGCGCCGCGTTTCAATGAAGGAGTGGAGGCTGTCGTTTCTGATTATAACGCGAACCAAATGGAGGATTTATGGATAAAAGACGTTACTTTTTCTAACAAAAGAACCATGGATTGTCTTCGTTGGACACTTAGGAAGACCTCAGCAGAAGTTCTTCAACAGGTAATTGATTTGTTTTCGCTGTGAAATGTGTTATGTGTGTGCCATGATGGCTAATCGATACATGGCTATTGGAAAATATGTGAGGTGCTAGCCTCAAACAAATGAATGTGCTGCTTTCGCCGTAAAGCCTTTTTGAAATCTGACAACGCTGTGACATTGCCAAGATACAGAGCTTTTGATGAGCATGGAACACTTGTATATTGCTGAATGTTTAATAATTCAACTTTCGGATTTTGAATTTGGCGCTTTAGATTTTCGCTGGTAGTGTCGGGATGAGCCCGCTAGCGACCCACTGGTACTTGAGAAGTTTTAATATCTGCAGTGCTGCTTGTGGCAATGTCATTTCGCTGAGACTACCTTTAATGCAAACATCCACAATACTAATTGCTCTCAGGCATTTGCAATGTTTACCCTGAAAACCTGATCCCTGATATAGAGCTGGCATGTTACTCATATTCACAAGACATGTCAGTGTAGGAGTGCTGGATCAGTTTGGCCTTTTATATAATTTTACCTTTATTTAACTAGGGATTTGATCTTGCAACCTTCCAGTTACTAGTCCAACACTCTAACCACTAGGCTACCTGCCACCCCATCATAATGAACAAGATCATAGACCAGCAGAAGAGGACTGGCCATCCCTCACAGCCTGGTTCCTCTCTAGGTTTCTTCCTAGGTTCCTGCCTTTCTAGGGAGTTTTTCTTAGCCACCATGCTTCCTCATCTGCATTGCTTGCTGTTTGGTGTTTTAGGCTGGGTTTCTGTATAGCACTTTGTGACATTGGCTAATGTAAAAAGATTTTTATAAATACATTTGATTAAATTTGATTGATTACATAGACGCTCCCTCTGTTCCTTCTTTGAACACACGACACAGTGGGATTACTGCAGTGCGTTTGTAGAACTCGCCACACAGGAAACCCTGAATGACACCACCACAACACTGTGGTGTGACCTCTGGCCCTAAACCCCTGCTCTCTGACCTCTCCTGCAATCTCACATCAGCCCTCCTTGTCCACATGAAAGCTGTCCTAATGACTCACCATCAGGGCTAATCTAGTTCCAGTGCCCCACCTCATCTCCCACTCACCTCTCCACCCCCCTTCCACCTAGCTCTCCACGTCGCCACCCCCATCATCTATCCTCCCCCTCACCTCTCCACCCCATCACCTATCCACCCCCTCATCTCCCCTCACCTCTCCACCCCTTCACCTCTCCACACCCTCTCCTGTCCTTCTCCCTGACCTCTCACCCTCACCTCTCCAACCCTCACCCCCTTCATCTCTCCACCCCTTATCTCCCCTGAGCTCCCCACCGCCCTCATCTCTCCACCTCTCCACCCTCAACTCTCCCCTCATCTCTCCACCTCATCCCCCTTTACCTCTCCATCCCCTCGTCTCTCCACTCCTTCATCTCCCCCTCACCTCTCCACCCCTCATCCCTCCTCATCTCTCCACCTCTCCAACCTCTTATCCCCCTCATCTCTCCACCCCCTAATCCCCCCTCAATTCTCCATTGCTCCACCCCGTCATCTCTCCACCACTATGGAGGAGACGGTAAAGAACTGATTCTGAACCTCTTGTGTTGTTGAACAGGGAATTTCACTCAAGTTTGTTTGGCCCATTACGAATTCTGTTTATATACTTATCTTAGTCCAGCAGATTGGTGATAACTTTGTGAAGTGTATGATACAAAATGAATGAATTCTGTCTGTGGGCTTGTCTGCCTCATGTGAAATGGGTCGGACCACTTCTTACGATCTTGAAAAGTAACTGAAGAGTGAAAATTCTCAAATTTACTTACCTATTTAAAGTTGTGTTTAGCCCTAGTCTCTGTTGCCACTGCTAGGCAAAGGTGTCCATACCATCAGGTATATGGAAGGCCTTTAAACTGAAGCTGCACCATCCCACATTATTGGGACAGCAGATCCCTAATATGTTACCGTAGTAGTAGTCCTTAGACTAGTCCTTCCACTTACTGGTCCAGTGAACAGCAGCCACGCGCAGGGGGATAACCATGACACCTGTGGATGCCAATCCTCTCCACAGCCTAACCACAGACCAAACATCACACTGTGTCCGCCCCACTGGCAGCTAAAGACATTTCGGTCATTACTTGCTCCTTTAGAAATATCATCAAACGTTTCCCCTGCTCATATTCCCAGCCCGCTATAAGCCTGATAGACAGGTACGCCGTGCAGCGCTATTTGTATTTCAGGCCCTTTGATCGTTCCTAAAAATAGGTTGATCTGCTGACCTCTGGTCCCGCAGGGCCAATCAGCTCGTTTGGAGTACAACTTGATCCCCCCCACACCCCTTTTGACGTCATTTTAGACAAGCAGCCCTTTATTATTAGAGGGAGGCTTCTAGACATTAATTGAACGATCTGCTCCCATTCAGTTTGTGCACTATGTGTGTCATGTAAGTGGATTTACTCTTGTTATCGCCTACCTGTACCCTGGCCATGCAGGCCACAGTGTGTGTGTGTGTGTGTGTGTGTGTGTGTGTGTGTGTGTGTGTGTGTGTGTGTGTGTGTGTGTGTGTGTGTGTGTGTGTGTGTGTGTGTGTGTGTGTGTGTGTGTGTGTGTGTGTGTGTGTGTGTGTGTGTGTGTGTGTGTGTGTGCGCATGCCAGTTTGCAGTACAGCGTGTGTGTGCAGTGTCTACGATAGAATCCATGGCTCCCGAAATAGCCCCAGTACTCCACCTAATTGTAGATCCCTCCTCCTCCTCCCTCTTTCCCTCCTCTGCTGCATGCCAAGGTCGCTGACCCCATCATCCACCTCACTGGTTCCGGAAGAGTCCTTTCCGCCCCCTGTGGCATCCAAAACCCAAGCCAATAGGCAGGACACAGCAGCAGCCCATCCCCGGCCCAGGCCTAACAGCAAAGCGCCAAAACCAGTTAGGAGTGATCCCAGGCCGCCTCAGCCCAAGTAGCTCAAACTGCCAGGTATGTTCTAATCAGAACCACCCAGTGGGCCCAGTGGCTCCCTAACGAAGCCTGGCCTCAGGATGAGGGCCCCTCAGAGAGGCTCCGTACGGGGAACCCTGGAGCCCCCCACCGTGTTTGTGTCACGGTCGTGGAAACAGCAGGCAGAGCACATCGTCTGGGTATTTACATTCAGTGCACACACTAGGTTAGGGTACACCCTCTCTCCTCAACACTAGGGTTGGGGTACACCCTCTCTCCTCAATACTAGGGTTAGGATACACCCTCTCTCCTCAACACTAGGGTTAGAGTACACCCCCTCTCCTCAACACTAGGGTTAGGGTACACCCCCTCTCCTCAACACTAAGGTTAGGGTACACCCCCTCTCCTCAACACTAGGGTTGGGTACACCCTCTCTCCTCAACACTAAGGTTAGGTTACACCCCCTCTCCTCAACACTAGGGTTAGGGTACACCCTCTCACCTCAACACTAGGGTTAGGTTACACCCCCTCTCCTCAACACTAGGGTTAGGTTACACCCCCTCTCCTCAACACTAGGGTTAGGGTACACCCCCTCTCCTCAACACTAGGGTTAGGGTACACCCCCTCTCCTCAACACTAGGGATAGGGTACACCCTCTCTCCTCAACACTAGGGTTGAGGTACACCCTCTCTCCTCAACACTAGGGCTAGGGTACACCCTCTCTCCTCAACACTAGGGTTAGGTACACCCCCTCTCCTCAACACTAGGGTTAGGGTACACCCTCTCTCCTCAACACTAGGGTTAGGGTACACACCCTCTGCTCAACACTAGGGTTAGGGTACACCCTCTCCAAATAGTTGGAGGAGTGAAGACAGAATATTGGGAGGCTGAGTCATCGTGGGCTCAAACAGAACGATGGAAATGGGGGCGGGTAAAAGCTGACATGATCCTGACGTACCCTCAAAGGGACAGTAAAGTGATGCTGAAGTCCCGACTCACTGCACCCTAAGAAAACGACATCAGCCAAGGCCCAACTCCATCACCCACTGTCACCACCACTATAATCACCAAGGAGACCTGTCGTTGATAATCTTAGATTTGTGCATGCTGGCATAGAGTGTTACCATTATTCTCTCTATGTTTTTCTTCTTCTGTTGTTTACAGACGATGAGTGTTATTATCAAATTGTGTGTGTGTGTGTGTGTCAAACCATGGTTACAGTGAAGATTCTGTTTTGTTTGTTTCCTTTCAGGTAAGACGAGAGAAGACTAGCAGTCCAAGCATTAGAGTACACCAGAATGAATATGAAGGAGACCATCTTAACTCAGAATCAGAACATACAGCATCACACATCAGATTAACTTTCCATATGTTTCTCATTACTGACCTCAACCCTTATTAACACAGTCAGAATGATATCAACCCTACCTTAATGATACAGAGGACAACATATTGTAGTGACCTTAACCCTTGTAATTTCTGACTCTGTTGAAACAATATCAACTCTACCTTAATGAATGACATCAACTCTACCTTAATGAATGACATCAACAGTACCTTAAAGAATGACATCAACCCATCTTAATGAATGGCATCAACAGTACCTTAATGAATGACATCAACTGTACCTTAATGAATGGCATCAACAGTACCTTAATGACATCAACCCATCCTTAATGAATGACATCAACAGTACCTTTATGAATGACATCAACAGTACCTTTATGAATGACATCAACCATACCTTAATGAATAACATCAATCCTACCTTAATGAATGACATCAATCCTACCTTAATGAATGACATCAATCCTACCTTAATGAATGACATCAACCCTTGGGGCTCCCGAGTGACGCAGTGGTCTAAGACACTGCATCTCAGTGCAAGAGGTGTCACTGCAATACTTGATTTGAATTCAGGCTGCATCACATCCGGCCATGATTGGGAGTCACATGGGGCGGTGCACAATTGGCCCAGTGTCGTCCGGGTTCGGCTGGGGTAGGCCGTCATTGTAAATAAGAATTTGTTCTTAAACTGACTTGCCTAGTTAAATAAAGGTTAAATAAAAATACCTTAATAAAGGACATCAACCCTACCTTAATGATTCAAAGGACAACATATTGTAGCGACCTTAACCCAATGCCTAACGACCTGATCAAGAGGTTTGGATATCTTGGCGTGACAGCTAAGGTGTTGAGTTGACAGTTGCTGGACCTGGGTTTGTATCTTGGTTGGGCTACCCCACATTTGCTACAATATTTATTTTATTATTATTATAGATATTTGATTTTGAGTATGTTATTCTGGAAAAAGCTTATTGAAATGCCTGTCTTTAAAGGCCCCTCCTGGGCCAGAGAAGAGGCCCTCAAACATAGCAGTCTGACCTTCTCTCACTTAATATATATATATCTCTCTCTGTCTCTCTTTTGCTACTTGTTTCTGTAGAGAACAGAGCTTGAGGAGAGGCCAGGCATGGCTACTGCTGCTTCCATAACGTCAGTACGGATCATGACGGCCACCATCACACTAATAGCCACAGCCACGAGCAGGGCCTTATCCCACGTGTGTCCAAGACCAGTCATCGGGATTGGAGACCGTTCAGTGTGTGTCTCCTGGTAAAAGCCTCCTCGCTCCGGAGCTTCTCCAAAGCGTCTAGAATGGGCTGTGTCTCAAATGGCACCACCTTATTCCCTACGTAGTGCACTACTTTCGACCAGGGCCCAGTAGTGCACTGTGGAGAAAAGGGTGCCATTTGGGATACAGACATGGGCTGTCGACACTCCCTAGCCTTTAATGTACGATCTAGAAAACCTTCAACTCATTACTCTTTTCGACGCTCCTCCCCAGTCTCGTCCTAACTGCTTTCATATGTTTAGTAATGCTGCCTTCAGATGTCATTAGTTCCACTAAGATGCAGAAGGAGAAAAGTGGTGGGGTAGCGCCACTACTTCACTACCATTACAGAGATCTTCCAAGAGCACTTCAGTGGAGATTTGTAACAGTACTCAGTATTGGAGGTTGACTACAGTTAATGTTTATGCATCTCAAATATCTCCGGACAGTAGGCACAATCATTATATCAAAGGGAACTGTAAAGTTAACTGTCTCTGTGGAATTATGTCTTCTCATATAATACACACATTGTGAATTGACATCTTTGTGGCAATTGTAATGCAATATTTAGAAATTGTTCAGTTGCTCACTTACAAAAACGAAATCAATAATTATACATATGCAGTGCATTGGGAAGTATTCAGATCCCTTGACTTTTCCCACATTTTGTTACGTTACAGCCTTATTCTAAAAGGTTTGTAGAAATTTTTGCAATTAAAGGAATGAGTGGTTTTGGGTGGATTTTTCCTTTAACTAATCAATCAAGTACAAGGAAGGAGTGAAGACCTGCAGACACTGCCTTCCATGGAATGAGTTGGACACCTGCGCTTTAGGTGAATTGTCACCTATACCTACCAAAATGTGTGTGGCTGACCCTTGTCATAGTTTAGTTTAGTCTCTGCTGTGTGGTGCACTGCAGACATTTGCTCAATAAACACATCACTTTTAGGTTGCTGAGTAAAAATGCCCTGGACATTGTCTAGATCTAATTCTCTACGCCAAACGCCAGGTGTTGTATCCTTGAGCACCCCCCGTGTACAGCTATGCTGACTCACAGTGAAACCACGCTGGCTAGGGCCTATCCCAAATGGCACCCTATTCCCTACATGGTGCACTACTTTTCGACCAGGGCCCAAAGACCATGCTGGCTAGAAGGCTCTCCCACAGTCATCAGACTCTCTCAGATTAGAATAACCCACAGTCATCAGACTCTCTCAGGATAGAATAACCCACAGTCATCAGGCTCTCTCAGGATAGAATAACCCACCGTCATCAGGCTCTCTCAGGTTAGAATAACCCACAGTCATCAGACTCTCTCAGGTTAGAATAACCCACAGTCATCAGACTCTCTCAGGATAAAATATCCCACAGTCATCAGGCTCTCTCAGGTTAGAATAACCGACAGTCATCAGACTCTCTCAGGGTAGAATAACCCACCGTCATCAGACTCTCTCAGGGTAGAATAACCCAGTCCCCCCCACACGCCTAATTTATTTACCATCACAATTACACCCTGCTCTTCCCCTGTGGGCCATTTTCCAATTCCTTCTGTTTTGCTTCTTCTTTTCAAATGGAAGATCTACGCGTGTGGTCTCTGCAATGATTTGGCTGACACACACACACACACACACACACACACACACACACACACACACACACACACACACACACACACACACACACACACACACACACACACACACACACACACACACACAGAGAGACAAAAACACACTCATGCTCGCACACTCCATTCAACTTTCCCCTGGCCTGTAGCTCGAAGTCCCATTCCTCCCCTCCCCTCCTAACTAAATATCGCAGGACAGCAGAAGGGAACTTCAAAGTGTCCGGAGGGGGTACTCCTTTTTTCCTGCCACTTGTCATCATCCAAGGGCCTGGCTGCTCCCCTTATTACTCTAATTGCTTCCAACTGCTCCAGGAGCCTTTGATGGGGGGTGGGGGGCAAAGCCAGCCAGAGAGAGCATGCTGCAAGCACCTGTTGTTGCAGAGTCAGACAGGTGGGCTGTAGTGTGACGGTGCTGTATAAAAGAGTGAGGACAGCACCACTGGGGTGTATTCAATTATGCAAACATTTCTGGGGGGAAGGTTCCCAATAACATAAAGATCATCTTTAGAGCTAAGATCATCTGAAGTCAATTGATAGGCAATGTACAAACAATGACCTTAATGCTTAAAACTCTAGGTTTCTGAGGAAACTCACCCCTGAATGTTGTAGATAGAAAGAGAATGAATAGAGGTGACACGAGTCCCTATTCTTACATGACAGGCAATCATATCTGTTCTACACAATTTCTATCTAAATGTTCTGTAATGTTTCTTAGTCCTGAACATAGCCCCTGGTTTCTGTTTCTATTGTATTAAATATATATAAATATATTCAGTGCCCTCCATAATTACTGGGACACATGTTTTGTTGTTTTGACTTTGTACTCCAACACTCTGGATTTGAAATGATACAATGACTGAGGTTAAAGTGCAGACTGTTAGCTTTAATTTAATAATCATGATACCATGATTACGGATAGTCCTGAATTAATAGTGAATAATGATGAGTGAGAAAGTTAGATGCACAAATATCATAACCCCCAAAAAAAAATGCAAACCTCCCATTATTGTAACAAGTGTCATATTATCATTGGTAGCATTTCTTGGGGGTATATTTGTGTGTCTAACTTTCTCACTCATCATTACTCACAATTCATTCAAGACCATCCATAATCATGGTCACATCCATATCAAGGGTTTAGAAACATTCTATTCTTATTTACAATAAAAGTGACTCAAAATTGACACAATACATTATTTACCATTCATTTCTATTGGGAAGAAAATGTATCTAACACAACCAAAACCAACAGCAAACGCATCCAACACGTTTGTTGAGTCACAAGCTTGATGTAATCATTGCGTGCTAGGAATATGGGACAAAAGACTAAACTTTTCACTACACAACTGAACCTGTCCCAATACTTTAGGTCCCCTACAAAACGGGGAACTATGTACAAAAAAACACTAATTTCAAAGCGGTTCACCTGATATGAATGAAAATACTCTCAAATTAAAGCGCACAGTCTGCACTTTAACCTCATAGTCATTGTATAACTTCAAATCCAAAGTGCTGTCCCAAAAAGGTCACTATATATGTTTTATTGTCAAACACCAGATCCTCCCCCAATGCTGCTGGAGTACTAGATGTCACACAACTGAATAGAATAAAGCACTTTTAGGTTTACAATACGTCTTCCCCAGAAAATAGTTGTCACAAACTGACGTAATAAAACATAAAAAAAGCACGCAACAACTTTTATTAGTTAGCAATGGTTTCAAACAAACTGAGGCAAAACCACAGAGCCAAACATACAGAGTTCATTAGAGACTGTGTGCAATGTAACTCAAAGGACTAATTACAATATAATATCCTACATGGGCTGAATGGAGGAAGGGAGCACTGCCCCTACCTCTCTTCAACCAAGGTGCATGAATTAAGAAGTGGAGAGGAGATTCAGCCACTCTTGGAGGACAATAGAAGTAAATAAAGTGCTTCTTTACATTTACAAACAAAACCAGAACATAAGCCTTTTTCTTTACTTCCATTGTCCTCCAAGAGTTGGTCAATCTCTCAAATTCTGAATGGAGGACTGGACAGCTCTCTGGCTCCATCTTCTGGCCTGAAGTCATTCTAGAAATCCAACAGCTGGGGAAGAAATGAAATATGTTATGACGGTTGATTCTTATACCGCCATTCCTTGACAATAATAGGAGAGGATATTTAATAGAATACATGGGTATATTTACACACCAGTTGAGGCAGGATCTTCTCAAAGTGTTCTAAGTCCATTCTGTCACAGTCCTCTGCCTCAGCCTGTTTTATCGTTCTTTATGCAGCTTCTGAGAAAAAGAGTCAGGGTCTGTATTCCTAAAGCAACTCGGAGTAAAGACAGCTGATCTAGGCACAGTTTTGCATTTTATACCATAATGAATACGATTATATGGATGGGGGGGGGGGGACACATCTGATCCTAGATCAGTATTCCTACTCTAAGATGCTTTACAAATCCTGTCCCTGATGTCTGATATCATATTGAAGTTATATAAACACCATCATCTCAGTCTGTATAAACACAACCATTTATTTCCATGTACATTACAGCCACAATAAATCGTTTGAACTTACCTTGAACAAACACATGCAGCATCTCTGCCATAAGGAGGACAGCATCGGCACCGACTTCAGAAAAACGAAGAAACAAAAGGTCAAATGGTGATGACTTAGCTAACAGCCTACAACCGTTGCTTCATTTGACTAAACATGATCCGGTCCAAATCTTCCCCAGGATAGTTACATTAAACAACTCCACTAGCTAGCAAACAACTCACCTTTAGTTCTCCTCCTTGAAGAAGCTTGACAGGAGTTAAAAGAAAAAAAGAAAACATGATTCTGAATTACACTATGTTCGACAACAGTAAATTAAAGTTAGCGTAGTGAATTGCTTCCAAGAACAACTGCCAGTGTTGTCATAATTATCCAGTAGGCTGATAATTTAGCTACAGCGTCGAATTTGCTCCATACAGTCTGCTCAGTCTAACTTCAAAATGAGGGTTGTGATCTTGCTTTAGTTATGTCGAAATGATGTGACTCACAACATAGAACAATTAATAGTATTTTGGCAACTTTCTCTTAGTTTTTTTAATGTGATTTCCGTGCTGCTTTCCGCCATTTTCAGTTGGTCTACCAACTCGCTCTCAGCAGTGATTGGCTGCATCGAGTCCGGGTTTCTTTACGTAAAACGCATCGCGCAACCCATCAAGGAGTGACCACTTCTATTCCAAAGGAAAAATAGTACCAAATAGAAAAGTTGAATAGTCAATTTCTTAAAGAAAATCTGTGTGTTTGCTATTTTGTCTTTAAATTATTTATGGTTGTGAAATAAATTACAGTAGAGGTAAACTGCAGTAGTAATGGTAGTGAATGGTTATAGCTGAAAAAGTAGTAATGGAAGATGGAAAGATTAATTGATTGATTGAATATACAGTATAACCCACTAAAATAACTCCACACCTACAAACATCGCAAAAATAACTCATGAGCTAAGCCATAGCCTATGACAACCCAATGTATTCCAGTTTGTCTACAAATGTATAATTTGTATAACATCTCCATCTCAACAAAAAATCCAAGTTAAATAATAGGACCAAATCAAACTTTATTTAAAGTGCATTTACAGTTTTAACAGATGGAACTATCCAAACAGAATATAAATCTCCTTCAAATGGTAATATTTAGTTGCATTGACAACCAAACTCAATATCACTTTTGAAATTCAATAAATAGCCTATTAACTTTTCGACAAGTTAACAAATGACATGTTGGATTCACGTCTCCAACTCAACCAAAAATAAAAGTTAAAAGAATGCTATTAAGCTAGTGGCTCAGATGGAACTATCCAAGCAGTATATACATCTACTTTAAATGTTGATATTTGGTTGCCTTGTCAACCAAACACAATTCAATAATATTTTTGTAATACAGTAAATAGCCTAAAGCTAAGGCGATCTTACAAACTAATGTAACAATAAACCTTAAATGAGTAACACATCCATATTTACTCTAACTATACATTTCTTCTTATGTAATCATATAAAGTGTGCATGTTGAAGATACATTCATACAGTAGGTTGTTGAAGGTTTGTGGAGATCTTCACAAATGTGAAGATAATCTGCGGAGAATCTCAAATGGCATTGATCACTTGCACTTTTAATGTAATTTCAACTGCAATCCAGGTAATTTGGTTCTGCTATTAAATGAAGCACAGTGATAGCACATTAATCTGTCACATTAATCTGTCACATTAATCTGAAAGTGCAGTGATAGATATTTGGGTGACAACTAAACCAAAAATCAGACATTGTTTTTCCAATGGAATTTGGTTGTGCTTTTAGATGGTTGAAAGCATAGTGATAAAACATTGGAAATTCAACAAACTTTTAGCTGTCTTTTTGAGTGGGTCATCTCATTGATTACCATGGGGTGGCAGGGTAGCCTAGTGGTTAGAGTGTTGGACTAGTAATTGAAAGGTTGCAAGTTCAAATCCCCCAGCTGACATGGTACAAATGCCCCTGAACAGGCAGTTAACCCACTGTTCCTAGGCCATCAATGAAAATAAGAATTTGTTCTTAACTGACTTGCCTAGTAAAATAGAGGTTAAAAAAATAGAGGTTGAAAATATGTGGTGTGACCAGTGTGATACAGAGGTGTGTTTGACAGGACTTGAATTTTATGTGTTTGCCCTCGATACCTCTTCTGACAGGTAAACCATATAGTGAAAGGTCACAGGGCTAGAGGAGAGAGAGAAAAAATAGAAGAGAGAGAAAAGAGGTGAGGGATGGTTGAGTTTCATTTTACAGCCAGTAGGGGGAACAATGGCTCTACTCCTTTAAAGTCATGAGATTATCCATAAAACAACTTTCCCAAGGAAAACCAGTCAGATAAACATGCTGTATTAGACTTATAGAAATACACTGGCCAAAGAGATCACAGCAATCACAGCCACCAATTATCATACACCATCAATCTAACCGCTCACTTCCTCAGGCAACAGCTCAGACCACCAGACTAAGGATTCATATTTTCCATCCCGAGAAAATTGCAATTTTCTTTCCCTGGCATCGCGAAATTCCCGTTCAAACCGGAAATGCTATTTAAAAGTATATAACACCAGACCAAAAAATGTGACATAATCGGAAATAATAATACCACTGTAAATTGAGAAATATACACAGGAATCTAATTGTTTCTTATTGTATTTGTTGCAAATTCCCCCAAAAAATTTGTATGTAGCCTAGTTTTAATGTAGGCCCATGAAGCACTGTTGGCCGACGTAAGATATGAGGTCATTATAGCCTAGTGAAAATAGCATTCATTAGCTAATAACCCGCTAATTGTGTTGACTGGTGAATATCCCATGCATGCTGCCCTAAACAACCAGACAAGCAAATAACTGCAATAGTGGAGTTTCAGCACCATGGACAGAGGTCAATCAATTCCCCGCTAATCTGACTACAGTTAGACCTGTGCTCTCGCTTTTATTAGTAAATGTCTATTTCCTAGAGTAGGGGAGAGTGGGGTAAATCGAGCAAATATTATGATTTTTTTACATTCAGCATCACCCCATCAAGGGAAACATAGAAATAATACTAACAAAGATATCTGCATTTATTTCAGGATGATGTGTAGCCCCAGAAATAATCAGAATTCATGTACAGTGAGGGAAAAAAGTATTTGATCCCCTGCTGATTTTGTACATTTGCCCACTTTCAACTGCAATCCAGGTAAATTGATTTGCATTTTAATGAGGGAAATAAGTATTTGACCCCCTCTCAATCCCAGGTGTCTTTTATACAGGTAACGAGCTGAGATTAGGAGCACACTCTTAAAGGGAGTGCTCCTAATCTCAGTTTGTTACCTGTATAAAAGACACTTGTCCACAGAAGCAATCAATCAATCAGATTCCAAACTCTCCACCATGGCCAAGACCAAAGAGCTCTCCAAGGATGTCAGGGACAAGATTGTAGACCTACACAAGGCTGGAATGGGCTACAAGACAGTTGGTGCGATTATTCGCAAATGGAAGAAACACAAAAGAACTGTCAATCTCCCTCGGCCTGGGGCTCCATGCAAGATCTCACCTCGTGGAGTTGCAATGATCATGAGAACGGTGAGGAATCAGCCCAGAACTACACGGGAGGATCTTGTCAATGATCTAAAGGCAGCTGGGACCATAGTCACCAAGAAAACAATTGGTAGAGTTTGGAATCTGATTGATTGATTGCTTCTGTGGACAAGTGTCTTTTATACAGGTAACAAACTGAGATTAGGAGCACTCCCTTTAAGAGTGTGCTCCTAATCTCAGCTCGTTACCTGTATAAAAGACACCTGGGATTGAGAGGGGGTCAAATACTTATTTCCCTCATTAAAATGCAAATCAATTTATAACATTTTTCACATGCGTTTTTCTGGATTTTTTTCTTGTTATTCTGTCTCTCACTGTTCAAATAAACCTACCATTAAAATTATAGACTGATCATTTCTTTGTCAGTGGGCAAACGTACAAAATCAGCAGGGGATCAAATACTTCCCTCACTGTAAATACAATCAATCAATCATTACTACTACTGCTGTCACTATCATAAATACATCTGGCAAACACACACATTTTATTTAGGAAATGTCACTTTCTAGTAATATCTTTGGTTATCCAACTAAAAAGTTAAACTTATTCAAAATTACAAAACAACAGAAATTAAGTGTATTATTCAAATGTTATTGGCAAAATTATAATAAAATCAAGAAAGTTATATCTGGGGATCATGTATGAAACATGAAACAGAATATGATGCAACATAGGCCTTATAATATCCACAACATTGAAAACAATTGGCATTTCATTACAATCAGTAAATCAAGGTACATAAGACATCTGAAAACAAATTGTTACAATCAAACCGAATCGTAGAAAAAAAATTATAATCTACATTTTATTTTTCATCAAATAATCCATGTATCCCATCCAGTTCTTGAAGATGCTCAATTGATAAATAGACCCATGGACCGTCCACGGATAGACCTGGCTGGGATGACCTCAACCTTCTGGGTCATCAATCTATACGGAGGATTAGATTTAAGGATGGTAAAAACAGGGACTCGTAACTTCTGTTGGACTCTTGCATATGACTTTAGACTTGACTCAATGTTTTAATAGTCAAGGATTGAATTAAAATATATATATTTTTAAACAAATTGACCTTTGACCTAGAAGAGTCTAACCTGCAACAATGTTAACCTGCATGGATCATAACACATGTCTGTTTCTGAAGAGAGAGACTTGAGATTTGACTCAGAATCGCCCTGTTGAGACTTAAGACTTGACTGGTGCTGAAAGACCTGTGATCCAGACAGTGACATATTGATAAGACTGGCTGCATGTGCTGGATAAAAGCCTCCTACACACAACCATGTCAACACAACACTCATTAAAACATGTTTTCAATGTGAAATCACAAAAAAAATTCTACGGATTTAGATGAAAAGTTTTCCACGTTGATTCAACATCATATTTACTTTTTTGGTTGAAATGACATAGAAACATTGCTGATTCATTCAACAAGTTTTTGCCCAATGCTCCATTTTGATTTACCTCCAGACTGACAACTCTCTTGACCTCCACGTCCATGCCACCTATATAGTGAGGACCTGCCCAGTCTGCCTTATCTGCCTCCTCCTCAGAGGAAAAGCTCACGAATCCCAACGCACTGGCACTCTTTGAGTCAGAGGCTTGTGGAATCTTCTTGATCTGTTTTCAAAGGATGGACCATCACCAATAAAAACCAATAATCCAAGAAATTACTTTGTTTTAAAGGGGTCAATCTGTGATTGCTACATCCATTTATGGACTTTTAAATTACTGATATACAGCCATTGATTCTTGAAGAATATAACTTATAAATATCTCGTGAGATTAGTTCAACTGTCTTACCCCATTAGAATGCAAAATATAAGCTTGTTTTACTCCATTGACTGCAGTGTAAAAAAGATGGATGGGTGGATGCTATGTTGTTTAAAACTACAGATTGCCCCTTTAAAAAGGTATGGTTTAGGCCTTATCCACGTGAGGCTAATACTACAATAATTGATATAATGACTTATCAGCCTACCGTGCATGCTGTAATGCTGCCCCACTTTCGGAAGTAAGCTTGTAGGTTTCCTTCATTTATGTTAGTGATGAGATCCTTAATGACAAGCCCGTGATCCTGTCCAACATATACAAAATAATATTAAAAAAATGTTATCATAGTAAAGTAACTATATTGTGTGTCTGTAATAGGAATACTATGAAAATACACTACATCCAGACATAGGCTACTAAGAACTACAGATGTCGGACCTTAATTTGATAACCCTGTTGTTGCAGCAAATCAAAAGACTTGAGTTGGCATAACTAAAAATGTCCATTAATTATAATCCACATTTCCTGTTGCTGCAGGATTATTTTCCTGCTGTGACAAACTGGTCAAATTAAGATCCTACAGCTGTAAGTGTGTTTTAGGATGGTCAGAAAAATAAGTGTTTTTTTACCAGTTTATACTTTTTGGCCAAAGCAGTCATGTGTTTTTTAGGGAGGAATATGTACACTCTCCTTTGAGGCGCCATTTTCTTCATAACTAGAGGGAAACAGAATAAATCAATATTTCATTTAATTTAACCCTGTGAAAAGCTGTAGTCTTTGGATATTTGCTTTAGACAAAATCGATCAGTGAAACTTCTCCTATGCTTTATAAAATATATACAAATTGTATCATTGTCATAATTAACTTAACATTAAAATAACCTATAACTAATATTTCCTTAGTAGACTTTATATTCTGCAATAAAAAGCCCAAAATGTGATCTTTCACTAGAAGTATAATGATATATATATTGTGTTACATACCAACAGAGGTCGTAGAGATGTACTTCCACCTGTTTGTTTGGTAGCCCTAAGAGCATTGCCTAGGAAAACCCATTATAAGATAGAATTCAATGGGTGGATACAAGTTCTCTTCCTGCTTCACAAGAAGATGTTGCAATCCTCCTCTTGGCTTTCTACAAGTTCCATGTTACTCACCCTGCAGCATAGCTCACATATTACTGTCTTGAATTCCACAGAAATTTCAGAGTAAAAGTGCATTGTTCCCCCCCTCCTCCCCATTGTGATATGTAGCCTCCTAAGAATTAATGTTAAGTAACAATCTACAGTAGTGGCCAAAAGTTTTGAGAATGACACAAATATAAATTTTGTCTGCACAGTTTGTATGATGGCAATTTGCATATACTCCAGAATGTCATGAAGAGGGATCAGATTAATTGCAATTAATTGCAAAGTCCCTCTTTGCCATGCAAATGAACTAAATCCCACAAAAACATTTACACTGCATTTCAGCCCTGCCACAAAAGGAACAGCTGACTTCATGTCAGTGATTCTCTCGTTAAAAACAGATGTGAGTGTTGATGAGGACAAGGCTGGAGATCAATCTGTCATGCTGATTGAGTTCGAATTACAGACTGGAAGCTTCAAAAGGAGGGTGGTGCTTGGAATCATTGTTCTTCCTCTGTCAACCATGGTTACCTGCAAGGAAACACGTGCCGTCATCATTGCTTTGCACAAAAATGGCAAAACAGGCAAGGATATTGCTGCCAGTAAGACTGCACCTAAATCCACCATTTATCGGATCATCAAGAATTTCAAGGAGAGCAGTTCAATTGTTGTGAAGAGGCTTCAGGGCACCCAAGAAAGTCCCGCAAGCGCCAGGACCGTCTCCTAAAGTTGATTCAGCTGCAGGATCGGGGCACCACCAGTACAGAGCTTACTCAGGAATGGCAGCAGGCAGGTGTGAGTGCATCTGCACGCACAGTGAGGCGAAGACTTTTGGAGGATGACCTGGTGTCAAGAAGGGCAGCAAAGAAGCCACTTCTCTCCAGGAAAAACATCAGGGACAGACTGATATTCTGCAAAAGGTACAGGGATTGGACTGCTGAGGACTGGGGTAAAGTCATTTTCTCTGATGAATCACCTTTCCGATTGTTTGGGGCATCTGGAAAAAAGCTTGTCCGGATAAGACAAGGTGAGCTCTACCATCAGTCCTGTGTCATGCCAACAGTAAAGCATCCTGAGACCATTCATGTGTGGGGTTGCTTCTCCGCCAAGGGAGTGGTCTCACTCACAATTTTGCCAAAGAACACAGCCATGAATAAATGGTACCAACACATTCTCAGAGAGCAACTTCTCCCAACCATCCAGGAACATGTTTGGTGACGAACAATGCATTTTCCAGCATGATGGAGCACCTTGCCATGAGGCAAAAGTGATAACTAAGTGGCTCAGGGAACAAAACATCGATATTTTGGGTCCATGGCCATGAAACTCCCCAGACCTTAATCCCATTGAGAACTTGTGGTCAATCCTCAAGAGGCAGGTGGATAAACAAAACCCCACAAATTCTGACAAACTCCAAGCATTGATTATGCAAGAATGGGGTGCCATCAGTCAGGATGTGGCCCAGAAGTTAATTGACAGCATGCCAAGGCGGATTGCAGAGGTCTTGAAAAAGAAGGGTCAACACTGCAAATATTGACTCTTTGCATCAACTTCATGTAATTGTCAACAAAAGCCTTTGGGCGATATCAAACGCTGGCTTGCTCCTTCTCCTCAGCACTCCGTGAGAAAACAGCCTATGGGGGGCAGAGTGAGGTATCACATTTTACAGGAATTATAAACACAACATGTTCAGCAGGTTTGCCACGCACAACTTCTATAAAAAATAAGAATAAAATAATTTCCATTTCACAAATACACTTTGGCAGTTACAACTTGAACATACTATACAGAAAGACTGCAAATATGACAAGAACAGAAATACAATCATATACAAATTTTACAAAAAACGTATTGGTTACTGTTTAGCTGTCTGACTAATGAAGGTAATGGACTCTTGAACCATTCTTCAGACTGTAGAGCACAGTCAACATTACAATAGTAGTGTCAGTACATCTCACAGTGAATATGAAACAAACAAACAAACATGCTCAAGCAGTTCTGGCACTCACAACTTCACTACAGACTTCCTCAGAAATTACCCAGAGAGCATGTCAAGCACATTGAAAATGAAAATAGAATATCAGTTAACTCGCACAGGAATTATAAACACAAGCATCTCCAAAACATGCTCAGCTGGTCAGTCACTCAAATATTTCCAGATAGAATCTCCAAAGAGCAAGTAGAGTACAGCGAATATGAAAATAGTAGAATATACAGTCCCAGTCAAAAGTTTGGACACACTCATTCTACTCATTCTAAACCTACTCATTCAAAGTTTTTTCTTTATTTTTACAAATTTTCTACATTGTAGAATAATAGTGAAGACATAGAAACTATGAAACAACATATATGGAATCCTATAGTAATCAAAAAAGTGTTCTAGATTCGTCAAAGTTGCCACCCTTTTCCTTGACAGCTTTGCACACTCTAGGCATTCTCTCAACCAGCTTCACCTGGAATGCTTTTCCAACAGTCTTGAAGGTGTTCCCACATATGCTGAGCACTTGTTGGCTGTTTATCCTTCACTCCGCGGTCCAACTCATCCCAAACCATGTCAATTTGGTTGAGGTCGGGTGATAGTGGAGGCCAGGTCATCTGATGCAGCACGCCATCATTCTCCTCCTTGGTCAAATAGCCCTTACACAGCCTGTAGGCGTGTTGGGTCATTGTCCCACTAAGCGCAAACCAGATGGGATAGCATATCGCTGCACAATGCTGTGGTAGCAATGCTGGTTAAGTGTGCCTTGAATTCTAAATAAATCACTGACAGTGTCACCAGCAAAGCACCCCCACACAATCACACCTCCTCCTTTATGCTTCACGGTGGGAATCATACTGCGTCTCACAAAAACACGGCGGTTGGAAGCAAAAATCTCAACATTTGGACTCATCAGACCAAGACAGATTTCCACCGGTCTAAAACGTCCATTGCTCATGTTTCTTGGCCCAAGCAAGTCTCTTCTTATTATTGGTGTCCTTTAGTAGTGGTTTCTTTGCAGCAAATCGACCATGAAGGCCTAATTCACACAGTCTCCTCGGAACAGTTGATGTTGAGATGTGTCTGTTACTTGAACTCTGTGAAGCTTTTATTTGGGCAGCAATTTCTGAGGCTGGTAACTCAAATGAACTTATCCTCTGCAGCAGAGGTAACTCTGGGTCTTCCTTTCCTGTGGCCGTCCTCATGAGAGCCAGTTTCATCATAGCACTTGATGGTTTTTGCGACTGCACTTGAAGAAACTTTAAAAGTTCTTGAAATCTTCCGGATTGACTGACCTTAAGGTCTTAAAAAGTAATGATGGACTGTCATTTCTCTTTGCTTATTTGAGCTGTTTTTGCAATAATATGGACTTGGTCTTTTACCAAATAGGGCTATCTTCTGTATACATCCCCCTACCTTGTCACAACACAACTAATTGGCTCAAACGCATTAAGAAGAAAATAAATTCCAGAAATTAGCTTTTTAATTTAAATGCATTCCAGGTGACTACATAGAGAATGCCAAGAGTGTGCAAAGCTGTCATCAAGCAAAGGGTGGCTACTTTGAAGAATCTCAAATAGATTTAGATTTGTTTAACACTTTTTTGGTTACTACATGATTCCATATGTGTTATTGCATAGTTTTGATGTTCACTCTTATTCTACAATGTAGAAAATAGTACAAATAAAGAAAAACGTGTTCAAAGTAGTAGGCGTGTCCAAAATTTGACTGGTACTGTAGGTCTACACAAACAAATCTCCACAACATGGGGGTACAGAGAGGAGTATCAATACACCTTACAGGAGTTATTACCACAAAACTATTCTTACTTCCAAATAAATTCTCCGAAGACTGTGTAGAGAACTGTGAATATGAAATCCATGAGCAGGAAGCGATACAGCTCCTGACCAACAAAGCTCTCCCAGCACTGTAGAGACAGACCAAGATACCAATGCCAAAGGTTAACTTACAACAACTGTGGTGGGAATTTATTAACAGACTAATTGTCATCTGAAAGAGTCTATACTATCCCAAATATGGGAACTCATTTTGTGGGACAGCAAGGCCTACATTAGGAGACGTGTGCGTGTGTGTGTGTGAGTGTGTGGGGGGTCCAAAATAAGGGAGGGTTTTCAACAACAAAAAAAAAAAAAGTGCTTTGGGGAGGGTAGTGTGTTTTTTTATTTAACCTTTATTTAACCAGGAAGGGCTCATTGAGATTTGAAATCTCTTTTTCAAGAGCATCCTGGCCAAGATAGGCAGCACCAAGTCATTACAACATTAGACAAACATAAAAAACTACAAGTAATCTAGTAAAAACCATATAATTCACAAGAGTATAACAAAATCATAAAACAGCAATTAAAAAATATTGACAGGTCAGGGAATCAGTCTCAAGATTCTTCATTAGTGATTTAAAAATACCAATCGGGACAAGTTCTTCCAATTTAAAAGAATATTGTAAGGCGTTCTAAGACGATGGCACAGAGTACATAAAAGCCCTTTTACAAAATTCAGTTCAAACATTTACATTTTGGTCTTTTGCAGGTTTAATAATATATTTCTTCCATCCTTGCCCAATGTCCTCATGCAAGCAGATGAGCCTCCCTTATATCAAGGAGTTTTGGTACTTCCCTTATGCATTACGCTTTTTTGCGCTCTATCCACCATTCAGTGACAATAGTTGTAGTTGGATTGTTTGTCCAGATCTGAAATAGGCAATCTTACCACACATAATAGCATTGAAAGCTGCATACATTTTCAATATGAATCCAGAAGAACAAAAAGGAATAGTTGATAGGCAGCAGAGAGGCCTGGTGCATCATTGCACCAGGCCTTGGGGTGGCAGGTAGCCTAGTGGTTAGAGCGTTGGACTTGTAACCGGAGGGTTGCAAGTTTGAATCCCCGAGCTGACAAGGTAAAAATCTGTCGTTCTGCCCCTGAACAAGATAGTTAACCCACTGTTCCCCGGGCGCCGAAGACGTGGATGTCTATTAAGGCAGCCCCCCGCACCTCTCTGATTCAGAGGGGTTGGGTTAAATGTGGAAGATGCATTCGGTTGTACATCTGACTAATAATGGTGACTTTAAGTGAAAGAACAGTTAAGCCATGAAACACACAGGTCAAAAAGCTCACCTATTGATCTTGTTAAGGGACAATAGAATGATCCCACATAGACTACTACAATGCAATGAATAATTGCATCATTGTTATCAAGTGAGTACAACATTCTACTCAAGGCTGCAGTGAATATGTACACTAACTTGAATAATGGTGCAAAAGCCCTGTGATTTGAATGTTTAATTCCATTTGGATGAGTTGTGGGTCTACTCTGGACAGTTTATAAGGTCTAGAATTGCACAGTAGTAGGCTAGTCTGGCTGTATTTTTACTTCTGATACTCATTCTCCCAAGTCGTCCTATTATAAAATGTGGCCACATACAGCACGCTCCTGGCAGGCGCAGTTATTCAGGAAAGCTTCATGTGTGCTCTGCCTCTTCTGCAATCCACGCTACTATTCCTCACGCACCTACAGTGCATTCGGGAAGTCTTCAGACACCTTTTCCACATTTTGTTACGCAACAGCCTTATTCTAAAATTGATTAAATCATTTCTCCCCCTCATCAATCTACATCAAGAACCAACGCTTTAATGCAGCCTAAATATTTATATTTTTAACATGCATTACCTTTTATAGGTGGAATTAACACACCCAGTCAATGTTTTAATCTGATTAGGCTACTTCAGATTAAAAACTCTGGGCAAAAGAACACAGACACTGGACAGAGTAACTGCAGACAAGGCCAGCATCCCGGAGTCGCCTCTTCACTGTTGATGTTGAGACTGGTGTTTTGCAGGTACTATTTAATGAAGCTGCCAGTTGAGGACTTATGACAATTAAAATCTATCAATCCAAACTGTGCAGCTGCCATTTGACAAATGGAAAGAGACATCTGTTACAAAACACCAAAAAGTTTAATGACAGTCGGAGATTGTCAAGCCAAGCCTTCAATACTGGGTAGGCCTACAAGGTAGGGAGGGATGATGGCAAAACAGGCAAGGATATTGCTGCCAGTAAGACTGCTCCTAAATCCACCATTTATCGGATCATCAAGAATTTCAAGGAGAGCAGTTCAATTGTTGTGAAGAGGCTTCAGGGCACCCAAGAAAGTCCCGCAAGCGCCAGGACCGTCTCCTAAAGTTGATTCAGCTGCAGGATCGGGGCACCACCAGTACAGAGCTTACTCAGGAATGGCAGCAGGCAGGTGTGAGTGCATCTGCACGCACAGTGAGGCGAAGACTTTTGGAGGATGACCTGGTGTCAAGAAGGGCAGCAAAGAAGCCACTTCTCTCCAGGAAAATCATCAGGGACAGACTGATATTCTGCAAAAGGTACAGGGATTGGACTGCTGAGGACTGGGGTAAAGTCATTTTCTCTGATGAATCACCTTTCCGATTGTTTGGGGCATCTGGAAAAAAGCTTGTCCGGATAAGACAAGGTGAGCTCTACCATCAGTCCTGTGTCATGCCAACAGTAAAGCATCCTGAGACCATTCATGTGTGGGGTTGCTTCTCCGCCAAGGGAGTGGTCTCACTCACAATTTTGCCAAAGAACACAGCCATGAATAAATGGTACCAACACATTCTCAGAGAGCAACTTCTCCCAACCATCCAGGAACATGTTTGGTGACGAACAATGCATTTTCCAGCATGATGGAGCACCTTGCCATGAGGCAAAAGTGAGTGAGACCACTCCCTTGGCGGAGAAGCAACCCCACACATGAATGGTCTCAGGATGCTTTACTGTTGGCATGACACAGGACTGATGGTAGAGCTCACCTTGTCTTATCCGGACAAGCTTTTCACCTTGCCATGAGGCAAAAGTGATAACTAAGTGGCTCAGGGAACAAAACATCGATATTTTGGGTCCATGGCCATGAAACTCCCCAGACCTTAATCCCATTGAGAACTTGTGGTCAATCCTCAAGAGGCAGGTGGATAAACAAAACCCCACAAATTCTGACAAACTCCAAGCATTGATTATGCAAGAATGGGGTGCCATCAGTCAGGATGTGGCCCAGAAGTTAATTGACAGCATGCCAAGGCGGATTGCAGAGGTCTTGAAAAAGAAGGGTCAACACTGCAAATATTGACTCTTTGCATCAACTTCATGTAATTGTCAACAAAAGCCTTTGGCGATATCAAACGCTGGCTTGCTCCTTCTCCTCAGCACTCCGTGAGAAAACAGCCTATGGGGGGACAGAGTGAGGTATCACATTTTACAGGAATTATAAACACAACATGTTCAGCAGGTTTGCCACGCACAACTTCTATAAAAAATAAGAATAAAATAATTTCCATTTCACAAATACACTTTGGCAGTTACAACTTGAACATACTATACAGAAAGACTGCAAATATGACAAGAACAGAAATACAATCATATACAAATTTTACAAAAAACGTATTGGTTACTGTTTAGCTGTCTGACTAATGAAGGTAATGGACTCTTGAACCATTCTTCAGACTGTAGAGCACAGTCAACATTACAATAGTAGTGTCAGTACATCTCACAGTGAATATGAAACAAACAAACAAACATGCTCAAGCAGTTCTGGCACTCACAACTTCACTACAGACTTCCTCAGAAATTACCCAGAGAGCATGTCAAGCACATTGAAAATGAAAATAGAATATCAGTTAACTCACAGGAATTATAAACACAAGCATCTCCAAAACATGCTCAGCTGGTCAGTCACTCAAATATTTCCAGATAGAATCTCCAAAGAGCAAGTAGAGTACAGCGAATATGAAAATAGTAGAATATACAGTCCCAGTCAAAAGTTTGGACACACTCATTCTACTCATTCTAAACCTACTCATTCAAAGTTTTTTCTTTATTTTTACAAATTTTCTACACTGTAGAATAATAGTGAAGACATAGAAACTATGAAACAACATATATGGAATCCTATAGTAATCAAAAAAGTGTTCTAGATTCGTCAAAGTTGCCACCCTTTTCCTTGACAGCTTTGCACACTCTAGGCATTCTCTCAACCAGCTTCACCTGGAATGCTTTTCCAACAGTCTTGAAGGTGTTCCCACATATGCTGAGCACTTGTTGGCTGTTTATCCTTCACTCCGCGGTCCAACTCATCCCAAACCATGTCAATTTGGTTGAGGTCGGGTGATAGTGGAGGCCAGGTCATCTGATGCAGCACGCCATCATTCTCCTCCTTGGTCAAATAGCCCTTACACAGCCTGTAGGCGTGTTGGGTCATTGTCCCACTAGCGCCAAACCAGATGGGATAGCATATCGCTGCACAATGCTGTGGTAGCAATGCTGGTTAAGTGTGCCTTGAATTCTAAATAAATCACTGACAGTGTCACCAGCAAAGCACCCCCACACAATCACACCTCCTCCTTTATGCTTCACGGTGGGAATCATACTGCGTCTCACAAAAACACGGCGGTTGGAAGCAGAAATCTCAACATTTGGACTCATCAGACCAAGACAGATTTCCACCGGTCTAAAACGTCCATTGCTCATGTTTCTTGGCCCAAGCAAGTCTCTTCTTATTATTGGTGTCCTTTAGTAGTGGTTTCTTTGCAGCAAATCGACCATGAAGGCCTATTTCACACAGTCTCCTCGGAACAGTTGATGTTGAGATGTGTCTGTTACTTGAACTCTGTGAAGCTTTTATTTGGGCAGCAAGTTCTGAGGCTGGTAACTCAAATGAACTTATCCTCTGCAGCAGAGGTAACTCTGGGTCTTCCTTTCCTGTGGCCGTCCTCATGAGAGCCAGTTTCATCATAGCACTTGATGGTTTTTGCGACTGCACTTGAAGAAACTTTAAAAGTTCTTGAAATCTTCCGGATTGACTGACCTTAAGGTCTTAAAAAGTAATGATGGACTGTCATTTCTCTTTGCTTATTTGAGCTGTTTTTGCAATAATATGGACTTGGAATTTAAATGCATTCCAGGTGACTACATAGAGAATGCCAAGAGTGTGCAAAGCTGTCATCAAGCAAAGGGTGGCTACTTTGAAGAATCTCAAATAGATTTAGATTTGTTTAACACTTTTTTGGTTACTACATGATTCCATATGTGTTATTGCATAGTTTTGATGTTCACTCTTATTCTACAATGTAGAAAATAGTACAAATAAAGAAAAACGTGTTCAAAGTAGTAGGCGTGTCCAAAATTTGACTGGTACTGTAGGTCTACACAAACAAATCTCCACAACATGGGGGTACAGAGAGGAGTATCAATACACCTTACAGGAGTTATTACCACAAAACTATTCTTACTTCCAAATAAATTCTCCGAAGACTGTGTAGAGAACTGTGAATATGAAATCCATGAGCAGGAAGCGATACAGCTCCTGACCAACAAAGCTCTCCCAGCACTGTAGAGACAGACCAAGATACCAATGCCAAAGGTTAACTTACAACAACTGTGGTGGGAATTTATTAACAGACTAATTGTCATCTGAAAGAGTCTATACTATCCCAAATATGGGAACTCATTTTGTGGGACAGCAAGGCCTACATTAGGAGACGTGTGCGTGTGTGTGTGTGTGAGTGTGTGTGGGAGGTCCAAAATAAGGGAGGGTTTTCAACAACAACAAAAAAAAGTGCTTTGGGGAGGGTAGTGTGTTTTTTTATTTAACCTTTATTTAACCAGGAAGGGCTCATTGAGATTTGAAATCTCTTTTTCAAGAGCATCCTGGCCAAGATAGGCAGCACCAAGTCATTACAACATTAGACAAACATAAAAAACTACAAGTAATCTAGTAAAAACCATATAATTCACAAGAGTATAACAAAATCATAAAACAGCAATTAAAAAATATTGACAGGTCAGGGAATCAGTCTCAAGATTCTTCATTAGTGATTTAAAAATACCAATCGGGACAAGTTCTTCCAATTTAAAAGAATATTGTAAGGCGTTCTAAGACGATGGCACAGAGTACATAAAAGCCCTTTTACAAAATTCAGTTCAAACATTTACATTTTGGTCTTTTGCAGGTTTAATAATATATTTCTTCCATCCTTGCCCAATGTCCTCATGCAAGCAGATGAGCCTCCCTTATATCAAGGAGTTTTGGTACTTCCCTTATGCATTACGCTTTGCGCTCTATCCACCATTCAGTGACAATAGTTGTAGTTGGATTGTTTGTCCAGATCTGAAATAGGCAATCTTACCACACATAATAGCATTGAAAGCTGCATACATTTTCAATATGAATCCAGAAGAACAAAAAGGAATAGTTGATAGGCAGCAGAGAGGCCTGGTGCATCATTGCACCAGGCCTTGGGGTGGCAGGTAGCCTAGTGGTTAGAGCGTTGGACTTGTAACCGGAGGGTTGCAAGTTTGAATCCCCGAGCTGACAAGGTAAAAATCTGTCGTTCTGCCCCTGAACAAGATAGTTAACCCACTGTTCCCCGGGCGCCGAAGACGTGGATGTCGATTAAGGCAGCCCCCCGCACCTCTCTGATTCAGAGGGGTTGGGTTAAATGTGGAAGATGCATTCGGTTGTACATCTGACTAATAATGGTGACTTTAAGTGAAAGAACAGTTAAGCCATGAAACACACAGGTCAAAAAGCTCACCTATTGATCTTGTTAAGGGACAATAGAATGATCCCACATAGACTACTACAATGCAATGAATAATTGCATCATTGTTATCAAGTGAGTACAACATTCTACTCAAGGCTGCAGTGAATATGTACACTAACTTGAATAATGGTGCAAAAGCCCTGTGATTTGAATGTTTAATTCCATTTGGATGAGTTGTGGGTCTACTCTGGACAGTTTATAAGGTCTAGAATTGCACAGTAGTAGGCTAGTCTGGCTGTATTTTTACTTCTGATACTCATTCTCCCAAGTCGTCCTATTATAAAATGTGGCCACATACAGCACGCTCCTGGCAGGCGCAGTTATTCAGGAAAGCTTCATGTGTGCTCTGCCTCTTCTGCAATCCACGCTACTATTCCTCACGCACCTACAGTGCATTCGGGAAGTCTTCAGACACCTTTTCCACATTTTGTTACGCAACAGCCTTATTCTAAAATTGATTAAATCATTTCTCCCCTCATCAATCTACATCAAGAACCAACGCTTTAATGCAGCCTAAATATTTATATTTTTAACATGCATTACCTTTTATAGGTGGAATTAACACACCCAGTCAATGTTTTAATCTGATTAGGCTACTTCAGATTAAAAACTCTGGGCAAAAGAACACAGACACTGGACAGAGTAACTGCAGACAAGGCCAGCATCCCGGAGTCGCCTCTTCACTGTTGATGTTGAGACTGGTGTTTTGCAGGTACTATTTAATGAAGCTGCCAGTTGAGGACTTATGACAATTAAAATCTATCAATCCAAACTGTGCAGCTGCCATTTGACAAATGGAAAGAGACATCTGTTACAAAACACCAAAAAGTTTAATGACAGTCGGAGATTGTCAAGCCAAGCCTTCAATACTGGGTAGGCCTACAAGGTAGGGAGGGATGTACTTCCAGTTGGTCAAGATTGTCATATTCCATTTGTTGTGGTGTTGAAAACGCGAATCATGATATTGAAGTGCATGAAATCGGTATGCTTTGTTTATTGGCTGTGTGGTGCACTGGCACAGAAACCTGTTAGTGGAGAATGTGTCGCATATATTTGACATAGTTATACATATAGCATTAAAATGTTAAATCTGATTTCCCCCTAGCTGATCATTGTCTGCATCCGGCTCTGATCGTAGTGTAATGAAACAGGCAGGGAGAGGGAGCTCCCCTCAACCTGCATGGCATCAATCGTGCCACAAAAGCATGCTGAAGTGGCAAAGTTGATATCCATGTTTATAAACACAGGGTTGCTGCAGTTATTGTTATTTGTGGTCATAAACATTATTTTGAGTTAATTCTATGAGGGGGGAGGGTATGCAATTTATTTTACAGTGAAAAGGGGAGGGTCATGTGGAAATAGTTAAGCTGAGGGAGGTAAAAAAAAAAATATGATACCTTGAGTTGGACCAGCCCCCCTAGTAAATTTAGAACTGTCCCCTACTACTACTACGCTTGGAGTCTGCCAAAAGGCCTCTAAAGACTCTCGGACCATGAGAAACATTCTCTGGTCTGATGAAACCAAGAGTGAACTCTTTGGCCTGAATGCAAAGTTTCACATCTGGAGGAAACCTGGCACCATCCCTACGGTGAAGCATGGTGGTGGCAGCATCATACTGTGGGAATGTTTTTTCAGCGGCAGGGACTGGGAGACCAGTCAGGATCAAGGGAAAGATGAACGGTGCAAAGTACAGAGAGATCCTTGATAAAAACCTCCTCCAGACCGCTCAGGACCTCAGACTGGGGTGAAGGTTCACTTTCCAACAGGATAACAACCCTAAGCACACAGCCAAGACAACGCAGTAGTGGATTCGGGACATCTCGAAATGTCCTTGAGTGGCTCAGCTAGAGCCCGGACTTGAACCCGATCTAACATCTCTGGAGAGACCTGAAAATAACTGTGCAGCAACGCTCCCCATCCAACCTGACAGAGCTTGAGAGGATCTGCAGAGAAGAATGGGAGAAACTCCCCAAATACAGGTGTGCCAAGCTTGTAGCGTCATACCCAAGAAAAATCTAAGCTGTAATCAATGCCAAAGGCGCTTCAACAAAGTACTGAGTAAATGGTCTGAATATTATATTTCAGTTTGTATTTTTGATACATTTGCAAACAAGTTCCAGAAACCTGTTTTTGCTTTGTCATTATGGGGTATTGCGTGTAGATTGAGGGGAAAACGTCAATGGGTCTGAATACTTTCCGGATGCACTGTAGGTAAATTAGGCTAACAAGCTACATGTCAGCTAGATAAGTAAGTTAGGCTAACCAGCTACATGTCAGCTAGATAGCTGGTTAGCCTAACTGACCTATCTAAATCTTGCAGTTATCGTGGCTGGATTACATGCCCAGGGCCCCCCATTGATTTTGTTGAGTCACTCATGTATCATATGAACACACATTAGACATGTAGAATTGTGGGAAATTAGCTTTAAAAACTGCAACATTTTCCCTCTGCCAACAAGAGAGGTGTGAACAGTTCGTGGTCGCACTGTGACGAGGGGGTTTGTTACTACGGCAATAAATGACAATATCCATCCACTGGTTTAGCCTTTCAGATCACAAATAATAAGATTACATTTACAGGGAGGAGCTGATCCTAGATCAGCACTTCAACTTTGAGAAGCTTGATACACGTCTCCAGATATTGTTAGAAAGGAAGGAACATTTGTTGGGTTGAGTTTGTTAGGGCACACTTTTAAAAACGTTTTGCAATGTACAGCAAATTTGACCATTTCTTATTGGACAAGTCCAGGTAATCCCTCTGTTTCAGTTCATTTTCTTCTGTTTGATGCCTAATGAACATGACCCTGCTGTACTACTTTGGCCGTTTGAATGGAGAGCTTTATTACACACACACACACACACACACACACACACACACACACACACACACACACACACACACGCCTACCTGTTGGGCCTCTGTTAACCAAGGTGTTATGGTATCTGTAGTATAGTATACTTTTGTGAAGGGCCCCATCCCTTTGTTGGTCCATTGACAACACCCTCCCATTTGAACTTCTTGTTTACACACTGTTGTCCAAACCAGTTGTTAAGACCTCTTTGTCTAAGCTGTTGATGGTTTCTTTGTTGCTATCCCTAGTTTTGCTTAGCCCTGTTTATTTTCCAATACCCAACATATTCGACATGCATTATATACATTTCACCTACTGCAGTTGAAAAACTACTTGCCCAGTTTTCCAATAGATTTTCACTTCTGTATTTTATCACTAGGTGGGAGACATTGACAATAGTAACCCACACCCTGAGTAGCACCCTGATTGGTCCTCCACTGTCTCTCATTAGCACCATCAGCTGAAGGAGTTCTCCCTAGTTGTCTTCCCAATGGCCTATATGAAACTTGTCCATTCCCTTTGTGATTATTTTGAAGGCCAAGACATCAATCTTTTAAACTTGCCTAATAAAACTAAGAATTTTGTATGGTGAGCGAGCTTTGCGCATTTTCCTGTCCAATGATGTTTTAAAAAATGTAGGTTGCACCTCGACTCACGTTGGTTGAGCAACCTCTACTTCTTTCCAAATGGTATCTTATTCTTTTTTTTAAATACACAGTGAAAAGTAAACAAGGCTTAATGGTTGTGTCTGTGTGAAACATCTTGTGATTGTGTTATGGGCTCATGTACAGACCAGTTAACTTGACATCCAAAATAACCCCCTACTTAACTCAAGATGAAACTTCACAAGACATTCAGACTACCTCCTATTGGTTTCCACTGTGCACCATGTACCGATACAGGCACTTGTTGGATTGGCTTTCTGTCCACGTAAGAGCCACAAAATGTTCCTTGTGCTACTTGATTACATTGGAATGTCACTGGGGAGAGATGCATACATTTGAACCTCCTTAGAACGCTTTCTGAATGTTTGTTGCTTGTCAGTCATGCTTTGAATTAAAATGGGATATTACACTCCTTGTCAGACGTTTTTCTGTAGTCTAATGTCAAGATGTGTCCACATCCCACACTACCGGTTGTGTAGAGCTAGCTGTATGCTTCAACCCCAAATTTGTTTTAAAATGTAACCTTTATTTAACTAGGCAAGTCGGTTAAGAACAAATTCTTATTTTCAATGACAGCCTACACCGGCCAAACTCAGACGACACTGGGCCAATTGTGCGCCGCCCTACGGGACTCCCAATCACACCCAGTTGTGATACAGCCTGGAATCGAACCAGGGTGGCTGTACTGACACCTCAAGCACTGAGATGCAGTGCCTTAGACCGCTGCGCCACTCGGGAGTCCATCAATCCAAAATGAATGGTAAATATAGGCTAAGCAACATGTAATTTACATATTTCCATTCATATTGGATTGTGACATTAGCTTTGGTAAGATAATTCACCAACTTAAATTGTTGGACAAACAGGGTTGTACATTTGTCATTTTCACCAAAATTAGCTGTTTTTCCAGAAATCCCAGTTGGAAGATTCCCAGAATCAAGTGTGAATAAGCAGGAAATCCAGAATCCAACCAGGATTTCTATGAAAAATATTGGAATTTTGAGAAAGTTACCAGAATTTTTATATGCTATATGTGCGCTAACATTTAACATCTTTGAACGCAGTTCTAGTTGTATTTACCTGAAGATGGAAACATAGAGACGTACAATGGGCGAGTTGTAGTTCTCCATCCAAGACACGAGGTTGAAGAGACCAAGGAGGAGCAGGTTCCCACAGGACACAACCCCAGGCAGAGCCAGCAGACGAGCCTCATGCACCAAACTGACCTCCCCCTCTGCATCCTCAAGTCTCCTCTGGTCATATTGAAGGAAAGACATTAAACAAAGGACTGTCTTGTCAAGAGAGAGAGTAACAAAATAGCAGGAGTGTTGAATAGGCCTAGAGACCAGGGGTGCAGAACATTGTTACTATGAATATTAGTTGGGTGGCCAGTGGTCGCAGATCAGTCTTCTCAACTCCTATGGTCATTGTCAAACGTACAACCATAGGAGTTGGCTATACAGAACAAACAGATCTGTGACCTAGCTATAGAAACACTGCAGTGCAGACAGACATTAAGGTAAGAACAAGCGAGGCTCTACATCGCTGACTATAGTCTGGTCCTCCCAGATCTGTTTGTGTTATTTGGCATGACAAAGTCCATAGGAGTGGGCTATACACCACAAATCTGGGACCAGGCTTCTGACCTACTCCAACATTGAGAATGTTGCACTCCCTTTGAGTAGGCCCCCTGAGACATCTCCCTGTCTTGTTTTGCAGGCAACAACATGTCTTAAGCTGCTTTCTGATTTCACAATATGATTTCCTCTGTTGACTCCCCAAAGTATAATTCTGCAACAAACAAAAAACATTAATGTCTGATTCTCAGAGATAAAACCTATTACCCCAAAAAATGAGGCAATACTTGAAAGTAAAGTGGCGATAGCCCTCTTCCAATATCCACCCACTAACTTACTACTTAGAAGGAAGTTATGTATTGCCAATATCCACCCACTAATGTTCTACTTAGAAGGACGTTATGTCAGTGTTGGGCAGTGCATTCTATGTGGTATGCTAGTATGAAAACTGGAAGGTAGCTAATGGGCTGGTGTGACAACAGCAGCTGTGGGCCAGTGACAGAGTAAACTCTCTCTCCTTGGGAAAGGCTCATCTACCTTTGAGAGAGCAGCCACAAAAAACTGTCAGTAATACCCCTATTGTGCAAACCTGAACCGTACTGTGCTGGTCCAGATAAGTTGAGAAGCTCATGCTTGGCTCGACAGTGTGAAAAGGGTAACAGTTTAGCTGCGGCTGGATTTGCATAGCATTCTATGGTGTGATACGAGTCCCCCTCTTTACCACACACACACTAACCAGGTGCATGTGCTTGGCAAAGCAGTGGATGCCAAGTGCACAGAAGAACGTGCTCCCCAGAGAAATGCTCCATGCTAGCAGGTGCACCACCATCCCAGAAAGCCTGCCCTTCTCCTCCTCTCCACCGTTCACCTCCGACAACAGCTCCTGGAAAGAATGAAGAGACAGTCTATTGATTTATTAAGTTAACAAGGACAGTACACAGTAACCAACAATCCAGCTCATTTTCATCATTAGCCAAATAGTGTTTGTGAATGTAGTCAGTGAAACTGTTGACACTGGGCAAGAATGTAGCTTTCTATAGGCATGCTACACCACAAACACCTAGACATACACCCTGTGTGTATTTCAATACCAGCTAGAACACTTGTCCTTTAGATACTGTAGATATGCAGATCTAGCAGAGGCAAATTGACGGACTGTGGCCAGCCTTCAGTCTCTGGCTGACTGAGTGAGTGAGTGAGTGAGTGGCCTTCAGTCTCTGACTGTGTGCATAGAATATGAGCTTGATCAGGCCTCTATCCTATCTGATCTATTTTGTTTGTTACAGTCAACGCAGGGTTTTGCTCCTGCCCATCACAACATCCCTGATTCAAATGATCAGCAAAGTGGTTTCGATCACGGTTCATCACACCTAAAACAAACGATCACGGTTCATCACACCTAAAACAAATGATCAGTGAATCATGGACCACATTTGTCTGAATAAGGTGTATTAGTGATGGGCTCGTGGAAAAACGTGCACACCTGTTGACGTTAGCTCTCCAGCACTGAAGTTGGAACCCCCTGGGTCGTGTTCATTAGGCACAAAATGGAATAAACA
This sequence comes from Brachymystax lenok tsinlingensis, assembly GCA_030435695.1. Lineage (NCBI taxonomy): Eukaryota > Metazoa > Chordata > Actinopteri > Salmoniformes > Salmonidae > Brachymystax > Brachymystax lenok. The sequence goes on from CM059791.1 coordinate 107,550,649, forward strand.
GACTGAAACACGGAGGGACTACCTAGATTTGTAAAATAAGAAATGCTTATTTGAGTTTGCGCCTGGAATTATTTTTATTTTTTTCATTGTGAGCCCTTAATGAACATGATCCTGTACTGTACCTTGAGCTGGGTGGTGATGTTCTCCGACTGCAGCCTGACAGACATCTTCTTGATGACTTTGAAATCCCAGGAGCAGAAGACCTTTATGGCCAAGTTTCCCTGAGACTTGAACACACGGAAACTCCTCTCAAAGGACTTGGACATGCTAAGACAAGTACAATGAAAACATTTTATTATTCCTATGAAAGACCAACAAAGAGAGAAACGTCACAGATCTGTCCTGCCAACTCTTAAAGAGGATTTTCACACCAACACGGACCATAGCAGTTGGCTATAGAGCACAAACAGATCTGGGACCAGGCTAACAAAGAGATTCCAAATTAATAGATCAGGGTCATATTCACGTTATAATCAATGGCTTTGTTTACACAGGCAGCCCAATTCTGATATTTTGCCGGTAATTGGTGTTTTGACCAATCAGATCAGATCTTTCGGCAATAATTGGGCAAAAGATCAGAATTGGACTGCCTGTATGAACGCAGCCTAAAAACAATAAACTGATCCTATATCAGCACTTCAAAAGGTTTGAGGCGGTTGTTCAACCTGTAAACCAGGACGATGCCAGTGATAAAGAATGTTATGCCGATGGTGAAGAAGTAGGCTAAGGGAATGTTGTAGGCCATCATGTGAGGGTCACTGGTGGTGCCGCAGCCAGTCCCGGCGGTGGCTTCATCAGGTCTACAACTGGTGTTGATGGTGGAGTTGGTGTAGTAGCCATAAAACATTAGAGAGTTAGAGAGATAACCCTGAGAGGGAAGAGAGGTGGTGTGGTTTCAGAAACAGACTGACACTGAACACTGAGGTAGTGTTTTGATATAGAAGTGCTTTTGCAGGTGCTTTACATTTATATGGGTGGGCATTGTGCTGTGACTTAGCTAGGTATGTCAGCAGCAGTTGTTTTATTGGCGTAGACTGGATTTACACTCCACTAGCTGTACTCTATAGAGGCTCAACAACCACTTTGTGACTTCACCGCACACAGCAGAGATTTTGGTGCATGCCAGAAATTGTAACTTAATGCAATCGGTGACATTCTGCTAGGGTGACATTTTGCTAGAGTGAATCACATGAAAGTCAAAACCTTGTGGATGAACTTAATCAACCAATCAACCAACCAACAAATCATAACCCTCATCTTACCGTGCCGGTGAACATCTCCAGGCCGTTGACTCTGTGGGAGCTGGGGGTGTGAAGGGGCGGGTGGATGGCCTGGGGGAGGACCAGGAACAGGCCGTTGATGAGAAAGAGGAAGACGTTGAAGAGCAGAAGAGTCCTGAGGAAGAGAAAGTAGGAGAGCACACCAGTGCCAAAGCGGCCGCCCAGCCGCAGAGTTACTTTCATGCCTAACATCTCTGTGCAGAGATTAACGTCAGGCTTGGAGCACTTTCCTCAGATTTGACATCTGAATGAAATTGCCAACAGCATGTTTTATGCTAGTGATAGCTTGGTTATACTCACTCGCTTAAGGAGGCTACAGCAGGGAACCTGGCTGCTCAAGATGGACTCTCCTAAGGAGAGACGTTGACTGTAAAAGGGGTCTTTGAAGATTCAGCAATGACGAGAGAGAGAAGGGTTTAAGTAGCTTTCGTGTCATTTATTTATTGTCAAATTATACATTGGCATCATGTAAAGCAAATGGTGTCCTGGAACAATTAAAATAATCTATTACAAACAACGAAGAGAATATGGCACACACCTCAGTTTAGTCTTCTCAGCCAGACTGAGGGGCGTGGCACGCAGCATACGCAAACGGTCACCGGCCGACAGAATCTGAAGATTGTTGACCAGCTCCTGTCTCTTGGTCTCTGTAATCCACACATAAAGTTAAAAGGATACCGTAAAACTTCAATTAAATAGCCCAGGCATTTATTTGCTTCAATCACTGAACACAACCGGCAAATACTAGAGACAGGCTTGTATTTGCCTGGCTATTAAAAAAGGGACAGGCAGCTATTTGAGGCGGTGCATTTAATTGAAGTTACCGTAGTTCGCCCAAATATATATATATTTTTTTCATTTGTTTCCTTACCTTGAATCCTCCTTGGTCATGTGACCTAGTGACTCCAATCAAGGTTCAGAATGTCCACTCAGTGGTCCTACACATTGCACACCCTTTAGCTTGTCCATTTTCATCTCACATGATTTACATGAATTTTTCAACATTTAGAATTTCAATAGCTCCTTGATCATGTGACCTAGTGACTTCAAACAAGGTTCAGAATGTCCACTCAGTTGGCCTACACATTGCACACCCTTTAGTTTGTCAATTTTCACACCCCTTGACTTTCAATTGGCACCCTTGACCTGTATGTATTCTCTCCTGATTGGCTCTGTGGTGCAAAGTCTGGCAGTCTGACTAAAGTGCCAGAGGTATGAGGAGAGACATCCTCCTTTTGTATTCATGACAACAAATATTTCCTAACACTTTGGACCCTATTCTTGGACAGTTAGAAGACACAATGCGTCAATGCAAAAAAATATATACATATACTAATTACTGTCCATGAGTAACCTCAACCTTGTGGGTCTGTGGGTGTTTGGGCCAATAAAGTGCCAACTTAATTCTACCACTGACTAGTCTCTCATGCCCCTATGAACGGGGACACAGGGCAATAGTTTTTAATCTAAACCAGCCCTTTTTTACTGGAGTACACTAACCCCTAATTGGGGCTCTTTTCTTGACACACAGTAGCAGTTTACCAGATAAGAAGTCAGAAGATCAAAAAGTAGATTGTTGTAAGGGTGTATTACGTCCTGTGCTGGCCCCATTGTCATATCCATTCTGGATTCTGAGCGGTAAAATCATAGCTGAAAAATACCTCTATGTATGTGTATGCATTTTCCGCCAAGACAGAACTGCCAAAGGGGGTGGAGTTGCAATCTTCTGCAGAGACAGCCTGTCATGCTATCCAGGTCTGTGCCCAAACAGTTCGAGCTTCTACTTTTCAAAATCCACCTTTCCAGAAATAAGTCTCTCACTGTTGCCTCTTGTTACAGGCCCCCCTCAGCCCCCAGCTGCGCCCTGGACACCATATGTGAATGAATTGCCCCCCATTTATCTTCAGAGTTTGTACTGTTAGGGGACCTAAACTGGGATATGCTTAACAACCCGGCCATCCTACAATCTAAGCTAGATGCCCTCAATCTCACCCAAATTATCATGGAACCTACCAGGTACAACCCCAAATCCGTAAACTCAGGCACCCTCATAGATATCATCCTGACCAACCTGCCCTCTAAACACACCTCTGCTGTCTTCAACCAGGATCTCAGCGATCACTGCCTTACTGCCTGCGACCGTAATGGGTCTGCGGTCAAACGACCACCCCTCATCACAGTCAAACACTCCCTAAAACACTTCAGCGAGCAGGCCTTTCTAATCGACCTGGCCCGGGTATCCTGGAAAGATATTGACCTCATTCCGTCAGTAGAGGATGCCTGGTTATTCTTTAAAAGTGCTTTCCTCACCATCATAAATAAGCATGCCCCATTCAAAAAATGTAGAACCAGGAACAGATATAGCCCTTGGTTCACTCCAGACCTGACTGCCCTTGACCAGCCCAAAAACATCCTGTGGCGTACTGCATTAGCATCGAATAGCTCCTGCGAAATGCAACTTTTCAGGGAAGTTAGGAACCAATATACACAGACAGTTAGGAAAGCAAAGGCTAGCTTTTTCAAACATAAGAGCACTTCCTCCCAGCTGCCCATTGCACTGATGCTAGGAAACACTGTCACCACCGATAAATCTAAGATTATCGAGAATTTCAATAAGAATTTTTCTACGGCTGGCCTTCCTTTCCACCTGGCTACCCCTACCCCGGTCAACAGCTCTGCACCCCCCAACTTGCCAAAACCTCCTACATTCCTCCTTAAACTCAAATCCAGATACCTGATGTTCTGAAAGAGCTGCAAAATCTGGACCGTCTTTTTCTCTGATCTACCTCTACGCAGACAACACCATTCTGTATACTTCTGGCCCTTCTTTGGACACTGTGTTAACTAACCTCTAGACGAGCTTCAATGCCAATACAACTCTCTTTCCGTGGCCTCCAACTGCTCTTAAATGCAAGTAAAACTAAATGTATGCTCTTCAACCGATCGCTCCTCGCACCTGCCCGCCCGCCTAGCATCACTATTCTGGACGGTTCTGACTTAGAATATGTGGACAACTACAAATACCTAGGTGTCTGGTTAGACTGTAAACTCTCCTTCCAGACTCATATTAAGCATCTCCAATACAAAATTAAATCTAGAATCACTCATGCTGCCAAACATACCCTCGTAAAACTGACTATCCTGCTGATCCTTGACTTCGGCGATGTAATTTACAAAATAGCCTCCAACACTCTCCTCAGCAAATTGGATGCTGTCTATCACAGAGCCATCCGTTTTGTCACTAAAGCCCCATATACTACCCACCACTGTGACCTGTATGCTTTCGTTGGCTGGCCGTCGCTTCATATTCAAACCCACTGGCTCCAGGTTATCTATAAGTCCTTGCTAGGTAAAGCCCCGCCTTATCTAAGCTCACTGGTCACCATAGCAGCACCCACCCATAGCATGCACTCCAGCAGGTATATTTCACTGGTCACCCCCAAAGCCAATTCCTCTTTGGCTGCCTTTCCTTCCTGTTCTCTGCTGCCAATGACTGGAACAAATTGCAAAAATCACTGAAGCTGGAGACTCAGAACTCCTTCACTATCTTTAAGCATCAGCTATCAGAGCAGTTTACAGATTATTGCACCTGTACACAGCCCATTTGTAAATAACCCATCCAACTACCTCATCCCCATATTGTTATTTATTTTATTTATATTTTGCATTTTTTTTGCTCTTTTGCACCCCAGTATCTCTACTTGCACGTTAATCTTCTGCACATCTGTCACTCCAGTGTTGATTTGCGAAATTGTAATTATTTCGCAACTACGGCCTATTTATTGCCTTACCTCCTAATCTTACTTCATTTGCACACACTGTTTATAGACTTTTCTATTGTGTTATTGACTGTACGCTTGTTTATTCCATGTGTAACTCTGTGTTGTTGTTTGTGTCACACTGCTTTGCTTTATCTTGGCCAGGTCACAGTTGTAAATGAGAACTTGTTCTCAACTGGCCTACCTGGTTAAATAAAGGTTAAATAAAAAATAAAAATAAACATTATACCGTATGTGGGAATGAATGTCTTATGTCTGACCTACATGTAGTGTCGGTAAATGGAATATTCCTCAACTGCATATATCATAAATTGCTGTTGCAAATAGAAAAATTATGTTCAATAACTGACATTTTCAGATATTATTTTGACAAACACACTTTGGTGCTCACAATTCATTCTCTATTGTCACAGATTTGGTGGGCACTGTCATCTGTGATCTTTGTGATATGACTTTCTTTAAGCACGTACTGATGAAACTGTCACTTAATATTTTTTTCTTAAAGTTTACAAATGCTCTACAATTGTTCACTCTGTGATAGGGTTGGATCCTATATGCTACTTTTATTATTGTCCTGTAAATGGTTCAGTGCCTATAATTTAGGCTGTGTGTAGAATGTGGCAAAAAGGAAATTACCTCTACTACTAAATTACTACTAGATTATAGTGATAAGGAAAACAGCATACAAATTTGGCCTGTGTATTCATTTGCCTATAACTAACCAGAATTCCATCATGTCAGTGGACATACTGAACCTTGTTTGAAGTCAGCAGGTCACATGACCAAGGAGCTATTGAAATTGTACATTTTAAAATATTCATGTAAAATCATGTGAGATAAAAATGGACAAACTAAAGGGTGTGCAATGTGTAGGCCTACTGAGTGGACATTCTGAACCTTGATTGGAGTCACTAGGTCACATGACCAAGGAGCTATTGAAATTCTATATTTTGAAAAATTCATGTAAAAACGTGTGAGATGAAAATGGACAAACTAAAGGGTGTGCAACATAGAAGGGTAGTCAGTGGACATTCTGAACCTTGTTTGAGTCAAGTAGGTCACATGACCAATGAGCTATTGAAATTCAAATGTAAAAAAAGTTTGTACTTTGTTTACGCTCCCTAACTAATTCAACTAGGAATACTTTTTTTCCTAACCACAGTGCTTTTACACCTGCATTGCTTGCTGTTTGGGGTTTTAGGCTGGGTTTCTGTACAGCACTCTGTGACATCAGCTGATGTTAGAAGGGCTTTATAAATAAATTTGATTGATCAAGGACTGACCATCCATGATATCAAAATTATTGTTGTAAGCATGCATTAAGGCTATACAGTGTTCGTTTACATTTACTTCGTTTACAGAGTAAAACAAGCTTTCAGGTTCTGATGGGGTACTACAGTTGAGCTAAGCCCATGAGGCATTTAAGTTATATTCTTCAAAAATGTATGCAGCAATTGCTTATCGCCCCTTTAAGCTCCCTCTTGGATCTAGTGGAGTTCATGTTACTAAAGAAAAACAACAATACAGTATTTCTATTTTTAATAACTAGTTTCTGGAATACCTTTGGATTTTATATAAAGCTATCCAACAAAATGTATTACATAAATTCATCCAGAGCCTTCTAAGTGATTGACAGCAGTGGAGGCTGGTGGGAGGAGCTATAGGATTACGGGCTCGTTGTAATGTCTGGAATGGAATCATTGAAACGGTTTGAAACAAAGAAACCTCATGTTTGACTCCGTTCCAATAATACCATTCCAGCCATTACACAGAGCCCGTCCTCCTATAGCTGTTCCCAACAGCCTCCACTGAGTAACAGCTGAGAATTGATTCAATGTGTTCCATTTCCACAGGTTTCCAGATGGAAACAGAATAGAACCAACAACACCAGTCAGTACACTAAACTTCTGAATCATTATTCATAGGCAGTAGCCTACGACTTAGCAAAACTGCTTTTTTTGTAACTGCAAAAAGTAACATCAAATGGAATAGTTTGATGACTTAGACTTGCATTATCGATGTATGTTCTACCCCTCACCATTTTTGAAGACTTAATTTTTGAAGACTGCCATGCACAGCCCCAAACCACCAATCAAACGGAAGAGATTCTGCCTGTTTGTTCACACCTACGGCGCATGGAACTCTCAGCTCAGCAACTTTCAGCTCGAGCGCCTCTCTCTGGCGCAGACTCAACCAATGAAATACATTCTCCTCATTAGAGGTGTATTCATTATGTGAAAAGTTTCTAAAACGTTAATAAAATATTTGCAAATGAATGTCAAGTTAATTCTAAACAGTTTGAATACATTTTGTAAGTCAATGTAACATTCTAATTGCAATCCTGCATTACAGTGGTATGCATTGGCACATCACTAAAGAATAATATGAAGTGAATATATAATCCATAATAAACTCTGTATTTCACACGCAGGAATCCTTTATGTGTGCTTCTGCTGTCATCTAGTGGTAAACCTGCATTATGAATTGAGTTTAGTTGGATATGATAGCAGTTGTTTGAGACGATATTAGTTACAGAATCTAAAATATTGATGTGAATAACAGTGATATGCAGACCTCACAACAACACCAATAAATGTTTTCTATTTGGTGGTCAATATATGCAATGTTTTCATGTCCCAAGCACATTACACAGCCTGTGTCCCAATCAAAAGGCAGCATCCTTGCAGATTGGGAGGCCAGTGGAGGATGCTGAGGGAAGAACAGACCATAATAATGGCTGGAACAGAGCAAATGGAATGGCATCAAACACATTGAAACCATGTGTTTGATGTATTTGATACCATTCCACTAATTCTGCTCCAGCCATCACCATGAGCCTGTCCTCCCGAATTAAGATGCCACCAACCTCCTGTGGATGCCACCATCATAGCCTATGGAAGGTGGTTGTTCCTATGGGTATCATTGCAAATACTGCCTAAATGATGAGCTATAGCCTTGACAATAAAGATGAATTATATATTATACACTATAGACAGAATTATTGTTTGTTGTTTATCTTGCTCTCTTCCACACCACAATGATGTCAGCCAGTAAGCTACATAAGCCTACTTATTATTCTCAAAGTGTGTGAAAACGAATAGTTGATAACAAGTTAATAAAGGATACAAGCCATTGTGTACACAATGTGGTGTGTGTAAGGGGACACAGACACATAGAGAGGATAGATGCTTATTTATTTTGTACAACCCCTTTGAAAATGTGTGATAAGGTGGCAATACTGAACACTACGATCAAAAGGCCACTGTGAGAGTAGCAGTATGCCTATTTATTTGAAGCAATTATTAATGCTATGAAAAAAGTTTTCCTAGAGATGACGTAGTCAGGAAATGAGATTAACTTTTCAGGAAATGAGAGTGGAAACCAAACCAAAGACCTGCAACTTCACAAATGAGACGTGCGCATAGTCATTATCTAGCTGAAGTTGGGACATATTAATCGGCATAAAAAAAATCATATCAAATGGAATCTGGTGCCTATGGGGCCTCGCTGGCCGGAGGTGCCTTCGATTTTATGAGCTTTATTAAACAACCTCAAACCATAGTCCGCATCTTGAGCTGGGTGAGTGATTTACTCTAGGTTGACAGCCAGCTAATCGTGTTATCTTGTAAAACTTTTGAAGTAACTAACGTTAGCTAGCAATCATAGCTAGCTGTCTGTTTAACTACAGTACACATCACAGTTGTATTGTCTTTTTATGGAAAAGCTTTGCGCATCAAGGCAAGAAGACAACATGCAATAGTTGTTGACCTGTTTTCTAGTTTGTGATGTTGTTGCAGTTGTGGAAAAGTTGCGAATGACACTTGGCTAATGCTAGCTAACAGACTATCCAGCTGTGTTCAAGTAGGGAACTTTTCCTCGTGACCAGATTAGCTGTGTTAACTAAACTAAGCGTTTTGCCACCTGTTGATGATGATAGTTGTACAAATGTTAGTAGCTTGCTGCTTTAAAAAAAACATTATTATAATTGTTTTATGTTAGTAGCTTGCTGCTGTAACTTTAGCTCGCTGGCATGACGTGGAAGCGGTTTGTTTAGCTACCATCTGATCAACTGTCAGTATGACAGATCCACCACACCACGGTCATCCCATCAACTTCCGTACCCCTGTATAAGGATATCTGTGATGACAATTTGTTTGCATGCAACTGTCTATCATTATAAGCTAGACCATATTTTTAGTTTAATGGGGAAAACATGTTGTTCATTGATGTTGCATTACACTTCAATGTCAAGAAGAAATGGATCTTGGATGCACTGAGCTAGCTAACCAAAAGCTGAAGCCTTATGGAAAAGTCCCATTGGATTCCAATCGGAAATCAACATGGGAAACAGGTCATGGGACCCCAGTTTGGTTGTTTTCGCTTAAAACCCCAATGGGGCAACCGCAGAGCAAGTTCAACAAAACTCGCAACTTCTCAGTTCACTTGCCCCAGGCAACACTGGCGGTTCTGGGGGCAGTGCCCTGTGACAACAATTTTGGACCCTTGTGGCTCCCTAAATGTGGAGTATGAAATAATCTTTGCATAACAAATTTTTGCTATCGTTCTTTTTACATCCGTTATTAGACAGTGGCAACGTGGAACACTAATTAAACCCACACATTTACTAGAGGGACATGGTCTTTTGCCTACTAATGCCTGCAATGAAGTGAAGAAAACGATATGACAACAATAACGTCTAATGTAACTGGCCCCTCTAACAGTACAACTGGCCCCAGCTTGCCCCCCCCCAGTTGAAAGGGTCTAGAACCTCCACTGCCAGGCAACCCAAAAACTGACCCCGAAAAAAAGAAAATCATGTATTTTTAGTCTCACTGTGTTTTACAATTTTCCTTCAATTCGCAAGTAGCTGGTGTGTCTCACCGGAGAAAGCAGCCAATCGAGTGAAACAGTGCTGCTCTGTCTCTGTATGTGTAGCCTATCTATCTGATGATGTGTGGTCAAAAGTAGCATGACATTGTTGCCGCCCGTAGCATTGAATGCAAGGGAAGCTAGCAAGCATTTGGGCTCCCTTGATAAAAATTAAATAATAGCAGATCAGCGTTGAGCTAACTGAGTGAGCTCAACTGTGAATGGTCCTGGCACACCAAAAAAAAGTGTCAAGGGAAGATAGTTTGGATTTGGCTTCACACTAATCACAAACCCAAAGTCATTTACAGAAAAAACTTGAATTGTTACATCTTGTTGTGTCGTTGTCCTCCGGTGGCTACCTACAGTAGCTAGCTAAAATAATCCCTATCCATGGATGGAAATAGGAATTTGATTCTCCGTACTGGCAAATGACTATAACAGCGGTTATGATCTAACCATATATTCATACATTGTGCTGATGTATGAATGTATGGCCTGAGAGGATGGACGTTAAATAAGTTTGAAGTTTACATACACCTTAGCCAAATACATTTAAACTCAGTTTTTCACAATTCCTGACATTTAATCCTAGTAAAAATTCCCTGTTTTGGGTCAGTTAGGATCACCACTTTATTTTAAGAATGTGAAATCGTAGAGAGAATGATTTATTTATTTCAGCTTTTATTTCTTTCATCACATTCCCAGTGGGTCAGAAGTTTACATACACTCAATTAGTATTTGGTAGCATTGCCTTTAAATTGTTTAACTTGGGTCAAATGTTTTGGGGTAGCCTTCCACAAGCTTCCCACAATAAGTTGGGTGAATTTTGGCCCATTCCTCCTGACAGAGCTGGTGTAACTGGCTCCAGGTCATCTATAAGTCTTTTCTAGATAAAGCCTCGTCTTATCTCAGCTCGCTGGTAACCATAGCAGCACCCACCCGTAGCACGCGCTCCAGCAAGTATATCTCACTGGTCACCCCCAAAGCCAATTCCTCCTTTGGCCGCCTTTCCTTCCAGTTCTCTGCTGCCAATGACTGGAACGAACTACAAAAATCACTGAATCTGGAGACACTTATCTCCCTCACTAGCTTTAAGCACCAGCTGTCAGAGCAGCTCACAGATCACTGCGCCTGTACACAGCCCATCTGTAAATAGCCCAACCAACTACCTCATCCCCTACCGTTTTCATTTATTTATCTTGCTCCTTTGCACCACAGTATTACTTTTCACATTCATCTACTGCACATCTAACATTCCAGTGTTAAATTGCTATATTGTAATTACTTCGCCATCATGGCCTATTTATTGCCTTACGTTCCTTATCTTACCTCATTTGCACACATTGTATATAGATTTGTTTTTCTACTGTATTATTGACTGTATGTTTGTTTACTCCATGTGTAACTCTGTGTTGTTGTATGTGTCAAACTTCTTTGCTTTATCTTGGCCAGGTCGCAGTTGTAAATGAGAACTTGTTCTCAACTTGCCTACCTGGTTAAATAAAGGTGAAATAAAATAAATAAATAAAATAAACATCCACTACAGGTCGGCTTCATAAGGCTGTCCACATCCACTACAGGTCGGCTTCATAAGGCTGTCCACATCCACTACAGGTCATCCCCTGAGCCAGAGCCCCAGATATCAGTCACATACTGTACTGTAACTCTTGTGACCATGTCATCAAATCATGCCCACACACACACAATGGCTTGAAAGTTAAGCATTTCACTGTACTTGTGCATGTGACAATAAAACTTGAACACACTCCCCTTCAAGTTATCCTCTACCGTTGCACATCCCTCCAGACATATTACCATTCATGTATTTTTTTCGAGGACATACTGTATGTCCTGATGTGATTTGTTACAGGTTGTCTAATACACCTAGTACAACGTGTCTTATATGATATGATAACAGGCCTATGTGAGGTGTTCTAACAGACATGTTGTCTTTTCAGCTCTTTTCCATAGTGGTGTTTGCCACCATCACTGGAGAAGGCTATGTCAACCCTCCACACCAGGCTGAGACCAAATGCATGTTCAACGGGAATGACAGCGCATGCGGCTTCGGAGTGGGTATCGGAATTTTGGGCTTTATCGCCTGCGTCATCTTCATCATACTGGACGCTTACTTCCCTCAGATCAGCAACGCCAAAGAGAGGAAGAACATTGTCACTGGCGACTTGGTCTTCTCTGGTTAGGGGATTATTATTTTTTTAATGATACTTCCAATGCTAAATCTGTAAGGCTGTAGTTTGGCGCCCAGAACTGACACTTGTGGTCAGTTTTTCAACGATAATCTTGGCAACACTTCCTATGAATAGCCTAGCTTCCTTATAACGCATTACAAGCAGGTTTATAATTCCTTATGCCATGCATAACTCACTATACTTAACGACATAGGTACTAAAGGTGAACTGCTTATAAACATCTATAACTACACTCATAGTGTAGTTTCTCATATGGCGTTATGAATGCACTTATAAAGCATTATGAAGAGAGAATTCGTAGGAAAGGTTACCATAAACTTTACTTTCCCTCCTCTATCTGTCAGGAGTGTGGACGTTCTTCTGGTTCATCTGCTTCTGTGTCCTGGCCAATCAGTGGTCTCACACCACCGAAGCAGCAGGCATCCCTGCCGACGCCGCCCGAGCCGTAGTGGCCTTCTCCTTCTTCTCCATTGTCACTTGGGTAAGTCCGTCTCTCTTTCTCTCTCTCTCGCGCTCTCTCTGTCTCTTTTTTTTTTTGTCTCTCTCTCTCTTTCTTTCTCTTAACTGGCATGTTACTATTTGAAACTGCTAGCTGCAGCTGGTCTGAGCAGTCGACAGTGAATGCCCTCACCCGCTAGTAATTAATGCTGATTGTTAGGGTTCTGACTCGCTACAGGCTGTCAGGCAAGAACAAGGCAGATGTGTCCTTATCCAAAGCTTTATTATCTCTTGGTCACCACCACACACACAACATAGAAGTAATCTTAATGGTTCTATAAGGAAAGGAGAATACATGTACATATTGACAGTGATAATGCAGCTATGTAATTGGAACTGTACATAGCTTAAATACTGTAGCATAGCATTTCAGACACATATTCACATAGAACTACAAATGGGGAGAGGCTAATCACTGATGAGGCTACCAGTCAGGATTCATGGCCCTGTCTCTTGTCCAGCTAGAGATCTTATAAATCAAGTGTGCAAGCGCCAGCACACCAGGCATTCTAGAATCTTCTACTTATCTTACACATAACACTCTCTGGCAGTAATTGTAACATGCACATAATGCTCTACATCTGCATTTCTTGCTGTTTGGGGTTTTAGGATGGGTTTCTGTATAAGCACTTTGCGACACGTGTTTTAAAAACGTATTTACCAATATTTCCTCTCATAGGCTCTATTGACTACATTTGCTTATACAAGATACCGCCAAGGAGTGAGTGACATTGACCAGGGCTACACAGACCCAGCCAATGACTACAGCACCCCTTACCCATCATCCACCTCTGCCAGTGGGCCAGAGGGCTACCAGCAGTCCCCTTTCACCCCCCAAAACCAGGAGCATCCAGCACCATACCAGCCCCCATCTTACTGAGGGACTGAACCATTGACCAGATTTGGGGGGAGGATGTTTTTTGGTTTTTAAGTTGCCATTGGTGCCTGTAGCCTGGTCCCAGATCTGTTTGTGCTGTCTTGCCAACTCCTACAGTCATTGTCATGCCAAACACAAACAGATCTGGAACCAGGCTATGGTGCCTCAGCTATGTGGACTGATCTCAGCACTCCACCGGTCCTCTCCTTTTACCTAACTGTTTAAGTCAGCTGGTGTTGCGCTTACATAATGAAGGGTGTGTTGACATGATTTAAGTTGCTATTCATATTGTAGTTTAGGTTGTGAATGGATATTTTGCTGCATTTTTATACATACAACTAGAATGCCTGAGCTGAGCTTCAGGTAGAATCTAAGGAAAACTGTTACTAGGGTAAAACCTAGAATGCCATGGAAAAATATGAGATTCAGAGTTCCATCACCACTTGAGGTAACTGCCATATGTTATGTTCCTGTTGTTCTCTGTACTGTTTGTCTTGTAACGTATGTAATGCAGTCATGTGGACACTGAAGTTCAGATCAAACCACTAAAACATATGTCGCTATCGCTGGGAACATTGCTTTGTATTGCAAATAATGAGGCTAGGCTATGCTATGCTATGGACACAAACTGTATTTTTCTATGCTGCCTAATCCAGTTATATGGTATCGTGCATATACAAATACCTTTTGATAATTTCAATGTATTTCAACATTATAGCCAGCCCAGGATAGAAAATCAAATGTATTGCTAAATTATTTACAAACGAAGACTGTTTTTGTTTTTCTCTGCAAACCCATACTTTTATTTGTCCCAAAAATGGTTGCACTGTCTGAAAAATGCTAACGACTACTGTATATCAGTGCTTTTAAAAACCTCCACTGAACTCACTAAGAGCCTATTTCCTGTGCCCAGTTTAAACCTACTCCTGGACTGAAACTCACGCTCAATGGAAAATATCCATTGCAAGTAGATTTTCGTCCAGGAATAGGTTTTATAATCTTGGTCCGGGAAACCAGCTGTACAGTTTTGGGGGTAAATTGGATAACACATTATCTTTTTGTCATGTGAATGTTATTTCTAGTACATGCTCCCAGGTCATGTTAACCCTTTCATTCGATTTTTTTATTGTAGTTTCAAACAAGTCTGTAATATATTTGGTAAATGAGGGTGTGTGTTGTTTAGTATCAGGAAGGCCCTCTTCAACTTGTTTAGTCTCTTACCTTCATGTATTCCAAACGTGCCTTGGAAAGGTTTTATTCAGTTCTGGAGTGTTCTTGTCCCCGACACACACCTTTTCAGACAAACTCTATCAGAATTCTCATAGATGAGTTTAACAAAATACCATCTAGTAGGTAATATATACAGTATATTGAATTGTAATGGTATTCCATTGAAAGAAAACGAGTAGGAGGCCAGTACGTTGCAATAAACTTTAGTGAACTATTAACAGAATATATTTACAAAATAATACATATGGGAGCAGTCAGCATACTACATTAGGACGCACACTGTAACGTGTTTCGACTACTAGTCTTCCTCCGGCAGCGTTGTGATGATATCCGATTGAAAATAGTTTTGTAAATTACCTATGCCTTTTAATCCTCCTGGGCATGACAATGACTTCCATACAGTACCAGACTAAGAACCTTCATCAAAAACGACATATGGTCCTGCCTTTGCTCTTGGTATATCTTTGGTACAAGCTCATTTATTTACGTTCTCTCTGATGAAGTGATCTCACCACTTATTATGCTCTCTGTCTTGGGTTTCAAGATTGCACTGAGAGGCTTTGCAGTCTGTTGCACAAAGTGCCTTATAAAAGCCTACTACACCACTGACCGAACCTTTGCCAAATAAAGACTTTTACTGTTTGGAGACTGGCCATTTTTATTTAAGAAGGGCGTATTCCAAAGGCAAACATTTGAGCAGCCGCTAAGGAGGGAGAGTAAAGGAGCTGGTGAAAAGTAGATACGTAGATAAATAAGGTTTACAACTAGAACTAGTAAGGCTATTTGTGCTCCCTTTCTGGGTCGGCCCTGTGTGTCACATCTAGTTATTATGTTTCACATTGGACGCTGAGTTTACTGAAAACCCCATGACTCTTGTAAAATGATAAATGTAGGCCAATGCCAAGAACCTTTCACTACTAACATACAGTGAGTGGCATTTGAAGTCTAGCACCGTCACTGCTATCATGGATGGACATGAGTTTGTTCGACATTGCAGGCGACTAAATTACCGACTGACTGATCTACAAGAAACCTTGAATCATAAATAACTATCAGTCAGTCACAATTTACCCTGATACATTACGGTTTTTGATAATCTCGAACACGGCCAATGATTTTAAATGTTCTGTTGCATCTGCATTGCAATAAAAGTCGCAATGTCGCATATTAGATACGGTTCAACATCGCAAACAACTGAAACACTTTCATCCACTATGCGCTGTTTACGCAAACTGCGCATAGTAATCCAGAATGCGTTTCAATCCGTAGGCTAGTTAGATTTCGTTGACTGGGCGGGACTTATTTTATACTGTCACTGAACGAGGAAGTAGTCCATGGTTTCCCTGATGACGCAAACGATGGAGCCTAAACACTGTAGCCTAGATTTAAACGAAGCTGTGTTGTCGCCAATCAAACCAATATCGGACTGTTATTTGGCGGCATATCACTTGTAGTGAGTATCGTTCTAACATTGTTTGTAACAGCTGCGCATCCATGAAGCTTCGTGTCGCCTTTATTTAATATTATCCGACAATTCTAGAGCATATCCTAGTTAAACGGGAGCACTCATATATTGTCACATGTACTTCCCTTTTTCATGTTCGAATTATGCCTACTCAGTAATCTGTCAGTAGTGTGATGATGGGGGCTCGAGTTGGCATGTTTTAAAATGCGTACATAAAAGTATGTGGACACCCCTTCAAAATAGTGGATTCGGCTATTTCAGCCACACCCTTTGCTGACAGGTGTATAAAGTCGAGTACACAGCCATGCAATCTGCATAGACAAACACTGGCAGTTGATTAGCCTTACTGAAGAGCTCAGTGACTTTCAACGTTGGCACCTTTCCAACAAGTCAGTTGTCAAATTTCTGCCCTGTTAGAGCTGCCCCTGTCAACTGTAAGTGCTGTTACTGTGAAGTGAAAACATCTAGGAGCACGGCTCAGCCGCAAAGTGTTATTTTAAAGCACAGCGCATAAAAATAGTATTTCCTGGTTGCAACACTCCACACCAAGTTCCAAACTGCCTCTGGAAACAATGTCAGCACAAGAACTGTTCGTCGGGAGCTTCATGGAATGGGTTTTCCTTGGCCGAGCAGCCGCACACAAGCCTAAGATCACCAGGTGCAATGCCAAGTGTCGGCTGGAGTGGTGTAAAGCTCGCCGCCATTGGACGCTACACCATCTGGCAGTCCGATGGACAAATCTGGGTCATGAGAACACTACCTCAACCCCATTGAACACTTTAGGGATGAGTTGGAACTCCGACTGCAAGCCAGGCCTAATTGCCCGACCTCACTAATGCTCTTGTGGGTGAATGGAAGCAAGTCCCCCGCAGCAATGTTCCAACATCTAGTGGAAAGCTTTCCCAGAAGAGTGGTCGATGTTATACCAGAATAAATATCATATTCTGTTACCTCATACAGCACAATGCCAGTCTAACACTGCTGTAAAAACTCATTATAAACTAACCACATGATCACACAGCACTGTAGGTAAAACCAGTATCTTATCTTGTCATTTATAACTGCGGGAATGTAAAAGACAATGTGATAGATCAGTAGGAAGATAGGCCTACTTTGAATAGTGAATGCTTGTATGTGAATATTGTCATTCAACACCATTTATCCACACCAGAACATATTCCAAACAATGAAAATGCATAAACTATGGCAATGAAAAAGAACTTGAAACAACTAGGACATAAGACCTATTGTAGTGACCTTAACCTGTCACCTAGTAGTCTCTAGACAGACGGGATGCCTCCCACAATGTTGCTACCCTAGGTTAATCATTGTCAAGAGGTTCGGCTCTCTTGGCCTAACAGCCGAATTATTAAGTATCTGGACCCGAGTTCGAGTCCCGGTCAGGGATACCAGCAGGTACCATCACATGGTATGCTCAGTTGAGCAACCCCTGCCCAACAGCAGTCACAGTGAACCATTTATTGTCTTGACACACCTGTGTCCTTTAATGGCATATAACCTTTGTAGCTCCAAAGTCCATTATATGGCTGTTGAAGACCGTTTCTGCAGATGTTGCCTTTCTTTGAAAATTTGAAAACAGTGGTTTACAATTAGAACCGATATCTGCATGTAACTAACTTTCTCCTTTCCTTTACCCTGACATGGATGAAATTCTCAAATTCACATTTATTTAATGTAACTGTCCACTGATAATCACTTTTAAAAGTTCATATTCCGTTACCTCATACCCAAATAATGTTGTTCACTTATCCTATACTCGTATTTGTGGCCCACCTCAAACAGATTGTTTCAGATATGCTGACTGAGCTGGCCAATCAGCAGTCTACTCGTGTGAACATTTGTAATGACCAGCATACGCCCACACCATTCAAAAACAGAAAAGCTGCTTTTTAACATACTTCTCAAGAAAAAAATGAAAAAACAATTTTACTCATATTGTAATTAATTATAGATAAAATGTAATAGACCTCTAGACACAATGGGCAATTACTTTAAAGTGCATTGTACTGCAGGGAAATGTATCACACAGTCTTTAAAATGGCACAAAGACCATTCAAATGGATCATCAGAGTGAGTGGATAACAAAGTAGACCTATTATAATGATGAAAACAAAACGTGTTATAGCCCATGCATTTCAGACTTCCGCTGTGGTTTTACCAGTCAACACTCCGCCAGTAACCTATTTGAATAATATAGCCTGCTCCCAGGTCTGTTTTTTCTGTCTTGCTAACTGCTATTGTCATTGTCTTGGTAGCACGAACAGATTTAGGACCAGGCTACTTTGAACACACCACCATCATGACATACTGTAATTGCATCGCAAACACACCTTGGTGTGTTCTCGGGTCTAAAGTTGTCATAGTGATAGGAGATTGTCTTTATAGTAATGGCTGATACTAGATCAGTGAATTTTGAACCTTGACCTTTGCGCATGTGTGCACTGCAAGCATAGGTAAAGTCAACAGATTGTGCCTCTAGTCTGGCCTCGTCCCATACTGTCTGTTCTGTAGCCTCTAGTCTGGCCTCGTCCCATAGTGTCTGTACTGTAGCCTCTAGTCTGGCCTCGTCCCATACTGTCTGTTCTCTAGCCTCTAGTCTGGCCTCGTCCCATACTGTCTGTTCTCTAGCCTCTAGTCTGGCCTCGTCCCATATTGTCTGTTCTCTAGTCTGGCCTCGTCCAATACTGAATGTTCTGTAGCCTGTAGTCTGGCTTCGTTTCATACTGTTTGTTCTATAGCCAACTCTTTAGCCAATCATTCATTGTCATGTTGAAAAGTTGAACGATATAAACCTTTTCAGCAGAACATACAGTATGGAACAAGGCCAGACTACAGGCTACAGATCATACAGTATGGAACAAGGCCAGGCTACAGATCATACAGTATGAAACGAGGCCAGACTAGAGGAACAATATGTTGACTTTACCTAGGCTGGCAGTCCACACATGCACAAAGGTCAAGCAAGAAAAGAGTGGTGAAGAGTAGTTGTGTCAATTACCTTGCTAGGTTTTCCCCTTTGGACTTGCAGTGGTTAATCAATACTAATCCCCAAGTCTAGTTAAAGTTCACCACCGTTGTTGTTACCCTTAGTCATGGTTGCACAGCCAATCCCTTTCAGCTGAAAACTAAGGAGTTCACTGCTCAGCATTCAATTAACTCTAGGGCAACGGAAGAGTGTAGCTGGTCCATTGGTGCGGTTGTGGAATTGAGATGACAGTCGGCCAGCGTTCGGGGAGGAGGAGGAGAAAGGGTAACTCCATACCACCACAGTACTTGTTTGTTTCAGATCCTGCATGGACCCTGTGACTTTGTGATTTGAGGAGTTTGTTGTGAGGTACTATATGGAGGAGAGGTAACTTGGTCCCAGATCAGTTTTTGTTGTCTTGCCTATACCTTACCTACTCCTATGTATGGCATGACAACGACCATAGGAGTTTGCTTTAGAGCCCAAACAGATCTGGGACCTGGCTAGAGGAGAGGCATGTTTGAGATATGTACTATAGTATGTGATGTCTGTAGTCTCTAGTTGGGATTCCATCCATCACAGATACTTTATCCTGTAATTGATGCTGTGTGTTTGAGGACCTACATGCTCACACCTCAGGCACTTCTTAGTGTGGGTGCACAAACAACAATCTGTTTTCTGGTGATTTAGTTTCAACCAGCTGCTGTGTGCGTGCCTGTGTGTTAGACTAGTTTGCCAGAGAGGAAAGTCTGCCACAGAGCAGTGTCTCAGGGTGTCATAATGGAGTTCTGTTTGGCCGGGGGCCCTGGCCACAGTCCTGGTATAAAAGAGCCTTTGAGCAGAAGAGGGACTGCTGCTGCTGGCTTTAGAGAAATTATACCCTGGTCACAGGATGCGACGCTCCTGGAACCAACTCAACGTGAGGTCACAAAGATTTTCTTGAGGGTGTACATGTTGGTGTATTTCTGAGAGCGCGTTTCAAATGGATGCATTTGATACTGCCTTTCACCACGATTCACATTTGAGATTTTTTCAGTTAACATTTAGGCTATGCCATGCCCACAGACATTTGTTTCTTCTCCGCAATGAATCTGGATCTGACAATTTCTAGAATGGAAAAACATTCTAACAGTTCTGATTGGTCCCAGAAACCAATGAGTTGAACTAGAGTCAGAATACTTGAACATTTGTAATTGGCTTTACTACTCTGATTGGTTAGAGATGATACAATCACTGATTACTATGTTTTGTACAATACCCATCATTTTGACGTCACCACAAATTACTTCAATGATGATAGTCTCAGACTGAAGTATGTAGCGAACATAGAGCAGCGGAAGAATTCAGTTTGAATCATCAGCCAACATTTAGGCTACATTGAGTGTATAATTAATTGTTTGTGTATGGAGACAGATACTATCAAAAAAAGCCACCGATAATGCTGTGGCAATCAGTTTCTTATTTAGATGTACCAAAACGTAGGCAGGATTGCATTGCCTTATTCTGTCGCCTGTTGGCTATCTCTCTCATGAGTCATGTTGATTGAGTATCTGGTAAGCAGAACACATTAGATTTGCTACTGAGATTAGGTCCCTCTGGGATAATAAATCCAAATCAAATTTTATTGGTCACATACACGTGTTTAGCAGATGTTATTGCGGGTGTAGCAAAATGCTTGTGTTAATAAAAACTACTCTACCTGTTCACCACTTGTTAGCTTAGCCAAAACGTAAAAGTAGGCTAGTTTCTAAACATCCTCATCTGACTGAGAGTTTTGAGTGACAAGGTTGTGGGGGTGGTTTCCGGGTGCCTACTTGCTATCTTTTCTGCTTTACCTGTTCAACACGAAAATATTGTCCCATTTTATGTCCCTGAATGGGCCCCTCCCAGGCTCCACGTCGACACACTGCCTTCACACCTGTGGCCAGCTTCTATTGTTCTCACCTGTAGCTACCACTTCTTCCTCCTTCACAGCAGAACTGAGCTGTGGGATGCTCATTGGTTGTACATAGACATTCTCTTCAGGATCTGCAAGCTAGTGTTCTTTCAGTGGTCTGCTATATGGACAGAGGTGAGCCTTAAAGAAGAACGTCCTTGTGAGCAGAGATTATTTCATTATTTTTAGTTTTTTACAGGCAAACTGTATCTGAATGAAGCTGGTGTGTATTGTATCCCGTTGTCTGGTGTGAAATCTCACACATTATTTATTTTTTATGAATGCTTATGTACTGATTTGGTGTTTCACTGATGGCATTGATATTAGTCTCTGGTGAAAGACTTAACAAATGTTAAATCAAAACACCTAATCCATGTGACATCTTCAAGGAGTTATTCAGCGGTTGTGGGGTTGATATAGTGCCGTCAGATTCTAAAGCTGCTACATGTCACTCAATTGCACTGAGATTAGCATGATGATTGAGAGTCATGAGACTTGTGTAATATTCTGCAACACTGATTGTCTATAGGATCTAGACCAAAGTAATAACAACAATACATGGTTATCTAACTACTGGTGTGAGTGATTGGGTGAGAAGGAGGCAAGGAGAGGAGAGGAATCAAGGAAATACAATTGAGATTCTACCTGTGTACTGTAGCTGAGGAGGGCATCCTCTCCCTCAGAAATCAGACCTCTGACCCCTCCATTCTCCTCTCCCTAACCTTTCAGGTCCCTCCCCCATGCCTGTTTCCCCAGGCTACAGCCAACTGGAGCAGAATGATCTGTCTATGAACCCCCTGCGCATCTCAGGCGGAGGACTTCCCATGTTGGCCTCCATGACCAACACCCCAGACCCCCGATTCCGCCTCAATTTGAGGGCCATTGTAGCCCTGGCCCTGGCCATTGCCCTGGTCCTCCTCTACATGCACCTGAACCCGGGCTCCCACTCTGAGTTCCCCGGGTCCCGTAACTGGAAGTCTGGCCACATGGGGATGGCGGTGGACGAGGCGGCCAACCGCTACAATGACACTTACCCGCTCAGCACCCCCGAGCGGACGCCGCAGGGCACGCGCTACCGCATCGGGGTCATCGCCGACCTGGACACGGACTCGCGCAGCGACAAGAAGCTGACGTGGTTCAGCTACATGCGCCGGGGCCACCTGCTGGTGTCAGAGAGCGGCACCAAGGTGGCCGTGGAATGGGACACTGAGAGGGTCCTGCTGGAGAGCCACCTGGCGGAGAAGGGCCGGGGCATGGAGCTGTCAGAGCTGGTGGTGTTCAACGGGAAGCTGTACAGCGTGGACGACCGAACGGGCGTGGTCTACCACATCGACGGCAGCAAGGCTGTGCCCTGGGTCATCCTGCCCGACGGGGACGGCTCCGTCTCCAAAGGTCAGTGAGGCAGATGAGCCAAATTCAAATGCAGAATCGACCCCCAAACCCATTCTTCCTAGGCACTCTTGTAGATCTGAAAGGATTGAATAGGTATAAGTCATATGGTAATTGCTTCATATTCCCTTCTGATAGGGTAGATTGAATTTTCACCATATTGCTTACACCTATTTAATCCTCTCAGATCTCCATAAGTGAATATGGAGTAGGGGTTAGTGGTGGATTTGGGTTTGTGTGAGTGTCTCACTGTGTAGACCAGACAGGCAGATTTGGAACTTAATCTGTTTATTTACTCTAAGGGGTCTGCTGAAGAACCTCATCTGGGGTAGACCACAACCTTGGCAATGGAATTTGTTGGATCTCATTCTCATTTGTAAACACTTAAGTGTACAAAACATTAAGAACACCTTCCTAATATTGAATTGCAGCCTCTTTTGCCCTCAGAACATCCTTAATTCATCAGGGCATAGACTATACAAGTTGCCGAAAGCGTTCCACAGGGATTCTGGCCCATGTTGACTCCAATCCTTCCCACAGTTGTGTCAAGTTGGCTGATGTCTTTTGGGTGGTGGACAATTCGTGATGCACACGGGAAACTGTTGAGTGTGAAAAACCCAGGAGTGTTGCAGTTCTTTACACAAACCTGTGGCAACTACTACCATACCCTGTTCAAAGGCACTTAAATATGTTGTCTTGCCCTAAATGGCACACATACACAATCCATGTCTCAAGGCTTAAAAATCCTTCTTTAACCTGTCTCCTCCCCTTCAGCTACACTGATTGAAGTGGATTTAACAAGTGACATCAATAAGGGATCTTAGACTGACCAGGTGAATCCAGGTGAAAGCTATCTCATGGAACAAGCAGGTGTTCCTAATGTTTTGTTCACTCAGTGTATGTGTCCTTTATAAGCCAAGTGAGAGAGTATATTTCTCTTAAATACTTTTTTACTCTTTAGTGCATTCAAAAGGTCTGTACAGTAGTTAGGTGAATCATAAAATCTTGAAGTGTGTCACAATGACCCTGTTTCCCTCTGTCAGGGTTTAAGGCTGAGTGGCTAGCAGTGAAGGACGAGCACTTGTACGTGGGTGGCTTGGGGAAAGAGTGGACCACCACCACGGGGGAGGTGGTCAACAACAACCCTGAGTGGGTAAAGGTGGTGGGCCATCGGGGGGACGTACAGCACCAGAACTGGGTCCCCAGGTACAACCTCCTGAGGTCCGCAGCTGGGATCGAACCTCCAGGTGAGAGCTGCAGGGGTGCAAATGCTAATTATGCTAACGATAACTGCAAAGGCTATGCTGACTGTGTTAACTCTAACTGTATATGCTAGGCTATTTATGCAAACTATTAGCATTCTTTATGATATTCAGATTCTCATGACATTCTCTCCCCAGGTTACCTGATCCACGAGTCGGCCTCGTGGAGCGACAGCCTGCAGCGCTGGTTCTTCCTCCCACGCCGCGCTAGCAAAGAGCGCTATGACGAGACGGCCGACGAGCGCCGCGCTGCCAACCTCGTCCTCAGCTGCTCGCCGGACTTTGAGGACGTCACTGTGAACCAGGTGGGCCCGCATAACCCCACTCACGGCTTTTCCTCCTTCAAGTTTGTCCCCGACACGGACGATCAGATCATCGTGGCTCTCAAGTCGGAGGAGGACGCTGGGAAAATTGCCTCGTACATAATGGCATTCACACTGGACGGCCAAATCCTGTTACCTGAAACCAAGATAGGAGACGTGAAGTATGAGGGTCTGGAGTTCATTTAGGAAAACAAGGAAGAGACTGAGCCGATGCCTTTCGAGGACATATAGTAGCTATGTGGAACATAGTTCTTGACATTCCATGCACTCAAAAGTTAACTTGCTGCTTGTTAATTGACTGTGAAGACGACACGCAGCCCAATCGATCAGTCACGGATCAGAAGCCATTTTGGTGTGACTTGAGGTTGAGCAGGGACGTGTTCTTTAGGCATCAAACGGAAGAAAAAGGACTGAAACAGGGAGGGGCTATCTGTCATTTTATCCTTTTATGTTGCAAAACATTTAAAATAATAACTTTCTTGCCCTAATAAACTCAACTCAACTCAAGGTTTCAGGGCCGAGACCTTCTAACTGCTCAGTAAATGGGAGCTGAGAGTAGCCCAGGCTACCTGAACAAAGTCCTCAAGTTGAGGATGTCCTCTTGATGGCCATCCTCTACCTAGGCCAACGGCTGTCTTCTAAAGTAATGTAGACTTTGTAAGAATGAATGTACAAATAATCAATTAATCTTAAGCTGTGATTTCACTCATGAAATGCAGATACTGTACATCCGGGAAACAATGGATTTGTTGTGTTTTCCCCCAATGTATAACACAGTTTCGTCTTACTTTTTACTACATGAAATCCTATACCTCAGGACACTAAACCTCTAAATCTCTGACAAAACGTCAGGGATCATCAACTAGATTCAGCGGCGTGATGATTTTGTTCTTGAGTGGATGGTCGTTGGCGGGCCGGAACATCATTACAAATAATTTATAGATGGCAAATTGACCACAAGAATCCCAAACAGATATATTTGACTAAAACATAATCATTTCAAACCTTGCTTACATTTGTATACGATCACGTGTCTCTCTGTTATGCTTGGGAATACTTTGGAACAGATTTCTTAAATTCAAATCACTTGGAGATGACTTCCTGCTGTTTTTACAGTCTTATGTCCAACAATGAAAATAAAAACCTGCCCTACGTGACTCCATTGACCTTCATGAAAATATGTTTTTTAAGGGAATATAGAACAAAAGCCTGTTTTACTGGTGTTTGTTGAGTAAAATCTATCTTGATACACCCTGAGTATTTTATTGGGTGGGGTTAGGAATCATACAAAATCAAGAGACATTAACCTCAGAGAAGATGACTATTTGTCTGCATTACGTAACTATCACATCAACTTTTAGGTTGGGTACTATGAATATGCCTTATTGATCAGCACGTGTGTGTGTTATTGATTATCATGTCATATGGATGTGCACTTACAAAGCGTTTGTCATTTGTTCAATGCTGTTTATTCTGCATATTGATTGAACATAATAATACAAATGTATTAAATAATTTTAGGTTAGAGTTAGGATTTAGGGTAAGCCATTGTTTTTTCTTGTCAAAGGTTGAGATTAGGCTTGAGCTAATCCTTGATCTCTCTTGGTTTAGTCAGTATTTGATCTATTGGGGATCAAACTAAAACAATATCAACAAGCTGTGCAACCAGCCCCCTGTGATGTCACACTACATTTAGAGAATCCAGTTGCAGACGTGCAGTTCTGATTACATTAGTAAATACTTTCACCCCTGTGTCTTTAGCCTAGTTAAATAAAGGTTCAATAAAATATATATATATTTATATAAGCAGTGTCATTTTACAAGGGCACAGCAAGACACCAAGAGGTAAGACATTTAAGAATCTGAATGTCAAATGTCTCTGAAAATCCTAGATTAACTATTCTCATTGCTGAATATAATATCATGTTTGCTTTAATATTGGATTATATTATAAATACTTGATTGTCTGTTGTACACAAATTTGCTTCATGTACAGAAAATGGATTTCGTTCAAAATCA
Organism: Brachymystax lenok tsinlingensis; assembly: GCA_030435695.1. Classification (NCBI taxonomy): domain Eukaryota; kingdom Metazoa; phylum Chordata; class Actinopteri; order Salmoniformes; family Salmonidae; genus Brachymystax; species Brachymystax lenok. The sequence goes on from CM059791.1 coordinate 107,576,772, forward strand.
ACAAAATTTGCTATGGTTTCTTATCAATACAATGTCTGGAGTGGGAAAAGCATGTTCACTAGATACAGTGATCCGGCATGGGAATTTTTGTGTAGAATACAATTTTGCTACTTTTTTACGAATAAAACTAATTTAGTTGTAATTAATTTATTGCATCAGCTAAACCTATTCATGGTGGTTGTTATTGTTGGGGAAGATGGTATACTATATAGACATTAAAGCTTTAGGCCAATTGTTTTTCTCATGGATGTGGGGAGATGGGCCTATATAGAAGACCCCTTTTGGCTCAAGAGCTCCCCCAGAGGAAAAAGTTAATATGGTTAATACCATTAGGCAAAAACACGTCGGCTAGACTGGGTGAACCATCACTCTATTGCTTATCTGTTTGTCAGTTTCCCAAGCTGGCTGGTGAAAATGCTGATGCCTTGAATCACTCCTGTGTGGCTGCTGTTGCTTCTCCATTTCCCTGGACTCTGCAACATGGAATCTATTCTGTGAGTTCCCTGTAGCCTGGTTTGTACTGTCTAGTCAGCTCTTGTGGTCATTGTCATGCCACAAGCCATGGCCATACAACACGAACAGATCTGGGACCAGGATCAGTTCAGTTGTCCATCGACACAAAGACATCTGATATTCCCCTTTCTCTATTCATCACACTTAAGTCATGTTAATTTGTGAATGACATTGTTAGTAGGACAATGGCATGATTTATATTTTTGGAGTAGACTTTCCTATGATCAGGCATCAGCCAATCATGTGGTGTACTCCTGAAGCTCAAGTTCCACTCCAGCCCCAGACTATGTCAACTCATTCACAACACCAAACCACAATAGTGTGATTTACCAGACCAAGGAAACCAACCCCATCAGTTGGTCAGCAAAAGTCTTTAAGAACCAACAAGAATGTTCCAGCTGTATTTCCTTCCCCACTGCTCTCTCTCCAAAGCAGCCTCAGACAAAACCAGACCAACAGTGTTCACTTCAGCAACCGACTGCTCCTAACATGTGAGGGCAGGTATGTCTTTCACGTCCAGGACTTCAAGAATGACATGGCCCAGATCCCTACTAACATCAGTCTGGCCCTGTCCTACCCCTGTCCTGAAGGCCAGTATGACTTTCGCTTCGTGGTGAGACCAGAATACATCTGATAGCACTGCCTGGCACAGATGCAACAATGCTCCTAACACAAATCCACAAATCTAATAATTCTGCCCTGCTGCCAATCAGTTTTTAATAAGAGTTTGAAATGACAGTACTGTAGTTTTGGAAATACAATATTTGATTGATTTGGTTACATATGCTGATAGCATATCCAAATGTATCACTGTTCATAGATTAAAATTATGCAAAAGACTATATCAACATAAAATGTATGCTTGCACTTGAATAAAGGTGTTTGAACATACAGGGATGAGGTTGTTTTTTCCATGTCTTATTCCTCCACTAGATGGGGTCATTCCTTCAATCATATTCAGTTGTAAATACTCCGTATGGAGGCTGAAAGAGGAATTGGGTTAAAGGTATGAGTTCCTCTTGGGCCAAACTACTCTCTGACCCAATCTGAGACCTTCAGGTTCTGGGAGCACAGAATTATATACTCTAACGGATTAGAACCATAGAATACTGGAACATACATTCACATTTAAGTCAACGACCCCTGATGTGTGGCCCGGCGGCCATATTAAGTGTTCCAGTCAAATTGCGGTGGTCTAAGGGACGTTTATCCTATTTAGTAATTACATTTATTTTATTGTAACCTTGTTCACTCCAGCAGCTGTGATCAGTCCAGACTGACTGTGATTGCTGCTGGTCAAGCAAACATCTGTCAATATGACGTCAGCCATAGATGCTGTTCAGTGCTCCAGCAGGGTTGGTTAGCTCAGCTTTACAGAGCAACTCTGATGTATTTTAACTGTCGTGGGAACAAAGTTCAATAGTACATCTGTTTATTACAGAACCAATGAATAAGGGTGGAGGCTTGACCACTTGACAGCATTGACATTCTGTGTGGTCTGTGGAGAGACAGTAGCTCTCCTGTAACAATATTTTTATAATGGGGAATTTGTTTTTGTTTTTATAGACATTCATAAAAACACTTTTGGCTCTTTGGATACTTGGTAGACATGAGGTCAAAAACAGACTCAAGAGACAGACAAGTTATGGCATGTGTGCATGTAAACAACTATCGTCACTTTTTCGGGTAAGTGACCATAATCTTAGAGCAACCAAAAAATACTGCTGACCTGGCCAAAGTGCTTTTCAGACCTTAAAGTCAATCTCTGAGTAGGGTATGACATAGTGTTTGATCAGCATTTTTTTTTTCTCTCCTGCTCTAAAGTTGCCCCAGGTGATATTCTGGTTCATCCCTATTTGGGCTCCCGAGTGGCGCAGCGGTCCAAGGCACTGCATCTCAGTGCTAGAGGCGTCACTACAGACCCTGGCTCGATTCCAGGCTGTATTACAACCTGCCGTGATTGGGAGTTCCATAGGGCAGCGCAGAATTGGCCCAGCGTCGTCCGGGTTTGGGTTTGGCCGGGATAGGCCGTCATTGTAAATAAGAATTTGTTCTCAGATACACATTGTTAGGGTTGCGAAAATCAAATCTGGTATCAGGACAAAAGGTGACACAGAGTCACCAAGTAAGTTCTAATTATTTTTATTCACTCAAGCAATAAATGGTAAATGCAATCTTCGTATATACGTGTTCAATGTAGTACCACGCAGGATTAACAGAGAACTGCCCTTTCTGCTAAATGCATTGGTATAAGTATGTTCTGACAGAGTTAGTTCCCACCTCGGGATGGGCCTATCAGAACAGTGGCTGGGCGTGGTTTAGACTTGCCTAGCCAATAGTAGGCGCACAGGCTGGTCCCAGCCTCTTGGCGCTTGTTGTCCGGGGTTACTGAGGCCACAGGCTCAGTCCTGTTTGTGTCTCAACATCTTTCTATTCATGTGTTCCTAGCTCAACATACTGTTATCTCCCAAGGTTAAACACAGCCCTTTAGCCAGTCAGACACCAGGTGTTTACAATCCACTGTATTGTTCCACAATTTATCAGCCTTAGCTCAAACATATTCCTGTGTAGCAAAGAAACATATTCTCAAACCTAACAATTAACAAAGAAACATATTCTCAAACCCAACAACATGGTTAGCAGATGTTAATGCGAGTGTAGCGAAATGCTTGTGCTTCTAGTTCCGACCATGCAGTAGTATCTAACAAGTAATCTAACAAATTCACAACAACTACCTTATACACACAGTGTAAAGGAATGAATACGAGTATGTACATATAAAAATATGGATGAGCGATGGCCGAACGGCATAGGCAGGATGCAGTAGATAGAGTAACAGACTTGTTTACGTGCTGCTGTGCGTTTTGTTGCTAACCTAACTTTGTTACCTGCCAACTTTACGGTTTTTACTTTTTAATTACCGTCTATATGTTTTGTTTTTCCATCGCTCGACTTTTTTTCATTCAACTTTGTCATTCCGGACGCTTTATCTGGACGTGTTTCGTCAGGACCTCCACCAACCGAAGCTAAGTAGTAACATTAACATGATGCCTTCTAATTGCAGTCGCTGTACTCATAATATACAGGAGAACGATCGCCTTATGGCGAGGATAGCTGGGCTGCAAGCCCAGCTTCAGACGCAATCGTTAGGCAAGGGAAATGTAAGTGTAGGAAAGGATAAAACAGCGTCTGTGCCACCAGTAAGTACAGATAGTAGTATAAATCCCCTCGCACAGTCCCCGCAGCCCGACAATTTTTTCATGGCTTCTGGAAGGAAATGCTGTAGCAATGCTCAACCGGTGTCGCTCATTCAGCCGACAGAAACTTTCAACCGGTTCTCCCCATTAAGCAGCGGGTCGGAGCTCTGACAAATTGAAAACCTAGTCATTGTCTGTAGTATTTGTGATCTACATCTGTTTATATTAGTTACTATGCTGTTACTAAGCAGTAATGTATTACGGCAGTGTTACGTTACTATACTTAATAGGAAGTGCACATGCGCACTATTATGCTGAGGGCTGTGGAGCACGAGAGGTTTTTGACTAAACAAGACTAACTGTTCTCCCGTCTCCTGCCTGGTCATTTCTCCACAACACAAACATTACAGTGGCGACGAGGTGATTAAGCTTCTTAAACGGACATTGCTTGAAGGGAAGAATGTTGTGTGAGTAATGAAACTCAAAATAATGATGTAAATCGTCAGTTATTTTTCGCCAGTAGAAAAGGCGCTGCTAGCTCTGCTAGTAGGTACAGTATTTAGGAGCTGCCAGTAACAAGCCTATTGGAGTCCAGAATAGCGACGCTGCCCTCTGGTGGTTAAAAACATTACACAGTGTGTACATTATTACAAATAAGTGCAGTGAATAAAGTAAGTGCAGAAACTTCTGAAATTAAAAAAGTGAAGAATTAGATGAAAATTAAGGAATACAAGGCATAAGGAAACTGAACAATTAACTGTGAAAATGGCAACCGTTGGTCGAGTACCAGAGTTTGAGGCTACGAAAGAGGATTTTGATTCCTATTTAGAGTGTTTTGAGCATTGGCTGGCTGCAAATGAAATCAAAGATGAAAAGAAAGCAGACGTATTTCTCAGTGTTTTGGGTCCAACTTGAGTATGGATTGCTGAAAGGTCTCATTGAACCAATAAAAGCAGTGGAGTTGACCTATGCAGAACTGACTGAGACTCTTTCAAGGCATTTCAAGCCTAAGCCAATTCTCATTGCAGAACGTTTCAGATTTTACCAACGTCACCAGAGTCAAGGGGAAACCGTGGCTGACTATATCCTTGCTTTGAAAAGGCTGGCAAGTACATGTGAGTTTGCACGATTTCTTGATGACGCTCTCCGAGACAAGTTTGTATGTGGTCTCACAGGTGAAGCATATCACAGAAGGCTTCTGTCAGAGAAGGACCTGACCTTTAAGAAGGCCTGTGATATCGCACTTAGACTCGAGCTTGCCCACAGGGATACTATTTAGCTATCGGGACATGCAGAACATCCTGTCTCTTGCCTGGTCATTTCTCCACAACACAAACATTACAGTGGCGACTCCATTACCCGCAGTATTAGAGTTAAAACGAGTCATCCAGCGATCATACACTGTTTACCAGGGGGCAGGGCTACCGACGTTAAGGCTAATCTGAAGATGGTGCTGGCTAAGGCTAAAACTGGCGAGTGTAGAGAGTATATGGATATTGTTATCCACGTCGGCACCAACGATGTTAGGATGAAACAGTCAGAGGTCACCAAGCGCAACATAGCTTCAGCGTGTAAATTAGCTAGAAAGATGTGTCGGCATCGAGTAATTGTCTCTGGGCCCCTCCCAGTTAGGGGGAGTGATGAGCTCCACAGGAGAGTCTCACAACTCAATCGCTGGTTGAAGACTGTTTTCTGCCCCACACAAAAGATAGAATTTGTAGATAACTGGCCCTCTTTCTGGGACTCACCCACAAACAGGACCAAGCCTGGCCTGTTGAGGAGTGACGGACTCCATTCTAGCTGGAGGGGTGCTCTCATCTTATCTGCGAACATAGACAGGGCTCTAACTCCTCTAGCTTCACAATGAGATAGGGTGCAGGCCAGGCAGCAGGCTGTTAGCCAGCCTGACAGCTTAGTGGAGTCTGCCACTAGCACAGTCAGTGTAATCAGCTATCCCCATTGAGACCGTGTCTGTGCCTCGACCTAGCTTGGGAAAAACTAAACATGGCGGTGTTCGCCTAAGCAATCTCACTAGAATAAAGACCTCCTCCATTCCTGCCATTGTTGAAGGAGATTGTGATACCTCATATCTCAAAATGGGGCTACTTAATGTTAGATCCCTCCCTTCCAAGGCAGTTCTAGTCAATGAACTAATCACTGATCATAATCTTGATGTGATTGGCCTGACTGAAACATGGCTTAAACCTGATGAATTTACTGTGTTAAATGAGGCCTCAACTCCTGGTTACACTAGTGACCATATCCCCCATGCATCCCACAAAGGCGGAGGTGTTGCTAACATTTACGATAGCAAATTTCAATTTACAAAAAAAACAACGTTTTCGTCTTTTGAGCTTCTAGTCATGAAATCTATGCAGCCTACTCAATCACTTTTTATAGCTACTATTTACAGGCCTCCTGGGCCATATACAACGTTCCTCACTGAGTTCCCTGAATTCCTATCGGACCTTGTAGTCATGGCAGATAATATTCTAATTTTTGGTGACTTTAATATTCACATGGAAAAGTCCACAGACCCACTCCAAAAGGCTTTTGAAGCCATCAACTTTCTGTAGAAAAATGATGCATAAAAATGTATCCATGCCTTTGTCACTTCTAGATTAGACTACTGCAATGCTTTACTTTCCGGCTACCCGGAAAAAGCACTAAATGAACTTCAGTTAGTGCTAAACACGGCTGCTAGAATCTTGACCTGAACCAAAACATTTGATCATATTACTCCAGTGCTAGCCTCTCTACACTGGCTTCCTGTTAAGGCAAGGGCTGATTTCAAGGTTTTACTGCTAACCTACAAAGTGTGGCAAAAAAGGAAAAAAATGATTGGTTGAAGGGTTCCCTGGACAAACAAGAACAATCAGAGTTAATTAAGCCAGAAGCTCATCTGAGAGAAGGAGAAGGACTAGTACCGGGGTGGGAGGTGCCAGAGTGGTACTGGGAAGTACCGCTGTGCAACGATCCAGAAGACGGTCCTTCCCCCCCTGTGACGACACAACAGGAAGAGAATGAGGAGGACCTTATTTGGCAAGACCTGAAGGCAAAACTTCAGCTGAACTAAGAAACGGAAGGAACTCCATTTAAGGACTGAATTGTAAAAGAGGAACTGTTTTATGTACAACTGGTTCTTTGAGAAGGGTATATAAGGCGAGGAAAAAGAGAGATCGGTGTGAATCACTCCGTAGAGGTTTGGACAACCCAGTGAGCGATCACCCCCTAAATTGGTAAATATACTTGCTTTATACTCCACGAGAATACAAGGTATACTGAGTTACTGATAGAACGAGGCATCAACCAAAGCGACACAGAGCCGAGTATTGTGCCAGGATCCACTGCTTTGAACCAAAGCTAGGTGATCTGGAAGGTGCATAGGAGCCTTTGTCGGGTTGATAGGCTTTGTTGTATCGGTAAACTAAACCTCAGATACCCCTCGTGGTAGGCAAAGTAAGCCCTACCTAAAAAGGGATTGATAATTTGAATGAGTCATAGGACCAGTATCCACTTGACCACTCAGAGAATCAATTGAAGAAGGGATTAAGTTTATTTTTTTTTATTTTTTATTTAACCTTTATTTAACCAGGTAGGCAAGTTGAGAACAAGTTCTCATTTACAACTGCGACCTGGCCAAGATAAAGCAAAGCAGTTCGACACATTCAACAACACAGAGTTACACATGGAGTAAAACAAACATACAGTCAATAATACAGTAGAAAAAAAACAAATCTATATACAAAGAGTACAAATGAGGTAGGATAAGGAAGGTAAGACAATAAATAGGCCATGGTGGCAGAGTAATTACAATATAGCAATTTAACACTGGAATGGTAAAAATGTGCAGTAGATGAATGTGCAATGTAGAAAAACTGGGGTGCAAAGGAACAAGATAAATAAATAAATACGGTAGGGGATGAAGTAGTTGGTTGGGCTATTTACAGATGGGCTATAAACAGGTACAGTGGTCTGTGAGCTGCTCTGACAGCTGGTGCTTAAAGCTGTTGAGGGAGATAAGTGTCTCCAGTTTCAGAGATTTTTGAAGTTCGTTCCAGTCATTGGCAGCAGAGAACTGGAAGGAGAGTCGGCCAACGGGTTGGTGCTGCTAAGGTGACCAGCGAGCTGAGATAAGGAGGGACTATACCTAGCAGGGACTTGTAGATGACCAGGAGCCAGTGGATATGGCGACGAGTGTAAAGCGAAGGCCAGCCTACGAGAGCGTACAGGTCGCAGTGGTGGGTGGTATATGGGGCTTTGGTAACAAAACGGATGGCACTGTGATAGACTGCATCCAGTTTGTTGAGTAGAGTATTGGAGGCTATTTTGTAAATTACATCACCGAAGTCGAGGATCGGTAGGATGGTCAGTTTTCCGAGGGTATGTTTGGCAGCATGAGTGAAGGAAGCTTTGTTGCGAAATAGGAAGCCAATTCTAGATTTAATTTTAGATTGGAGATGTTTGATGTGAGTCTGGAAGGAGAGTTTACAGTCTAACCAGACACCTAGGTATTTGTAGTTTTCCACATAATCTAAGACAGAACCGTCCAGAGTAGTGATGCTGGACGGGGGGACAGGTGCGGGCAGCGATCGGTTGAAGAGCATGCATTTAGTTTTACTTGCGTTTAAGAGCAGTTGTAGGCCACGGAAGGAGAGTTGTATGGCATTGAAGCTCGTCTGGAGGGTAGTTAACACAGTGTCCAAAGAGGGGCCGGAAGTATACAGAATGGTGTCGTCTGCATAGAGGTGAATCAGATACCCACCTGCAGCAAGAGCGACATCATTGATGTATACAGAGAAGAGAGTCGGCCCAAGAATTGAACCCTGTGGCACCCCCATGGAGATAATGAGATCTTGTTTATAATTTGCATTTACTGCTTGTGTGAAGTGTTTAAGGATTTGATGATTTATGTTTAAGGAAATTGTAAAACTGTAATGGATAAAGTAACCCTGTATGCTGTTACTGCTTTTGAATAAAAAGACAGTGTATTTGGCAACTAACTGATTGGAGGAGATAACAATTCTGACACTCCTCGTATAATCGGAAGGAAGTCAGGCACACTGAACTAAAACTAAAGTTATCGTATTGGACCATAACTTATTTTAGTTAACACAGTAGATAGTATTAGGGTTCAAGCAGCCCTAACCGACAGGTACTTAGGTAAATTGTTTTAGGGAATAAACGTACTACAGGATACTATAAATACTGTACGCAGGTAATGCGTTTTAGGGAATAAACGTACTACAGGATACTGCAAACATTGTAGTTAGGCAAATCGTTTTAAGGAATAAACGTACTACAGGATACTGCAAACATTGTAGTTAGGCAAATCGTTTTAAGGAATAAACGTACTACAGGATACTACAAACCCTGAGACCAGGGGAGAAAGCATAAGGGACTGAGGAACTGACGGAACCATAACTAGGGAGAGTAATAAGTTGTATTAGTCATAAACCCCCGAATTAGGTATCGGATATAAGGGAAATATAAACTCCTAAAGTACTCCTATGGGAAGCATCGACTGAGAGTAAGTACTTTAGGGTAGGTCTCACGGCCGACCTAGGAGCTATTTATCTATAGGAAATAGCATACGAAGCTCGGTAACCTGTGTTACAGGCCTGAGTCAGGAAGGATAGTGCTTATTACCAGAGATATCCCCACACCGTGACAAAAGCATTACATGGGCTTGCTCCTACTGTTGTGGAACAACAATTAGTGAAATAATTGCACAGATACCGGAACTCAATTCAATTCAGACTTTAATTCAACAGAATAAAGCTGAGCCTCTCCCATGGAAAGAGACTGAAATATCTTATCACAGAGCTCTTCCTTTATAGGCTTCTGTCCCTGCTTAATGTATAAAATCACTCCTTGTATGTTCATGAACTACTCCCATTGGCCCTATAGTTATCTTAGCTCTTGCTTGTTAACGCCCACATCTGACAACTGTCCAGGCCACAATGGTAGCTATAATGGTGCCTGCCTATATGTTCCATTCCTTAGCACTTAAGTGGACAGTCTAAATTCTGCCTGCTAATATTGGAAATGCAATCTCAGTCATGTTGTCAGCTACCACACTACCTATCTTTCCGATTTGGTCCTGCCGTACATACCTACACGTACGCTACGGTCACAAGACACAGGCCTCCTTACTGTCCCTAGAATTTCTAAGCAAACAGCTGGATGCAGGGCTTTCTCCTATAGAGCTCCATTTTTATGGAATGGTCTGCCTATCCATGTGAGAGACGCAGACTCGGTCTCAACCTTTAAGTCTTTATTGAAGACTCATCTCTTCAGTGGGTCCTATGATTGAGTGTAGTCTGGCCCAGGAGTGTGAAGGTGAATGGAAAGGCACTGGAGCAACGAACCACCCTTGCTGTCTCTGCCTGGCCGGTTCCCCACTCCACTGGGATTCTCTGCCTCTAACCCTATTACAGGGGCTGAGTCACTGGCTTACTGGTACTCTTCCATGCCGTCCCTTGGGGGTGTCGCTTGAGTGGGTTGAGTCACTGACGTGATCTTCCTGTCCGGTTGCCCCCCTTGGGTTGTGCCGTGGCGGAGATCTTGTGGGCTATACTCGGCCTTGTCTCAGGATGGTAAGTTGGTGGTTGAAGATATCCCTCTAGTGGTGTGGGGGCTGTGCTTCGGCAGAGTGGGTGGGGTTATATCCTGCCTGTTTGGCCCTGTCCGGGGGTATCGTCGGACGGGGCCACAGTGTCTCCCGACCCATCCTGTCTCAGCCTCCAGTATTTATGCCGCAGTAGTGTATGTGTCAGGGGGCTATGGTCCGTCTGTTATATCTGGAGTATTTCTCCTCTCTTATCTGGTGTCCTGTGTGAATTTAAGTATGCTCTCTGTAATTATCTCTTTTTTTCTCTTTCTTTCTTTCTTTCTTTCTTTCTTTCTTTCTTTCTCACTCTCTCTCGGAGGACCTGAGCATTAGGACCATTCCTCAAGGCCTACCTGGCCTGATGACTCCTTGATGTCCCCAGTCCACCTGGCCGTGCTGCTTCTCCAGTTTCAACTGTTCTGCCTGTTTTATTAATATTTTTAAATCTTGTACATGTTCTGTTATAATCTGCACCCGGCACAGCCAGAAGAGGACTGGCCACCCCTCACAGCCTGGTCCCTCTCTAGGTTTCTTCCTAGGTTCTGGCCTTTCTAGGGAGTTTTTCCCAACCACCGTGCTTTTACACCTGCATTGCTTGCTGTTTGGGGTTTTATGCTGGGTTTCTGTACAGCACTCTGTGACATTAGCTGATGTAAGAAGGGCTTTATAAATAAATTTGATTTGATTTGATATAGAGTATAGTATATACATATGAGATGACTAATGTAGGATATGTAAACATTATATGGCATCGTTTAAAGTGGCTAGTGATACATTTATTACATCCACTTTTGTATTATTAAAGTGGCTAGAGATTGCATAGGCAAGATGCAGTAGGTGGTAAAGAGTACAGTATATACATATGAGATGAGTAATGTCTGATATGTAAACATTATATATATATTTTTTAAAGTGGCTAGTGATACATTTGTTACATCCAATTTTCTATTATTTTAAGTGGCTAGAGATTTAAGTCAGTATGTTGGCAGCAGCCACTCAATGTTAGTGATGGCTGTTTAAAAGTCTGATGGCCTTGAGATAGAAGCAGTTTTTCAGTCTCGGTTCCAGCTTTGATGCAGCTGTACTGACCTCGCCTTCTGGATGATAGCGGGGTGAACAGGCAGTGGCTCGGGTGGTTGTTGTCCTTGATGATCTTTTTGGCCTTCCTGTGACATCGGGTGGTGTAGGTGTCCTGGAGGGCAGGTAGTTTACCCCCGGTGATGCGTTGTGCAGACCTCACTACCCTCTGGAGAGCCTTACGGTTGTGCAGTTGCCATACCAAGGGGTGATACAGCCCGACAGGATGCTCTCGATTGTGCATCTGTAGAGGTTTGTGAGTGTTTTTGGTTACAAGCCAAATTTCTTCAGCCTCCTGAGGTTGCGCCTTCTTCACCATGCTGTCTATGTGGGTGGACCATTTCAGTTTGTTCGTAATGTGTGTGCCGAGGAACTTAAAACGTTCCACCTTCTCCACTACTGTCGTTGTGGATAGGGGGGTGCTCCCTCTGCTGTTTCCTGAAGTCCACGATCATCTCCTCTGTTTTGTTGATGTTGAATGAGAGGTTATTTTCCTGACACCACACTCCGAGGGCCCTCACCTCCTCCCTGTAGGCCGTCTCGTTGTTGTTGGTTGTTGTTGGTAATCAATCACTGTAGTGTCGTCAGCAAACTTGATGATTGAGTTGGAGGCGTGCTTTGCCACGCAGTCATGGGTGAACAGGGAGTACAGGAGAGGGCTGAGAACGCACCCTTGTGGGGCCCCAGTGTTGAGGATCAGCGGGGTGGAGATGTTGTTTCATACCCTCACCACCTGGGGCCGACCCGTCAGGAAGTCCAGGACTCAGATCCTGGATCGTTGTTATTCTAACTTTCGCAACACATTCAAGGCCATTCTCCGCCCTCCTTTTGGAAAATCTGACCACAACTCTCATTTTGTTGCTCCCAGCCTACAGACAGAAACTAAAACAGGAAACGCCCGTGCTCACGTCTCACGCTGGTCCGACCAATCTGATTCCACGCTTCAAGATTGCTTCGAGCACGTGGACTGGGATATGTTCCGGATAGCATCAGACAACAACATTGATGTATACGCTGATTCGGTGAGCGAGTTTATTAGCAAGTGCATTGGTGATGTTGTACCCATAGCAACTATTAAAACCTTCCCCAACCAGAAACCGTGGATTGATGGCAGCATTCGTGCAAAACTGAAAGCGCGAACCACTGGATATGTGGTTTCCAGTTTACATAGAGTCCAATGAATTTCTTTCAGTGCCGTCGATGTGTCAGCTTGAGGGGGAATATATGCGACTGTGATTATAATCAAGGAGAACTTGCCAAGTTAAAAAGTTGAGTCTGCTCTGTGGTTGTCCCAATAGGCAGGGGATGAAAAAAACAACTGAAAAACAACCAAATTGCTAAGAATTGCAGTAGGGGGGCCGCAAAATATAAAGATTTTTTCACCTGCTACACTGGAAGTGTAACTTTTAGTCAGGGCGAGCATAGCTGAGCCACTTTATCCTATTGCTCTGGCCAAGATACATTATATAGGGGTAACTTGCCTAGCCATGCTAGCTTCGCCCTTATGTGGGTGCTAACAAGCATGCTAGGTAGTGATACGTATCAGCAGGCTTTGTCAGCCAATCCAGTAGGGGTTGGAAGCTCACGTGTCATATAACCGAAGATTTGCATAAAGTTCAGCTGTGCCCAATTTTAGCCCAGCTATGTTCAGCTCCCTCAGCCATGCTTGCATTGCCCAATGGTCCCCTCGCGGCTCTATTATTTTGGGGGTCCGAAGTGAAATTTGGCTGAGGGCCCCCCATCTCGTAGAAAAGCAATTTAGTGGCCCCCCTCTTGACGGTGGAGAGTTCTACACGTTGCAATTCTACACGTTTTGTCATGAGAAAACTTTGCAGTTATATTACAAATGTACTTGCAATTCTACTAATTTTGCCATGGGGCAGATTTATTTTTTGCAGTTTTACAGCTAATTTTCCACAATTCTACCCACTTTGCCATTGAGTAGAGATAATTTCTGTTGCACTTTTAAAGCTACACATTTTGCCATGTTAATGATATCGGAGTGAGAATGACAAACAAATCAATGCACACACACACACACGCTTATTTGTCTATCCTAACCCTAACCCTATTTCCATTCAAAATCCAATTCTCCCTAACCCTAACCCTTACTCTAAACTGAATCCTTACACCTAACCCTAAGCCTAGCCCTGATTCCAACCCTAAAAGTGCTCTCCACAACCTAAATAGGAGAACCCTTTGAAGATCCCTTTTTGCTTCCAGATAGAACCCTTTTGGGTTCATACATGGAACCAAAAAGGGTTCTCCTGAAACCAAAAAGGGTTCTGCTATGGGGACACCCGAATAACAATTTTTTCTAAGTGTAACCCCTAAGCTTAAAATAGTCTTTGTCCCCACGAGGAGAATTTTACTTTTTAACTATCTTTGTAGGGACTTTTGGGGATTTTGGGTCCCTACGAGGATAGAAGAACAATTCAACACGCACACACGCAGGAAAGGAACTGATTAAGGTTATGAGTACATTACATTACATCATACTACGCATACTACACTGCAAGATAATTGTCTCGTCAGATAATCATCTCCTACATAGACACATTTCAGTCTGAGAATAGCTGACTCTAATGAGAGTAATAGGACTATTTTAGAGAAAAGGAGAAGCAGAGAGGCCTGTTAGAGAGGCCTGGAATGTGGGCTGAGAGTCAGGAAGTGAGGAAAACGGCCTTCATACACCTATTTCCCTGACTACAGTCACACTTCCAGAAATACCATTAGCGGTCAACACTCAGGTGGAGAAGTGTGTCAAATTCAGTCCCTTAAAGGCCCAGTGCAGTCAAAAACGTAAATTTCCTGTGTTTTATACTTCCACACTATGAGGTTGGAACAATATTGTAAAATTGTGTGCCACGACTTCAGACGAAGTTGGTCCCTCTCTTTGCTCGGGTGGCTTTCGGCGGTCGAAGTCACCGGTCTTCTAGCTACCGCCAATCTACTTTTCATTTTCTATGTTGTCTTCATTATACACACATGGTTTCTATCCCATAAATACATGTTCCTTATTTAACCCTCTGTTCCCCTCATGTTTTTGTGCGTGATTGTTTGTGTTTCTTTGGTTCCGTGTTTTCGAGTGGTTGGTTTTTCCCCCACTCAAGTATTTTGGAAATATTGAGTAAAGCATTTGAAAACTCATATTCGTTGTCCTGCGCCTGACTCTGCCTTACCGGCATCACGGAGAACTTTGATATTGTGAAAATGATGATAATGCCCTTTTAGTGTAATAGCTATTTAAAAAGGCTGCCTGAAATGTCAGTCTGTTTTGGTGGGTTGGTGTTTTGGCCTGCAGGGTCACCAGGCGGTAAATTAGTTAATAGACCAATACATCACAACTCAGACTACACCCAGACAGTCCTAGCAAATTCAAGAAAGGATTTTGCTTGAGAAATTGCTCTTTGCTAAGAAGCTATTTATGTGTCTTTTTGACCATTTTATTTGAATGCGGAGGCTCCGTATGGAGGTTGTGACGCAATTGCGGAGCCTCCGGACACTGGCGGAGGCCAAATCAAGCTCCATATGGCGATGCCATGCGCCTCCCAAATTTTTTAACAATACGGAGGGCTCCACAGAGCTGCACATTGACATGATTCGTTGACGGTAGGTGGGGGCAGTAAGTCCAGTATAAACATAAACTCACTTCCTTGACTACTTCCTTTACAACAGCTCTGCTCCGTGAAGCAAGAAGTCTGAATGCCCTGACTTCTGTGGAGGGTGCATCGCCGTAAATGCTGTGTGGCCACTTCAGACTCCAGATTTGTACTTAATTATTACCCAGAAATTATTTGATATTAAGATAAAAACAGCTGCATTGTACCTTTAACGCATAATAAACACTGAACAAACAGTTTCTATCTTGGTTTCCATCACATCGCTCAACATCAGTGGACAGTCACCATGTGGATCTCTGTGTGTCTTATCAGCTCTTTCCTTCATATCACTGCATATCACTTTCTACAATATCCTAACATGTAGACTATTTATTCCAAAGAAAACCTCCAACCTACCCTGCATAAGTAAAAGTATCAGAGAAATGTATTCAAACAACGTCTGGCATGTGTTGACAAATAGAAAGTTAGCAGAATATCTTGCAGATTAAAAATACATACTGTATGCTTCAGTAAACAGTAAACACAGAAAATATTGCTGGTTGATTTTATTCAATACAGATTTAAATGGATTTCTTGGTTTTATGGTTTAATAACAATGTTTTATAGCATCGATTTTAAACAAATAAAATACTGATGAAATCACAAACCTGTCGATGTTCCTAAGTCAACATAAGTGGATTTCTATTTAAAGTACTTAGAATGACGCAAAATAGTCTGTTGATACAGTTACTACCCATACATATCTCATATTTGATGGTGTATTGTTAATGGAGCTCTGTAATCCTGCAATGACATTATTAAAAACATTATGACTTATGTTGTTTTGTGTTTCAACAGGCTGCACTCTGTCAGTCACTAACTATGGTGAGGAGGAGATCACTGTCTACTCAGGCCAGTCTGTTCTCCTGCCCTGCTCCTGTAGTAAAACCCAGGCTAAACCTCCCAGCTTCACATGGACTAAATTCAGAGATCATCATACACCTGAGATAATATTAACCCAGAGTGATCTCTACAGAGGCAGAGTGGAGGTGTTTAATAACACCTCTCCTGGGAACCTCTCTATCCTCCTCTCAGACCTCACTGAGGATGAGGGGTGGTACAGGTGTGGAATCAGTGAGACTCAAATGAGGGACATCAAAATTGATATTCAAAGTAAGACAGACAATTCTGATTAATAATTTTAATCTTCTTGAACACCATTATTGATATTATCTACTCACTTTTGGAAATCATCTGTAGATATTGTAACAGCATACTGTAGATACTGTAACAGCATACTGTAGATATTGTAACAGCATACTGTAGATATTGTAAGAGCATACTGTAGATACTGTAACAGCATACTGTAGATATTGTAACAGCATACTGTAGATATTGTAACAACACACTATAGATATTGTAACAGCATACTGTAGATATTGTAACAGCATACTGTAGATATTGTAACAACATACTGTAGATATTGTAACAGCATACTGTAAATATTGTAAGAGCATACTGTAGATATTGTAACAACATACTATAGATATTGTAAGAGCATACTGTAGATATTGTAACAACATACTGTAGATATTGTAACAGCATACTGTAGATATTGTAAGAGCATACTGTAGATATTGTAACAGCAAACTGTAAATATTGTAACAGCATACTGTAGATATTGTAACAGCATACTGTAAATATTGTAAGAGCATACTGTAGATATTGTAACAACATACTATAGATATTGTAAGAGCATACTGTAGATATTGTAACAGCATACTGTAGATATTGTAACAACATACTGTAGATATTGTAACAGCATACTGTAGATATTGTAACAGCATACTGTAAAAAGAGTGCCCTTCCAGCCAAGCTATTTGTTACACTGTAGATTGACAGAACACTGTCATGTCCTTTAGGGGCAGACACAGTGGGGACTTCAGAAGAAGATCCATCTGCTTCCCCTCAACAAAACAATACAATCCAACACATCTTACTGGCTGCTCTACCAGTCATACTGATCATCGCTGGAGTGGCTTTGTACATATACAAGAGAAACAAAGGTACAGTATGTATTCCATAATTGCAACCACTCAGAAAAGAACTGACTTCAGTGGAATGTGGAAATGATTTGTTTTGTGTATTAAACTGTGTTTTTAATCCCCAGGAAAGAAAAGCACGGGGGAGAAAAGTAGTGGGAACAAAACAGAAGGAGAGAAAAAGGTAAATGAATCATTTAGAAGCTCTATCACATTGAGAGTGATGTGAAAGGAAGATAGACAGAACACATCCCACTTATCATTGTGTTATTATACAGTTAATGGGACAAGGTTATTGTAGGTGTGTCTTATTTTCTGTCTCCTAGGATGATTCCTCTGCAATGTATTCCACGATTGCAGACAGAAACAATGGTTTAGGCGACAAGACAACAATACCGCTCTGTGCACCAGTAAGAGACAGTGTGTTTGTGTGTGTCTTAAAGACTGTTACTGGATTGTGTCATGTCATATTCAGTGGCAAAATTAGCGTCTCAAGAAAGATAACGTCTCAATCATTGTGCCATTTCTGTGCTGTGGACGTCACTGTTTTATATGTCTCAAACACGGGGCTGCTGAGAGGAAGGCGGCTCAGGATAACGGCTTGAATGGAGTGAATGGAATGGCATCAAACACATGGAAAACGTGTTCACTACCATTCCATTGATTCCGTTCCAGCCATTACTATGAGCCCATCCTCCCCAATTAAGGTGCCACCAGCCACCTGCGGTGTCTCATTGTATCTCTCCTCTCTAGGATAATCCCTCTGTAATGTATGCTATGGTTCTTGAACACAAACCAAGAGACAACAACACCCCTCAGTACTCCAGAAAGAGAAGTACAGTGTGAGAGAGAGAGAGAGAGAGAGAGAGAGAGAGAGAGAGAGAGAGAGAGAGAGAGAGAGAGAGAGAGAGTGTGTTTGTTAGTATAAACATTATCTATAGTGTAAATGAGTGTGAATCTGTGCATCCCTAGAGTTCAGCAGCAGTGCCTGTGTCTCTTATTGTCCCTCTCTACAGGAGGATTCCTCAGTGACATACTCCACCATCGTCCACATGAAAGGAAAAAGGAACGCAGCAGTGAGTCTGGAAAGCGGTGGAGAAACAGAGTACGCAGGTATCAAGACAGGCAGGTTCTCCTAGAGCCACTGTACAATAGGCCTACAGCCATCTCACAGCCTTTTACTGCAGAGAGATCTCATATTGTGCCCAGTATCATGAGGTTTCATCTGGCACACATGACTATAAATGTATTTCACTCTCTACTAAGATATGTTTAGTGGTTATCACAGGAAATTAGATGTTATTAACCAACAACCAAAATAGTAAACGTCCCAGAGATACAGGCAAGATGATTGGTGAAGCAAGAAGACACCATTTTGTTTTTGGGTAGCTGAGACAACCAAAGCACCTTATATGGCTTAAAGTTCAGCCAGTTCATTTTTATATCGTTGTTGTGCATTTATTTTTAAATAGGTGAACATTTTGAAATAGAGACGGATATTTCAGACATGTTTGAAAAAAAGGAAAATGTGGTTTGATGTGTCAAAGAAAAAAACATTAGTATTGCAAGAGGTTGCTTGGGTGGCTATTAAAACGGATATCATCCATCTTCATTTATATACTGCACTTCTTAGCTGGCACACGCGGAGCATTTCATCATTCTCAAAGTTGACAAAAAAAATTTAAAGGATACAAATGTTTTTAATATCAGAATTTGTCACAGGCAACAATCTTCGTGAAAACAACCTCTACCTAATGTCAGAATTTGTCACAGACAAGGAAAGCAGTCTAACAGGGAAAGCAGTCTAACAATGTCATCAACTGAAGCATACACTTTTGAAGTGCACAACTAACAGGGAATGACATGTTTAAGTGTGTAGTTTTCTTTGTCATTTGACAAAGTCAGATTCTCCAATCATGACTGTAAATACACTGAACAAAAATATATACGCAACATGTAAAGTGTTGGTCCTACAATACGTTTCATGAGCTGAAATAAAAGATCACAGAACTGTTCCATACGCACAAAAACCTTATTTCACTCCCAGGCCCACCCATTGCTGTACCCCTGCCCAGTCATGTGAAATCCATAGATTAGGGCCTACTTTATTTATTTCAATTCACAGATTTCCTTATATGAAGTGTAACTCAGTAAAATCTTTGAAATTGTTGCATGTTGCGTTTATATTCTTGTTCAGTATACATATGAGGACACCGAAGTCCGGACCTCTGTCATTTTTTCTAATTTGGCAAATAAATGAAGGGTCAACATCTAAATATTGCTTCCAGTGTTGATCAAAACTCACTAGAGAAGTAGGCTAAACTAGAAACGCCACTCAGCTGCTGACAGTGTGTTTGCCAGGTGCAGGGCAATTTTAAAACCCTTCTGTGACTCCTGCCATGGAAAAAGTACTCAATTGTCATACTTGAGTAAAAGTAAAGATACCTTAATAGAAAATGACTCAAGTAAAAGTGAAAGTCACCCAGTAAAATACTACTTGAGTAAAAGTATAAGGTTTTAAATATTCTTAAGTATCAAAAGTAAATGTAATTGCTAATATGTACTTAATAATCAAAGTAAAAGTATAAATAACTTCAAATTCCTTAATATTAAGCAAACCATACAGCACAATTGTCTTACCTTATGGATAGCCAGGGGCACACCCCAACACTCAGACATAATTTACAAACAAAGCCTCTGTGTTTAGTGAGTCCACCAGATCAGACGCAGTAGGGATGACCAGGAATGTTCTCTTGATAAGTGCGTGAATTGGACCATTTTTATGTCTTGCTAGGCATTCAAATGTAACATGTACTTTTGGTTATCAGGAAAAATGTATGGAGTAAAAAGTACAGTGTTTTCTTCAGGAATGTAGTGAAGTAAAAGTAAAAGATGTAAAAAATATCAATATTAAAGTAAAGTACAGATACCCCAAAAAACAACTTAAGTATTATTTTTAAGTATTTTTACTTAAGTACTTTACACCACTGCAAAAATGACTCTCGGAGAATGAGTGCACAACTGGTAAATAGTCACTAATAGATATGTCAGTCAGTCAGTTGGCTAGCTCTATTGCAGTAACGTTGGGCTCTGGTTATTACTTAGCTTCTTACTTCATCCTTCTAGTTGGCTAACATTAAAACAGAGCCTTCCTCAGCAGGAGAAAAACCATTGGCTACTAAATTCTCATAATAACTTTGCTTTACAGTGAGTAGGACAGACAGTGATGTGGTGCAATGAGTGGCGTGGCAGAGGCAGGCTGCAATGCATGCAGGAGAGAGAGAGAGAGAGAGAGAACATCTGGACATGGCCTATCTTCCCTATAATGTAATACGTTTATATCTGTGGTTGTTTGTCTTTTTTCTACCACTACACCACTGATATTAATACAGAATCATGGGTAATACTGTAATAACTCATGTGAATGTGATAATACGATCTGTGTGCTCCACTGATGTCTGTTTGTGCAGAGCTTAATAAATGCCTAGGAATAAAAATGTGAATGTTATGTCATTTGAGAGAGAAAAGAAATACAGTGCATTCGGAAAGTATTCAGACCCCTTGACTTTTTCCCCTAGCCTAAAATGGATTAAATAAATAGAAATCCTCATCAATCTACACACTACCCCATAATGACAAAGCAAAAACTGTTTATTTGCACATTTATAAGAAATAAAAAAACAGAAATACCTTATTTACATAAGTATTCAGACCCTTTGCTATAAGACTTTGAGCTCAGGTGCATCCTGTTTCCATTGATCATCCTTGAGAAGTTTCTACAACTTGATCGGAGTCCACCTGTGGTAAATTCTATTGATTGGACATGATTTGGAAAGGCACATACCTGTCTATATAAGGTCCCACAGTTGACAGTGCATGTCAGAACAAAAACCAAGCCATGAGGTCGAAGGAATTGTTCGAAGAGCTCAGAGACAGGATTGTGTCAAGGCACAGATCTGGGGAAGGGTACCAAAACATTTCTGCAGAATTGAAGGGTCCCAAGTACACAGTGGCCTCCATCCTTCTTGAATGGAAGAAGTTTGGAACCATCAATACTCTTACTAGAGCTGGCCACCTGGCCAAACTGAGCAATCGGGGGAGAAGGGCCTTGGTCAGGGAGGTGACCAAGAACCGGATGGTCACTCTGACAGAGCTCCAGAGTTCCTCTAGAACTCTCAGAGATTGTCTGTTGGATATGCTCTCTGCAACGTTTTGTATATCTTCCCTATCACATGAAACTGACAAGACACTCACACATTCACATGCACTACATACGCACACAGACAGACACACACACACACACACACACACATACACACATACATCATATGCTGCTCCTACTCCGTTCTTTATTTTACTCTTATTATTATCTATCCTGATGCCTAGTCACTTTACCATGCCTTTGAGTACATATCTACCTCAAATACCTTATTATTATCTATCCTGATGCCTAGTCACTTTACCATGCCTTTGAGTACATATCTACCTCAAATACCTTATTATTATTATTATTATCTATCCTGATGCCTAGTCACTTTACAAATACCTTATTATTATTATCTATCCTGATGCCTAGTCACTTTACCCTGCCTTTATGTACATATCTACCTCAAATACCTCGTACCTCTGCACATTGAACGGGTACTATTACCCCTGTATATAGCTTCATTTTTGTGTATTTTATTCCTTTTGTGTTACTATTTTAATCATGTTTTTTTTCTCTCTGCATTGTTGGAAAGGGTTCGTGAGCAAGCAATTCATGGTAAAGTCAACACCCCTCGTATTCAGCGCATGTGACAAATAACATTTGATTGGATTTTAAATTAAGGAGTGTTTCACTCTCGCAAAAGTATGCAGTATTTTTTTGTATTTAGCAGCTCCTCTTACTGGGTACCAAACAGGAATAAAACATTCACATCACAACAAAACAAGAGCCTATATCATAAATAAAACAATTATATCACAACAAAATAACAGCCTACATCATAAATAAACCAATTACATCACAACAAATCAACAGCCTACATTATAAATAAAACAATATATCATACAATACATAATTACATCATTACTCTAATATTACACATTTACAATATAAAATGTACAATACTACATTACTACAATTTACAATGTGTGTGTGTCCTCACAGTCCGGGTGGTGCCATGAGGTGTTGTTTTATCTGCTTTTTTAATCTGCTCGCTTGAGATACTTGATGTGAAATTGAGTTCCATGTAGTCTTGGCTCTATGAAGTACTGTGCATTTCCCATAGTCTGTTCTAGCTTTGGGGACTGTGAAGAGTTGTGTGTTTTGTGGGGTATGCATGGATGTCTGAGCTGTGTGCTAGTAATTTAAACAGACAGCTCAGTATATTCAACACGTCAATACCTCTCACAAATACAAGCAGTGATGAAGTCAATCTCTCCACTTTACCCAGAAGAGATTGACATGCATATTATTAATGCTAGCTCTCCATGTACAGTGGGGCAAAAAAGTATTTAGTCAGCCACCAATTGTGCAAGTTCTCCAACTTAAAAAGATGAGAGAGGCCTGTAATGTTCATCATAGGTACACTTCAACTATGACAGACGAAATGAGAAAAAGAAATCCAGAAAATCACATTGTAGGATTTTTAATTTATTTATTTGCAAATTATGGTGGAAAATAAGTATTTGGTCAATAACAAAAGTTTATCTCAATACTTTGTTATATACCCTTTGTTGGCAATGACAGAGGTCAAACGTTTTCTGTAAGTCTTCACAAGGTTTTCACACACTGTTGCTGGTATTTTGGCCCATTCCTCCATGCAGATCTCAAATCAAATCAAATCAAATCAAATGTTATTTGTCACATACACATGGTTAGCAGATGTTAATGCGAGTGTAGCGAAATGCTTGTGCTTCTAGTTCCGACCATGCAGTAGTATCTAACAAGTAATCTAACAAATTCACAACAACTACCTTATACACACAAGAGTAAAGGAATGTATACGAGTATGTACATATAAATATATGGATGAGCGATGGCTGACCGGCATAGGCAAGATGCAGTAGATGGTATGGAGTACAGTATATACACATATATATATATATATATGAGATGCGTAATGTAGGATATGTAAACATTATATAAATGGCATTGTTTAAAGTGGCTAGTGATACATTATTTCATCCAGTTATAATTATTAAAGTGGCTAGAGATTTGGTTCGATGGTAGAACGGCATAGGCAAGATACAGTAGATGGTTTAGAATACAGTGTATACATTTGATATGAGTATGTTGGATACGTAAATCTTATATACAAAATTGTTTAAAGTGGCTAGTGATACATTTGTTACATCCAATTGTTACATCCAATTCCTATGTTTAGGGATCTCCTCTAGAGCAGTGATGTTTTGGGGCTGTCGCTGGGCAACACGGACTTTCAACTCCCTCCAAAGATTTTCTATGGGGGTTGAGATCTGGAGACTGGCTAGGCCACTCCAGGACCTTGAAATGCTTCTTAAGCCACTCCTTCGTTGCGGGCGGTGTGTTTGGGATCATTGTCATGCTGAAAGACCCAGCCACGTTTTATCTTCAATGCCCTTGCTGATGGAAGGAGGTTTTCACTCAAAATCTCACGATACATGGCCCCATTCATTCTTTCCTTTATACGGATCAGTCGTCCTGGTCCCTTTGCAGAAAAACAGCCCCAAAGCATGATGTTTCCCCCATGCTTCACAGTAGGTATGGTGTTCTTTGGATGCAACTCAGCATTCTTTGTCCTGCAAACACGACGAGTTGAGTTTTTACCAAAAAGTTCTATTTTGGTTTCATCTGACCATATGACATTCTCCCAATCCTCATCTGGATCATCCAAATGCTCTCTAGCAAACTTCAGACGGGCCTGAACATGTACTGGCTTAAGCAGGGGGACACGTCTGGGCACTGCAGGATTTGAGTCCCTGGTGGCGTAGTGTGTTACTGATGGTAGGCTTTGTTACTTTGGTCCCAGCTCTCTGCAGGTCATTCACTAGGTCCCCCCGTGTGGTTCTGGGATTTTTGCTCACCGTTCTTGTGATCATTTTGACCCCACGGGGTGAGATCTTGCGTGGAGCCTCAGATCGAGGAAGATTATCAGTGGTCTTGTATGTCTTCCATTTCCTAATAATTGCTCCCACAGTTGATTTCTTCAAACCAAGCTGCTTACCTATTGCAGATTCAGTCTTCCCAACCTGGTGCAGGTCTACAATTTTGTTTCTGGTGTCCTTTGACAGCTCTTTGGTCTTGGCCATAGTGGAGTTTGGAGTGTGACTGTTTGAGGTTGTGGACAGGTGTCTTTTATACTGATAACAAGTTCAAACAGGTGCCATTGATACAGGTAACGAGTGGAGGACAGAGGAGCCTCTTAAAGAAGAAGTTACAGGTCTGTGAGAGCCAGAAATCTTGCTTGTTTGTATGTGACCAAATACTTATTTTCCACCATAATTTGCAGTTGCAGTTTCCAGTAGGCCTAAAGCTGATCTTTCTGGTTCATCCCTATTGTTTAAGGGGAACGGCGGACAATTTATGGCATTTATGGCAGCCGGGCAAGTGGAGCCTGCTTTGTGGTTGTCCCAAAAGACAGGGGAATTTTTAAAACTGAAAACAACCAAACTGCAAAGAATTCAAGTAGGGGTGCTGCAAAATAAGTCAATTGTTTTACCTGCTACACTGGAGGCATAACTTTTGGTCAGGGCGAGCAGAGCTTGAGCAACTTTATCCTATTGCTCTGACTGGCCGAGATACTATTATAGTGGTAACTCCCCTAGCCACGCTAGCTTCGCCCTGATGTTGGTGCTAACAAGCTAGCAAGCATGCTATGTTGTGTTACATATCAACAGCCATTGTCAGCCATTCAAATCAAATCAAATTGTATTGGTCACATACACATGGTTAGCAGATGTTATTGCGAGTGTAGCTAAATGCTTTTGCTTCTAGTTCCGACAGTGTAGTAATATCTAACAAGTAATCTAACAATTCCACATCAACTACCTTATACACACCAATCTAAAGGGATGGAAAAGGAATATATACATATACATTTATGGATGAGCAATGACCGTGCAGCATTGACAAGATGCAATCGATGGTATGAAAATACAGTATATACATATGGGATGAGTAATGCAAGATATGTAAACATTATTAAAGTGGCATTATTAAAGTGACTAGTGATCTATTTATTAAAGTGGCCAATGATTTCAAGTCAGTATGTAGGCAGCAGCCTCTCTTTGTCAGTGACGGCTGTTTAACAGTCTGATGGCCTTGAGATAGAAGCTATTTTCCAGTCTCTCGGTGCCAGCTTTGATGCACCTGTACTGACCTCAACAATCCAGTAGGGTTGAAAGCTATGGTGCGCTTCAATTGGTTACTCGCAATGCCGATTTGCACAAAGTTCAGCTTTGCCCCTCCCCCAAAAAGCTATATTTTCATATACACCGGTGAAGTTTTAAAGGGTCAGCCATAGTAGTACAGTGCCCCCTAGAGCAAATTAGAGTTAAGTGCCTTGCGCAAAGGCACACAGAAAATGTTTTTACCTGGTCTTCGAACCAGCGACCTTTCAGTTACTGGCCAAACTCTCTAACCTCTAGGCTACTCGCCCTCCCGCTGCATTCAGCTCCATAGCACCATGCTCGCATTGCCCACCAGTCCCCACCCACTTTGCTTCTCACCGTTTTCCTTCCATTGAAAATGAATAGGAAGCTGTTGTTTCACCTCGGGATGCTGTCTCTAGTGTATACGCCCTGTCAGACATGAGCTGCATGTCAAAATCTTCATGAGAGTGCAAGCCTCTCATGGAGCATAGGAGCGTCTCACACTCTGTAAAAGTTAGGCCTACGTGTTCGATGTAGCAGGTCATTAAAACAGATTTTCCTGCTTCCTCCCTATTGTTTAATTAAGAGACTGACAAGTTATGGCATTTCTTTGTGGTAACAACTGTCTTCACATTTTCGGGTAAGTGACCATAATCTTCTGACAACCAAAAAATACTGCTGACTTGGCCAATAGAAAAGAGACTTTCAGACCTTAAAGGTCCAATGCAGCAGTTTTTATCTCAATATAAAATCATTTTTGGGCTACAGTTAAGCACCTTACTATGATTGTTTTCAATTAAAATGGTCAAACAAGTTGTTTATTGGCAGAGCGGTTTGGTCGTATTGGTCTATTCACTCATTTACCACCTGGGGATGTCACCAGGCAGCCCAAAACTCCATCCCACCAAAACAGACATTTATTTTCAGCTCTTACACTAAAAGGGCATTATCATAATTTTCACAATTTCACAGTATTGTTCCAAGCTCATAGTGTAGAAATATATATAAAACATAGAACAATCACGTTTTTGACTGCACTGTGCCTTTAAAGTAATCTCTGTGTAGGGTATGACAGCATTTAATCAGTTGTCATATGTTGCTACCTTTCTATGTTGTTGTCTTAGGTCTCTCTTTATATAGTGTTGTGTTGTCTCTCTTGTCATGATGTGTGTTTTGTCCTATATTTATTTATTATGTTTTTTTATCTCAGCCCACGTCCCTGCAGGAGGCCTTTTCCTTTTGGTAGGCCGTCACTGTAAATAGGAATTTGTTCTTAACTGACTTGCCTAGTTAAATAATGGTTAAATAAATAAAATAAAAATTCCCCGATTTAGGACCACACAGCCACTCCACTGAATAGCAGGCTAGTGATTACTTTGCAATGCTTGCAGTTAACATTAGCCAGTCACTGATTCCTTCCAAACCACTCATTGTTGAATTTGCGATTTCCAACTTGTTGTCCAATGGCCGATGAACACCAATACCTTTTATTCATAATTTCGCTTCATTATTTCTCTTCAAATGACAAGGACTAAAAAGGATTTGCCAGTAGATGTTTGACTTGATTGATGATGATGACTGCTAGATAAGATTTTGAAAGTATGATGTTGACATGATCAGTCCAATCAAAGCTACTGTAGATAGAACGTGATTTGACATAATTTTATCTGGTGACCAATGACCTTGAGCCTTCTTGGATGGGCACTTCTAAGGTAACTCTATGGCAGCACCCAAGGGGGTAGAATTTTCTAGCTCTCCCCTTAGACTTGGCGGTGACGTAGTATCCCATGAGTGACAGAACACTAAGCCAATCACGGCGCAACGCTCTGTATTTTCTGCTGGCTTGCCCCACCACCACAGAAAGCACTGAGCTAGGCTGCAACACCTGCATTTTGGAGCTGCCTCATACAGAAAACTTAAAAGAGACAATGTTTGTATGTAGCTTTATTAACTCAATGATATATATATTTTTTTACATTGTTTGCAAACTTATATGTGACACGTATTAATGTCAAAATAACATGCTAAACAAGCCCACTGTGTGTCACATCCACAACACATTTGGGCCATCCACAAAGCCAGTAACTATAACGATAACTACTGTATAATGATAAACTATAGGCTACATAACTATAAAACGTTGGTGAGCATCCACACTAGAGGAAAGTATCGTTCTACAGTCCTGCACCTGTCAATCAACTGATCAACGCATCCTACTGCACGCTGCCTATTAATAAGGTGGTAACACAAGACTATTCATGAGGTCTCTAACACACAGATACTGGTTCAGACCATTCATGAGGTCTCTAACACACAGATACTGGTTCAGACCATTCATGAGGTCTCTAACACACAGATACTGGTTCAGACCATTCATGAGGTCTCTAACACACAGATACTGGTTCAGATCATTCATGAGGTCTCTAACACAGATACTGGTTCAGACCATTCATGAGGTCTCTAACACACAGATACTGGTTCAGATCATTCATGAGGTCTCTAACACAGATACTGATTCAGACCATTCATGAGGTCTCTAACACACAGATACTGGTTCAGATCATTCATGAGGTCTCTAACACAGATACTGGTTCAGACCATTCATGAGGTCTCTAACACAGATACTGGTTCAGACCATTCATGAGGTCTCTAACACACAGATACTGGTTTAGATCAATAATGAGGTCTCTAACACACAGATACTGATACAGACCATTCATGAGGTCTATGGCATCGAAGCTCGTCTGGAGGTTAATTAACACAGTGTCCAAAGAAGGGCCAGAAGAATACCGAATGGTGTCGTCTGCGTAGAGGTGGATCAGAGAGCAAGCGGCAAGCAGCAAGCGCGACATCATTGATGTATACAGAGAAAAGAGTCGGCCCGAGAATTGAACCCTGTGGCACCCCCATAGAGACTGCCAGAGGTCCGGACAACAGGCCCTCCGATTTGACACACTGAACTCTGTCTGAGAAGATGTTGGTGAACCAGGCGAGGCAGTCATTTGAGAAACCAAGGCTGTTGAGTCTGCCGATAAGAATGTGGTGATTGACAGAGTCGAAAGCCTTGGCCAGGTTGATGAATACGGCTAGATTCGGTGGGATTCTAAATGGTCTGTGATCTGGTAACTTGGCTTTCAAAGACCTTAGAAAGGCAGGGTAGGATGGATATAGGTCTGTAACAGTTTGTGTCTAGAGTGTCTCCCCCATTGAAGAGGGGGATGACCGCGGCAGCTTTCCAATCTTTGGGGATCTCAGACAATACGAAAGAGAGGTTGAACAGGCTAGTAATAGGGGTTTTAGAAAGAGAGGGTCCAGATCGTCTAGCCCAGCTGATTTATAAAGGTCCAGATTTTGCAACTCTTTTAGAACATCAGCTATCTAGATTTGGGTGAAGGAGAAATTGAGGAGGTTTGGGCAAGTTGCTGTGGGGGGTGCAGGTCTGTTGACCGGGGTAGGGGTAGCCAGGTGGAAAGCTGGTGGGTAGCCAGGTAGCCATTTTATAGTATTCCGAGTGGTGACACAAGGCTTGCAAACTTGGCAATTCCCACTGGATACGATTATGGGCCCATAGTGTTCACATGATAATGGAGTCAGATGGTATATCATAGTAGGGTCACTGACCCCTACACTAATTTTAAATTTAATTTCCCCCATTCTTCAAAACTTTTCCACTATGTTTTGGTAGTGACACATTGTTTGGGGTGGTAAGGAATTCCGGTAAATATTTCAAATATGCAGTAAGTGTGTGAATAATATGCTGTCTATACCTACCTGACCTTTATTGGAAGACACATGCTGAAAGTTTTTTAATGATCTATTTTCTTCTGCTCCCAATTTGCACCACTTCTGTAGAATGACCCATGTACTTTTCATCTGTAATTACAAGTTACAGGTGCATTAACACAGTCTAGCCTATGTCATCACTATTTCTTGATTTGATTGTTGGATTAAAGAAGGCGTTGGCAATGGTGTAAAGTAACTATGTAAAAAATACTTTGAAGTAGCCTACTACCTGTGCACTGAAGTAGTATTTTACTGGGTTACGTTCCCTTTTACTTGAGTCATTCTACTCAATGACAATTGGGTAAACTACTTTTTCCTCCACTGGGCCTAGGAAGCCTAACCAACCGAAGATATAATATATACCAAAGTTGATCACATTCACATTTTGTCTTAACACAAACAATAAATACATATTGTTACCACCACTTTGTTTACCCTGGGCAGATGGGGCAGGGCATATAGAGGCCTACAGTTGATCAGTTTGATACAGCATGTCAGATCGCTAATGTTTTGTTGTAGGCTGCTACAACATTGCTGTAACGAGTTTTTGCCTGTGTCTGATGGGAGTAAGTTATTTTCCTGTCCCATACCCGACCTGCACGACCTGTGATTTCTGTGAATCTGATTGGTAGTGTGGCATTTTTTTTCTCCTGATGGTAACCAGGTGAAATTCCGGAACCTAGTTGCAGCAGAGATTTAAGGGTTACGCCATTGCCTGGGTCAAGTGAACTGACCCGTTGGCAAGTTGAGCCTGCTTTAAAGTTGCCCCAAGTGATAAAAATAAATAAATGAAAACAACAAATCTATAAGGAATTCCAGTAGGTGTAGCCTAAAACGGATATTTCTGGTTCATCCCCATTGTTTAAGTGAAATGCGGAGAATTTATGACTGTCCAATAAACAGGAGATTGTGGTTAAGGGTTCTAACTGCGGGGAGGAGCTCACAGCCTGCAATAAAAGCCGGCTGATTCCATATAGTACGTACAAGGCTTTCTGGTTTTCGCGCAGTAAACGGTGTCCTTTAACACAATATTTGTTTTAGTCTATAGAGTCGCCAGTAAAATAATTAGTTTAAAAAATGACTTGGTTTGTAAGTAGATGTTTCATTAGTCTGGTCGTTCTCTTCCTCTGGCGGGTTGATGAAATCGCAGAAGCTTGCACTTGCATGATTGTACATCCTCAACAGGCTTTTTGCAATGCAGACATCGGTAAGGCAAATTTGGCCACATTTCTTACTTCTAGAGTTTCTCTTCACACGTTAGGCTGCCTAATAAACTATCAATGCGCATCATGCAAAAATGTCATGAATTCTCTTTGAATCGTTGTAATTATTTTCAGAATGTGATCACTAGGCCTATATTTACATATTCTCGCAAGTATTTACATTAAGTCGGTTACAATATGGGCTACACCTGGGGTGTATTCATTACGGAAACGTTTGCCAATTAACGTTGAGGGACCTACCTGCATTTTTACAATAAACTCGTTTGCTTTTTCTTTCTGGCGTAAACTGTTCTGAATCTGCTTGACGACTACACCCCGGGGCCTAGTCATTCATCTAGGCCTAAAGATGACTGACTTGTCAAACGAAATGTTCAATATGACATTATCCAACGCTTCACATACTTGACATTTTGCAGAACTCATCAGAATAAGTTGGGCCTTCATGGCAAACGGGACTAGGCTACATTTCTAAACTAATATGTCACTGTTCTGTAAAGATGTGCTCACTCATTCAGGGTTTGGCTCTGTGTCACACGGATAGGTAGGTTAACGGTTGTTCAGTCTATTAAATGAGATGTTAGTTCTATTATTTTGGCATCTTGTGCTGGTAGCGGTGTTACCAGCAATTTATCAACTACGTGAGTATAGGCACCTCATATAGAATAGGTTAGTCACTGTAAAACATCATTGTAAAATGTTAACGTGTATTAGCACCTTTTCATTCTACATCAACCACTGATGCTGTATGGTAAGACAGGATGGTTGAGGGTCTTGGACAGCACTACATCATGAGCAGCTTCTTGACCTTTCAGAGAAATGTACCTTGACTCAATTACTGTTTGTTAGTGAAGAGGTGTGATGACATGCAACACTCTTCCCTGCTGCGTTTATGGACAACTGAAGAGACTTTATTTGTGGTATATTCTCTAAAATGGCTTTGCTGATGAAGGAGCAAGCTCTGTTGGTAGAGCATGGTGCTAAAGCCTGTGACATCTTGGGTCTGTAAGGGATTCTATGTTCTCTCCGATCCCTTAACACCCTGAAACCGATGTCTGACTAGTGTACTAGAAACTGAATATTTCAGTATTTAAACCATGTTTCTCTCTTCTAGTGATCAGGGCAAAGGTGGTTGGAGTGGAAGTTGTGTCTGGTAACACCAAGTATGACGTCCAACAGATCAAGGTATGATCAGCCTTTTTATTAAGTGGTTGTTCTTCCTGCACTGAAACATTGAAGCCCTCTGAACCCCAGCCTGACAGCTGGTCCCAATTAGGACCCAACCCTTAAATGTTTGAAGATCTGGATAAGCAGTGTAATTGTGGCACTTCCACCAAAAGGGCTTATTTATAAAAATGGCTCAGTGGTAAAAGCATGTTTCAGGTAACGTTCCTTTACACTTTTTATTAGACCACTTGCAGAACAGCTCCCCTCCTTTGTTAATTTGTATGTGGGTTACATGGAGAAAGTCTATTTTTCAATCCTCTCAAATGTTTTCTTGCCTAACGTCATTATTTGGAAACGGTATATTGATATTTTTGTTCTATGGAGGGGTGATACAAAACAGCTCCAGGCATCCCATGCTTTTCTTCACTCCTGTTCTGAACATTTGAGATTTACTATGCAATCTAATACACGTTGAAATAGTTTGCTTGATCTTGTGTGAAAATAATGTTCTATACACAGATCTTTACAGGAAACCTACTGATCGTAACAGTTTGAGGGCTGACAGTTGTCACCCATTTTCCTTGAAAAATAGTTTGCCCTACAGCCAATTCTGTCGCATCAAAAGAATTGCAAAAAGCCATCAGATTTTGACAAATGGCTGAGACAAATAAAATTCAAGGAGAGGGTACAAAAATCAAATTAATATTGCCAATGAGAAAATTCAAAACATGACCTTTTTCAAGGTCAGTCTCGCAAAAATAAGCATTCTTGCGTTCTAACTGCCCACTATTCAAAGTGCCCTGAACAAATTAAGGGAATCGTTCAAACATTGGCACATTCTAAAATTCAATGATAGTTTCTGTAATGTGTTTTCGGACCTTCCCTTGGGCGTATTCTCGCGGGGCAGAAATCTCAGACCAATTGGTAAACTCTGATTTACCACCCCAAGATATTCCTGAACGTCTATTTGCGCCCCTACTGGGTGGAAATTACAAGTGTAATGGCTGTGCTCAATGCAATGGCACTTATAAATGTAGATCCTTCAAACACCCCCAAACAGGGAAACAGATCCCAATCAAATGTGTT
Source organism: Brachymystax lenok tsinlingensis (assembly GCA_030435695.1). Classification (NCBI taxonomy): domain Eukaryota; kingdom Metazoa; phylum Chordata; class Actinopteri; order Salmoniformes; family Salmonidae; genus Brachymystax; species Brachymystax lenok. The sequence goes on from CM059791.1 coordinate 107,609,406, forward strand.
ATTACAGGCTCCACTAAGGCAGTTATTTAGCTTGTACTTTTACCACAAGGACAAGTTGTGGGTAAAACAAAGCGCAAATTAAAAGTACGTTTCTCAGAGCATCGTAGCACCATTAGGTGCAAAAACTCGACTTACCCAGTTGTGGCCAACTTTTTGGAAGTAAACCACTCGATTTCGTCTCTACGTTATATTGGCATTGAACATGTCACCCTCCCTAGGAGAGGGGGTAACCTCGATAATTTATTGTTAAAACGAGAGGCTGCGTGGATCTTTAATTTAAAGACCCTGGCTCCCTCGGTCTCAACGTAGACTTTGATCTGAAGCCAATCTTGTGATTATTGTGACTTTGCAATTGTAAATGTTTGTAGGCCTATGTAGCCTAAATTGAATCTAGGATCGTATGATATTAGGCCACACTTGGCCATGATTACAGACACATGTGTCTTTTGACACTATATAAACGAGTCACCCCGCAGTGTTTGTCATTATACCCTGATGAAGACCGCTTCCCTGTCGAAACGTTGGACGTAAATATTTCTGCATCGGAGCTCCTACAGTGTGCGACTCTCCTTTATTTTCAGTCAACGTTCCTACCAGTCCTTCCTACGTTCCTACGACAATGAGAACATCAGCTATATGAGCTCCGATGCCACTTCATTAAAGCAGTTAGATGCAGTTGATCATGGCGCACTGCTTTTTATTATGGGCGACAGGTCTAGTACTCAACACTACAAGTTGGCCCTGTTTGATGTCACGTAGGTTGATGCATTGCAATATTTTAATTTATTAATCCCTCTTACAAAACCTCACACTAACGAACAGCATTACTAACTTTAAGACATTAGTTACCACACCCGGTCTAACGGATGAATAACTTTGGAAATTTTCTTCGGTCTTTACTCCGTTAAGTGAATACACTTTTGTATTTTTTTTGCATTTTATTTGTGGAACAAAGTCGTAAAACTGTCTGCCTCTAGGGCAATTCAAAAAGTGTTGAGGACCTTATTACTGATGAATGTGTTTTTGTTTTGTTATGACTGTTTGTATTTTGTATTTTGATTTGTAATTCAGGGCTCCTCTGTAAAAGAGACCACTGAGGTTAAACTGTCCGTACATTCCACATACACATCAAACTATATATGTAGATGTTTGACGGATCCTTTCTCTCCTTGTGATGGGCTAGATGTTCAAAGGGCCTAACCGGGATATCCACGTCATCTTCGCTGGAGGCCCGTGTCGCGCGTTTCTGAAAACCAACAAGGAGTATCTCTTCACAAGTGCGGTCCTCATTAGGCTACCCGAGGTCCATAGCCAGCACTGGTTAGACATGCTTACAGCCTAATGGCTTACTATTGACTTTATCTTGTATAAGAAAACAAGTGCTTTAGAAATTACTTCTCTGTACGCTTTATAATAACTTACAAATTCTTAATCATTATACATGCTTATGATATGAAGTGTTTAATGATTAGAACTAATGCATTACTTATTTATGATAAGTTCCGGGCTGCATCGCTACATTGTCCCATTGCAGTTTCCCCCAGGGACAGATCTAGGATCATTTTCCACAATCTTAAACGTATGTGGGGGAAAAAAGCTGATCTGAGAACAGTGTCTAAGGCCAGGTTTACCCTACACCACATGTTCCCTACAGCATATTTATGACTCACAATCTTTGTCTGCAGGCAGGCTGAATACTGATGGAACAGTGCATGTAATAATGTGTGACTTCATTCAGTCCTGGGATGCTTTGAGTGACACACAAATGAGTAGCTTGACTCTGCGCTACCAAAGCGGCTGCGATTGCAAGGTGTGTTGATATTACTATACATCTGCTTTGTATATGTACACGGCACACTTTCTTAGCACTCTGGTCACCATTGGCAAACATGAGCTACAGTATTTGGGTAATGATCAGTCCGTGATCTTGGTCTTTCTCTCGCCCTACTCCGATCCACAGATCATCCGCTGCAATTCCCTTCCCTGTCCGATCAGTGCCCCAGATGAGTGCCTGTGGATAAACAATGGCCAAAGCGGACCCTGGGCCAAAAACGTTGCCTGTATCAAGGGGGGCGATGGGTCCTGTGCCTGGTACAAGGGGATGGAACCGCCCAAGAAGTAGTTTCTGGATATTGATGACCCCTGAAGTCTACAGGCCATCTACACGCAGAAAAAAGCTACACACCCAAATAATGATTAATTGAATCTAGGAAGTGGTTTATAACAAATAATTACAAGACTCATATTTACTTGTCAAGTTGTGATGTCACAGATGACAGGTTGCAGGAAGTGGTCAATGTGAAAGCGGGCAACAACTTTATGAAAATGTCACTTGCTGTAAAAGTACAATAAAAATTATTTGTAGATATAGCGCTTCAAGTATTAATTTCTTGTGCCAATCTGCTCGTTTTTAAACTGGAACCAAAGGCATTTTTGAACGTGGTCCTGGAATAAACCAGGGCTTCAGCTTTAATGTCATTGACCAAATTAAACAACTCATTGTTTCTTCCTTGCTTTGTAAGATATTATTCAGTGGGATGAATATTCAGCTGTTTTCAAGTGCTAATCAGAACTAGCAACTGACATTTCTGACTTTGGGAAAGTGTTCAGACCCCCCTTTTGCCACATGTTAAGTTACAGGCTTATTCTAAAATGTATTAAATAAGTTTTCCTTATCAGTCTACACACTACCCCATAATGACAAGGTGAATCATATATATTTTTGGGGGGCCAAATTAAAATCCCGTATTTACATAGGCATTCAGACCTTTCGCTATGAGAATCAAAATTGAGCTCTAGTGCATCCTGTCTCCGATCATCCAATGTTTAATTTCATTGGCGTCAACCGGTGGTAAATTCAATAGATTGGACACTTTGGAAAGGCACACCTAAGGTCCCACCGTTGACAGTGCATGTCGGCGCAAAGAAAAAAAGCCATGAGGTCGACGTCATTGTCCGTAGAGCTCAAAGGATTGTTGGCACAGATGTGGAGGTTACCAAAAATGTCTGCAGCATAGAAGATCCCCCCCAAGAACACAACCTCGCTCACTGGAAGAAGTCTGGAACCACAAATTCTTCAGAGCTGTCCGCCTGGCCAAACTCCGCAATTGGGGGAGAAGGGCCTTGGTCAGGGAAGTGACCAAGAACCCGATGGTCACTGACAAGAGTTCCTCTGTGGACAGACAACCAGCTCTGCAGCACTCCACCAATCAGTCCTTTATGGTAGATTGGACCGACTGAATCCACTCAGTAAAAGGCAGATTAAAACTTAAAGGCACCTGAAACTAAGATTTACTCTTTGGCCTAAATACCAAGTGTCACATCTGGAGGAAACCTGGCACCATACAGACAGTGTAGCATGCTGTGACGTTTTTCAGCGGCAGGGAATGGGAGACTAGTTGGGATCGAGGGAAAGATTAACTGAGCAAAGTACAGAGATCCTTGATGAAAACCTGCTCAGGACCTCAGACTGGGGCTACGGTTCACCTTCCAACAGGACAATGACCCGAAGCACACAGCCAAGACAACGCAGGACTTTGGGACAAGTCTCAATGTCCTTGAGTGGCCCAGCCAGAGCCCGATCTAACATCTCTGGAGAGACCTGAAAATAGCTGTGCAGTGACGCTCCCCATCCAGACTGAGAGGTTTGAGAGGATCTGCAGATTGAGGAAAGAAAACAATTTAATACATTGTAGAGTAACGTAACAAAATGTGGGAAAGGTCTTAATACTTTCCGAATGTACTGTACAGTCGTGGCCAAATGTTTTGAGAATGACACAAATATAAATGTTCAGTCTGCCTCAGTTTGTATGATGGCAATTTGCATATACTCCAGAATGTCATGAGTGGTCAGATGAATTGCAATTAATTGCAAAGTCCCTCTTTGCCATGCAAATGAACTGAATCTCAAACATTTCCACTGCATTTTAGCCCTGCCACAAAAGGACCAGCTGACATGTCAGTGGTTCTCTCGTTAACACAGGTGTGACTGTTGACGAGGACAAGGCTGGAGATCAATCTGTCATGCTGATTGAGTTTGAATAACAGACTGGAAGCTTCAAAAGGAGGGTGGTGCTTGGAATCATTGTTCTTCCTCTGTCAACCCTGGTTACCTGCAAGGAAACATGTGCCGTCATTATTGCTTGGCACTAAAAGGGCTTCACAGGCAAGGATATTGCTGCCAGTAAGATTGCACCTAAATCAACCATTTATCGGATCATCAAGAACTTCAAGGAGAGCGGTTCAATTGTTGTGAAGAAGGCTTCAGGGCGCCCAAGAAAGTCCACAAGCGCCATGACCGTCTCTAAAGTTGATTCAGCTGCAGGATCGGGGCACCACCAGTACAGAGCTTGCTCAGGAATGGCAGCAGGCAGGTGTGAGTGCATCTGCACGCACAGTGAGGCGAAGACTTTTGGAGGATGGCCTGGTGTCAAGAAGGGCAGCAAAGAAGCCACTTCTCTCCAGGAAAAATATCAGGGACAGACTGATATTCTGCAAAAGGTACAGGGATTGGACTGCTGAGGACTGGGGTAAAGTCATTTTCTTTGATGAATCGCCTTTCTGATTGTTTGGGGCATCCGGAAAAAAGCTTGTCCGGAGAAGACAGGGTGAGTGCTACCATCAGTCCTGTGTCATGCCAACAGTAAAGCATCCTGAGACCATTCATGTGTGGGGTTGCTTCTCCGCCAAGGGAGTGGGCTCACTCACAATTTTGCCTAAGAACACAGCCATGAATAAAGAATGGTACAAACACCTCCTCCAAGAGCAACTTCTCCCAAACATCCAGGAACAGTTTGACGAACAATGCCTTTTCCAGCATGATGGAGCACCTTGCCATAAGGCAAAAGTGATAACTAAGTGGCTCGGGGAACAAAACATCGATATTTTGGGTCCATGGCCAGGAAACCCCCCAGACCTTAATCCCATTGAGAACTTGTGGTCAATCCTCAAGGCGGGTGGACAAACAAACCCACAAACTCCAAGCATTGATTATGCAAGAATGGGCTGCCATCAGTCAGGATGTGGCCCAGAAGTTATTTGATAGCATGCCAGGGCGGATTGCAGAGGTCTTGAAAAAGAAGGGTCAACACTGCAAATATTGACTCTTTGCATCAACTTCATGTAATTGTCAACAAAAGCCTTTGACACTTATGAAATGCTTGTAATTATTCTTCAGTATTCCATAGTAACATCTGACAAAAATATCTAAAGACACTGAAGCAGCAAACTTTGTGAAAATTAATATTTGGCCACGACTGTACATGTGCCGCGTTCAACCAATTATCAAGTCAGAAGTTTGAGTTTCTTAGTTCCAACTAGCACGTGAACGTGGCACTATAAAGTACTCTGATTTTGTATATATTGTTCAGGGTTAGGAAAGTGGCAGCCAAAATAAATAGTTTTGAGGTCCTTTACACACAATATACTGGTGAATCAAAAATCCTAAAAGTTAACATATTTAATCCATTAAATATTAAGGTGAAGTGTACAATAGGTAAATGAGAAAGTCGTTTGGATAAGGGGATTGTAAATATAAATGACAATTGTTTAAGATCTATTTTGCCTTATGATTGCTGGAGACCAATGTGAAACCAGTAATAAGTCAGCAAACCGAAGCATATCACCTTCTCCAAAGTGAAGTTTATGAAATGTTGGCCTTTTAACCTCTACGAGATCGTTGTCCCTCTCGCGGTGCGGTTGAGCTAACGTAGGCTAATGCGATTAGCATGAGGTTATAAGTAACAAGAACATAGACATATCTGATATTAAATTCTTGTTAATCTAACTGCACTGTCCAATTTACAGTAGCTATTAGTGGAAGAATACCATGCTATTGTTTGAAGAGAGTGGACAGTTATGAACTTGAAAAAAAGGTATTACTAAACCAATTAGGCACATTTGGGCAGTCTTGAAACAACATTTTGAACCGAAATACAATTGTTCATTGGTTCAGTCTCAAACTTTGCACATACACTGCTGCCATCTAGTGGCCAAAATCTAAATTGTGCCTGTGCTGGAATACATTTATGGCCTTTCGCTTGCATTTCAAAGATGATTGTACATGCTTCATGTGATAGAAATGGCACTTAACTCAAATTTTCTTCAGGGGTGCTGTACTAATATGGCTGACGTTTTAAAAACATTTCACTGCACCTATCTGGTGAAAATTAAACATTTTTGTGGGGGAAAAGCTGAACTTTATTACAATCAGGAGAAAACAAATTGCCCCACGACTGAGACTTGTGACACCTCTGACCAACCAGATTTACTGAAAGTCGTAAGGGCCGGGAATGGCACACGGAACATCTATATAAATCAGAGCTATTTTTTAACGGAAAATAATCACTCCAGATAGACAAGCATAAACTCTTTACAGAAATGTAACAGCCTAGAATGTGGGTTTAAAACCTACAGCTGCATATACTAGGGAAGAGAAAGGGGGTACCTAGTTGTACAACTGAATGCCTGCAACTGAAATGTGTCTTCCGCATTTAACCCAACCCCTCTGAATCAGAGGTGCGGGGGGCTGCCTTAATCGACATCCACGTCTTGTTCTGGGGCAGAACGACAGATTTTTACCTTCCGGTTGCAAGTCCAACGCTCTAACCACTAGGTTACCTAAAATGTATACAATGTCTGCAATTAGATGACCAGACAAGTTCTTAAATGTCAGCAGCTGCCCAATACCATGGTGGGTACAGATGTCTGGGTGGTTTCATACCTAATTGTTAACTTTATGCTTAGAGATAAATCTGACATTTGTTAGCCATCTACCAATTACTGCCCTTTAGAAGGCTTTCAAAAAGTTCCCTGGTCTTTGCGGGTCTGCTAAATGACAAAATGTATAGACCATTATCCCACTAAACAATGCACACCAAGATTATTAAGAACAAGTCCGAGTTGTTTAAAATGGTCAATGACATTACAAAGCTGAAGCCCTGGTTTAGACGCAAACTACTGAAGGGCCACTTTCAGTAGAAAAACTGTTGCAGATAGAGATGCCATTAGAACCAGCGTGATTCCCTTCCGGTCAGAAGAGACAGTTTGTTCTTCATGTATAGAACATACCATCTGAACATTCTACATGATGCCCTGCTGAATGCGCCAGAGGCTTGATGCTTCAGGATCACTGTTCCATTTACAAATGACCATATTGTCCAAAACTTTGAGCATGATTTGGGTTTATGATAACAGCTTTGGTCCCAGTTAAAATACAAGCAAATTAATGGCATAAGAAAGGAATACTTTAAGTGCTATATTTGATTTGTTTATTGTACAAGTGACCAGTAAGGCATTGTTTAATTTCTCTCAATACATTTGTAGCTTTTTTTATTTTAGAATTTACAGTCAGACTGAGTGGATGGCCTGTAGAGTGTAATACTTTAATATCCAGTAACTACTTCCAAGCACAAGACCCATCGCTCTTGATACAGGCAAGATTTTGGCCATTGTTAGTCCCCCAGTCCATCCACAGGCACGCATCTGTGGTGCTGATCGGACATGGGAGGGAAGTGCAGTGGATGATCTGTGGAGCAGAGCAAGAAAGACCAAGATCACCAATCATTATCCCGATACTCTAGCTCATGTGTTTTTCCAATGTGATCAGAGTTATGTACACTCCCTATTAAAAGTGTAAATATTGGTGTACAGTAATATTACTTATTCCAATCACACACCTTGCAATCGCAGCCGCTTTGATAGCGGCGAGTCAAGCTGTTCTTTTGAGCGGCACTCAAGTCCTCCCAGGGTGGATTATAGCCACACAGTGTTACGTACATCCTTCCAGTCACCAGCTTGCCTACAGACAGAGGAGATAGTGAGTCAATGTACTGTGGGGGAAAACATGGTGTAGGGCAGTTGCCCTCTACATGCTGATCTTGGCTCAGTTTAGCATTTGTTCCACTAATGGTTAGGATACCCTGGAGCGTGAAGCCACTGATGCAGCCCAAAACAGATCTCATAAGTGTACATACTATTAATAACTAATGCATTAGTTGTAAATAAACGTCCTCACTCAACCGTTTGTCAGCAAACTTAACATGTCTTATGTTCATACAAATATTTACACAACTGAGACGTGACTAACAGAAATTGAATGTGTCCCTGAACAAAGGGGGTCAAAATCAAGTCAGTATTTGGTGGTCACCAGCTGCATTAAGTACTGCAGTGCATCTCATGGACTGCACCAGATTTGCCAGTTCTTGCTGTGAGATGTTACCCCTCTTCCACCAAGGCACCTGCAAGTTCCCGAGGGGGGGGTATCCGGGCTCGTCGCTGGCCATGGCAAAACACTGACATTCCAGTCTTGCAGGAAATCACGCACAGAACGAGCAGTATGGCTGGTGGCATTGTCATGCTGGAGGGTCATGTCAGGATGAGCCTGCAGGAAGGGTACCACGAGGGAGGTCATCCCTGTAACGCACAGCATTGAGCTTGTCATTGCATGCTGTGACACACCATGATGGGCCCGCCACCTCCAAATCGATCCCGCTCCAGAGTACAGGTCTCGGTGTAATGCTCATTCTGTAGACAATAAACGCAAATCCAACCATCACCCCTGGTGAGACAAAACTGCAACTCGTCAGTGAAGAGCACTTTTTGCCAGTCCTTTCTGGTCCAGCAACGGTAGGTTTGTGCCCATAGATGACGTTGTTGCCGGTGATGTCTGGTGAGGACCTGCCTTACAACAGGGCTACAAGCCCTCAGTCCAGCCTCAGCTTATTGCAGACAGTCTGATTACTGATGGAGGGATTGTGCATTCCTGGTGTAACTCGGGCAGTTGCCATCCTGAACCTGTCCTGCAGGTGTGATGTTCGGATGTACCGATCCTGTGCAGGTGTTGTTACAAGTGCTCTGCCACTGCGAGGACGATCAGCTGTCCATCCTGTAGCGCTGTCTTAGGCGTCTCAGTACGGACGTTGCAATTTATTGCCCTGGCCACATCTGCAGTCCTCATGCCTCCTTGCAGCATGCCTAAGGCACGTTCACGCAGATGAGCAGGGACCCTGGGCATCTTTCTTTTGGCATTTTTCAGAGTCACAGGCCTCTTTAGTGTCCTAAGCTTTCATAACTGACCTTAATTGCCTTCCATCTGTAAGCTGTTAGTGTCTCAACGACCGTTCCACAGGTGCATGTTCATTAATTGTTTACGGTTCATTGAACATGCATGGGAAACAGCGTTTAAACCATTTACAATGAAGATCTGTGAAGTTATTTGGATTTTTATGAGTCATCTTTGAAAGACAGGGTCCTGAAAAAGGGACGTTTCTTCTTTTGCTGAGTTTATAAAGTGTTGGTCCCATGTTTCATGAGCAGAAATTTTCCAAACACACAAAAAGCTTATTTCACTCATTGTGCGCAGAAATTTGTTTACAACCATGTTAGTGAGCATTTCTCCTTTGCCAAGATAATCCAGCCACTTGACAGGCGTGGCATATCAAGAAACTGATTAAACAGAATGATCATTACACAGGTGCACCTTGTGCGGAGGACAATAAAAGGCCACTAAAATGTGCAGTTGTCACAACAGTGCCACAGATGTCTCAAGTTGAGGGAGCATGCAACTGGCATGCTGTCTGCAGGAACATCCAGAGCTGTTACCAGAGAATTGAATGTTATTTTCTCTACCATAAGCCACTTCTGTTTTAGAGAATTTGCCCTTCATCCCCCACCATCACCTCATGTTTCAGCATGATAATGCACAGCCCCATGTCACAAGGATCTGTACACAATTCCTGTAAGTTGATAATTTCCCATTTCTTACATGGCCTGCATACTCAGACATGTCACCCATTGACCATATTTGGGATGCCCTTGTTTGAAGTGTACGACTTGTTCCAGACAATCTCCAGCAACTTCGAGCGGGAAACATTACAGGCCACAAGCAACAGCCTAAACAACTATGCATAGGTGATGTGTTGTGCTGCATTAGGCAAATGGCTGTCACACCAGATGCTAACCGGTGCTGATCCACAGCCCTACATTTAAGGTACAGTATCTGCGACCAACTGATGCGCATCTGTATTCCCAGTCATGTGAAATTCATAGATTAGGGCCTAATGAATATATTTCAATTTACTGATTTCCTTATATAAAACTGTAACCAAGTAAAATCTTAAATTGTTGCATTGATATTTTTGTTCAGTAGATTTATGAAAAGCTGAGACTCACGAACATGTTGTGCTATATAACGCTCACAAGCTAAGAGTCATTAGAAGGTAAGGGGTTCTTCTAAAGAGAAAATACTTACATTGTTCATATAAATAATTTATTATAACGTTTTTGCTTTGGCAGACCTTTTAACATTTGTCAATAAACTCATTAATGCCACTGTTTACATCAAATTGATGTGGTTTACTTGTAGCCCTGGTTGTCCTGAAAAGAACAATGGTAAAAACACAGGCTAAATGTAAGGGCTGGACATGCAGATAAATGGAAAGCTGATTTTTGCTGGGGTCTCTGGGCTGATAGGGTTAACCAGTGCTGGCAATGGAACTTGGGTAACATAGTGAGAAGCGCACCTGTGAAGAGATACTCCTTGTTGATTTCCAGAGTCACACCGCATGCGGCTGGAGATGATGCAGTGAAGATGGCATGGATAACCTGGTCAGGACATTTGAAGGTCTAGCCAGTCCCAAGGAGAGAAAGGAAGAACAACTACATATACAGTTTGGAACCTCACTGACTGCAGCTCTCAGGCACTGTCAGTCATCACCCTTTGATATTTGCAGCTCTGTAAGGTGAAAGCAATCATTTATTCCAGTTACCACACCCAGCCTCAAGGACGGCTAACTCATGTCTAAAGGTAAGTAATGATGTAAGGCACAGTGGGAGTAGTAAAAGGGCTTTATAAATGAAAACATTGCAATGTAGCAACCTGTGACATCAAAGGGCCAACCAACTATCTGTTAGAGAATGTAGTGATGGCTTTAATGAAGTGTCAGCTGAGTTCATATAGAGGATGTCACCATAGACTTGGATCAACAGGAACAGCAACTGATAAAAAGTAGGAATGTAGTTAGGGAGAGGCATTTTATAGAAGTAGACTTCATATGGTGGAAGCGCCACAACTACACTGCTTATACCCATCCAGATCTGTAAACATTGAAGGGTTGGAGCCAAGGGGAATAGAGAACTTGGACCAGCTGTCAGACTGGGGTTCAGGGGGCTTCAATGTTTCAGTGCAGGATGGAACAACCACTCAATAAAAAGGAGACTCATACCTTGATCTGTTGGATGTCATACTTGATGGCGTTAGACACAGCTTTCTTTCCAACCACCTTCGCCCTGATCACTAAAAGAGGGAGACATTGTTTAACTAACATTATTTAAATCTATTTCAGTATACTAGTCAGTTACACTGATGGTTTAAGGGTGATAATGGATCAGAGAGAACAGTGTAGAATGCTTTACAGACCCAATATTTTACAGTCTGTTCAGAATGTTTGTGCATAAGTGAAGACTGGCTGTAACATTTTGGCTAGGTTCACGCCAAAACAGATGACCAAGTACATTCCCCTCCTGGTCCTACATTCCTAGCTCTGGTATTATGCTTTTAATTAGACACACCTGGCTTAAGCATGCCCTCTGTAGATTGCCTTATCTTCCTACCTGAACCAGAGTGTCTGGTACAGTAGCTGCGGCTACAAGACTATTCCATAGAACAGAACAGCACATGGACTCTAAGGTGTCGAAAGCATTCCATAGGGATGCTGGCCCATGTTGACTCCAATGCTCCCCACAGTTGTGTCAAGTTGGCTGAATGTCCTTTGGGTGGGGGACTATTCTTGATACATAAAGGAAACTGTTGAGCATGAAAAACACAGCAGCATTGCAGTTCTTGACACCTGGCACGTACTACCATGCCCCATTTAATGGCACTTCAATCTTTGGTCTTGTCCAGTCACCCTCTGAAAGGTACACGTACACAAGACATGTCTCAATTGTCTCAAGGCTTAAACAACCCACTTTAACCTCTCCTCCCCTTAATCTAGACTGATTGAAGTGGATTTCACAGGTGACAACAATAAGGGATCATAGGTGGCCAGGTGTAAACTCAAATAGTAAAATGTGTAGGCACACTGTTCAAGCTTAAAGCAACGCAGGGCTCACAACCCTGTTCCTGGAGAGCTGCGGTCCTGTTGGTTTTTGCTCCAACCTTAATCTAGCGCACATGATTATAATAATTAGCTGGTTGATAAACTGACTCAGGTTCGTTACAAATGTGTTTGGATTTAACATTTACAGGAGCATAGCGCTCCAGGAAAAGCGTTAAGAGCCCTGGTTGTAGCCCATCTTACTGTCGCCTACTTAATTCTGTAAATAAGTGTGAGAAGATGTAAAAAAGCTTAATGATAATGTCCTAATTATTTCTACTACGACCACAGACAATTCATAAAATGTTTGAATGCTGCGTATTGATAGTTAAACATGTAAAGAAAAGCTGAAAAGCAAAACGTCGCCAAAATTGCCTTACCAACGTCTGCATCGCAAAACGCATTTTGGGGATGCGGTTGGGAGCATTTGCATGCATCTGCGATGTCTTCGACCCGCCAAAGGAACAGAACGAACAGAGTAAAGAAACAACTGCTTACATACCGCGTCATTTGGAAACAAATTATGGTTACCCAAATGTCACGAAAAGATCCGACTAATGAAAGTGTGAGGCGTAAATTACAATAGAACCTATTTCCCTTCGAGACTGTTCCCAGACCGACGGACAACTATTAGAAATATTTTCCCCTCAACGTAATCATCCGCTTTTTATTGCAGGCTGTGAGCTCCTCCCCAGTCAGAACCCAGCATGTGGTAGGCTGAGCATTCTATTAATTCAGAACTGCAACCAGTCAGATAAAAAGACTCCTCTGTCTAATGGGACAACCACAGGCTCAACATGCCCGGCTGCCATAAATTGGCCCAGCATCGTCCGGGTTTGGACGGGGTATGCGTCATTGTAAATAAGAATTTGTTCTTAACTGATTTGCCTAGTTAAATAAAGGTTCAATAAAATAAATAAAGCCTACTGGAATTCCTTAAAGTTTTGTTGTTTTCAATAAAATAAAAAAATTAAACACCTGGGGAAATTGTAGAGCAGGCTCAACTTGCCCAACTGCTCTGTTCACTTGCCCCTGTCATCCCATATATGAGATGACTGACGGCCGTTATAAACTTGAGCACCCCAAGAGACAAGATAACACCATCCCTCCCGCTACTTTCGCACATTTGTTGTTGTCTGAGTGATGGAAATGCGTTAAATTGAGAGTAGTCGATGTGTTATGATAGATGTGACATTAAGGATTATAATAAATACCACTTTGATGTCATGCAAGCAAACCACACACATTTCTGTTTTTGAAAACTCATGTAATTTACAGTATCAATGTTTATGATCTCTATCTTTATCCACAGTTACAAGGATGACATGCGTTATAGCCTGGGTTGTCTTGAACAGAATGTGCCTATCAGCGTCATATTGTGAAGAAAAATTGCCGCGGAACACACATTTGAATGCACTCATGACACCATTCTATGCGCAGCCGAATTACAATCTGTTTGTGTGAAGTGCCTTTTGAAAGCCTCCCAGCTAGCACATTTGGTTCCTTGGAAGTTGTGGGAATCCAGTTTTTTTTTATTCCCATTGGTTCTGAGAACAAAGCCATCAGTTTCCTGACTGGTAAAACGTGTTGTTTTACCAGTCAGGATCGGAGAGCTGAAGTGTGAACTTCACCTGTTCCGGGAATGTTTATTTTTAGGTTGCAGGGAGGTTCTGAGAACGTTTTACTATATTTCCCTGAAAGTTTTCCTGGGAATTTTTATTAATGTTCTGATAACAGAAATTATAGGTTATTTGAAGGTAATTCAATAACATTCGGAGAACATGTTTCAAACAAGACTTAGTTTGGGCTGACTGTTTTCAACTCTAAGCACAGATAGGACACATGGAAATTCATTTGCTTAGGCATTCATTTTTTGTTGTGGAATCTTCTGTTCTCTATCCATGGAATTAGAACACTGCGCCACCAGGATGGAGATAGCATGCTAAGTCATACGAAGCTGTTAATGTGAGTCTATTCAAACACACCCATTTCAAAGAAAACAAGCACTCATTATTAAGATCAGGTGTGGACAATTAGTGGGCGCAGTCAACAAACCTGAGTTCAGGAGTAAAAACGTGCTTAACAAGTCAGATAATCAGTTTTTTGGACTCACTTTGTGGGCAATAATAGTGTTTAACATGATTTTTTTATGACTACCTCATCTCTGTACCCCTCACATATATTTATCTGTAAAGTCAAACAGTGAATTTAAAACACAGCTACAACCACAAAGACCAGGGAGGTATTCCAATGAATCTCAAAGATGGCCACCTATTGGTAGATGGGGAAAAAAGCAGACATTGAATATCCCTTTGAGCATGGTGAAGTTATTAAATATACACTGCTCAAAAAAATAAAGGGAACACTTAAACAACACAATGTAACTCCAAGTCAATCACACTTCTGTGAAATCAAACTGTCCACTTAGGAAGCAACACTGATTGACAATAAATTTCACATGCTGTTGTGCAAATGGAATAGACAACAGGTGGAAATTATAGGCAATTAGCAAGACACCCCCAATAAAGGAGTGGTTCTGAAGGTGGTGACCACAGACCACTTCTCAGTTCCTATGCTTCCTGGCTGATGTTTTGGTCACTTTTGAATGCTGGCGGTGCTTTCACTCTAGTGGTAGCATGAGACGGAGTCTACAACCCACACAAGTGGCTCAGGTAGTGCAGCTCATCCAGGATGGCACATCAATGCGAGCTGTGGCAAGAAGGTTTGCTGTGTCTGTCAGCGTAGTGTCCAGAGCATGTTGGCGCTACCAGGAGACAGGCCAGTACATCAGGAGACGTGGAGGAGGCCGTAGGAGGGCAACAACCCAGCAGCAGGACCACTACCTCCGCCTTTGTGCAAGGAGGAGCACTGCCAGAGCCCTGCAAAATGACCTCCAGCAGGCCACAAATGTGCATGTGTCTGCTCAAACGGTCAGAAACAGACTCCATGAGGGTGGTATGAGGGCCCAACGTCCACATGTGGGGGTTGTGCTTACACCCAACACCGTGCAGGACGTTTGGCATTTGCCAGAGAACACCAAGATTGGCAAATTCGCCACTGGCGCCCTGTGCTCTTCACAGATGAAAGCAGGTTCACACTGAGCACGTGACAGACGTGACAGAGTCTGGAGACGCCGTGGAGAACGTTCTGCTGCCTGCAACATCCTCCAGCATGACCGGTTTGGCGGTGGGTCAGTCATGGTGTGGGGTGGCATTTCTTTGGGGGGCCGCACAGCCCTCCATGTGCTCTGACTGCCATTAGGTACCGAGATGAGATCCTCAGACCCCTTGTGAGACCATATGCTGGTGCGGTTGGCCCTGGGTTCCTCCTAATGCAAGACAATGCTAGACCTCATGTGGCTGGAGTGTGTCAGCAGTTCCTGCAAGAGGAAGGCATTGATGCTAAGGACTGGCCCGCCCGTTCCCCAGACTTGAATCCAATTGAGCACATCTGGGACATCATGTCTCGCTCCATCCACCAACGCCACGTTGCACCACAGACTGTCCAGGAGTTGGCGGATGCTTTAGTCCAGGTCTGGGAGGAGATCCCTCAGGAGACCATCCGCCACCTCATCAGGAGCATGCCCATCCGTTGTAGGGAGGTCATTCAGGCACGTGGAGGCCACACACACTACTGAGCCTCATTTTGACATGTTTTAAGGACATTACATCAAGGTTGGATCAGCCTGTAGTGTGGTTTTCCACTTTAATTTTGAGTGTGACTCCAAATCCAGACCTCCATGGGTTGATAAATTTGATTTCCATTGATAGTTTTTGTGTGATTTTGTTCAGCACATTCAACTATGTAAAGAAAAAAGTATTTAATAAGATTATTTCATTCATTCAGATCTATGATGTGTTATTTTAGTGTTCCCTTTATTTTTTTGAGCAGTGTACATTGGATGGTGTATCAATACACCCAGTCACTACAAAGATGCAGTCGTCTTTCCTAACTCGGAGAGGAAGAAAAACGCTCAGGGATTTCACCAAACAGTAACAAAGTTTAATGGCTGTGATAGGAGAACTGAGAATGTATCAACAACATTGTAGCCACAATAGTATCCTGTTTGAAATAAGGAGCTAAAGTAATACTGCTAAAAATGTGCCAAAGCAATTCACTTTTTGTTCTGAAGACAAAGTGTTATGTTTGGGGCAAATCCAATACAACACATTATTGAGTACCACTACATATTTTCAAGCATAGTGGTGACTGCATCATGTTATGGGTATACTTGTAATTGTTAAGGACTGAGGAGTTTTCGGGATTAAAAAAATAAACCAAATTTAGCTAAGCGCAGGAAAAATCCTAGAAAAAAACCTGCTCCAGTCCGCTTTTCCACCAGACACTGGGAGATGAATTCACCTTTCAGCAGGACAATAGCCTAAAACACAAGGCCAAATCTACACTGGAGTTTCTTACCAAGAAGACAGTGCCGAGTTACAGCTTTGACTTAAATCTGCTAGAAAATCAATGACAAAACTTGAAAATGGTCTAGCAATGATCAACAACAAATTTGACAGAGCTTTAAGCATTATGAAAAGAATAATAGGTAAATGATGTACAATCCATGTGTGGAATGCTCTTAGAGACTTACCCAGAGATAATCACAGCTGTAATCGCTGCCAAAGTTGCTTCTACAAAGTATTGACTCAGAGGTGTGAATACTTATGTAAATTAAATATTTCTGTATTTCATGTTCAATAAATTACATAAATGTAATCAATTTTGAATTAAGACTGTAACACATTTTGGACACAG
Source organism: Brachymystax lenok tsinlingensis (assembly GCA_030435695.1). Lineage (NCBI taxonomy): Eukaryota > Metazoa > Chordata > Actinopteri > Salmoniformes > Salmonidae > Brachymystax > Brachymystax lenok. The sequence goes on from CM059791.1 coordinate 107,626,259, forward strand.
GCCATTTCTATCCCTGGGCCTACATGATGCAACACTGCATAAATCAAGCTCTGTCCTGTTAGTTGTATTGTCTAATCACAGGTTTCTCTGTGTCTGTGTAAGGGAAACTCCCCTGTTATTCCAGTTTTAAAATATATAATTCATATCCGAAACGTTGTTGCAGTTTGACAGGGTTTTCATCCTCCCTATAGGGCCAGGAGTTTTTCCAGGAGTTTAAATCTATTTATCTATCCGATTAGAAAAAGTCACCATAGCCAATATAAAACCATTCTTCAACTGATTCATCACTATGTCATACCCTACACAGAGAGATTGACTTTAAGGTCTGAAAGGCCAAATCAGCAGTATTTTATGGTTGCCGAAAATTATGGTCACTTACCCGATAGTTGTTTACACGCAGAAATTCCATAACTTGTCGGTCCCTTAATTAAACAACAGGGAGGAAGTAGAAAAATCAGTTTTTCTGGCCTGCTACATCGGACACATACTCCAAACTTTTGCAGAGCGTGATTTCAAGATTTCAACGTGCAGCTCACGTCTGACAGGGCGTATACACTAGAGACAGTATCACATTGTGAAACAATAGCTTCCCATTAATTTTCAATGAAAGTAAAGCGGTGAGAAGCAGAGTGGCCAGGGACCATTGGGAGATGCAAGCATGGGAGAGGGAGCTGAACAGGTCTGGACTAAAGTTGGGTAATGCTGATCATCAAGCAAATCTTTGGTGATATTGCTTGCGAGTAACCAATCAAACCTCACCAGAGCTTCCAACCCCTATTTGATTGGTTGACAATGGCTGTTGATACCTAGCACTAATTAGCATGCTTGTTAGCACCCACATGAGGGCAAAGCTAGCATGGCTAGGTGAGTTACCGCTATATAGTGTATCTCAGATGGAGTAACAGGATAAAGTGGCTCGCGCTCTGCTCGCCCTGACTAAAAGTTACACTTCCAGTGTAGCAGGTAAAAAATATATATTTTGGGACAACAAACAGAGCAGGCTCAACTTGAGCGGCTGCCATAAATGTCATAAACTGTCCGCCTTTCACTTAAATAATGGGGATGAACCAGAAATATCTGTTTTAGGCTACGGCCTACTGGAATTCCTTACAGTGTTGTTGCTTTCAGTAAAAAAAATCACCTGGGGTAACTTTAGAGCTGGAGAAAAAAACACTCTGGGACCTGTGGTGCCACCTCTTTGACCAATCAGATTCACAGAAATGACAGGTCACGCGGCTCGGGTGTGGCACACGTTATAGCAGCCTACACCTTAAAAAAAACGTTAGAGTCGATGACCACGCCCCATGGAAATCTAATTGGCATAATACAAACATCTCCATCAAAATCTGTCTGTTCAAGCTAGAGATATCAGTTTTTTTGCATGGCATGGTGGAAATTCAACACCAGGGTCACCTGATGTCAATATTAAATGAATCACTCTTTATTATGATGTCTGGTTATGATGAGGTTCACAAACTCAGTCCAAGCTTGATGAAAACTCTGCCAAGGATGTTCCCTTTCAGTCCTTGTATACTGCTACACAAACATGTCATACAAGCAAAATTTACATTATTCATTATTAACATTGGTACCTGCATGTGACTGAGTGGTACCTCTTCTCTCAAAGCTGAGACCTTGAAACTGTGATACTCCTTTTGGTTCCCAGAGCAATGTTCTGGGCGTACTGCCAATTGGTCTGAGGAGGAGGTCACAGTCAACTGCACAAACTAAGATAGAGTGAGAGGAGATGGTTTGTACAATTCAAGGCTATCTCTGCAGACTATTATGGCTTAAACTATCAAATGAGGTTCTATCAAAATACTTATATTAAAATTAGCTATATCAACACATAAAACTAGATAGTTTATCCTTTCAAACGCTTCATTCTAGTAAGTCATACAGTTACACACATGCTTCGTAACACAATTTAATTCATGGAAATACTATCATCATAATAAAGCAAAAATCTACAGGCAAGGTTATACTTCTATCAACAGGAGTGAGTCTATTAAAAAACACACACACATACACAAGGGATCCGTAGATTCAGAGGTAAATAAATCTCTCAATGTTTAATCATTGTTTCCATTGCTCGTACCACAATCGGGTTGCATTGACATTTGTTCTGTATTAACTGTCCCTGGGACATCAAATAGTCAAAATCCACTAGGGCTTTCAAAAAGTTGGTGCTGACTTATCATCTCAATATTCAGTACTTAAACATTTACTTGGATCTACTTCAATTCTGGACTGGTGTTATTCAAACTATCGAATTGAGTAAAAATAATTGGAAATGGTCAAAAACATATCTTATTCAATTATTCATACCTCTGTCCCCAATTCTCCCACTGTGTCCCTTTACACCCTGAGTTCAGTGAGTACCACTCACTTTCATTGGCAGCTTATCTATTGGTCCACAGGAGGCTTATCTTTAACCCAAACACCAGATGACAGCCTTTCATTTAATATCAGTCCCAAGGCTCAATCCCTCTGTTCATCATGTGGCCTTCTATTGCAACCTTAGATTCTTCAAATTACTAAGATATTCCATTATTAGAGTGCTATCTGAAAGCCACTAATAACACATACTGTCAACACTCATGAAATTGGACATCAACTGATAGACCACTGTCTTTGTTACTTTCAACTAGGACCCTTCTAATCTTTCTTGTAGGAAAACCCTCAACCACTATTGCTAATACACACAGATCACTCTCAAACAATGTTCTGCTTTTACCCCTATTGTAAGGTTTAAAAACAAAACAATAAGTAGAAAGTTTCCATGTTTGGAGGGCATTGTTAACGGGTTAACTTACAAGTAGGGCTGTGGTGGTCACGACATTTCGTCAGCTGGTGATTGTCAAGCAAATAACTGTGGGTCTCACGTAATTGACCGTTAATTAACATGAACACATTCAGCATCTCCTGGCTTCCACATATAGCCTACAAGCCACTGATGCAGATCTTTGGAACATTTACATTCGAAAAAAGTATAATAAATCCATGTAATATAGGCTACACCTTCACATTAAATCTATAATAAATTTTTGACAGGTTTAAAGAAACATGAAAGAAACATGAAAATGTAGTCTATTTCAGAAGAACAGAATAGCATACTGAGTTGTCCTTATGTCAGGTGTTGATCTGGCTATGCCATATGGTTGTGGGCTGCACTAGTTAATTTAGCAGAGAAGATTTGCTTAGAATTCCCATGGCATTATTTTATATTATTTTATAGTATGAAGAATAAAATTGAAGAAATCAGAATAAAATAGAATGGATATTTTCTCCAAACGATTTGAGAGTGCACACGAGTGGCTATTCTGTGTTGAGCGGTTTACAAAGAAATAGGTACTCCTATATACTTCATTTAGAGGTATTCATGTTACTTTACTTGTTCTACAAACGTTGGGCTATATGTTTTGATTTGTAATACATTGTAAGCTTGCATGATGCAACTCTAATGATAATTTGATAAAAGTCGCTTGAAAGGCATGAGCTTTGCTTTTGGTTTTTTGTGCAGACTGTACACACTTCATCACTCTCTCATTCACAATTTGAGAAAATAATGCCTCGAATTCCCTAGTGGCATCCCCTTTGTGTGGCCATAATGCACCCTAATAAAATCCATGCCTTTTGCAGCCCTTCTCCCTAAATGCTGCCACTCTGAATCACCTCTCACTCACACGGCTCTCCATCACGTGATCGGGACTTTCTCACCGTCTACAGGTGAAGACAGACACATCAGGGACGCAACTGTGCACGTCCTAATCAATTCCGAGGTGCATATTGAAGATATTGGAACAACTGTCCACATTTACTTTTCGTCAGCCAACAAGATAAGTAGGCCTAACAAACAGCAAAAGTGCTAGCCTATGTCAATCTACTATCCCCCATAGTACAAAAGTTGACCTATTCTGTGCGAGAAATAAATATTCCAAACATAGTCTGGGACAGTTGTGGAATGCGATAGATCCCAAATTAGTACAACCACTAGCATCAAAAAATGTTTTTACGCAATGAGGCTGACGCAGCAGATCAGAACGTTTAGCTTAAATGTTGATAAAATATTAGGCTATTTCTTCACATTATCAGTGCAGCAATGTGCACACGGCAGTGTTCAATTAGCGCAAAAATACCATTCTGAAAAGTGACCACAAAATCAATTAACAAATTGACATTAGTGTTCTATAGATTGCCTCTAACCATTCCCCACGTTCTATGTTAGAAATATTGTTCCAATATTCCCTTTTGAACATGTTAGAGTTTCAGGGGGAAAAAGGGTCTGTTGAGACAAAACTCCCTTGATTTACATCAGGACGTGAGTTGTTAATCCCCACTAGTTATTTCCTTCCCCCTCTATGGGTGAGAGGGGGTCTGATTGAAGTTATTCATTGCAATTCTGATCTGACCTATTTGCATTCTCGTGGTCAGCCATGACAGTCCCCCTCTGGTGGTTTCAATCATGGAAGGATTCTGCAAGTTGCAACCCACCACAAGAATGGTTGTGGATTCTGGACCCGTCGTCCAGTTGTCCAGGCTGGTGGATCTAGGTAGTTTCTTCCCCAAATGAGTGCCGTTGTGGCACTAACTGGTGGTCTTATGGGGGAACTTGTTTAGGACCATATTACTTTCTAATTGTAAAAAAACAATATTCAAGAAAAAACATAAAAAGAAGAAAGATACAGAATAATACGTTTACAACACCTTAATCATCTACCTTGCACTTTTCTCTATACGTCCCTGCTTGTGGTTAAATGACTATATCGTGACGTAGCCTAATGTCATGTTTAGGGCAGCACTACTTGATGCAACCGGAATGACAAGGCTTACATTGGAGACACTACACGGCTGACCTAGCAAACTCTGGGGAAGAGGCGGGGAATGCCGTGGATAGAATTGAAGACCCCAGACTCTAGGCCAGGTGTGATTGTAATGACTGTATTATGGTTGTGGTAGCTGAGGTGAATATGTTGTGCACCATTGAGAGGGGCACTAGATATGAGGGGGGATTCTATTAATTGCCAAGTGGTCCATAGAAGAGCTAACTTCACAGAGAAAATCCTCCAACAACAATCAAACCAATTGGACATGGTTCATCACCTCTACTAACTTTCCTACTGACAGGAGGATTATGTTCAAGAGAGTATCACCGTGCGTGTTTACCACCAGAATAGTGTCCTGGAGAGACCTTCCAACGTGCTGCAACCTGAGTGCCTGTGAATTCATCTGTTGCTAGATAAGTGGCATCTCTTCAGTAATCTCCCTAATATTTATTTTGACTGTGGCTAGACTGACTGCGTTGACGGCAGTGGTACCTAGAGAAAATAGTGACCCTACGGCTGCACCTATTGAGAGTAGCGCCCCAACTAATCGGTTTTCTCGCCTGGGCTCTGCAAGTTCTGACTGCGTAACTGTGAACTGGGTTACTGGGTTACTGAGTCCGGCCATCATGTGGGCAGTGTCTAGCTGGGCGTGCTTAACTTCAGCCCTGGCCCAAGTCAAATTTGCCGCAGGTGGAATGTGTTAGCCACTGTGAGGAGATACTTGTTGCCGCTTACCGACCTGGCAACTGGGCTGACCCAGACAATCTGGGTTGCGCTGCAAGGGTGCTCTGTGAAGTGACTTGGAGGGTTGAAACTGGCAGCAAACTAGACATACCCTCACCTATTGTACCACATCTTGTTCCATGTGAGGCCAGTGGGCCACCTGTCGCAATGCTTCGCATGTGGCCTTGACCCCCCTATGGCCTCCGTATGGCTCGTCGTGGGCATGAGCTATCATTACCCCCTCAGTGTTTTGGGAACCACCCACCTTTGTGTGGCGTCAGTTTCCAAAACATATACCAGTAGGTAATCTACAAGAGAGAGGTGCTGTTTACTGGCGTACAGAGAAAGTCATGTGAGCCTTCCAAGGCCAACTCGGTCACTGGGTGATTAAAAGGATTAGACAAGAAAGCCTTCAAAGAGGCGAGGTTTTCATCTTGGTGTTGCATTGCTACCAGGTCACCATTCTGGAATGAATGAGTCAGCAACACGTTATGTTCGTGCAAAATTGTTTCCCACCGTGCCACATGGCTACGTGTGACCAGTGACACCATGGGGGCACTGGTGATCAATGTGTTCTGAGCATCTAACACCCAAGGAGTGCCATGAATTGCACCAGATTTCGCCATGCTATCGGCATGGTCGTTGCCAAGTTTGTCACGACCAGGTGATTTGGAGTGTCCCTTGACTTTCTTCCAATACCTGTATGTCGTGTTTGGTTATTAGGTTGTCACAAGCTAGAATGTGCTCTTTGATCTTTTTGATCTTCACTTCTCGGGCGCGAGTCTGGCTGCGCGCCCCCACTTTATTTTACTTATATAAGGTATAGGTGACCATCCGAGTGAAATATTATCGCTAATATTCATAAAAGGATAGCTAAGGATGCATTTTAACTGGTATTTGATTTGTTTAGGAAAAGTTTATAGGTATATTTGAAAGCTAGCGCCCCACCACTCCGTAAGTAGTTAATGAAGTTGGGATGGTAATAGCTCTTCCATTCCTGTTTTAGTGAGTAGGCCAAAGTAAGCTGAACAAAACCTATGATAGTATGTTTATGGGTGTTCATTCTGAGCTTGTTTGACGGCAGTAGCCATTCTCTTTTTAAAGCCGTGGCAAGTTTCGCGTTGTCGTTTTGCACGTGTTGCTGGTGTAGACAGACAAACATTGTCACGTGTCTATTTGACATTCTCTTCAACAGGTAAAGCCTGTCAGTACCCGTAGCATTCTGGTAGCCATCCAAAATGTCCTCTTTGTCTGCTAAGAAAGTCTCAGTGTCATTTGCTTCCCTGGAATGGGGCCAAAGGTGCGGAAGTTATTGACGATTTTGTAAAAGGCGTTCTGCGCCAAGTGTGTGGAGAGGATTTGCTTCATCCTGTGGGGAATTATCGGCCGAAAGACCAAGAGGAGAAGCCAAGCTTTGGCTTTGTTGGCACGGAGGTGCCATATTACTCTGTGCTGAATGGCCAAGAGGAAAGACTGAGGGACACCTGAGAGAGGTAAGGTCTGAAACCTTCTGTTGTCTTCACTCCTTTGTGTACCGAGCTCCAGTTGTGAGCTTGGTTGCTTGGTCGGGTAGTCACTGTAGCGCGTGACTGTTCTGCAGTTCTCCCAGGTGGTACCTAAGGATGGTGTTCTGCTCCATAGCAGAGTCCACTTGGGTGCTTAGAGTACTTATTTTAGACACATGAGTAACGCAATTGCTCCGTTCATTCTACAGTGGTCCCTGCAGTTTACACTCAAACCGGTGTGATTAGAACGCTTAATTAGAACGGCCAGTTTCGATTGACACAACATATACTGTAGCATTTGAGCTGGCCACACAGTTTCTTCACCAAAATTTTGCACAAACACAGTCCTTACAAAGTTATGTCCAGAATGTGACTAGTTTATTTTTTGATGCAATGTTCAGACATTCACAGAAGTAGCTACAGCATAACACAATAATCCAAACAGTACCAGTACCAGATCAATGTGCAGAGGTATTTATGTACATACATAAAGATAGGGTAATGTGACTAGGCATCAGGATAGATAATAATAAGAGTAAAATAAAGAGCAGAGTAGCAGCAGCATATGATGAGTGTGAAAGTGTGTGTGTGTAGTGTATGTCAATATGTGTGGGTTTTGTGTGAGAGTGTACGTTCAGTGTGCGTGTACAGTCTATTGTGTGTATTTACTGTAGAGTCGTGTGGGTGTGCATATAATCATTGCAAGATAGGGTCAATGCATGTAGTCCGGGTCACCAATTCATTTACTATTTGGTAGGCTTATGGCTATTAGGCAGTTTTATGACTTGGGGGTAGAAACTGTCTCAGAGCCTGTCGGTCCAAGAGCTGATGCAGGGACTTTAAGGGTTACAGGGTTAGAGTTGACCCAAGTGTTTTTTTTCTACAGAAACCCACAAAATTGTAAAGAATTCCAGTAGGCGTAGCCTAAAACTGATCTTTCTGGTTTATACCCATTTTTTAAGTGAAAGATGGACAATTTATGGCATTTATAGCAGCTAGGCAAGTTGAGCCAGTTCTGTTGTTGTCCCATTAGGCAGGGAATTGTTATCTTCTTAGGGAGCGGTGTGACGGTTTTGGAGAGTCTGGCGTGCCCAAAGTAAAAAGCCTGCCACTCAGGCCCAGAAAATAGGATATGCACATAATTAGTACTATTGGATAGGAAACACTCTGAAGTTTCTAAAAGTGTTAAAATAATGTATAACAGAACTGATATAGCAGTCGAAAACCTGAGGAAAATCCGTGCGGATTTGCAGTTTTTTTTGTACATTACCTTTTTCTCCAAGCTGCCTATTGATTTCTATGTTAACTAGGACTGAGACTGCAGTACCTATGGCTTCCACTAGATGTCAACAGTCTTTATATAGTATCTGGAGGCTCTAGCACTAAGCAGAACAGATAGGAAGAGGAAACAGTCAGGGGACCACATTTGTCAACAACGTTTGACGGGCGCAAGATTGTGAGCGCGCCCCACTTTATTTTCCTTTCCTATCGTTCACGTTATCATCCGGTTGAAATATTACAGTAAATATACATAAAAGGATACCTAAGGATACATAAAAAATGATGTTTGATTTGTTTGGAGAAAGTGTATAGGTATAATTTGAAGTGTTCTCTTCACGGTTCAATGGGCGACTCAACGGTGGATTTTCTGATCATAACGCGCCAACCAAATGAAGATTTATGGATATAATAAATGACTTTTTCTAACAAAAGAACCATTGGATGTCTTCGTTGGACACTTGGGAAGCCCTCAGCAGAAGTTCTTCGAAAGGTAAGTGATTTATTTTAGCTCTCATATGGGTTTTGTGTGACCCGCGCTGGTTTATGAATTTATGCTAATGTGGAAAATAGGAGAGGTGCTATCCTCAAACAATCAAATGTTGTGCTTTCGCCGTAAAGCCTTTTTGAAATCTGACAATGCTGTGATATTGCCAAGAATCAGAGCTTTTGATGACTATGCAACACTTGTTGCGCCGTTTCTCCCTAAGTAGTTAACCTCTCAGATATTGCTGGGGCGCTAGCGGGCTGCTCCCGACACTACCAGGTGAAATGTAAGGCGCCAAATTCAAAATCCAAAAGTTGAATTATTAAACATCCACCAATATACAAGTGTTCCGTACTCTTCAAAAGCTCTGTTTTTTGGCAATATCACAGCGTTGTCAGATTTCAAAAAGGCTTTACGGCGAAAGCAGCACATTTGATTGTTTGAGGGTAGCACCTCACATATTTTTCCCATAGCCATGAAGCCATTATAAATCAACCGGAATATAAACTGATCGATAAAGACGGTAAAAAAGACACTGCGCGCCTTGTCAGGCGCGCGCACTGGGTACTGTTTACATAAAAATGTCACTTCCTGGTTTGCTCTTCTTCTCTGGTCTAATTCATCCAAAATGAAATTCGAGACTGTTGACATCTAAAGGAAGCGATGGCTACTGCATTCATATGCCCTTATTTGGTCATTCTCATGAGGGAGGGGTTCCCAATGAGGCACTCTGTCAAAATCCCTTTTTCCAGGACAGAAATTCCTCGGGGTTTCGCCTGCCATATGCGTTCACTTGGTGAAACAACGGCTTCACGTTCATTTTAAATGGAAGGAAAGTGACGAGAAAAAGGAAGTTGTGAAAGAAAGAGAGGTCGTACCTACCGCTCCAAAATTATATCCTGTCTTGGCATGTCAAGCCTAGGCTGGAAACGGGGATGATGATGAGGTCGTAGTCGTTCAAAAGAGAAGGGTGGTGGCGCCTCCACCCTATCCAGAGAACAACGAACCAATGGACGGGGCAGAAGCGGGAGCAGTAGGAGGGAGAGAAAGAGACAGCGTGGTAGTTCAGACAGAACAGGATAAAAAGAAGGAAAAATGGCAGGAAGAGGAGGAAGCCAAGGACAGATTAATACAAAAGAGTAGAATGTTGCGTCAGTTAAGGTCACATTATAATAGAGGACTGAAGGAGGACGAGGAGTATGAGGAAGAGCAGTTCCCTCTTGTAGAATTGCCCAACCCAAGAGCAGGGGAAGATAATCAACCCCCTACAGTGGAAGTGTATAGAGCCTGGAACCAGAAGGATGTAGTGAGAGCAGTGGAGGGAATAGTACATCCAAAAACAGGTATAGAAGGGTTCAGAAGAGACATGGAAGGGCTGACGGAGAGTTGAACTGAGTACAGGGGAATTGGAAAGAGCAGTCAGACAGATAGTGGGTAAAGATTGGGCAGCGGTCCGGGGAGCATGGGAACCGGGACATGGCATTAATCCAACGATTCCCTGGGCAAGAGACGGGGAAAATCAAGGTAAATTAACTCAACTTTGTAATAACCTAAGGGATTATTACCACTGTCATGCAGACTTCTCAAAAATACATGAGTGTAAGCAGGGCAAGGAGGAAACGGTGAGCCAATATCTAGAGAGTGGCACCATGAGTGGCTTGTTAAACCCTGGTCAGGGACAAAATGCGAGAGTTCAGGATGGGCCGTATCATCAGCAACTAAAAATCGCGTTCCTAAGCGGCATGCGACCTGAAATCAGTCAGGAGATAAAAAAGACGTTGGTAGGATGGGGAAACGCGACTCTAGCTGAGGTTACATGATACGCTATCCATCATGAATCAAATCAAAATCAAATCAAATTTTATTTGTCACATACACATGGTTAGCAGATGTTAATGCGAGTGTAGCGAAATGCTTGTGCTTCTAGATCCGACCATGCAGTAGTATCTAACAAGTAATCTAACAAATTCACAACAACTACCTTATACACACAAGAGTAAAGGAATGAATACGAGTATGTACATATAAATATATGGATGAGCGATGGCTGACCGGCGCAGGCAAGATGCAGTAGATGGTATGGAGTACAGTATATACATATGAGATGAGTAATGTAGGATATGTAAACATTATATAAATGGCATCGTTTAAAGTGGCTAGTGATACATTTATTTCATCCAATTATAATTATTAAAGTGGCTAGGGATTTGAGTCAATGGCCGAACGGCATAGGCAAGATTCAGTAGATGGTTTAGAGTACAGTGTATATAGCCGATGGCAGAGAAAAAAAGGAGAGGAAAGATTTAAAAGGAGCGGAATTCTTGATCGCCACTATGGGAGAAATAGTGGACCGAAAAATGGAGGGCACTTAAACCCGTTATAAAACCGAGGGTGGTCGGGATGAAAGGGGACTGAGATGTTATAATTGCAAAAAAACAGGCCATTTTAATGAGAGACTGTGAGGTCCCATGCAAACATTGCGATGTAAAGGGACACCTATCTAGGGATTGTAGAACTCCCCGATCAAAGGGGCAAAATAGGCGTGATCAAGATCTCCAAAAAATAAACTACAGGGGGAGAGGTAGAGAGGACTCAGAAGTCGAGGAAGAGGAGGATGCATGATTAGTATCCCAAAATAATGTTAGTAATGAGAACACGGATAGTAGTGATAACGACCAAAGCACTGAATGCGAAGAAAAAGATTGTGAAATGTTTGAATTGGCAACGATAGATTTAGCTCTACATCAAGAGCAAAAAACATATTTGACTTTGACGGTAATGGGAAAGAAAATTAAATTTCTCTGTGACACTGGGGCATGTAGATTGGCTATACGTGCAGGAGATAAACCAGGGGGAATTAGAATAACCAGAAGAAAAATTCTTCAGGTCACCAGTTCGTTGAGAGGTTATCCGAACCTGTTACCCTGAAACATGAACAAGCTGGGGGAGAAGTATGCATCCCAGTGTTGATCTCTAACCAATGTCCAGTTAATCTGTTAGGGAGAGACGCTATGACTCAGCTGGGAGTGGCTGTAACACCCACTTAAAAGGGCACGAAGGCTCATATAGTTAAGGATAACATGGTCATCTGTGGGGAAGGTGAACCTTGTTACTCGTATGGTCACGACTTAGTCAGAGGAGGGTTAACTGATATTCCTAAAACACTGGTGGAACTAGCAGATTATGTAGTGCCAGGACCAACTAAAATGTCCCCAGATGATTGGCATTGTACGTTGTGGTGTAATAAATACCCCAGTCCGGATCCTGTGTATGAGGAGGCACTTTTGAGAGTAACGGAGAGGACCATAGGTCTAAAGTGGTTCCATTACGACTCCACCCATGCTGTGGTGGAAGTGGAACTGCCTCCCCAGACACAGAGACTGTACCGGGAGAGATGGAGCCCACACGTGTCCTTGGCGAAGGAACCGTTGGAGGGGTGGGAGGAGATGGGTTACTGGGTATCCGTGGAGGGAGGGGTTGAGCACAGCCTATCCGCAGACAGATACCGTAGGAAGTTAAACTGGAGAGCAAATAGTGTCCCAGCAGTGCATATCAGTGACTGTGAGGGGTCCTCCTGAGAGGTGGAGTACCTGTTAACAGAGGAACAGGAGAATGATTTGAAGGGGATTCCTGAATATTTGTGGTCACAGGGTCCGGCTGATGTAGGACTAATTAAAGGAATCACTCCAGTTCAAGTAGTTCCAAAATCAAATTATAGACCTTACCAGAAGCAATATACGATGAAACCAGAAACCATTAACTTCTTAGAGAGCGGTGGGGCGCTAGCCCAAATAATCCAAAAGTTGAATTGTTAAACATGCATCAATAAGTGTTTCATAGTCATCAAAAGCTCTGCTTCTTGGCAATATCACAGCGTTGTCAGATTTCAAAAAGGCTTTACGGCGAAAGCACCACATTTGATTGTTTGAGGGTAGCACCTAACATATTCTTTCCATTACCATAATTTCATAAGCCTCCACGGTTCACACATAACACATTTCACACCAAAAACAAATCAATTACCTGTTGAAGAACTTCTGCTGAGGTCTTCCCAAGTGTCCAACGAAGACAATCCATGGTTCTTTTGTTAGAAAAAGTAATGTATTATATCCATAAACCTCTATTTGGTTGGTGCGTTAGAATGAGAAAATACAGCCTCCAATCGTCCATTGAAACGTGAAGAGAACTCGTTCATACCTATAAACTTGTCCAAGAACAATCAAACATCCTTTTTAATGTATCCTTAGGAACACTTTTCTGTATAAATAGCATAATATTTCAACCGGAATATAAACTGGGCGATAAGAAAGGAAAAAAACAAAGAATGTGCCTGGCGGGAGTGCGTGTTGTCTTGTAAAGGACATCTGAGGGGACACTTCCTGATTCCTCTTCTTCTCTGCTCTAAAATCATCTAAAACGAATCTAAACACTTTCTCGAGACTGTTGACATCCAGAGGAAGCGATAGGTACTGCATTCATATGCCCTTATATGGGCATTTTCATAAGGGAGTGGTTCCCAATAAGGCACTCTGTCAAAACCACTTTTTCCAGGACAGAAATTCCTCTGGGTTTCGCCTGCCATATCCGTTCTGTTTTACTCACAGACAAAATGTTAACACTTTTAGAACATTCAGAGTGTTTCCTATCCAATGGTGCTAAATATGTGCATATCCTATTTTCTGGGCCTGAATGGGAGGCATTTTACTTTGGGCATGCCAGGGTCTCCAAAACGGTCACTTCGTGCGCTGCTCCCAAAGAAGTTAACTTCTTAGGTAGCAGCACCCGAGGTGACGGTTTTGGAGAGTCTGGCGTACCCAAAGTAAAATGCCTCCCACTCAGGCCCAGAAAATAGGATATGCACATAATTAGTACTATTGGAAAGGAAACACTCTGAAGTTTCTAAGATATTGTCTGTGAGTAAAACAGAACGGATATAGCAGACGAAAACCCGAGGAATTTCTGTCCTGGAAAAAGTGTTTTTGACACATTGCCTCATTTTGAACCCCCTCCCTATTGAAAATGACCATATAAGGGAGTAGGATTTCAGTACCTATTGCTTCCACTGGATGTCAACAGTCTCTAGACAGTGTTTTGATTATGTTTAGTTGCTCTGGATGGTAATAGAAGAAGAATTGGGAAGTGGTCATCGGATGTAAACAGAAGAGGATGCGCGTTCACAGGCTTGCGCGCGCTGTGGTTTTTCCTTTCCTATCGCCCAGTTTATAATCCGGTTGAAATATTATACTAAATATAAATAAAAGTGTTCCTAAGGATACATTATCAATGATGTTTGATTGTTCTTGGACAAGTGTATAGGTTGAACGAGTTCTCTTCACAGTTTAATGGGCGAGTGGACGCTGTATTTTCTATCATAACGCACCAACCAAACGGTGATTTATGGATATAATAAATGACTTTTTCTAACGAAAGAAGCATGGATTGTCTTCATTGGACACTTGGGAAGCCCTCAGCAGAAGTTCTCCAAAAGGTAAGGGATTTGTTTTCGCTGTGAAATGTGTTTTGTGTGAACCGCGATGGTTTATGAATTTATGCTAATGGTAAAAATATTGGAGCTGCTACCCTCAAACAATTAAAATGTAGTGCTTTCGCCATAAAGCCTTTTTGAAATCTGACAACGCTGTGATATTGCCAAGAAGCAGAGCTTTTGATGACTATGCAACACTTGTATATTGATGAATGTTTAATAATTCAACTTTTGGATTTTAAATCTGGCGCCTTGCATTTCACCTGGTAGTGTCGGGAGTGGGGCGCTAGCGCCCCAGCACACCTTGCTGCTCCTTAAGAAGTTAACCGATTTTTAATTGTGGCATTCATGCTTTCTATCAAGCCCGCACTTTGCGGATGATAAGAACAATGTTTCTTCATGTTAATATTTCATTTCTGTCCTATACTATCTATCACCTGTTTGGATAAGTGGGAACCGTTGTCGCTATAAATATTCTCAGGTAATCCGAATCTAGGAATTATTTCTTGACATAGAGCCTTAGCCACCGTTATAGCGTCTGCCAATGAGGTTGGGAATGCTTCTACCCATTTAGTATATTTATCATTAATTGTCAAACACCATTTCTTCCCTTCACTCCTAGTGAGTTCTATAAAATCAATTTCCAATTGCTGGAAAGGATATTTCGCAGAGGGATATTCGCCCCTGTGGTGCCCTCTGTCTTCCTTGATGGTTTCCCTGAGCACAGATAAGACATCGGGAACGTTTTTTTAAATAGTTAGTTATTCCATATGCTACAAAGTGTTGTCTAATCATTTACACCATCCCTCCAGGTTGACACATGGCACTGCCCATGTGTCATGACTGCGGCATATCTAAACAGAGACTTGGGCAAAATTGGTAAATTTACTTTATGCCAAATTCCTCCTTTGTCTACGGCTCCCAACTTAACCCACTTTGCAACTTCTTTTACAGGGGCTCTCAGCTGACTGTCTTTCAGTACTTCTGTGTCTATTTGAACTTCTTCTTTTAACTTGTTAGGGAGTGGCAGCTGAGGGGGTCGGTTTTGGAGAGTCTGGCGTGCCTAAAGTAAAATGCTTGCCTCTCAGACTCAGAAAATAGGATATGCACATAATTAGTACTATTGGATAGGAAACACTCTGAGGTTTCCAAATGTGTTAACATTTTGTCTGTGAGTGAAACAGAACTCATTTGGCAGGCAAAACCCAGAGAAAATTTCATCCGGAAATGTCATTCTGGTGGCTTATGGCTCACTTAGAGAGACTGCCTATTGAAAAGTTCTTTATACCAGGACACTGAATATAGTACCTATTGCTTCCACTGGATGTCAGCAGTGTATAGGTAAAGTGTCATGGCAATCGGAACCAATGTGTTCAATAGGTAGGGGTTTTGGTGAGGGGAGCTCTTTTTCAGTTGCACGTTTTTGGGCGCACGTTTGGCTGAGCGGTCCACTTTATTTGACTTATATAACGTTTAGGTGACCATCCAAGTGAAAGATTACCACTTTTATTCATAAAAGATAAGCTAAGGATGCATTTTAATTGGTTTTTGTTTTGTTGAGGGAACGTTTATAGGGTTAGTTGAACGCGTTCTCTTCACGTTGGATTTTCTGAACACAAGGCGCCAACCAAACAGAGATTTATGGATATAATAAATTACTTTTTCTAACCAAATACCCATGGATTGTCTTCGTTGGACACTTAGGAAGCCCTCTGCAGAAGTTCTACAAAAGGTAAGGCACAGGTTTTCCCTGTGAAATGCGCTGGCTAAAGATTTCATGGTTATGGAAAATATTGAAGGTGCTACCCTCAAACAATCAAATGTAGTGCTTTCACCGTAAAGCCTTTTTGAAATCGGACAACGCTGTGATATTGCCAAAAAGCAGAGCTTTTGATGAGTATGAAACACTTGTATATTGGTGCATGTTTAATAATTCAACTTTTGGATTTTGCCTTGCATTTCACCTGGTAGTGCCCCACCACTCCTTAACAAGTTAAATGTGAGTGTGTGTGTGGCGGTGTTCTAAGACCCCCCTTCTTTGCTTCCTCATCGGCCTTCCTGTTTCCACTACTGATGCTATCGGTTCCTTTAGTATGATGTTCGCACTTACAAATAGCAACTTTATCTGGTAGGAGAACAGCTTCCAATAAATTTAGAATTAGCTGTGCATGTGTAATTGGTTTACCCGCGGTGGTAATCATACCTCTGTTTCTCCATTGGGCTGCAAATACATGGACCGTGTTAAAAGCATACGCACCCATCCGTGGATATAGGAACTAGGGTGGAGGGGTTCAGGGTGGTACAACGTTCAAATGTTAAATTTGGCATATTCAATAATATAATCATACAGGACAAATGCCTAGCCGGAGACATATAAGCCATTTTATGTTCCAATAGGAGAATGGACAGTGCATGCGGCACTTTCAAAGTCAAATCGTGATATAATACCACAGAGGCTGAGTCCTTCACATCACAGACTGCAAACACAGAGGCATCGCCTGAGCCACCCCAGCTTCCAGAATGGCCTGCTTCCTAGTTGAATTTAGGGTGCGGCCTTCCTGAGTGAGGGTGTGTCCTAGGTAGATAACTTCAGATTGCCATAACTGTAATTTATTTTTATTGACTTTATGTCCCTGCTCAGCGAGGAATGTTAACAGGGAAATGGTATCCAATTTGCAATCTTCCATATACCAAAATCTGGCTCCCTCCTGGGGGGGTTGAATTTTCCCAAATTTCAAGTAATTGCCTGGCTATAGATAGTAGGACTTTCAGAAAATCCTTGTGGAATTCTCGAGTAAGTAAATTTCTGTCCTAAAAAGGTAAACCCAAACCACCCCTGGCTGTCAGGCTGAACCGGAATGCCAAAGAAAGCATTGGCAAGGTCAATGACAGTAAAGTATGCATTTTCCGGTTTTAATTGGTTTAACAGCGTATGGGGATCTGGCACACAAGGTGCTCTAGGTATCACATTATCGTTTACCCCCTGAAGGTCCATCACCATTCTCCAATCTTGGCTAGGATAAGCTTTCTTCACTGGGAAGAGAGGTGAGTTATACAAGGCTTCATCACCTGTTAGAAAAAGTAATGTATTATATCCATAAATCTCCGTTTGGTTGGCGCGTTAGAATGAGAACATACACTCTCTAATCGTCCATTAAAACGTGAAGAGAACTCGTTCAACTTATACCTATAAACTTGTCCAAGAACAATCTTTATAAATGGTATAATATTTGAACCGGAATATAAACTGGGCGATAAGAAAGGAAAAAACCACAGAGCGTGCCTGGCGGGAGCACGCGTTTTCTTCTATTGACAGCTTCCTGATTCCTCTTCTTCTCTTGCTCTAAAGCATCTAAAAAAAATCTGAACACTTTCTCGAGACTGTTGACATCCAGAGGAAGCGATAGGTAATGCATTCATATGCCCTTATAAGGGCATTTTCATAAGGGAGGTGTTCCAAATGAGGCAATGTGTCAAAAACACTTTTTCCAGGACAGAAACTCCTCGGGGTTTCGTCTGCCATATCCGTTCTGTTTTACTCACAGACAAAATGTTAACACTTAGAACATTCAGAGTGTTTCCTATCCAATGGTACTAAATATGTGCATATCCTATTTTCTGGGCCTGAATGGGAGGCATTTTACTTTGGGCACGCCAGGGTCTCCAAAACGGTCACCTCGTGCGCTGCTCTCTAAGAAGTTAAGAAAGACACACCTGAGTACAGGACGGAATTGGGTGAAATGCCTACCAATAGTATTAATGACTATTCGAATAACCCCAGACAAGGAGGGATCATCTCCATTTGAGAAAGTATTTGGCAGACCCTATAGAATGCCCGAGTTAGGAAGGCCAGAACAGGCAGGAGTAGAGATAGAAAACACCTTAGTAGAACACATGAGGAGATTATTCATTAACCACACCCGTATGTCAAAGATCCTGTGCCCCACAGGTGAAATATCCAAGGAGGTGAGCCATTCGATCCAGCCTGGTGATTGGGTGTGGATCCAGTTCCTTCCTCACTGTGGGAGTTCCTCAAAGTGGGGGCATGGGTTGGCCTTTAGCAATGGACCTCAGGGTAGGAAGAGGGTGGGGCTTCATGAGAACATTGATTGTAGTGAGTTGTATAATTGTGGGGCCATATTCCTGACACACTCAGACCTTCCTGATCAGACAGGAGTAGAGGGTAACCTTCACAATCAGTAGGGGAACAGGTGGAGCATTGTGAAGACGGGGAGGTTTGTAGGGAGAAGGGAGTGTAACACAGATAAAAGTATTGCCTCAAAGTTAGAATTACTCTGAAACAGGCTGTAAAGGAGGACGTAGGGTTATGGTTTATCAGGTTTGATCAGAATGGGGTGGAGACATTAGTGGAATTCTGGGTAGGGTTTAATCAGAAAATTTCTGATAGCGCCACGCTCACCACTGCACCCTATTCATTAAATGATACCAAGATGGGAGGTTCGGCTGGGTCACTGGTACAGATAGTTCAAACTATGGACTGGAAGGAGGCATTTGAGGTTAAGACTGATTATAAGGACCCGAGTCCGTGGTTGGAACGGATTACGGCAAGAACCATGTCTAAGGAGCAATGTAATGCCTGTGGCACGGCTAAGCCTAGGTTTTCAACTATGCCCTTCCCCTTGACGGGTTTTAATTCTCCATCAGGTTTATCCTGTATGGTTAAATTGTTCAAGCCACTTGGGAAGGAGGCGAATGGGTCCTGTTAATTTATAATATCTGTATCCCCCAGTATAGGTATTCCTCTAACCTAGATGACCTACGTTAGTAGTTTCAGAGGAGGCTTATTATTGTTTCTCCCGATATACACAGAAGATGTTGCATCTATTGATGCCATGACTAATCAAACCTCTGACTTAAAGCCAGTGAATTTTAGACAGGCCTGTGCTGACATCTATCAGGGACAGGCCTGTGCTGACATCTAGTGGTTGTGTGGTGGTACCAGATCTGCTCTTGGCTGAGAAGGGTGGGGTCTGGGTGATGTTTGGTATCTATGTGCTGAACTTTCTTCCCCAATAACACTGCACCTGATGGGTCAGTAACCAAGGCTCTTCAGGGACTCACTACACTGGCGAACGAATTGGCTAAAAATTCTGGTATTGGCAACTCACTCACTGGTTGGTTCGATAACATGTTTGGTAATTGGAAGTCTATTGTGGTGACCATATTGGGGTCCGGATCTGACAGGAATGTTTATGCTGGTATTATGTGGATGTTGTTTAATCCCGTGTGTGAGAGGTTTTGTGTCTAAGTCTCTGGAAAAGGCGGTGATGCAACAGATGACTGTATGGTCCTACCAGACTCGGGCCATGAGATGACAGAGAATGCTGTTGGTTTTAATCCTGGGGAGCCTGAATTAGATGAAACTATTTTTAATGTTTTAGTAATGTTGTCTATTTAATGAAGATCATAACGAAAATCCTAAACAGAAGAGTTATGATTGGAAGTAGTAATACAGTGAGGGAAAAAAGTATTTGATCCCCTGCTGATTTTGTACGTTTGCCCACTGACAAAGAAATGATCAGTCTATAATTTTAATGGTAGGTTTATTTGAGTAGTGAGAGACAGAATTACAACAACAAAAAATCCAGAAAAACGCATGTGAAAAATGTTATAAATTGATTTGCATTTTAATGAGGGAAATAAGTATTTGACCCCTCTGCAAAACATGACTTAGTACTTGGTGGCAAAACCCTTGTTGGCAATCACAGATGTCAGACGTTTCTTGTAGTTGGCCACCAGGTTTGCACACATCTCAGGGGGGATTTTGTCCCACTCCTCTTTGCAGATCTTCTCCAAGTCATTAAGGTTTCGAAGCTGACGTTTGGCAACTCGAACCTTCAGCTCCCTCCACAGATTTTCTATGGGATTAAGGTCTGGAGACTGGCTAGGCCACTCCAGGACCTTAATGTGCTTCTTCTTGAGCCACTCCTTTGTTGCCTTGGCCGTGTGTTTTGGGTCATTGTCATGCTGGAATACCCATCCACGACCCATTTTCAATGCCCTGGCTGAGGGAAGGAAGTTCTCACCCAAGATTTGACGGTACATGGCCCCGTCCATCGTCCCTTTGATGCGGTGAAGTTGTCCTGTCCCCTTAGCAGAAAAACACCCCCAAAGCACAATGTTTCCACCTCCATATTTGATGGTGGGGATGGTGTTCTTGGGGTCAGAGGCAGCATTCCTCCTCCTCCAAACACGGTGAGTTGAGTTGATGCCAAAGAGCTTCATTTTGGTCTCATCTGACCACAACACTTTCACCCAGATGTCCTCTGAATCATTCAGATGTCCATTGGCAAACTACAGACGGGCATGTATATGTGCTTTCTTGAGCAGGGGGACCTTGCGGGCGCTGCAGGATTTCAGTCCTTCACGGCGTAGTGTGTTACCAATTGTTTTCTTGGTGACTATGGTCCCAGCTGCCTTTAGATCATTGACAATACCCTCCAGTGTAGTTCTGGGCTGATTCCTCACCGTTCTCATGATCATTGCAACTCCACGAGGTGAGATCTTGCATGGAGCCCCAGGCCGAGGGAGATTGACAGTTCTTTTGTGTTTCTTCCATTTGCGAATAATCGCACCAACTGTTGTCAATTTCTCACCAAGCTGCTTGGCGATGGTCTTGTAGCCCATTCCAGCCTTGTGTAGGTCTACAATCTTGTCCCTGACATCCTTGGAGAGCTCTTTGGTCTTGGCCATGGTGGAGAGTTTGGAATCTGATTGATTGATTGCTTCTGTGGACAGGTGTCTTTTATACAGGTAACAAACTGAGATTAGGAGCACTCCCCTTTAAGAGTGTGCTCCTAATCTCAGCTCGCTCATTACCTGTATAAAAGACACCTGGGAGCCAGAAATCTTTCTGATTGAGAGGGGGTCAAATACTTATTTCCCTCATTAAAATGCAAATCAATTTATAAAAATTTTCACATGCGTTTTTCTGGATTTTTTGTTGTTATTCTGTCTCTCACTGTTCAAATAAACCTACCATTAAAATTATAGACTGATCATTTCTTTGTCAGTGGGCAAACGTACAAAATCAGCAAGGGATCAAATACTTTTTTCCCTCACTATAGACCTCACGTAAGATTTATTTTTCGTATTTTTATTACATATATAATGTTTTTTTTGTAGATGAGGTGTAATCTTTTATTTTCAGTGGATAATTTTTAGTCAAAGGGTGGATTTGTATGTTTAAGTAATGACTAAGAATATTCCATTCTGAAAATGTATGCAATAGGGATAAGGTTATAAGACAATGATAATCCAATTGATGTGTGTGTGTCTAGAAATGTATACTCTATAGAGACTAGAACATGGTGGTACTATCTTGCAATGTATGATGAGGGTATTTGGGAGAACAAAGGGATCCTTGTGAACTTTCCCTGAATAAAATAATGACCATTGCAGTTCGGGACTCTGTTTGTTTCTTATAACTGGAGCTTTACAAACTCCACAGATTGAGTTACAGTCTGATTTGATATAATAGTTCTGAGATTAAACAAAATTCTCGTGACAGTTTCTTTTTATCCTGAAAAACTCCCCAGTCTTTTCCAAGGTCAAGGATACACATACCATGATGCAGCCACCACCATACTTGAAAATATGGAGGCAGTTACTCAGTAATAGGTTGTTGGATTTGCCCCAAACATAATGCTTTGCATTTCAACCAAAAAGTGTATTCATTCAATATGTTTTTTGCAGTATTACTTTAGTGCCTTGTTGCATACAAGATAAATGTTTTTATTTTCACTGTCATTTAGGTCATTATTGTAGAGGCACTACGATGTTGGTCCATCCTCAGTTTTCTCCCATCACAGCCATTGAAGTCCGTAGCCATTTTAAAATCCCCAATGGCTTCATGGTGACACCCCTGAGCAGTTTCCTTCCTGTCCTGCAGCTCATTTCAGAAAGACGACTATCTTTTATATCTGGGTGGTGTAATACATAATCCACAGCATAATTGTTAACTTTATTGTTACCCATCTACCAATCACTGCCCTTCTTTATACGCCTTTCAAAAAGCTCCCTGGTCTTTGAGGAACCTTACAGATGTATAAGGAACAGAGGAAGGGTAGTTGTTCAAAAATCATGTAAACCCCTATTATTTCAGTCCATGTGATTTGTTAAGCCAAATGCTTTTTCTTAACGTAATTTAGGCTCGCCTAAACAAAGGCGGTTAATACTTTACAACTATTTTTTTGTTCATTTGTATGCATTTCTTTGGGGGATCCCTATTTTTTTTAAATCTATTTCAATCGCACTAACACAATGTGAAAAAAATCCAAGGGGTGGTGAATACCAACTGTAAACATTACACTGAACAGGTTGATGTTTGTCATGAGTCTTGTCCTGAAGGCAGACCTGGGTGATTTTTCCCTTAGGCCAGCTGCACAGTCAAAATTACAACAATTCATTAAGGAAAAAATGCTTTGTCTTAAATTAAGGTTAGCAGTGTGATGAAAGTGAAGTTTAAAATCAGATTTTATGCGATACGTTTCCTATCCTCAGTGCAGTGGGCAGCTGGGAGGAGGTGCTCTTATTCTCCATAGACTTTACAGTGTCCCAGAACTTTTTTATGTTTGTGTTACAGGAAGCAAAATTCTGCTTGAAAAAGCTAGCCTTGGCTTTCCTAACTGCCAGTGTATATTGGTTCCTGACTTCCCGGAAAAGTTGCATATCACGGGGGCTGTTCGATGCTAATGCAGAACGCCACATGTTTTTGTGCTGGTCAAGGGCAGTCAGGTCTGGAGAGAACCAAGGGCTATATCTGTTCCTGGTTCTAAATTTCTTGAATGGGGCATGCTTATTTAAGATGGTGAGGAAGGCACTTTTAAAGAATAACCAGGCATCCTCTACTGACGGGATGAGTTCAATATCCTTCCAGGATACCCAGGCCAGGTCGATTAGAAAGGCCTGCTTGTTGAAGTGTTTTAGGGAACGTTTGACAGTAATGAGGGGAGGTTGTTTGACCGCAGATCCATTACGGATGCAGGCAATGAGGCAGTGATCGCTGAGATCTTGGTTGAAAACAGCAGAGGTGTATTTGGAGGGCAAGTAAGTTAGGATGATATCTATGAGGGTGCCCGTGTTTACGGCTTTGGGGTTGTACCTAGTAGGTTCATTGATGATTTGTGTGAGGTTGAGGGCATCAAGCTTAGATTGTAGGATGGCCGGGGTGTTAAGCCTGTCCCAGTTTAGGTCACCTAGCAGCACGAGCTCTGAAGATAGATGGGGGGCAATCAGTTCACATATGGTGTCCAGAGCACAGCTGGGGGCAGAGGGTGGTCTATAGCAAGCGGCAACGGTGAGAGACTTGTTTCTAGAAAGGTGGATTTTTAAAAGTAAAAGTTCAAATTGTTTGGGTACAGACCTGGATAGCAAGACAGAACTCTGCAGGCTATCTCTGCAGTAGATTGCAACACCGCCCCCTTTGGCCATTCTATCTTGTCTGAAAATGTTGTAGTTAGTGATGGAGATTTCAGGGTTTTTGGTGGTCTTCCTAAGCCAGGATTCAGACACGGCTAGGACATCCGGGTTGGCAGAGTGTGCTAAAGCATTGAATAAAACAAACTTAGGGAGGAGGCTTCTAATGTTAACATGCATGAAACCAAGCCTTTTATGGACGCAGAAATCAACAAATGAGAGTACAGTACAGTAGAGAAAAGTAGGGTACAGAATAGTATAGTAGAGCACAGTATAGTAGGGTACAGTACA
Organism: Brachymystax lenok tsinlingensis; assembly: GCA_030435695.1. Lineage (NCBI taxonomy): Eukaryota > Metazoa > Chordata > Actinopteri > Salmoniformes > Salmonidae > Brachymystax > Brachymystax lenok. The sequence goes on from CM059791.1 coordinate 107,650,292, forward strand.
GTAGAGCGCAATACTGTAGAGTAGGGCACAGTACAGTATAGTAGAGCACAGTACAGTAGAGTAGGGTAGAGAAGAGAACAGTAGAGTACGGTACAGCACAGTGCCTTATATATTTTATTTGTATTTCACCTTTATTTAACCAGGTAGGCTAGTTGAGAACAATTTCTCATTTACAACTGCGACCTGGCCAAGATAAAGCAAAGCAGTGCGACAAAAACAACAACGCAGAGTTACACATAAACAAACGTACAGCCTTAGAGCACAATACAGTAGGGTACAGCAGAGCACAGTACAGTAGAGTAGGGTACAGTTGAGCACAGTACACTAAAACAGGGGTTTATTCCCCAAGGCCCCTCTTTTCACATAGCCTACACTACTGGTCAAACGTTTTAGAACACCTACTCATTCAAGGGTTTTTCTTTATTTTTAATATTTTCTACATTGTAGAATAATAGTAAAGAGATCAAAACTATGAAATAACACATATGGAATCATGTAGTAACCAAAAAAGTGTTAAACAAATACAAATACAGTGGGGGAAAAAAGTATTTAGTCAGCCACCAATTGTGCAAGTTCTCTCACTTAAAAAGATGAGAGAGGCCTGTAATTTTCATCATAGGTACACTTCAACTATGACGGACAAAATGAGGGAAAAAAATCCAGAAAATCACATTGTAGGATTTTTAATGAATTTATTTGCAAATTATGGTGGAAAATAAGTATTTGGTCACATACAAACAAGCAAGATTTCTGGCTCTCACAGACCTGTAACTTCTTCTTTAAGAGGCTCCTCTGTCCTCCACTCATTACCTGTATTAATGGCACCTGTTTGAACTTGTTATCAGTATAAAAGACACCTGTCCACAACCTCAAACAGTCACACTCCAAACTCCACTATGGCCAAGACCAAAGAGCTGTCAAAGGACACCAGAAACAAAATTGTAGACCTGCACCAGGTTGGGAAGACTGAATCTGCAATAGGTAAGCAGCTTGGTTTGAAGAAATCAACTGTGGGAGCAATTATTAGGAAATGGAAGACATACAAGACCACTGATAATCTTCCTTGATCTGGGGCTCCACGCAAGATCTCACCCCGTGGGGTCAAAATTATCACAAGAACGGTGAGCAAAAATCCCAGAACCACACCGGGGGACTTAGTGAATGACCTGCAGAGAGCTGGGACCAAAGTAACAAAGCCTACCATCAGTAACACACTACGCCGCCAGGGACTCAAATCCTGCAGTGCCAGACGTGTCCCCCTGCTTAAGCCAGTACATGTTCAGGCAAGTCTAAAGTTTGCTAGAGAGCATTTGGATGATCCAGATGAGGATTGGGAGAATGTCAGATGAAACCAAAATATAACTTTTTGGTAAAAACTCAACTCGTCGTGTTTGGAGGACAAAGAATGCTGAGTTGCATCCAAAGAACACCATACCTACTGTGAAGCATGGGGGTGGAAACATCATGCTTTGGGGCTGTTTTTTCTGCAAAGGGACCAGGACGACTGATCCGTGTAAAGGAAAGAATGAATGGGGCCATGTATCGTGAGATTTTGAGTGAAAACCTCCTTCCATCAGCAAGGGCATTGAAGATGAAATGTGGCTGGGTCTTTCAGCATGACAATGATCCCAAACACACCGCCTGGGCAACGAAGGAGTGGCTTCAGAAGAAGCATTTCAAGGTCCTGGAGTGGCCTAGCCAGTCTCCAGATCTCAACCCCATAGAAAATCTTTGGAGGGAGTTGAAAGTCCGTGTTGCCCAGCGACAGCCCCAAAACATCACTGCTCTAGAGGAGATCTGCATGGAGGAATGGGCCAAAATACCAGCAACAGTGTGTGAAAACCTTGTGAAGACTTACAGAAAACGTTTGACCTCTGTCATTGCCAACAAAGGGTATATAACAAAGTATTGAGATAAACTTTTGTTATTGACCAAATACTTATTTTCCACCATAATTTGCAAATAAATTCATAAAAAATCCTACAATGTGATTTTCTGGATTTTTTTTCCTCATTTTGTCTGTCATAGTTGAAGTGTACCTATGATGAAAATTACAGGCCTCTCTCATCTTTTTAAGTTGGAGAACTTGCACAATTGGTGGCTGACTAAATACTTTTTTTTCCCCACTGTATATTTGAGATTTGAGATTCTTCAAAGTAGCAACCATTTGCCTTGATGACAGCTTTGCACACTCTTGGCATTCTCTCATCCAGCTTCATGAGGTAGTCGTCTGGAATGCAATTCAATTAACAAGTGTTCCTTGTTAAAAGTTAATTTGTGGAGTTTATTTCCTTATTGTGTTTGAGCCAATCAGTTGTGTTGTGACAAGGTGGGGCTTGTATACAGAAGATAGCCCTATTTGGTAAAAGACCAAGTCCATATTATGTCAAGAACAGCTCTAATAAAATCAAATCAAATTTTATTTGTCACATACACATGGTTAGCAGATGTTAATGCGAGTGTAGCGAAATGCTTGTGCTTCTAGTTCCGACCATGCAGTAGTATCTAACAAGTAATCTAACAAATTCACAACAACTACCTTATACACACAAGAGTAAAGGAATGAATACGAGTATGTACATATAAATATATGGATGAGCGATGGCTGACCGGCATAGGCAAGATGCAGTAGATGGTATGGAGTACAGTATATACACATATATATGAGATGAGTAATGTAGGATATGTAAACATTATATAAATGGCATTGTTTAAAGTGGCTAGTGATACATTATTTCATCCAATTATAATTATTAAAGTGGCTAGAGATTTGGGTCGATGACCCGAACGGCATAGGCAAGATACAGTAGATGGTTTAGAGTACAGTGTATACATTTGATATGAGTATGTCGGATACGTAAACATTATATACAAAATTGTTTAAAGTGGCTAGTGATACATTTGTTACATCCAATTCCTATGTATAAAGTGGCTAGAGATTTAAGTCAGTATGTTGGCAGCAGCCACTCAATGTTAGTGATGGCTGTTTAACAGTCTGATGGCCTTGAGGTAGAAGCTGTTTTTCAGTCTCTCGGTCCCAGCTTTGATGCACCTGTACTGACCTCGCCTTCTGGATGATAGCGGGGTGAACAGGCAGTGGCTCGGGTGGTTGTTGTCCATGATGATCTTTTTGGCCTTTCTGTGACATCGGGTGGTGTAGGTGTCCTGGAGGGCAGGTAGTTTAACCCCGGTGATGCGTTGTGCAGTCCTCACTACCCTCTGGAGAGCCTTACGGTTGTGGGCGGAGCAGTTGCCGTACCAGGCGGACTAAGCAAAAATAAACGACAGTCCATCGTTACCTTAAGATATGAAGGTCAGTCAATACGAACAATTTCAAGAACTTTCAACGTTTCTTAAAGTGCAGTAGCAAAAACCATCAAGCGTTATGATGAAACTGAAAATTTTTAGAATGGCTATTTAATAATCAAAAAATAATGGATAAGGAAAATAAAGTCTATCCCGATGTTACCAAATATGTTTTGTTATTATAATTTATATGAAGACTCAATTTAATTATACATATTCTATTTGATATAAAGTGAATCAATACATTTATAGCAAGATAGTCAAACATTGTACAAGATTGATGCCACTTTAACGTGCTAGTCAGAACTAGGACACTGAAATTTCCGACTTGCTAACTGGTTGTAGTTAATCACGTGCCCCATTCAACTAATTAACACGTCGGATATGTCAGAGTTCCATCTAGCATGTGAATGTGGCATACTTCCCAAGCAAAGTACAATTTCTTTGATTACTCAACTATAGAAGGTTGTAGCTCAGCTTCTGAATGTCATAGAGACAAACCAAAGATATTCCACTGTGCATCAGTCACCTCTTCCTCGTGCATATTAATGCTTGTTTCTAGCCTAAAGCATTGCAGATTTAAATTGTTATAAACAATTGCGAATTGTAAAGGTTTACTTAAAGAGATCAAAACTCACAGCCCCCAAATTCTAGTAGATGAAAAGCAGAAATTAGTATTACATTTAAAGCAGACTCGATTTTTAAAAATTTACGTACTATAACACTTTCTATTTTCGCATACTGAGAATACGTCATGTGCGATTGCATTGTTTCCCGATATTCATTGATTTCATTAGCACATCCCCATTCTAATTGATCAGCTGTTGTGAAAGATGAAATCAGTATGACATCCGGGCATTTAAAGTATACTCGATTATTGAAATGTCACATACTATTAAACATAATCTTTTCTCACACAATCTTTTCACATACTCAAACGGCCTACTATTTAGGAATTTGGACACGGCTAGTGAATGTTCCTGAGTAGCCAAGTTACAGTTTTGACTTAAATCTGCTTTAAAATCAATGTCAAGACTTGAAAACTGCTGTCTAGTCATGATCCCCAACACCTAGACAGAGATTGACGAATTTTGAAAAGAATTAAGGGCAAATATTTCACAATCCAGGTGTGCAATGCTCTTAGAGACTTACCCAAGAAGACTCACAGCTGTAAGTGCTGGCAAATGTGTTTCTAACATGTATTGAAGAAACTTAGGTGAATGAATTACAAAATTACACTTAATAGGCCAGATGTCACTATAACAAGCGATTGAAAATGCTAACTTTGAAAGGTCACGCTCCTCACCCCGTTTGACCTTAATTCGGTACACAAGTCCCTCTCCTCACAAGGACCAAATTTAACTCAAGGACCCATAAGGTTCGCCATGATGGATTTTCTGCCATTTTGTGAAAAAAAATGATAACACTACTCTTTTGGCACTGAACGATCGATCTGATATGACTGTAATGACCAATGTCTGAAAACAAGGGGATTGACGCCACTCTTTTTGCACCGAATAACTGACCTGATATGACTAATGTAATGACCAATGTCTGAAAACAAGGGGATTGACGCTACTCTTTTGGCACCGAATAATCGACCTGATATGACTAATGTAATGACCAATGTCTGAAAACAAGGGGATTGAATCCTCTTTTTTCAACGTTTTAGATTTTTTTTTGTTCTGGTATAATTATAATATTTTGATTTGGTTGTTTTGTATGTATCTTGTTGTAATGCCTCTGTGTAAGAACATATTTAATTTGAGAAATTGGGAGACTCGTTATACCTTCTTGCAAATTGCAGGTGTTCTTTGTGGAAACGTGAATTGTTTTTTGAGTGTGTAAAGGGAATATGTTTGGCACAGTTTTCTGCTCACTTTATAGCACACATAGTTACTTCACAAAACCGCTCATACCCATACTGTAGCACGCAATAATCTCCACTGAAGACTTGTATTAGCTTTCCAAGCTAATGCCAAGGTTTTAGCTTCGTGGGCTAACAGTCTTGTGGTGCACTGGACACCTGGGTTCGGACCCAGCCTTCCAGACTAGCTTGTTGATGATCAGCCTACAAATGTACAACCGCACACAGAAGAACATCCATAGGTGACACAAATCTGGATGAGATTTCTTTCTTTGGATGAGATTTATTTTCTTTAATTACATTTCTATGAAAATCTGAAACATATTAGTATTCATTTTACTTCAGGATAAGACAAATATTTTGTCCTTTAGCACTGTAACAGATGGCTAAAGACAAAATTGTTGGCTACTTGTAGTCTGCTTCATCAACAATTACTGTAGTATTACCTAAGTAAAAACTGAGCAAAATGTTGTACTCATATAACGACTGTGATCATTAAGTTGCCTACAGGACAGAGATGCTGTATCATAATCCAAATCTGTATATCCTCATTAAAAATAGGAATTATCCTGTAATGAACATGGTATCAATTCTGTATTAGTAAGTGTCTCTATGTAGTACTAGCAGAAAAGTAGAATGAGAATGGACGACTAGTGCTGGATCCACATGAGACTTGAGTAAAGAAGCAACGTTTTTTTTGCATGCATATGACTCCTTGTATCATTCAAACTGTATGGCAGGGCTATTCAACTGGTGCCACGTAGGCCAGATCCAGCCCTTTTATCAATTTAAAATGGCCTTTTTATCAATTCTGAACATCTGATCCCAGCAAAAATCTGATGTTTAGTGGCAAAATGAGCCCTTGTTCAATATTCTCCAACTGGAGATTCGGTTTTCCTGTAGTCCCGCTCATTAAGTGCTAAATCAGTGGGCGGATTCAATCATGCTGATCCAAGGGGCACAGGTCCATGGCCTGTGACATGAATGGGCAAAAGCAGTGATTGAACAGTAATCTGCTTTGCTCGGTCATGTTGTCCACAAGGCGTGGTTTATTGTCCAGAAACAAATCTCTTTTCCATAAAATATATGTTTGAATTTTCAAACTAGTTTTCATTGGTGAGGAAGTGTAGGAGTGTGTCTCAGGCGAATGTTCACAAACTTGTAGTATCGTTTTACAATTTTGAGTAAGTATTAGAAAGTTACAGGGTTAGCTCTCATAGCTGTCAGCTAAAATATCCCATAACTAGCCCATCCGTCTTTCCAGATGTAAACAGTTGATGAAAATTGGTCATTGGTCATCCTTTAAGTAAACTATGAACTTTGTAGTCAGGCAGGGCCTACACCCCTGTTATAGAAATGTTGTTCTACATGTTCATAAACTGAACTTCAATTAAACAACTCCGTCTGTAACCCAGAATTTGTAAGATACTGGTTGAAATAAGACAGACAGGAGCCCAGTCTTCAATGGTAAAGGTAAATAGTTTAATTCACGGGAGAGCTCTGAGCTCTAAAAGGTGTACACAGTCTCTTATATGGTACAATGTTGAAATACAAAAAATACAAAGGCCCCACCATATTCCCCACCCTTTCCAGGAAATAGTGTTTTCCCACAGTACCCATTCATTCCTTATCACAATCTTTGCAACATAAGTCAACCTTGGACAGCTCCTAACCGTTCCTCCCTTCCCTAGGACCAGAAGCTTTCCCACATATGTCTGATTAGAACTAAGAATGCTTTGTTCTCACAGATACTCTCTAGGTCAAATTGTACCAGCCTGTTCCACTCTCCACAATATTCATTTCTAGACACACACATTAATTGGACTACCATTTTGTCTTATAACCCTATCTCTATTTCATACATTTTCAGAATGGAATATTCTTAGATGTACAAACATTTAGTCATAAAACAATAAAATCTATAACAACCCCCTTCTTCTTTAACTAAGACCGTAAGTGTGTCAAATAATGGTGCCAGAGGCGATGGCTGCTGTTTTACGTCCTCCTAACCAACTGTGCTATTTTATTGTTTTTTTCACGTTGTTTGTAACTTATTTTTTAACTGATTTTGTACATAATGTGCTGCTACTGTCTCTTATGACCGAAAATAACTTCTGGACATCAGAACAGCGATTACTCACCTCAAACTGGACAAATACTTTTTCTTTAATGAGTCCGACGCAAAGGATATACTGATTTCTCGGGAACGGCCAAAGTCCCTGTCATTTGTGTGAAGAAAAGACTGAGAAAAAGGGGGCGGAGGTCATGCTGCCTTCTGAGAATTCGTAGGCGACTGAGTAAACCACCACTGCCATCCGTTCTATTGGCCAACATGCAATCTTTGGAAAACAAAATGGATGATCTACGATCAAGATTATCCTACCAACAGGACATTAAAAACTGTAATATCTTATGTTTCTCCGAGTCATGGTTGAATGACGACACGAATAATATAGAGCTGGCAGAATTTTCCATACATCGGCAGGACAGAGAAGCTATGACTGGTAAGACGAGGGGCGGGTGTGTGTGTCTATTTGTTAATAACGACTGGGGCGTGATGTCTAATATTAAAGAAGTCTTGAGGTATTGCTCGCCTGAGGTAGAGTACCTTATGATAAGCTGTAGACCACACTATGGGGTGGCAGGTAGCCTAGTGGTTAGAGCGTTGGACTAGTAACCTAAAGGTTGCAAGATTGAATCCCCGAGCTGACAAGGTAAAAATCTGTCGTTCTGCCCCTGAACAAGGCAGTTAACCCACTGTTTCTAGGCCGTCATTGAAAATGAGAATTTGTTTTTATTAACTTATTTGCCTAGTTAAATAAAGGTTTCAAAAAATGAAACTATCTACCAAGAGAGTTCTCATCTATATTATTTGTAGCTGTCCATTTACCACCACAAACCGATGTTGGCACTAAGACCGCACTCAACGAGCAGTATAAGGCCATAAGCAAACAAGAAAATGCTCATCCAGAAGCGGTGCTCCTAGTGGCCCGGGGACTTTAATGCAGGCAAACTTAAATCCGTTTTTACCAAATTTCTACCAGCACGTCACATGTGCAACCAGAGAGGAAAAAAAACTTTAGACCACCTTTACTCCACACACACAGAGACGCATACAAAGCTCTACCTCCATTTGGAAAATCTGACCATAATTCTATCTTCCTGATTCCTGCTTACAAGCAAAATCTAAAGTAGGAAGTACCAGTGACTCGCTCAATACGGAAGTGGTCAGACTATTACGGACTACAAAGGGAAACCCAGCTGCGAGGTGCCAAGTGACGCAAACCTACCAGACTAGCTAAATGCCTATTATGCTCGCTTCGAGCCAAGCAACCCTGAAGCATGCATGAGAGCACCAGCTGTTCCAGACGACTGTGTGATAACGCTCTCGGTAGCTGATGTGAGCAAGACCTTTAAACAGGTCAACATTCAGATTGAATGTTGACCAGGGCCAGACAGATTACCAGGACGTGTACTCAAAGCATGCGCGAAAAAAGAGTTGAGGGCAAAGCTGAACTTTGTTACAATCAGGAGAGAAAAAAATTGCTCCACCACTCTGCGGTGACACCTCTGTCCAATCAGATTCATGGAAATCATAGGTCGTGTGGGTCTTTGAGTGGACCTTGGGGGACAGACGAATGGGTAGTCATTCAAAAATCATGTCAAAACCCATTATTTCAGTCCAGTAACGTGATTTGTTATGGCACATTTTATTCCTTAACTAATTTACCTAAACAAAGGGGGTTGATACTTAATACAAGTATATTTTTGTTAAATTATACACTGCTCAAAAAAATAAAGGGAACACTTAAACAACACAATGTAACTCCAAGTCAATCACACTTCTGTGAAATCAAACTGTCCACTTAGGAAGCAACACTGATTGACAATAAATTTCACATGCTGTTGTGCAAATGGAATAGACAACAGGTGGAAATTATAGGCAATTAGCAAGACACCCCCAATAAAGGAGTGGTTCTGAAGGTGGTGACCACAGACCACTTCTCAGTTCCTATGCTTCCTGGCTGATGTTTTGGTCACTTTTGAATGCTGGCGGTGCTTTCACTCTAGTGGTAGCATGAGACGGAGTCTACAACCCACACAAGTGGCTCAGGTAGTGCAGCTCATCCAGGATGGCACATCAATGCGAGCTGTGGCAAGAAGGTTTGCTGTGTCTGTCAGCGTAGTGTCCAGAGCATGTTGGCGCTACCAGGAGACAGGCCAGTACATCAGGAGACGTGGAGGAGGCCGTGGGAGGGCAACAACCCAGCAGCAGGACCACTACCTCCGCCTTTGTGCAAGGAGGAGCACTGCCAGAGCCCTGCAAAATGACCTCCAGCAGGCCACAAATGTGCATGTGTCTGCTCAAACGGTCAGAAACAGACTCCATGAGGGTGGTATGAGGGCCCAACGTCCACATGTGGGGTTGTGCTTACACTCCAACACCGTGCAGGACGTTTGGCATTTGCCAGAGAACACCAAGATTGGCAAATTCGCCACTGGCGCCTGTGCTCTTCACAGATGAAAGCAGGTTCACACTGAGCACGTGACAGACGTGACAGAGTCTGGAGACGCCGTGGAGAACGTTCTGCTGCCTGCAACATCCTCCAGCATGACCGGTTTGGCGGTGGGTCAGTCATGGTGTGGGGTGGCATTTCTTTGGGGGCCGCACAGCCCTCCATGTGCTCGCCAGAGGTAGCCTGACTGCCATTAGGTACCGAGATGAGATCCTCAGACCCCTTGTGAGACCATATGCTGGTCGGTTGGCCCTGGGTTCCTCCTAATGCAAGACAATGCTAGACCTCATGTGGCTGGAGTGTGTCAGCAGTTCCTGCAAGAGGAAGGCATTGATGCTAAGGACTGGCCCGCCCATTCCCCAGACCTGAATCCAATTGATTCAGGTTGCACCACAGACTGTCCAGGAGTTGGCGGATGCTTTAGTCCAGGTCTGGGAGGAGATCCCTCAGGAGACCATCCGCCACCTCATCAGGAGCATGCCCAGGCGTTGTAGGGAGGTCATTCAGGCACGTGGAGGCCACACACACTACTGAGCCTCATTTTGACTTGTTTTAAGGACATTACATCAAAGTTGGATCAGGCTGTAGTGTGGTTTTCCACTTTAATTTTGAGTGTGACTCCAAATCCAGACCTCCATGGGTTGATAAATTTGATTTCCATTGATAATTTTTGTGTGATTTTGTTGTCAGCACATTCAACCATGTAAAGAAAAAAGTATTTAATAAGATTATTTCATTCATTCAGATCTATGATGTGTTATTTTAGTGTTCCCTTTATTTTTTTGAGCAGTATATTTTTGTAAAACATATTTTAGGGCCAAGAAAACTGGTTATATAGTAAATATTTGTATATATTTAAAGATTCATTACAAAAATCACTACCCTGCACTGTGAACCAAAGCAGCCAAGTTCACAATCTCCATTGCAGATAAATCAAAGGGTTTTGTCTATAGGGTTGTACCCGTGTGGCTCAGTTGGTAGAGCAGGGGTCTTTCAGGGTTGTGGGTTTGATTCCCACTTGGGTCCAGTACAGCAATAAAAAATAAAACAAATAAAATCGCTCTGAATAACAGAGTCTGCTAAATTATTGAAATGTACAGAATATTTATGCCAATGAAGAATAATATTATCTGACTTTGAAGCAAGGAAGAAAGAATCGGAGTGGTTTAATTTGGTGATTGCCATTACAAAGCTGAAGCCCTGGTTTAGACCCAAACTACTGAAGGGCCACATTTAGTAGACAAATGTTTAATGTTGCAGATAGATGCCATTCGAACCAACATGATTCCTTTCTTCATGTCAGAAGACAATTTGTTATTCTTGTATAGAACATACCATCTGAACTTCATACATTACGCCCTGCTGAATGCATTCTCGGCTTGATGGTATTTCAGGAACACTGTTCCATTTACAAACAAGCATATCAAAAACAATTTGGGGTTTCAATAACACCTTTGGTTCCAGTTTAAAAACAAGCAACAAATGAATGACATACTATTTATTTGATTAGTAGTTTATTTTAAATCACACTTGTATAAGTGACCAGTAAGCAATTTAAAAATCACAACAATTGGCATTTGTAGCTGTGTTCTCATGTATTAATTGCAGGCATCTTTAGGCACTCAGAGCAGTGAGTGGATGGCCTGTAGAGTTTAGCAGTCTTCAATATCCAGGAATTACTTTTTGGGTGGTGGTATCCCCCTGTACCAGGCACAGGACCCATCTTGCCTCTTGATACAGGCAAGGTTTTGGCCATTGTCAGTTCCCAAGTCTGTCCCCAAGCACGCATCTGAGGCTCTGATCGGACAGGGAAGGGAAGTGCAGGGGATGATCTGTGGATCAGAGCAGAGAGAAAAGACCAAGATCGCTGACTGATCATTACCCCAATACTCAAGCACATCAATTTACCAATGTGACCAGAGTAGTATACTCCCGTTAAGAAAATGTGCTGTGTAATTATTGAACAAAACTGGTGTATAGTAATATTACTATAATTCCCAATCACACACACCTTGCAATTGCAGCCACTTTGGTTGAGGTGAGTCAAGCGGTTCTTTTGTGCCGGCACTCAAGTTCTCCCAGGGCGGATTATAGCCACACAGTGTTATGTACATCGTTCCAGTCTCCAGCTTGCCTACAGACAGAGGAGATAGTGAGTCAATGTGCTGTGGGGGAAAACATGGTGTAGGGCACAGTTGCCCTCTACATGCTGATCTTGGCTCAGTTTAGCATTTGTTCCACTAATGGTTAGGATACATCCCTTGCGGGGGGGCGCTTCACCCTGGAGTGTGAAGACACTGATGCAGCCCAGAACAGATTGATCATCATAAGTGTACATACTTGTATTAACTAATGCATTAGTTGTAAACATTTACAGTGCCTATAGAAAGTCTAAGCCCCTTGAACTTATCAAGTTGTGTCAGAGTTATGTATTTACACTAAACAAAAATATAAAGCATGTAATGTGTTGGTTCCATGTGCCGAAATAAAAGATGGCAGAAATTAGCCAAACACACACAAAACAATTCCCTCAAATTGTGAACAAATTTGTTTACATCCTTGTTAGTGAGCATTTCTCCTTTGCCAAGATAATCCATCCACTTGACAGGCGTGGCATATCAAGAAACTGAGTAAACAGAATGATCATTACACAGGTGCACCTTGTGCTGGGGGACAATAAAATGCCCCTCTACATGTGCAGTTCTGTCACACAACACAATGCCACAGATGTCTCAAATTGAGGGAGCGTGCAATTGGCATGCTGACTGCAGGAATGTCCACCAGAGCAGTTGCCAGAGAATTGAATGTGAATTTCTCTACCATAAGCCACCTCCATTTTAGAGAATTTAACTTCTTGCCGCACGGATCCTGTGAACGGGATCATTTAAAAAGAAAACAAAGGGCACCAAATTCAAAATAAGAATTCATAATATTTAACATTCATGGAAATACAAGTGATGCACATGGTTACAAAGCTTAGAGTCTTGGTCATCTAAATCTGTTGTCAGATTTCAAAAAGGCTTTACGACAAAAGCAAAATATTTGATTATCTGAGGTCAGCACCTCACACAAAAATTGCTTTTTCAACCAGCCCTGGCGACACAAAATCACAAATTAAAGATATAAAAACTCACTTAAGATCTTCTGATGTTTGCAACCAGGAGGGTCCCAGCTACACAACCGCTGTTCATTTTGTTCAATAAAGTACATATTTATATCCGAAAAACGCCGTTTAGACGGCGCCATTGAATTCAGAAATCCACAGGAAACACCTCCGTCAAAACGACGACAGAAAAGTCAAAATTGCTCCCGGAAAACTTCGTCTATTTTTGTCAAACAAAGTGTATACAATCCTTAGGTTGTCTAAAATGTTAATAAACAATAAAACTTCACGCGGAAAGAACTATGTTCAACAGACAAGGCAAATTCCCACGCGAGTGCTCTCTCCAGAACGCACCGAAACACTGTTTTTCTTCCGGCGCTCTCTTCTCTCCAAGTGAAAAAATATATATTCATTTTTCAAAATACAAGCCCAAAGCCATCAATAGTAGACTTACCATATAGGGGAAGCCATAGGAATAGGAAAATGGTGGACGGATTCAATGGTTTTAAATTGCTTTTCAAAATAAGAGCATGGGAGCAGAATTATTTTTTTCTGGTCAGATTTCGTTCGGGTTTTTGCCTGCCAAATCAGTTCTGTTATAGCCACAGACATAATTTTAACGGTTTTGGAAACTTCAGAGGCTTCTATCCAAAGCTACTATTTAAATGCATATCCTAGCTTCTGGGCCTGAGTGACAGCCCATTTACTTTGGGCACGTCAGACAGGCGGAAACTGGAATTCTGCCCCCTAGCTGGAAGAAATTAACAGTACGTCCAAAACGACCTCAACGGCAGACTATGTGTAGGGCAAGCGGTTTGCTGATGTAAACGTTGTGAACAGAGTGCCCCATGGAGGCAGTGAGGTTATGCTATGAGCAGACATAAGCTACGGACAATGAAAACTGCATTTTATCAATGGCAATTTCAAATGCACAGCGATACCATTCACCCACCGCCATCACCTCATGTTTCAGCATGATAATGCACATCCCCATGTCACAAGGATCTTTACACAATTCCTGGAAGCTGAGAATGTCCCTGTTCTTCCATGGCCTGCATACTCAGACATGGCACCATTGAGCATGTTTGGGATGCTCTGGGTTAACGTGTTCCAGTTCCTGCCAATATCCAGCAACTTCACACAGCCATTGAAGAGTGGGACAACATTCAACAGCCTAAAACTACAAAGCGAAGGAGATGTGTTGCGCTGCATGGGGGGGAAAAATTGTAGTAACACCAGACACTGACGGCCCTATATTTTTTTTAAGGTACATTATCTGCGACCAACAGATGCATATCTTTATTCCCAGTCATGTGAAATCAATAGATTAGGGCATAATTAATATATTTAAATTGACTGATTTCCTTACTATATGAACTGTAACAAAGTAAAATCTTTGGAATTGTTGCATTTATATTTTTGTTAAGTATATTTATGAAAAGCTGAGACTCACGAAAACACACATGTAACTTGTTTTACTCTATGACACTCGCAAGCTATACAAGAGTCATTAGAAGGTGACGAGGTTCTTCTACAGAGAAGATATGTCCTTGGATTTCCTGTATTTAGTAACGTAATACGCTTACATAGTCAAAAACCAAACAGTTGTCACTGATTAATTGGATATTAATTTCCCACTGAGCAAACAATTTCTGTATTGACAGCGTTTATATAAATTCATTTTTACCAAGCATTTGCCTCATGTAAACGTTTGTCAATATAATTGTTTTATTTGTGTGGTTTACTTGTAGCCCTGGTTGTCCTGGAAAGAAAGAAATTGTAAAACACTAAGGCAAAATGTCAGGGCTGGACATGGAGATAAATGAAAAGTTATTTTTGCTGGGGTTTCAGGACTGATAGGGTTAACCAGTGCTGGCAATGGAACTTAGGTAACGTAGTGAGAAGCGCACCTGTGAAGAGATACTCCTTGTTGATTTCTAGAGTCACGCTGCACGAAGAGGTGGAGTGAGTGAAGATGGCATGGATAACCTGGTCACAACCTTTGAACATCTACCAATCACAAGGAGAGAAAGGAAGATCTGTCAAGCAGCTACATATATAGTTTGGAACATCCCTGTCTGCAGCACTCAGGCTCTGTCAGTCTTTACCCTTTGATGTCGGCAGATCTGTAATGTGCAAGCAATCATTTATTTAACCGAGATATATTTGACAGATGAGCCCTGAATTATAAATATACACAAAAATAAACAAAGAAAACTCAAAATAAGAAACTCATCAGTAATGAGACCAGCTTTCTGCTTTTTATTTGTATCAACTTTTTTCCTAAAAGGAACCAAAACAAAATATTTCAACATGGCTCCACAAGTCAGGTGCAAAAAATACATACAGTTGTGGCCAAAGGTTTTGAGAATGACACAAATATTAATTTTCACAAAGTTTGCTGCTTCAGTGTCTTTAGATATTTTTGTCAGATGTTACTATGGAATACTGAAGTATAATTACAAGCATTTCATAAGTAACAAAGGCTTTTATTGACAATTACATGAAGTTGATGCAAAGAGTCAATATTTGCAGTGTTGACCCTTCTTTTTCAAGACCTCTGCAATCCGCCCTGGCATGCTGTCAAATAACTTCTGGGCCACATCCTGACTGATGGCAGCCCATTCTTGCATAATCAATGCTTGGAGTTTGTCAGAATTTGTGGGTTATTGTTTGTCCACCCGCCTCTTGAGGATTGACCACAAGTTCTCAATGGGATTAAGGTCTGGGGAGTTTCCTGGCCATGGACCCAAAATATTGAGGTTTTGTTCCCCGAGCCATGTAGTTATCACTTTTGCCTTATGGCAAGGTGCTCCATCATGCTGGAAAAGGCATTGTTCGTCACCAAACTGTTCCTGGATGGTTGGGAGAAGTTGCTCTAGGAGGATGTGTTAGTACCATTCTTTATTCATGGCTGTGTTCTTAGGCAAAATTGCTTCTCATGGCTGAGAAGCAACCCTACACATGAATGTTCTCAGAATGCTTTACTGTTGGCATGACACAGGACTGATCGTAGCGCTCACCTTGTCTTCTCCGAACAAGCTTTTTTCCAGATGCCCCAAACAATCGGAAAGGTGATTCATCAGAGAAAATGACTTTACCCCAGTCCTCAGCAGTCCAATTCCCGTACCTTTGGCAGAATATCAGTCTGTCCCTGATGTTTTTCCTGGAGAGAAGTGGCTTCTTTGCTGCCCTTCTTGACACAAGGCCATCCTCCAAAAGTCTTTGCCTCACTGTGCGTGCAGATGCACTCACACCTGCCTGCTGCCATCCCTGAGCAAGCTCTGTACTGGTGGTGCCCCGATCCCGCAGCTGAATCAACTTTAGGAGACGGTCCTAGTGCTTGCTGGACTTTCTTGGGCGCCCTGAAGCCTTCTTCACAACAATTGAACCGCTCTCCTTGAAGTTCTTGATGATCCGATAAATGGTTGATTTAAGTGCAATCTTACTGGCAGCAATATCCTTGCCTGTGAAGCCCTTTTTGTGCCAAGCAATGATGACGGCATGTGTTTCCTTGCAGGTAACCATGTTTGACAGAGGAAGAACGATGATTCCAAGCACCACCCTCCTTTTGAAGCTTCCAGTCTCAATCAGCATGACAGAGTGATCTCCAGCCTTGTCCTCTTCAACACTCACACCTGTGTTAACAAGAGAATCACTGACATGATGTCAGCTGGTCCTTTTGTGGCAGGGCTGAAATGCAGTGGAAATGTTTTTTGGGGATTTAGTTCATTTGCATGGCAAAGAGGGACTTTGCAATTAATTGCAATTCATCTGTCACTCTTCATGACATTCTGGAGTATATGCAAATTGCCATCATACAAACTGAGGCAGCAGACTTTGTGAAAATTAATATTTGTGTCATTCTAAAAACTTTTGGCCACGACTGTACCCGGAAACTAAATTACACTCTATCAGCCCGACAGGGAACAGAGATGGGGAGGGGAGGTTGGAAGTGGAGGAGAGGAACATCTGCACCCGCAAACTGATCCTCTCTCTCTACCCACACTTCAACATCACCAACAGGTCCAGTAACCTCTCCCTAGAGATTAGCCAAGCCTGCAGCCCATGTGTCACCAGCTTCATCAGGTACTTGTCTGTGACCCTTAACAGGTGCTATTTAGTCACACTATATGTTTATTGGCTCAATACATGATCCAGAATGTTGTACAGTATGTCTTAAAGGGGAAGTTCAGTATTTTAAAATGTAATGTATGTGGGTGGCAGGTAGCCTAGGGGTTAAGTGCTGTGCCAGTTGCAAAAAAAGGTTGCTGATTAGAATCCTCGAGCCGACTATGTGAAAAATCTGTCGATGTGCCCCCGAGCAAGGCACTTAACCATAATTGCTCCTGTAAGTCGCTCTGGATAATAGCATCTGCTAAATGACTGAAATGTAAAATGTGTGATGGATACCCCTATCACTCCCATTGACTTTTAGCTAGCGGTAGCTAAAGTATAACTGAAATCTGTAGTGGCTGTTTAAAGGAAACCGAACCGTGGATTATAGTTTATCCTGGCCTATGGACTACTTTTCACCCTTAAATTGTAAAATACAGAATTTACCCTTTAAAGGGACCTTAATCCCCAAAATCAAAATGTGTCAGATGATGTTAGACCTCAAAAGTAGTCTGTTGAGATGAATCCACATCTCCTTGCATCAATTGTGTAGATCCAGGGTGATGGCGTCTTACTTAAAGCACAGTTTTTCTCTAGGTCCAACACCACTGGCTGAAGTTCCTTTTTAGCTATGGTATCTCCTCATTTTTTTTTTGTTGAAATACAAGTGAATTTATTTAAATGTCCTTGCTCTGGCTCTCGAGGTACTGTAGCTTTACACCCTACTAACAACAGTCTGGCCCTGTCCTACCCCTGTCCTGAAGGCCAGTATCATATCAGTGAGTACATCTGACAACACTAGCTGGACAGAGGCAACAATGCTCACATTTTTTAATAAGAGTTTTAAATTACGGTACTGTAGTTCTGGAAAATGTTGATTAATTTGCATATGAATCTTAATTTCATCAAATAATATCAAAATGTATCACTGTTCTTAGATTAGAATTTTAAACATAACAATATCAACTATAAAATGTATGCTTGCACTTGAATAAAGGCGTTTCAACACACAGGGATGTGGATTCTGCTTTTTCCTTGATGACTGATGGTGCTTCCCTGTATAGCACTTACCCTCTTCTAAAAGCCAACATGAACCATGTCTATTATTCCTCCACTAGATGGGGTCATTCCTTCAATCATATTCAGTTGTAAATACTCCCTATGGAGGCTGAAAGAGGAATTGGGTTAAACGGTATGAGTTCCTCTTTGACCAAACTACTCTCTGACCCTATACGACACCTTCAGTTTCTAGGAGCACATCATTAGCACAGTACTGGCTGCCCTAAAGGATTAGAACCATATAAATAGAATCATTAGAACAGATCTGTCAAATTTCTGTGGTCTGAGGGGCTTTTTTCCATTCTAGTAATTATATTTCTATTATTGTAACCTTGTCCACTCCAGCAGCTGTGATCAGTCCAGACTGACTGTGATTGCTGCAGGTCAAGCAAACATCTGTCAATATGACGTCAGCCATGCTGTTCAGTGCTCCAGCAGGGTTGGTTAGCTCAGCATCACAGAGCAACTCTGATGTATTTTTAACTGTCGTGGGAACAAAGTTCAATAGTACATCTGTTTATTACAGAACCAATAAATAAGGGTGGAGGCTTGACCACTTGACCACTTCACAGCATGTCTGTGGAGAGAGAGACAGAGAGAGAGAGAGAGAGACAATAGATCTGATATAACAATAATGTTATAATGGGAAAAAAAGTTGTTGTTTTTGTAGACATTGATAAAAACACTTAAACTTGTATTCAGAGTTTGGCCGTTTGAAAACGGGGTCATCGTAAGGTCAATACCCTTCTAGAGGATTCGGACTTAAATAAGGCCACATATAGTTGAAGTCGGAAGTTTACATACACTTAGGTTGGAGTCATTAAAACTTGTTTTTCAACCACTCCACAAATGTCTTGTTAACAAACTATAGTTTTGGCAAGTCGGTTAAGACATCTACTTTGTGCATGACACAAGTAATTTTTCCAACAATTGTTTACAGACAGATTATTTCACTTATAATTCACTGTATCACAATTCCAGTGGGTCAGAAGTTTACATACACTAAGTTGACTGCCTTTAAACAGCTTGGAAAATTCCAGAAAATGATGTCATGGCTTTAGAAGCTTCTGATAGGCTAATTGACATAATCTGAGCCAATTTGAGGTGTACCTGTGGATGTATTTCAAGTCCTACCTTGAACCTCTGTGCCTCTTTGCTTAACATCATGGGAAAATCAAAAGAAATCAGTCAAGACCTCAGAAAAAAATTCCAGACCTCCACAAGTCTGATTTATCCATGGGAGCAATTTCCAAACGCCTGAAGGTACCACGTTCATCTGTACAAACAATAGCACGCAAGTATAAACACCATGGGACCACGCAGTCGTCATACCGCTCAGGAAGGAGACGCGTTCTGTCTCCTAGAGATGAACGTACTTTGGTGCGAAACGTGCAAATCAACCCCAGAAGAACAGCAAAGGACCTTGTGAAGATGCTGGAGGAAAGTATCTACATCCACAGTAAAACAAGTCCGATATCGACATAACCTGAAAGGCCGCTCAGCAAGGAAGAAGCCACTGCTCCAAAACCGACATAAAAAAGCCAGACTACGGTTTGCAACTGCACATGGGGACAAAGATCGTACTTTTTGGTCTGATGAAACAAAAATATAACTTTTTGTCCATAATGACCATCGTTATGTTTGGAAGAAAAAGGGGGAGGCTTGCAAGCCGAAGAACACCATCCCAACCGTGAAGCACGGGGGTGGCAGCATCATGTTGTGGGGGTGCTTTGCTGCAGGAGGGACTGGTGCACTTCACAAAACAGATGGCATCATGAGGGAGGAAAATTATGTGGATATATTGAAGCAACATCTCAAGACATCAGTCAGGAAGTTAAAGCTTGATCACAAATGGGTCTTCCAAATGGACAATGACCCCAAGCATACTTCCAAAATTGTGGCAAAATGGCTGAAGGACAACAAAGTCAAGGTATTGGAGTTGCCATGACAAAGCCCTGAACTCAATCCTATAGAAAATGTGTAGGCAGAACTGAAAAAGCGTGTGCGAGCAAGGAGGCCTACAAACCTGACTCAGTTACACCAGCTCTGTCAGGAGGAATGTGCCAAAATTCACCCAACATATTGTGGGAAGCTTGTGGAAGGCTACCCAAAACGTTTGACCCAAGTTAAACAATTTAAAGGCAATGCTACCAAATACTAATTCAGTGTGTGTAAACTTGTGACCCGCTGGGAATGTGATGAAAGAAATTAAAGCTGAAATAAATCATTCTCTCTACTATTATTCTGACATTTCACATTCTTAAAATAAAGTGGTGATCCTAACTGAGCTAAGACAGGGAATTTTACTATAATTAAATGTCAGGAATTGTGAAAACTGAGTTTAATATGTATTTGGCTGTCATGGATCGCACCTCTGTGGCTCTCTCCGATCACCAAAGGACACCGTCACCGGAGTATTGACTACATTTCCCATCAGCCCCGTACCTAGGTCTAATCATCTACACAGCTGTACCCACTTCTCTCCTCTACATAAACTGTCTCCAAGCTCCTATGCATTGTGAAGTCTTGTACTGCCCCGGCTAGTCATTTCTGAACGCTTCTATTGTTTGATTGATTCCCTGTTATCTGACCTTGGACTGTTTTCTGATTCTTGTTTTCCCGTCTGCCGCCTGCCCCGACTCACGCCTGGTATTGGTTCTGTTCCTGGATACCCTCTGACACTCTCTAAGCTGTTATCTGAGTTTTGCCTGTCTGACCAACCTTGATTAAAGTTTACTGCTCATTGGTCCGAACGTCTCTGGCTCTGCGTTACAGAAGACTTCGCCAATACAGGATCCAGCAGCTATGTATCGGCTTACTTCAGAAGTGTCATCCCAAGCCTCTATGCTGGCTGCCCACCAGCAACAGGTGAAATTAACCTCGCTGACCGAGGAGCTAGTGAGATCCGTGCAGACACTCACCACCCAGACCGCCACCTCAGCTCCTCCCGCTGCTTCTATGGCTCCCCCGACTCAGAGTGTGAGTGCTCATTCTGGCACTCCGCGTCTGTCCCTTCCTGAGAAATATGATGGTTCAGCTACAAGATGTAAGGGATTTATTCTGCAGTGCTCCCTATTTGTCGATCAGCAACCTAACCTGTATCCCACCAACGACAGCCGAGTGTCCTTCGTGTGCTCATTGCTGACCGGAAAGGCACTGGATTGGGCGACTGCGCTATGGGAGGGCGGACACCTATCATTTCCCTCATACGACAGCTTTCGCCGCCAGTTCAGAGAGGTGTTTGAGCATCCAGCCGGCGGAAAGGAGCCTGGCGAGCTTCTACTTTCCCTACGCCAAGGAGGATCTTCTGCTGCAGATTACACCCTTTCCTTCCGCACCCTGGCTGCACAAACGGGTTGGGAGGAGGATCCGTTGAAGTTACTTTACTGCAGGGGACTTAACCCGGATCTACAAGCGGAGCTGGCATGTCGGGAGGAGGAGAAGTCACTCAGTCAATTCATGGACTTAACCATTCGCCTTGATAACCTGATGCGAGCTCGGCGAGTGCCCCAGCTGTACCGAGCTGCCGAATCTGCCTCCGCAAGCCACGAAGCTGAACCGATGCAGATCGGCTACACTCGGCTCACACCCGAAGAGAGAGAGAGAAGGTTACGTCATCGTCTATGCCTGTATTGTGGAGGATCTGGCCACATGAGGGCGACATGTCCAAGCACACCCACATCCCAAGACTCTGCTAGGGTGAGTGCCACCCTCTACTCTTCTAAGTCATTTGAACTAGCCGTGACCTTGCGCTTTGGTGGAGAAATTGTAAATACCACCGCTTTGATAGATTCAGGAGCAGCAGGACATTTTATTGATCTGTAATTCGCTAAAGCTCATCATCTTTCTCTCCACCCATGTGAATCCCGGTTATCAGTGGCAGCGTTAGACGGACGTCCCTTGGGTACCGGTGAGATCCAATACATCTCTCAAGAGGTCACCCTAAGTACTAGCACCCTGCACACAGAGACCATTCAACTACTCACCATTGAATCCCCACGACACCCCATCATCCTAGGTCTGCCATGGCTGGAGAAGCATAACCCAACCATTTCATGGACTGAGAAACAGATAATCCAGTGGTCCAAGACCTGTCAGGAGAAATGCCTGCACCCTCCTACTAGGACCACTCCAACCTCCACTCACACCGAGAATCCAGATCTACAGAAAATTCCTGTAGAATACCAAGACCTCGCTCTGGCTTTCAGTGAGAGTAGGGCTACTCAGCTTCCACCTCACAGAACCAGTGACTGTGCTATAGAGCTCATTCCAGGAGCCACTCCTACACGAGGAAGAATATTCCCTCTCTCACAACCCGAATCCGACGCCATGAAGAGCTACATAGAGGAGGAACTTTCCAAGGGATTCATTAGAACATCCACTTCCCCCGCTTCAGCCGGATTCTTCTTCGTGAAGAAGAAGGATGGAGGATTACGTCCCTGTATCGATTATCGCAGCCTCAACGAGATCACCGTGAAGTTTCGCTACCCATTGCCATTAGTTCCAGCCACCCTCGAACAGCTCCGCACCGCCAGGTTTTTCACCAAGCTGGACCTGCGCAATGCTTACAATCTGATTCGGATCAAGAAGGGGGACGAGTGGAAAACGGCATTCTCCACCACTACCGGGCACTATGAGTATCGAGTGATGCCGTTCGGGCTCGCTAACAGTCCCTCCGTGTCATTTGTCAATGAGATCTTCCGAGACATGCTTAACCAGAAGCTCATTGTCTACATCGACGACATTCTGATCTATTCTGAGACGTTCGAAACCCACGTGCAGGATGTCAGAGCGGTACTTCAACGCCTCATTGATAACCAATTATACGCCAAGATTCAGAAATGTGAGTTCCATCAGACACGGACCGCCTTCTTGGGATACATCATCAGTGCCAAGGAAGTAACCATGGACAACAGCAAGGTAGAAGCAGTGGTTAACTGGCCACAACCTACCAAGGTAAAGGAGTTACAGCGTTTCCTGGGCTTCGCTAACTTCTACCATCGGTTTATTAGAAACTTCAGCATCACGGCAGCGCCACTCACGTCGCTCCTTCAAGGTGGAGGACAACGGTTACAGTGGTCATCCGAGAGTCTGGCAGCATTCAAACAGCTTTAGGAGAGATTCACCACGGCCCCCATTTTGCACCAGCCAGATCCCGAACGGGAGTTCATTGTGGAGGTGGACGCTTCCAATACAGGGATCGGGGCCATATTGTCACAACGACATGGTAACCCAGCCAAGCTATTCCCATGTGTTTACCAGTCCCGAAAGCTTACCCCAGCTGAACGAAATTATGATGTGGGGGATAGGGAACTCCTGGCTATGAAGGTCGCCTCCGAAGAATGGCGGCATTGGTTGGAGGGAGCTCGTCTGCCATTTACGGTTTTGACTGACCACCGTAATTTAGAGTACATTAAGGCCGCCAAACGACTGAACCCCAGACAGGCCAGGTGGTCTCTATTCTTCACTAGATTCAATTTCAGGGTCACATATCGCCCAGGCTCCAAGAATGGCAAGGCCGACGCTCTATCGCGTCAGTTTGACAGTTCCTCCAGTCCATCCACGTCGGATCCCATCATTCCTACGACACTTGTTCTCACCCCAGTACAGTGGGACATAATGACCGAGATTTCCGCAGCACAGAGGGAGGAACAATCACCGCCTGAATGCCCCCCGGATCGCACCTACGTGCCACTAAGCCTTCGTAAACGGGTGTTACAATGGGTGCACAATACTCCTAATGCGGGACATCCTGGGATCACGGCCACCACTCACCTCGTGACAAACCGTTTCTGGTGGTCTACGCTCCAAACCGATGTGATCACCTTCGTGCATCAATGCGCCACTTGCAACATCGTCAAATCCTCTCATCAGAAACCAGCCGGATTGCTTCAACCACTACCTGTCCCGCAACGTCCCTGGTCCCACATTGCTATTGACTTTGTCACAGATCTACCCCTCTCCCAGAACTTCACGACCATTCTGACAGTGGTTGATCGTTTCTCGAAGGCCTGCAGGTTCATCCCCTTGGCCAAACTACCCACAGCGTTACAAATAGTGGAGGCTTTGGTACAGCAGGTCTTCCGACTTTATGGGTTACCTGAGGATATAGTTTCGGATCAGGGACCACAATTCACCTCTCGGGTCTGGCAGGCGTTATGTGGGCAGCTCAATATCATTGTCAGTTTAACCTCCGGATATCATCCACAGGCTAATGGACAGGTCGAGAGGTTGAATCAGGAACTTACACGCTTTCTGCGCACCTACTGTCATCAGAACCAGCAGGACTGGAGCCGTTTCCTCATGTGGGCCGAGTACTCCCAGAACTCCTTGCTCAAACCCTCTACAGGCCTCACCCTTTCCAATGTGTGTTAGGATACCAACCCCTTTGTTTCCCTGGTCCGGGGAGCCAACTGATCTCCCGGCTGTTAACACATGGTTACAGAGAAGTGAGGAGACCTGGAACAATGCTCACGTACACCTCCAACGAGCGGTTCGAAGAGTCAGAGAACAGGCTGACCGTCACCGGAGAAGGGGACCCGAGTACACTCCTGGACAGTGGGTGTGGCTGTCATCCAGGGACCTCCGTCTTCGACTTCCCAGCAAGAAGCTAAGCCCTAGGTACGTGGGTCCTTTTAAGATTCTTAGACAAATAACCCCAGTTTCATACCGTCTAGCCTTGCCATCCACTTACCGCATCTCTCCCACCTTTCATGTTTCATTGCTCAAACCTGCCGGTGGTCCGAGAGGAGAGAGGGACCAAGATGAGGTCGCAGAAGAGAGCTCCCCTCCCATCATCATCAACGGCGAGGAGGCCTACCAAGTAAGGGAGATACTCGACTCAAGACGCCGAGGTAGGGAGTTGCAATATTTGATCGACTGGGAGGGGTACGGTCCGGAAGAGAGATCCTGGGTGAGATCCCAAGACATCCTGGATCCCGCACTCATCACAGAGTTTCATCAGAACCACCCTGAAAGACCTGCCCCTAGATCCCGTGGAAGACCTCGACGTTGTGTCGGTCCTCGCTTCAGGAGCCGCTCGCAGGAGGGGGGCTCTGTCATGGATCACACCTCTGTGGCTTTCTCCGATCACCAAAGGACACCATCACCGGAGTATTGACTACATTTCCCATCAGCCCCGTACCTAGGTCTTATCATCTACACAGCTGTACCCACTTCTCTCCTCTACATAAACTGTCTCCAAGCTCCTATGCATTGTGAAGTCTTGTACTGCCCCGGCTAGTCATTTCTGAACGCTTCTATTGTTTGATTGATTCCCTGTTATCTGACCTTGGACTGTTTTCTGATTCTTGTTTTCCCATCTGCCGCCTGCCCCGACCCACGCCTGGTATTGGTTCTGTTCCTGGATACCCTCTGACACTCTCTAAGCTGTTATCTGAGTTTGCCTGTCTGACCAACCTTGATTAAAGTTTACTGCTCATGGATCCGAACGTCTCTGGCTCTGCGTTACATTGGCTAAGGTGTATGTAAACTTCTGACTTCAACTGTATATCAGTCACTGTCCTCTAGTTAGTATATCTCTGTATTTCTATCAGTCACTGTCCTCTAATTAGTATATCCCTGTATTTATATCAGTCACTGTCTTCTAGTTAGTATCTCTCTGTATTTATATCAGTTACTGTACACTAGTTAGTATCTCTCTGTATGTATATCAGTTACTGTACACTAGTTAGTATCTCTCTGTATTTATATTAGTCACTGTCTTCTAGTTAGTTTCTCTTTATTTATATCAGTTACTGTACACTAGTTAGTATCTCTCTGTATTTATATCAGTTACTGTACACTAGTTAGTATCTCTCTGTATTTATTAGTAACTGTCTTCTAGTTAGTTTCTCTTTATTTATATCAGTTACTGTACACTAGTTAGTGTCTCGTTGTATATCTATCAGTCACTAGTGTTCAATGACGTTACTTGGCAACATGCAAGCCCCGACCGTCCTGGGCTCACCTCTTACAACACTTGTACTTACGTCACTGACACGTAATTACATCTTACATTACACCCACGTTATAACATCTTACATTACACCCACGTTATAACATCTTACATTACACCTACGCTATTACATCTTACATTACACCCACGTTATAACATCTTACATTACACCCACGTTATAACATCTTACATTACACCCACGTTATAACATCTTACATTACACCTACGCTATTACATCTTACATTACACCTACGTTATTACATCTTACATTACACCTACGTTATTACATCTTACATTACACCCACGTTATTACATCTTACATTACACCCACGTTATAACATCTTACATTACACCTACGCTATTACATCTTACATTACACCTACGTTATTACATCTTACATTACACCCGCGTTATCGAGAGTGAGTCACATAGAAACCTGAGGGGTGGGATTGTCTGGTGGAGGAATGGGCCGTGTTCAGTTGCCAATTACGGTTGAATACGACAGATAGAAATTTCATGAATAGAGCCTTCTCTATTCCTTGTTCTACATGTCGGAGAGGCATGTTTGTTCTACATAACATATTTCGAACTAAAAGTTCCAAAATGTGTCCTGCTGAAAAAGTCAATGTTTTAAATGTCATGTCCATATCAAATCAACTAATATAAAAAAGGTAATCTTACTATCCCTTTTAAGAGATCCTCTGTGTAATAATGAATGACACATCTAAATTCCCCTAATCCATAATCCAGAAAATAGACCTGATGGTTTAGTCTGGGGAAGGCCGTGGTGTGCGTGAGCTGATAAGCATCTCTGTTGGAACATGCAGAATCTTTGAAGAAGAGGCGTTTTGGTAGGAGTAATCCCATGTATTTTGTCTCTGGAGGAGGGAAATGCATTACTGTGTCACAGACCAGTGGCGTCTGGTTGAAAAGTCCAGACAGGTTTGACATTCTGTGTTAGTATCACTGATGACATAATTCCAGCTCACTCTCACAGTATTGCCAGAGGAGTCTGCCTGAGGAAATGAGTGTGCTCTTATAAAATCTTACGGTAAACTTCAATTTTGTAAAAGTTCCACCATGAGTAAGTAGCTATGAATGTTACCTCACACACCTACGACAATTCCAAAACAACTCTCTTCTCTCTCCACAGTCTCTGTTAACTGTAGACGCATTGTTGAAATTCATGTGAATAATTGCGATTCATTGTGTGATCACACCGTAGGCAGAGTGGTCCACTGTGGTGCATTATGGTCCACTTGACCAGAGTCCCAGATGTGAATCATCTGCAATCAGACATTATGTCCAGGCCACAAGAGGACATTCTCAATACATTTAGAGGGATATTCATACCTATCAACAGCTGTTCATTTAAACCTCATCATCGCCCCAAAGGAGAAGACCGCCAACACAGATCATTCAGTGTTTCAGGGTGTCTTCAATACTAAGATAATAATAGATCTGCTGATGAATGGAAGACCGTGGGAATTGTCCAGTGGGATGAAATGAAAGACAGGAGGAACTGGGATGAAATGAAGCAGGAATGGAAAGAGTTGGAGGAGTAAGAGGCCTGGGGGGCAGGGTAGTGGTCAGGTCACCATTGAGCCATGTGTGTGTGCTGTGTGTGTGTGTGTGTGTTTGTGTGCGTGTGTGTGCACACCTGTCGGTGTGTATGTGTCGTGTGCATGTGTGTGTGTGTGTCTATGTGTGTCGGTGTGTATGTGTCGTGTGCATGTGTCTGTGTGTGTTGGTGTGTATGTGTTGTGTGCATGTGTCTGTGTGTGTATGTGCACGCGTATGTGTATGTGTGTGCGCACGTGTGTGTATGTGGTGGGGGGTGAGCAGATGATGTCGGTCACTGACATGACGCCCACTAGTTCCCACAATGAGACCCTCTTTTTCGGTCTCACTGGGCAATTCCTTTGTGAGGGAGTATTTCTGTCCCTGCAAGTCTATAATTTCGGCTAGCGAGGTTTGACCATTCCCCCCAGCCTCAGTGGGTATTTTCAGTGTGCTACATACGTTCAGAGGGGGGCTGCTTGCTTACATTGCACTTTGACAAATCCCACCTCATTGTGCAAATTAAAACCTTATGTCTGTCTATTTTATAATGCAGACCGATCCACACTGGTGAACAAATGCCTGTTGAAGTCAATGGGACCTGCAGTATTTCTGTTTTAACAGCTTGTCTCATTGAGGTCAGAGATGAAAGGGATACCTGCACTGTCTGCAGAACAATACAGTTGTGTTCAATTAATTAAAGGGACATAACACTCCAAAATCTAAGTTTGTCAGCTGTTTTAGTGGTCTTCTGATGTGATCGGTTTAATGTCCCAAAGAAGTGTACACCATGCAGCCAATATTCAAGTAAACATTTTACATAACAATTTGTTTACAACTCAATTCCATATAGATTTGAGTTGTAAACAATTAGCAACTAAACTTCCATAGTGTGTCTTTGAATCGCAATGACCACTTTCAGGACACCATAACTGACTTATTGGGAATCAGATCTTGTCATATCAATGTTGTCACATTAATGTTCCCAGGAAATACAATAATGTGTGCCAATAATCTTAACAGACTATTTGCACCCATTGTACAACACATCCAGCTAACACAATCAAATCTACAAGAGCAAACCCTCACTGAGTCAAAGGTTGTTCAAATAAAAAATGTAGCATCACTGTCCAAATACATATGGAGAGCCCTTTAGAATTGAAAAAAGTGCTAATCAGGATATCTTCTTTGGTTAGCTAGCATCTGCCTCTTCATTTTATTCTGCTGTAGACCAATCATCCGTTACCTCTCCCACCAAACCCCCCAACATCCTTGGGCACGTTCTGGCTCAGCTGCATCTTCTTGATGCAAGGTCATCACTGCCTAAAGGTCAGCTTCACTGTCCACCTCCAGGGAAAGCTGTCCCAATCCTCATTCTTTGATTGTGAAATGAAAGGCCTATTACACCCAGCCACCAAGCAGCTTGTGGCCAGTAAAAGAGGAAATGGTCATTTGAACGTCTAACCCACCCTTACCATAACAGGATGATAAAGACGTCAATAGGCAGATGTAACGCATTAAGAGAAAGCTGGTTATGACATCCCAGTGCTTGATGGGAAGTGAACAGGGTGGATCTGTGTTGAAAAAATGAGAAATGTCGTTTTCAAACAAAGATCTTAATGAAATGTGATATGATTCAGTTCTTAGTAGGTGGGGACTGATGTTTTTTGGTTACAAAACATTTCTGGGAAAAGCAACCAAGAAGAGCAGTCAATTTCCAATAGATTAGAACAGAAGGGAAAAGCTTCCATTCCCTCTGAAAGGTGACTTCCAAACTTTACAAGATGTTCCAAAAATCTGCTATTTCATTGTGTTTAAGACAAACACTTATAGCACACATAATCCAATATGTTATCATCTGTTTTGAAGACTGTAATTGTAATCCGATTACACATTTTTCGAAAGTAATCTAGGTTGATTACAGTTACTTCATTTTATATATCCGATTACGTAATCCCTGTTACATGTAATCCGTTACTACCCAACCCTGGTGCTAATACACAGTAGTCATTATAATTTAAAGATACACTGTGGAAGTTTAGTTGTTAATCATTTATGTCAAATTAATGATATATTTACCTTAAAATAAAGTGTTTATACCGCTATCTGAAATGAATGGAAAAGATGAGCACCATTTAATTCCCAGATTTGCTGTGTTTATCTTTTCTGTTCATTTGGGGTTGGTACATATACACAATCGATGGCATGGGATGTGGACTCGTCTTTACATTAGACTACTTTTGAGGTCTAAAAAGATATGACAAACTTTGAGTGTAATGTCCCTATAAATGGCACTTGGCCCTTTTCAACACAGTCAAGCTTCTTCACCAATGCCGTCTGGTTAGTAAATTGCAGAAAACTCTTTGCTAATTTAGAAATTAGCATAAATGTGAGCTGGATGGTTTGTTTTGTTTGTTTGTTTATTTGTTGTTGACATATGACCTCCTCGAACCAAAGATACCAATCTTTAAGCTAATTCCTGGAATTCTTTCCCAGAAGAGGTGGGGGAATATTGCTGGAATATTCGGCAAACACAAACTCCCCACTCCTTCACACGTACTGTATCACAGTAAGTGTCTAGACTAGAGGATCAAGGCCCATATTCATAAAGTATCTCAGAGAAGAAGTGCTGATCTAGTATCAGTTTTGTATTTTTAGATGGTAGCGAAATAGATTACAGGGACTGGGGGAATCTGATCCTAGATCAGCATTCATACTCTGAGATGCTGAATGAATACTGGCCCAGGGCTATACCGGAACTCGAGTAGACGCACCCACCCACCCAGGACATAGCTGTGATCTGAGCAGGCTCCCACCACATCAGTGAGCTTCATAGTACTGAGGAAGCTGGCTGCTTTTTCAGCTGTTGCCCCGGTAGCTTTGGTATCACTGTGGCCGTTTCATCACAGTGATGCCAAAGCTATCGGGGCAAAGCATCTTTCTGCCATTTGATCTTGGATGTGTCATCTCTTTTGCCCCTCTCCTCTTCTTCCTCTTCCTCCTCCTCTTCTTCCCTCTCTTCCTCCTCCTCCGCTCTCTTCCTCCTCCTCCTCCTCCTCCTTCTTTTCCTCCTCCTTCTCCTCCTGCTTTTCCTCCACCTCCTTCTCCTCCTTCTCCTTATTTCCCTCCTCCTCCTCCCACACCCAGTAGTGCCCATACAGTAGTTCCCTCTACTGCCTATGCCTACTTTCTAGAACTCTTAACACCAATCCTTCCAAAAGAGGCAGCATCCAGTTAGTCTTCATGATGAGAAGCCACCTTCCATGGCCAAACATTAGACTCCATTTCTGTGAAGTGCATCACTATGGCTGAGATTTAAACAAGTCAAAAACAGGGTGTATGAACTATGAATCATAATGGTCAAAATATGGGATGGGCAGTGTGGGAAGTACAAACATATATGGGACTAGGCTGTGAAGCAAGTGTGGAGTGGCAACTGACTGGAAGACAGTTATTTAGGAGGCTGGGTGCTGTCCTCTCTCTCTTTCTCTTGTTTATATGGGCATTGGGTAGCCGGCAGGCAGCACAGACCTGTGGAAAAGCAACCAAGCAAAAATGTTCAATGTGAAAAAGAGTGGAAACATAGAACCCAGAGGAACAGAGGATGGACGCCAAAGATGATGTCAGAGAGAGAGCGAGAGAGAGAGAGAGAGAGAGAGACAGAGCAAGAGAGCGTGAGAGAGCGACAGAGAGAGCGACAGAAAGCGGGAGTGAAATGTGAGTGACTCACGCTCCAACCACAACTATCCTCTCTTCCTTATTCCTCCTTTCCCCTATTACAACACACCATGTTATCTACACACACACACACACACACCACTCCCAGGCCAGAAACAACACAAAACACAGTCTGGAGGCCACAAACCCCAATTCTCCAAGTCCCCTCAACTTCCCGAGCTGGTATTACAAGCAGACAGTGGTGAATATGTTTTTCCAACAAAGGAACTGGACATTTTTGTGCATGGGAGTAGGGGGACGCTAAATGCCTGAATATATCTGACTATAGCATTATGTTTCATTCAGCAGGAAGCCAGGGAGCAGGGAAAGAAGCAGGGGTTTGGGTAGCTTACGTTAGGGGAATTGCCACCAGATTGAATCTATTACGTTTAATGGGATGATGTCATTCCTCCTCCCCCTATGCCTCTATTCTCTCTATTCTCTCTCTCTATCTTTATTTCTTAATTAAATTAAATTCAAAGGGCTTTATGGGCATGGGAAACATATGTTTACATTGCCAAAGCAAGTGAAATAGATAATAAAGAAATGTGAAATAATTAATCAAATATTAACAGTAAACATTACATTCGCAAGTTTCAAAGGAATAGACACATTTCGAATGTCATATTATGGCTATGTACGGTTTATAATGATGTGCAAATTGTACAAATAGTACAAAAGGGAAAATAAATAAACATAAATATCTCTATCTCTCTCTTTATCTCTCTCTGTGTATTGGCATTTCCTTGTGTGCTGTGATGTCTTGGGTTTCCTATTAGCTACTGAAATTGCTCCCAGACACACAAGGTCCACATTGCACTCACTATACAGTAACAACACAGAGCTGTGGAAGCACACAGAGATATTTGAACTTGGGAAAAAGTATAGCAAAGTAGGCCATCGGTTGTGGATAAATACTTATAGGAAACCACATGCCCAAAGCAGGCGCTATTTTAAAAGGTTGTAGCCATCAGATAGTACCTGTTTGGAATTAGTGACTTGTTATTTAGGAATAGCCTAGGCCTAAATCAAACCTTAACTCAAGTCACATATTTAGATAATGCCATGAGGATACATAGGTATGGAAACGGAGACTTCATAGCCTACTTATAAAGATATACATAATGTACTCTAGTAGGCTAGACTCTTAGACACATTATGTAAGTCTAGCCTATTGATGAAAAGCAACCTCATTGTTACTAGAGCTCATTCAACATTAATCTGCTGTTTTATAGAATGCTCTGCCTGCCTGCCTGCCTGCCAGCCTGCCACTGGTCTGGTCCTGACTGGGGGAGGAGCTCACAGCCCACCATAAAAGGCAAGGAAAACAGATTTCTAGGTGTCTGTCAGTCTGGAACAGTCTAGAAGGGAAACGGCAATGTTCTAGTGTAGTTTCCATGTCACACTTTCATTAGTGCGATCTTTTTGTGATATTTGGCGAAACAATCGACTTCACGACCTTCTGAAAAGCTTGGGACTGAATATATATTTTTGTTTCTGTTCTTTAGCTGTCGTGGGGTAAACATTTTCCCTCCACTCGATAGATTGATAGATTTTTCCATAGAGTCGACAGTAGAATAATTCGTTTCCAAAATGACTTGGTCCATAAGCAGTTGTGTCATTACTCTGTTCGTTCTGTTCCTTTGGCGGGTCGAAGACATCGCAGAAGCTTGCAGTTGCTCCCCTGCGCATCCTCAACAGGCTTTTTGCAATGCAGACGTCGGTAAGGGCAATTTTGGCAACATTTGTTTCTCTTCACACGTTGATAGATATGCTACTACACTGTATCAAGATAGGCTACTACACATTTTTGCGCATCATGCAGAATTGTCTGTGGTCATTGTAACTTTGTATAATTTTCATTCCATGATCATTAGGCCTATATTTACGTATTCTCACACAATTATGTACATAATTAAGTAGGCAACAGTAAAATGGGCTACAGCCAGGGTTCTCCAACCCTGTTCCGGGAGATCTGCCCTCCTGTAGGGTTTCTACACCAAGTGTTCTATTTTGCTCTAGGCCTACAGTATGCCTTCAGATGAATTGTTATTTGTCCAAAAGCTAAATGATATACACCAAAATGTAAAATTTATATTTTCCTACATTTAGCCCAAGGCACTCTGTTGTAGTGTAGACTTCTTAGTGTAGACTATTATGTAAATCAAACAATAGTGGTAGGCTGTATCACTTATCTTTGACCGTTCATTTGTTTCACTATTTAAGATGGACGGCCTGCTTTATTTGCAACATACTGGGAATACAAGAGGGAATGGTGATGGGTGGAATAGAGGCTGCCAATGAACACCTCTCACACCACACACACAGCACTTTGCTTCAAAACAACCTCTATAGAGTAGTCCTACTAGCAGCAGCTACTGTACCAGACACTGTGCCCTCTATAGAGTAGTCCTACTAGCAGCAGCTACTGTACCAGACATTGTGCCCTCTATAGAGTAGTCCTACTAGCAGCAGCTACTGTACCAGACACTGTGCCCTCTATAGAGTAGTCCTACTAGCAGCAGCTACTGTACCAGACATTGTGCCCTCTATAGAGTAGTCCTACTAGCAGCAGCTACTGTACCGGACACTGTGCCCTCTATAGAGTAGTCCTACTAGCAGCAGCTACTGTGCCGGACACTGTGGCCTCTATAGAATAGTCCTACTAGCAGCAGCTACTGTACCGGACACTGTGCCCTCTATAGAGTAGTCCTACTAGCAGCAGCTACTGTACCGGACACTGTGCCCTCTATAGAGTAGTCCTACTAGCAGCAGCTACTGTACCGGACACTGTGCCCTCTATAGAGTAGTCCTACTAGCAGCAGCTACTGTACCAGACACTGTGCCCTCTATAGAGTAGTCCTACTAGCAGCAGCTACTGTACCAGACACTGTGCCCTCTATAGAGTAGTCCTACTAGCAGCAGCTACTGTACCAGACACTGTGCCCTCTATAGAGTAGTCCTACTAGCAGCAGCTACTGTACCAGACACTGTGCCCTCTATAGAGTAGTCTTACTAGCAGCAGCTACTGTACCAGACACTGTGCCCTCTATAGAGTAGTCCTACTAGCAGCAGCTACTGTACCAGACACTGTGCCCTCTATAGAGTAGTCTTACTAGCAGCAGCTACTGTACCAGACACTGTGCCCTCTATAGAGTAGTCCTACTAGCAGCAGCTACTGTACCAGACACTGTGCCCTCTATAGAGTAGTCCTACTAGCAGCAGCTACTGTACCAGACACTGTGCCCTCTATAGAGTAGTCCTACTAGCAGCAGCTACTGTACCAGACACTGTGCCCTCTATAGAGTAGTCCTACTAGCAGCAGCTACTGTACCAGACACTGTGCCCTCTATAGAGTAGTCCTACTAGCAGCAGCTACTGTACCAGACACTGTGCCCTCTATAGAGTAGTCTTACTAGCAGCAGCTACTGTACCAGACACTGTGCCCTCTATAGAGTAGTCCTACTAGCAGCAGCTACTGTACCAGACACTGTGCCCTCTATAGAGTAGTCTTACTAGCAGCAGCTACTGTACCAGACACTGTGCCCTCTATAGAGTAGTCCTACTAGCAGCAGCTACTGTACCGGACACTGTGCCCTCTATAGAGTAGTCCTACTAGCAGCAGCTACTGTACCAGACACTGTGCCCTCTATAGAGTAGTCCTACTAGCAGCAGCTACTGTACCAGACACTGTGCACTTTATAGAATAGTCCTACTAGCAGCAGCTACTGTACCAGACATTGTGCCCTCTATAGAGTAGTCCTACTAGCAGCAGCTACTGTACCAGACACACTCAGACCTAATTTATTTTCCAGATCATTTAAATCACCTTGGGGTCACATGAAGGGAGATATTCTCAAACATAACCAACTAAGAATATTCCAGCATCTTCTTCCTTCATCTCCTTGTGAAATAAACACAGGATAGTTGTTAATTCTGTGGAATGTGACTGGCCTATGCCTGGCTCATAGTGGATTTGACAAGGTCGAAATATGCTAGAAATGTATCCATTTAAAGTCATCTGTCCTTTAAAAGGTGCTGTCATTGCTGTTGTGCTGTTATGTTAACATCCATACAGGCAGATACAAATAAAGCTTGTGTAATGCATTGTGGGTAAATACAATTTGTTGTGAGCTCTACTATGGGTGGTTCTCTGGCCATATCCTTGTATTGGTCATCAAAGTGTACCATAAACACGCAAGATGTTGGGAATCGAGTAGCAGAATCCACTGTGTTGTGACTGAGAACTGTTATTCCGGGACCTTCTCTATCAAATCACATTTTATTGGTCGCGTACACATGTTTATCAGATGTTATTGCGAGAGTAGCGAAATGCTTGTGTTCCCAGCTCCAACAGTGCTGTAGTATCTAACAATACACAACAATACACACACATCTAAAAGTAAAAGAGTGGAATTAAGAAATCTAGAACCCTGGACGGTTCTGCCCTGGTCAAGCCTAAACCACCAGAACAACAACTACAGATGATAGATGCCTTCTACTGCAGCCACTATTACTACTGTATAGTTACTACTGCTAGCCCGTGTGGCAAATGGAATCTGGGTAACATGGGCTTTGGTGTGAGGTCCAGGCAGGGTCGCTCACGTTCATTAGGCCACTCTGTAGCAAAACAGAGGTTCTTATTTGACAAGTTTAGGTAGTAGGCCTACCTCCCTGTTTTTGGAAAGTTTTCTTCAGTTTCATGACTTGTGAACACGACCCAGTGCACTCTTGGAAAAAAGGATTCCAAAAGGTTTCTTCGGTTGTCCCCATAGGAGAACCCTTTTTGGTTCCAGGTTGAACCCTTTTGGGTTCCATGTAAAACTCTATGTGGAAAGGGTTCTACTTGGCACCAAAAGGGGTTCTTCAAAGGGTGTCCTATGGGGACAGCCGAAGAACCCTTTTAGGTTCTAGATCGCAGTTTTTTTTTTCTAAGAATGTACTACAGCATCCATGTCCAGCCTGAAGGCTGATGACTGCATATGTATATGTACTTTAAAGAACCAGGGAATCCCACTAGTTTTACTGTATTTTAGTCAATTCCACTGCGACAATGCTCATCCTAATATTTATTTTACTTTTAGATTTGTGTGTATTGTTGTAAATTGTTAGATACTACTGCACTGTTGGAGCTAGGAACACAAACATTTCAGTACACCCGCAATAACATCTGATAAATGTGCGTATGTGACCAATAAAATTGTATTTGATCAAATGGTATTTGATTTAGTCATATTATGGAAAACCTTTGGTTTCCCTCGACGAGGATCTGTTTCTGGGTCTCTTTCTCTTCTGATTTGACCAGGTACAGACCGCTGCCTGTTTGGGTTACTTGTCTTTACATAACTAACTTATGCTAACGAGAATCTCTAAACAGTGACCGGCTTGTCTTGATGTTTAAATTCCGTTTTTTAAGGGACTTTCTTCGTGGTTGTGAGCTGGCTCAGCCTGTGGTGTATATATACAGCAGTTTACTTATTCAACAGTTTCTCTGCTATAGGTTGCAATGGCACCAGAGCTCGTAGAGTTTCACGTTTTAATGGCATGTGCACAAGTACAGTGAAATGCCTTTCTTGTGAGCTTTAAACCCAGCAATGCTGTATTCAGTATCAATGTAGTACTAAAAATAACATAAGGTAGTACAAAAACACACAAGAAATAAGATGAACACGAGAAAATAAGAAGCTGCAGTACATTATATACAGGGTCAGTTCCAATACCATATTTCCAATGTGCAGGGATACTGGAGTGATAGAGGTAGATATGTATAGGGGTAAGGTGACTAGGCATCAGGATGTATGATAAACAGAATAGCAGCAGAATAAATGAAGTGTGTGTGTGTGTGTGCAGTCAGTATAAATATGTGTGTGTCGGTGTGAGTGAGTTGGTAGAGTCCTGTGCCATACCAAGCAGTGATGCAGCCAGTCAAGATGCTCTCAATGGCGGTAGTCATTGTAGCATGAAGCCTTAGAGTTCTTGGGAACAGGAATTATGGAACAGGAATGGGGAGGTTGAAAATATGCCTGCCAGCTGATCTGCTCCTGCTCTGAGAACGCGCCCTGGAATACCGTCCGGCCCCACTGCCTTGCGAGTGTGGAGCTGATTAAAGACCTTATTCAAGTCGACCTCGGAGAGCGAGATCCCCCAGTCCTCTGGGGCCCTCACGCACGGCATGGTGTGGTTATTGTCGAAGCGTGCATTAAATGCGTTGAGTTAGTCTGGTAGAGAGGCATAGTTGTAGCCCCTGGGCTCCTGAGTGGTGCAGTGGTCTAAGGCACTGCATCTCAGTGCAAGAGGCATCACTACAGTCCTTGGTTCAAATCCAGGCCATGATTGGGAGTTCCATAGGGTGGCACACAATTGCATCACCGGGATAGGCTGTTGTAAATAAGAATTTGTTCTTAATTGACTTGCCTAGTTAAATAAAGAAACATGCAAATGGCTTCAGAACCTGTGTAATATGATTCCACTTTATTCATTTTGCTCGTTTGATGTAGAAACACAATCCTGTTCTGCAGCAGAACAAGGCCTAGGTTTAGGTCAAAAGCAGAACGGTCTTTTCATTGCACTTTGTCATTTCATTAACTCTAAAAGGCTGTGAATCAGGGTTGGAGTCAATTCGATTTCCATTCAGTCAATTCAGGAAGTAAACTGAAATTCAAATTTCAGGAAGATTGGTGCTTTTAGTTTACTTCCTGAATTGACTGGATTGAAACCGAATCAACCCCAACTTTGCTGTGAAATGCACAAACCTTTGTCAGAATGGGTTCTTTTACTGTCAACGGTTTTTAGTATGTGAACACTGGACACTGTTTGCTTTTCTATTGCACAACGATGCCTTGAAGTTGGCAACGTGGTCACATTGCAATGGCATTGTCATCCCGTCTGATGGAAATAGAGGGCCAACGAAGAGCATGACCAAGCATCTGAACCTGTTGAGAAAGTCCCTGGCACACACTGCCTTTTAAAATCCAGCTGTGTAAACCCATAACCTCTGGAAGGATTTTTAAGCTCTGTAAAGTCCTTGGTCGATTTTCACCACCACATTACAAATATTCTTTGTAATTTTCCCGCTGCCATTAACGGGCTGAGCTATGTTGAAGGCGTATTTTTATGCTCAAACCATTCTGATGAAATAAATCCTTGGCCTGCTTTAGAGGTGACCTCATTTGATTTATGGCCTGGTGTACTAGTTTGGTGCTGTTCCCTATTCTCGGGATACGTCACATTTCTTAACGCAAGAGGTTCGATTTGGGACCTCCTGCCCTCTCAGTAAAGGTGACTGGCATGATTGACACTCTGTCAACCTAGTTTCTGTGTGGTCCAATGTAGGTTGGTGCGGTGGGGTGGCAGGCAAGAGGAGGGACGGCGCCTTCGGTCACTTTCTTTAAAGGAGCTTCAGTATTTGTCTTCTACTGGACAGAGGACAGAGAGTAGGAAAGACTGGAAGCAAGTGTGTCGCACGGGGCTGGGAATTGCCAGGGACCTTGTGATACAATATTATCACCATACTTAGGTGCTGATACGATATGTTTTGCGATTTTCACAAATCTGTATGTATTGCAATTCAATATTGTGTTTTGATGCTCCAAAACTATTGCTCACCATTTGTCTTCTGCAGAGGGACAAGTGAGAGCCATGAGGAAAACAAGGCTTGATCAATCATGGAAATAAAAGTGCTGAAGACACTGGTGTTTTGGTGCAGGCACAGCCAACTAGCGCACAAATAATATTGCGATATTGTCAAAACGATACGATATATCATGAAAAATAGTATCCCGATATGTAACTGTATCGACCCCCCCATCACTAATGTCACACAGGCAGTAGTTCACATTTGAACCCATGCTGACACTGGTAGGTGTATGTTCTGTAGGTGGTAGCACATCAAGCTAGACCACCCAGGCCTCTTGGTTCATTTTTTTGTCTTTAGGCAGAGGTGTACAGTCAATTCCAGGTGTAGAGTATTTCATTGTCTGTCTGACATGTACTGAAACGTATGAACTTGATCTCCTCTACGCTCCTTGTGGACTACGGCCATAACAAGGCCATGTACTGAATATACTGGGAGTCTTCTTCTAATTGGCATCTCCAAACAGTTTATTCAATCATGAGAAGGGATTGAACAGAAGCAAATCCATTTCCATCCTCATCAATTGAAATTCTCTCGTCAGGGCTGACCGGTTACGGAGCCCTTCAATGCCGCTCGACGGTCAGATGTTATGCCAGTCATGCATTTGACCAAGCAGTCCGCTGCCTCATATTGCTTCTAGTTGGAGGGGTGTGTACCTATGGAGAGATTCGGGGAAAAGGAATTAAACCTTTTGGGATCTGAAAAAAGTAGGCTGAGTGGTTTCTGCTCTGAAGACAGGCCCTGCTGCAAGCTGTGTCAACAGACGATACCATTAAAACCACATCCTTTTCTGTCCAAAGCAAAATCTGCGCCAGCTCTGACATCACAACAGCTCCTTATGTACTCAGGGTTTGGCTGAGCTGTTTGTTCATCACGCGGATAGGTTGGCTAACGGTTGTTCATTCTACTAAGTGAGATGATATTTCCATGCTTTTGAAGTCTCAAGTGGATAGCTAACGCAGACGAGTGTTTGAATTGAGCCAGTGTTCACCAGGCTTACCAGCACTTTACCAGAATTTAACTGCTTGAGTATCGACACCTCTTGTAGAATAGGTTAGTCGCTGTAAAACATGAATACCGGCATTGTGAAATTAAAGCGGACCAGCACTATTTTCATTCTACTTCAAGCACTCATGCAGTCTGTCCTGTGCGGTATGGTAAGACAGGACGGTTGAGTACTGATGCAGTCTGTCCTGTGCAGTATGGTAAGACAGGACGGTTGAGTACTGATGCAGTCTGTCCTGTGCAGTATGGTAAGACAGGACGGTTGAGTACTGATGCAGTCTGTCCTGTGCGGTATGGTAAGACAGGACGGTTGAGTACTAATGCAGTCTGTCCTGTGCGGTATGGTAAGACAGGACGGTTGAGTACTGATGCAGTCTGTCCTGTGCTGTATGGTAAGACAGGACGGTTGAGTACTGATGCAGTCTGTCCTGTGCAGTATGGTAAGACAGGACGGTTGAGTACTGATGCAGTCTGTCCTGTGCAGTATGGTAAGACAGGACGGTTGAGTACTGATGCAGTCTGTCCTGTGCAGTATGGTAAGACAGGACAGTTGATGACTGATGCAGTCTTTCTTGTGCAGTATGGTAGTACAGGATGGTTGAGGACTGATGCAGTCTGTCCTGTGCAGTATGGTAAGACAGGACGGTTGAGTACTGATGCAATCTGTCCTGTGCAGTATGGTAAGACAGGACGGTTGAGGACTGATGCAGTCTGTCCTGTGCAGTATGGTAAGACAGGACGGTTGAGGATGGATGCAGTCTGTCCTGTGCAGTATGGTAAGACAGGACGATTGAGGACTTATGCAGTCTGTCCTGTGCAGTATGGTAAGACAGGACGGTTGAGGATGGATGCAGTCTGTCCTGTGCAGTATGGTAAGACAGGACGGTTGAGGGTCTTTGTCAGCACTACAACATGAGCAGCTGTACTTGACGTTTCAGAGAAATGTACCATAAACCAGATTGCTGTTTCAGTTAGTGAAGAGGTGTGATGACACACAATTCCCTGAGGACAGTTCCTGTTGAGTTTATGGACAACCATTTGAAGCAAAGAGATTTCATTCCTAGTAGATTCTCCAAAATTATTGAGGGACACAATGGGGAACACTTGACGTGAGAGCTAATTGTTTGGTTTGAGTGGATTGATGAATTTGGCATTGCTGCGGAGGGAGCAAGCTCAGTTGGTAGAGTATGGCGATTGCAACATCAAGATAGTGGGTTCGATTACCAGAACCACCCATATTTATTACGTATGGGTACATGACTGAGTCGCTTTGGATAAAAGCATCTGCTAAATGGTATACTGTATATGGAATGAGGATTAGATTGGATAAAAGCATCTGCTAAATGGTATAGTGTATATGGAATGAGGATTAGATTGGATAAAAGCGTCTGCTAAATGGTATACTGTATATGGAATGAGGATTAGATTGGATAAAAGCATCTGCTAAATGGTATACTATATATGGAATGAGGATTAGATTGGATAAAATCATCTGCTAAATGGTATACTGTATATGGAATGAGGATTAGATTGGATAAAATCGTCTGCTAAATGGTATACTGTATATGGAATGAGGATTCGATTGGATAAAAGCATCTGCTAAATGGTACACTGTATATGGAATGAGGATTAGATTGGATAAAAGCATCTGCTAAATGGTATACTGTATATGGAATGAGGATTAGATTGGATAAAAGCATATGCTAACTGGTATACTATATATGGAATGAGGATTGGATAAAATCATCTGCTAAATGGTATACTGTATATGGAATGAGGATTAGATTAGATAAAATCATCTGTTAAATGTTATACTGTATATGGAATGAGGATTAGATTGGATAAAAGCATCTGCTAAATGCTGTACTGTATATGGAATGAGGATTCGATTGGATAAAAGCATCTGCTAAATGGTATACTGTATATGGAATGAGGATTAGATTGGATAAAACCATCTGCTAAATGGTATACTGTATATGGAATGAGGATTAGATTGGATAAAAACTCCTGCTAAATGGTATACTGTATATGGAATGAGGATTAGATTGGATAAAATCATCTGCTAAATGGTGTACTGTATATGGAATGAGGATTAGATTGGATAAAAGCGTCTGCTAAATGGTATACTGTATATGGAATGAGGATTCGATTGGAATTTACTGTCTTTCTTTTGATTTGACTTAATCCTTTTAGCTCCTAGTGGAGCTAAAACAGAGAGCCTCAACAGTCTCCAGCAAACCCAGTTCAGAGCAGTTTTCTTAACTTCATTCCAGGTCAATCATAGTTTCTACCCTCTTCATCCCTTCTTCATTGGTTCTTCTCAATGTCTTCCTCAATGTCGAACCCTGTGGATCCCACTCCAGTGCCTGTCTTGTTAGTCTTTAGAGGGCAGGAATTGTCGGCCACTGACTGACCACTGTGTTCAGAGGGGAAACAGGCAGCAGGACTGGCTGAACCAGAACCCTTCTCCTCCTCTACAGTTAAATGACATGCATGGACATTTTTCCCATCTGCGTATTGTTATAAAAGGTTTGCTGATGACCAAGCAACTATCCCAACTAGTCTGTTTGTTGTTTGTGAAAGAGGACTATTAGAAAGTACACTCTGTTCCGCAACCACTCCTGAACTTGTGCCAGCCTGCCAGACAATTCTTCTTGTCTTTTTCCAGTAAACATGTTTCCAGTAAACATT
The DNA here is from genome assembly GCA_030435695.1 of Brachymystax lenok tsinlingensis. NCBI lineage: Eukaryota > Metazoa > Chordata > Actinopteri > Salmoniformes > Salmonidae > Brachymystax > Brachymystax lenok. The sequence continues at coordinate 107,692,823 of CM059791.1, forward strand.
GTCATTTCCTATAATGATTTTATCCATGATCAACTGTTTTCAGGTAACATTGTCATTTCCTATAATGATTTTATCTATGGTCAACTGTTTCCATTTAACATTGTCATTTCCTACAATGATTTTATCTTGAGACTGAGCGCAAATCAACTGGTGTGCAACTCAGGTTAGAATTTGGCACACAGCACACACTCCATGCTAGTCATGATCATTATTCAGTGGATTCAGAGGTTTCACCTCTGCACCGTGGAGTTGCGTAGTAGTCTGAGAAAGTTACTAGGATGAGTAATTTAGCCTTCCCATAGATTAGAAATGAACTTGAAATGGAACGTTTTTGGGAAATTCTGTTTTACAATGTAACACTGAATGGGTAACTGGAATCTTAAAACAAATGTCAGATTTTTCCAGAGCAATAATTGACTGTTCCCTTTGTGTTCCTTTTTTGAATGATTGTCTCACAATTTTAATCAATGAGTTAAAATGTTTTAATTACTTGTAAAATGTTTAATTGACTGTCAACAATTAATTTGATTCTAAATCCTTTATAAACCTGTAACCTTATTGTAAAGTGTTACCCTTTCATTCAGTTTAGGAGGGACAGTCCGAGTGAACAAGAAGGAGTTGGTTTATGATGAGCCACTTCCTGGTAAATCTATCTGTCAACAGGCCTTGTTTAAGTCATATTTGTTGAGTGCCCTTTTCAGTGTCCATCCAATCTGTGCTGGCTGTATCCCCCCTTCTTTCCAGCATGTTCCAGCCACTATAATAGATGTGTTGTCAGGTCAGTTGAGCATGGCTCGGTAGTTTATAATGGTACCTTATTTGGGCTTACCTTGGGGGCCAGGCAGAGCGTGGTGTTTGTTGACTACACAGTGTACACTGTTGTTGTGGCACAGGGCCAATGAGAGCAGACTGTGTAACATGCATCACATCTCCCATCCAATTACACTGATGTAGTGTGTCAACCAAATACAGCCTCAAGGGACACAAAACCACTGTAAGACTTCCAATAGCAGCCCCACTGTTCCAGCAGCTCTGTAGTGTAATGAATCTGATGGATGGCTACTGGTAACCATCCGGTCATTCAGACAGGAGGTGTGTTCTTATCCCCGCTGTTAGACCTAAATGTGGCAGCTAGAGGTTAAACTATTTGGATTTAAAGCTGAGGAAGATTAAATGTATTAGTTTGTTTCTGGACTTTCTCAGTTAATTCTTTGTATGTTTGGTGATTGGAAAATCGGATGGTGTTGGAATTTGGAAATGGTAGGACTCATGATCTGCTCACGTTCAATGGAGAGTAAGACTACACGTCACAATCCAATATTGTTAGTGTATTTTCAAAAGGAAATACCAAATTGACAAAATTATATTACATGAAGAGAGTACTGTATTAGCCATGTACACACAACCCAGCTCTCATTTCCAAGAGCAGACTAGTTTCACAGTACATTTCAGACCGACAGCATTGTCAACCAATCCATGTGACTCAGCACAACTGTGTCAGTCCACAGTCCAGTCAGTCAATATGTCCTTGCTTGGTGCCTTTGGAACATTCCACCTGACTTACTTTACCATAGGAGGGAAGCAGAAGTGGCCGGTGTCTGATTCCTGCTCAGCCAGTGAGGATTCTTTGTTCTGGATTACCACCAATCCCCATTAAACTGGAGGAGAAGGAGGGATTCCCTTCACTGGTTGTCCATGGGGCTGTAACACTAGCAACTGTGTGTTTCGGAATGGTGTGTGGAACAGAGAGGGAAAGGAGGAGTGTGTGTGCGTGAGTCGATCATTCTGCAAGGATCACTCAGTGCCGTACTGTGGGGTCCCCTGGGCATGTTTGGTGTTGTGTGTGGCCTCAGAGAAAAGGTGCTCTGTTTGTAGACTATAGTGAGACTGTGTGCAGACAGTTGTGTAAAGTACATAAGATACATAAAAATACTTTAAAGTAATACTTATGTAGTTTTCTTTGTTGTCTGTACTTTACTATTTATATTTTTGACTACTTTTACTTCACTACATTCCTAAAGAAAATAATGTACTTTTTACTCCATACATTTCCCCTGACACCCAAAAGTACTTGTTACATTTTGAATGACTAGCAGGACAGGAAAATGGTCCAATTCATCCCTGGTCATCCTTCCTGCCTCTGATCTGGTGGACTCACTAAACACACATGCTTAGTTTGTAAATTATGTCTGAGTGTTGGAGTGTGACCCAGGCTATCCATAAATATTAATATAAGGAATTTGAAATTATTTGGGGCTCCTGAGTGGCACAGTGGTCTAAGGCACTGCATCTCAGTACTAGAGGTGTCACTACAGACCCTTGTTCAATTCCAGGCTGTATCACAACCGGCCGTGATTGGGAGTCCCATAGGGCGGGGCAGAATTGGCCCAGCGTCGTTAGGGTTTGGCTGGGGTAGGCCGTCATTGTAAATAAGAATTTGCCTAGTTAAATAAAGGTTAAATATAAAATAATAATAATAAATATTTATACTTTTACTTTGAATTTTTATACTTAAGTATATGTTATAATTTACATTTACGTTTGATACTTAAGTATATTGAAAACCAAATACATTCAGACTTTTACTCAAGTAGTGTTTTACTTGGTGACTTTCACTTTTACTTGTCATTTTCTTTAAAGGTATCTTTACTTTTACTCAAGTATGACAATTTGTACTTTTTCCACCACTGTGTGTAGACTATAGTAAGACTGTGTGTAGACTATAGTAAGACTGTGTGTAGACCTTACCGACTGGGCCCAGACGCCAATTCAATCTCTATTCCACGTTGGTTCAATGTAATTTCATTGAAAGGACATGGAAACGACGTTGATTCAAACAGTGTGATTCAAATAGTCTGTATGACTGCAAGGGCTGCCTTCTCAGATCTGTTCTGATGCACACAGCAAACCATGCAGCCTGGGTAGAGTTTAATGCTTTTTCCTGGCTATGAACTTGATCTTAGTTGACTCTTTTCCCTCTCTGTTGATCCTGTTGACGTCTCTCTCGCGCGCTCTCTCTCTCTCCCCATCTCGCTCTCTCTCTCCCCCTGTCTCTCTCTCACCCTGTCCCTCTCTCTTCCCCTGTCTCTCTTCCCCTGTCTCTTTCTCTCTCCCCCTGTCTCTCTCTCTCTCACCCTGTCCCTCTCTCTTCCCGTCTCTCTCTCTCCCCCCTGTCTCTCTCTCTTTGTCTCTCTCTCCCCCTGTCTCTCTCTCTCTCTTCCCCTGTCTCTCTCTCCCCCTGTCTCTGTCTCTCCCCGTCTCTCTCTCTCTCTCTCTCACCATGTCCCTCTCTCTTCCCCTGTCTCTCCCCCCTGTCTCTCTCTCCCCCTGTCTCTCTGTCTCTCTCTCCCCCTGTCTCTCTCTCTCTCTTCCCCTGTCTCTCTCTCTCTCTTCCCCTGTCTCTCTCTCTCTCTCCCCCTGTCTCGCTCTCTCCCACTGTCTCTCTCTCTCCCTGGTCTCTCTCCTCTCTCTCTGAATGTCAGTGCTAGCATTTGGTATTGGTGGTCTGTCTCTTTCTAAACACATGAAATGGTGATGAGGATGATTCCACAACTACAGCATGATTGCTATTCCTGCCACTCCTTAACTCTGTTTCCCTGCCTGGAGATATTCTACATTCCTCCATCACTCTCACCATCCTATCTCCTAGTATTCTCTCTCTCTCTCTTTCTCTTTTGTCCCTCCCTCTCCGTTCTCCCTGTCAACAGTTTGACTCTGTAAAACCTTAAAAGGAAATGTTATTCTCGGTCTGTATTGTAATCCAATTAAGGCACATGCTTCATACTTCTTAGACAAAGTATAAATTCCCTAAAAGACTGGTCTTAGCCGTACCTGCGGTCGCCACCTTGGGAAATTGGACGACTGAACTCAAAGTGAACATCTGTTTGACATTAGTCTCTAGTCTGATTCACAGCTGAAGGCAGCTAGGGCTGGACTGCACTGAGGTGAACCTCATCTTTCACTCATAGCAGCGTTTTCCACACTGCCCTTTGTTTGTTGCTAGGCAGTGGTACAATTATGATTTTAAAAACCAATAGAAGAGAAGTTCATATTAAAGGGATTTTACACTCTAAAGTCAAAGTTTGTCAGATGTATTTATTTTTTATCTCACAAGTGATCTTGTGTTGAGGAAAGTCCACCTCCCAGGCTATGTATTGTGTAGATCCATAAATACGCATCCCAGGCTATGTATTGTGTAGATCCATAAATACGCATCCCAGGCTATGTATTGTGTAGATCCATAAATACACATCCCAGGCTATGTATTGTGTAGATCCATAAATACACATCCCAGGCTATGTATTGTGTAGATCCATAAATACACATCCCAGGCTATGTATTGTGTAGATCCATAAATACACATCCCAGGCTATGTATCGTGTAGATACAGCTACATGCCACAATCCCTAATGAATGGAAAAGATGAGCACCATATAATCTCCATATTCGTGGTGATAATCTTTTCAATTCATTTTTGGTTGAGGCATAGTTGGCTCTGCACAACCGATGGCAGGGGATGTGGAGCCATCTTGAAGTCTGTAAACCTCTGACAAACTCCGACAATGGAGTGTAATGTCCCCTTTAAGTATCTGGTACAGCTGTTAGTATAAACCCAGTCTACTGTAGTTTCATTAGATCAGGATGTCTGCAAAACAAAAACAAAGTGTAATTTGAGTGATAAAGCAACACAAGTACTACTATGTGTTGTACTGGTCCTAATGATGATAGACATCTGTGGAATAGAGGGAACTTAACATCATTACAGAGGAAGTTCATCTGTTTGGCAAGGACCATCTTTTTCCACTCCAACCTTTCTGCCTATTTCTTCCTTCCTTGTCCAACAACAAATCCTTTAAAAATCTCCTGAACCAGACTGAAATGAGGAGAAAGAAGAAAAGAGGCTGGTTTGTGTCGCTGTCAGCACCTTCTACCCAGACTGATGGGAGGAGGGGCCTGGGCCCGACAGTGTGTGACAACGTCTAGTGTGTGCGACTGATTGCCCATGCGCATGCCTGCATTCTGGTTCAATTTTCCAAAAGATTGCTGACTAGCTTCCTCAGAGCAGGCCAGGCACATTCCTCTCTCAGATTACAGCTTATGAAACACTCATGTGCCTCAGTCTTCCTACCAGCACCTGGTTGGCACCTGAACCATCTGCAGACCAGACAGAGCAGCATAGTTAACCCAGGCGTGTTGAATTAAAGACAGGGCAGCATAGTTAAACCAGGTGTGTTGAATTAAAGACAGGGCAGCATAGTTAAACCAGGCGTGTTGAATTAAAGACAGGGCAGCATAGTTAAACCAGGTGTGTTGAATTAAAGACAGGGCAGCATAGTTAACCCAGGTGTGTTGAATTAAAGACAGGGCAGCATAGTTAACCCAGGTGTGTTGAATTAAAGACAGGGCAGCATAGTTAACCCAGGTGTGTTGAATTAAAGACAGGGCAGCATAGTTAAACCAGGTGTGTTGAATTAAAGACAGGGCAGCATAGTTAACCCAGGTGTGGTGAATTAAAGACAGGGCAGCATAGTTAACCCAGGTGTGGTGAATTAAAGACAGGGCAGCATAGTTAACCCAGGTGTGTTGAATTAAAGACAGGGCAGCATAGTTAACCCAGGTGTGGTGAATTAAAGACAGGGCAGCATAGTTAACCCAGGTGTGTTGAATTAAAGACAGGGCAGCATAGTTAAACCAGGCGTGTTCAATTAAAGGGGAAGCAAACGCCCAGAGCGAGGAATCTAGGACCAGGAGGGAAAATTGACTTTCTTCTGTTTTAGAGCAAACCTAGCCAAAATGTTACACCCAAACAGTCTAACTTATGCACAGTCTGAACAGACAGTAAAAACTTGGATCTATGAAGCATTTTACTGCTGTTCTCTTAGATCCCATAACACCCTTAAACCGTCAGTGTCTGACTGACCAGTAAAACGGAAATAGATTATTTCAGTAGAGTTAAACCATGTCTCCCTCTCTTTCGCTCTTCTAGTGATCAGGGCAAAGGTGGTTGGAAAGAAAGTGGTTGAGGCTGGTAATGACGTCTATGGCAACACCATCAAGAGGATCAAGTACGACATCAAACAGATCAAGGTAGGATTTTTATTAAGTGGTCAAGGTAGACTTTTTATTAAGTGGTTGCTGCAGTCAGTGAAGTTCAGAACTGGATATGGACATGTTTGATAGCTCCTTCTCTTCTTCTCCTTGTGATTGGATAGATGTTCAAAGGTCCTGACCGGGATATCGACGCCATCTTCACTGCACCCTCCTCAGCCGTTTGTGGCGTTACTCTGGAAACCAACGGCAATGAGGAGTATCTCTTCACCGGTGCGGTTCTCACTATGTTACCAAGTTCTATTGCCAGCACTGGTTCAACTGCTCAACCAAGAAATGCTTACAGCATTATGACCATCCCACTGACTGCATGCTGTATGAGAAAACAAGTGCTTTAGAACAATACATTTTTGGTCTTATTCAAGTTATAATAAAGTGTTACCCACTCGAAGAGTTCCAGTGTTCCTGTCTGTATCAGTATGTTTTCTCTATGGGACATAGACTCACCATCTCCTCTCTGTCTGCAGGCAAGCTGGAGACTGATGGAACGATGCATGTAACGCTGTGTGACTTTATTGAGTCTTGGGAGGCCATGAGTCCCACACAAAAGAAGAGTTTGACTCAACGCTATGAGAGTGGCTGCAAGTGCAAGGTGTGTCTGTGTGTTTGATGGGAATTATAGTAATATTACAGTATACCAGTTTTGTTCAATATTTACACAGCACATTTTCTTAGAAGGAGTACAGTCGTGGCCAAAAGTTGAGAATGGCACAAATATTAATTTTCACAAAGTCTGCTGCCTCAGTTTGTATGATGGCAATTTGCATATACTCCAGAATGTCATGAAGAGTGATCAGATGAGTTGCAATTAATTGCAAAGTCCCTCTTTGCCATGCAAATGAACTGAATCCCCCAAAAACATTTCCACTGCATTTCAGCCCTGCCACAAAAGGACCAGCTGACATCATGTCAGTGATTCTCTTGTTAACACAGGTGTGAGTGTTGAAGAGGACAAGGCTGGAGATCACTCTGTCATGCTGATTGAGACTGGAAGCTTCAAAAGGAGGATGGTGCTTGGAATCATTGTTCTTCCTCTGTCAATCATGGTTACCTGCAAGGTAACCACGTGCCGTCATTATTGCTTGGCACTAAAAGGGCTTCACAGACAAGGATATTGCTGCCAGTAAGATTGCACCTAAATCAACCATTTATCGGATCATCAAGAACTTCAAGGAGAGCGGTTCAATTGTTGTGAAGAAGGTCCAGCAAGCGCCAGGACCGTCTCCTAAAGTTGATTCAGCTGCGGGATCGCGGCACCACCAGTACAGAGCTTGCTCAGGAATGGCAGCAGGCAGGTGTGAGTGCATCTGCACGCACAGTGAGGCGAAGACTTTTGGAGGATGGCCTTGTGTCAAGAAGGGCAGCAAAGAAGCCACTTCTCTCCAGGAAAAACATCAGGGACAGACTGATATTCTGCAAAAGGTACAGGGATTGGACTATTGGACTGCTGAGGACTGGGGTAAAGTCATTTTCTCTGAATCACCTTTCCGATTGTTTGGGGCATCTGGAAAAAAGCTTGTTCGGAGAAGACAAGGTGAGCGCTACGATCAGTCCTGTGTCATGCCAACAGTAAAGCATTCTGAGAACATTCATGTGTGGGGTTGCTTCTCAGCCATGAGAAGCAATGTTGCCTAAGAACACAGCCATGAATAAAGAATGGTACTAACACATCCTCCTAGAGCAACTTCTCCCAACCATCCAGGAACAGTTTGGTGACAAACAATGCCTTTTCCAGCATGATGGAGCACCTTGCCATAAGGCAAAAGTGATAACTAAGTGGCTCGGAGAACAGAACATCGATATTTTGGGTCCATGGCCAGGAAACTCCCCAGACCTTAATCCCATTGAGAACTTGTGGTCAATCCTCAAGAGGCAGGTGGACAAACAAAAACCCACAAATTCTGACAAACTCCAAGCATTGATTATGCAAGAATGGGCTGCCATCAGTCAGGATGTGGCCCAGAAGTTATTTGACAGCATGCCAGGGCGGATTGCAGAGGTCTTGAAAAAGAAGGGTCAACACTGCAAATATTGACTCTTTGCATCAACTTCATGTAATTGTCAATAAAAGCCTTTGACACTTATGAAATGCTTGTAATTATACTTCAGTATTCCATAGTAACATCTGACAAAAATATCTAAAGACACTGAAGCAGCAAACTTTGTGAAAATTAATATTTGTGGCATTCTCAAAACTTTTGGCCACGACTCTACACTGGTCACATTGGCAAACCCTAGAGAATTGGGGTAATGATCAGTCGGTGATCTTGATCTTTCTCTCTTTCTGCTCCGATCCACAGATCATCCGCTGCACTTCCATCCCCTGTACGATCAGCGCCCCAGAGGAGTGTCTGTGGACGGACTGGGTGATGGAAAAGAGCCACAGCGGTCCCCAGGCCCAACACTTTGCCTGTATCAATAGGAGCGATGGGTCCTGTGCCTGGTACAGGGGGATAGCACCACCCAAGAAGGAGTTCCTGGATATTGAAGACCCCTAAACTCTACAGGCCATCCACTCACTGTTCAGAGTGACTAAAGATGTCTGCAATTAATACATGGAGAAAGCAAAAGTACACAAAGCTACAAATCCAAATAATTATGATGAAATGAATCAGTAAAGTAGTTAATAACAATGAATTACAAGACCCATATTGACTTGTCCAGTTGTGATGTCACATAGAGAGGTCAGGTGACAGGTTGCAGGAAATAGTCAGTGTGAAAGAGAGCAACAATCTTGAGAGAACAGCACTTTCTGACCCCCCCATCTCTCTAAAAGCGCTTACTGGTCACTTCTTGTACAAGTGCAATAAAAATAAACTACAAATCAAATATAGAGCTTCAAGTATTAATTTATCTTGTGCTGTTCATTTGTCGCTCGCTTTTAAACTGGAACCAAAGGTGTTATTGAAACCCAAAAGGGTGATATCAAAGTGTTGTTGGCCGATGTGATCGTGTTTCTGACTAGAACATTATTCCTGAAAAATACTATCCTAAAGCCTGGGGCATGTTCAGCTGGGCACAATATTGTAGAACGTTCAGATCGTATGTTATATACACAAAGAACAAACATGTTTCTCTGACATAAAGAAAGGAGTAAATGTAAGCTCTATTCATGGCATTTCTATCTGCAACATTCAACACTTACCTACTGGACGTAGCCCTGAAGTAGTTTGGGTCGAAACCAGGGCTTCAGTTTTGTAATGTCATTGACCAAATTAAACATGACTCAGATTCAGTGGAGGCTAGTGGGAGGATCTATAGGAGGATGGGCTCATTGTAATGGCTGGAATGGAATAAATTGAACGAGTCAAACATCTGATACCGTTCCATTTATTCCATTCTAGCCATTACAATGAGCCCGTCCTCCTATAGCTCCTCCCACCAGCCTCCACTGCTCAGTTTCTTTCTTCCTTGCTTTATAAGTCTGATAATATTATTCTTGGTGTATATTCTTCGGTGGGATAAATATTCTGTTCATTTTCATGTACTAGACAGGAGGGGTCTAAAAAAAGGTGCCACACTGGCTGAAGTCACTGTGTCGTATAACTAGAACTGCTTCATCATTCGTATTATAATATTAACTGGCTTATCTGAGGTCTTACTATGGACAAAACCCTTTGTTGATTTCTCTGCAACGGAGACTGTAAACCTGGCTGCTTTGGTTCACACAGTGCTATGTTTATATAACTACACGGCACATGCCACACAGTACAGTCTGAAAACAAGGTCATTGAATCTTCAATTTGTTTGTTATGTACGTATTTTATATTTGTTTAGTTCTGGTATAATTATAATATTTTGCTTTGGTTGTCTTGTATGTCTCTTGGTGTAATGCCTCTGTGTAAGAACATATTTCATTAGAGAAATTGGGAGATTCGTTATACCTTTTTGCAAATAACATGTTTTTTGTAGAAAACACGAAAAACGTTTTTGTGTGTGAATATTCTCGAATTGTGATTGGGGTAAAGGAATATGTTTTCTGTTCACTTTACAGTACACATAGTTACTTCACAAAACAGATCAGACCCATATTGTAGCATGCCATAGTCTCCACTGAAGACTTGTATTAGCTCCCCAAGCTATTGCCAAGGTTTTAGCTTAGTGGGCTAACATAGTCTTGTGGTGCACTGGACACCTGGGTTTGAACCCAGCCTGTCAGAGTAGCTTGTTGGTTACCTGTGTTCTGCTTCATCATGACCCATCTCTACAACAGGTTCATCTACAATTACTGTTGTATTACTTCTGTAAAAACTGAACACAATGTTGTACTGCTATAATAACTGATCAATCATTTGCCTACAGGACAGGGATACTGTATCATATAACTCCAAACTTGTATATCCACGTAAAAAATATTACATTCTCCAGTAATGTACATGGTATCAATTCTGTATTAGTAAGTGTCTCTATGTAGTACTAGCAGAAAAGTAGAATGAAAATGGACGCCTCGTGCTAGATCCACATGAGACTGGTGTGTAGAGAAGCAACAGTTTTTTGCATGCATATGACTCCTTGTATCATTCGAACTGTATGGTATCTTCAGACAATGGACAGATGATACAAATAAAAGTTTAGATATACATCTGATGTGTTTATTTACTTGTTCAGCATTTGTGCAGCAGAATTTATGACACAATATTTCACCCATTATTATAATAATTGTTCAAATGCTCACATTTGAGTTCTTAGTTATGCTGAATTTTTATGGTGGTACAATGGTTCCTCCTGCTGACAGATCTATGTGCCTGCCCATGTTGACTGTATTACAGAGTGCCCTCCTCTGGAATACACTGGAAATGTACAGTTATTACTACATTCCACATGAAGAAAGCAGTCAAAATAACAGGATGGAATAAACGTTAGTGTAGGGGTCATAATTGTTTATGTGACAGTTCAAGGCTATGTTAGATTCAAAAGTGCACATTCTTAATTGAGGGCATCTCATATTTGAGATTGGAAGTGCACAATTAGTGATTATTCTTAAATTCATTTTTTTTTTTTTTGGGGAAGCGATATGATATATTTATTGTGAAATTAAAAACAAGAAATACAGAAAACAAGGAAGGCTTATGTCTTGTGGTGTGCCAGACATGGCATTATAATAGCAATACCGGTAATGAAAATGTTTTCATGTTAGATAACAGCCAAGCACTGTGTTTTCAATTATATCAATCAATGAAATCATAAAATAATCAATGTTTCCTCTGGATTTCCAGAATGTTACCACAGATAGAACAATGAGCCATATGTTTCACTGGATGTATGAATCTGAAGCATCCTTTTGGAGTTTCCACTCACCACCAAATGTAGTTTTTCTTGTTTATCAGCCTCGAACTCAGGCCCTGTGTGTAGTTAACCGTCCCTCTCTGCCCATTCATCTCCATTTTACCTGATGTTGTTGTCTTAAGCTGATTAGCTGTTGTTGTCTTACCCGTTGTTGTCTTAGCTAGCTCTCCCAACCAACAACTGCTTTATGCCTCGCTTTATGTCTCTCTCTAATGTCAATATAATGTTGGTTAGGGTAGTTATCATTGTTTTATTTTACTGCGGAGCCCCTAGTCCCACTCAACATGCCTCAGATAGCTCTTTTTTCCCCACCTCCCACACATGCGGTGACCTCACCCAGCATAACTAGTGCCTCCAGAGATGCAACCTCTCTTATCGTCACTCAATGCCTAGGTTTACCTCCACTGTACCCACACCCTACCATACCCATGTCTGTACATTATGCCCTGAATCTATTCTACCATGCCCAGAAATCTGCTCCTTTTATTCTCTGTCCCCAATGCACTAGACGACCAGTTTTGATAGCCTTTAGCCGTACCCTCATCCGATTCCTCCTCTGTTCCTCGGGTGATGTAGAGGTTAACCCAGGCCCTGCGTGTCCCCAGGCGCTCTCATTTGTTGACTTCTGTAAACGTAAAAGCCTTGGTTTCATGCATGTTAACATCAGAAGCCTCCTTCCTAAGTTTGTTTTACTCACTGCTTTAGCACACTCCGCCAACCCTGATGTCCTTGCCGTGTCTGAAGCCTGGCTTAGGAAGGCCACCAAAAATTCTGAGATTTCCATCCCCAACTACAACATTTTACTCAACGATCACTGCCTCATTGCTTGCATCCGTTATGGGTCCGCGGTCAAACAACCACCCCTCATCACTGTCAAACGCTCCCTAAAACACTTCTGCGAGCAGGCCTTTCTAATCAACCTGGCCCGGGTATCCTGGAAGGATATTGACCTCATCCCGTTAGTAGTGGATGCCAGGTTGTTCTTTAAAAGTAATTTCCTCACCATCTTAAATAAGCATGCCCCTTTCAAAAAATGTAGAACTAAGAACAGATAACCCTTGGTTCACTCCAGACCTGAATGCCCTTGACCAGCACAAAAACATCCTGTGGCGTACTGCACTAGCATCGAATAGTCCCCGCAATATGCAACTTTTCAGGGAAGTCAGGAACCAATACACACAGTCAGTTAGGAAAGCAAAGGCTAGCTTTTTCAAACAGAAATTTGCATCCTGTAGCTCTAACTCCAAAAAGTTCTGGGACACTGTAAAGTCCATGGAGAATAAGAGCACCTCCTCCCTGCTGCCAACTGCACTGAGGCTAGGAAACACTGTCACTACCGATAAATCCACGATAATCGAGAACTTGAATAAGCATTTCTCTACGGCTTGCCATGCTTTCCTCCTAGCTACCCCAACTCCAGCCAACAGCTCCAACCCCAGCCAAGCAGCTACTTGCTCAAGCCTCCCCAGCTTCTCCTTCACCCAAATCCAGATAGCAGACGTTCTGAAAGAGCTGCAAAACCTGGACCTGTACAAATCAGCTGGGCTAGAAAATAAGGACCATCTCTTTCTAAAATGATCCGCTGCCATTGTTGCAACCCCTATTTCCAACACCTACTTTGGCCGCCTTTCCTTCCAGTTCTCTGCTGCCAATGACTGGAATGAATTGCAAAAATCGCTGAAGTTGGAGACTTATATCTCCCTTACTAACTTTAAGCATCAGCTATCTGAGCAGCTTACCGTTCGCTGCAGCTGTACACAGCCCATCCGTAAATAGCCCATCCAACTACCTACCTCATCCCCATATTGTTTTTGTTTACTTTTTTTTGTTGCTCTTTTCCACACCAGTATTTCTACTTGCACATCATCATCTGCACATCTATCACTTAGTGTTCATTTGCTATATTGTAATTAATTCCCTACTATGGCCTATTTGTCTTAGCTCCGTTTCGCCATTTGCACACACTGTATATAGACTTTTCTATTGTGTTATTGACTGTATTTTTGTTTATCCCACGTGTAACTCTGTGTTGTTGTTTTTTGTCGCACTGCTTTGCTTTATCTTTGCCAGGTCGCAGTTGTAAATGAGAACTTGTTCTCAACTGGCCTACCTGGTTAAATAAAGGTGAAATAATATATATTTTTTAAATGATGATGAGAGGAAGCCCAGTGGCCGGCAGTCGTACAAGATTTTGGCCGGCTCTGAGCACTTGTTGGCTGCTTTTCCTTCACTTTGCAGTCCAACTCATCCCAAACCATCTCAATTTGGTTGAGGTCAGGTGATTGTGGAGGCCAGGTCATCTGATGCAGCACTCCATCACTCTCCTTCTTGGTCAAATAGCGCTTACACAGCCTGGAGGTGTGTTGGGTCATTGTCCTGTTGAAAAACAAATGATAGTCCCACTAAGCACAAACCAGATGGGATGGCCTATCGCTGCAGAATGCTGTGGTAGCCATGCTGATTAAGGGTGCCTTGAATTCTAAATAAATAACTGACGGTGTCACCAGCAAAGCACCCCCACACCTCCTCCTCCATGCTTCATGGTTGGAACCGGAGATCATCCGTTCACCTACACTGCGTCTCATAAATACACAGCGGTTAGAGAAAATAAATCTCAAATTTGGGCACATCAGACCAAAGGACAGATTTCCACCAGTCTAATGTCCATTGCTTGTGTTTATTGGCCCAAGTAAGTCTCTTCTTATTATTAGTGTTCTTTAGTAGTGGTTTCTTTGCAGCAATTTGATCATGAAGGCCTGATTCACGCAGTCTCCTCTGAACAGTTGATGTTGAGATGTGTCTGTTACTTGAACTCTCTGAAGCATTTATTTGGGCTGCAATTTCTGAGGCTGGTAACTCAAATGAAAATGTAACTCTTATCCTCTTCTTTTCCTGTGGTGGTCCTCATGAGAGCCAGTTTCATCATATCACTTGATGGTTTTTGCAACTGCACTTGAGGAAACTTTCAAAGTTGTTGAAATTTTCCGGATTGACTGACCTTCATGTCTTAAAGTAAATTATGGACTGTTGTTTCTCTTTGCTTATTTAAGCTGTTCTTGCCATAATATGGACTTGGTCTCTTATCAAATATGGCTATCTTCTGAAAACCAACCCTATCTTGTCACAACACAACTGAGTGGCTCAAACGCATTAAGAAGGAAATAAATTCCACAAATTAACTTTTAAGAAGGCACATCTGTAAATTGAAATGCCTTCCAGGTGACTACCTCATGAAGCTGGTTGTGAGAATGCCAAGAGTGTGCAAAGTTGTCATCAAGGCAAAGGGTTGCTACTTTCAAATCAAATCAAATTGTATTTGTCACATACACATGGTTAGCAGATGTTAATGCGAGTGTAGCGAAATGCTTGTGCTTCTAGTTCCGACCATGCAGTAGTATCTAACAAGTAATCTAACAATTTCACAACAACTACCTTATACACACAAGAGTAAATGAATGGATACGGTTATGTACATATAAATATATGGATGAGCGATGGCTGACCGGCATAGGCAAGATGCAGTAGATGGTATAGAGTACAGTATATACATATGAGATGTGTAATGTAGGATATGTAAACATTATATAAATGGCATCATTTAAAGTGGCTAGTGATACATTTATTACATTATAATTATTAAAGTGGCTAGAGATTTGAGTCGATGGCCGAACGGCATAGGCAGGATTCAGTTGATGGTATAGAGTACAGTGTATACATTTGATATGAGTAATGTCGGATATGTAAACATTATATACAAAATTGTTTAAAGTGGCTAGTGATACATTTGTTACATCCAATTTTCTATTATTTAAAGTGGCTAGAGATTTAAGTCAGTATGTTGGCAGCAGCCACTCAATGTTAGTGATGGCTGTTTAACAGTCTGATGGCCTTGAGATAGAAGCTGTTTTTCAGTCTCTCGGTCCCAGCTTTGATGCACTTTGATGAGGCGGCAGGGTAGCCTAGTGGTTAGAGCGTTGGACTAGTAACCGAGAGGATGCATTTAAATCCCCGAGCTGACAAGGTACAAATCTATCGTTCTGCCCCTGAACAGGCAGTTAACCCACTGTTCCTAGGCCGTCATTGAAAATAAGAATTTGTTCTTAACTGACTTGCCTAGTAAAATAAATAAATAAAACGTGTACTGACCTCGCCTTCTGGATGATAGCGGGGTGGCTCGGGTGGTTATTATCATTGTCAAAGACCTCCAGTCACCCAAGTCATAGACTGTTCTCTCTACTACCACACAGCAAGCGGTACCTGAGCGCCAAGTGTAGGTCCAAAAGGCTCCTTAACAGCTTCTACCCCCAAGCCATAAGACTGCTGAACAATTAACCAAATGGGCACCCAGACTATTTACATTGACCCCACCCCACTGTTTTTACACTGCTGCTACTCGCTGTTTATTTATTATCTATACATGTACAAATTAACTTGAGTAACCTGTGACCCCACACTTTGACTCCGTACTGGTACCCCCTGCATATAGCCTCGTTATTGTTATTTTGTTACTTTTATAAAACAAATATATACTTTACTTTATTTAGTAAATATTTTCCTAAATCTATTTATTGAACTGCATTGTTGGTCTACACCTGTTGTATTCGGCGCATGTGACAAATACAATTTGATTTGATAACTTGATTTTCATTGGCTTCCCAAATCTGTCAGTCATCCTTGCCCACACCCTCTCAGAATGCAGCATGGGGGAAGAATGTAACACAATTAAGGAACTGTAGTCAGGCGGAGTGTCTTTATCGCGAAACAGTCGTCGTTTTCGGATGATTGAAATTAAGGTGAGTGTGAGTAAAGATCGTTAAGAATGACCAGCCTTTCGATCTGTTTTTATAACGACTAAACATCTGACGGATATAGTGAGGTGAGGAGGTTGGGGGTACGGTTAGCTAACCACATTGCAGCATCGAGACGCCACGTTAGCCAAGTTGCTAACCAGAAAGCTAGCAGTTAACAGTTAGCTTGCTGATGTTACGTCGTTATTTTGTTAGCTAGCTACGGATTCAGACCGTTTTCAGTTGTTACAAATAGATACACGTAACGAATAACGTCAACTGTCCAACTTCATCTAAAGCATGTTTGTTTATCGGCTAGCGTAGTAACTAAAGTTACGTGTTTCCAACTCCAATGCTAACTAACATTTGCCTCCCGTGACCCAGTGTACTCCGCGTGGAGACATTTTGACCAAACCAGGATCGACTAGTTAGCGACGATAGACGAGCTAGAGAATCACACTGCCTTGGTCAAGTTGGTTAGCCAAATAGCAAGTTAGATACACAGATAAGTACATTTTTGAACGAGGCCCCATAACAATGAAATCATGTCACACGATAAATTGCTATTTATTTGGCTCGCTTTGCAGAGTATGGCTAAACTAGTTAGAATGTATTGTATCTAACCTGGCTTGCTAGCTACTAACTTACTATATAACGTTGGTAAGTTACTGCAGCCAACATGGCTGGCTAGCTAACTTGCTCTGTCTGTAAAATCTTCGCCGTGTCTTATTTAGCTAACTAGCAATCTACAAACACATGTTAACTTTGCAGTAGATAACCGTATGCTCGTGAACTATGGTATTGTGTACTCAAGGGGAGAGCGCGAGCTAGTAAACCAGTAAATTACTGGAATAGCTAGTTTAGCTTGCTAGCTACACTGTGCATACTTTTTTGTAAACACGGGTCAAGTCTCAGTCAGGGAATTTGGCTAGTTTCCCGACACAAGTACAGTGTTTGAAAATACCAATGTCCAGCTATGGGACTCGCTGGGTTTATATCCGATGTTAATTCTTGAGATTCAGCATCTTCCATGCTGAACCTCAGTCGAAACATATGGACTATTTGGCCTTATAAGATGCAGTTTTGTAATACTAGCTATTTGTGGCAAGTAGCTAATGCTGGGCATACACCACACGACTACTACAATCGTAACAACTTGATGTGCTCACGTTTACCTATCTCATTGTCCCAAATATGTCATTCCATTAATCTTCAACCCCAGGACTATGGTGCTCACATTACACGATGATTCCTTAGTTGATCGCTCTGCGTTTCTTTTGTCGTAGGGGAAAATGCCGACACTCAAACGTTGAGGTGCTTTATTACTGTTGAGATAATGTGCACATTATTATGTGCAGAAACATCTCAAAAGAGATGGAGCCGCAGAATATGTATAATAATTAATTATATTTTTTGTTTCTGTCATGGTAGGACGCAATGTAGTATTCGTGGAGTTCGTTTTGCATGGCCCAGTGCCTGGGGGAGTGGAGATTTTACTTATTAAGGACACTTGGAATCTTCTAAAATGGGCGAACTCCACTAAGCTGGGGCACCCGACCATGTAAAGTGAACCCGTCCATTGAAAAGGTGTCCACCAATCTGTTTTCCATCACCTTGGTCCACACGGTACTTTTTTGTTCCTCTTCTTCATCATTGTTTTGGTCTCACATGCTGAGTGCTCATTGGACATGGACTGCTGCCAATCGCATCGTAGCACTGCTTATACTACAAGATGGCAAAATCGTGTGGCGTATGTTTGGCATAACCAGTCTCATTGTTGTGGGTTATTGCTGTGCATACACTACACGATATTTCCACGTTTTTGCCGTCCCAGACACGTTTTCCTGTTTGGGGTGAAATTCTATGAACTTGGGCTAGGATCAATTCATTGGGACTCGTGTAGTTTGAGCAGGTCAAGGACACACTGATTCTGTCTGTTCTCTTATCCAGACCCCCGATGGGATGCCTCGATAATTTTCGAACACATTTTGGTTGTATCTTGTAGTATGAAGAGTGATACGACGCGATTGGGCAAGGATGTGAGACGCAAACAATGACGACAAAGGTGAGACGAACACGCAGGTTGTCACTAGCTGCCACAGTCAAAGTTGTCTATTGTAAAAATTTATGAATACAAAAACATGTTTTTTTTGGTCTTAGGTTAGCAGTGTTAAGGTTTAAAATCAGATAAATTGTAGAAATAGGCAGGATTTACCCTTAATTATGACAGATTGGTGGAGCTGTGGAGAGAATGCAGCTGCTTAAATGTTATGTTTTCACCTCCAATTCCCTCTTTAGAATATAAGTCCATATTGTCCACATCTGCCCAACCATTTGAGGGTCGGTATTCTGCTCCTCAGTCTCTTGTTTCTGATGTTTTTTGCTAGGGTTGCGGGATACAAGTAAGGCAATTCTAGGTCTTGTGGCATATTTTGGTTAAACACTCCCCAATTCAATGGCATTGCAAACCTCTGCATGCACAGTGCATTCTTCCATCACATGTACAGCTGATTCTCAAGATCTTGCACACAAATTAGATGCTATTTGAGCCCACATTACCACACTGTCTGAGCCAAGGACTACATGCTTTCTGGTAAGTTTGGATTACAATACTGGGTGGGGTGAATATATTTTATATTACATGTTTTTTTGTTAACTAGTAAATAGTAGCCTACAGCAAAGTGTGTTTAAATAATGTCTAACTAACCATTTCTGCTAGTTAGTTTTAGCTTACTTGTTAATTCACCTGTTTCCATACATGTTTCATTTTAAAACATGTATCTTACAAAGGAGCTGTTTAATCTAAATGCTTAACTATTTATCTGTACATGGAATTGTATATTTTTTTTACTTGTTTCTTTCCTAATCTTTACAAGAAAATGTCACGGGCACTATCTGATGTGTGGAGACATTTCACTGCAGCTAATGTAGAAGGAAAAGCTGTGCACATTTGCAAATACTGTGCCAAATCATATGTGAAGAATGCAACAAAGATGCAGAATCTTCTGGCCAAGTGCATAAAGTTCCCTCAGCCCTCACAACAAGCTACCTCTGACAAAAGTCCCTCCACTTCTATTCGAGGTGAAAATTATGAATCCGACACCTTATTGATAGCAACAGCTCATGGTCCTCCTGGAATCAGAAGTTTCTTTGACTCAATGGAGGAACGTAGTCAGGGAAATGCTGCTGAATGTCTTGCTCGAGCTGTGTATGCAACGGGTTCACCTCTGATGCTCACAGGCAATGTGTATTGGAAGAGATTTCTGAATGTTCTTTGCCCAGCATACACCCCTCCAACCAGACATGCTTTATCTATTCATTTGCTGGATGCAGAGTTCAACAGAGTTCAAGTGAAGGTCAAGCAAATCATAGAGAAAGCAGGCTGTATTGCAATCATCTCTGATGGGTTGAATGTTTGTGGGCAAGGAATAATTAACTACATCATCTCCACCCCTCAACCAGTATTCTACAAGAGCACAGAAACCAGGGACAACAGACACACCGTCTCTACATTGCATATGAGCTGAAGGCAGTTGTCAATGACCTTGGACCACAGAAGGTATTTGCACTGGTGACAGTCAATGAAGGCTGCTTGGTCTAAAGTGGAGGAGTCCTACCCTCACATCACACCCATTGGCTTTGCTGCTCATCCATTGAATCTACTCCTCAAGTACATCATGGCACTGAAAACAATGGATACACTCCACAAGAGAGCCAAGGAAATGGTTAGGTATGTGAAGGGTCATGAAGTTATAGCAGCAATCTCCCTCACCAAGCAAAGTGAGAAGAATAAGAGCACCACATTGAAGCTGCCCAGCAACACCCATTGGGGGGGTGGTGTCATCATGTTTTACAGTCTCCTGGAGGGGAAGGAGTCTCTCCAAGAAATGGCCATATCACAGTCTGCCGATATGGACAGCCCCATCAAGAGGAACCTCCTGGATGATGCATTTTGGGAGAGAGTGGAAAGCAGCCTGGAACTCCTGAAACCTACAGCAGTAGCCATTGCAGGGATTGAGGGAGACAATGACATCCTGTCTGATGTTCAGACTCTGCTTGCAGATGTAAGAGAAGAAATCCGTACAGCCTTGCCCACCTCACTGTTGCTCCAAGCAAAGGAAACTGCTGTTCTGAAATACATAAAGTGTGATGACTTCTGCATGAAGGCCACACACGCCGCAGCGTACTTGTTGGACCCCATGTATGCTGGCAAGAGCATCCTGTCTGGTGCAGAGATCAACAAGGCCTATGGTGTCATCACTACCGTGTCTCACCACCTTGGCTTAGATGAGGGCAAGGTTCTTAGCAGTCTGGCCGAGTACACTTCCAAGCAAGGGCTTTGGGATGGAGATGCAGTCGTGCCAACATATCTTATCAGCCACCTGCTGGAAGGGACTTTGTGGATCTGAGGTTCTTTCCCCTGTTGCCTCCATCTTCCAAATCCCACCAACATCAGCTGCCTCAGAGCGCAACTGGTCCTTGTTTGGGAACACACACACCAAAGCACGCAACAAGCTGACCAATACAAGGGTTGAAAAATGGGTGGCCATCCGGGCTTTTTGAGCCTGACAACAAGCAATCCTCAACAAGGTTGGAAAGTGACAGTGAAGATGAGGCCTCAGAGTCTGATGTTCGAGGTGGACATTGAGGAGGTCCAGGCAGAAGACATGGATTGTTTATAAAAATGTACAATTGTCTGTCTACTTATGATAAGGTAAAAGGTTTATGTTTCTGTCTCCATATGATATGGTAAATGTAATTAAAAAAATATTTATATTTAAATGTTTATATTAATATTAATTTGCATATATTCCCACAAAGTTTCCACCTCTGTATATTTTCTCAAATGTACAACCCTATTTTTTTGCACAAATGAGCATACTTATTAAGGCAGAAGCTCGCTGTTTACATGTCAGCATTTTTTTGTTTGAAAACCATAATGCAAAAATTGGTTTTTGTGGTGGCAATCGGATAAAAAAAACATCTTTATTAATTCACTTAATCGGTCTCTCTCACATCTCTCTGAAAGATTATCTATTGCGTCGGCAAACTGACTCTGTGAATATGGATCATGGGATGCTCATGGCTTTGTCCCAAAAGCAGGTGACAAGCTTAGGTCCAAAATATGCCCATAGAAATTAATGCCATATTTTGGCGAGAGTGAAACCTCTCACTTCACCTCTTCCTCTCTGATATGGCCTGCGGCTGCCCCCCCTCTTGCCTCATGAATGTAATTACTGGTTAAATGTGTTGTCATTAAAACAATATGTAGTGTCGTGGGTCCACATTGTTATGCCACTGTCAGAGACATTCTGTGTGGTAGCCTAGCCTATATGGTTCAATGGTTGGGTAGAACATCACCCCTATAGAAACGGTTTGGTG
This sequence comes from Brachymystax lenok tsinlingensis, assembly GCA_030435695.1. Lineage (NCBI taxonomy): Eukaryota > Metazoa > Chordata > Actinopteri > Salmoniformes > Salmonidae > Brachymystax > Brachymystax lenok. The sequence goes on from CM059791.1 coordinate 107,714,386, forward strand.
AATAAACTGAGAATCCCTATAGGTGGTCCACCCATTACGCTGTGCCATCTCACTGTGGGCTGTGTGATTTGTTAATTCTATCAGTAGCAGCACATGAAGGTTAGTCTGCCCTTGTGCGTGTGATGATGCATGTGCAGCCCCTCTGCTCTCCTCCCTCAGATACGTCACGGCCAGATCTAATGATGAGTCAGGCTCCACTCCCTTTTCTCTGTCAAGTGTAGGTTTGAACAGAACACTGCTCTGTGACTGATCCATCCTGTGTCTGTGCTGTTGACCTAGAGCTGTTCCCTCTCCCCGGTGCTGTTCAACCCCTCAATGGCAGCATGCTAGTGCATCACTATTACATAGCCCTATAGTTGGCTGGTCGTACGTCAAATTGAAGCAAGGTTTAAGTGTAGCAGTCCTGAGTTTACTCTAAGCGTGCTGTTTTTTTAACAGCTCACCATATCTTTGAGCTAATGGAATGTAGCCTAATCAATCATTCTCATCCTGACTATTCCAGCTAGCCAATTTGTAGTAGACTTAAAGATGTATCTTTTTTTATTTAAATTTTTTATTTAACTAGGCAAGTCAGTTAAGAACAAATTCTTACTTACAATGATGGCCTACTGGGGGGGAACAGTGGGTTAACTGCCCTATGCAGGCCAGAACAACTTTTTTTTTGCCTTGTCAGAGGATTCGATCCAGCAACCTTTCGGTTACTGGCCCAATGCTCTAACCACTAAGCTACCTGCTGACCTAATCTTGCCTATATTTATCTTAAGCCAGTACTACTGAGAAAAAAAAATCACATTGAGTTCAACTAAAACACTAGCCACAGACCTGTTTTAGGCTGACCTTGTTTTGATCAGTTGCCACACTGGGTTCATTGTAATTGAGGCGGACTGGGACTGAGGGAAGCGTTGGAGCAATTAGCCTGCTGTCACTACCCTGTCATCATTTCCCATTCAACTCTGTCTGCCAGCATGTTGCCATGCGCCGGAAATGACACCTTCAGGAGTCATTCACTCTGCTGGCCAAACGGCTGACGCATGCAGACAGGGCAGGGGCTGTGAAAAGGTGCACATACACCCTGTTATCTGCTCAGAGATGACCTATTGAAGAGGCTGCTGCCTTTAAAGGGCCAGTTGTTGCTGGTGTTCTGATAGAATTACCAGCTCAGGATGCTGGACAGTAGGTACAGATATGAGATATGCCATAGCAGACTCTTTTATCCAAAGCAACTTAGTCATCCGTGTGTTCATTTTACATATAAATGGTCCTGGGAGTCGAACCCGCTATCCTGGCGTTTTAAGAGCCATACATTACCAACTGAGCTACGGAGGACCAGTATCTAGGCTATTTCACTACTCAGCCCATATTAAGCCTGTGTCTTTTCAAACCAATTCTGTAGCTTTTCTTAGAGCATAACCAACCTGGCCTGTATTCATAAACGTCTCAGACTAGGAGTGCTGATCTAGGATCCGCTTCCCACTGTCCATGTATTCATAGTCACTAGAATATCTAATAGGCAAACTTATTTGAAATCAACACTCTTTCTCTAACTATATGAAAATGGGCCCTGAAGTGAAAAAAGAATCGACGGTTATGAATGAATAAAACAAGAAATATAACAACGATTGCATGTAGAAATAACTAGGCATCCTGAGAACAAGTAACAAACAGCATGACTTTACCACACCAGTTTTTCCTTTGTTGTGACAGTGGACTGTCGGCTGGTTGCTATGGCGACGACTTGATTGATGTAGGAATAGACCGAACATGAGTATCTGACCTGGTAGACAGCAGCTGTGCTTGTCAAGTCCCTCTCCCTGCTACACACACACATGAGCATGAACACACACACATCATGCCCGCCTCCTATCTTGCATAACAACAGAGATGGCTGCCAAGTCCTAGCCTGACTCCTCAGATACTCAGTCCTCTTGCCATAATATGCTGCCCTCCTCGCCGAAAAGCACTAGTTCCACGCTTACGGCCCGCGTTGCCAGTTTACTGTCCGGGTTTACAGTCTGGGTTGCCAGTTTAGGAATCACTGACAGGAAATAGAAATGCACTGCTACAGTATTCTCTCTCTGAGGGAATGATGAAGCTGCGGTGCTGTACTGTGGACTGGATATTGTGGATGTGCCACACAGGGTTGAGACCAATTGCTGCTCAGTAAGATTTCTGAGATGTATTATTATTGTGTCATGACTTTTATTCATAGACATGCTGGAAAAAAAATATACACACTGTGGAATTTAGTGTTTGTTCCTATGTGACTTAAATATTTATTTAGCCTAGATTTAATTGACTAGTCTCACTGGCCTTATTGTGTGTAATTGTTTTGATTTATCTATACTGTAGGCCTGTGTGGATTATGTCTTCATAATTATTTTCTGTTTTCTCATTGTCAGTGCCATTTCTACATGTAAATTCCTTGATATATGTAAGCAAAGGTGATTCTGATCCCTGAATCCCACCCTCTCTCATCCACAGTGATGCTCAAACGATGCCTATAGTGGATAAGCTCAAGGAGGCCCTGAAGCCCGGCCGGAAGGACGCATCGGCGGGCGACGATAGCGACCTCAACAAGCTGCTGGCCTCCTCGGCCAAGAAGGTCCTGCTGCAGAAGATTGAGTTTGAGCCGGCCAGCAAAGGCTTCTCCTACCAGCTGGACAGCCTCAAGAGCAAGTATGTGATCCTCAACCCCCGCGGCAGTGAGGGGGCCGCGTCGCGTCCGAGGGCCAGCACAGAGCCCGCTCAGATCAAGAGGCAAGGTAAGGCCATTGACTGTGAAATGTACTCTCTCTCATAGAGCCATTCAAGAGGTTTGTTAAGTCTAGTTTTCACTGCACACAGAATTAACACACTTTGATATTCTTAACCCCCCATTGTCTCTACCTTTTTGGTGGAAAGTGGGATTGAAGAATAGCTCTATTCACCAGGAGTGTTTCTCTCTCTTTGGGTTTTGGTGAAGTGATCGAGTTAGGCTAAATTGTTGAGTTTGTCTGCTGAACTATTCTCAATTGCTTTTCTGAATTATCCATGCAATTTCTCTAATTAATCTCACTCCTCCCTCTATCCACCAGTTTCAGACAACCAGGGTGGGGGCCAGAGTGATGGGATCCCCGCCCCACAGAAGATGCTCTTCCCTGGGAACAGACTCGCCATGCGTTGGGAGCGTGTCTACCGGGTGGGAGCCGGCCTCCACAACCTGGGCAACACCTGCTTTCTTAACTCCACTGTGCAGTGTCTCACCTACACACCGCCCCTGGCCAACTATCTACTCTCCAAGGAGCACAGTCGTGCCTGTGAGTAGTTTAGTTGACCTCTGGTTAGATACCTTTTTGAATGGCACAATATGAGTTCTAGTGCAAAACCATTAAATGGGGCAATACACATCTTTTGCTTCTAGTTTGAGACTAAACAGGTCCCCTAAATGGACAAATATATTGTCTAGAAATGACCTCAAAGTTTGGATGGAAAGGGGCACATGTCCAACAGCTCTACTCCCATGAGGAAAAGGGAAAGGGGGATACCTAGTCAGTTGTACAACTGAATGCATTCAACTGAAATGTGTCTTCAAGCATTTTGTTTGCTTAACTTCTTAAGGAGCAGCAAGGTGCGCTGGGGCGCTAGCGCCCCACTCCCGACACTACCAGGTGAAATGTAAGGCGCCAAATTCAAAATCCAAAAGTTGAATTATTAAACATGCAATATACAAGTGTTTCATAGTCATCAAAAGCTCTGTTTCTTGGCAGTTTTACAGCGTTGTCAGATTTCAAAAAGGCTTTACGGCGAAAGCACCACATTTGATTGTTTGAGGGTAGCACCTTCACTATTTTTCCCATTACCATGAATTCATTAGCCTTCACGGTTCACACAAAACACATTTCACAGCGAAAACAAACCAATTACCTGTTGAAGAACTTCTGCTGATGGCTTCCCAAGTGTCCAACGAAGACAATCCATGGTTCTTTTGTTAGAAAAAGTCATGTATTATATCCATAAATCTCTGTTTGGTTTGTGCGTTTATAATCAAACTATAGCCTCCACTCCTCCATTGAAACGTGAAGAGAACTCGTTCAACTTATACCTATAAACTTGTCCAAGAACAAATAAACATCCTTTTTAATGTATCCTTAGGAACACTTATGTATATTTACTATAATAATTCAACCGGAATATAAACTGGGCTATTAGAAAGGAAAAAAACACAGAACGCGCTTATGTGCATTTCTGGGCCTGGATGGGAGGCATTTTACTTTGGGCACTCCAGGGTCTCCAGAACGGTCACCTCATGCGCTGCTAAGAAGTTAAAAACAATGGGTTTGTATGCATTTGCAAAATAATTGTCATATTATGTCATAAACCATACAGCCAACATCTGACACAGACAATAAGCAACAAACCTATGTTTAAGAACTGTTGCGCTGGAAGTCAAATTACTTCCTCAGTCTGTTGGGGTAATGACGGTAACCTGCTTTCGCCAGTCTGTTGGGGGTAATGGCGGCATCTTGACTTGGCCAGTCTGTTGGGGGTAATGGCGGCATCTTGACTTGGCCAGTCTGTTGGGGGTAATGGCGGCATCTTGACTTGGCCAGTCTGTTGGGGGTAATGGCGGCATCTTGACTTGGCCAGTCTGTTGGGGGTAATGGCGGCATCTTGACTTGGCCAGTCTGTTGGGGGTAATGGCGGCATCTTGACTTGGCCAGTCTGTTGGGGGTAATGGCGGCATCTTGACTTGGCCAGTCTGTTGGGGGTAATGGCGGCATCTTGACTTGGCCAGTCTGTTGGGGGTAATGGCGGCATCTTGACTTGGCCAGTCTGTTGGGGGTAATGGCGGCATCTTGACTTCACCTCATTATTCTACTCCTGTGCATTTCAGGTCACCAGTCGGGTTTCTGTATGATTTGTATAATGCAGAACCACATAATCCAAGCCTTTGCCAACACGGGAAATGCCATCAAGCCTGTCTCCTTCATCCGAGACCTAAAAAGTAAGTAGTATGCTTCTCGTTTATCTGTTTTCTGTATATTAAGGTGGCGTTGGTTTTTCGGAATTGTAGTGCAAGCTTGTTTCTACCAGCATTGCAATTTTTGTTGTCCTGTAAGGTACAGTGGGGCAAAAAAGTATTTAGTCAGCCACCAATTGTGCAAGTTCTCCAACTTAAAAAGATGAGAGGCCTGTAATGTTCATCATAGGTACACTTCAACTATGACAGACGAAATGAGAAAAAGAAATCAGGAAAATCACATTGTAGAATTTTTTTATTTATTTATTTGCAAATTATGGTGGAAAATAAACTTTTGTTATTGACCAAATACTTATCTCAGTACTTTGTTATATACCCTTTGTTGGCAATGACAGAGGTCAAACGTTTTCTGTAAGTCTTCACAAGGTTTTCACACACTGTTGCTGGTATTTTGGCCCATTCCTCCATGCAGATCTCCTCTAGAGCAGTGATGTTTTGGGGCTGTCGCTGGGCAACACGGACTTTCAACTCCCTCCAAAGATTTTCTATGGGGTTGAGATCTGGAGACTGGCTAGGCCACTCCTAGACCTTGAAATGCTTCTTACGAAGCCACTCCTTCGTTGCCCGGGCGGTGTGTTTGGGATCATTGTCATGCTGAAAGACCCAGCCACATTTCATCTTCAATGCCCTTGCTGATGGTAGGCTTTGTTACTTTGGTCCCAGCTCTCTGCAGGTCATTCACTAGGTCCCCCCCGTGTGGTTCTGGGATTTTTGCTCACCGTTCTTGTGATCATTTTGACCCCACGGGGTGAGATCTTGCGTGGAGCCCCAGATCGAGGAAGATTATCAGTGGTCTTGTATGTCTTCCATTTCCTAATAATTGCTCCCACAGTTGATTTCTTCAAACCAAGCTGCTTACCTATTGCAGATTCAGTCTTCCCAACCTGGTGCAGGTCTACAATTTTGTTTCTGGTGTCCTTTGACAGCTCTTTGGTCTTGGCCATAGTGGAGTTTGGAGTGTGACTGTTTGAGGTTGTGGACAGGTGTCTTTTATACTGATAACAAGTTCAAACAGGTGCCATTAATACAGGTAACGAGTGGAGGACAGAGGAGCCTCTTAAAGAAGAAGTTACAGGTCTGTGAGAGCCAGAAATCTTGCTTGTTTGTATGTGACCAAATACTTATTTTCCACCATAATTTGCAAATAAATTCATTAAAAATCCTACAATGTGATTTTCGGGATTTTCTTCCCTCATTTTGTCTGTCATAGTTGAAGTGTACCTATGATGAAAATTACAGGCCTCTCTCATCTTTTTAAGTGAGAGAACTTGCACAATTGGTGGCGGACTAAATACTTTTTTGCCCCACTGTATATGATATTGATTGGCTGTTATATTCTTGATTTCAGTTTTGTTTCAGAAACACTAACCAGGTTTCCATCCAACCTTTTTATGAGAGTAAAGTACGTATAGGAAAAAAAATGTCACGAAGGGCCAGATGGAAACAGCAAATATTGACTAAACAAAATACCCTAGAAAAGGTGATGTTTTTATGTCAAGATCAATTATGTGAGTAATGGAAATGCTTTTATGTGCCAATATTGCTATAATAACATCATATTGGAGTCACATGATGAAATGTTGAGTAGTCCTCCCACTACGACTCAGGAAAGCATACAGTTTACTACAGATGGAATAACTTCACAGGGAGGAGAAAGTATACAAGGTGTTGAGCTTCATGCTCCTTTCCAACAAACATCCAGGGTCTTATTCTGGTCATGATCGATGCTTGACTGCCGTTTGACCCCCAAAAATATCTCTCTAGTCAATATCATCATGTAGGCTGTACCCACACTGTATCTACGAGTGTCAGCTGTTGTCTAGTGCTCACGTGCCAAGACCAGAGTGGGCACACACTATGTAACATCTTTAGTGACAACCGCCAGTAGAGTGTAAAATGCGATGGTAACCCATTTAACTCTTATTTATTCGTTATGTGGAAATTTTGCACTACGTCATCACGCACAGCCTTCTATCCAGAAGTAAATTTGATGGAAATGTCTTTGAGAAAATGCGCATTTTGTTTTAATGCAGATTTACAATTTTATTCATAATCTCACTAGTTGGATGGAAACCTAGCTAATGAAATGTGAACCAAAGAAATCTGATTCAGTATTATGTACTGCATGTTTGTCACTTCTTGCTATTTACCCGTACATTGATTGTAATGTATAATCGTTCCGTAGATGGTGCATTGTGCCAGAGAGCACCCTGGAGTCTCAGTAGCAGTATGCATAAGGTGATGACACTTCCAACCAGTGTTATGTCACCGTGACTGCAGCTTGTGACTGCAGTGCCTTAGTGAGGCTGTGACTGTTATATAGAGAGGGGAGGGATGGTACAACCACTACACTGTTATATAGAGAGGGGAGGGATGGTACAACCACTACACTGTTATATAGAGAGGGGAGGGATGGTACAACCACTACACTGTTATATAGAGAGGGGAGGGATGGTACAACCACTACACTGTTATATAGAGAGGGGAGGGATGGTTCAACCACTACACTGTTATATAGAGAGGGGAGGGATGGTACAACCACTACACTGTTACATAGAGAGGGGAGGGATGGTACAACCACTACACTGTTATATAGAGAGGGGAGGGATGGTACAACCACTACACTGTTATATAGAGAGGGGAGGGATGGTACAACCACTACACTGTTATATAGAGAGGGGAGGGATGGTACAACCACTACACTGTTATATAGAGAGGGGAGGGATGGTTCAACCACTACACTGTTATATAGAGAGGGGAGGGATGGTACAACCACTACACTGTTACATAGAGAGGGGAGGGATGGTACAACCACTACACTGTTATATAGAGAGGGGAGGGATGGTACAACCACTACACTGTTATATAGAGAGGGGAGGGATGGTACAACCACTACACTGTTATATAGAGAGGGGAGGGATGGTGCGAGTTCAGCCTGATCTGAAGCCACAAATGCCCACTCGGATCAATGCTAATGTCAGTAATATATTCTAAGCTTGGCACAGTGAATGACTGACATTTTTTATTGGTTTAAGTTTACGGAGACTTGGAGTGTGTTCTTCCTGCACCTTACTGTGTAATTCCTTATGGTGTGTGCAGTAGTAGAGTCCTCTAGTGAAGGGCTGTTCAATTCCGCTCCTGGAGGGCAGAAACACTTCGGCTTTTTGTTTCTACCTGGTGTACCAGTTCTGAATGAATCCCATATTAGGAGAGGATGAAAACTAGAAGTGTTTTGGCCATCCTGGACCGACATTGAACAGCCCTGCGATGGGTTTGAGTCAGAGGCACTGTTCCCAGGGATCACCTTTCTGTTCCCCTTCTCTTGGTCCTGTCCACATCTTCTTACCGCCCTGGCTTTTTCCTTCCCTATTGCTGCAATACCCTCTCCCCCATCCTGTGCTCCCTCTCTACGATGCCCTCTCTGTCTCCTTGTGACTGCGGGCTAGGAGTAGCAGGGTAGCAGCATTAGCACAAACCAGCAGAAATGCTTACAATTTATCTACAGTCTCCTCTGCTGAGATGGTTGATTTTCTTTTAGCTCGGTCTCCTGGCTAAGATTTTGAGACTCTCTCCCTCGCCTCTTTCTCTCTCTCTTGCCTCTTTCTCTCTCTCCCGCTCTCCTCACACACACCATTTCCTCCTTTACTCTTGTTTGTGGTGTCTCTTTCCCCCTCTATCTGTTAAGAGGAGACTCTGGACTGGTTCTCCCTCCTGTTAAAGGAAGAATCCAACCAAAAACACTAATTCCTTTAAGGAATATCGCTAAAATATCATCAATGGCTCATTCTAGAGAAGACGTCCTCCTGAGTTATGACATCGATCAGTATTGATATCTGACATGTATGGTAGACTGTTTCACCGTCTAAAAGTCCTATTCCTATTAACTTCCAGTGTAGTGAGAGCGACTTTATCACAGTGCTACGTCGTACAGGCCGGATTTCTGCCTGCTTGAACGCCAATAACGCAGATACACATGAAAGGACCCGGGGAATTGATAGAACATCACTGAGATGCACAAAAACAATATAACATTCAAAATGGGTGAACCTTTCCTTTAAGAGGAGACTAGCAGTTTGTAGAGTATGTTTAAGTCTCTGTTTCTCCCTCCATTTAATAGGAGACTCATTTGAATGCCTTAATCTCATGCTGTAGGCCTGCTGATAATGGACAGGTCATTTCCCACACTGAGGACCGTAATGTATTTTCACAGCACACGCCATTAGTTACAAACAACATCAAACCAACGGAGACAGAAACACAACATGAAGATTGGCTTGGTTGTGCTGGTATTGTGTGCTCTAGATAGTTTCCCATGAAGCCATAAGGGATGGAGTTGAGGCTTGTTATTAGTCTAACAGGGTGTTTCTTTTTTGCTCTTGCAGAAATTGCCAGGCACTTTCGGTTCGGTAGCCAGGAAGACGCCCATGAATTTTTACGCTACACCATCGATGCCATGCAAAAAGCCTGTCTGAACGGCTACCCCAAGTAAGTTTGTCAAGTCATCGAGTGAAGGACATTCATTATACCTCACTGAAATGTGGGTGTTCATTCTGTCATTTTTGGATGATTCTTTGTGTTTTCGAATGCATTTCTCTCTCTGGGTTGTAGGTTAGACCGGACGACACAGGCCACCACATTGGTCCACCAGATCTTTGGAGGTTACCTCAGGTCGCGAGGTACAGCTTTCGATCTACTATATTGCATAGTTGGTCAATTCCAGTCGATTCAGGAACTACACGGAAATTCCAATTCTCTCGGAACTGGAATTTGTACTTTCTGAGCTGACTGGAATTCAAATGGAATTGATCCCAACCCTGCTACATCGATAAACTACTTTTAAGGCATATTGGAGAATTGCCTTAGTGGATTAATTATATATTTGTCTCTTTCAGTTAAGTGTTCCATTTGCAAAAGTGTGTCGGACACGTACGACCCTTACTTGGACATTGCTGTGGAGATTCGAGTAAGTCTCTTGCTTACTTTAAACGTGTCTTCCTCCTGTCCTTGAATAATTCACAAGCACAGATCTAATCAATCGATCAGATTTATTTTATAAAGCGCTTTTGACATTAGCAGTTATCACCAAAGTGCTTATACATATACCCAGCCTAAAACCCCAAAGAACAAGCAATGCAGATGTAGAAGCCCAGTGGCTAGGAAAAACTCTCTAGGCAGAAACCTAGGAAGAATGGTACTTATAAGTTCTTGTCAGATCAGTGGTCCTATTGATTTATCCCTGAGCCAGAATAAAGAGTTAATTGATGTTTGCTGTCCCAAAGGAATTCAGCTGATGACTATGTGGTTTCATGCCTGTGTTGAGTGGTCTTACATATGTCCTTTTGGTTTCGTGCATGTGTTGAGTGCTCTTTTTTACTTTTCAGCAAGCAGCAAATATCGTCCGAGCCCTCGAGCTCTTTGTCAAGCCCGACGTGTTGAGTGGAGAGAACGCCTACATGTGTGCCAAGTAAGTTCTGTGTAATGATGATGTAACTTCTAACACACTGATATTGTAGACGTACGCAAGGCCCACATTAGTGTTATAGACGTTTTATAAACAACACACTTACACTTTATCAGGTGTAAGAAGAAAGTTCCGGCAACAAAGCGATTCACAGTCCATCGAACGTCCAATGTTCTGACCCTGTCTCTCAAGAGGTTTGCCAACTTCAGTGGAGGAAAAATCACCAAGGTAAACCTCTCGCAACATTAGTCATTACTCTGTTTAAAAATACTGTTTCAGTGCAACAGTTCTCACCCTAACTGGGTCGTAGTTCGTAGGGCACACCGTTGCACAACGCTTTGCAATGAAAGATTATCTTTTTTTTTTTTTTTATTGGACAAATTCAGGAAGTACCCCCTTTTTTTTTTTTTTTTGGTGTGTTTTTTTGTGTTTAAACATTCGCTCCCTACTGAACATGCCCTTGATGCTTATCTCGCCTGTGTTTTTGTTAGGACGTTGGCTACCCAGAATTCCTGAACATCCGCCCCTACATGTCTCAGAGCACGGGGGACCCGGTCATGTACGGCCTCTATGCTGTCCTGGTGCATTCTGGGTACAGCTGTCACGCTGGCCACTACTACTGCTATGTCAAGGTAAGAAGCCTGATGGTAGGCCTAAGACGGAACATTTGAGATCGATTTTGTTTGGAAGTCTGAAGGATAATTTACGTTTAGATTTTCAATGTCACTGTTTTATCAGAACAGTACGTTTGTTAGCTGGTTATTTAGCAATGTTCAGAATTTCCTGGCTTGCCTCTGGCGCAATGCTAGTGGAAATGAGCTAAGACTTTTTTTAAATGTACCATCCTGTTAATCTGTGTTTAGTCTCTACTGTGGGATGTCCCTTCACTTTATTTAAAAAACCTATTTATATTTCCGTTGTCTTCACAGGCCAGCAACGGGCAATGGTACCAGATGAATGACTCAACGGTCCATTCCAGTAACATCAAAGTAGTCCTCAATCAGCAAGCCTACGTCCTATTCTACCTGAGGTAAGACATTAACAATCTAGTTACCAGACCTGGGTCAAATACAGATGTCTGACACGTTCAAAAACCTTTTACATTGAGAAACCTTTTTCAAGTGAGCCCTGAAAGTGTTTAGCTTAGAGTTTACTCTGTTACATTTTTCATAACATTTTGAGTCATTTAGCATACACTCTTATCCAGAGCAACTTACAGTAGTATCAAGTGTGTACATTTTCATACTTATTATAAATGTTTACTTTTTCGCATAGCTCAAGTATCTAATGCAGGTCTGATGGTTACTAGCGACTGATTGCAGTATTAGCTAGTAACCATACATATTGACCGTACCTGCTCTTTGCCCGTTAGGATCCCAGAGACCAAGAAGAACGTGGATGGCCAGATCACCAAGCAGGGAATGGGGAAGAACGTAGTGACGTCAGAGCAGTTCAGGAAGACCAACCTCAACAGGCCCCTGTCCTCTCCGCAGGTCACCAAGGTATGGGACAGGCTGGCAGAACGGTCCATCGTCAGAATGTTTGAAAGCAATACGGTATGAATAGACTTGCTGCCTTGGATGTGATACTTTTATTGTCCATTTGCATGGAAATCAATACAATACAGAAAGGTTCAAGTAAGGACACTGACATAAACTATACTGGCCTTATACAATGTAGTATACCACTGTTCAGTAGCCTGATGGCTGACGATATGAAGCTGGCCTTACACTATAATTAAGCAGTAAGGCCCGAGGGTGTGTGGTATATGGCTAATATACCACGGCTAAGGGCTGTTCTTATGCACAACGCACCGTGGAGTGCCCAGACACAGCTCTTAGCCGTGGTATATTCGCCATATACCACAAACCCGAGGTACCTTATTGCTATTATAAACTGGTTACCAATGTAATTAGAGCAGTAAAAAATAAATGTTTTGTCATACCCGTGGTATACTGTCTGATATACCACGTCTGTCAGCCAATCAGCATTCAGGCCTCGAACCACCCAGTTAATAATATACAGTATACCTCTATTCAGTAGCCTGATGTAAGCATTGTAAGTAAGCATTTCACTGTAAGGTCTATACCTGTTGTATTCAGCGCATGTGACAAATAGAATTAGATTTGATAGCTGATGAGATGAAGCTGGCTCTACCTTTTTGTTCTGAACCTGGGGACTTTGTATCGTCTCCTGGATGTCTTGTATGGAGTGTTGTCCCAAGGCTTGGTCACTGAAACATGTCTCTTTCACTGTAGAAACTGGACCCTTTCCAGCTGCGTAAGATCCAGTCTGTGGAGGGTGGCCTGGGCATACCCGTGACTAGGAACGGCTCCAACGGCTCCCAGCAGCCCAACAAGATGTCCAATGGGACGTCGTCCTCCGCCCACACCCCCCCCAGGCTACCCGGCGGACCCATGCTGATCGAGGAGCCCTTCAAGAAGCTGAAGAAGCCCTGTCCTCCTCAGCAGCCCCAGGTGCGCAGCAGCAACCCCGCCCCCTCCTCCAACGGTGTGGGCAGCAGGTCGGACGGCGGAGACCGGAGGCACGGGAACCATGGGGGCAGGGGCCTGGCCGCATCTACCTCACTCAAGTCCCTTTCGGACTCCTCCTCGGCAGACACCTCCGACTCAAAGGTACAGCACTAGTTACAATATATTATGCCTTTTATTGGACAGGCAGTCTGTCTACTATAACTGCACAAAATGTCCCCTTAAATAATTGCGGTCACATACAGGATCAAAATTTGTATATCTCAAACATGCACGTTGTCTTATTTACATGAGCGTCCCTCACTCAGAATGTAATAGTTCCCATTACTTCTTTAGCCCAGTCGTGTTAGTTTGTTATACTGGATTTACCATACAGATATAAGATGGTCAGTTTGTCTGTATGTCATTGGTTTTTGGTCATGTTAATCATCAGAACCAAATGCTTGGTATTGTCATCCAGGATTCCATGGGTACCAAAAGTGCGCCGGTTGGTGGGACGTCCACCCCCCCCCCTAGGAACGTCCCAAACGGCATGGCCTCCCCTGCCAAGAGTGTGGAGCGCGTGGGCACGGAGGAGCAGAAGACGGTCAAGCTAAAACCCCTGGCCCTCAACATCACATCTTCACCCAGCAGCACCACGTCTCCCCCGCCCGCAAAAAAATTGGCCCTGTCGGCCAAGAAGGTGAGACTAGAGGCACCGTGAATGGCTCAGTATCCGCTTACTTTCTGACCAAACCGCATGCGCGCGCGCAAGTTGATACACCGACACCTGACGCGATCAGGACACGCAAACTCTGAACCAATTATATTAATTTGGGGACAGGTCGAAAAGCATTAAACATTTATGGCAATTTAGCTAGCTGGGAGAGGCAGGACTTGAAGCGTGTCGAGCGTCACAATTAGAACAAATTTATATTTTAGCGCCTGGCTACGCAGATGCTCGCGGGCAGTGGGTGCGGTGATGCATGTGTAAATTTATTTTGCAACGCTCGCGCATGCAACGCGTCCATTCTGGTCAGCATGTTAGCCACTACAGCGCTGCTGTCTTGGCGAGCCAGTACTGACCACTGCGAAAGAGGTTTGTGTCAGATTAAAAACGAAGACACTGTCTGATTATAAATGCCTTGTGGATGAATTTGCCAGTCTCCGATTGACGGTGGATCTTTGTCTCAGGTGTAACAGGAAGTAGTATGTTGTGTCTTTTTGAAGCTGTCTGATGCATGTAAGCACTGTCTCACACAGATGGCGCGACACTGGAAAATAGGCTAGACCTAATCATAGTTTAGTAGTCTTTATAGTTAGGGCCCTGTCTTTTGGTTAATCATGTCACATGACATGGAGGTCAACCTTTTTTTATTTAAAGCTTTTTTTATCAAACTGTATCCTTTGCTTTTTATGTCAGATGGTCCAGCACCATCCTCAGACAATTGTGTAGTTTTGGTCCAATTCTAAGTTCTGGAAAAGGCTTAAAATGTGTCATGTGACATGATCAACCAATACACAGGGCCCTATTTAGTCTTATCAGCAATAGCTGGTTTCCCTGGTCTTTGCCTTGGAAGCATGTAGTGTCTTTGTTGCCTGCTGCCTTCCTTCCCTCCCTTATCCCTAACTGTTAAAAATAAGGTGTGTTCTGTATTATCCTATCAAATTGATTGTATGACATTTGGATCTGTTGTAGTCTACTGTAAAGCTAGTACACTGTGTTCTTATTCTCCTATCAAACCAACCAACTAGTCTACTGTAAGACTAGGGCTGGGCGATATGAACAAAATATTTTTTATAGTATTTTATGAATAATCGTTTTTAAATAATATATCTAAATATGCTTTGAGTAGTTCATGACCCTACGGTGGCAACACAAATTTTAATTTCTCCATTTATACCATTCAATCCAACTCCACACTGTGCCACGCAGCATGATATGGGCAAATAATATAGGCCTAGTTAATTGGTGAACTGTTAGAATATAGTAGTTGGAATATAGTGGGCAGCACCTTGAATAAGTTGTTTTGACATGACAATGAATGAATAAACCAGGGAGGAATTATGGGATGACCTAAATCATATTTTGTCACGTGCTGAAGAGTGAAATGCTTACTTACAAGCCCTTAACCAACAATGCAGTTTTAAGAAAATAATTTACTAAATAAACTGAAGTAAACAATACATATAAACATGAAAAAACAAATTAAAGAGCAACAATAAAATAACAGTAACAATGCTATATACAGGGGGTAACTGTACAGAGTCAATGTGCTGGGGGTACAGGTTAGTCAAGGTAATAAAGGGAATATGTAGGTAGTGACGTCCTAGGGTCCTTAGCTTAGTGGTGAGCTTCGAGGGCACTATGGTGTTGTAGTCAATGAATAGCATTCTCATGTTGGTGTTCCTTTTGTCCAAGTGCGAAAGGACAGTGTGGAGTGCAATAGATTGCGTCATCTTTGGCTCTGTTGGGGAGGTATGCAAATTTGGAGTGGGTCTAGGGTTTCTGGGATAATGGTGTTGATGTGAGCCGTTACCAGTCTTTTAAAGCACTTCATGGCTACAGACGTGAGTGCTACGGGTCGGTAGTCATTTAGGCAGGTTACCTTGGTGTTTTTGGGCACAGGGACTATGGTGGTCCGCTTGAAACATGCAGGTATTGCAGACTGTCAGGGACAGGTTGAACATGTCAGTGAAGCCACTTGCCTGTTGGTTAGCATATGCTCGGAGTACACATCCTGGTAATCCTTTTGGCCCTGCGGCCTTGTGAATATTGACCTGTTTAAAGGTCTTACTCACATCGACTGCGGCGAGCGTGATCATACAGTCGTCCGGAACAGCTGGTGTTCTCATGCATGCTTCAGTGTTTCTTGTCTCGAGGTGCTCGTAGAAGTCATTTAGCTTGTCTGGTAGGCTTGTGTCACTGGGCAGCTTGTGGCTGTGCTTCCCTTTGCAGTCCGTAATAGTTTGCAAGCCCTGCCACATCCGACGAGTGTCGGAGCAGGTGTAGTAGGATTCAATCTTAGTCCTGTATTGATGCTTTCTTTGCCTGTGATGGTTTGTCGGAGGGCATAGCGGTATTTCTTATAAGCTTCCGGGTTAGAGTCCCGCTCCTTGAAAGCGGCAGCTCTACCCTTTAACTCAGTGCGGATGTTGCATGTAATCCATGGCTTCTGGTTGGGATATTTATGTATGTACGGTCACTGTGGGGACGATGTCATCAATGCACTTATTGATGAAGCAAGGGACTGATGTGGTATACTCCAATGCCATGGGAAGAATCACGGAACATATTCCAGTCTGCGCTAGCAAAAAAGTCATTTTTCTTAGCATCTGCGTCATCTGACCACTTCCGTATTGCGCTAGTCACTGGTACTTCCTGTTTTAGTTTTTGCTTGTAAGCAGGAATCGGGAGGTTAGAATTATGGTCGGATTTGCCAAATGGAGGGCGAGGAAGAGCTTTGTACACCTCTGTGTGTGGAGTAAATGTGGTCTATAGTCTAAATAGTTTTTCTCTGGTTGCACACACAACGTGCAGGTAGAAAATGAGGTAAAACTGATGTTTCCCTGCATTAAAGACTCCGGCCACTAGGAGCGCTGCCTCTGGATGAGGATTTTCTTGTTTGCTTATGGCCGTATACAGCTCGTTGAGTGCGGTCTTAGTGCCAGCATCGTTTTGTGGTGGTAAATAGACAGCTACGAAAAAATATAGATAAACTCTCTTGGTAAATAGTGTGGTTTTCAGTTTATCAAGATACTCAACCTCAGTCGAGCAAAACCTTGAGTCTTCATTAATATTAGATTCCATGCGCCAGCTGTTGACAAATAGACAGACTGCCACTACTTGTCTTAACGGAGGCAGCTGTTCCATCTTGCCGATGCACGGAAAACCCAGCCAGCTCTATGTAAAGTCTACACCTGTTGTATTCGGCGCATGTGACTAATAAAATGTGATTTGTTATCTATGTCGTCGTTCAGCCACAACTCTGTGAATCTTAAGATATTACAGTTTAATGTCCCGTTGGTAGGATAGTCTTGATTTGGAATTAATCCCGTTTATTATCCAATGATTGCACGTTGGGAAATAGGACTGATGGTAGAGGCGGGCGTCGGATTCTTACAAGGCACCCTGACCTACGACCCTTATCTGTCTCTTCTTCATGCGAATGACAGGGATTTGGGCCTTGTCGGGTGTCTGAAGTAAATCCTTTGCGTCCGCCTCGTTAAAGAAAAAAGACTTTGTCCAGTACGAGGTGAGAAATCGCTGTTCTGATATCCAGAAGCTCTTTTCGGCCATACGAGACGGTGGCAGAAACATTATGTACAAAATAAGTTACAAATAAACGGCAATTAGTTTGAAGCCCGTAAAATGGCAGCCATCTCTTCCGGCACCATTAGTATTAAACTCAAGTAGCAAAAGGAGTAAACATCAATACCTGTGTGTGTGTGTGTGTGTGTGTGTATATTACAATATGGTATACCGCCCAGCCCTATGCAAGACTAGTACACTGTCTGTGTTCCTATTCTCCTGTCTAACCAAACGCATACTCCAGTACAGGGCTCTCCAACCTTGTTCTTGGAGAGATACTGTCCTGGAGGTTTTCACTCCAACGTGAATCTAGCACACCTGATTCTGATAATTAGCTTGTTGATAAGCTGAATCAGGTTAGTTACAACTGGGGTTGAATTGAAAACCTGGAGTGAACCTACAGGACAGTATCTCTCCAGGAAGGATTGGAGAGCCCTGTATTAGTAGTCTCTTTTTGTTTCAGTTCCAATTATTTTCTTCTAACCATTTCTAACTCTTGTCTGCCATTACCATCCTCTCCTGTTTTTGTTCTCTCTCCCATTTTTTTCTTCCATCCGTCTTTACAATGATTCCTTCCTCCTTATTTGATCATCCCTCCTTTTTGTCACGTTCATGGCAATTTTCTTTTAGACCACCAAGTTTTTATTTTTGTCGATAACTGCAGGCCAGTCGCAGCCGGAGTCCGAGCAGCACTGAGGCTCAACACCCCCACCTGCCGCGCCATCCGTCCAGTGACCGCACGCATTCTGCTCAACTTAACAACCTCACCTCCACCTCACCCACTCACAGTCACAGGTACGACCCACACCATATTTTGCTGGATGGTTTGAATTTTTCCTATTTTGTTCTTGAACATTTTCTTCTCGTTCCCCTCTCAGGGTTGGTCCATTCCATTCACCCAAACTGCAATCTCCACCAGCAGCCCACCATGTCCACTCAGGCATCCCATCTAAGCATCAGAGTCCCCAGAAATCAAACTCCACCCTCTCTCCACAAACCAATGGGCTTCAGACCCACCTTCCAAAGAGCCCTAAACCTACCAAGACCCCCAGTCTGTCAGAGCCTGGCCCAAGCAGCAGCACCGCCTCAAAGAAGAAAAAGAAGAAACGGCGTCACTCTGAGATGGAAGGAGAGCGAGAGCCAGCACTGGCCTCCATCATCCCAGACATCCCCGCTGAGCCCGAACTGATCGAACCGGCCAGTGAGAGGAAGAGGAGGAAAAGGAAAAAGAAGAGGAAGAGGGAGGATGAGGATAGAGATACAGCCGAGAACCACAGGGAAAGGGTCCAGTCTCATCTGGAGGCTTCACCGCCGGCCCAAGAGGAGGACTGGTGTCAGGGGGGATCATGGCGACTCACCTTCCCTGACAAAAGAGCCCTGGAACAACCAAAGCAGCCCCATCCCCAGCCAGAGAGTAAGCTCCAGTTGGTTCCAGTGGCGCACCAATGTGATGCGAATCAAGGAGAGCAGAGTATGGACACTGTGACGACATTGATGATAATGAAGAGGAGGAGGAAGAAGAAGAAAAGGAGACTTGAGGAGGGACCAGAGGAAGCAACATCCACACGTTCCGTTTCAGAAAGGTCACTTTGAAATGTTATTGTGATATTCTAGCTAGAAGAGTTCGATGCATTACAGAGGACTATTATTTGTTTGTCTAGTCATGCAGCTTTAGACCTGCAGCAGTAAACATTTCAGTTAAAACGTCCAACTCATCAAAAAATGTATAATACATAAAGCAAAGCAGTGTGACAAAAACATCACATTTACACATGGGATAAACAAAAGTACAGTCAATAACATAATAGGAAAATCTATATACAATGTGTGCACATGGAGTAAGGAAGTAAGGCAATAAATATGGCATAATAGTGAAGACATCAAAACTATGAAGTAACACATATGGAATCATGTAGTAACCCAACATTTCTTTTAACAAATCTAAATATATTTGAGTTTCTTCAAATTAACCATCCATTGCTTGTGTTTCTTGGCCCAAGTAAGTCTCTTCTTTGTATCCTTTTAGTAGTGGTTTCTTTGCAGCAATTTGACCATGAAGGCCTGATTCACACAGTCTCCTCTGAACAGTTGATGTTGAGATGTGTCTGTTACTTGAACTCTGAAGCATTTATTGGGGCTGAAATTTCTGAGGCTGGTAACTCTAATGAACTTATCCTCTGCAGCAGAGGTCACTCTGGGTCTTCCTTTCCTGTGGCAGTCCTCATGAGAGCCTGTTTCATCATAGTGGTTTTTGCGACTGCACTTTAAGAAACTGTAATAGTTCTTGAAATGTTCCGCATTGACTGACCTTCATGTCTTAGTAATGATGGACTGTGTTTTCTCTTTGCTTATTTGAGCTGTTCTTGCCATAATATGGACTTAGCCCTATTTGGTAAAATACCATCTTCTGTACCACCCCCCACCTTGTCACAACACAACTGATTGGCTCAAACGCATTAAGAAGGAAAGATATTCCACAAATGTAACTTTTAACAAGGAACACCTGTTAATTGAAATACTTTCCAGGTGACTACCTCAAAAAGCTGGCTGAGAGAATGCCAAGTGTGCAAAGCTGTCATCAAGGCAAAGGGTGGCTACTTTGAAGAATGTCAAAATTTGTTGAACACTTTTTTGGGTTACTACATGATTCCATATTTGTTATTTCATAGTTTTGATGTCTTCACTATTAATCTACAATGTAGAAATAAAGTCCCTGGAGTGAGTAGGTGTCCAAACTTTTGACTGGTACTTATATAACCAAATGTCCAGTTTCTTTGCACATTTACACGTTAAAAATAGAAACATGTTTTTGTACAGCAGATCTGGGACGAAGGCCACGGTTGTTGAAAACGGTGCTGGGGATTCTACTGCGTTAAAGAAGAAGCGCAGGCTAAAAGAAGAGGTGAAACAGTGGGAGGAAAGCAGACGTTGTTGCTCCGACGACCAGAGGAGCGCCACTGAAGCAGCGGAGGCCCTTCCTAAGAAGGGCACCGTGGAGAGCACCGGTACACCCACACACACTGCTGCATTGACTGAAGCCAACAGTCCAGTCTTACCCATTTTTAGCATAACCTTTTTTTCTAAACTCATACCCTAATATGGTTTCAGGACTTGAACTCCTGTGGGCATTATCTCTTGGGGCTCTATCCTTGTTTTGCATTATGTATACATTATTACGTTTTCCAGGGCTCACATTTTTGTTTTATGTTTGCTCTTTTTGTTGCATCTGCAAATGTTGCGTTTTTTTCTGGATTAAAGTGAGGCGTGGGTGTGGCAGCTCGGTCGGCCCTCCCTACTGGCGGTGTAGCTGGAGGGAAAAATTCTGCCGGTTTCCTGCAATTCTACATATTTCTCCATAGAGCTGAGAAATTGTTTTTGTTTTAAAGTTTCCTGTGATTCCATGCGTTTTGCCATGGTTACTGCTGTTCTTTTGCTCAAACAATACATTGTTTTGGGAATTTTCATTTCTTCCTGACTGTCAAGCTTTTATTTTGGTGCTTGTTAGTTCTTAAAGATTATATTATATAAAACAATATAGGTCCATTATCTTTACTGTCTACTTTATCTGGTTTTAGTTGTCCCTGGTTGTGAATGTTTCACCACTCTACTCCCTCCCCCCACCATAGCTGGAGTGATCGTGTGGGACAGCCAGGTTAAGGATGGCTACAAGCGCGCCAAGGCCCCCGCAGCAGGAGCAGTAGAGGGTGGACCTGAGGATGTCCCCCGCCCAGCCCCCATGGTCTGGGATGGCAAGAGGAGTGGTGGAGTGGTTGAGGAGCTCTTGAAGAACTCTTTGGACAAAGCCTATGGAACCCAAGGTGAGATCTAGAACTTGATAAGACATTCTCAAGGTTGCACTTTACCTCGTGCTGTATTTGGCTGTAATGACTGAGGGGGGGGGGTGTGTCCAGTCCTCAGCTGGGAGGGAGAGGCATCTGCCATCAGTAGGGATGCCATTGACGACACCCGCGATGCCAGAACAGACACGGTGATTGACGAGTGGGACGAGGACTTTGACAGTGGAAAGGTGAGAGGGCACCCACAGACACACAAGCCCATGGAACGCTGTTTTCACATAGTGATTGTTTCAACAGAAGACATTATGTTAAAGGGATAATTTAGTTGTAGCTTGTTTTTGACTTGCCTAGGGTGCTTCAATTGTTATCCTGGATATTTTGCAACATCCTGAATCTCCTGGCCTTTCACTAGCAGTCCTAGTGGAAACTGAATGAGTTAGCTCAGTTAGCTCTGCATTCTAAAACATGGGTGAAGGGCTCCTTCTGGCTTAACTATTCCTAGAACCATGCCTTTGAATGCACCGCTAACTGGTTCCGGCACATTTTACCTCTGGCCTTAACATTTAGAGTGTGTGTGTGTGTGTGAACAGGTGAAGAAAATGAAAAAGTATAAGCGAGAGAAGAGGAGGAGTGGCAATATCTTCCAGAAGATCCAGGACCGGAGGAGCATGTGGTCGGTCACACCCGGCGCTAAGAAGACCGGCTTTGGATACCGTCACTGAGAGCCAGCCAGATTGTTTGTTTTTAGGCCACATACAGTACAACTGGAGTG
Source organism: Brachymystax lenok tsinlingensis (assembly GCA_030435695.1). Taxonomy (NCBI): domain Eukaryota; kingdom Metazoa; phylum Chordata; class Actinopteri; order Salmoniformes; family Salmonidae; genus Brachymystax; species Brachymystax lenok. Next base: position 107,736,219 of record CM059791.1, read on the forward strand.
ACGACACGTGACACCACTGTAACAATGTTACTATTTTTTTTTATTGTTTGGCGGCTCATAGCCTGATTGCAATATGAGAGACCATGGCCAGTTGACAGAACAACACCTTTTGGAGAGAATGACCATCTTTGATCTGTGCTAGTCTCTTCACTATAGAACTTACCGCATGTCTTCCTCCGATGACCGAGTCTGGTGAGCTGACCAACACGAGCTGTGATGTTACCATCGTCAGCCAGGGTTCCGCAACAATGAGTTGACCTTCTACACCGTTGTCTCAGATGGGTATGAAAATATTGTTCAGTCAATGGTGCTCAAGCTGCTCATGGAATCTGATGGATTTACCGTACTGTGATGCTGCTGATCTTCCATCTGTGGTAATAACATGACACTATGAAATGTTAGGAATTGTCATATTTGGACATTTTCCATGGTTGGGCTACTCTAGGGGACGGTTCTAGGTTTTTCTAGCCTGTATCAAAGGATGTGGCATGCACCATATAGCATTTATCTGTGTGAAAGGATGAGGTAAGAAATTTTGTATAATGTATGCTAGATAACCCTTAACCATCAGCCTAATGTATTGAAACCTAATGAGGGAGACACTTGGGTTGTGTTCAGGTGGGCGAAACGTTCAGAACTTAGAATTATAGTAATGTCATGTATCGAGCTGAAATGACTTCCTATAGAAAAGCGTTCTGTTCTACACAATCTATTTCTCTGAACATTCTAAAATGTTGCAACCAGTGATTTAGTGTATATAAAAAAAAATGTGTGGGTAAACGTTGATTGCCGTTCCTGCTGAGTAAAGCAACACTCCCTATACGTTCAATGCATTTTTCCGCAAATGGTGGGTAAACGCTTGGGCAAAATACAAACACACGTTTACCCTCTGCTACACCACTGGTTCCAACCGTTGTGCTGTTGCATACTTAGGGATCTGCAGGACAGTGGGCCAATAGAGGTGAGTGCTCTGAATACTGTTCTCCTGACTCATATGGCCTAATCTGTATGTGAAGACGTGGGGTGACCATCTCACGCTTATCACAATCAGCAATCACCAAGTCACCTTTTAAAAGATACGAAACATGAACAGGACCCCAAATCGTGAAACCATGGTAACTGATTTGCTTTAATCCCATCCTCTTTTAGTTTGTTTGAATGACTGATACTTTTATGGTTTTATGTGTTCTTATTCTGTTTGATTTCTTTGCCATAATGCCTTTATGTTCTACATGACTTGATCAAACTGACCCACTGTGGCTGCTGCTGACACATATTCTGATTGTACTGTTATTTTACAAGCATGAATTTGGAGGGGGGAAACAGTCACATGCCTGTCCCAAGCAGACAAAAGGCCTCCATCTTTAGTTTAATCTTCTTGATTATTGTGTGCATGATGGTGGTATTTGAAGTTTCCTATTTCAGTATATTCAGTTCTGCGTCCCTAATTGTTTAGTTTTTTCCCATTCCTGGGTGAATTTAATTTGACGGTTCTGAAAATGATGTAATTTGATAGATGTGTCAGAATAGAAAATGTCACGGTCAATTTAACACCAAGTGATGCTTGAATATGAATTTCCCCTACATCAGCTAATTGCAAAATTCATAGGCGGATGTCTCTACCCCCCAGGTCAAGTTGGGGACTGTAAAGATAACGTCAAGGCTTTGCCTGTTTGTAACACCACATAATCCACCTTTAATGTATTAGACATATCGTTGTTTCATCTGCTTTGTAATCCATTTGCTCTCCTTTATGGTAAACAGTCCCATTCTGTTTTGCAAAAGAGGGTTTGAGTGCGATTCTGGGTGGGTGTGTTGAATTGGTAACTTTTTCAACGCCTAGACATTTACAATAGGTCATGAGTGGAGCTAATTGCTTCTTATTCCCAAAATGTCAAGTCCCTGGTCTCTAACTGAAAGTTAGGTTGGTGTCCATCGTTTAGCAATGCTCCATCACCAGTGGAGTTCATCTTTGTTGTACATGTGTTTTCTCAATGAATTTTGGGCCTTATTACGAACCAACAGTTCTTTCTTTGTGTGTTCTAGCCCAGATAAAGAGTTACATGTAGGCTGGTTCCCGATCCGTTTGTGTGGTTTGGCCAACACCTATGGCCATTGTCAATGTTGACAATACAGCACAGACATCTGGGGCCAGGCTAGATTACATATGTTGCGCCAGGCATTGTTAGTTTGAAGTTGATGTATATGCTATTAGTACTTGATCATTGTCCCAATCTGAACTCTATGCAAATCTCTGACAGACAGTCCAACTAACTGGTCATCTGGAACTTGATGTACCCAGCCATCCCTCAACCATACAACCCTCATGTACAACCAACCTCCTAGCCAAGTCCACATTTTATTACACACCACCACCATTTTTATCCTGAAGATACTGTTTTCTGCAAGTATATTTGGTGGAGGTTGGGGTGGGTGAAAACATGGGATCTGGGCACCGATTTGATACATAGATCATAATTGATAGTAATTTAAACACAACCGCTTTGCTAATGTAGAAGATTGTACAGTCCACCTGGTGTTTCCCATGCTTTCCCTGTCATCCCTGCGTAGACCTAGCTTCATACAAACCATCCTGATCTGATCAGCTACACAGAAACAGAATGCAAGCTTGTGAGGATGATTTGTACGAGGCTAGTTAAGTTCTAGCCACCCATTGACTTTCATTCAAGAGATGTCTGCTTAGAGTATAGTTAATTGATAATGTTAAATCATTTAAATAAACTTTTCTTAAATCTTTAATGTGCTACAAAAAATACAGATGTAATCTGTATTTGGGTTGGTGGGGGACTGTGAAACTTTAAATAATTTTTTGCAGATGGATGTTCATATGTGTGTTTCATACGATGAGACCTTGTTACTGTAGTGTCATACAGTACGAGAGCGGTTTCATCACCAGTTCCATTGAATGTGTTTAATGTTGACTCTGAAATTAACTTTAGGACATGTTCGATTCTCAAGGAAACTGACACGAGGACATTCTACTGGTGTGACTGATCCACGTCATATTTGCATTGATGGTTCTATATTTTGCACCGCCTTTTCAGACCAAGGAGAAACATTTCATAATGAAAAGTGACTTACCGAAATGGGTAATGTAATTCGCTATACAGGTGCAATAAAGTTATGACTTTGTGAGAATAGGTGTCTGGTCTTGCTTCTTTGTTAGTAGAATATATTCATATTTTCTACTAACCATCAAAAGCCTGAAAAGGATATCAGACATTTTAATTGTTATATGGCTTTCTACAGTCCATTTGGAAAGTATTCAGACCCCTTCACTTTATCTACATTTTGCTACGCTACAGCCTTGTTCTAAAATTGATTAAATTCATTTTCCCTCAATCTACACACAATACCCCACAATGACAAAGCAAAAACAGGTTTTTAAACATTTTTGCACCTTTTTATAAATAAAATAAAAACATACCTTTATGAAAATAAGTATTCAGACCCTTTGCTATAAAGACTCAATTGAGATCAGGTGCATTCTGTTTCCATTGATCATCCTTGATGTTTCTACAACTTGATTGGAGTCCACCTGTGGTAAATTCAATTGGTTGGACATGATTTAGATAAGTACACACCTGTCTACATAAGGTCCCACTGTTGACTGTTCATGTCAGAGCAAAAACCAAGCAATTAGGTCGAAGGAATCGTCCATAGGGCCCCCAAGACAGGATTGTGTCGAGGCACAGATCTGGGGAAGGGTACCAAAACATTTCTGCAGAATTGCAGCTACCTAAGAACACAGTGGCCTCATTCATTCTTAAATGGAAGAAGTTTGGAACCACCAAGACTCTACCTATCGGGGAGAAGGGCCTTGGTCCGGGAGGGGACCTCAGACTGGGATGAAGGTTCACCTTCCAACAGGACAACAACCCTAAGCACACAGCCAAGACAATGCAGGAGTGGCTTCAGGACAAGTCTCAATGTCCTCGAGTGGCCGGACATGAACCAGAGCCCGGATTTGAACATCTCTGGAAAGACCTGAAAATAGCTGTGCAGTGACGCTCCCCATCCAACCTGACAGAGCTTGAGAGGATCTGCAGAGAAGAATGGGAGAAACTCCCCAAATACAGGTGTGCCAAGTTTGTAGCGTCAAACCCAAGAAGAATCGAGGCTATATCGCTGCCAAAGTTGCTTCAACAAAGGACTGAGTAAAGGGTCTGAATACTTACTGAAATGTGATTTGTTTTTTATATATATACTTTTTTTTCTGTTTATAAATTAGCAAAAATTTCGAAATACCTATTTTTGCTTTGTCATTATGGGGTATTGTGTGTAGAGTGGGGGCATTTAATACATTTTAGAATAAGGCTGAAACATAAAATGTGTAAAGTCAAGGGGTCTGAATACTTTCCGATTGAGCTGTCATTTATAGCGTCATGAAAGTCTGAAAATTAACATGGGATCTCAAATATATATTTCACTAAATAATGCATGGCATTGACATCATGCAGGTGCAACGACACATTAATTTATAAGTCAATTGTGCTACTTCTTCATAACAGTAATTATGTAAATGAGTAAAATGGCACAGTATCTGACAAATTAAGTTATAGCGTGACATCACTTCTGAAAGGAGGGGCCATGATTGTGCGGTTTCTGTCTCCGTTTGGATGGATTGATGCTCTCAAAGCCCTGCCTGCATACCTAGCTACTGTACACAACTTACAACCGATTTAGTTTCAGCAGGAATAGAAGAAATAGGAAAAACCGTTTTCGAATCAGTTGTGGACTTTAGGGAGGGATACATCCAGGCAGACTGGCAACCGGACAAGCGTGGGCGGACGTATTGAAGATATCGGTTGCAGCAGAGTGAGCTCAAGAGACTGAAGCCTACAGCAGCATCAGTATGGATGGGGAGAATTATGGTAGGTTTATCTTTCCGTCACTTCATATAGATAACGCATACTCCACGCGTGTAAACACCTGTCTACGGTAAACATGACCGTTAATTCAGTGTTCTGTTTAAAACGTGTGCTTCTAGGCTTACCAAAAGCAATGACCTGCGTCTGATGAGAAACACACAAGTCGACTAGATTCATGTCACGATACATACAGTTCCGATGTGTCAAGTTCAAGATTGGCGGAAGTTGTGAAGGCTTAGGCTACCTGATGAACAGCACAGGTAGTCCGGTGGGAATTCATGGGCTATAAAAAGACATGCATGCTGAATTATTGAACATCATGGTGGTGAAGCTTTGCGCCAGGGATGAAAATGGGAAATCTTCTATAGGGAACCATATACATTTGTATCTATATAGGCACTCACAGCAGGGCTCCTTTGGTTTCAATGGGACTCCCTGGGACTCAAATTTTATATATAAAAGCATGATGTTTTTATAGAAAAACTGCAGTGAATACGAAGAAATATGCTTAAGTTTTGTCAGATTCTTCGTTAAATGGCATCAATACATAGATGCATTCAGAAAGTATTCAGACCCCTTCACTTTTTCCACATTTTATCTTACAGCCATATTCTAAAATGTATTAAATAAAAATTGTCTTATTAACCTACACACAATACCCCATAATGACAATGCAGTTTTTTTTTTTAAATTGTGGCAAATTTATAAAAAATACAGAACAGAAATACCTTATTTACATAAGTATTCAGACCCTTTGCTATGAGACTTGAAATTGAGCTCAGGTGCACCCTGATTCCATTGATCATCCTTGAGATGTTTCTACAACTTGATTGCAGTCCACCTGAAGTATATTCAATTGATTGGACATTATTTAGAAAGGCACACACCTGTCTACATAAGGTCCCACAGTTGACAGTGCGTGTCAGAGCAACAACCAAGCCATGAGGACGAAGGAATTGTCCGTAGAGCTCCTAGACAGGATTGTGTCGAGGCACAGATCTGGGGAAGGGTACCAAAAAATGTCTGCAGCATTGAAGGTCCCCAAGAACACAGTGGCCTCCAGCATTCTTAAATGGAAGAAGTTTGGAACCACCATGACTCTTCCTAGAGCTGGCCACTGAGCAATAAGGGGAGAAGGGCCTTGGTCACTCTGATATAGTTCCTGTGTGGAGATGGGAGAACCTTCCAGAAAGACAACCATTTCTGCAGCACTCCACCAAACAGTCCTTTATGGTAGGGTGGCCAGACGGAAGCCACTCCTCAGTAAATGGCATGTGACAGCCCGTTTGGAATTTGCCAAAAGGCACTTAAAGGACACTGACTATGAGAAACAAGATTCTCTGTTCTGATGAAACCAAGATTGAACTCTTTGGCCTGAATGCCAAGCGTCACATCTGGAGGAAACCAGGGACCGCTCATCACCTGGCCAATGCCATCCCTACGGTGAAGCACGGTGGTGGTGGTGGCAGCATCATGCTGTGGGGATGTTTTTCAGCAGGGACTGGGAGACTAGTCAGGATCGATGGGAAGGTGAAAGGAGCAAAGTACAGAGAGATCCTTGAGGAGAACCTGGTCCAGAGCACTCAGGACCTAAGCACACAGACAAGACAACACAGGAGTGTTGGACACAGTCTCTGAATGTCCTTGATTGGCCCAGCCAGAGCCTGGACTTTAACCATAGTGAACATCTCTAGAGGACCTGAAAATATCTGTGCAGCGATGCTGCCCATTCAACCTGACAGAGCTTGAGAGGATCTGCAGAGAAGAATGGGAGAAACTCCCCAAATACAGGTGTGACAAGCTAGTAGTTCATACCCCAGAAGACTCAAGCCTGTAATCGCTGCCAAAGGTGCTTGAACAAAGTACTGAGGGTCTGAACTTATGTAAATGTGATATTTTCATTTTTAATACGTTTGCAAAAATATCTAAACCTGTTTTTGAGTTTGTCATTATGGGGTATTGTGTGTAGATTGATAAAAAAGAACAACCTATTTAATCAATGTTAGAATAAGGCAGTAAAGTAACAAAATGTGGAAAAAGTGAAGGGGTCTGAAGACTTTCCGAATGCACTGTATAGGCTATGTGTGTTGCTTCAGTCCAGCCATATACTAGTCAGGTGACGCATGCACCAGATAAACAAGCCCCAGTGTAAACTGATCTCTTTACAGGGATTTAAATGCTATGCATGAGATCATCTGACACATCATCAGGGTCATCCTTGATGATGTCATTCCTTGACTCCATGGGGTCGTCATCATGCTCCTGATTATGGAGACTTGATTATGTCAATTATTTATTAGTTTGCATGCTGATTCCCTAATGCATCTGAAAATAGAAGCTGGTGGCTGCAATGGCCTCATTGCAAGATATAATTTGCTGTTTCTGTCTCAGTGGGAGTGGTGTGTTGGCTGTAGAGAGCAGTTACTGTCTCAGTGGGAGTGGTGTGTTGGCTGTTTCTGTCTCAGTGGGAGTGGTGTGTTGGCTGTAGAGAGCAGTTACTGGCTCAGTGGGAGTAGTGTGTTGGCTGTTTCTGTCTCAGTGGGAGTGGTGTGTTGTTTGTGTCAGTGGGAGTGATGTGTTGGCTGTAGAGGGCTGTTTCTGTGTCAGTGGGAGTGGTGTGTTGGCTGTTTTCTGTGTCAGTGGGAGTGGTGTGTTGGCTGTTTCTGTGGGAGTGGTGTGTTGGCTGTTTCTGTGGGAGTGGTGTGTTGGGTGTGTCTGTGTCAGTGGGAGTGGTGTGTTGGCTGTTTCTGTCTCAGTGGGAGTGGTGTGTTGGGTGTGTCTGTGTCAGTGGGAGTAGTGTGTTGGCTGTTTCTGTCTCAGTGGGAGTGGTGTGTTGTCTGTGTCAGTGGGAGTGATGTGTTGGCTGTAGAGGGCTGTTTCTGTGTCAGTGGGAGTGGTGTGTTGGCTGTTTTCTGTGTCAGTGGGAGTGGTGTGTTGGCTGTTTCTGTGTCTGTGGGAGTGGTGTGTTGGCTGTTTCTGTGTCAGTGGGAGTGGTGTGTTGGCTGTTTTCTGTGTCAGTGGGAGTGGTGTGTTGGCTGTTTTCTGTGTCAGTGGGAGTGGTGTGTTGGCTGTTTTCTGTGTCAGTGGGAGTGGTGTGTTGGCTGTTTTCTGTGTCAGTGGTGTGTTGGCTGTTTTCTGTGTCAGTGGGAGTGGTGTGTTGGCTGTTTTCTGTGTCAGTGGGAGTGGTGTGTTGGCTGTTTTCTGTGTCAGTGGGAGTGGTGTGTTGGCTGTTTTCTGTGTCAGTGGGAGTGGTATGTTGGCTGTTTTCTGTGTCAGTTGGAGTGGTGTGTTGGTTGTTTCTGTCTGCGTATTAGTTGAATTGACCCGAAGGACAGGGGAGGTTCAGGGTCCTCCCACTACGCTGCCATCAGTCACTTATCTGACAGTTTGTGCTGCGTGCTTTATTGCTTTACGGGTTGTACTTTTACTTGAGTCCCCCGTCATGACATACAGTAGCTTAAGTCATGAGCAGTCGTAACGGTTGAAGTTGAGAAATGACAACTGACTTTATAGTGACACAACGATGTAGATTAGGTCACGAAACTGGCTCAGCTAATTCATGGCTTGTGTCATGACAGTGTAATATAAGTCTTGTCTTAGGTTGACACCAGCAGTCATGATTGACAACTGTTGTCTAATATAGGCTTTATGACAGGGGGTTCAATTAAAATATTACCTCTACTTTTCTTATGTAATAATGAGCTGTGATGTGATGAATAAGAGAGACAGGATGTAGGAATGTCGTCAGCACATTTAAACCCACTCTGTGTCCCTGACACTCCTCAGCTACGTCCCAAATGGGACTCTAATCCATACATAGTGCATGATATAGGGAATAGGGTGCCATTTGGGACACAACCCTCCTGTCAAAACCACTGGTAAGAATATGTCATATCATCCTCTTTCTGTAATGCATTTTGATTATTCAGCATAACTATAGGCTCCCGAGAGAGGATAAAAGTAATCCTTGCTTTCGCTCAAGAATAGTGTGTGTGTGTGTGTGTGTGTGTGTTTAATCCAGTCAGACAGAAATATTGTTTAGCCTAGTTTTATATTTTATCTTCAGAGAATATGTTCTCAGTCTGTTGCCATCCTTTCCTGGGTCTCCTTACTTACTCTGCACAGGGGGATGTTGCTAGGTACCAGCCGTCATCCCTAACTAGCCCTCTGGGACACCACACTGAGACCTTTTTATGCATGGCTGTGATGCTTAATCTTGATTTACATTTATGGCATACGACCTTCGCGACTTTGACTATGTTCCATAGCCTAGCGGAAAGGAGCGTTGGGCCAGTAACCGAAAGGTCGCTCGTTCGAGTCCCGAGCCAGAAAAAAAAATGCCCCTGAGCAAGGCACTTAACCCTAATTGCTCCAGGGTTGCCGTTGATAATGGCTGACCCTGGCCGTGACCCCACTCTCTGAGGGTGTTGGGATATGAAAAAAACCAAAACATTTCCAATTCACACTTGTAATGTGTGAAATACTCAAATAGAACAAATATAAGCGAGTGCTTGTATTTGCCCTATTTCACACATTACACTTTACCACATTGTGATGTCAGAGAAACGTTATAGTGCATTGTTTCCTTCGCGATATGAACAAGGTTTTTGTCCATTGCTACTTTATCTTTTCAGTATTACTTAATAGACGCGGTAAAGAAGTCAATGGAACGTAGACTGTGGGGGATAGAAGACGGATGCCGGATTGGCGCACATTCAACAAATCTGTCTAACAATGTGGATATTCATCAAATCCATCATGATTGATGTATTGTAACAGGCCCACAATGTGGTTACTAAAGTCCCATTTTTATATATTTGGCTGTTTCCGGTGCATAACATTTCGAAGTACTCCCTTTTCAGTGTTAGAAGAAGTGACTGCTAAATGCTAACTCCCGTTCGTATAAGCTGGTAGCAGAGCTAGCATAGAGAAATCACTGTGTTGGTAGTCAACGTCATATTTAACTGTAATGCAGTTGATTGGTGACGATGACATGAATATGTATTGGGATTGACATCCATATAAGCATTATACTCAGATTTTTACCTCAACATAATGCGAAATATAAACAATAGCCTAAATTTAGGCAGATGTTTCTGGTGGCGATGAGGAGATTTTAAATCTTTCCCCCACTGCATCTTTCCCCCACGCATTTCCATGGGATTTCCATCGCTTTAGTCAAGTTCCATTGACCTCTTTACCACATCTATGATATCAGCGAAAAAAGGTTATGTTACTTTGTTATGTCAGTGTTACTTTGTGATGTCAGAGGAAAAGTAAAGGTCTTGTCTGCTTGTTTAATGCTACAGTCTCAGATAGCGTTGTAGATACTGTTCAATATGTTCAGTATCTAGTTCTTTCTACATGATGAAGTGCACCCACAGAGGAAGTACAGTCAGTGGCTTGGGTTGCTGTTGTAATTTCAGGTATGTGTGTGTGTGGTTGCCGTGGTTACAGCTGCTAGATGCCAGGCCCTGCCTATTCCTGTTGGTGTTCTTGAAGCCCTTCTCTCATGCTGTCAGTCTGACTGATGACCCCGCCTCCTAGACAGATTGACTGACATGTAGTTGGCTAAGCAAATCGTTCTGACAGATGGCACCGCCTTCTAGACAGAATGACTGACGTGGTTGGCTGGGCCTGTTGTTTACTTCAGTCATCTCAGCTCAGGCGGAGTTTAGCTGTTAGGACTTATTTCTGGAGACCTGAGATTAGAAGGACTCTTACAGACAGCACATTTTAAACACTGCTTCCCTCTCATATGCAAAACACTCTCAGACAGAAATCACGAAATCAGCCGCCCAAAACTCCCTGCAGTGCGTATAGCCACCAGCTGTGGTTAAAAAGACACAGTCTGAATGAAGGACCTGAAAGATGAAGAAGGGGAAAATGTGAAAAGGAGAGAGAAAAGAGTAACTGTCACATTGGAGCGGATGTGAATCAGTTAGTTGATCTTTCTTCTCACTTCCTCTCTGAAATACACAACTCTGCCTGTCTATCTCTGTCTGCCTGTCTATCTCTGTCTGCCTGTCTGCCTCTGTCTGCCTGTCTATCTCTGTCTGCCTCTGTCTATCTCTGTCTGCCTTTCTATCTCTGTCCGCCTCAGAAAGGCATCTCTGCCTGTCTATCTCTGTCTGCCTCTGTCTGCCTGTCTATCTCTGTGTGCCGGTCTGCCTCTGTCTGCCTGTTTATATCTTTCTTTCTGTCTGCCTCTGTCTGTCTGTCTATCTCTGTCTGCATGCGCTGTCTACCTCTGTCTGAGCCCCAAGGGACAAATCTAATTTAATTGGTCGCATACACATGTTTTGCAGATGTTATTGCGGGTGTAGCGAAATGCCTGTGTTCCCAGCTCCAACAGTGCAGTAATATCTAACAATACACAACAATACCCACACATCTAAAAGTAAATAATGGAATTAAGAAATACAGAAATAATAGGACGAGCAATGTCGGAGTCCAGAGTATAAATATATATACAGTACCAAAAAAGTTTTTTTTATTATTTTCTACATTGTAGAATAATAGTGAAGACATCAAAACTAAGAAATAGCACATATGGAATCACGTAGTAACCAAAAAAGTGTTAAACAAATCAAAATATATTTTATATTTGAGACTATTCAAAGTAGCCACCCTTTGCCTTGATGACAGCTTTGCACACTCTTGGCATTCTCTCAACCAGCTTCATGAGGTAGTCACCTGGAATGCATGTCAATTAACAGGTGTGCCTTGTTAAGTTAATTTGTGGAATTTATTTCCTTCTTATTGCTTTTGAGCCAATCAGTTGTGTTGTGACAAGGTAGGGGTGGTATACAGTAGATAGCCCTATTTGGTGAAAGACCAAGTCCATATTATGGCAAGAACAGCTCAAATAAGCAAAGAGAAACGACAGCCTATCATTACTTTAAAACATGAAGGTCAGTCAATGAAAGTTTCTTCAAGTGCAGTCGCAAAAACCATCAAGCGCTATGATGAAACTGGCTCTCATGAGGACCACCACAGGAAAGGAAGAGGATAAGTTCATTAGAGTTACCAGCCTCAGAAAATGCAGCCCAAATAAATGCTTCACAGAGTTCAAGTAACAGACACATCTCAACATCAACTGTTCAGAAGAGACTGCGTGAATCAGGCCTTCATGGTCGAATTGCTGCAAAGAAACCACTACTAAAGTACACCAATAAGAAGAAGAGGCTTGCTTGGGCCAAGAAACATAAGCAATGGACGTTAGACCGGTGGAAATCTGTCGTTTTGTCTGATGAGTGTAAATTTAAGATTTCTGGTTCCAACCGCCGTGTCTTTGTGAGACGCAGTGTAGGTGAACGGAGGATCTCTGCTTGTGTGGTTCCCACCGTGAAGCATGGAGGAGGAGGTGTGATAGTGTGGGGGTGCTTTTCTGGTGACACCGTCAGTGATATATTTCGAAATTCAAGGCACACTTAACCAGCATTGCTACCACAGCATTCTGTAGCGATATGCCATCCCATCTGGTTTGCACTTAGTCCCACTATCACTTGTTTTTCAACAGGACAATGACCCAAAACACACCTCCAGGCTGTGTAAGGCCTTTTTGACTAAGAAGGACAGTGATGGAGTGCTGCATCAGATGACCTGGCCTCCACAATCACCCGACCTCAACCCAATTGAGATGGTTTGGGATGAGTTGGACCGCAGAATGAAGGAAAAGCAGCCAACAAGTGCTCAGCATATGTGGGAACTCCTTCAAGACTGTTGGAAAATAATTCCAGGTGACTACCTCATGAAGCTGGTTGAGAGAATGCCAAGAGTGTGCAAAGCTTTCATCAAGCAAAGGGTGGCTACTTTGAAGAATCTCAAACATAACATATATTTTGATTTGTTTAACACTTTCGGTTACTACATGGTTCCATATGTGTTATTTCATCGTTTTGATCTCTTCACTATTATTCTACAATGTAGAAAATAGTAAAAATAAAGCAAAACCCTGGAAGGAGTAGGTGTGTCCAAACTTGGTACCGTATGTGTGATGGGATGTATAGACATTATGGACAGCATATGGAAAGAATATATAGTATATCTGAAGAATACGTAGGATAGAATAGTATATGTACAGGGACAAGATAAAACTAACATGTTAAACTTGTTACCCTGATGAAGGTACCAAACCAAACCATAGGTTCTATGTGAAAATTCGACTTAAATGGAAGTTAGGATTTGTCCCTAAGACATTTGTTTGTGGAGCATTCACAATAACCATTGTGCTGGAGTTTCTTCCTCTGCTGACTAGCTGTACCCTGAAATTGTGTTCTGTAGTTATTCTAAGCTATCCTACTCGTGTAAGCAGCCTCTTGTGATGCTTAGAACATCAGTGGATCAGGAGGGCTGTTGTTGCTCTCTTCCAGCTGCTATTTTGAGTCACCAGGGGGATGCTAGATAGGCTGGTGTGTGGAGTTCCAAAAATAAGTTAATAATCCACCTCCACAGCACTGTACTCAGCAGGGTTGGGGTCAATTTCAATTCCAGATCATTCAGAAAGTACACCAAATTCCAAATACATATCTTCCTAATTGAAAAGCATTGAAGAGATTTGGAATTAGAATTCCAGTGTACTGGAATTGACCCAAACCCTGGTAAGTACTCAGTAAATAATCCACCTACAGAGAACATTTCCCCGTAAATGCTCAGTAAATAATCCACCTACACAGTACAGTACCCAGTAAATACCCAGTAAATAATCCACCTACACAGTACAGTACCCAGTAAATACTCAGTAAACAATCCACCTACACAGTACAGTACCCAGTAAATAATCCACCTGTACAGTACCCAGTAAATAATCAGTAAATAGTACACCTACACAGTACAGTACCCAGTAAATAATCCACCTACACAGTACAGTACCCAGTAAATACTCAGTAAATAGTACACCTACACAGAACAGTATTCAGTAAATAATCCACCTACACAGTACAGTACCCAGTAAATACTCAGTAAATAATCCACCTACACAGTACAGTACCCAGTAAATACTCAGTAAATAGTACACCAACACAGAACAGTATTCAGTAAATAATCCACCTGCACAGTACAGTACCCAGTAAGTACTCAGTAAATAATCCACCTACACAGTACAGTACCCAGTAAATACTCAGTAAATAGTACACACACACAGAACAGTATTCAGTAAATAATCCATGTACACAGTACAGTACCCAGTAAGTACTCAGTAAATAATCCACCTACACAGTACAGTACCCAGTAAATACTCAGTAAATAATCCACCTACACAGAACAGTATTCAGTAAATAAACCACCTACACAGTACAGTACCCAGTAAGTACTCAGTAAATAGTACACCTACACAGAACAGTATTCAGTAAATATTCCACCTACACAGTACAGTAGCTAGTAAATACTCAGTAAATGATACACCTACACAGTACAGTACCCAGTAAATAATCCACCTACACAGTACAGTACCCAGTAAATACTCAGTAAATAATCCACCTACACAGTACAGTACCCACTAAATACCCAGTAAGTAATCCACCTACACAGTACAGTACCCAGTAAATACTCAGTAAATAATCCACCTACACAGTACAGTACCCAGTAAATACTCAGTAAATAATCCACCTACACAGTACAGTACCCAGTAAATAATCAACCTACACAGTACAGTACCCAGTAAATACTCAGTAAATAGTACACCAACACAGAACAGTATTCAGTAAATAATCCACCTACACAGTACATTACCCAGTAAGTACTCAGTAAATAATCCACCTACACAGTACAGTACCCAGTAAATACTCAGTAAATAGTACAACAACACAGAACAGTACTCAGTAAATAATCAACCTACACAGTACAGTACCCAGTAAATACTCAGTAAATAGTACACCTGCACAGAACAGTATTCAGTAAATAATCCACCTACACAGTACAGTACCCAGTAAGTACTCAGTAAATAGTACACCTACACAGAACAGTGTTCAGTAAATATTCCACCTACACAGTACAGTAGCTAGTAAATACTCAGTAAATGATACACCTACACAGTACAGTACCCAGTAAATAATCCATCTACACAGTACACTACCCAGTAAATACTCAGTAAATACTCAGTAAATAATCAACCTACACAGTACAGTACCCAGTAAATACTCAGTAAATAGTACACCTACACAGAACAGTATTCAGTAAATAATCCACCTACACAGTACAGTACCCAGTAAATACTCAGTAAATAATCAACCTACACAGTACAGTACCCAGTAAATACTCAGTAAATAGTACACCAACACAGAACAGTATTCAGTAAATAATCCACCTACACAGTACATTACCCAGTAAGTACTCAGTAAATAATCCACCTACACAGTACAGTACCCAGTAAATACTCAGTAAATAATCCACCTACACAGTACAGTACCCAGTAAGTTCTCAGTAAATAGTACATCTACACAGAACAGTGTTCAGTAAATATTCCACCTACACAGTACAGTAGCTAGTAAATACTCAGTAAATGATACACCTACACAGTACAGTACCCAGTAAATAATCCACCTACACAGTACACTACCAAGTAAAAACTCAGTAAATAGTACACACACACAACAGTATTCAGTAAATAGTCCACCTACACAGTACAGTACCCAGTAAATACTCAGTAAATAATCCACCTACACAGTACAGTACCCAGTAAATACTCAGTAAATAATCCACCTACACAGTACCCAGTAAATACCCAGTAAATAATCCACCGACACAGTACACTACCCAGTAAATACTCAGTAAATAGTACACCTACACAGTACAGTACCCAGTAAATAGTACACCTACACAGAACAGTATTCAGTAAATATTCCACCTACACAGTACAGTACCCAGTAAATAATTAACCTACACAGTACACTACCCAGTAAATACTCAGTAAATAGTACACCTACACAGTACAGTACCCAGTAAATAGTACACCTACACAGAACAGTATTCAGTAAATAATCCACCTACACAGTACAGTACCCAGTAGGTACTAAGTAAATATCATCACTTTTCATCCAGTGTTTGTGTGTTTTCAGTCTGTTCTGACTGGTTGCCACCCCTGGCCAGTGTCCCCTGTACTCTCCATACTCTGTACCTCCCTGTGGTCCTGTATGGTTCAGTTGGTAGAGAATGGCGCAGGTAACACCAGGATTATGGGTTCGATTCCTGGGGCCACCCATATGTAAAATGTATGCGCGCATGAATGTAAATTGTCATTCTATTTCTCTGCAGTGGAGATGTTGCTAGATACCGTCACACTAGCCTTCTTAGGGCACCAGGCTCTCTTATGCACTGCCGTTGCCTGGTTCTGTATGGCTGTTTCTGCATGGCTCATCTACCCAATCCTATGGCAGTTTTGTAGAATTTTGCTGCGTAACATAAGATGATTTTTTTTGTAGGAGTACCAGCCATGTCTGCCTGAGCAAATGAGGGATGTGAAAGTTGTGATGGATGAGTTTGACTGAAACAAGCATGCACAGGGAGGACCCATGACCTGGGTCATGTTTATTAGGCACGTAACAGAGGAAAACTGCCTGAAAGGGAGTGAAAACGCGGTGAAACATTTTTTCTACGGTGTGCGCTAATGAACATGACCCAGGATACTAGTGGATAATGGAGATGCTGCCATGAAACCAAGATGAACTTCCTATTGCTTGAAATGCCCACTTGGTGGCAGACGTGTAGCAGATAGCTCATCAAATTACAGTTCAACACTGATATAAACAGAGGAAATACAATACCAATATTGTCAACACTGTATTGTCAACACTGTATTGTCAACACTGTATTGTCATGTCAGCTAATAAAAAAAATATAGGTCTGAATTGTGAATTTTAACATGGTATATTTCATGTAGGCATAAATGAGAAGGCTATTAACTTATGAACTATGCCTATCTTTGATGAACAATCTTGACAATTGGATTCATAGTTTTCGTTCTACTTTTGGTTTATAGAAGCAGTTACATCCAGCTTGAGTCGACATTTAGGACACTTCACTATGTGAAACTCCCTGACATGTGCACAAATAATGATTTGGGAGCATCATGTGAGAATGCTGTGATGTCTAGCCATTTCCCCTTAGGGGAGAACTCTGCTCCACCTAACCTCAAGAGTTCAGTGCCTTTCTCAAACTGTCACATTTCTGTGTGTGTGCGTGCGTGCATGCCTGTGTCTGTCGGAGTCTCTGCGTATGTCTTTGTGTTTTGCGGTCATGAATGTCTGTGTCTATGTATTTATGTGCACAGCCTGCATAGCCTTGGTACATAAAGATGTCTGTGTCTATGTACTTATGTGCGTAGCCTGCATAGCCTTGGTACATAAAGATGTCTGTGTCTATGTACTTATGTGCGTAGCCTGCATAGCCTTGGTACATAAAGATGTGTGTCTATGTATTTATGTGCATAGCCTTGGTGCATAAAGATGTGTGTGTCTATGTACTTATGTGCATAGCCTTGGTGCATAAAGATGTCTGTGTCTATGTACTTATGTGCGTAGCCTGCATAGCCTTGGTACATAAAGATGTCTGTGTCTATGTACTTATAAAAGCGTAGCCTGCATAGCCTTGGTACATAAAGATGTGTGTCTATGTATTTATGTGCATAGCCTGCATAGCCTTGGTACATAAAGATGTGTGTGTCTATGTATTTATGTGCGTAGCCTGCATAGCCTTGGTACATAAAGATGTGTGTGTCTATGTATTTATGTGCGTAGCCTGCATAGCCTTGGTACATAAAGATGTGTGTCTATGTATTTATGTGCATAGCCTTGGTACATAAAGATGTGTGTGTCTATGTATTTATGTGCATAGCCTGCATAGCCTTGGTGCATAAAGATGTGTGTGTCTATGTATTTATGTGCGTAGCCTGCATAGCCTTGGTACATAAAGATGTGTGTGTCTATGTATTTATGTGCATAGCCTGCATAGCCTTGGTACATAAAGATGTGTGTCTATGTATTTATGTGCATAGCCTTGGTACATAAAGATGTCTGTGTCTATGTACTTATGTGCATAGCCTTGGTGCATAAAGATGTGTGTGTCTATGTATTTATGTGCATAGCCTGCATAGCCTTGGTACATAAAGATGTGTGTGTCTATGTATTTATGTGCGTAGCCTGCATAGCCTTGGTACATAAAGATGTGTGTGTCTATGTATTTATGTGCATAGCCTGCATAGCCTTGGTACATAAAGATGTGTGTGTCTATGTATTTATGTGCATAGCCTGCATAGCCTTGGTACATAAAGATGTGTGTGTCTATGTATTTATGTGCATAGCCTGCATAGCCTTGGTACATAAAGATGTGTGTGTCTATGTATTTATGTGAGCCTGCATAGCCTTGGTACATAAAGATGTGTGTGTCTATGTATTTATGTGCGTAGCCTGCATAGCCTTGGTACATAAAGATGTGTGTGTCTATGTATTTATGTGCATAGCCTGCATAGCCTTGGTACATAAAGATGTGTGTGGCTAAAGGTAGCAGTAAGAACTGTGAGGTGTCTGTTGTCTTCTAGTAATACCAGAGGTGTTATAATTAGAACAAACAATGACGCCAGCTCCCTGTGCTCTGACCCCTCTGTCCATCATTATGACACATGGGGATGGAGGGCTTCTGTCTGAACCCACAAGAGCCGAGTGTTGGTCTGTGAAAGGCCAAATAGTGACACTCAACCACAATTGAATGAAAATAAAAGTTAAATAATGGGGCTCTGTTTATTATGTGTACACACACACACACACACACACACACACTTCTTTCTCCTTGACAACCATACCAGGTCCCATAGTCCCTTGCAGTACAGTACAAAACAAAACAAAGCAGAAGCAGTATTTGTGCTGACTTCACAGAGCAGGCTCTTGGCTGTCCCTCTGGTGACGGGCCTGTTCCACTGGAATGATGACATGCAGCTGTAGCACTTTGGGTACTTCCTCCTGACTCTGCAGCTTCAGGGCTGTGTCCCAAGTTGCACCCTATTCCCTATATCCTTCAAACTCAGCTCTGGACTGGAAGCCAGTTCCACTGTGTGTTTTTCATTGCTCCCCTCTAATCAGGGACTGATTCTGACCTGGGACACCAGGTGGGTGCAATTAATGATCAGGTAGAACAGAAGACCAGCAGGCTCTGGACCTCGTAGGGTAACAGTTGAATTCCCCTGCCCTGTATAGTGCGCTACTTTGACCGTGATCCATTTGGGATGCAGACCCTGGTCTGGGGTCAGTGTTGGAGTCTTCCTTCCGTGGTACAGTCAGGCAGGGCTGAGGTGAAGTATGCCAGTAATGTCTTCATTACCACCCCACTGTCCCAGCATCACCCCCCCAGCCCATGGCCCTCAGTCATTTTCACAGCCCTCAGTCAGTCCATGTAAGGCTGCTCCCGCTGCTCTGTGACACAGCCTGATTGGCAGAGAGGGAGGGATGAGGCACCTGATTGGCAGAGAAGGAGGGGATGAGGCACCTGATTGGGAGAGAAGGAGGGGATGAGGCACCTGATTGGCAGAGAAGGAGGGGATGAGGCACCTGATTGGCAGAGAGGGAGGGCGGGATGAGGCACCTGATTGGCAGAGAGGGAGGGCGGGATGAGTCACCTGATTGGCAGAGAAGGAGGGAGGGATGAGGCACATGATTGGCAGAGAAGGAGGGGCTGAGGCAGAGTGATGGACAGAGTGATGGCTACTTGTGTTTAGGAATTTAAAGAGTGTTTGACACTAGGTGAGTGAATGACACCAGGTGAGTGATTGACAGATGGTGGAACTCACAGTGACAGTTGATTATTGCTTGCTTGTCTGCCGTGGAAGGTAAACTGGGCTGCACTCCCCAAAGAGAAATAGAAAACGAAATATGAATGCAGGAACCAAATCTTATTTAGGACTGTGAATTTGTCTGGATTTGTGCACTGTGCATATGTGTGTGTGTGTGTGTGTGTGTTTATTACTGTGAAGAAAAGGCCCTTTGTGTATGTCCCAAGTGTTATTTTGTTTTTGTGAGTAATTGCAATAGAAGAGAAGAAGAAGATCATAATCACAACAAATGAACCACAGATTCTTGTCCAGGAATAAATCATTTCTTTTTAACCTGTTGCCAAGCAACAATGAGTTCTGGATTTGTACATAAAGGCTGTGTTCCAATGGGACCCTATTACCTACATAGTACACTACTTTTGACTCTGGTAAAAAGTAGTTCACCGTGTAAGGAATAGGGTTCCATTTGGGACGCAACCAAAGGCTTCATAAACCAATCCCGAGAGGAAGGATAAAACCAAAACAGAGGGTGGAGGAATGACTCTGATGCACTACCTTAGATACAGTAACCATAACATCTGTACATTTAGAAGACACTCTTATCCAGAACAACTTACAGAAGCAATTAGAGCTGAGTGCCTTGCTCAAGGGCATATCGACAGGTTTTTACACCTAGTTGGCTCAGGGAATCGAACCAGCAACCTTTCGGTTACTGGACCAGCACTCTAACCCGCTAGGCTACCTGCCGCCTGTAGTAAGTTAGCCTGGTCCCAGATCTGTTTGGCTTGTATAGCCAACTGCTATGGTCCAATGTCATGTTTTGGAATGACAATGACCATAGGACAGCACGAACAGATCTAGGAACCAGGCTAAGACATCTGTGTTTGTGTATGACGTCTTGCTTTAAATGCCTATACACACGGACAATTGCAAACGTTTTACATTTTTCAGATAGGCATGTTGAAGTATATGTCTTGGTCAATGTCCTGCAGCTATTGACACGTTATTTCAATATACCACTTTCATACAGTGAGGGAAAAAAGTATTTGATCCCCTGCTGATTTTGTACATTTGCCCACTGACAAAGAAATGATCAGTCTATAGTTTTAATGGTAGGTTTATTTGAACAGTAAGAGACAGAATTACAACAAAAAAATCCAGAAAAACACGTGAAAAATGTTATAAATGGAATTGCATTTTAATTTGGGAAATAAGTATTTCACCCCTCTGCAAAACATGACTTAGTACTTGGTGGCAAAACCCTTGTTGGCAATCACAGAGGTCAGACGTTTCTTGTAGTTGGCCACCAGGTTAGCACACATCTCAGGAGGGAGGTTTCGAGGCTGACGTTTGGAAACTTGAACCTTCAGCTCCCTCCACAGATTTTCTATGGGATTAAGGTCTGGAGACTGGCTAGGCCACTCCAGGACCTTAATGTGCTTCTTCTTGAGCCACTCCTTTGTTGCCTTGGCCGTGTGTTTTGGGTCATTGTCATGCTGGAATACCCATCCACGACCCATTTTCAATGCCCTGGCTGAGTGAAGGAGGTTCTCACCCAAGATTTGATGGTACATGGCCCCGTCCATCGTCCCTTTGATGCGGTGAAGTTGTCCTGTCCCCTTAGCAGAAAAACACCCCCAAAGCACAATGTTTCCACCTCCATATTTGATGGTGGGGATGGTGTTCTTGGGGTCATAGGCAGCATTCCTCCTCCTCCAAACACGGTGAGTTGAGTTGATGCCAAAGAGCTTCATTTTGGTCTCATCTAACCACAACACTTTCACCCAGATGTCCTCTGAATCATTCAGATGTCCATTGGCAAACTACAGACGGGCATGTATATGTGCTTTCTTGAGCAGGGGGACCTTGCGGGCGCTGCAGGATTTCATTCCTTCACGGCGTAGTGTGTTACCAATTGTTTTCTTGGTCACTATGGTCTCAGCTGCCTTGAGATCATTGACAAGATCCTCCCGTGTAGTTCTTGGCTGAATCCTCACCGTTCTCATGATCATTGCAACTCCACGAGGTGAGATCTTGCATGGAGCCCCAGGCCGCGGGAGATTGACAGTTCTTTTGTGTTTCTTCCATTTTCCGAATAATCGCACCAACTGTTGTCACCTTCTCACCAAGATGCTTGGCGATGGTCTTGTGGCCCATTCCAGCCTTGTGTAGGTCTACAATTTTGTCCCTGACATCCTTGGAGAGCTCTTTGGTCTTGGCCATGGTGGAGAGTTTGGAATCTGATTGATTGATTGCTTCTGTGGACAGGTGTCTTTTATACAGGTAACAAGCTGAGATTAGGAGCACTCCCTTTAAGAGTGTGCTCCTAATCTCAGCTCGTTACCTGTATAAAATTCACCTGGGAGCCAGAAATCTTTCTGATTGAGAGGGGGTCAAATACTTATTTCCCTCATTAAAATGCAATTTTTCACATGCGTTTTTCTGGATTTTTTTGTTGTTATTCTGTCTCTCACTGTTCAAATAAACCAACCATTAAAATTATAGACTGATCATTTCTTTGTCAGTGGGCAAACGTACAAAATCAGCAGGGGATCAAATACTTTTTTCCCTCACTGTATAAGAGTGTGGAATGGTTTAAAGAATCCAAGGTCCAATAAGCCTTTATTTGCTGGACATACGGTACTTCCCAATGATCTCTCCTTCTTCCTGAAGTGTGCCCTCATTCCCTTCTCTCCACATATTTAAAAGCACTGGATGGGTGTAGTTATAGGTTACAGGGAGTTCTCATATACCAGTCATTTCAAGGGATGTGACCATAGAGTCTAGATCGAATCTATTAAAAACACCCCGTAGTATTCTGATGGATGACTCAATATTCCTATACAGATGATCCTTTGAACTGCTTCAGGTCTTGGTGCTGCAGAAAATATTGATGTTATCACAAGTTTTTCAATGCATCTGTTTGTTTGTGTGTGTGTGTGTGTGTGTGTGTGAGAGAGAGAGAGAGAGAGAGAGAGAGAGAGAGAGAGAGAGAGAGAGAGAGAGAGAGAGAGAGAGAGAGAGAGAGAATTTGCCCATAAAGTGAGTTAATCTGTGCTCTTACACACAGCCTGAGAATGTGTTTGCGTGTGCAATCTGTTTAGTCTAAGAATATCTTGCAGAGTTACTGTGCAAAGGAAGAAGGGAGCGCAAGAGACACACATGAGAGAGAAAAGAGGCTCAGAGAGAGGGAGCAGAAGAGAGGAAGAGAGAGCACAAAAGGGGAAGAGGGAGAAAGCGGCAAAGAGTTCAGCTGTGGCTACTGAAGAGAAAGGGTAGAAAGACTGAAATCCAGAAAGAGAGAGAGAAATAAAGGAGGAGAAGAGGGTGAAGGAAAAGTGCTTTGACTACTTGAAGTCCCAGTGACACACACCAGGACCTGAGGAGGAATTTGTTTCATGGATGGCAGCCGTCGGCTGAGGAGGCAGACGAAAAGGAGCGAAGAAGGGGAAGGGGATGAGGAGAGCTCTCTCTCTTTCTCTCTCTGGAAAGAAGGGAGACTGGCCTTCACAACTACTTATCCTTTCTCCACCTCCGTCTGCTGAACTGAATCACAGGGAACGAAAGAGAAATCCCCTCAGACACTCACACACCCACACTAGTACACTAAGAACCATTCCCCTCTTCCACACACACCCAGTTTTGACTGAGCCATCATGGGGACAGTGAGCGAACTTTGCGCATCCAGTTTCCAAGCGTTCCTGTGTGCTGCGGTGAAGGATCCACCTCCTCCAGGTAAGATGGGCTGCCTTGGGAACCAATTATGTAGATTAGACAGCCTATCGCCAACAGATGATTGATGGTTGTCTTGTTGCCTGCCTCTGTTAATGTATTCATGGTGTCGCCACAGTTAGCGGGAAATGGGTAAATGTTATGTTCTACTGCGGTTGAATTTCCTTATCAGGTGCCTTGGGTTAATTTTCATTTTATTTTTGTAGATAATGTACCTATGTAAATGAGAGTTGCTCTCTCTTTCTCTCTCTCTCTGAAATACTTGATCGATGTGATCATGTTACTATTTGATCAATGTTTTGTTCATGTGTCTCTTGGAGATTTACAGTATGATACTCTATGTTGCTTTCTGTGTTGTCCAGAAGGATATGTTAGTTTGTCTTTCTGTGTTCTTCAGAAGGATATGTTAGTTTGTCTTTCTGTGTTCTTCAGAAGGATATGTTAGTTTGTCTTTCTGTATTGTTCAGAAGGATATGTTAGTTTGTCTTTCTGTGTTCTTCAGAAGGATATGTTAGTTTGTCTTTCAGTGTTGTTCAGAAGGATATGTTAGTTTGTCTTTCAGTGTTCTTCAGAAGGATATGTTAGTTTGTCTTTCAGTGTTCTTCAGAAGGATATGTTAGTTTGTCTTTCAGTATTGTTCAGAAGGATATGTTAGTTTGTCTTTCTGTGTTCTTTAGAAGGATATGTTAGTTTGTCTTTCTGTATTGTTCAGAAGGATATGTTAGTTTGTCTTTCTGTGTTCTTCAGAAGGATATGTTAGTTTGTCTTTCTGTGTTCTTCAGAAGGATATGTTAGTTTGTCTTTCTGTATTGTTCAGAAGGATATGTTAGTTTGTATTTCAGTGTTGTTCAGAAGGACATGTTAGTTTGTCTTTCTGTATTGTTCAGAAGGATATGTTAGTTTGTCTTTCAGTGTTGTTCAGAAGGATATGTTAGTTTGCCTTTCTGTATTGTTCAGAAGGATATGTTAGTTTGTCTTTCAGTGTTGTTCAGAAGGATATGTTAGTTTGTCTTTCAGTGTTGTTCAGAAGGATATGTTAGTTTGTCTTTCAGTGTTGTTCAGAAGGATATGTTAGTTTGTCTTTCAGTGTTGTTCAGAAGGATATGTTAGTTTGTCTTTCAGTGTTGTTCAGAAGGATATGTTAGTTTGTCTTTCAGTGTTGTTCAGAAGGATATGTTAGTTTGTCTTTCAGTGTTGTTCAGAAGGATATGTTAGTTTGTCTTTCAGTATTGTTCAGAAGGATATGTTAGTTTGTCTTTCAGTATTGTTCAGAAGGATATGTTAGTTTGTCTTTCAGTGTTGTTCAGAAGGATATGTTAGTTTGTCTTTCAGTATTGTTCAGAAGGATATGTTAGTTTGTCTTTCAGTGTTGTTCAGAAGGATATGTTAGTTTGTATTTCTGTGTTGTTCAGAAGGATATGTTAGTTTGTCTTTCAGTGTTGTTCAGAAAGATGTTAGTAAGAGTCTGATCATATTAGATGCCAGATTACATTTCTCATTGGATGAGAGGGCAACAATCAACAATCGTGCAGCCATTGGAATGGGTATTGGTTCCTTTACAAATGTGTGTGTGTGTGTTTGGTGCTTGCGTGCATGTGTGCCCGTGTGTGTGTGCGTGTGCGTGTGTGTGTGTGTGAAGCATGAACACGTGGCTTCCCCAGAGGTAATAACAAACCACTGGGACGGAGATATCTTTAGCTTGCTGTAGCTAATGAGCTGGTTTCATTAGGGTTCATCTGAAGACCTTTCTCCTTCTAAACAAAGCAGTAGTGGAGTGAGCCCAGATAATGCCATTAGTGAGAGCACATGTAATCCCTGCAGCACCTACCCACACACACTGCCAGAGGAAATAGGCATACCTTCTGACAGTAAGCATCTCTCCTCTGGAACTAGCTCACTGAATCTAGATCTCACACCATCAATACATGGACCTGTAAACAAATGCCTTTGACTCACCTCTGGCCTCTCTTCTTTTACTTGTCTTATATTGAGACAATAATAGGTTACTGTGCCTTTAATTACTTTTGGCTCCAGTCTCTTTGGGGGCTTGGTTTCAAATCCCACCACTGCCACCAAATGTTGGTGTACAAGACAGGTTCTTGCCCTTATTTCACTGGTAAATTGCTGTGTCCTCATAGACGAAGGGCATGGCGGAAGTGTTTATTTGGGATCATCTCCTAAACCCAGATTACCAGGGTCCATTGCTCCTCTATAATCTATCCTCACAAACTAGGAGGTTAAGATAGTAGTTTGTAGCCTCTCCAGTGAATCAGTAATGGGTGACTGGGTTTGTTTATGCCATCTGTCTCTCCAAACTTCACTTTTCATTCTCTTACTGTAAGTCTCAACAAGACAGACATATTAGAATGTGATGGTGCCAGAGTGATATTGTGAAAGGGCGGTAGGGGTGGAGGGGAAAGTCAAGTGTTACTCCATCACTTTTAGAGCAAGTGACTCAGGGCAATTAGTTGTCCTGGGGATAATCATTTGGGACTGTTTGCTAGCTATTTGACATTTTGTCATTAACACACACTCTTATCCAGAGAGATAGGTGCAATTAGGGTTAAAAGCCTTGCTCAAGGGCACATCAACAAATTTTCCAACCTAGTCAGCATGGCGATTCGAACCAGCAGCCTTTCAGTTACTGGCCTGACACTCTTAACCTCTAGGCTACCTTTCGCTAGCTGTGGCTGTGTGGGAGAGTGTTGCGTTGACATCGCTCAAGGCAAGGGCTTTGTTCTTCATTGTGCTAGCCCTTTAGCAGCTGATAGCGTGCAGCAGACCAGGGTGGTTACAGTGGGGAAGTGATGCTGATTGTGATGTGGAAATACCTGAGTCAGCGCTGGTGGCTATGTGTACAGAGTGAGAAGAGACTCTTTAGGACAGGGGAAAGTGGGGACGTCTGAACTAGAGTTTCCTGGAATCAAGACAGCTGTGACGACGGTAACAATCATAGTTGTCACGACAACATGCGCAGCGGGCAAAAATGGTTGAAATGATGTCACATTGATGTCCTAATAACATCATAATAACGTAATTTCAACCAGTTTAACTGTGATGATGTTATTTCAACCAGTTTTGCCCAGGTGGCCTGAGGACCTGGTTGTACCATGGGGCTTGGGTAATGGGGCAGAATGGCCAATGTTAGGATATTAGGTCTGTTGTTAGATTTCAGTCGGTTACATTATGGCAGCAAGCTGATCTCTTATCCCACTATTCTTCAATCTGGGCTGAATCATCATTGCTCATTGGGTTGGACTTGGGCTCCGCACAGGTCATCACCAGCCGGATTCAGCTTATCAACCAGCTAGGTTGGAGCGAAAATCTACAGGAGGGTAACTCTCCAGGAACAGGGTTAAAGTTAAAACCGACAGGAGGGTAACTCTCCAGGAACAGGGTTAAAGTTAAAACCGACAGGAGAGTAACTCTCCAGGAACAGGGTTAAAGTTAAAACCGACAGGAGGGTAACTCTCCAGGAACAGGGTTAAAGTTAAAACCGACAGGAGGGTAACTCTCCAGGAACAGGGTTGGAGAGCCCTGATTTCACCCATGGGATGACTCCTAGTTACAACCATTTCCATGTTAGGACCTACATTGCACCGTTCATTTGTCAGACAGCGCATGGTTCAGGTCTCTAATGTTTTTCTGTTGTGATTGAGACAGTGAATTTGAAAGGCATGTATGATAACATATGACTCATCCTTAATAAGTGGAAGGATCATCAGGACGATTAAAGACTGATTCTTGATTAGTGGAAGGATCATCAGGACAATTAAAGACTGATTCTTGATTAGTGGAAGGATCATCAGGACAATGAGGGACTGATCCTTAATTAGAGGAAGGATCATCAGGACTATGAGGGACTGATCCTGGAAGCGTGGGGGGCTTGGGGATAATTAGGAGATTAATATCGGGGCAGTTAAAAGCCGCTGTCTGCATTCCAAAATGCACCCTATTCTCTATATAGTGCACTACCCATAGCACTCTGGTCAAAAGTAGTGCACTATGTAAGGAATAGGGTGCCATTTGGGCCTCTGTGGCTGTCTTGTCTGAGGCTCAGAGGCAGGTGTTTGACACTAATAGCTCCTCTGCCGCTAGATGTTTGACATGGAAGTTGGTCCTCTGGGATCAAAGCCGGGGGCAGCTGTGGAGAAGGAGATGTGGTTGCTGGCTTCTGCTCTGGGTGCACAGAAACCTGTCTGTCAGCAGTATGCACTGTGTTAGACTGGGACTAGGCTAGGAAATGTGCTTTAATCAGCCACCACCAGCCTTCCTTACATTTGGTGGCAGCGGTGGGATCCAGACAGTGGGCAGCACTGTAAAAAGTATAGTATAGTATAAAGGACGTTAGCAGCTGGCTGCTGAATGATACTTTATGATAGTAGTATAGGTATATGATGATTAGAATCATACATTTAATTCCTCCATGAAGGCCCTATGATGATTAGAATCATATATTTGATTCCTCCGTGAAGGCCCTATGATGATTAGAATCATATATTTGATTCCTCCATGAGGGCCCTATGATGATTAGAATCATATATTTGATTCCTCCATGGAGGGCCTATGATGATTAGAATCATATATTTGATTCCTTCATGAAGGGCCTATGATGATTAGAATCATATATTTAATTCCTCCATGAAGGCCCTATGATGATTAGAATCATATATTTGATTCCTCCATGAAGGGCCTATGATGATTAGAATCATATATTTGATTCCTCCGTGAAGGGCCTATGATGATTAGAATCATATATTTGATTCCTCCATGAAGGCCCTATGATGATTAGAATCATATATTTAATTCCTCCATGAAGGCCCTATGATGATTAGAATCATATATTTGATTCCTCCGTGAAGGGTCTATGATGATTAGATTAATATATTTGATTCCTCCATGAAGGGCCTATGATGATTAGAATCATATATTTGATTCCTCCGTGAAGGCCCTATGATGATTAGCGTCCTAACTACTGTCTGTCTTGTATACAGTTGATATGCCATTTTGCTTTGATTGTATTGCCTGAGGTTCATCAATGGTTCATCAATGGTTCATCAATGTACACAGTGCAAGACCAGGCCCTGTGTACTGCAGTGACAGCAAGACCAGGTCTACTGAAATAAACACCATTTGGATGTATTTTAGTGACATTTTCCACCTTAGCTTCTGTAGTTGGTAAATGTAAGGAATCCATTGCTGGTAATGTAGAGAAGTGAATGTATCTAATGCCGAGCCAGACAGAGACACCAGACTGTCTGTCAGCCACTTCAAAGAGACTTGAATTTGGGAATCCAAACAGAAGCTAATAGAATGCACAAAGCTCTGGCTTTTCAAAAGTACAGCCTGTCTGTCTGTCTGTCTGTCTGTCTGCCTGTCTGTCTGTCTAACTGTCTGCCTGTATGTCTACCTGTCTGTCTGTCTAACTGTCTGCCTGTATGTCTACCTGTCTTTCTGTCTGTCTGCCTGTATGTCTGCCTGTCTGTCTGTTTGGTGCAGCTCCTTTTGTCCGATCTCCATAGGCCTCACCTTTCTCTCTGGGTGGAATGAAAGGAGATGAGCACACAGAGGCTTGGCTGCTGGGTGTAAATACCTCCTTCCTAACATTGGTAAAGAGAAGGAAATTGGCCCAACATTTAAACATATAAGTCCTCTTTAGCCTGATACATTGCTTTCATGTCTATCACTCAGACTGGTAATGTTACCCATAGAGCAGTCATGTCTATCACTCAGACTGGTAATGTTACTCATAGAGCAGTCATGTCTATCACTCAGACTGGTAACGTTACTCATAGAGCAGTCATGTCTATCACTCAGAATGGTAATGTTACCCATAAAGCAGTCATGTCTACCACTCAGACTGGTAACGTTACCCATAGAGCAGTCATGTCTATCACTCAGACTGGTAATGTTACTCATAGAGCAGTCATGTCTATCACTCAGACTGGTAACGTTACTCATAGAGCAGTCATGTCTATCACTCAGACTGGTACCCATGGAGCATTCATGTCTATCACTCAGACTGTACCCATGGAGCAGTCAGGTCTTTAATGTATTTGATGTAAGAGATGGGAGAGACAGCTCGATGATCGACAGGTGACCATTGTGTGATGTCTTCTGTGAGTTCCTAAGGCAACATGGCTGATACAGTGCATTCGGAAAGTATTCACACCCGCCTTGACTTTTTCCACATTTTGTTACGTTACAGCCTTATTCTAAAAAAGATTCCATATTTCTTTCCCCTCATCAATCTACACACATCGGGGAGAAGGGCCTTGGTCAGGGAGATGACCAAGAAACCAATGGTCACTCTGACAGAGCTCCAGAGTTCCTCTGTGGAGATAGAAAAACCTTCCAGAAGGACAATCATCTCTGCAGCACTCCACCAATCAGGCCTTTATGGTAGAGTGGCCAGACGGAAGGCACTCCTCAGTAAAAGGCACATGACAGCCCGCATAGAGTTTTCCAAAAGTCACCTAAAGGACTCTCAGATCATGAGATTCTTTGGTCTGATGAATCCAAGATTGAACTATTTGGCCTGAATGCCAAGCGTCACATCTGGAGGAAACCTGGCACCATCCCTACGGTGAAGCATGGAGGTGGCAGAATCATGCTGCAGGGATGTTTTTCAGCGGCAGGGACTGGGAGACTAGTCAGGATCGAGGGAAAGATGAACAGAGCAAAGTACAGAGAGATTCTTGATGAAAACCTGCTCCAGAGCACTCAGGACCTCAGACTGGGGTGAAGGTTCACCTTCCAACAGGACGACGACCCTAAGCACACAGCCAAGACAACGCAGCAGTGGCTTCAGGACAAGTCTCTGAATGTCCTTGAGTGGCCCAGCCAGAGCCCAGATTTGAAACCCGATCGAACATCCCTGGAGAGACCTCTGCAGGGATGCTCCCCATTCATCCTGACAGAGCTTGAGAGGATCTGCAGAGAAGAATGGGAGAAACTCCCCAGATACAGGTGTGCCAAGCTTGTAGCGTCATACCGTAGAAGACTAATCGCTGACAAAGATGCTTCAACGAAGTACTGAGTAAAGGGTTTGAATACTTACGTAAATGTGATATTTAAGTTTAGTATTTTTTATACATTTGCAAAAAAAAAAAGAAACCTGTATTGTCATTATGGGGTATTGTGTGTAGATGTATTAGGTGGGGGAAATTATCCGTTTTAGAATAAGGCTGTAACGTAAACAAAATGTGGAAAGAGTCAAGGGATCTGAATACTTCCCGAATGGACTGTATATAAGTGATTATATTGTCTTGGCCCATGTTAGATTACTGTATATCCCTGTGGCCTACAGCAGGGGAATGTAGAATGACTGTCTTGTCCCAGGCTGGGCTCCAGAAGCCCCCGTATAGTCAGGAGGCCTGTATTTCACGCTCCCTTCTGCGTCCCAAATGGCACTCCATATTCCCTATTTAGTGAAATACTTTTGACCCATAGAGCTCTGGTCAAAAGTAGTGTACTATATAGGGCCTATTTAGGGAATAGGGTGCCATTTGGAAATCAGCCCAGGGCTGTCATCAGTCACACTCTGGAGCCCTTGACAGCCCTGATGGACCCTTTCTAATGTGGACACATTCTAATGTGTGTGTGTGTGTTAACATCTATGTATGTGTGTTGATGTGTTTATGAGTGGGCAGCAGGACAGTGTTTTAACATCTACCATAGACCACACTGCTCCAGGCTCCTAATAAGAACAGCACAGGACTCATTATCTTGCAATAATGCTCTAAATAATACTCTCAAAAAATAATACCACACTCTCTAATCCTCACCATGAACCATAGCCATGGCATCACTTCAACAGTGGGACACACACACACACACACACACACACACACACACACACACACACACAGGCCTGCCTCTGCCTGGGGATTCATTCCAGGTTAATATCTCTGTCTATGTTGCATTCAGATGGTACACCCCAGACTCATCTCTCTATGACATCGCCAGCAAAAGATATTGCAGTGCCTGGTGGGAGAAAATAAATAAACGTTTAGAAAATAAAACAATATGAGGCGATTAGGTAAATGACTGCATATTCTCCCTGGGGACTGTCTCAATAGTTTTATTAATGTGCTATCTTTCATCATAATTTGTGCTACTCTTGCATGAGGTAATATCTTTATTTTCCCATTATGTTGGCCTGGGAAACTGTAATACATACAAATGTCCTGAAGAGGCCAGTCTTACCATTTGTGATTTTGGGGCGAAGTTAAAAGCGCTGAGTGTTTTTAGTGGGTTTAATGTTAATGTCACGTATACTCCCTCTCCGGCCTCTAGGTCATCAAGCTGCTGATTATCCTGCACACCTGTCACCATCATCACGCGCAGCTGCGTCTCATGACACTCACCTGGACTCCATCACCTCCTTGATTATCTTCCCTATATCTGTCACTCCCCTTGCTTCTTTCCTCAGGTGTTATTGATTCTGTTTTTATGTCGGTGCGGTGTTTGTTTCTTATTTTTTGTTTTGTTTATTTAATTATTAAAACACTCACTCCCTGAACTTGCTTCTCGACTCTCAGCGCACTCGTTACAGTTAACCCATTTTAGTGTGCCAATATGCTTTCTAAGCCTCGTTTAGATTGGTCCAGTGGTACTGCCAACTCCTTGCCACCTTGGGCTTGTGTCAAACTCAAAATGTCCCAAGCCATTATACAATGTGTCCTTGTTAACCACACTAGTCTGCACACTAACCCTTGTGATTTATAGAGTATATACATTTATCACCATGGATACTTGACTTTCACACCACCTCAGCTGCATGAGAAAATACTATGGCTGCGTCCCAAAAATGGTACCCTATTCCCTATATAGTGCACTACTTTAGACCAGAGCCCTATTTCCTATATAGTGCACTACTTTAGACCAGAGCCCTATGGGTCCTAAGTGTCAGAGAGCAGCCTTGCTCCCTTTGAAGCCAGGGTGTGGAGTCCTGAGGCCTGTCCCACTATGGGCATGACACCTTTCATTCCAGTACAATCACACCTGAATCAAGTCATCCAGGGAATTATGATTATTTGAACCAGTTAAATATAGGTCTGCTTGTTCTGACCA
Source organism: Brachymystax lenok tsinlingensis (assembly GCA_030435695.1). Taxonomy (NCBI): domain Eukaryota; kingdom Metazoa; phylum Chordata; class Actinopteri; order Salmoniformes; family Salmonidae; genus Brachymystax; species Brachymystax lenok. The sequence continues at coordinate 107,768,676 of CM059791.1, forward strand.
GATAAAGGGCTGATGATACTTCTTCCAGTTGAATCAGGTGTGCTTGTACAGTGGAACTGGCTGGGGACTAGCTGAGAACAATGGGGGTACTCAAGGAGACGTTTGGGTTAATTCCATTTCTTCCTCGAGCATCCATACACGTACCATGTGATGTGAGTTATCTCATGATGCTCAGCTCTGTTAGTCAGTCCACACAGACAGAGATCGCTCAGACAGGGCAGGCTTATGAGGCCTGTTATATTAGGAGTTAAGACAGACCTGCACGGTGCCTCTCTCTAGTCTAACGTGAGAATAATGGCCTGCACGGTGCCTCTCTCTAGTCTAACGTGAGAATAATGGCCTGCACGGTGCCTCTATCTAGTCTAACGTGAGAATAATGGCCTGCACGGTGCCTCTATCTAGTCTAACGTGAGAATAATGGCCTGCACGGTGCCTCTCTCTAGCCTAACATGAGAATAATGGCCTGCACGGTGCCTCTCTCTAGTCTAACATGAGAATAATGGCCTGCACGGTGCCTCTCTCTAGTCTAACATGAGAATAATGGCCTGCACGTTGGCTCAGCCCCTTTAGTCACACTAAGCCATGTAATCGACTGGCCTGATACTCATTTCTTCCTCAAATGCTTTTTCACAATGTGATATTGTGAATGTGTGTAACACTGTCTGTATTAATGAGGCTAATGTGATATTGTGAATGTGTGTAACACTGTCTGTATTAATGAGGCTAATGTGATATTGTGAATGTGTGTAACACTGTCTGTATTAATGAAGCTAATGTGATATTGTGAATGTGTGTAACACTGTCTGTATTAATGAAGCTAATGTGATATTGTGAATGTGTGTAACACTGTCTGTATTAATGAAGCTAATGTGATATTGTGAATGTGTGTAACACTGTCTGTATTAATGAAGCTAATGTGATATTGTGAATGTGTGTAACACTGTCTGTATTAATGAAGCTAATGTGATATTGTGAATGTGTGTAACACTGTCTGTATTAATGAGGCTAATGTGATATTGGGAATGTGTGTAACACTGTCTGTATTTATGAGGCTAACGTGCAGTAGCAACAGTAGTAGCCTATGTCCAAGTGAATGTGTATCTCTGGGAGTTGTCCACTGTTGTTGTGTATAGGGCTGTGTTTAAATGTATTATCTTGTCTTTTCTGGATTTTTAAATCCAGCTGTTTAGCTACAGAACACTAAACATTATGTCTAGAACTTCAGTAGATATGAGCCTTCAGAAATTCTTCCCAAATATTTCAGAACTTTACTGCCCAACATCTACTGCCACATTCCAAGAATACCAGGATGCAACACACACACACACACACACACACACACACACACACACACACACACACACACACACACACACACACACACACACACACACACACACACACACACACACACACACACACACACACACACACACACACACATCATACCAGCAGACATGGCCTTGATGCTGGAACAATACAAGGAAAAATAACATTCAACAAATAGCCATGCCTCCATCTGTCAAAAACAAACTAGAGTGAAACAGTGTGAAAGTTGGATGTGTTTGTAAAGTTGTCCTTTGCTCAGTATAACAGTGTTAGTCTTTATAGTGTTTGTGAAGTTTTCCTTTTCTCATTGTCACAGTGTTAGTCTTTATAGTGTGACCTTGAACACATACTGACTGCCAAAATCAACTAATGATCGGGCACGTCTTTAATGAAGATAATGTTAGCTCATCAGTCATGACTTGGTCAGTGGTTTCTGATTAGATCTATGTGACAGTAGGCTTATGTGACATACATACATTTGAGATGGACCCTGTCTTGAGAAATCCCTGGCTTTCAGATGCACATAACACCATGGTCAGGTTGTAGTCTACAGTACACTGGTTTAATAACACCGTGGTCAGGTTGTAGTCTACAGTACACTGGTTTTATAACACCGTGGTCAGGTTGTAGTCTACAGTACACTGGTTTTATAACACCATGGTCAGGTTGTCGTCTACAGTACACTGGTTTTATAACACCATGGTCAGGTTGTCGTCTACAGTACACTGTTTTTATAACACCATGGTCAGGTTGTAGTCTACAGTACACTGGTTTTATAACACCGTGGTCAGGTTGTAGTCTACAGTACACTGGTTTTATAACACCATGGTCAGGTTGTAGTCTACAGTACACTGGTTTTATAACACCATGGTCAGGTTGTAGTCTACAGTACACTGTTTTTATAACACCATGGTCAGGTTGTAGTCTACAGTACACTGGTTTTATAACTCTATGGTCAGGTTTCTCGTCTACAGTACACTGGTTTTATAACACCGTGGTCAGGTTGTAGTCTACAGTACACTGGTTTTATAACACCGTGGTCAGGTTGTAGTCTACAGTAAACTGGTTTTATAACACCATGGTCCGGTTGTAGTCTACAGTACACTGGTTTTATAACACCATGGTCAGGTTGTAGTCTACAGTAAACTGGTTTTATAACACAGTGGTCAGGTTGTAGTCTACAGTACACTGGTTTTATAACACAGTGGTCAGGTTGTAGTCTACAGTACACTGGTTTTATAACACCATTGTCAGGTTGTAGTCTACAGTAAACTGGTTTTATAACACCATGGTCAGGTTGTAGTCTACAGTACACTGGTTTTATATCTCCATGGTCAGGTTTCTCATCTACAGTACACTGGTTTTATAACACCATGGTCAGGTTGTAGTCTACAGTACACTGGTTTTATAACACCGTGGTCAGGTTGTAGTCTACAGTACACTGGTTTTATAACACAGTGGTCAGGTTGTAGTCTACAGTACACTGGTTTTATAACACCATTGTCAGGTTGTAGTCTACAGTAAACTGGTTTTATAACACCATGGTCAGGTTGTAGTCTACAGTACACTGGTTTTATATCTCCATGGTCAGGTTTCTCATCTACAGTACACTGGTTTTATAACACCATGGTCAGGTTGTAGTCTACAGTACACTGGTTTTATAACACCGTGGTCAGGTTGTAGTCTACAGTAAACTGGTTTTATAACACAGTGGTCAGGTTGTAGTCTACAGTACACTGCTTTTATAACATCATGGTCAGGTTTTAGTCTACAGTACACTGGTCTTATAACATCGTGGTCAGGTTGTAGTCTACAGTAAACTGGTTTTATAACACCATGGTCAGGTTGTAGTCTACAGTACACTGGTTTTATAACACCGTGGTCAGGTTGTAGTCTACAGTAAACTGGTTTTATAACACAGTGGTCAGGTTGTAGTCTACAGTACACTGGTTTTATAACACCATTGTCAGGTTGTAGTCTACAGTAAACTGGTTTTATAACACCATGGTCAGGTTGTAGTCTACAGTACACTGGTTTTATATGTCCATGGTCAGGTTTCTCATCTACAGTACACTGGTTTTACAACACCGTGGTCAGGTTGTAGTCTACAGTACACTGGTTTTATAACACAGTGGTCAGGTTGTAGTCTACAGTACACTGGTTTTATAACACCATTGTCAGGTTGTAGTCTACAGTAAACTGGTTTTATAACACCATGGTCAGGTTGTAGTCTACAGTACACTGGTTTTATATCTCCATGGTCAGGTTTCTCATCTACAGTACACTGGTTTTATAACACCATGGTCAGGTTGTAGTCTACAGTACACTGGTTTTATAACACCGTGGTCAGGTTGTAGTCTACAGTAAACTGGTTTTATAACACAGTGGTCAGGTTGTAGTCTACAGTACACTGCTTTTATAACATCATGGTCAGGTTGTAGTCTACAGTACACTGGTTTTATAACATCGTGGTCAGGTTGTAGTCTACAGTAAACTGGTTTTATAACACCATGGTCAGGTTGTAGTCTACAGTACACTGGTTTTATAACACCATGATCAGGTTGTAGTCTACAGTAAACTGGTTTTATAACACAGTGGTCAGGTTGTAGTCTACAGTACACTGGTTTTATAACACCATTGTCAGGTTGTAGTCTACAGTAAACTGGTTTTATAACACCATGGTCAGGTTGTAGTCTACAGTACACTGGTTTTATATCTCCATGGTCAGGTTTCTCATCTACAGTACACTGGTTTTATAACACCATGGTCAGGTTGTAGTCTACAGTACACTGGTTTTATAACACCGTGGTCAGGTTGTAGTCTACAGTACACTGGTTTTATAAGGAAGCTTTATTCATGGATTTTTACACTTTCTTTCCAGAAAAATGTTAATTTCTTTGGATGTAATCTGACCAGGTAACAACCAAAAGGACATATGTGTTTATCTTCTCATGATAAATACGTTGTTACTAGTTGGTTGTAATTTGGTTATATGATGTCTTCTCAACTAGTTTTCAACCACAAAACGTCATTAAGATTCTTTTGAAAATGTTGGTAGACAAAGATGCTTTATAGTTGTACATCATTGAGAGAACAGAATTGAATATGCCCTTTTCAGTAATGGAATTAATTCCTGCTTATTTAGACCAGTAAGCAGCCGCATGATTTAATGTCCAAAAACAAAGACCTTTCTTTACACTCTATCAGTAACCGTGACATTTACATCATATTTACATAAACATCCAGTTTACATCAGATTTACCGAAGCATCCTCTTTGCGTCCGTTAATGTGGATCAAGGACAGGATGAGTGCAACATATTTGCAGTTTTGCCTACGGTTAAGAATGTCAGAATCCTAGTGCATTTTGGTATGAATAAGGTAAGGGCTCTTTTCCTATCACTTGTCTTTGGGTTTATGCAGAGCTTGAGGGGTGATCTGTTTACAGTGAATTGGATCATTGTTGGAACCGGTCAACAACCACACACAGAGTAGTACATTGTCATCATGTCTATCTCAAGTTGGCATTTAGGAGCACAACAGGGGCGTTCAGTGAATATCCCCCAAAGGAATATTCCCATACTGTGGCTTGGTGGTGACCAACATGGGACAAAGGTGGTATTTGGTTAGACTTTAAATGAACAACAACTTCAAAATGCTTTATAGCATTGCTAGATGCTTCACAAGTCATTTACAAGTCAAGTGATACTAGAAAATTATGTTTTGTTTTAGGTGGAACTCAATATGTGTTTAATTCTAGAGTGTGGCACATGAGTAGTCCCTATCCCATGTAGGCTTATTCTCAAACTGAGATGCTGAATAGAAAATGGCCTAGCCCCGGGCCTAGGGCCCATAGACACGTCTGTAGATGTGAAAGGATCAGACCAATACATGCCGTGTGGTAGGTGCTCTGCCTAGTCCTCTCATAGACTTGGTGGTACATTTACTGTATGGCTTGTAGGCCTGCTCTGAGTCTTGTAGTAGAACTAGACCTTATAGGGCTGCCGAGTGGCGCAGCGGTCTATGGCACTGCATAGCCTATAGTATCGGCTGACTGTCAGTGAACCTATGATGAGATGTCAATGACAGCATAGGGCCTAGACCCTATGAGTCTGACAGTTTTGGGACGGTTTCTGTGTCTGTGCTCATTAACCTATTGAATTTACTTGTTGAATTTACTAATTTAACTAATAAAATACAAATTTAACTAATAAAATAACTTAAAATACTGTAAGGCTTTGTATCTCTCTTTGGCATAATACTGCCACAAACAAAGGCCTACAAGTCCCAGATAGTTTGTGTTCCTGTTTATTGTCTCATTTGATTCTGAGGTAGAGTTGCAGTATTCTGAATTCTGAAGTAGGCCTATGTGACCACACACACACACACCTCCGATTTGAGTCTGACGGATGTGGTGGAGTGTTGAAGGCAGCAATATTGCACAGATCACCAATGTACTGCACTATCTGTGTGTAAATCACTTTCCCTGCCCCCACCACCACTCAACTCTGCTGCCTGTTTTCCTCCCAACAACACCAGGGTGTGTGTGCTTGTTAAACTGAGATCAGGCGGTCCAAGGCAACAGGTCGGAATAGAGTGAAATAGTAATGGCGTCTTTTTGTAGGAAATAACTCCGCCATGGTTCATTGAACAAAGCCTATGGGGAAATGAATGCCGTTTTTTTTTGTTTTTTTGGATAAACACTGAAAATAAGGTCTGTAGTTAACACAGGTTTAGGAGATCTTATACGTTTTGTTCAAATAAAATCAAACTTTATTTGTCACATGCGCTGAATACAACATGTATAGGTAGATCTTACCTTGAAATGCTTACTTACAAGCCCTTAACAAACAGTGCAGTTCAAGAAAGAGTTAAGAAAATATTTACCAAATAAACTAAATAAAAAAATAATAAAAACACAATAAATTAACAATAACGAGGCTATATACAGGGGGGGTACTGGTACCGAGTCAGTGTGCGGGGTACAGGTTAGTCTAGGTCATTTGTACATGTAGGTGGGGGTGAAGTGACTATGCATAGATAATAAACAGCGAGTAGCAGCAGTGTACAAAACCAATGTAAATAGTCCGGTGGCCATTTGATTAATTGTTCAGCAGTCTTATGGCTTGGGGGTAGAAGCTGTTAAGGAGCCTTTTGGTCCTAGACTTGGTGCTCCAGTACCGCTTGCCGTGCGGTAGCAGAGAGAACTTGGGTGACTGGAGTCTTTGACAATTGCTTGGGCTTTCGTCTGACACCGCCTAGTATATAGGTCCTGGATGGCAGGAAGCTTGTGATGTAGTGATGTACTGGGCCGTACGCACTACCCTCTAGCGCCTTACAGTCAGATGCCGAGCAGTTACCATACCAGGCGGTGATGCAACAGGTCAGGATGCTCTCAATGGTTCAGCTGTAGAACTTTTTGAGGATCTGGGGACCCAATCTTTTCAGTCTCCTGAGGGGGAAAAGGTGTTGTCGTGCCCTCTTCACAACTGTGAAGAGGGGACTAAGCACACACCCCCTGAGGGGCCCCAGTGTTGAGGATCAGCATGGCAGATGTGCTGTTGCCTACTCTTATCACCTATGAGATAATCTTCATCAGCTAAAGTCACTTTTTGTGAATTGTCACACATTTATGTAATACAAAAGCACACATAAAGGCTTCATAATTCATAAAGTTCATGTTAACTGACTGATATTATCTCGTAAAACAAAACTTGTAAGCTCTCCTCAGCCTGTGTAAACCTCAGACCTTATTTTCGGAGTTTATGCCCCAAAAAACTATTCTTTCCTCATTCATTTTTCCCGTAGGGATGTCTGAACGAACCAGAGATATCTAATTTCCGGCTTTTTGGACTACAGGCTGGCGAGCCTTATTATACCAAAGACAGTACAGTATGAAGATAGTCAGAAACTGCTTCTCCAATAGAAATCCCCGATCACACTTGTAGGCTGATGTCATGGGGACGTTGGCTAGCCAAGATCATGCCCATAAACGTGTCATCGGGTGTAACGGTCGTCTAACGCCGAACTGCGCATGTGCGGGGCGTCAAATCCTTGTCACTCCTTCCATATAAAGTTGTTTTTGACAAAAATGAAAACGTGTCAGTATGTCACTTTCATGAGGTTGGAGTAAAAGCATGTTCAACTACATAATATATTGGCTCGCATCTAGGTTGTGCCTTTAGATTGCGAGAAAGTTAACAACAAAGGAATACTTTTCCCCTTCTCTCATTGACTTCTCAAACCCCAAACAAGACAAGCGTTCCCCTGGGTTTAGAAACTCTGTGATTACGCTGCGCATTACGCAAATACTGGACGTGCGTGCCATTTGCCGCGCCTCTTCCCGAATAGAGTCACTGCTGCGCAGAAACAGATTGGCTTGTCACAGTACTCGAAACCTCTCCCTTCAACTGCTAACTCCCTTCCTTTGAATAGCAACCCATCAGGTATCGTGTTTTATAGACGTGATTCCAGTACATAATAGTAAAAGTTATTCAACTAACAGTTTAAATAGCATTGGTTTCGTATCCGCAAGGTGAGCGGTGAAAACTTTGAAGCGCCCACTCATTTGGAACAGCCTACTAGACCGAAAAATGGTTCTCAAATCGGAAGACGGAGTCGGTAAGTTATACTAGATAGTGAGAAAAATATTATTCTGATCTGAAATGTATCCGTAAGGTTTGCTTACTTGTTGTCAATAGATAGCCGATTCAGTTCTGCGTTTTACGAGATGATTCAGAGAGCTCTGAAGTCTGTAATGAGCTTTGGTGGTGAGCGTGAGAACTCACCCACAAAATGTCTTCTACTCTGAGTCGGCGATGGAATGGCCTTGCTTACAATGTTTACTTACTAAGTTGACTATAAACAATTTCACCCGCAATGCCACTGATTTACATAGTCCTGAAAACAGATTCCATGCAGCCTACTATTCTAAGGAAAGTTGTTGGGGTTATGATCATATAAATTGTCAATAGATTTATGCATAATTCCGTTTATTATATCAGTTGTCGCACAAATTTGTTATTTTGAGGTTATGCTATTTATTATTTAATTTAGAGGCCTTTTCTTGAATAAAAAATGTCGGCCTATTTCCATGCTTGACACATTGTAACATTAGTTATAGGGATTCATTGTAAAACAAATAATGCGTCGTGAATCTATAGATTACCAGCACATTTGATGTATTATTCTGGTTGAACAGGATCTTGTTGTTCAACTGTTGGGTCCTTGTGTTTAGTGTCACTTGACAGGGAATTAACCACTATAAGGGTCTGTTCACTAGCAACAGGTGTTTGACTGCAGCCTTGCAGTTTCATCACCAAAGGAGGCAGTTGGCACATTCAGTAACACTTAGCAAGAGCCTAAAGTGATCTTATATCTGTGTAATAATGCTCAGTACTTTAGTAACAATATTGCTTTCATGTTTTTGTTGTCATAGTAATTGCTTTGTAATGGAGTTGGGTAGTTTTAGTAATTACACAAGAGAGATTAGGATTATTCCACCTGGATAATAACAAAACAGCTCCATTAAATGCCATTACTAATAAATCACAATGTCACACAATGTTAATGCAATGTTGTTACAAGAGCAATCACAGTTTTAGAAGAGCAACTTCATGTTAAATACTACCACACATTCTAAAGAGATCAGCCATATTGTTCTTTGGGTGTAATTTCAGTCAATGCTTCTTTAAACAAGATCCCCCTCTTATTAGGCTAACCATTTCCATTAGTCAGAACCATTACGTGTGTCATTTTCCTATAAAAGACTCTGTCGCCTTTGATGTCTGTAGTGGAAAGAGTAGGCCTTCATTTTGCCTGTATTGTTTAATGCTCTTTTCATCTATGGTTTGGTGAGACTGGGTAGTTTTAATGAGCAGTTTTAACCCACTTCACGTCCTGGTAGAGAAACTGTGAACTAGAGGTCCACTAATTATGATTTTTCTATACCGATTATTGGAGGACCAAAAAAAAAGCCGATCCCGAATAATCGGCATATATATATATATATATATATATATATATATATATATACTTCAAGCCTATCAACTCCCGAGATTAGGCTGGCAATATTAAAGTGCCTATAAGAACATCCAATAGTCAAAGGTATATGAAATATAAATGGTATAGAGAGAAATAGTCCTATAATTCCTATAATAACTACAACCTAAAACGTCTTAACTGGGAATATTGAAGACTCATGTTAAACGAAACCAACAGCTTTCATATGTTCTCATGTTCTGAGCAAGGAACTTAAACGGTAGCTTTTTTTACATTGAACATATTGCACTTTAACTTTCTTCTCCAACACTGGGTTTTTGCATTATTTAAACCAAATTGAACACGTTTCATTATTTATTTGAGACTAAATTGATTTTATTTCTGTTTTATATTAAGTTAAAATAAAAGTGTTAATTGTTCATTCAGTATTGTTGTAATTGTAATTTATTACAAATATATATATATATATATATACATATATATATATATATATATATATATATATATATATATATATATATATACATATATACATATATATAAATGTATATGTATATAATTACAACAATGCTGCACTCGCGTAACAGGTGCTCAGCCTGCCACGCAGTCTCCTCGTAGATTGAATGTAATCGGCCATAATCGGCATCCAAAAAGGCAGATTACCGAATGTCATGAAAACTTGAAATCCCCTCCGGATCAAGAGCCTTGCTGTTAAATAGGGCATCGGGTACCATTTGGACTCTCTGTCTCTAGGCCTGGTTACTGTGCTGATAACATTTCCCCATGAGGGGCCCCTTTCTCTCTGGCAGTCACATTGGACGCAGGCGGGCTCAACGGAACCAAACCATCTCTTTCCTTCCTCTTCTTCCCTCTCTCTCTCTCTCTCTCACTCCTTCTACAGTTGTAGAACAGGTAGCAACAGGTTTAATGTTTGTCATAAGAGCAGAATTCACTGATCAGTGCTGTTGATGGGGGCCCTGTGTTCCAGCCTGTAAAGGCTGCAGTGCTGCTGCAAACTGTCAGTTTTGTTGTGACCTCTGTAGCGAAGCATTTCAAGAACTCTGAAAATGTGCCATTCAAATGTCGTGGCTAGGCTGCCCATGCTTTGGTTGTGTCATTTTAGGAACTTGATATGTTTGGACTGTGGGAGAGGGAGATAAAAGTGAAATGGTGTTTTTTTGATCCATTATCTATAGAGCGGTACATGCTAGAGTGCCTACCCACAGTATTCACTGATGTGATCTCTATTGTGTGCTCGGTAATGTGACTGGAATAATTGATTACTCTGTGTGTGTGTGTGTGTGTGTGTGTGTGTGTGTGTGTGTGTGTGTGTGTGTGTGTGTGTGTGTGTGTGTGTGTGTGTGTGTGTGTGTGTGTGTGTGTGTGTGTGTGTGTGTGTGTGTGTGTGTGTGTGTGTGTGTGTGTGTGTGTGTGTGTGTGTGTGTGTGTGTGTGTGTGTGAAAGAGAGAGTATTAAAGGGAGCAGGAGAAAGAGAGGCCATAGGAACAGTGTTAGAGATGGAAGCTATGTGATGATGCTGTCCCAGACAGCTGTGTGAAGCATCGTTGGTTGGCTTTGGGGTCAGTCTGACTAATGACTATAGTTTGGAGGCTGAGATGCATCGTCTATGTTCCATTATTCTAGCAAACAATACATAACACATTTCTTGATCCGACGTCATTTGCAAGTGTGGATAGTGGAAAACAAAACAGGCCCTGCTCCTCTGAGTGGAGGACTGTGAAGGAGGAGGTTGTGTTGGGGTGCTCTACACCTTTCCCCCAGTCAGGGTGTTGACTGACTGCCGCTCACTCTGTGCTTTCTCTCTGCCTTAGAGCTGTGAGAAACAGCCACAACAGGAAGCCAGCAGAGCTCCCAATGAGCCTGGCAGGAAGTGACGGGTGGGTGGGATAGTGTGTGTGTGTGTGTCTGTCTTGTGTGACAACCACTGTGTGGTCCATTATGTGACAACCACTGTGTGTGTGGCTGGCTCTGTGTCAGCTACTGGTGTGGACGGCCTATAATGCCAGTGGGGATGTTGACAGTATGACGAGGCGTCAGGGGCTTCAGCAAAGATGGCTATTGTAGATGCATAAAATTATCCGGGGTGACGTTCCCCCTTGGTACAGATCTAGGATCAGCTTCCTCTCCCTCAATCCTAACCTTAACCATTAGTGAGGGAAGTGATCAGTGTGTAGGTCAACTTCACCCTACTCCTTCACTCACACCACTACCAGGATATCAGGATGTTTATGTTGTGTGTGTTGGTGTAGCAGAGAGGCCCAGTCTACTGCTGTTCCCCCTGTACCAGAGCACAGTACCAGTTCAACTGCTGATCCCCCTAACCAGAGCACAGCACAGGTTCTACTGCTGTTCCCCCTGTACCAGAGACTAAATATATTTTATTTCTGTATTATATTAAGTTAAAATAAAAGTGTTAATTGTTTATTCACTATTGTTGTAATTGTCATTATTTCAAATATATATATATATAAAAATCGGCCGATTAATCGGTATCAGCTTTTTTTGTTTTGGTCCTCCAATAAATCGGTATCGGCGTTGAAAAATCAGACTCGGTCGACCTCTAGTGTATAGTCACTTCTTAGTCAACCTTTGGGACAGATCTTTAGGGGGATTTGGGATTGAGCCAGGGAGTGTGAATCAGGGTCTTCAGAGCGCCTTAAGCCGACTCATCCAACTAGCACTGGTTAATATGGGAGGGCTCTCTCTCTTTGTCTCTGTCTTGCTCTTTCTTTCTCCGTCTCTCTCTTCGTCTCTCTCACATACATTCTCTCTCTCCCTCTTTCTCTCCGTCTTTCTCTCTCCGTCTCTCTCTTCGTCTCTCTCACATACATTCTCTCTCTCCCTCTTTCTCTCCGTCTCTCTCTTTCCGTTTCTCTCACATACATTCTCTCGCTCTCCGTGTCTCTCACCCATTCTCTTTCTGTCTCGGTCACTCTCTCCCTCTCCTCTCTGCAGTGGTATGCAACATGGAGCACTCTGCACATACTGTACAAGAAAAGTTATTATACTTGTGTGGTTCGAGCCTGAAAGAGTTGAATTGTTTGATTCTAGATTCAAATTCAGGAAATAACTAACCCACCTTGTACAACATCATTGTAGCCTAACCAACAGGGAATCTAGAATCAAAGCAATTCTACTCTTTTTCAGACCCGAACAGCATTGTTTTGAAAACCTCACCTTAGGCAGCAGTGACTTGGATCTGATTTCAATGACGGACTCTGTTGGCATAGAGGAACTACGTCACTGCCTACGTCACCACCTGATCAGCTTGAATCCAATAGTAAATAGTAGCTTCGCTAGATGGAGATCACTGAGGTTATTTTGAATGAGTGTCTAGTTTGCATCAGCTACCTTCACTAAAACCACAGCAAAGGTTTTGCCTTCAAACTATGGTTTCAAATCATGACGTTCTGGCATGTCTGCCTCGTGATTGGTTGCCTTGTCCGTCTTTGAAACCAGACCAGAGTCCCTGTTGCCCAGCCTGGGGTTTTAGAGACTACGAACAGGACAGCTAAAGGCCTAAGTCCTGTCTTTACAGTATGAGCAGAGTGCTCCATGTTGTATTCCACTGCAATCCATACCACATTACTGGGCATTCTAAAACACTATCCACCTTTTAAAGTGATACATCACCTTCTAAAAATAACATTGTTTTATTATTATTTTTGACTTACTAAGGTTGTTGTCGTCTCATCCAAACTACTAGCCTAAAGTATGATTATTATAAAGCTGCATTATTGTCTCAAAGGTGAAGTGAGACTCTGGCTGCTCCCAAATGGCACCCGGGCTTATATAGTACTCTACTTTGGACCAGGGCCCGTAGCTCTCTGAGACTCTGGGGTATGAGGTAGTGACTCTCTGAGACTCTGGGGTTTGAGGTTGTGACTTTCTGAGACTCTGGGGTTCGATGGAGTGACTCTCTGAGACTCTGGGGTTCGATGGAGTGACTCTCTGAGACTCTGGGGTTTGAGGTAGTGACTTTCTGAGACTCTGGGGTTCGATGGAGTGACTCTCTGAGACTGGGGTTCGATGGAGTGACTCTCTGAGACTGGGCTTTGAGGGAGTGACTCTCTGAGACTGGGCTTTGAGGTAGTGACTTTCTGAGACTCTGGGGTTCGATGGAGTGACTCTCTGAGACTGGGGTTCGATGGAGTGACTCTCTGAGACTGGGGTTTGAGGTAGTGACTCTCTGAGACTGTTGTGTGATGGAGTGACTCTCTGAGACTCTGGGCTTTGGGGTAGTGACTCTGGAGACTCTGGGGTTTGATGGAGTGACTCTGAGACGGTGAAGTATGTAGCTGTGACTCAGACTGGGGACAGAAGCCCAGACTCATAGGCCTGAGTCACAACAAGAGCTCATGTAGCCTAGTGCCCACTCACTGTCCCTCTAGAGATGGTAAGAGGATGACTTCACAGTGTCACTAGTCAAACAACGTACATTATGCATTCACTTTCAAGCACCATTCCTCTTGTATTCATAAAAATGTGTTCTTCATCTCAGAATCACAGCGTAGGAGATTGTACTTTGATAACTGTCAGTACAGTATAATGATATCATGGAACATACATTCATACATAACAGTCACGTTTGTTGTGTTGAAAGGCCCATATTTATCTGAGGGTCTCTTGTTAAGATCTGAATACCAGTCTGAGCTTGGTATGCCTGAATACACTACCTTCTCAGATGAACAACTGTGTGTGTGTTTCAGTGTGTGTGTTTCAGTGTGAGTGTGTGTGTTTCAGTGTGAGTGAGTGTGTGTGTGTGTGTTTCAGTGTGAGTGTGTGTGTGTGTTTCAGTGTGAGTGAGTGTGTGTGTGTGTTTCAGTGTGAGTGTGTGTGTGTGTGTTTCAGTGTGAGTGGGGGGAAGAGACAGAGACAGGTGGAGGAGAAGAAATGAAAAAGAAGAGAAGGAATAGAGAACGTCCACTGGGTGGAGCCTCTATGTTAATGATAGCCACGGCAGAGGAGAGAGAGACACTGAGCAAGAGGGGAGGGATGGATGGGGGTGGGAAGAAGAGAGAGAGAGAGAGTGAATAAGTGTTTCTCTCCAGATGGACTGTGGCTGGCTGCGTGCTTGGAGCAGGCAGGCTGCGTAGTGAGTTCTGTGTGGTACAGTAAGGTAGACAGACAGCACCTCTCTCTCTCTCTATCTTTCTCCCTCTCTCTTTCTTGTCTGCCGGAGGAGCCGGCTGCCTCACTCCCTCTCTCCTTTGCTGGCCATGCTGTCGCAAGGCTTAACAGCCCGGACTAGCTGATTGAGGAGAGTGAGATGCCCAGGGGATAGGAGAGGGGGAAGAGAGGAGTTTTTTGGAAAAGACAGAGCTGACATACTATTAAGGATTGTTCACCCAGGTTAGTCATTTTTGATTTGTTACAATGTGATTATTGTAATTATACGCTGTCAGTAGCATTTCATTTAATTCATTGGGTCTGTGTGTGGTGTGCTTGTGTACACTTTTCCTTTAAAAGCAAATACAGAATTGAACTCTGTACCATTTTAAAGTGTGTGTGTGTGAGAATGCGTTCATACGTGTTTGTGTGTGCATGTGTCCGCATTTTCACACACACACAATCCATTTTCATTGCTGCGGTAATAACATCTGCCAGGCTGGAGATAATGCATCTAAGTCAGATCAATACTATCCTGTTATGAGCACTGAAATACTGTCTGATGAACGATGGACCTGTTACTCAATACAATACTATCCTGTTATGAGCACTGAAATACTGTCTGATGAACGATGGACCTGTTACTCAATACAATACTATCCTGTTATGAGCACTGAAATACTGTCTGATGAACGATGGACCTGTTACTCAATACAATACTATCCTGTTATGAGCACTGAAATACTGTCTGATGAACGATGGACCTGCTACTCAATACAATACTATCCTGTTATGAGCACTGAAATACTGTCTGATGAACGATGGACCTGTTACTCAATACAATATTATCC
Source organism: Brachymystax lenok tsinlingensis (assembly GCA_030435695.1). Lineage (NCBI taxonomy): Eukaryota > Metazoa > Chordata > Actinopteri > Salmoniformes > Salmonidae > Brachymystax > Brachymystax lenok. The sequence goes on from CM059791.1 coordinate 107,783,985, forward strand.
TGTTATGAGCACTGAAATACTGTCTGATGAACGATGGACCTGTTACTCAATACAATACTATCCTGTTATGAGCACTGAAATACTGTCTGATGAACGATGGACCTGTTACTCAATACAATACTATCCTGTTATGAGCACTGAAATACTGTCTGATGAACGATGGACCTGCTACTCAATACAATACAATACTATCCTGTTATGAGCACTGAAATACTGTCTGATGAACGATGGACCTGCTACTCAATACAATACAATACTATCCTGTTATGAGCACTGGAATACTGTCTGATGAACGATGGACCTGCTACTCAATACAATACTATCCTGTTATGAGCACTGAAATGCTGTCTGATGAACGATGGACCTGCTACTCAATACAATACAATACTATCCTGTTATGAGCACTGAAATACTGTCTGATGAACGATGGACCTGGTACTCAATACAATACTATCCTGTTATGAGCACTGAAATACTGTCTGATGAACGATGGACCTGCTACTCAATACAATACAATACTATCCTGTTATGAGCACTGGAATACTGTCTGATGAACGATGGACCTGCTACTCAATACAATACAATACTATCCTGTTATGAGCACTGAAATACTGTCTGATGAACGATGGACCTGCTACTCAATACAATACTATCCTGTTATGAGCACTGAAATACTGTCTGATGAACGATGGACCTGCTACTCAATACAATACAATACTATCCTGTTATGAGCACTGAAATACTGTCTGATGAACGATGGACCTGCTACTCAATACAATACTATCCTGTTATGAGCACTGGAATACTGTCTGATGAACGATGGACCTGCTACTCAATACAATACTATCCTGTTATGAGCACTGAAATGCTGTCTGATGAACGATGGACCTGCTACTCAATACAATACAATACTATCCTGTTATGAGCACTGAAATACTGTCTGATGAACGATGGACCTGGTACTCAATACAATACTATCCTGTTATGAGCACTGAAATACTGTCTGATGAACGATGGACCTGCTACTCAATACAATACAATACTATCCTGTTATGAGCACTGGAATACTGTCTGATGAACGATGGACCTGCTACTCAATACAATACAATACTATCCTGTTATGAGCACTGAAATACTGTCTGATGAACGATGGACCTGCTACTCAATACAATACTATCCTGTTATGAGCACTGAAATACTGTCTGATGAACGATGGACCTGCTACTCAATACAATAGCATACTATCCTGTTATGAGCACTGAAATACTGTCTGATGAACGATGGACCTGCTACTCAATACAATACTATCCTGTTATGAGCACTGAAATACTGTCTGATGAACGATGGACCTGCTACTCAATATAATACAATACAATACTATCCTGTTATGAGCACTGGAATACTGTCTGATGAACGATGGACCTGCTACTCAATACAATACAATACTATCCTGTTATGAGCACTGGAATACTGTCTGATGAACGATGGACCTGCTACTCAATACAATACAATACTATCCTGTTATGAGCACTGGAATACTGTCTGATGAACGATGGACCTGCTACTCAATACAATACAATACTGTCCTGTTATGAGCACTGGAATACTGTCTGATGAACGATGGACCTGCTACTCAATACAATACAATACTGTCCTGTTATGAGCACTGGAATACTGTCTGATGAACGATGGACCTGCTACTAAATACAATACAATACTACCCTGTTATGAGCACTGGAATACTGTCTGATGAACGATGGACCTGCTACTCAATACAATACAATACAATACTATCCTGTTATGAGCACTGGAATACTGTCTGATGAACGATGGACCTGCTACTCAATACAATACTATCCTGTTATGAGCACTGAAATACTGTCTGATGAACGATGGACCTGCTACTCAATACAATACAATACTGTCCTGTTATGAGCACTGGAATACTGTCTGATGAACGATGGACCTGCTACTCAATACAATACAATACTATCCTGTTATGAGCACTGGAATACTGTCTGATGAACGATGGACCTGTTACTCAATACAATACAATACTGTCCTGTTATGAGCACTGGAATACTGTCTGATGAACGATGGACCTGCTACTCAATACAATACAATACTGTCCTGTTATGAGCACTGGAATACTGTCTGATGAACGATGGACCTGCTACTCAATACAATACTATCCTGTTATGAGCACTGGAATACTGTCTGATGAACGATGGACCTGCTACTCAATACAATACTATCCTGTTATGAGCACTGAAATACTGTCTGATGAACGATGGACCTGCTACTCAATATAATACAATACAATACTATCCTGTTATGAGCACTGGAATACTGTCTGATGAACGATGGACCTGCTACTCAATACAATACAATACTATCCTGTTATGAGCACTGGAATACTGTCTGATGAACGATGGACCTGCTACTCAATACAATACAATACTATCCTGTTATGAGCACTGGAATACTGTCTGATGAACGATGGACCTGCTACTCAATACAATACAATACTATCCTGTTATGAGCACTGGAATACTGTCTGATGAACGATGGACCTGCTACTCAATACAATACAATACTGTCCTGTTATGAGCACTGGAGTACTGTCTGATGAACGATGGACCTGCTACTCAATACAATACAATACTATCCTGTTATGAGCACTGGAATACTGTCTGATGAACGATGGACCTGCTACTAAATACAATACAATACTACCCTGTTATGAGCACTGGAATACTGTCTGATGAACGATGGACCTGCTACTCAATACAATACAATACAATACTATCCTGTTATGAGCACTGGAATACTGTCTGATGAACGATGGACCTGCTACTCAATACAATACTATCCTGTTATGAGCACTGAAATACTGTCTGATGAACGATGGACCTGCTACTCAATACAATACAATACTGTCCTGTTATGAGCACTGGAATACTGTCTGATGAACGATGGACCTGCTACTCAATACAATACAATACTATCCTGTTATGAGCACTGGAATACTGTCTGATGAACGATGGACCTGTTACTCAGTACAATACAATACTGTCCTGTTATGAGCACTGGAATACTGTCTGATGAACGATGGACCTGCTACTCAATACAATACAATACTGTCCTGTTATGAGCACTGGAATACTGTCTGATGAACGATGGACCTGCTACTCAATACAATACTATCCTGTTATGAGCACTGGAATACTGTCTGATGAACGATGGACCTGCTACTCAATACAATACAATACTATCCTGTTATGAGCACTGGAATACTGTCTGATGAACGATGGACCTGCTACTCAATACAATACAATACAATACTATCCTGTTATGAGCACTGGAATACTGTCTGATGAACGATGGACCTGCTACTCAATACAATACAATACTGTCCTGTTATGAGCACTGGAATACTGTCTGATGAACGATGGACCTGCTACTCAATACAATACAATACTATCCTGTTATGAGCACTGGAATACTGTCTGATGAACGATGGACCTGCTACTAAATACAATACAATACTACCCTGTTATGAGCACTGGAATACTGTCTGATGAACGATGGACCTGCTACTCAATACAATACAATACAATACTATCCTGTTATGAGCACTGGAATACTGTCTGATGAACGATGGACCTGCTACTCAATACAATACTATCCTGTTATGAGCACTGAAATACTGTCTAATGAACGATGGACCTGCTACTCAATACAATACAATACTGTCCTGTTATGAGCACTGGAATACTGTCTGATGAACGATGGACCTGCTACTCAATACAATACAATACTATCCTGTTATGAGCACTGGAATACTGTCTGATGAACGATGGACCTGTTACTCAATACAATACAATACTGTCCTGTTATGAGCACTGGAATACTGTCTGATGAACGATGGACCTGCTACTCAATACAATACAATACTGTCCTGTTATGAGCACTGGAATACTGTCTGATGAACGATGGACCTGCTACTCAATACAATACTATCCTGTTATGAGCACTGGAATACTGTCTGATGAACGATGGACCTGCTACTCAATACAATACTATCCTGTTATGAGCACTGAAATACTGTCTGATGAACGATGGACCTGCTACTCAATATAATACAATACAATACTATCCTGTTATGAGCACTGGAATACTGTCTGATGAACGATGGACCTGCTACTCAATACAATACAATACTATCCTGTTATGAGCACTGGAATACTGTCTGATGAACGATGGACCTGCTACTCAATACAATACAATACTATCCTGTTATGAGCACTGGAATACTGTCTGATGAACGATGGACCTGCTACTCAATACAATACAATACTATCCTGTTATGAGCACTGGAATACTGTCTGATGAACGATGGACCTGCTACTCAATACAATACAATACTGTCCTGTTATGAGCACTGGAGTACTGTCTGATGAACGATGGACCTGCTACTCAATACAATACAATACTATCCTGTTATGAGCACTGGAATACTGTCTGATGAACGATGGACCTGCTACTAAATACAATACAATACTACCCTGTTATGAGCACTGGAATACTGTCTGATGAGCGATGGACCTGCTACTCAATACAATACAATACAATACTATCCTGTTATGAGCACTGGAATACTGTCTGATGAACGATGGACCTGCTACTCAATACAATACTATCCTGTTATGAGCACTGAAATACTGTCTGATGAACGATGGACCTGCTACTCAATACAATACAATACTGTCCTGTTATGAGCACTGGAATACTGTCTGATGAACGATGGACCTGCTACTCAATACAATACAATACTATCCTGTTATGAGCACTGGAATACTGTCTGATGAACGATGGACCTGTTACTCAGTACAATACAATACTGTCCTGTTATGAGCACTGGAATACTGTCTGATGAACGATGGACCTGCTACTCAATACAATACAATACTGTCCTGTTATGAGCACTGGAATACTGTCTGATGAACGATGGACCTGCTACTCAATACAATACTATCCTGTTATGAGCACTGGAATACTGTCTGATGAACGATGGACCTGCTACTCAATACAATACTATCCTGTTATGAGCACTGGAATACTGTCTGATGAACGATGGACCTGCTACTCAATACAATACAATACAATACTATCCTGTTATGAGCACTGGAATACTGTCTGATGAACGATGGACCTGCTACTCAATACAATACTATCCTGTTATGAGCACTGAAATACTGTCTGATGAACGATGGACCTGCTACTCAATACAATACTATCCTGTTATGAGCACTGAAATACTGTCTGATGAACGATGGACCTGCTACTCAATACAATACATTACTATCCTGTTATGAGCACTGAAATACTGTCTGATGAACGATGGACCTGCTACTCAATACAATACAATATTATCCTGTTATGAGCACTGGAATACTGTCTGATGAACGATGGACCTGCTACTCAATACAATACTATCCTGTTATAAGCACTGAAATACTGTCTGATGAACGATGGACCTGCTACTAATATAGCAATTTAACACTGTAATGGTAGATGTGCAGTAGATGAATGTGCAAAGTCGAAATACTGGGGTGCAAAGGAGCAAGATAAATAAATGAATACGATATGGGATGAGGTAGTTGTTTGGGCTATTTACAGATGGGCTATGTACAGGTGCAGTGATCTGTGAGCTGCTCTGACAGCTGGTGCTTAAAGCTAGTGAGGGATATGAGTCTCCAGCTTCAGTGATTTTTGTATTTCGTTCCAGTCATTGGCAGCAGAGAACTGGAAGGAAAGGCGGCCAAAGGTATGGAATTGGCTTTGGGGGTGACCAGTGAGATATACCTGCTGGAGCGTGTGCTACGGGTGGGTGCTGCTATGGTGACCAGCGAGCTGAGATAAGGTGGGGCTTTACCTTGCAGGGACTTGTAGATGACCTGGAGCCAGTGGATTTGGCGACGAGTGTGAAGCGAGGGCCAGCCGACTAGAGCATACAGGTCGCAGTGGTGGGTGGTATAAGGGGCTTTGGTGACAAAGCGGATGGCACTGTGATAGACTGCATCCAGTTTGCTGAGTAGAGTTTTGGAAACTGTTTTGTAGGTGACATCGCCGAAGTCGAGGATCGGTAGGATAGCCGGTTTTACTAGGGCAAGTTTGGCAGCGTGAGTGAAGGAGGCTTTGTTGCGAAATAGAAAGCCGATTCTAGATTTGATTTTTGATTGGAGATGTTCTATGTGAGTATGGAAGGAGAGTTTACAGTCTAGCCAGACACCTAGGTATTTACCATATCATATGGAGACAGAAACATAAACATTTTACCTTATCATAAGTAGACATAATTGCAAATGATTAAATCCTTCTAATAGAGATAAAAAAAACGATTTAGTTACAAATTGAACTTTAATTAAATGAGTTGACTCTTCACATGGGATGATTTCACTGAACAACATAAGAAAGGGAATATTGAATGATCCCCAATGATCCATCGCATCTCCCAAAAAAGTTTTCAACATACATCTGTAAAATTATAGTCTATAAACTAAAGCTTTGGTTGTCTTCCTCTCAGGCTTCCATGTCTTCTCCCTGGACCTCCTCAATGTCCACCTCTTGAACATCAGACTCTGAGGCCTCATCTTCGCTGTCACTTTCCAACCTTGTTGAGGATGGCTCGTGTTCAGGCTCAAAAAGCCTCAAATTTGCCCGGATTGCCATCAATTTTTCAACCCATGTACTGGTCAGCCTGTTGCGTGCTTTGGTGTGTGTGTTCCCAAACAAGGACCAGTTGCGCTCTGAGGCGGCTGATGTTTGTGGGATTTGGAGGATGATGGAGGGAACAGGGGAAAGATCCTCAGATCCACAAAGTCCCTTCTACCAGGTGGCTGATGAGATATGTTGGCACGACTTCCATATTGCATCTCCATTCCAAAGCCCTTGCTTGGAAGTAGTATACTTCGCCAGACTGCCAAGAACCTTGCCCTCATCCAGGCCAAGGTGGTGAGACACGGTAGTGATGACACCATAGGCCTTGTTGATCTCTGCACCAGACAGGATTCTCTTGCCAGCATACTTGGGGTCCAACATGTACGCTGCAGCATGTATGGGCTACAGGCAGAAGTCTTCACGCTTTTTGATGTATTTCAGAACTGCAGTTTCCTTTGCTTGGAGCGACAGTGAGGTGGGCAAGGCAGTATGGATTTCTTCTCTTACATCTGCAAGCAGAGCCTGAACATCAGACAGGATGGCATTGTCTCCCTCAATCCCTGCAATGGCTACTGCTATAGGTTTCAGGAGTTATAGGCTGCTTTCCACTCTCTCCCAAAATGCATCATCCAGGAGGTTCCTCTTGATGGGGCTGTCCATATCGGCAGACTGTGATATGGCCATTTCTTGGAGAGACTCCTTCCCCTCCAGGAGACTGTAAAACATGATGACAACACCACCCCAACGGGTGTTGCTGGGCAGCTTCAATGTGGTGCTCTTATTCTTCTCACTTTGCTTGGTGAGGTAGATTGCTGCTATAACTTGATGACCCTTCACATACCTAACCATTTCCTTGGCTCTCTTGTAGAGTGTATCCATTGTTTTCAGTGCCATGATGTACTTGAGGAGCAGATTCAAATTGATTACTACACGTTACCATACATCCTCACTACACACTGACTGATTACTACACATTACTACACATCCTCACTACACACTGACTGATTACTACACATTACTACACATCCTCACTACACACTGACTGATTACTACACATTACTACACATCCTCACTACACACTGACTGATTACTACACATTACTACACATCCTCACTACACACTGACTGATTACTACACATTACTACACATCCTCACTACACACTGACTGATTACTACACATTACTACACATCCTCACTACACACTGACTGATTACTACACATTACTACACATCCTCACTACACACTGACTGATTACTGCACATTACTACACATCCTCACTACACACTGACTGATTACTACACATTACTACACATCCTCACTACACACTGACTGATTACTACACATTACTACACATCCTCACTACACACTGACTGATTACTACACATTACTACACATCCTCACTACACACTGACTGATTACTACACATTAGTACACATACTCACTACACACTGACTAATTTACTACACATTACTACACATCCTCACTACACACTGACTGATTACTACACATTACTACACATCCTCACTACACACTGACTGATTACTACACATTACTACACATCCTCACTACACACTGACTGATTATTACACATTACTACACATCCTCACTACACACTGACTGATTACTACACATTACTACACATCCTCACTACACACTGACTGATTACTACACATTACTACACATCCTCACTACACACTGACTGATTACTACACATTACTACACATCCTCACTACACACTGACTGATTACTACACATTACTACACATCCTCACTACACACTGACTGATTACTGCACATTACTACACATCCTCACTACACACTGACTGATTACTACACATTACTACACATCCTCACTACACACTGACTGATTACTACACATTACTACACATCCTCACTACACACTGACTGATTACTACACATTACTACACATCCTCACTACACACTGACTGATTACTACACATTACTACACATACTCACTACACACTGACTGATTTACTACACATTACTACACATCCTCACTACACACTGACTGATTACTACACATTACTACACATCCTCACTACACACTGACTGATTACTACACATTACTACACATCCTCACTACACACTGACTGATTATTACACATTACTACACATCCTCACTACACACACACTGATTACTACACATTACTACACATCCTCACTACACACTGACTGATTACTACACATTACTACACATCCTCACTACACACTTACTGATTACTACACATTACTACACATCCTCACTACACACACTGATTACTTCACGTCCTCACTACACACTGATTACTTCACATGACTGCACATCCTTACTACACACGTACTGATTACTACACATTACTACACATCCTCCCTACACACTTACTGATTACTACACATTACTACACATCCTCACTACACACTGATTACTTCACATGACTGCACATCCTTACTACACACGTACTGATTGCTACACATTACTACACAACCTCCCTACACACTTACGGATTACTACACATTACTACACATCCTCACTACACACTTACTGATTACTAAACATTACTACACATCCTCACTACACACTTACTGATTACTAAACATTACTACACATCCGCACTACACACTGACTGATTACTAAACATTACTACACATCCGCACTACACACTGACTGATTACTACACATTACTACACATCCTCACTACACACTGACTGATTACTACACATTACTACACATCCGCACTACACACTGACTGATTACTACACATTACTACACATCCGCACTACACACTTACTGATTACTAAACATTACTACACATCCGCACTACACACTGACGGATTACTACACATCCTCACTACACACACACTGATTACTACACATTACTACACATCCTCACTACACACTTATTGATTACTACACATTACTACACATCCTCACTACACACTTACTGATTACTAAACATTACTACACATCCGCACTACACACTGACTGATTACTAAACATTACTACACATCCGCACTACACACTGACTGATTACTACACATTACTACACATCCGCACTACACACTGACTGATTACTACACATTACTACACATCCGCACTACACACTTACTGATTACTACACATTACTACACATCCTCACTACACACACTGATTACTACACATCCTTACTTCACAGACAATAGTACTTGCTATATTCACATCTCTTTATCATATCTATGTTAGGCTACACACAGTATTCACCCAGTCAGCACACAGCTGTTGCCCTCTTGTAGGGAAAACAATCAGTGGAGTTTCCATGTGTCTGATATGGTTTCAGTAAACCATATCAGAGCATTAGACAGGTGTTGTGGTGCTGAGATAGAGAGACTTTTCTCCTCTGGGTTGGGTTGGGGTATACTACCCATTCAGTACCCCTCTAGGTGGGTACAGGCAGTGGTATCAGGGTAAATATGATTTCTGTCCAACAAGACCCCAGAGAGCACCACTGCCCCAGGAATGTGTCCTATGTAGTGAGAGGGACCTGGGACTGAACGAACACAGCGGCTTATTTTGGCGATCACGTTTTTGAGCTCAACCTCCAAACTGGGTCAAATCAGATCAGGGGAGGTGGAGAGGGAGAGAGAGTGAGAGAGATTTCCTATGAGCCGTCCTTTGGAATTTAAATTTCCTGATTTCCTGAGGAGATTCTCCAGTGATCTGGAAACCAGTCATTTGGTATCTCTCCTTCCAAGATGGCAATCTGAGAGGGGGGGAAGAGATGAACTGGATTGTGGTCCAGAGTGTTGCACATGCATGAAGTTGTGAAATAGTGAGGTTTGTGTATGTTACATAAAACACTGCAGACTCATTTACCGAACTGCTCCCCAACATAGCAGCTAAAACTCTGTCTGACTGGCCACAAAATCTATTGGGAAATAAAACAACAACCCACGGAAATGTTCTAAATCAGGGTTAATTTTGGCTCAGTGAGAATGAGAGCTGAAGCCGCTAGCTGTGGCAGGTCAAACCCCAGATTAGTGTGTACCAGCCCCAGACATCTGACCTCTCTTTAGAAGCCCTTTGTCTTTCACTGTAGCAGGGCTCTCCAACCCTGTTCCTGGAGAGATACCCTCCTGTAGGGTTTAACTCCAACCCTGTTCCTGGAGAGATACCCTCCTGTAGGGTTTAACTCCAACCCTGTTCCTGGAGAGATACCCTCCTGTAGGGTTTAACTCCAACCCTGTTCCTGGAGAGATACCCTCCTGTAGGGTTTAACTCCAACCCTGTTCCTGGAGCGATACCCTCCTGTAGGTTTTAACTCCAACTCTGTTCCTGGAGAGATACTGTCCTGTAGGTTTTAACTCCAACTCTGTTACTGGAGAGATACTGTCCTGTAGGTTTTAACTCCAACCCTGTTCCTGGAGCGATACCGTCCTGTAGGTTTTAACTCCGACCCTGTTCCTGCACACCTGATTCTAATAATTAGCTGGTTGATAAGCTGAATCAGGTTGGTGGTAAAACCTACAGTAGGGTAGCTCTCCAAGAACAGGGTTGTAGGGTAGCTCTCCAGGAACAGGGTTGTAGGGTAGCTCTCCAGGAACAGGGTTGTAGGGTAGCTCTCCAGGAACAGGGTTGTAGGGTAGCTCTCCAGGAACAGAGTTGTAGGGTAGCTCTCCAGGAACAGGGTTGTAGGGTAGCTCTCCAGGAACAGGGTTGTAGGGTAGCGCTCCAGGAACAGGGTTGTAGGGTAGCGCTCCAGGAACAGGGTTGTAGGGTAGCTCTCCAGGAACAGGGTTGTAGGGTAGCACTCCAGGAACAGGGTTGTAGGGTAGCTCTCCAGGAACAGGGTTGTAGGGTAGCTCTCCAGGAACAGGGTTGTAGGGTAGCTCTCCAGGAACAGGGTTGTAGGGTAGCGCTCCAGGAACAGGGTTGTAGGGTAGCGCTCCAGGAACAGGGTTGTAGGGTAGCTCTCCAGGAACAGGGTTGTAGGGTAGCGCTCCAGGAACAGGGTTGTAGGGTAGCTCTCCAGGAACAGGGTCGGAGAACCCTGGTCTAAAGATAGATAGACCATAGATGCTGGAACTGGTATGAAAAGGAAAATGTGGCAAGATCTGTGCCATCACAGTACGGTTTGGGTTGGCCCTAAAGTGTGAAAGAGACATCTGATGTCTGAGCCATCACAGTACGGTTTGGGTTGGCCCTAAAGTGTGAAAGAGACATCTGATGTCTGTGCCAGAACAGTTTTCTTCGGCTCGGCACTGTTTATCTCCCTACCTTCCTGTGAGCCACCCAGAGGCCCCTGGTGTTGCTGTGGCCAAGTTATTTGGACTGAAATATACAGTCAACAGAGTTAGTTTTTAATGGCTGTGCTACGTGGTAGATACTGTTACTGTTTTATTATGGAGACTTTCAGAGGAAACAATGGGTTGTGAGAGTGCTGACACAGTGCCAAGCACAGCAGGGGTGAACAGTAAGCCTGAGGTGTGTGTGATTCCCCTGGGTGACCTGCTTTCCAGGCAGTACTAGGCCCTAGAAAACAGGACGTGGGCACTGTGTCTCTCTCATTCCACACAGACACACACACACACATTTCACACACTCGCTCTGTCAGGCCTCTCCCTCTGGTTGGCTACTGTAAGATTGAGATTGGCTCATTCACTGGTTTCAAAATGTTGATGACTATCATCACGCTGACCTCTGACCTCTGGCGATGTATTGAAGTGTTCCAGTAAATGCAGGATTTTTCTGAGATACAGAGAGGGGAGATTCTGAGTCCTCCCCCTGATGATGAATGGAACGCTATGCCACTTTATCTCATGAATATGTAACAGCACCTCTCTTCATCCCCCATCTCCCACTCTCATGTCTCTCTGTTTCTATTGTTGCACATTGTGTGTGTCTGTCTATTTGAATGGTAAATCTATTGATAAACTGGTTAAATCAAGATGTAGCCTATCCACAATACAGGTGAATGCATATTCAATAGGAGTGAGTGCATGCATTGAGTTGAGCTTGTTTTGACTGATTTCATGGGGCTACAGATGGAAAACAATCTGTTTCCCTTCCAATTGGGACTCATTTTATTGTACTGATAAACAACATCTGCATAGAAGTAGCTTATTTTATAAAAGTGTGCGCTCTCTCTTTAACCAGTAATTATATAATTCACGGAGAGACATGAGCGAGAGAGAGCAATTTAAGTAAATGAATACCGTTTTGATGGCACCTTTGAATCAGTTTGGAAATCAGGATATTTGGCGTAATGGTTAGCATATTATCACACACATGGTACTAGCGGTAGTCAATTGATGTTAGCTTCAGCTGTAAGCTAGCAAGGAAAGTTAGCCTACAAAGCTGGAAGCTACCAGTATCTTCTTGCATTGTAAAGTTTTCTAGCCTGTATGGATATAATCATTTGTAAGTAATTGAACAGTTTCTACTTGCCGTGTCACGTTATTCATCTGTGTTAACTTCTGTACAGGCTGAGTGGAGAGTTAACATGATGCAGCCCAGACTCCCAGTGCAGGCTGAGTGGAGAGTTAACATGATGCAGCCCAGACTCCAAGTGCAGGCTGAATGGAGAGTTAACATGATGCAGCCCAGACTCTCAGTGCAGGCTGAGTGGAGAGTTAACATGATGCAGCCCAGACTCTCAGTGCAGGCTGAGTGGAGAGTTAACATGATGCAGCCCAGACTCCCAGTGCAGGCTGAGTGGAGAGTTAACATGATGCAGCCCAGACTCCCAGTGCAGGCTGAGTGGAGAGTTAACATGATGCAGCCCAGACTCCCAGTGCAGGCTGAGTGGAGAGTTAACATGATGCAGCCCAGACTCCCAGTGCAGGCTGAGTGGAGAGTTAACATGATGCAGCCCAGACTCCCAGTGCAGGCTGAGTGGAGAGTTAACATGATGCAGCCCAGACTCCCGGTGCAGGCTGAGTGGAGCAGGAACAGTGTTTTTGCTCTATTAAGGGAGACATTGGCTGCGCTGATAGACAGACTTGATCCGTGAGACACATTTGACAGTAGTAACTAAAGTTACACAGATTATAATACTGAACCATTTCTCATGTTCTAGTATCGATAAAGTATTGAAGTGTGGGTATACCATGCAACACAAGAAGGGACAAAACAAGACAAGACAACAATTGGACCTGGGTACTCCTGGGTACTCATACTCAAAATGGCTGACATGATACAGGAATGTCCTTTCTAGGGAACTTTGTGTCAGGGGGAACCACAGGAAAACAGTTTCTTCACACTGGTTTCAAAGGACAGACAGACATGCATACACACACACACACACACGCAGAAACACAGCTCTACTGTGGCAGCAGGGGGAATATTGTATGTCCATTATTTGCCAGTGGCCTGATCAGTGACAGCCAAACAACAGCAATCACATAAAGTGTACCACTTTTCAGTAGGGCCCAGGTCTTTATAGTGTACCACTTTTCAGTAGGGCCCAGGTCTTTATAGTGCACCACTTTTCAGTAGGGCCCAGGTCTTTATAGTGTACCACTTTTCAGTAGGACCCAGGTCTTTATAGTGTACCACTTTTCAGTAGGGCCCAGGTCTTTATAGTGTACCACTTTTCAGTAGGACCCAGGTCTTTATAGTGTACCACTTTTCAGTAGGGCCCAGGTCTTTATAGTGTACCACTTTTCAGTAGGACCCAGGTCTTTATAGTGCACCACTTTTCAGTAGGGCCCAGGTCTTTATAGTGTACCACTTTTCAGTAGGGCCCAGGTCTTTATAGTGTACCACTTTTCAGTAGGGCCCAGGTCTTTATAGTGCACCACTTTTCAGTAGGGCCCAGGTCTTTATAGTGTACCACTTTTCAGTAGGACCCAGGTCTTTATAGTGTACCACTTTTCAGTAGGGCCCAGGTCTTTATAGTGCACCACTTTTCAGTAGGGCCCAGGTCTTTATAGTTTACCACTTTTCAGTAGGGCCCAGGTCTTTATAGTGTACCACTTTTCAGTAGGGCCCAGGTCTATATAGTGTACCACTTTTCAGTAGGGCCCAGGTCTATATAGTGTACCACTTTTCAGTAGGGCCCAGGTCTATATAGTGTACCACTTTTCAGTAGGGCCCAGGTCTATATAGTGTACCACTTTTCAGTATGGCCCAGGTCTTTATAGTGTACCACTTTTCAGTAGGGCCCAGGTCTTTATAGTGTACCACTTTTCAGTAGGGCCCAGGTCTATATAGTGTACCACTTTTCAGTAGGGCCCAGGTCTATATAGTGTACCACTTTTCAGTATGGCCCAGGTCTTTATAGTGTACCACTTTTCAGTATGGCCCAGGTCTTTATAGTGTACCACTTTTCAGTAGGGCCCAGGTCTTTATAGTGTACCACTTTTCAGTAGGGCCCAGGTCTTTATAGTGTACCACTTTTCAGTAAGGCCCAGGTCTTTATAGTGCACCACTTTTTAGTAGGACCCAGGTCTTTATAGTGCACCACTTTTCAGTAGGGCCCAGGTCTTTATAGTGTACCACTTTTCAGTAGGGCCCAGGTCTTTATAGTGTACCACTTTTCAGTAGGACCCAGGTCTTTATAGTGTACCACTTTTCAGTAGGGCCCAGGTCTTTATAGTGTACCACTTTTCTGTAGGGCCCAGGTCTTTATAGTGTACCACTTTTCAGTAGGACCCAGGTCTTTATAGTGTACCACTTTTCAGTAGGGCCCAGGTCTTTATAGTGTACCACTTTTCAGTAGGGCCCAGGTCTTTATAGTGTACCACTTTTCAGTAGGACCCAGGTCTTTATAGTGTACCACTTTTCAGTAGGGCCCAGGTCTTTATAGTGCACCACTTTTCAGTAGGGCCCAGGTCTTTATAGTTTACCACTTTTCAGTAGGGCCCAGGTCTTTATAGTGTACCACTTTTCAGTAGGGCCCAGGTCTATATAGTGTACCACTTTTCAGTAGGGCCCAGGTCTATATAGTGTACCACTTTTCAGTATGGCCCAGGTCTTTATAGTGTACCACTTTTCAGTAGGGCCCAGGTCTTTATAGTGTACCACTTTTCAGTAGGGCCCAGGTCTTTATAGTGTACCACTTTTCAGTAGGGCCCAGGTCTTTATAGTGTACCACTTTTCAGTAGGGCCCAGGTCTTTATAGTGCACCACTTTTCAGTAGGGCCCAGGTCTTTATAGTGCACCACTTTTCAGTAGGGCCCAGGTCTTTATAGTGCACCACTTTTCAGTAGGGCCCAGGTCTTTATAGTGCACCACTTTTCAGTAGGGCCCAGGTCTTTATAGTGTACCACTTTTCAGTAGGACCCAGGTCTTTATAGTGTACCACTTTTCAGTAGGACCCAGGTCTTTATAGTGTACCACTTTTCAGTAGGGCCCAGGTCTTTATAGTGTACCACTTTTCAGTAGGGCCCAGGTCTTTATAGTGTACCACTTTTCAGTAGGACCCAGGTCTTTATAGTGTACCACTTTTCAGTAGGGCCCAGGTCTTTATAGTGCACCACTTTTCAGTAGGGCCCAGGTCTTTATAGTTTACCACTTTTCAGTAGGGCCCAGGTCTTTATAGTGTACCACTTTTCAGTAGGGCCCAGGTCTATATAGTGTACCACTTTTCAGTAGGGCCCAGGTCTTTATAGTGCACCACTTTTCAGTAGGGCCCAGGTCTTTATAGTGCACCACTTTTCAGTAGGACCCAGGTCTTTATAGTGCACCACTTTTCAGTAGGGCCCAGGTCTTTATAGTGTACCACTTTTCAGTAGGACCCAGGTCTTTATAGTGTACCACTTTTCAGTAGGACCCAGGTCTTTATAGTGTACCACTTTTCAGTAGGGCCCAGGTCTTTATAGTGTACCACTTTTCAGTAGGGCCCAGGTCTTTATAGTGTACCACTTTTCAGTAGGACCCAGGTCTTTATAGTGTACCACTTTTCAGTAGGGCCCAGGTCTTTATAGTGCACCACTTTTCAGTAGGGCCCAGGTCTTTATAGTTTACCACTTTTCAGTAGGGCCCAGGTCTTTATAGTGTACCACTTTTCAGTAGGGCCCAGGTCTATATAGTGTACCACTTTTCAGTAGGGCCCAGGTCTATATAGTGTACCACTTTTCAGTAGGGCCCAGGTCTTTATAGTGTACCACTTTTCAGTAGGGCCCAGGTCTTTATAGTGTACCACTTTTCAGTAGGGCCCAGGTCTTTATAGTGTACCACTTTTCAGTAGGGCCCAGGTCTTTATAGTGTACCACTTTTCAGTAGGGCCCAGGTCTTTATAGTGCACCACTTTTCAGTAGGGCCCAGGTCTTTATAGTGCACCACTTTTCAGTAGGACCCAGGTCTTTATAGTGCACCACTTTTCAGTAGGGCCCAGGTCTTTATAGTGCACTATAAATGTCATAGGGTGCCATTGGGAAACAGGCTTACATTCTGAGAAGGGAAGTGAGTGTGAAATGGCACTGATGTCACAACAGGAACGGACTACTCCCTCATGTGGTTGTCTGATGTGAAGCAGAGTGTTTGACCTGTGACTAGGGCTGTGTGTTTCTGCTATGACCCTGAATAACCTGCCATGTAAATGTCTGGGGAAGAGGATAGCTATAGTATTATAGGAGGAAGTCCATAGTTAAGGGATGCCTTGGTCTCTCTCTCCTCTCTCTCTCTCACTCTTTAACTTGTGTTCTCTCTCTCTCTCTCTCTCTCTCTCTCTCTCTCTCTCTCTCTCTCTCTCTCTCTCTCTCTCTCTCTCTCTCTCACACTCTTTAACTTGTGTTCTCTCTCTCTCTCTCTCTCTCTCTCTGTCTCTCTCTCTCTCTCTCTCTCTCTCTCTCTCTCTCTCTCTCTCTCTCTCTCTCTCTCTCTCTCTCTCTCTCTAACTGCTTCTCTCTCTGGGTCCTGTGATGTTCTTCTAGCTGTCCCTACCAGTCAAGACAGGAATGCAAGGGGCGGCTGTGTATGTTGCTTCCCCTGATGCATCCACCCAGGATGACTTCACTTCCAAGATGAGGACTTCATTTCCTGTTGTGTCTGTTAAGCTCACTGCTCTGGCTTTGCTCAGCGTGACACTGACTTGTGCAATCCATGGAAGTTGAGATGTAACACGCCATGAAATACAATCTGCCCTATTGGATTTGGATTCGTACTAGGCCTATCAGCAGCAGCAGTGTGTGTGTGGTGTGTGTTTGGTCTGTGTGTGTGTGTGTGTACAGTATGTAAGGCCAGGTATCAAATACATTCTTCGTCTCAAGGAGATTCTGACTGCCATAAAGAAATAAAAGGCCATTCTAGTATTTATTTAGCTGTGTGTCTAACAGACATGGTCAATGTCTTAGCCTTGGCAGGTGATAGACGGACAGAGAGAGAAAGCAAGTGGTTGTCATGGATACTTTGAGAATTTTGGAGGCATGTGTGTGGCCGGTTGCCGGCGTTACCGTTGAGAGGTGGGTCATGGGTCATGTTCATTAGTGTAACGCCCAGGCCCGAGATTACAGGCTGGAGCGTTTTGGTTTCGTTTTGGTGTAGGGTTTGTGTGTTCTAGGGTGTCTAGTTCTATGTTGGGATAATGGTTCCCAATTAGAGGCAGCTGAGTCTCGTTGTCTCTAATTGGGAACCATATATATATATTTGGGAGTTGCACTTTAGTTTCGTGGGTTATTGTTTATGTTACGTTCATCATGTTCAGTCGGGGTCTTGTCTTTCGTGTCTAGTTAGGTTTCTCCAGTCATGTCTAGTTAGGTTTCTCTGTTCGTGTTTAGTTAGGTTTCGCCAGTCGTGGTTAGGTTAGGTTTCGCCAGTCGTGGTTAGGTTTAGTTCTTTGTGTTGAGTTTAGTATTTAGCGTTAGGGCTCACGTCTTGTTTCTTCGTTTATTGTTTTGTTCCGTCTCGTCAATAAATCATGTATTCTGGCTACATTGCTGCGTCTTGGTCTGTCCTGAAGGAAGAGAATCATGACAATTAGACACCAAACCCAATAACAACGAACTGAAACAGGGAGGGACTACCTGGATTTGTCCAACAAGAAACCCTTGTCATTCTTTAGGACCCCTGTAGTCTATTATTCCTGTTTTAAAATGAGCAGACATTCTAGTTTGGGATTTAAAATGAGCAGACATTCTAGTTTGGGATTTAAAATGAGCAGACATTCTAGTTTGGGATTTAAAATGAGAAGACATTCTAGTTTGGGATTTAAAATGAGCAGACATTCTAGTTTGGGATTTAAAATGAGCAGACATTCTAGTTTGGGATTTAAAATGAGCAGACATTCAAGTTTGGGATTTAAAATGAGCAGACATTCTAGTTTGGGTTTTAAAATGAGCAGACATTCAAGTTTGGGATTCAACGTGTTCTGCTCATCAAGGTATTGGGTTTGCCAGTTACTTTCAATATTTAAATGAAGCATTTTAATTATGTACTCGAATTTCTGTGTTTTTGTTTTCGGTTGGAATTTCAGATTAACATATATTTTGTATTTTCTCAGCTTTGAGTGAAGCCCCTATGGTAGGTGTCATGAATTATGAAGGGGGGTGCACGTTCGAGTGGGCATTCGTGCATGCACGCGCACATGCTTCGGTGTGGTGTGTGTGTATGTGAATGTTTGTGTCTCAAAAATACATAATAACTTGTTCATTCTGGCTGGCTGAGCTCTTTCCCTATGGATCCTTGTGCTGGACCTGTATCCATAAATACACACTGGTCTCCATCCATCCCCGTTCCTGGACTTGTTAGCCTTCCAGTGAACCCCACTGAGGTCAACCGCAGCCCATGATCTTTGACCTATGATCCTCCAGCTTATGATCTCCTGGGTGTTGAGGGAGGAGAGGGGTCACAGGCGGGGGATGTTCACACCCCCACAGAGAGAGGCCCGGGTACAGGGACCACCTTTCTTATCGTCTGTGTTTTAACAGGAAGTTGATCCATTGGGTTTGAGAGACTCATTAATTGTTGAGGAAAGTGTCTTGTTGAGGAAATCATGTATGAAATTATTTGAGCTAGGCTGAGTGAGTGTCTGTGTTTGACACTCTGTTACAGGGTCCTGTTGTTGTGTTGTGAATGGTGTCACCTTTGGTTAGTGCTGTATAGGCATGACTCTCTCCTTGACTTTCGATGGCCCTGACACACACACACACACACACACACACACACACACACACACACACACACACACACACACACACACACACACACACACACACACACACACACACACACACACACACCGAGCAGCCCAATCATCCAGGACAGTTTGCTCCTCCCTCAGTCCTTGGCCCTGGGGAAGCTAATAATAACCGTACAGGCAGTGACATTTGAGATATGCCACGCTACTGCTGGCCTGGCGCTGCTGGCCTGGCGCTGCTGGCCTGGCGCTGCTGGCCTGGCACTGCTGGCCTGGCGCTGCTGGCCTGGCGCTGCTGGCCTGGCACTGCTGGCCTGGCACTGCTGGCCTGGCACTGCTGGCCTGGACTTGTATTTCACTTAGACTGAGCTGGTACACACATACCAGAGGATATGATCCCTCAGAGTGCAGTATAGAGCCGTCCTGAGCTAGTGTGAACTGGTGGAGCCACAGACCATTACAGAACCTTTAACTTCATCCAGTTTGTTGCCCTTTGTGCTGTTGGTGGTGGATGTGATGTCACACGTGGGGAAGCACGGTTTGTCCTGAACTAGGGCATCATGTCCTGGCAGGTGGTTATCTGTGTGACATTCCTTCCACATTGGAGGAGTCCAGGTAGAAGGGGGTAGTGTTGATCTGGCTTGTTGCAGTGTTTCCTACCGTATTGTATAGGCCTTATTTCCCCCTGTCTAAAATCATTTGGCCTCAATTGGTTTCATTTTAGGCCCTGGGTGTTGTTGTAGGGCGGCCTTTGCAGCCCACCTGTAAATGAATCTGGGGAAACACTGTCTTATTGCTTCGCTGTGATGTGCTGTGGACTTGACTGTTCTTGGAGTGTTTGTAAACACGGTGGGGCAGTAGGCTTCCGGCAGGCTGCCCTGTATTACTGTAAACACGGTGGGGCAGTAGGCTTCCGGCAGGCTGCCCTGTATTACTGTAAACACGGTGGGGCAGTAGGCTTCCGGCAGGCTGCCGTGTATTACTGTAAACACGGTGGGGCAGTAGGCTTCCGGAAGGCTGCCCTGTATTACTGTAAACACGGTGGGGTAGTAGGCTTCTGGCAGGCAGCCCTATATTACTGTAAACACGGTGGGGCAGTAGGCTTCCGGCAGGCTGCCCTGTATTACTGTAGGGGCAGTAGGCTTCCGGCAGGCAGCCCTGTATTACTGTAAACACGGTGGGGCAGTAGGCTTCTGGCAGGCAGCCCTGTATTACTGTAAACACGGTGGGGCAGTAGGCTTCTGGCAGGCAGCCCTGTATTACTGTAAACACGGTGGGGCAGTAGGCTTCTGGCAGGCTGCCCTGTATTACTGTAAACACGGTGGGGCAGTAGGCTTCTGGCAGGCTGCCCTGTATTACTGTAAACACGGTGGGGCAGTAGGCTTCCGGCAGGCTGCCCTGTATTACTGTAAACACTGTGGGGTAGTAGGCTTCCAGCAGGCTGCCCTGTATTACTGTAAACACTGTGGGGTAGTAGGCTTCCGGCAGGCTGCCCTGTATTACTGTATACACGGTGGGGCAGTAGGCTTCTGGCAGGCAGCCCTGTCTTTCTCTTGGAGTGTTCTCCCCCTGACTGGCTCCTAATGTAGGCTGAGGCTAGGATGTGCAGGAAACCTTATCTTCTCCTTAGCTGTCAGTGTTTTTGTCAGTTATTGATTGTCTTAATTCCAAAACAGATCTCTCACCCTCTCCTCTAGTTATTTCCTTCTCTCTCTGTCTCGCTCTGTCTCTCTCTCTCTCTCTCTCCTCGTTCTTTCTCTCTTGGCTCCCAGACCCTACTCAGAGCCTTCTATCACTTTTTGATAGGTTAGTCTCATTACCCTGCCTAAGGGAGCAGGTAGGCTACAGTGAGAACGAGAGGGTCCAGGAAGGTGTGTTCTGTGAGTATTTTGGGATAACCCAGACCTAACCTCTCTCTCTCTCTGTCCCCACAGTGCCAGACGACCTTTCCCCTGAGGAGCAGCATGAGCTGGAAAACATCCGCCGGCGCAAGCAAGAGCTGCTGGAAGACATTCAGGTACGGTGTGAGTGGGGAGGAGGAGAGAGGAGTGTTTATGGAGGAGGAGAGGAGTGTGTGGGGAGGAGGAGAGAGGAGTGTGTGGAGGAGGAGGAGAGAGGAGTGTGTGGAGGAGGAGGAGAGAGGAGTGTGTGGAGGAGGAGGAGAGAGGAGTGTGTGGGGAGGAGGAGAGAGGAGTGTTTATGGAGGAGGAGAGGAGTGTGTGGGGAGGAGGAGAGAGGAGTGTGTGGAGGAGGAGGAGAGAGGAGTGTGGGGAGGAGGAGAGAGGAGTGTTTATGGAGGAGGAGAGAGGAGTGTGTGGAGGAGGAGGAGGAGAGAGGAGTGTGTGGGGAGGAGGAGAGAGGAGTGTGGGGAGGAGGAGAGAGGAGTGTTTATGGAGGAGGAGAGAGGAGTGTGTGGAGGAGGAGGAGGAGAGAGGAGTGTGTGGGGAGGAGGAGAGAGGAGTGTTTATGGAGGAGGAGAGAGGAGTGTGTGGAGGAGGAGAGGAGTGTGTGTGGAGGAGAAGGAGAGATGAGTGTGTGGAGGAGGAGGAGAGAGGAGTGTGTGGGGAGGAGGAGAGAGGAGTGTGTGGAGGAGGAAGAGGAGGAGAAGAGAGGAGTGTGTGGAGGAGGAGGAGAGAGGAGTGTGTGGGGAGGAGGAGAGAGAGAGGTGTGTGGAGGAGGAAGAGGAGGAGAAGAGAGGAGTGTGTGGAGGGAGGAGGAGAGAGGAGTGTGTGGGGAGGAGGAGAGAGGAGTGTGTGGAGGAGGAAGAGGAGGAGAAGAGAGGAGTGTGTGGAGGAGGAGGAGAGAGGTGTGAGTTGGGGAGGAGGAGAGAGATGTGTGGGGAGGAGGAGAGAGGTGTGTGTAGGGAGGAGGAAAGAGGTGTGTGTTGGGAGGAGGAGAGAGGTGTGTGGGGAGGAGGAAAGAGGTGTGTGTGTGTGTGTTGGAGGAGAGAGGTGTGTGTGTGTGGGAGGAGGGTGTGTGTGAGGTGTGTGTGTAGGGAGGAGGAGAGAGGTGTGTGTGTGTGTGTAGGAGGAGAGAGGTGTGTTTGGGGAAGAGGAGAGAGGTGTGTGTGGGGTGTGTGTGGGGAGGAGGAAAGAGGTGTGTGTGTGGGGAGGAGGAGAGGTGTGTGTGGGGAGGAGGAGAGAGGTGTGTGTGGGGAGGAGTGGGGTGTGTGTGGGGAGGAGGGGAGAGTTGTGTGTGGGGAGGAGGAGAGAGAGGTGTCTGTGGGGAGAGAGGTGTGTGTGGGAGGAGAGAGGTGTGTGTGTGTGTGTTAAGATGTATTGAGGGTTACATCAGTATCAAAGACACACAAAGACACCCCTTTAGTAACCTGACTATCTTGAGACAGAGTCTAGCTAGTTGTATGTGTACTATTTAGTGATTTACTGGGAGTGTGAGCAGTAGACTAACAGTAAATTAATACGGCAAGAAAAGTCAGACCTGGGTCAAATAATGATTTGTTTTTGATTGAGTGTTTGATTGAGCAAGGAATTTGAAAGACAAATAATATTTTAACCCAGGTCTTGGAAGAGTGTTAAGAGCTGTAAAATGACTAGATCATTTCATTTGGTGTCACTCCTCACACACCCAGCCAGAATGGGGTTAGCTAAGTTCCCATGAGACAAGCAGTGTCCTTCATCCACCCTTCATCTACTGTGTCAGTCAATGAAGCTCATATCAAGGCAGGAAGGTTAATTAATACATGTAGTTCTTGCACAAAAATGTAACGTTGCCGCTCCATAGTATCTCATCTTTCCTTTCATTTCCCTTTATTTATCCAGGCTAGTCTTACTAAGAGTGCAAAGCACTGGTGTCTGGTGACACCGGTCATTCTCAGTAACATGGCCCTTGTGACACTAGCATCCCCTGGTCTGGCTGGCTGTGATGACAAACACAGGAGGACGAGAGATCTGACACCCTTTCTTTATTAGCTGTGTGTGTCCCCATGCCATCATGATGTAGTTTCCCCCTCCAGTCTCCACCCTGTTTCACCCTCATATGGGGCCCTGGCTGGTGACTGCCAGTCTGGCCCTTCACCATCCCACCCTCCCTCTCTGGAACTGGGCTCTCACAGAGCTGTCAGAAAAGGCAGAATGGGCAACATCTCCATTCATCTCCCAAACATAACCCCAAAATAATCATATGTCCTGCTCCCTACTCCATGTGGATGGAGGTCGTTCACCAATGTTCCTTTTAATGTGGTTTGTAAAGAAGAAAGTGTTTGGGGAGAAAGAGAGACCTGCCGCAGGGCACGTACACATCCTGTTGATATTAGATTGGAGTTGTTAGTGTCAGTATTGGTTAGGGTTATGGGGAGACTGCATGGTGGCAGCACTGGGCACTGACTGGGCACTGACAGGCCTGGAGGAGAAAATAAAAATGTTCTGGAACCTCACAATCTGTCCTGGGACAGCAGACTGAGCGTAATGCTCTGTGTGTTTGGTCCTAACCCCCTCCTCTCTCAAATTTCCAGCGTCTGAAGAATGAGATAGCAGAAGTGACAAGTGAGATCGAGAACCTGGGTTCCACAGAAGAGAGGTGAGTGTGTAACAGTATGGAATCAGGTTTCCTTAGGGTTCCTTAAGGTTCTTTAGGGTTCCTTAGGGTTCCTTAAGGTTCTTCAGGGTTCCTTAGGGTTCCTTGTTTTTGGGGGGAGGGTTCTTCAGGGTTCTTCAGGGTTCCTTACCATCTCCTATCTCTGACAGTCCAAATTGCTTTGTTGTTTGTATTCCATTAACTTAGCAAATGACTGTTGTTAAATATTTATACCTTAATGTCCAGATAGTACCAACCCTCTTTCCCTTCCCAAAACACCACACACACAATCACACCCCCCCCCACACACACACACACTGACTAGTGCTTTTAAATGTTTGATCAGCCACGCCCACCGTGATGGGGGCTATTCAATAATGCAGAGGTGTTTGGGTAGAGCAGACAATGGAGGGTCCCTAGGGAGGGAAGAAGTGAAGGGTACTTTGGAGTGTGGGCCGTGGGGTACTGAAGTTGAGGGGGGATCCCACCCCATTCCACCACCCACTTTTTTTCCAGACATGCACTTTCGTTTGCTGTGGCCATTTACTAAATTGTATAAAGAGCTTGCTTTCTGAGTCGTCTGAGTCTTCACCAATCCATGTGTCAGACAATCAGGTGGTGAAAGTGTTGTTTTTGTTTCTGTGAATAACCAACTTCTGTAGCTTTGGAAATGTGCCGCTGTTCAATGGTGGTCATCTGTTATAACTGACACTGTAGTTCCCAATGACAATAGCCAAAGGAATGCTGGGGAAAATAATGAATCAAAGAGGAAGTCTGGTGACATTTGGCTAGCCGGGGCAAGGTGACGTAAGCATGGTGACAGTGAAGACGGAGTAGACTTTGATCTCTCGTGGCCCGTTGGAGCAATTTGAACTGCCAAGCTGATACAATGTTCAATTCATGAAAGTATTATTTGAATTAATAGTGAATGAATACATAATATTGATCCAATGTGAGATGAGTAAATAGATTATGGAGATCAATGTGTGTGATTTGAAATGAAAAGACAAATTCCAATATACTTTTTCTCTCTTTGGATGAAGTTTGTATTTACATGGCATCACACAAACACTGTGTGATTCCCGGACCCTGATTAAGCCTAGTGCTGGACTGAATAGCACGCTCAATGGAATATCTCCACTGAAAGTGTTTTGTAGTGCAGTACTAGGCTTAATCTGTATCCAGGAAACCAGCCCTGACAGCTTGACAGATGGGGGATACAATAATAATGTATCTCTAATTCATTTCATATTAATCAAATGGCTGCCTGGGCTATTTGTATTGTCCCCCTTTTTAACGCTGCTGCTACTTGCTGTTTATTGTCTATGCATAGTCACTTTACCCCCACCTATATGTACATATGACCTCAATAACCTGGACTAACCTGTACCCCCTCACATTGACTCGGTACCGGTATCCTCTGGATATAGCCTCCGGATTGTTATTTATTGTGTTACTTTTTTCTTTTACTTCAGTTTATTTATCAAATATTTTCTTACTCTGCATTGTTGGTTAAGGGCTTGTAAGTATTTCACGATAAGGTCTACACCTGTTGTATTCGGCGCATGTGACAAATTTGATTTGATTCTATTTGATGTAATGTTGCAGGAAAAACATGCAGCGGAATAAACAAGTGGCCATGGGCCGAAAGAAATTCAACATGGACCCTAAAAAGGTGAGTATCAAATAGACCAGGGCTGGTTTCCCAAAGCATCGCAGCACATCTTCCTCATTCCATTGAAACGAAACGAAAGAGGATCTTAGTGCTACGATGCTTTTGGGAATCCCAGCCCAGGGTTATTCACATTTTACCCTACGAGGTCAGGAGCCTGTTGCTTCTGTTCTACCTAAACATTATTTCACCCACCGGGTGTCCCAGGTCTAAATCAGTTCCTGGTTAAAGGGGAACAAGGAAACAGCAGTGCAACTGGCTTCCACTGAGCCAACTCTCAGATCTGACAATGTGTGGAGAAGTGTTTGACGTTTCAGGAACCACAATAACAATTGTAGTGACCTTAACCAAACGCCTAGCAACCTCATCAATCAGGAGGTTCCATCCTCTTGACATTATGGTATGGATCGTACCTGTGTTTGAGTCCAGGTCAGGGTTACCCCCGATTTAGCTAAAATATTATTTCAATCTTTTGATATGCGCTGCACGGCTCCAAACAATACGACCTGGAACGCCCCCGTTGTAACGAGGGTCTGACACAGGACGTTGTATTTTCTCAGGGGATTAAGTTCCTGATTGAGAACGACCTGCTTAAGCACACCAGCGATGACATCGCCCAGTTCCTGTACAAGGGGGAGGGGCTAAACAAGACCGCCATCGGAGACTACCTTGGGGAGAGGTCAGTGGGGGGCAAGATGCATGCTACGTCTCTTAATGTGGTTGTGTGTGTGTTTGTCATGTTTCTGTGTGTGTTGTGTGGTTCAGAAGAACGTCACTTCTTTCCTGTCGAAGATGTCCCATTTCCAGATCACATACTTTCCTCTGTCAGGTCAGGCACACGCCCTTACCCCCCAACGGCCCTTACCCCCCCAACGGCCCTTACCCCCAACGGCCCTTTCCCCCAACGGCCCTTTCCCCCAGCGGCCCTTACCCCCAACGGCCCTTACCCCCAACGGCCCTTACCCAACGGCCCTTTCCCCCAACGGCCCTTTCCCCCAACGGCCCTTACCCCCCAACGGCCCTTACCCCCCAACGGCCCTTTCCCCCCAACGGCCCTTACCCCCCAACGGCCTTTATTAGATCCACATCTAGACCCTCAGACCTTAAAACAGAGACGTTGATTCCTTCACAGTCCGTCTCTTTGATTTCCACTTCATCCATTCTAAATAATGTTAAGTACCTACAAATTCTGGAATGTTGGCTGAAGCTGAAAAAACTGTAAAAGTTGAGTCTCTCCTGAAGAGTTACCATATTTTATATTAATTCAAAGCCACATAACAGACAACACCCAATGGCTGTGCGTTGTGTGTGTTATTACCCTGGGTGCATTGTGTTATTACCCTGGGTGCACAGCTAGTCGACAAGCCAGACCAGGAAATGGAGAGCTGGGTTTTGTTCATTAGGGCATGAACACCACCCAGATATCGTCATGGATACTCTGCTCTGTCCAATTGGTATCAAGAGATTTCTGATTCCAGTGGGGGAGGGGCAGACTGTGTGTTTGCTCTCCCTGATTGGTCAGGAATCCCCCAGGGCAGAGCTGGGATTGTCTTTGACCCTGTCAGGGATAGGTCCTGGGAGGCCTCCTGTCTATCTCAGGGGGAGTATCACTAACTCCAAAGGCCACAGATGTCAAGAAGAGTGATGTCATGATTGAGGTGTCACCTAGTGTGTGTGTCCCTCCCCCAGTTTTTATTGATTGTGTGAGCATATACATACGCGTGTATGTTTGTGCGTTTGTGTGTCTAAATGTCTGTGTGTTTGTCATTTTTTGTGTCTGTGTCTCTACACTCAAATCATTTAACAATGATTTCAGAAAATCATTACTAAACATGTTCTAATATTTTCCCTACAGAGATGAGTTCAACCTCCAGGTCCTCCATGACTTTGTGGAGCTCCATGAATTCACCGACCTGAACCTAGTCCAGGCCCTGAGGTAAGAGCCTCCCAGTGGGGCTTTATTGCCCCCCCCCCACTCACCCACGTACAAATTGCTCCTACAAATCACAAACACACACACACACACACACACAAACACAAAAGGTCTCTGAGCCTCCAGAGAGCCAAAGCACAGACTTCTATCACAACCTCTTCCTGATATAGCATTGTCCTATAGTTACCTAACAGTGTCATTATCCTCCTGATATAGCATTGTCCTATAGTTACCTAACAGTGTCATTATCCTCCTGATATAGCATTGTCCTATAGTTACCTAACAGTGTCATTATCCTCCTGATATAGCATTGTCCTATAGTTACCTAACGTTGTCTTTATCCTCCTGATATAGCATTGTCCTATAGTTACCTAACATTGTCATTATCCTCCTGATATAGCATTGTCCTGTAGTTACCTAACGTTGTCATTATCCTCCTGATATAGCATTTTTCCTATAGTTACCTAACAGTGTCATTATCCTCCTGATATAGCATTGTCCTATAGGTACCTAACGTTGTCTTTATCCTCCTGATATAGCATTGTCCTTTAGTTACCTAATGTTGTCATTATCCTCCTGATATAGCATTGTCCTATAGTTACCTAACGGTGTCATTATTCTCCTGATATAGCATTGTCCTGTAGTTACCGAACGTTGTCATTATCCTCCTGATATAGCATTTCCCTATAGTTACCTAACAGTGTCATTATCCTCCTGATATAGCATTGTCCTATAGGTACCTAACGGTGTCATTATCCTCCTGATATAGCATTGTCCTATAGTTACCTAACAGTGTCATTATCCTCCTGATATAGCATTGTCCTGTAGTTACCTAACGTTGTCATTATCCTCCTGATATAGCATTGTCCTATAGTTACCTAACAGTGTCATTATCCTCCTGATATAGCATTGTCCTATAGGTACCTAACGGTGTCATTATCCTCCTGATATAGCATTGTCCTATAGTTACCTAACGTTGTCTTTATCCTCCTGATATAGCATTGTCCTTTAGTTACCTAACGTTGTCATTATCCTCCTGATATAGCATTGTCCTATAGTTACATAATGTTGTCTTTATCCTCCTGATATAGCATTGTCCTTTAGTTACCTAACGTTGTCATTATCCTCCTGATATAGCATTGTCCTATAGTTACATAATGTTGTCATTATCCTCCTGATATAGCATTGTCCTATAGTTACATAATGTTGTCATTATCCTCCTGATATAGCATTGTCCTATACTTTCCCAATGGTGTCATTATCCTCCTGATATAGCATTGTCCTATAGTTACATAACGTTGCTATTCATTATTAGATATTTGGGTTATTGTGTCACTGCCAAACCTTTAATCAGTTTATATCCCTCTCTTCCATTACATCATCTCACACAGGCACAGCTCTTATAGGGACAATATGTTTTTTTATGAATGACAATATTCACAATACAACAGCACACACTTGTGAGGTCTTGAGATAGACTAGCATCCTGTCTAGGAGGTGTACCTGTACATCAAACAGCCTTACTACAGAAACAGGATATAGACTAGCATCCCGTCTAGGAGGTGTACCTGTACATCAAACAGCCTTACTACAGAAACAGGATATAGACTAGCATCCCGTCTAGGAGGTGTACCTGTACATCAAACAGCCTTACTACAGAAACAGGATATAGACTAGCATCCTGTCTAGGAGGTGTACCTGTACATCAAACAGCCTTACTACAGAAACAGGATATATACTAGCATCCTGTCTAGGAGGTGTACCTGTATATCAAACAGCCTTACTACAGAAACAGGATATAGACTAGCATCCTGTCTAGGAGGTGTACCTGTATATCAAACAGCCTTACTACAGAAACAGGATATAGACTAGCATCCCGTCTAGGAGGTGTACCTGTATATCAAACGTACCTGTATATCAAACAGCCTTACTACAGAAACAGGATATAGACTAGCATCCCGTCTAGGAGGTGTACCTGTATATCAAACAGCCTTACTACAGAAACAGGATATAGACTAGCATCCCGTCTAGGAGGTGTACCTGTATATCAAACAGCCTTACTACAGAAACAGGATATAGACTATCATCCTGTCTAGGAGGTGTACCTGTACATCAAACTGCCCACTACAGAAACAGTGGATATACCTGCTTCAGTCTACAGAAACATGAGATAGACTCCTGCTCCTATGAGCTGTTCCAGCTAGCATTAGCCAAGACTTGTGGAAGGCTACTTACGTCCTTACACACTTGTACCAGCCCTAACATACTGTAACACAGCACTTTACAGAATGAAGACACACTAAGAAAACCCATCTACCAAGACTGAAGAGAACTGCAGGGCTAAGTTAGTATGGCTACAACAAGTTAGCATCTGTCCCAACTGGCAGCCTAATTCCCTATAGAGTGCACTACTTTTGACCGTTTACATCTTGGTCATTTAGCAGACACTCTTAACCATAGCGATTTCCAGTCAGTACATTTCACTAAGTTAAATAAAGCGACTTCCAGTCAGTGCATTTCACTAAGTTAGATAAAGCGACTTCCAGTCACTGCATTTCACTAGGTTAGATAAAGAGACTTCCAGTCACTGCATTTCACTAGGTTAGATAAAGGGACTTCCAGTCACTGCATTTCACTAGGTTAAATAAAGCGACTTCCAGTCACTGCATTTCACTAGGTTAGATAAAGCGACTTCCAGTCACTGCATTTCACTAGGTTAGATAAAGCGACTTCCAGTCACTGCATTTCACTAGGTTAGATAAAGCGACTTCCAGTCACTGCATTTCACTAGGTTAGATAAAGCGACTTCCAGTCACTGCATTTCACTAGGTTAGATAAAGCGACTTCCAGTCACTGCATTTCACTAAGTTAAATAATGCGACTTCCAGTCACTGCATTTCACTAAGTTAGATAAAGCAAACGGGAGTTGTTATGGCACAGACAAGGCTTACTTACTTTCCATGAAGAACAATGGTCCCTTTCACACCCTCATCAGTAGATAACAAAGGCTTTTAGTCATCTAGATATGTGTATCAACCTACTGGTCAAAAGAAGTTTACTACGTAGGAAATAGTGTGCCATTTGGTATTTAGCTAAAGTTAGTAGTTTATAAATGGTATTGCTGACTGATCTCTCTTTCTCCTCCCCTGACAGACAGTTCCTGTGGAGCTTCCGGCTGCCTGGCGAGGCCCAGAAGATCGACCGCATGATGGAGGCTTTCGCCCAGAGATACTGTCAGTGCAACCCTGGCGTCTTCCAGTCCACAGGTAGGAACACAGGCTTGGACCTCAGTACCAGGCATGTAGTGGAGGGTGAACGCGATTTACACTAAAGCATTGTTAGAGCTAGGGTTACCGCCTGTCATGGTGATGGGCAATTGAAGGGTTAAACCAGAGGTTTTGCTTTCTGGCCCACCATTTACATTTTCTACTGAGGGTGAAGCGGAGAGGGGATATACAGTATGAGTGGTTATACGGTATGAGTGGATATACGGTATGAGTGGTTATACGGTATGAGTGGATATACGGTATGAGTGTATATACGGTATGAGTGGTTATACGGTATGAGTGGTTATACGGTATGAGTGGTTATACGGTATGAGTGATTATACGGTATGAATGGATATACGGTATTAGTGGATATACGGTATGAGTGGATATACGGTATGAGTGGTTATATACGGTATGAGTGGATATACGGTATGAGTGGTTATACGGTATGAGTGGATATACGGTATGAGTGGATATACGGTATGAGTGGTTATACGGTATGAGTGGATATACGGTATGAGTGTATATACGGTATGAGTGGTTATACGGTATGAGTGGTTATACGGTATGAGTGGTTATACGGTATGAGTGGTTATACGGTATGAGTGATTATACGGTATGAATGGATATACGGTATTAGTGGATATACGGTATGAGTGGATATACGGTATGAGTGGTTATATACGGTATGAGTGGATATACGGTATGAGTGGTTATACGGTATGAGTGGATATACGGTATGAGTGGATATACGGTATGAGTGTATATACGGTATGAGTGGATATACGGTATGAGTGGTTATACGGTATGAGTGGATATACGGTATGAGTGGATATACGGTATGAGTGGATATACGGTATGAGTGGATATACGGTATGAGTGGATATACGGTATGAGTGGATATACGGTATGAGTGTATATACGGTATGAGTGGTTATACGGTATGAGTGGTTATACGGTATGAGTGGATGTACGGTATGAGTGGTTATACGGTATGATGGGATATACGGTATGAGTGGTTATACGGTATGAGTGGTTATACGGTATGAGTGTATATACGGTATGAGTGGATATACGGTATGAGTGGTTATACGGTATGAGTGTATATACGGTATGAGTGGATATACGGTATGAGTGGTTATACGGTATGAGTGGATATACGGTATGAGTGGTTATACGGTATGAGTGGATATACGGTATGAGTGGATATACGGTATGAGTGGTTATACGGTATGAGTGGATATACGGTATGAGTGGTTATACGGTATGAGTGGATATACGGTATGAGTGTATATACGGTATGAGTGGATATACGGTATGAGTGGATATACGGTATGAGTGGTTATACGGTATGAGTGGTTATACGGTATGAGTGGATATACGGTATGAGTGGTTATACGGTATGAGTGGATATACGGTATGAGTGGATATACGGTATGAGTGTATATACGGTATGAGTGGATATACGGTATGAGTGTATATACGGTATGAGTGGTTATACGGTATGAGTGGTTATACGGTATGAGTGGTTATACGGTATGAGTGATTATACGGTATGAATGGATATACGGTATTAGTGGATATACGGTATGAGTGGATATACGGTATGAGTGGTTATATACGATATGAGTGGATATACGGTATGAGTGGTTATACGGTATGAGTGGATATACGGTATGAGTGGATATACGGTATGAGTGGTTATATACGATATGAGTGGATATACGGTATGAGTGGTTATACGGTATGAGTGGATATACGGTATGAGTGGATATACGGTATGAGTGGTTATACGGTATGAGTGGATATACGGTATGAGTGTATATACGGTATGAGTGGATATACGGTATGAGTGGTTATACGGTATGAGTGGTTATACGGTATGAGTGGATATACGGTATGAGTGGATATACGGTATGAGTGGTTATACGGTATGAGTGGATATACGGTATGAGTGGATGTACGGTATGAGTGGATGTACGGTATGAGTGTATATACGGTATGAGTGGTTATACGGTATGAGTGGTTATACGGTATGAGTGGATGTACGGTATGAGTGGTTATACGGTATGATGGGATATACGGTATGAGTGGTTATACGGTATGAGTGGTTATACGGTATGAGTGTATATACGATATGAGTGGATATACGGTATGAGTGGTTATACGGTATGAGTGTATATACGGTATGAGTGGATATACGGTATGAGTGGTTATACGGTATGAGTGGATATACGGTATGAGTGGTTATACGGTATGAGTGGATATACGGTATGAGTGGATATACGGTATGAGTGGTTATACGGTATGAGTGGATATACGGTATGAGTTGTTATACGGTATGAGTGTATATACGGTATGAGTGGATATACGGTATGAGTGGATATACGGTATGAGTGGTTATACGGTATGAGTGGATATACGGTATGAGTGGTTATACGGTATGAGTGGATATACGGTATGAGTGTATATACGGTATGAGTGGATATACGGTATGAGTGTATATACGGTATGAGTGGTTATACGGTATGAGTGGTTATACGGTATGAGTGGATATACGGTATGAGTGGATATACGGTATGAGTGGTTATACGGTATGAGTGGATATACGGTATGAGTGGTTGTACGGTATGAGGGGATATACGGTATGAGTGGATATACGGTATGAGTGGATATACGGTATGAGTGGTTATACGGTATGAGTGGTTATACGGTATGAGGGGATATACGGTATGAGTGGATATACGGTATGAGTGATTATACGGTATGAGTGGATGTACAGTATGAGTGGTTATACGGTATGAGTGGATATACGGTATGAGTGGATATACGGTATGAGTGGATATACGGTATGAGGGGATAACGGTATGATCGGATATACAGTATGAGTGGATATTTGTTATATCTGAAGTTACTGTATACCTGTTATAGGGTATCCCACTCCAACAAGTCTGTGTTCACTGATCCACTTTTCAAAGAGGAAGATGTAATTCTCCAGTTTGCAGGTACAATAGAATGCCATTCTAGGAGTATTATTCCTGCTGTATTTAGCAGGCATGGTGAAACGCAGACCTGGGTTCAAATACTATTCAAAGTCATTTAAAATACTTAATCTGCGCTTGATTGAGCTTGCCTGGCTTAATGGACCAATAGAATAGTCCCAATACGCCAAACCCGTCCCACCTGGTACTCTATAGACAGGCAAAAGCAAACACTACAAGTATTTGAAAGATTTCTAATAGCATGTGAACCCAGGCCTGGTGCGGTATGTGAACCCAGGCCTGGTGCGGTATGTGAACCCAGGCCCGGTGCGGTGTGTGAACCCAGGCCCGGTGCGGTGTGTGAACCCAGGCCCGGTGCGGTGTGTGAACCCAGGCCCGGTGCGGTGTTTACTGAAAGGGTGTTTGGTGTGTTCACAGGGACATCATGTCTATGGCAAACGGCTGCTTGTTACATGCAGATGGAATGTGAATAATTAATGTTCTCTCTCTGAGACAAACAGGACAGATAATGGAAAGTGCTACTGCTGTGTCAGCCAGCCTCTGACCACATTCTCTCTGCACACGCACACACACACACACACACACACACACACACACACACACACACACACACACACACAC
The DNA here is from genome assembly GCA_030435695.1 of Brachymystax lenok tsinlingensis. Classification (NCBI taxonomy): domain Eukaryota; kingdom Metazoa; phylum Chordata; class Actinopteri; order Salmoniformes; family Salmonidae; genus Brachymystax; species Brachymystax lenok. Next base: position 107,818,789 of record CM059791.1, read on the forward strand.
ACATGTATGCACACACACACATGTATGCACACACCCCACACACATACACACATGCATGCACAAAGGCACGTACACACACACACACACACACACACACACACACACACACACACACACACACACACACACACACACACACACACAGAGAGACTTACACACACTGAGAGACTTACACACACACACACTGAGCAACACACATACACACTGAGCGACACACACACACTTAGCGACCAACACACTCTTTCATGCACGTCCACCTCTCTTCCTTAACATGGTCTCTCTCTCTCTCTCTCTCTCTCTGAATCTAGTCCCCAGTCCTTTAAGCTCCAGTAATGAATTTATTTTGACCCTATTGTCCCGGAGAATCTTGTCAGAAGTTGTCGTGGTATCACTTTATATTTGCTAGCACTGCAGCTGACCATCAATCACACCGGTATAAATGTTGTGTCAGCTGTGTGGTGAAAAAGGTGTTGGAGCTGGGACTGTCAATACAAAATCCATTCCTATATTCACCTTTCCAATAACACTGTTTTGGTTGTAATGGAGACAGTACTTTTTGTTTCTGGGACTGTGTCCAGACATCTATCTGTATGACAATCTTGTGGTCCCAATTTGCAAATGCGTGCCTGAATGCTTGTGTGTGTCTGTATGTACAGTTGAAGTTGGAAGTTTACATGCACCTTAGCCAACTACATTTAAACTCAGTTTTTCACAATTCTTGACCTTTAATCCTAGTAAAAAATTCCCTGATTTAGGTCAGTTAGGATCACCACTTTATTTTAAGAATGTGAAATGTCAGAATAATAGTAGAGAGAATTATTTATTTCAGCTTTTATTTCTTTCATCACGTTCCCAGTGGGTCAGAAGTTTACATACGCTCAATTCGTTTTTGGTAGCATTGCCTTTAAATTGTTTAACTTGGGTCAAATGTTTCAGGTAGCCTTCCACAAGCTTCCCACAATAAGTTGGGTGAATTTTGGCCCATTCCTCCTGACAGAGCTGGTGTAACTGAGTCAGGTTTGTAGGCCACCTTGCTCGCACGTGCTTTTTCAGTTCTACCCATTCATTTTCTATAGGATTGATGTCAGGGCTTTGTGATGGCCACTCCAATACCTTAACTTTGTTGTCCTTAAGCCATTTTTCCACAACTTTGGAGTATCCTTGGGGTCATTGTCCATTTGGAAGACCCATTTGCAACCAAGCTTTAACTTCCTGACTGATGTCTTGAGATGTTGCTTCAATATATTGTTGTGGAAATTTTGTTCTCAATGTTCAAAAACTGAACTTTAATTAACCTACTCTGTCTGTAACCCAAAGGTCGCAAAACTTTGGTTAAGATGAAACAGACAGAGACCCAGCTACAGAGATCATTATGTCAAATGTTTATTCACCGAGAATTCTCAAATCACAATTAGAACTCAGTCCTTTATATATACATACAATTTAACTCCACCCCACTTTAGACGGGCTGTGTTTTTTACAAATAACATCTTATCACTTCTAACAGCTTTCTAACCGTTTCTCCCCTCCCTGGGTGAAGAAACCGTTTTCCTGTTATAGGGTCCAGTTATAAATCGTCTGTCGACAGTTCTCCTGTTATCTCAACTCCATCCTGCTTAGGTTGCAAAATAGTAACACGATGTCTTAGTCTTTTAAAAAGTTCTAGACCTATTCCTCTAACACCTATTACATATATTTTCAGGATTTCATATTCTTAGTAATTACTTAAACATATTATTTTAAACATATAATAATTTAGTCATTAAACATAAATCATATGAATTTATTCATAACATATATCCAATTAATTTTCCTCCCTCATGATGCCATCTATTTTGTGAAGTGCACCAGTCCCTCCTGCAGCAAAGCATCCCCACAACATGATGCCACCCCCGTGCTTCACGATTGGGATGGTGTTCTTCGGCTTGCAAGCCTCCCCCCATTTTCCTCAAAACATAACGATGGTCATTATGGCCAAACAGTTCTATTTTTGTTTCATCAGACCAGAGGACATTTCTCCAAAAAGTACGATCTTTGTCCCCATGTGCAGTTGGAAACCGTAATCTGCCTTTTTTATGGCGGTTTTGGAGCAGTGGCTTCTTCCTTGCTGAGCGGCCTTTCAGGTTATGTCGATATAGGACTCGTTTTACTGTGGATATAGATACTTTTGTACCTGTTTCATCCAGCATCTTCACAAGGTCCTTTGCTGTTGTTCTGGGATCGATTTGCACTTTTCGCACCAAAGTACGTTCATCTCTAGGAAACAGAACACGTCTCCTTCCTGAGCGGTATGTTGGCTGCGTGGTTCCATGGTGTTTATACTTGCGTACTATTGTTTGTACAGATGAACGTGGTACATTTGGAAGGCATTTGGAAATTGCTCCCAATGATGAACCAGACTTGTGGAAGTCTACAATTTTATTTCTGAGGTCTTGGCTGATTTCTTTTGATTTTCCCATGATGTCAAGCAAAGAGGCACTGTGTTTGAAGGTAGGCCTTGAAATACATCCACAGGTACACCTCCAATTCACTCAAATGATGTCAATTAGCCTATCAGAAGCTTCTAAAGCCATGACATCATTTTCTGGAATTGTCCAAGCTATTTAAAGGCACAGTCAACTTAGTGTATGTAAACTTCTGACCCACTGGAATTGTGATACAGTGAATTATAAGTGAAATAATCTGTCTGTAAACAATTGTTGGAAAAATGACTTGTGTCATGCACAAAGTAGATGTCCTAACAGACTTGCCAAACTATAGTTTGTTAACAAGAAATGTGTGGAGTGGTTGAAAAACGAGTTTTAATGACTCCAACCTAAGTGTATGTAAACTTCCGACTTCAACTGTATGTGTGTGTGTGTTGTTCTCCAGACACCTGTTACATCCTGTCGTTTGCCATCATCATGCTGAACACCAGCCTCCACAACCCCAACGTGAAGGACAAGCCGGCGGTGGAGCGCTTCATCTCCATGAACAGAGGAATCAACGATGGAGGAGACCTTCCAGAGGACCTGCTCAGGGTGTGTGTGTGTGTGAACAGAGACATCAACGAGGCCTCTCCATCTCTCTGTCCATCCCTCCGTCTCACTCCTGGTCCCATCAGATCCTCCTCCCCCAGGGGTCCTCTCCATCTCGCTGTCCATCCCTCCGTCTCACTCCTGGTCCCATCAGATCCTCCTCCCCAAGGGGTCCTCTCCATCTCTCTGTCCATCCCTCCGTCTCACTCCTGATCCCATCAGATCCCCCTTCCCCAGGGGTCCTCTCCATCTCTCTGTCCATCCCTCCGTCTCACTCCTGATCCCATCAGATCCCCCTGCCCCAGGGGTCCTCTCCATCTCTCTGTCCATCCCTCCGTCTCACTCCTGGTCCCATCAGATCCTCCTCCCCCAGGGGTCCTCTACCTTCCTCTCCACCTCTCTGTCTCTCTCTGTACTCAAGTCTTAGTGTTATTCTCTCCTCCCCACAGAACCTGTATGACAGCATCAAGAACGAGCCCTTCAAAATCCCTGAGGACGACGGGAACGATCTCACACACACCTTCTTTAACCCAGACCGGGAGGGCTGGCTGCTTAAACTGGGTGAGCGGGACCAGACGCTGAAATAACCTTAAGAACATTGAAATAACATTGTTGAAGCATTGAAATAATGTTGTTGAAGCATTGAAATAACGTTATTGAAGCATTGAAATAATGTTGAAACAACTGTTGTATAGTTAGAAATCCCAAAGGTCTGTGTCCTCTCCAATCCTCACCAATATTACTGTGCCCATCGATGACTGTGTTTATGACTGTCTACCATGGGAAGGAAGGTGTGATGGATTCTATCAAACTGAAACAGAGGTCTACATACTGACCAATTGGCCCATCTCGATCAGACTGTCTGTGTGTGCGTGTGTGTGTGCGTGTGTGTGTGTGTGTGTGTGTGTGTGTGTGTGTGTGTGTGTGTGTGTGTGTGTGTGTGTGTGTGTGTGTGTGTGTGTGTGTGTGTGTGTGTGTGTGTGTGTGTGTGTGTGTGTGTGAATGTGTGTGCATGTGTGTGTGACGGAGTGTGAATGTGTGTTCAGTCCATAATCATTATTTGAAGGGCCTCTGCCCACCCCAATACATTATGGATGAGGCCCTGAGATCAGACGACCACATGTGGAGGGCTTTCAATAATGCACGACTAGGCATATTCATACACTCACTCACATATAGAGGCACACATATACACACACTCATACCTACACATGACATACAGACGGACACATATACACACACTCATACCTACACATGACAGGTTGACGGACGCACACATAAACACACACTCATACCTACACATGACATACAGACGGACACATATACACACACTCATGCCTACACATGACGGACGGACAGACAGACGCACATTCTGTACATAGAGGGACAACCTGTACAGTGGAGTGTAAACCAGTGAACACACACGACACGATGACTCTTCCTTCCTCTCTAATGTTACAATCCAGGACATTCCAATGATCAGTCTTCCAGCAAAGAGAACCACATTATGTCCTGTGATCTAACCGAGATGTAGGGACTTCCTAATTCTCCACCCTGTCTGCTTCCCAGTGGATCTTATGCGGTCTCTGTTTGGATGAATTCACAATGACTCTGATATAAATTCACAATGATCTGGGCCATGTTCATTAGGCACAAAATGTTTTGCAACGGAAAATTAACATTTGCGTTTCTTATTGGACAAGTCCAGGTAGTGCCTCGCTATTTCGTTCCATTTTCTCCCATTTGGTGCCTAATGAACAGGACCCTGAACTTGAATTGAAACCCTTAATCAGTGTGAGTCTTTACCACCCTTCCAGTAACATGAAGAAGTCTCCAATCACACTCCAGTGATACATAACTGGGAATATTGACATTCATAGCCTATCATTAATCTAAATAAGACTGATCAGTTTTCATCAAATCTGATAATATAACCATGTAACCTGGTGCATTTACTAAATATCAAATGCCTTTTTGAAGGCCTGTTCCTCCGAGTGCCAACATTGTAAACCAGTGCATCGAGCCACTCCTCCAATCAGATGAGCAAGAAGTGGTGCTATGATTTTCTTATAATTTAATTTGATTTTTGTTTTCTTTTTCTTCCTCGTTTGTTTGTTTGCTCCATGATTTTGGCTGTTGTCTTTCCTCAGGAGGTATGTACATCTGCTCTTCCCAAAAACTTCTCAGCTCTCCGGTGCTTTCGGTGGTCCGCCATTGCTTCCGTTCTCCTTCATTTATTTCCGTTCTACGCTTTGAAAGTTTTTTTTTGTTATTTGTGGATTTTGTTGCTGTTGGGTTTCCTTGTTCTGCCATCATCGACTGAATATAGTATTAATTGTATGTTTGTATGTTTGTTGGTCTTCCATTGAGCTGGTGGTTTGTCCACGTGCTTCTCTCTCTCTCTCTCTGTATTGGTCGCCGGGCGGTTGCTAGGTGCTTGCCTGGTTAGGCCGCTCGGGGAACAACATGGCGGCCATTTTGTTTTGTGACCGCCGTAATGAAGAGTTTGACCTCTCTGTTATGCCTTGGTGATTTACCTTTTCAGTCTCCGTGTTTTGGCAGGCTGCAGTATTCCTCTTTCTTGAGAGAGCACGACAAAGGGTTCGAAGACAGATCTACGAATTTAAGTAGTTTTGAATTAGCAACCTATTAGCTACCATTTAGGAACCTATTCAAAATGTACCAGCATTTAGATTGTGAATAGTAAATCATGTTAGAACTCTCCTTCTCAGACGTTCTGGATGACAAGAACAATGTCTGCTGTTGTTTGCTCTTTAATTGGATCATATGAGGGGAATACTGCAGCTACACCAACTGGCTCCAGCTCTGCTCTCTCTGTTATGCTGTTAGTGGACCTGAAGGGTGGTGGTGTGGCTTTGGCCCGGTCTGGCTTTGGTCTGGGCTGGCTTTGGCCCGGTCTGGCTTTGGTCTGGGCTGGCTTTGGCCCGGTCTGACTTTGGTCTGGTCTGGCTTTGGCCCGGTCTGGCTTTGGCCTGGCCTGACCTGGTGCAGACATGGGTTCAAATAACATTTGTTTTCTTCCAAATACTTCAGCAGCGCTTGATTGAGCTTGCCTGGCACCTGGCACAATGGAACCAAAAGTGCAAAACCCTCCAGGCAGGATCACTCGAACTCTCAAAGTATTTGAAAGAAAACAACTACTGTGATCCCAGGTCTGGTCTGGTGTGGTGCTGGACTGGACTGCAGTGAGGTGGGTGTGGGCATGTGGGGAGAATGGAGAATGGGAGATGTGTGTTGAGAAGGGGAGGTTAGGAGGGGAGTTATCAATGGAACCATGCATAAGTGCACTACATGATTAGTGTTTAGAATATAGGCTACATTCTAGCTAGTGTGTTTAGGAATAGAGATTGAATCTGATAGGACCAAGGAAAGCACATTTTACTTGTCATATAAATCCTAAGGTCTTCCTCATCAATTTAAAATGAATTTTGACAACCAAGTTGCCCCTCTTAATCATAGTATGATACAATTATAAAATCTATTTTATCTGACTTGAAGCTGGTGGTCGAAGGAGACTAGTGCTGAAAATGTCCTGGGTCATGTTCAGTGGGGCACAGCATTGCAAAACAAAAATCTGCTTTCTTATTGAACAAATTCAGCTGTTACAGTACCTCACTGTTTCACTCCATTTCAAAACATTCTCTCATTACTAAACATGACCCAGGTCCCTCCTAACCTTCACTGTTCTGACCCCCTGTGCATGGGCGATCGCTCCTCCTCCACTCCTCCCCAGCCCGGCACCCCCTAACCCGCCAGCACCGCCCAACAAAAATCTCCTCGGGCAAAGCCACCTTGTCTGGGACATTTTTTGCCAGGGTCCTCGCTCTCTGAGTGACTGACAGGAACTGAAGTGGTCAACCAATCATCAATCAATCATAATCTCCTCCAACCCAATCAACTGTCATATCATCAGCTGTGAGATTCTGCCATTTGTCTCTACATGACTCTGTCTGTCAAGTGTTGTTTCAACATTCATATGTCACGTTCTGAGGACAAGATAACGATAACACAGTGACAAAATAGCGGCAAGGAGAATGTGTTTGTGGCCATGTTCCAATGTACATACTAGTCCACTACTTAGAATACCTGCCCAATACCACAGGAGGTTGGTGGCACCTTAATTGGGGAGGACGGGCACGTGGTATGGAGCAGAATCGGTGGAATGGTATCAAATACATCAAACATATGGTTTCCATGTGTTTGATGCCATTCCATTCGCTCCGTTCCAGACATTGTTATGAGCCTTCCTCCCATCAGCAGCCTCCACTGCCCAATACATTGTTTCATACTAAGAAGTGTGCTGGTATGTGGATATCGGGACAGAGAGTGTTTAAGTGTCCTCTCATGACCTCTGTAGTGTGATAGGTGATCATATACAGTAGCATCGCTGCTATATGATCAATACAAGTGTGTCTTTTCTGCCCTGTTGTGATCAACACTTCAACACCATGTACACGTTGTATCCATACCATTTTGTTTTGATGATGGTCTTTAGACTTAGAGGAGCCAAAAGGGGTCCCTTAAACGGACAGAAATATTGTCCAGAAATGACGTAACTGGACAGGAAAGTGTCTTCAGACAATAAATTGATTAGTGTTTATATAATTTATCACTGTGAATACGGCCAATATTCAAGACAAAACTCTAATGTGACGTGACATTAGCAACTAATCTTCCATCGTGTATTTACGACTTGCTCTTTACTAGTTAAAACAGGAAGTTCCAGCCAGAGATACCCATAGAGTGAGTAGCCTACTAGCATACCTCCAGGCTAGCTCCAGTTCCCTGCCCCCCCTGACGCTGTTTATCAGCATCTCTTCCTCCCAGCGTGAGCTAGCTGCCATCTGCTGCTGTGATCAGGTTTCTCCCTAACAGGACGTGGAAATGTCGGTGGGGTCGGGGGTCGACCACAGATCACTGAGCTGCTGAGTTAACCAGAGACACCCCGCCGGGTGTGAAAGAGGCAAAGGATTTGAGCCAATTGTTAGTAGTACTATTTCACATTCCCCATAGTAGGATCTCAGTAACTCTTGGAGGTCTAAACTTCAACAAGTGTTTGGTTTTATATCCCAGCTATTGATCCCCTTTAGAAGTTGTCTACACTGAGACTGTTGATCCCCTTTAGAAGTTGTCTACTCTGAGAGACTGTTGATCTCCTTTAGAAGTTGTCTACACTGAGAGACTGTTGATCCCCTTTAGAAGTTGTCTACTCTGAGAGACTGTTGATCTCCTTTAGAAGTTGTCTACACTGAGAGACTGTTGATCTCCTTTAGAAGTTGTCTACTCTGAGAGACTGTTGATCTCCTTTAGAAGTTGTCTACTCTGAGAGACTGTTGATCTCCTTTAGAAGTTGTCTACACTGAGAGACTGTTGATCTCCTTTAGAAGTTGTCTACTCTGAGAGACTGTTGATCTCCTTTAGAAGTTGTCTACTCTGAGAGACTGTTGATCTCCTTTAGAAGTTGTCTACTCTGAGAGACTGTTGATCTCCTTTAGAAGTTGTCTACTCTGAGAGACTGTTGATCTCCTTTAGAAGTTGTCTACTCTGAGAGAGACTGAGTCAGCTATACTGAGGACCTACAGAGGAGAGGTGGGACAGTTAAAATGAGCACTCAGGTTTCACACAGTATTAAACATGATGTACTGCTCTGTCTAATCTATAAGGCTAAGGGCTTTTCACTACAGAGCTGAGCCGAACCAAGCTGTACTGAGCTGGCCCGGTTATGCATCCACCATAGTTGCTGGAACTGTTCTGAAAGGAAAATGTGAAAAGAACATATCGGAGCCAACAGGTCGGCACAATAGTGTAAAAAGGCGATTACAAAAGGTCTTATCAAAGCCCAGTTTAGTCAACAGAACTCCTCTGTAATCTCATGCTTCTCTCTCATGTAGAGTCGAATAACTGGTTGTCTGGAAGCTATGGTGTGGGTTGCAGGAGGAGCATGGTACTGTACGGTGCTTGATGGGGAATGTAGGGAGATGGGAGATTTAGTTCTATACCTGTTATCTGCCTGTCTGTCTATCCATGCGTCTGTCTGTCTGCCTGTCTGCTGCTCTGCCCTTCGCTGTCCGGTGCCCATCCCTCACTTTCTCTCTCTCACCCCTGAGTCTGGCTAACACCGTCTCTCTATTCCTCAGGGGGGCGCGTCAAGACCTGGAAGAGAAGATGGTTCATTCTCACGGACAACTGTCTGTATTACTTTGAGTACACCACTGTAAGTACAACTGTCTGTATTACTTTGAGTGCACCACTGTAAGTACAACTGTCTGTATTACTTTGAGTACACCACTGTAAGTACAACTGTCTGTATTACTTTGAGTACACCACTGTAAGTACAACTGTCTGTATTACTTTGAGTACACCACTGTAAGTACAACTGTCTGTATTACTTTGAGTACACCGCTGTAAGTACAACTGTCTGTATTACTTTGAGTACACCACTGTAAGTACAACTGTCTGTATTACTTTGAGTACACCACTGTAAGTACTGGACTGAAACTGGAAGCCATCGGTTATCATGTTCAATTCAATATATCTTAAATGTCTGCAACATGCACACATAAATGGCTATTATGATGGATATTATATTTGCAAGTTACAACAAATTGTCACACTGTAACCTGTTCTGTTTGTGTACTCGTTCACTGTTCTACTGTGTATTCATCAGTGGCAGGTAGCCTAGCTGTTGAGAACGTTGGGCCAGTAACCAAAACGTTGCTGGTTCGAAGCCCCGAGCCGACTAGGTGAAAAATCTTGAGCAAGGCACTTAACCCCAATTACTCCTCTAACTCACTCTGGATAAGAGCGTCTGTTAAATGACTATGTAAATGTAAAGAATTATTCAGAGTATTGTCATAAACAGGGATATCCCATTCACAATACGATATAATGTAATATCCCTTTAGTAATGCCCCATTTTGTAGTGTAATATCCCTTTAGTAACCGCCACATTTTGCAGTGTAATATCCCTTTAGTAACGCCCCATTTTGTAGTGTAATATCCCTTTAGTAACTGCCACATTTTGTAGTGTAATATCCCTTTAGTAACCGCCACATTTTGCAGTGTAATATCCGTTTAGTAACCGCCACATTTTGCAGTGTAATATCCCTTTAGTAACCGCCACATATTGTAGTGTAATATCCCTTTAGTAACCGCCACATTTTGCAGTGTAATATCCGTTTAGTAACCGCCACATTTTGCAGTGTAATATCCCTTTAGTAACCGCCACATATTGTAGTGTAATATCCCTTTAGTAACCGCCACATTTTGCAGTGTAATATCCCTTTAGTAACTGCCACATTTTGTAGTGTAATATCCCTTTAGTAACCTCCACATTTTGTAGTGTAATATCCCTTTAGTAACCGCCACATCTTGCAGTGTAATATCCCTTTAGTAACCTCCACATTTTGTAGTGTAATATCCCTTTAGTAACCGCCACATTTTGCAGTGTAATATCCGTTTAGTAACCGCCACATTTTGCAGTGTAATATCCCTTTAGTAACCTCCACATTTTGTAGTGTAATATCCCTTTAGTAACCGCCACATTTTGCAGTGTAATATCCGTTTAGTAACCGCCACATTTTGCAGTGTAATATCCCTTTAGTAACGCCCCATTTTGTAGTGTAATATCCCTTTAGTAACCGCCACATTTTGCAGTGTAATATCCCTTTAGTAACGCCTCATTTTGTAGTGTAATATCCGTTTAGTAACCGCCACATTTTGCAGTGTAATATCCCTTTAGTAACGCCCCATTTTGTAGTGTAATATCCCTTTAGTAACCGCCACATTTTGCAGTGTAATATCCCTTTAGTAACGCCCCATTTTGTAGTGTAATATCCCTTTAGTAACCGCCACATTTTGCAGTGTAATATCCCTTTAGTAACGCCCCATTTTGTAGTGTAATATCCCTTTAGTAACCGCCACATTTTGCAGTGTAATATCCCTTTAGTAACGCCACATTTTGCAGTGTAATATCCCTTTAGTAACCGCCACATTTTGTAGTGTAATATCCCTTTAGTAACCGCCACATTTTGTAGTGTAATATCCCTTTAGTAACCGCCACATTTTGCAGTGTAATATCCGTTTAGTAACCGCCACATTTTGCAGTGTAATATCCCTTTAGTAACCGCCACATTTTGTAGTGTAATATCCCTTTAGTAACCGCCACATTTTGCAGTGTAATATCCCTTTAGTAACGCCACATTTTGTAGTGTAATATCCCTTTAGTAACCACCACATTTTGTAGTGTAATATCCCTTTAGTAACCGCCACATTTTGTAGTGTAATATCCCTTTAGTAACGCCCCATTTTGTAGTGTAATATCCCTTTAGTAACCTCCACATTTTGTAGTGTAATATCCCTTTAGTAACCGCCACATTTTGCAGTGTAATATCCGTTTAGTAACCGCCACATTTTGCAGTGTAATATCCCTTTAGTAACTGCCACATTTTGTAGTGTAATATCTGTTTAGTAACCGCCACATTTTGTAGTGTAATATCCCTTTAGTAACCGCCACATTTTGCAGTGTAATATCCCTTTAGTAACCGCCACATTTTGTAGTGTAATATCCCTTTAGTAACCGCCACATTTTGTAGTGTAATATCCCTTTAGTAACCGCCACATTTTGTAGTGTAATATCCCTTTAGTAACCGCCACATTTTGCAGTGTAATATCCCTTTAGTAACCGCCACATTTTGCAGTGTAATATCCCTTTAGTAACCGCCACATTTTGCAGTGTAATATCCCTTTAGTAACGCCACATTTTGTAGTGTAATATCCCTTTAGTAACCACCACATTTTGCAGTGTAATATCCCTTTAGTATCCGCCACATATTGCAGTTTAATATTCCTTTAGTAACCACCACATTTTGCTGTCTGTTTTTTAAGCCATGTCCCACAGCCGTCCTTAACAGGTTCATTTTAACTTCCATGTTTCTGTCCTATTAACAGGTTCATTTTAACTTCCAAGTTTCTGTCCTCTTAACAGGTTCATTTTAACTTCCATGTTTCTGTCCTCTTAACAGGTTCATTTTAACTTCCATGTTTCTGTCCTCTTAACAGGTTCATTTTAACTTCCATATTTCTGTCCTCTTAACAGGTTCATCTTAACTTCCATGTTTCTGTCCTATAGGACAAAGAGCCCAGAGGGATCATTCCACTGGAGAACCTCAGCATCCGGGAGGTGGAGGACAAGAAGCCTGTAAGCACACACTGCACCCTTTGCTGGATCGACCACATAACACACACATACGACCACATAACACACACACCCACACACACACACGTTTGTTTTCCTCTCCTTTGGGGACCAAACAAATGATTCCCATTCAAAATCCTACAGTGCCTTGCAAAAGTATTTACCCCCCTTGGCATTTTTCCTATTTTGTTGCATTACAACCTGTAATTTAAATGTATTTTTGTTTGGACATACACAAAATAGTCCAAATTGGGGAAGTGAAATGAAAGTATCTGTCCATAGGACCACTTTAAGCCGTACACTCCACAGAGCTGGGCTTTACGGAAGAGTGGCCAGAAGAAAATAAGCAAACATGTTTGGTGTTTGACAAAAGGCATTTGGGAGACTCCACAAACATATGGAAGAAGGTAGTCAGATGAGACTAAAATTGAGCTTTTTGGCCATCAAGTAAAACGCTATGTCTGGCGCAAACCCAACACCTCTCATCACCCCGAGAACACCATCCCCACAGTGAATCGTGGTGGCAGCATCATGGTGTTGGGATGTTTTTCATCGACAGGGACTGGGAAACTGGTCAGAATTGAGGGAATGATGAATGGCGCTAAATACAGGGAAATTCTTGAGGGAAACCTGTTTCAGTCTTCCAGAGATTTAAGACTGGGACGGAGGTTCACCTTCCAGCAGGACAATGACCCTAAGCTTACTGCTAAAGCAACACTCAAGTGGTTTAAGGGGAACATTTAAAAGTCTTGGAATGGCCTAGACCTCAATACAATTGAGAATCTGTGGTATGACTTAAAGATTGCTGTACACCAGCGAAAACCATCCAACGTGAAGGAGCTGGAGAAGTTTTTTGGTCAAAAATCCCAGTGGCTAGATGTGCTAAGCTTTTAGAGACATACCCCAAGAGACTTGCAGCTGTAATTTCTGCAAAAGGTGGCTCTACAAAGTATTGACTTTGGGGGGGTGAATAGTTATGCACACAGGTTTTCTGTTGTTTTTGTCTTATTTCTTGTTTGTTTTACAGTAAAACATATTTTGCTTCTTCAAAGTGGTAGGCATGTTGTGTAAATCAAATGATACAAACACCCCAAAAATCTATTTTAATTCCAGGTTGTAAGGCAACAAAATAGGAAGAATGCCAAGGAGGTGAATACTTTCGCAAGCCACTGTATTTTCCCTAACCCTAAACCTAACCTCTAAGCCTAAAATAGTATTTTTTTTCTTGTGGGGACTTGTGTTCCTTGTTTTACTATCCCTGTAAAGACTTCTGGTCCCCACAAAAGCACTGTCAAATTTCTTGATCTTATTCTAAATATGTTCAGGAAGTATGATCAGGAAGTATGATCAGGAAATAAGACTGTTATTTCACCTCCCATTCATTTGGAATTGAGGCATATAGCTGATCAACACAACCAATGATGTGTGACATGGACAAATATTGAGTTCACTTCTGAGATCTGAAAGATATGACAAACTGATTTTGGAGTGATCCATCCAGTAATCTCCTTCCTCCTGAAGTGTGCACCCGTTCACCACTCCCCATAAATTGGGCAGCATTGGATTGGTGTAAACATGGGCTAGAGGGAGTTTCCATATTGCAGTAATTTCCTTCCAAATCCATGAAGGGAAGTGAACAAGTGCACAGTTGGGCAGAAAGGAGAGATTACAGTTCAGTAATGTCTCAGACTAGGCTTTGTCTCCCCCTGGTGGTAGTGTGGCACAGCACATAATAACACAGCTTGGGTTCATCTCAATTGTACTTCCTTGATTTAACACACGCAGGAACACACACACACCTTATTAAACTCAGCGGTTCTGACACAGTTGTGGCATTCCTCACAGTTTCTCTCCTTGCCTCATTCTCAAAACGTTTTGGAGGAGAAGAGACAATTGGAGTAACCTTAGATCTTCTGCTTCAATGTGTTTAAAGAAGATGAGGATGGAGGACCTGAGGAATCAAGAAAATGCAATTTAAGATTCACTCTCCTCTCCTCTGCGTAGAACTGCTTTGAGCTCTTCATCCCAGAGAACAAGGACCAGGTGATCAAGGCCTGTAAGACAGAGGCGGACGGCAGAGTGGTGGAGGGGAACCACACCTTCTATAGGATCTCTGCTCCCACCACCGAGGAAAAGGACGAGTGGATGAACAGCATCAAGTCAGTAGTACTGCTTATCAACAAGTTGTGATTTTGTTATGGATGGGTTATGGATGTGTTGTGATTTTGTTATGGATGGGTTATGGATGTGTTGTGATTTTGTTATGAATGGGTTATGGATGTGTTGTGATTTTGTTATGAATGGGTTATGGATGGTTTATGGATGGGTTACGAAGCCCTAATTTAGATACTATTCAGAGAACGTGTTACCCCTGTTATCCCTCTTAATTTGATGTGTAATCCAAAGATACTCGTAGCTTCCTTTTGCCCTCTGTTCCTTTCCACCATACACCATTGGTAATAAACTAGGAACCTGGGAAATTGCAAGGCACCCCAGATTATATTTACAGTGTAAATGAGGGCAAACTAGGTTATCCCACCAGCGGAGTGTACTGACTACCCCCTTCTACCCCCACCCTCACAGAGCTGCCATCAGCAGGGATCCCTTCTATGAGATGCTGGCCACCCGCAAGAAGAAGGTCTCCTCCATGAAGAGACACTAGAGCTGCTCAGGACTCCTCCTCTTCCCCCCGTTGAGAGAGTTTGGACCCTGAGACTTGTGTTTTCAGGCCTGGGGATGGGGATGGGGTTGGGGTTGGGGCTGGGGCTGAGGCCTCTGTCCTCGGTCAGCATTTCTCTGGGATAGGCTCTAGCTTTGGGATTCTACAGGCCGACCAACAAGACAGGGTGCATGCTGGGTAGCTGAGTTTTTTTCAGAACCAGGAGCCAAAGCCGCCTCCTCTTCCCCCTGCTCCTATCTCTGTGGCTGAATGCTCTCCATCTCTCTCTCAACTCTGTGCTGTGTGTATTTTGGGAGGAGGGGGTCTATCACTTTCTGGGTAAAATGGATCCCCTCCCTCAAAAAGACATGTGCACACACACACACCCATACTCTGACACACACCAATGTCGTACACTGAACTCATACACAAACACACACACACACACACCAACACACACACACACACACACACACACACACACACACACACACACACACACACACACACACACACACACACACACACACACCAACACACACACACACACACACACCTTATCTAAAGTCAGCAGGTCTGATGGAGTTGTTGTGGCATCCCAACCAAAATATTCTTACTAGCTTTCAGAAAGAAAGGTGAGATGCTTTTCTGTATGCGTTAATATGATGGGCAACATGTGTGTTTGTAAAGCTTACTACTGTATATATTTCCCTCAGAATCTTGAGCTTTTGGGTTTCAGTTTTAGTTTTTGATAATGTTTTTAGAAAGACTGAGGGGGAATGGGTTATATTGCCAACCGACTTGAGATTTTTTAGAAACGATAATAAACTTTTTTGAAGTCTTTCTGTCAAACTTGCCTCTCAGGAGATTGTTACTTGGCTCTGGATCGGTCTGTATCAGGATAAACTTAGACTCTGTCCAAACTGTCACTCAGTAACCGAAATTAACGTAATTAAATGAACATGTTTGCCATTTCTTTTGCCGTTCATTTGCACATAATCTGTGACAATAATTGAACTTTGACAGCTATATTCCTCCATAGCTGTTTGCCCCTGACTCTTTGTTGTTCATAAGTATCCCCAGTTGTTTGACAGCAGTTTAGACGTGCTAACTTTGTTGTAAAAACACACTCCGAAACACGGTTGTTAAACACAGTGTCGTGTTCATTAGGCACCGAAACGGAAGAACGGGGACTGAAACAGGTGTGGACTTCCTTGACTTGTCCAATAAGATGTGTTCATTTTCGTTTTCCATTGCAAAACGTTTTCCGTTGTGTGCCCTAAAGAACACTACCCTGATGAGTGGTTTGCACATGGTCTTAGTGAGGGATTATGGGCTAGGGCTCAGCTACCGCTCTTCACTTCCTGTTGGACTTGGAGGTCCATTCAGGGGACTAGGGAGTCTGTCGAAGAGAGTGTCTATGTATCTGTCAGTCAGTACGTGGCGCAACTCAGGGGCTCACAGAGATTTGAGGTGTCTGGAAACTGAGGTATTGTCCTCATCTGCCCCATCCCTCTATTCTGTCCTCCCTCTCTTTCCTCTTCTCTTCTCTCTTTCCTTGTCTTTCACGCATCTCTCTTTTTTCTCTCATATTTCTCCTCTTTCTTTCTCTCTGTCTTTCTCTTTCTCGCTTTCTCTTTCTCTCTCTCCTCTTTTTTCTCTATCATTCCTCTTTTCTTTTCTCTTTCCTTGTCTTTCACTCATCTCTCTTTTTCTTCTCCTATATCTCGCTAACTGTAACATACACACAAGATAATTTAACAATAATAACATTTTATGGTGTACAACTGACTAGATATCCCCCTTTCCCTATATCCTATTTCCTATTCATTGTCATTGTCCACCTGACATTCCAGTGAAATGTGTGCTGTCATGCTGCTGGTTAGCTAATTCACAAAGACAGTCTTTCTCAGTGGAGCTGGTTATTTTTACCTCTTAAATGCAACAAAGATGCCCTCACCTATCCCAAAGGAGCACTCTTAAATGTCCTTCCTCATTTGTAGATACAGTATAAAATGCTAGAACAATCCAGGTTTCACCTTCTTCAACCCACCCTCGCCATCCTAAAGCATTGGAATAGCTCTCTCGCTTATTTCAAATAGCTGTTGCATCCTTTACCATAGCAGGAACACAGTAATAAAACCCGTAAGGTAAACAACGCCCCGGCAGTTCAACTGGACTGTCCGTTCCTGGAATGTTTGTTGGATTGGATTTGAGACAAAACACAGCTGTTGATCAGGAATGTACCACTACGCTCCATAGTGGTGGAACTACTCTGATCAGGAATGTACCACTACGCTCCATAGTGGTGGAACTACTCTGATCAGGAATGTACCACTACGCTCCATAGTGGTGGAACTACTCTCCCAGTGCAAGACGCTTAAGTCAGCTTTGGTATACAGTATTTGTTTTTAAAGCGGAATCGTACATGGCATCAACATTGCATCCAGTTTACTGCAAATGCAGCTTTATTTGTGGATAAAGACTTCTCTACTCCGTGATCAGTGCCTGGTTGTTTGTTATTCATGTTTTTCCTCATTTATGGAGGCAAATTCATGCCAAAAATAAAGAAGCATTGATATTGACAAATTATTCATCAGTATTAGTTTTATTTCAATATCGTTTTTTTTGCCAAGAATCTGCTTCCATAGCCCCATAGCACATAGCCCTGTTTCCCTTGTTAGTTTCTCCTAGCCTCGTCTTAGCAGACTGATTATAGAGATAACAGGGAAACCGCAAATAAAACAAGCATAAATCTAGACAGAATTTGGTTACTGGTTATTTATCAAGGTTGTATATACTTAAATGTATAGTGGGTTTATCGTTTTTTTCATGTTATTTTTTAGTTTTAATGTAGCAATATGATGTTATTGTTAGCAATTTTGATTTTTGTTTCATAGTGTTTGATTTGAGGTTTCTATCATTGCCATGTAATCAAAAGCTGAAATAAAGTAAAGACAAACTTGTCACTACGGCTGACTGAGTGACTGTATACTAGATGGCCATTATTGACTGTAATCTTGTGTCAATTCATTCAAAATATAAAATGTTTGTCTTTAATAATAGCTCATACAACAACACTCTAAAAACGTTTCATTTAAAAAAAAAAATTACATTAATTATTACATTTTAATTTTAAGGCCTTGTTCTAATCTATGAACAAAACCGGGCATTGGACAGACGTTGATTTTCACTCCGGGTTTGGCTCTTATTGAACAGACCCGCTAGAGGGCAGCACACTATCAGTACATGTGCTGTAGAGGAGAGAGTGGAACAATGTCATCCTGTCATAACTTCCACATAGAGGCAGCCTATTACCTCGCCTGTGAAGCCTAATAGCCTATGAAGCCTATTGGCCTATGAAGCCTATTAACCTATGAAGCCTATTGGCCTATGAAGCCTATGAAGCCTATTGGCCTATGAAGCCTATTAACCTATGAAGCCTATTGGCCTATGAAGCCTATTAACCTATGAAGCCTATTGGCCTATGAAGCCTATTAGCCTATGAAGCCAATGAAGCCTATTGGCCTATGAAGCCTATTAACCTATGAAGCCTATTGGCCTATGAAGCCTATTGTCCTATGACTAAATAACAAGCAGCAGCTGGAGAACAGCAAAATACTTTGAACTGTTTTGTCATCATTACTTCCTTTAGCTCAATTGTCCTTGAGACTATTATTTTCAAAAGGTAACATTCATAGCCTTTACACTGGCACAGACTGACTGAGAAATATCAATATTTACAAGTGAATGTGTATCATATTAAATGATGCCTGTAAATTGAAACGGAATCAATAAAAATGACTCTTGGAATGGCGGCTGTTGGAAACAGCAGTGAATGAATGGCATTGTGATGGTAGAATGTAGAAAACAGCACTACAAACGAACAAAAACACTGGTCATCTCCAAGTAGGAAAAGCAGACTATTCAGGTACAAGCTGAAGTCACTCGCTCTGAGACCTTGAAGTAGTTGTTTCCCTTGCTCAGCAAGGGCCATGGCTTTTGTAGAGCGATAGGTAACAATGCTTTGTGGGAGGCAGGGTCCCTGGTTCGAGCCCAGGTTGGGGCGAGGATAGGGATGGAAGCAACGCTGTTACAGAGGCATGCAATGATTTCAATCCAGACCTATCCAACTGGGCAAAAAAACGGTTGCGTCAACGTTGTTTCCACATCATTCAAACAAAAAAATGTAATCTCATTAAGTGTTGAATCAACGTGGAAAACTGATTGGATTTGCAAAAAGTCATCAACGTAAGGGAATTGTCTTTTTTTCACCCAACTTTCAACCTAAATCCAATGACATGCTGATTTTTTTGGTTGATTTCACTTTGAATTCACATTGGTTGACATCTCAATTAAATGTATATCAAAACTAGACGTTTAAATGACATCTGTGCCCAGTGGATTTCGCCATGCCAAAAGGTTTTTCCCCGAGGTGCATGAACCTATGGTGAAGACAGGCTTGATGCGAACTAGGGCCTGCTAAATATGATGTTTCTTCAAGTTCTTTCCTTTGATTACATTGTGAAAGGTGTCTTCAGTGACCACACCTTTGATGACACCTGGGATAGAAATGATGGAAATGTGATGTCCAGTCAATTGTGATGGGAAGTGCAAGTGTACTGCCCAATGTGAAAACAGTGTAATATACTGTCATTTACAGTACTGTACATATTACATTCAAAGGAGAAAAACAAACATGTATCTTCCATTTTGTTGCTATTGGATGAACTGGTTGTTAAAGAACTACAATGAGAAGATATCATTAGGTTGTGTTTTGGTGATTTAACCAATGTTCTCATTATATTTCACAGTAAACTTTTGATCAATGGTTGTGTGGTGAAAGATGTCTGAAAACAAAATGAATGCACAATGAAAGGTTTTGAATGTAAGACTGGCTGCATTACCAGTTTGAAGTTTTCAACTGAGACTTTAGAAAATTCTTACTTGTGAAAATAGTACCAAAGTAAAAAATTAACTAATTGATATTGAGATAAAAACGGCTGCGTGGAGACTAAGTAAACAACAACTAATTGGTAATTGAATGCACTAATTGTAAGTTGCTCTGGATAAGAGTGTTTACTAAAATGGCAAAAATGTAAAAATGTCATAAGCTGTTAAGGAAATACCCCCCTGATTAGCAAGGTAGATATACCGTAAACTGTCAATTCAACAATGACAGTGTTTCATCTTTCCTTATCACACCCTTATCAAAACGGAAGTGTTCCAAGCCAGGTGTATCTTTTGAAAGCCCTTGTTGTTTGCTCATCAACGTTTACTGCTTTCCATAATTGTCTTCACACAATTCAGCTCTAACATTTCTTTATGACCTGTATAAAACAAAGATGATAACATTTTAGAGAAATACCAAACCACGTGAATGATGGGAAACGAACGGCATGTTGCCATGGAGAGAGAAGAATGACAGAGGGAGAGAATAACAATGAGAGGGAGAGAGAGAAAATGAGAGCGAAAGAGAGAGAGAGAGGGGGTAGTACAGCATGAGAGGGAATTCTTTGTTTTTGTAATCCTACTACCCTGTTTTCCACCTCAGGCACTCACATATCTTACAGCACTGTGGAAACATTTCTGAGAAGCACTGTTTGTTTACTGTTGTGTCTGTCCTTGGTTTTCTCCACAAGAGACGGAGCAGGGAACATCGATACATAAACATTGTAAGGTATTTCACGTCAGGATGGCACATGGAACAACGTCAAGTTTCAACTTTTATTTGTCACAAGCACAAGTACAGTGAAATACTTAACTTACCCAACAGTGCAGTATTCAATCTCAAAATAAGAAATAAGAGAGAAAGCTGTATACAGGGTCAGTGCCACTACCAAATATACAGTGTGCAGGGATACTGGAGTATTGCGGAATACTACAGTAGAGATACAGAGGATATTCACAAAGTATCTCAGAGTAGGAGTGCTGATCTAGGATCATTTTTGCCTTTAGATTTGTGGTGAATAAGACAAAGAAACTGATCCTAGATCAGCACTACTCTGAAGGGCTTTGAGAATACAGGCCCTGGACTGGCTGGTTGTGCTGTAGGGCTTTGTGAATACAGGCCCTGGACTGGCTGGCTGTGCTGTAGGGCTTTGTGAATACAGGCCCTGGACTGGCTGGCTGTGCTGTAGGGCTTTGTGAATACAGGCCCTGGACTGGCTGGCTGTGCTGTAGGGCTTTGTGAATACAGGCCCTGGACTGGCTGTGTGTGCCATAGGGCTTTGTGAATACAGGCCCTGGACTGGCTTGCTGTGCCGTGGGGCTTTGTGAATACAGATCTGGACTGGCTTGCTGTGCCATAGGGCTCAGTCAGCATACCATACCACTACATGCAGTCATCCACTTGGCTTTGGCCCACGTCCAGTAGGGGCTGTGAGTGACTGTGCAATGAGAGGGCTGTGAATGTACAGATGTAGGATCTTAATTTGATCACCCTGTTGCAGGAGATCTTTCCTGAAATGCAGGACATTTAAAACTTGTAGGCTTCTGAAATTTCCACTTTGACATTTCAGACTTGATTTACCCTTACAACAAAATATATCAACCCCTACAAAAAAGTCCATTAATTACAATCCACATATTAATTCACATTTCCTGTTGCTGCAGTGGCAAACTGTCTCAAATGAAGATCCCACACCTGTATGATGCTGTGGTTGGGCTGATGAGGGGGAATGAGACTGAGCACACTGCAGGGAAGTTCATTAAGGTACACCATAGCAAAACGTTTCAAAGCGTTTTGCAACGGAAAACTAAAGCAAACCATTCTTATTGGACAAGATCAGATAGTACCTCCCTGTTTCACTTCATTTTGGACCCTTTTTTCTCAGTTTGTTTTGTACCTAATGAACACCGCCCACATCTCTCAGGCATTCAGTCAGTCAGGGCCAGGGCCAGTGGGATCAACCGTCTCCTCCTCTCCTCTCCTCCTCTGGCTAAGTGGAGACATGTGAGGCCAGTCAGGCTTCAATTAGAGCCAGACGGTTTCCCAGAAGCACGGCTGCCTCCCCCTGCCTCCTCGGCCCCACCGCGACGGGAGAGGGGCGTCTGGGCCGCACCCCACAGTGCCCCGGGCAACAGGCCCTGACCTTAGTTGGCGCTGGCCCGTCAGGCAGGAGAAAAGCCTGCCGTATAGACTCAGATAGGCCTGTATATTCCCACGTCAACGCTCCTACAACTACACACACTCTCTCCCTTTTTAAGGGCTGTCTTTCAAGTTCTAGCTGTAAACTAAAGTAACTGTGGTGAGGTTAGCCTGGGTATCCCCGAATGCTTTGAACTTGACATTGTTTCACTTTAGAGCATGTGCTCCTAGTATGGGCTTTCATCCCAAATGGAACCCTGTTCGCTATTGTCCACTACTGGATCCCTGGTCAAAAGGAGTGCACTACGTAGGGAATAGGGTGCTGTTTGGGACACAGCCATGAGCTCCCCGTCAGTTTGCTGGAACTCCAGTGACTACAGTGCAAAGCACACAGCTAGCTATTAGACATGACCACCAGTCACTGTGGTGGTCCTCTAATCACACTGATAAAACAAGCTCTTCACCACACAGACTCAGTGGAGCCCTTCACTCATACTCACCGCTACCACGCATTAAAAGGAAAACTCAGCACTTTATTTACCGTGCCTCTGTGACACGGCATGCTCTGTAACATGATAATGACTAACGCAAGCACTTTCAAACAATGGTCATGAGACATTGATTTGTTTAGGCCATGTCTAGTGTGTGTGTGTTCGCTTGTGCGTGTGTGTGTATGAAGATGCTTAGAATGCTAAACACATAATGAAGTAGTACACTGAGCTGCTGGGTCTGTTTTAGTGTTTTACACTATGACCTCATATCCTGTTCAAATCCCTTCAGGAATCCTGACTTCTGCAGATAGACCCTGACTTCTTCCTGGAAGCTACCTCCAGCAGGATTTCTGAGAAAAGGAGTTAGGGAACACACAAACACAATAGACAAGTCCCATGTGCAAACAAGTCATCGAGGATGCTGGACAGACACATGGCCAATGGGACAAACAAGGATAAGCCTAACACAATACAACATTGTCTTAATTCTCACTGGGCAGAGACTGCACCAGGCGACTTTATCTTGTCATAGTAAATGCTGCAGCTCTTGCATTCTGGGAATCAGCAAATGGATAAGAGCATCTGATAAAGAACAAAAATTTATTGAAATATCTTTCACCTGACAAAACTCTACCCAACAATGCAACACAAACATAGATGAACTGAGCCAGTGTATCAGGTCTAACTAACCAAAACCAAGATAAGATGGTAATCAGACGTAAACAGTCATACTTTTGGGAAACCGATGAATAAGTTATTTTTGATCAGTTGGTTGTTTGAATTCTTTATGAATAGTTGCTATAATGTGCATTGCCTATTTGCTTTATGACTGTAGCAGCGTAATGGTAAGGGGGTCAGGCATCTAACAAGACCTGTTATTTAGACAGGATCATTATGAGATTATACTATAAGGGAGTCAGGCATCTAACAAGACCTGTTATTTAGACAGGATCATTATGAGATTATACTATAAGGGAGTCAGGCATCTGACAAGACCTGTTATTTAGACAGGATCATTATGAGATTATACTATAAGGGAGTCAGGCATCTAACAAGACCTGTTATTTAGACAGGATCATTATGAGATTATACTATAAGGGAGTCAGGCATCTAACAAGACCTGTTATTTAGACAGGATCATTTTGAGATTATACTATAAGGGAGTCAGGCATGTTTATCACAAGTCTTACAATGCATTATACCTGTTTTGTAGGCTGTAGTGTTTATGACAATTCTTACAATGTGTTATACCTGTTGTGTAGGCTGTAATGTTTATGACAAGTCTTACAATGTGTTATACCTGTTGTGTAGCCTGTAATGTTTATGACAATTCTTACAATGTGTTATACCTGTTGTGTAGGCTGTAATGTTTATGACAATTCTTACAATGTGTTATACCTGTTGTGTAGGCTATAATGTTCATGAAAAGGCAGTCCCGCTTTAAATTACGTGCAGCTTATAAAGGCTTCATAAAGCCTACATAAAACTGTCATAAACACAAAGAAAAATGTGTTACAAATCATCTATAAACGTATGTCATGCTCTATAAAGGGTTCATAAATGTGGAATTACTGTGAGACATAATCACCAATGTCAAATGTGACATAACCCACTATGTCAAATATGACATAAACCTGTGCTTTATAAAGGGTGGCATAAGCACCGCTTAATGAAGGCCTTATAAATCATTAAACTGAGGCTTCTCAAAGCATTTATAACCTGTCATGCGTCTTGGTAGAGCATTGCAATGTCAGGATAGTGGGTTTGATTCCCAGGACCACCAATATGTAAAAATGTATTCACTCATGACTGTAAGTCGCTTGCATAAACTGTCTGCTAAATATTATATATTATATTATATTTCACTAAAACATTTCAGTGATGGCCCAACCTCTTTCCCTCTTGGGTTCATAGTCAATATTGGACCTGGCCTCAACTTCCCCCAAAATGCTGTGCTGCAGGATAACACACACTCTAAAGTTCAGTCATGCACACTTCTGTCGTCCCCCCTCCTGTTTTCTTAGTTTAGTTTTTCTAGGTTTAGGATAGTCCCCGGGTTTACAACAGTTTTTCCACAAGTTTTTAATAAAAAAAAAGACTAATGTGATCTTCTGTGTTCACAACAATATGCTTAAACCACATCAAGGGATGATTTAAGGTCTGGGAAAAAACGAAGAAACGTAGATTGTTGAGTGTAGTTGCCTTTGAGTGTGCAGCACTGTTGTTTGTAGCGGGTTTTCTGTAGTGCAGTAAGCCACATGTGATGTGATTCAGCCATTGGAATGGATGGAGTAAAAGGCCAGCAGTCCACTGAAATGACACATACAGTGCATTCAGAATGTATTCAGACCCCTTTACTTTTTCCACATTTTGTTACTTTACAGCCTTATTCGAAAATGAACACTACATAAAGTGTTAACGTTCTGCTTATTTATCAAGGTTATCTCATGATCCACAGGTTACTGTAGGGTG
This sequence comes from Brachymystax lenok tsinlingensis, assembly GCA_030435695.1. Taxonomy (NCBI): domain Eukaryota; kingdom Metazoa; phylum Chordata; class Actinopteri; order Salmoniformes; family Salmonidae; genus Brachymystax; species Brachymystax lenok. Next base: position 107,843,735 of record CM059791.1, read on the forward strand.
TGTGTGTGTGTGTGTGTGTGTGTGTGTGTGTGTGTGTGTGTGTGTGTGTGTGTGTGTGTGTGTGTGTGTGTGTGTGTGTGTGTGTGTGTGTGTGTGTGTGTGTGTGTGTGTGTGTGTGTGTGTGTGTATGTGTGTGTGTGTGTGTGTGTGTGTGTCAGAACCAAGATGATTCGGAGAAGTCCAACCTGAGAAAACCAGGTTTTCCTCTTCTGTTCCCATGGAGACCAGGGCTTGATTACAACCTGCTACAATGGTGCCAACATTTTGTGACTAATGTTTCAGCAGGGGAGTGGGTGAATGAGTCAAAGACCTGACTGAGCCCAGCACCACACAGTATGGCTTGTTTTTGTTGTGTTCGTGTCTGTGTCTGTGTACTGATGAACATGTAACTTGGTTCCAGAAGAAAGACACTTTCAATTTCTTTAGGTTGAGGGCTTTCATCAAGGTTATTATTTCTTTAGGTTGGGGGCTTTCATAAAGGTTAATGTTTCTTTAGGTTGGGGGCTTTCATCAAGGTTAGTTTTTCTTTAGGTTGAGGGCTTTCACCAAGGTAAGTGTTTCTTTAGGTTAGGGGCTTTCATCAAGGTTAGTGTTTCTTTAGGTTGCGGGCTTTCATCAAGGTTAGTGTTTCTTTAGTTTGAGGGCTTTCACCAAGGAAAGTGTTTCTTTAGGTTGAGGGCTTTCACCAAGGTAAGTGTTTCTTTAGGTTGGGGGCTTTCATCAAGGTTGGTGTTTCTTTAGGTTGAGAGCTTTCATTTTTATTTTATTTAACCAGGTAGGCAAGTTCTCATTTACAACTGCGACCTGGCCAAGATAAAGCAAAGCAGTTCGACACAACAACACAGAGTTACACATGGAGTAAAACAAACATACAGTCAATAATACAGTAGAAAAACAAATCTATATACAATGTGTGCAAATGAGGTAGGATAAGGAAGGTAAGGCAATAAATAGGCCATGGTGGCAAAGTAATTACAATATAGCATTTAAACACTGGAATGGTAGATGTGCAGTAGATGAATGTGCAATGTAGAAAGACGGGTGCAAAGGAGCAAGATAAATAAATAAATACGGTAGGGGATGAGGTAGTTGGTTGGGCTATTTACAGATGGGCTAAATACAGGTGCAGGGGTCTGTGAGCTGCTCTGACAGCTGGTGCTTAAAGCTGGTGAGGGAGATATGAGTCTCCAGCTTCAGAGATTTTTGTAGTTCGTTCCAGTCATTGGCAGCAGAGAACTGGAAGGAAAGTCAGCCAAAGGAGGAATTGGCTTTGGGGGGACCAGTGAGATATACCTGCTGGAGCGCGTGCTACGGGTGGGTGCTGCTAAGGTGACTAGCGAGCTGAGATAAGGCGGGGACTTACCTAGTAGGGACTTGTAGATGACTTGGAGCCAGTGGGTTTGGCAAAGTGTGAAGCGAGGGCCAGCCAACGAGAGAGCGTACAGGTCGCAGTGGTGGGTAGTATATGGGGCTTTGGTGACAAAATGGATGGCACTGTGATAGACTGCATCTAATTTGTTGAGTAGAATATTGGAGGCTATTTTGCAAATTACATCACCAAAGTCGAGGATCGGTAGGATGGTCAGTTTTACGAGGGTATGTTTGGCAGCATGAGTGAAGGATGCTTTGTTGCGAAATAGGAAGCCAATTCTAGATTTAATTTTGGATTGGAGATGCTTAATGTGAGTCTGGAAGGAGAGTTTACAGTCTAACCAGACACCTAGGTATTTGTAGTTGTCTACATAATCTAAGACAGAACTGTCCAGAGTAGTGTACTACTTTTACTTGCATTTAGGAGCAGTTAGAGGCTCGTCTGGAGGGTAGTTAACACAGTGTCCAATGAAGGGCCAGAAGTATACAGAATGGTGTTGTCTGTGTAGAGGTGAATCAGAGACTCACCAGCAGCAAGAGCGACATCATTGATGTATACAGTGAAGAGAGTCAGCCCTGTGGCACCCCCATAGAGACTGCCAGAGGCCCGGACAACAGGCCCTCCGATTTGACACACTGAAATCTATCAGAGAAGTAGTTGGTGAACCACGCGAGGCAATCTTTTGCGAAACCAAGGCTGTCGAGTCTGCCGATAAGGATGTGGTGATTGACAGAGTCGAAACCCTTGGCCAGATCAATGAATACAGCTGCACAGTAATGTCTCTTATCGATGGCGGTTATGATATCGTTTAGGACCTTGAGAGTGGCTTAGGTGTATCCATGACCAGCTCTGAAACCAGATTGCATAGCGGAGAAGGTATGGTGGGATTCTAAATGGTCGGTAATCTGTTTGTTAACTTGACTTTCAAAGACCTTAGAAAGGCAGGGTAGGATAGATATAGGTCTGTAGCAGTTTGGGTCAAGAGTGTCTCCCCCTTTAAAGAGGGGGATGACCGCAGCTGCTTTCCAGTCTTTGGGAATCTCAGATGACACGAAAGAGAGGTTGAACAGGCTAGTAATAGGGGTTGCAACAATTTCGGCAGAAAAAGAAAGGGTCCAAATTGTCTAGCCCGGCTGATTTGTAGGGGTCCAGATTTTGCAGCTCTTTCAGAACATCAGCTAACTGGATTTGGGAGAAGGAGAAATGGGGGAGGCTTGGGCGAGTTACTGAAAGGGGTGCAGGGCTGTTGACCGGGTTAGGGGTAGCCAGTTGGAAAGCATGGCCAGCCGTAGAAAAATGGTCATTTAAATTCTCAATTATTGTGGATTTATTGGTGGTGACAGCGTTTCCTATCCTCAGTGCAGTGGGCAACTGGGAGAAGGTTCTCTTATTCTCCATGGACTTTACAGTGTCCCAGACCTTTTTGGAGTTTGTGTTACAGGAAGCAAATTTCTTCTTGAAAAAGCTAGCCTTGGCTTTCCTAACTGCCTGTGTATATTGGTTCCTGACTTCCCTGAAAAGTTGCATATCACGGGGGCTGTTCGATGCTAATGCAGAACGCCACAGGATGTTTTTGTGCTGGTCAAGGGCAGTCAGGTCTGGAGAGAACCATGGGCTATATCTGTTCCTGGTTCCACATTTCTTGAATGGGGCATGCTTATTTAAGATGGTGAGGAAGGCACTTTTAAAGAATAACCAGGCATCCTCTACTGACGGGATGAGGTCAATATCCTTCCAGGATACCCGGGCCAGGTCGATTAGAAAGGCCTGCTCGCTGAAGTGTTTTAGGGAACATTTGACAGTAATGAGGGGAGGTCGTTTGACCACAGACCCATTACGGATGCAGGCAATGAGGCAGTGATCGCTGAGATCTCGGTTGAAAACAGCAGAGGTGTATTTAGAGGGCAAGTTAGTTAGGATGATATCTATGAGGGTGCCCGTGTTTACGGCTTTGGGGTTGTACCTAGTAGGTTCATTGATGATTTGTGTGAGGTTGAGGGCATCAAGCTTAGATTGTAGGATGGCCGGGCTGTTAAGCCTGTCCCAGTTTAGGTCACCTAGCAGCACGAGCTCTGAAGATAGATGGGGGGCAATCAGTTCACATATGGTGTCCAGAGCACAGCTGGGGGCAGAGGGTGGTCTATAGCAAGCGGCAACGGTGAGAGACTTGTTTCTAGAAAGGTGGATTTTTAAAAGTAAAAGTTCAAATTGTTTGGGTACAGACCTGGATAGTAAGACAGAGCTCTGCAGGCTATCTATGCAGTAGATTGCAACACCGCCCCCTTTGGCCGTTCTATCTTGTCTGAAAATGTTGTAGTTAGTGATGGGGATTTCAGGGTTTTTGGTGTTCTTCCTAAGCCAGGATTCAGACACGGCTAGGACAGCCGGGTTGGCAGAGTGTGCTAAAGCAGTGAATAAAACAAACTTAGGGAGGAGGCTTCTAATGTTGACATGCATGAAACCAAGGCGTTTATGGTTGCAGAAGTCAACAAATGAGAGCGCCTGGGGAATAGGAGTGGAGCTAGGCACTGCAGGGCCTGGATTAACCTCTATATCACCAGAAGAATAGAGGAGGAGTAGGATAAGGGTACGGCTAAAGGCTATGAGGACTGGTCGTCTAGGACGTCCTGAACAGAGAGTAAAAGGAACAGGTTTCAGGGGGCGATAAAATAGATTCAAGGCATAATGTACAGACAAAGGTATGGTAGGACGTGAGTACAGTGGAGGTAAACCTAGGCATTGAGTGATGATGAAAGAGATATTGTCTCTAGAAACATTTAAACCAGGTGAAGTCATCACATGTGTGGGTGGTGGAACTGAAGGGTTGGATAAGGTATATTGAGCAGGGCTAGAGGCTCTACAGTGAAATAAGCCAATAAACACTAACCAGAACAGCAATGGACAAGGCATATTGACATTGAGGAGAGGCATGCTTAGCCAAGTGATCATCAGGGTCCAGTGAGTAGTGAGGCTGGTTGGGGACACAGCGATTCAGACAGCTGCAAGCTAGCAGAAGGCTAGCAGGCCGGGTAACAAGTTAGCAGAAGACGGAGGAAGTCTGTTTATAGCCTCCTCGTGCGTTTCTGTCGGTAGACCAGTCGTGATGGATTAGTGGGGTTCCGTTTGGTAAAGGGGACCAGTTCAATTGGCGAAATAGGTATAGTGGCCCAAGACATTGTCCGATGGACCTATTTAGCTAGCAGCCGATATGCTCTAGACAGCTAAACATTAGCAGGCCAAAGTTAACTGATGGGTGTTCAGGTGACGTCGCGACGGAGGTCGTTGAATAACCCCCCTCGGGCAGATAACGTCAGTAGTCCAGACCCGGAGGGGCTCCGCACCGGCAGTAAAAAAACGGGTCCGGATAGGTGTTGTAGCCCAGGAGTGGCTGATGGAACTCTTCAGCTAGCCGGAGCATGGGCTAGCTTCAGGCTAATTGGTGCTTGCTCCGAAACCGACGTTAGCCAATAGTCACTCGGATAGCAGCTAGCTAGCTGCAAGATCCAGGTGTAAATGTCCAGAGCTTGCGGTAGGAATCCGGGGATATGGAGAGAAAATAGGTCCGGTATGCTCTGGTTTGAGTCGCGTTGTACGGACTGGCGAGAGCTTTCCGAGCTAAAGGTTAGCTGCTGCTGTCCCCTTGCAATGGTAAGCTAAATACTAACGTTAGCTAGTGAGCTGGCTAGCTTCTGTTAGGGAATACCGGATTCGAGGAGGATAATACTTGCAGGAGAGTGTTTTGAAGTTGAGTTTTAGAAAAAAGATATAAAAGATATATGCGAAGAAAAGATATATACACTGGACACGACAGGACGAGGACAAAAGACGTCTGACTGCTACGCCATCTTGGATAAGGGTGCCATTTGGGATAACCTTTCATCAAGGTTAGTGTTTCTATAGGTTGAGTGCTTTCATCAAGGTTAGTGTTTCTTGGTGTAACGTCATCCCCAGGCTATTGCACACACAGCACATAAAGAGATATCAACCATTCAAAGTCGGACCCTGCGCCCCCGTTCCCCTTCCGACCGCTTACCTTGGCAACCACTGGTGTAGGCTATAATGTTTATGACAAGTCTTATAATGTGTTATACCTGTTGTGTAGGCTATAATGTTGATGACAAGACTTACAATGCGTTATACCTGTTGTGTAGGATATAATGTTAATGACAAGTCTTACAATGCGTTGTGTAGGCGATAATGTTTAAAGCGGCAATTACTCTTTCCTCATCTGCGAACACAGGATGAAAGCACAACCCACTAACCTAAATATCAGACAACTTAGGAAGTACACAACGTGAAAGAACAAAGTATGTACACCTCTTGGGAGGCCACCAGGTAAAATGGTGCATTTGCTACAGTACCTGAACATCTTACAAACCAACAAAGAACAAGGAAGTGCCTCGATTTTAATGACACAGTCTCACTGGGGCCTCTATTTCTATGACCCAGACTCACTGGGGCCTCTATTTTTATGACCCAGGATCACTGGGGCCTCTATTTCTATGACCAAGTGTCATTTGGGCCTCTATTTCTATGACAAAGTCTCACTGGGGCCTCTATTTCTATGACCCAGTCTCACTGAGAAACACAACACACAGACAAATATGTATCGTCTTTCTTAAATGGGGTAGCTTGTTCCATCCCTAAATTACCATTTCTTTGTACAGAGTATTTGTCCTGTTCCTATGAAATGACAATTATAGAGGAGAAAAATACATGTATTCCAGTCTGGGTCTAGAACTATATTAACACAAATACCAGGAAAGAAGACCAAATAAATGTTTCTCCAGGGGAGGGGCTGCTGAACTGCTGGGCTTCTTGTTCTGTTGAGAGCCTGTGTGAACAGGACAACAAGTTCAGTTGTTTGTCCCAGAGGGTTTGTGTGAGTGTGGGATTTTCTGAAGCGGGTTAGTGACTGGCTCTCATTCTAGGAAGTATTCATCAGTTCTAATTCAGTGTAACACAGTGCTTACAGTACACGTGTCAGGGCATGATGAAGAAAAACATGGCAGTTCTAGAGATTTCTGCTGATTATATACATAGAGCAACTCTGCTGGCAGATTGCCAATCATGGGGGAAACTTTTTGTCTCACTCTGTGTTTACAAAAGACAATAAAGAAAACATATCTTTGCATGCAGCCTCAGGAAGGTCTCAGAACCAAACCATTTCTGCAATAGATCTGCTCTGTAAATAAAAGTGTGTTTAGAATAGAGTACAGTTGTATCATTTATTTTCTTTGTGTCAGTTTGCTGAGAATGTGGAATCCACTGAAGGACAGCACCTATACTAGTTAACAATGTGCTACAGAGACACCTTTTTGATATAGAAGATGAACTGAAGCAGCACCCTATCACAACATCTATATAACAGTTGATCAGATGATTCCTGGCACGGAGACAAGCAGGAACAGAAGCATTCCTGGATCTCTGTGTATCCCAAATGGCACCCTAATCCCTATATATTGCACTACCAGGGCCCAAAGGGACGCACACAGTATTTTTGGAGTAAGTGCCCCAGGCAGGTTGTTTGTTTACACTGTGGTATTGTGAAAGAATGTTCTCTCTCTCCTTCTGTGTTCTCTCTGTTCTCTCTCACTCTCCTTCTAGGAATGGCACAGTAGGAGGACCGAGAAGAGGGAGAAGAGGCAGGAACTTGGACAGGCTCCAGAAGAATGTCCTATCTGTATAGGAGGGTCCGGTAGGGAGTGGACCAGAGGAAATGCCATTGAGAAGGACAGGGCTCAGTAGCTCTCTTCCAAGATGGCTGATCTAGGATCAGCTAGGTTCAAGTCCCTCTGATCCAGGATTGGCTGGGTTCAAGTCCCTCTGTCTGTATGGGAGGTTCTTACCAATGTCAGGATAGGTTACATTTGTGAGTGTGTATTGTAGCTCAGCAAAAAAAACATTTACTTCAAAGTTGATGTAGCTGCCTACCACCAGGGTCATATTTCACACATCTGTTTCATTACATGGGTTTTTGTTAGATGATTGTGAATGAACTTGTGGGAAACTGGTGGGAAACACCCTGCCAGAGACTTAATAACAATAACTTACTGTTAGTTAGGGACACTGTTCTTCTGATTCCAGAGGTCACTGACCGTACGTGTAGGAGTGAGGGAATTCTAACACAGGACTGAGAGAGAAAATATGTAATCTGTGCATGACTCACTCTGAGGAACTACCACACAAAAAGACCAGCGGAATAGAGAAAGTACAAAACAATGGTTACAGACAGGTACTGGAGGTTGGGGGTGCAGCAAGAAATTAGGTTAACAATGAATAGAGCTCAGAGAACATCCAGTACCCAGAACACCCTGCAGAACAGGGAACACTTGAAGAGAACATCCAGTACCCAGAACACCCTGCAGAGCAGGGAACACTTGAAGAGAACATCCAGTACCCAGAACACCCTGCAAAGCAGGGAACACTTGAAGAGGACATCCAGTACCCAGAACACCCTGCAGAGCAGGGAACACTTGAAGAGGACATCCAGTACCCAGAACACCCTGCAGAGCAGGGAACACTTGAAGAGGACATCCAGTACCCAGAACACCCTGCAGAGCAGGGAACACTTGAAGAGAACATCCAGTATCACTAGCCACTTTAAACGATGCCATTTATATAATGTTTACATATCCTACATTACTCATCGCATATGTATATACTGTACTCCATACCATCTACTGCATCTTGCCTACGCCAGTCAGCAGTGCTCATCCATATATTTATATGTACATACTTGTATTCATTCCTTTACTCTTGTGTGTATAAGGTAGTTGTTGTGAATTTGTTAGATTACTTGTTAGATACTACTGCATGGTCAGAACTAGAAGCATAAGCATTTCGCTACAATCGCATTAACATCTGCTAACCATGTGTATGTGACAAATAAAATGTGATTTGATTTGATTTGACACCCTGCAGAGCAGGGAACACTTGAAGAGAACATCCAGTACCCAGAACACCCTGCAGAGCAGGGAATACTTGAAGAGGACATCCAATCACACCCACAAGAGACAACAGCCACTCAGCAACATGCTGATCAGGGACTGAGTCTGTATTCAAGACCAGAATCCCTGGTGTTACACTCTCCCTGGTGCTCAATGAGAATGATTGATCCCACTGATAGTAAGACTGTGCATACAGTCAGTGTGACTGACTGTGTTTGAATCCGGGTCCTAGCCTCTCAATGAGACAGTGTCGCCAATGCTAGTGATCAAGCAAGGTTACCTCCTGGCTGTCATTGTAAATCAGAATCGGTTCTTAAGTGGCCTGGTTAAATAAAGGTTAATAAAAAATAAATTTTACTCATCATATGGAATGGGGTCACTGAACAACCTTCTTTACACCAGGAAAGTTTCATTTTTCTATACCTGGTGATCCTCTCAGACCTCATCTTTCAGTCACCTATGGTCTCATTTATTGCACCAGGAACACTGGGATCAAAGCGTTTTCTTCTGGATGAGTAGGCCAGTGCATCCTGGGTGATGGGTGAGGGAGTCATGTGTTCACAAACATTTGCGGCTGAGTCAAAGCCTCCAGACACTAGTTTAGACTATGCAGTAAAGGTGACTTATCAAGGTTAGATCATGCATGAAACCCAGGTCTCCTTAGCCCGTTGAGCTAAAGCCTTTCCATAATCGTGGGTAGCTAACGCCAGTCTTCAAGTCTGAGACAAGGTTTCTCATCAAAGGAGTGTGCATTGTTGACTGAACCACCTCCATTAAACACATTGGCCTAAAGTTACAGTGGCTTTCTGGATCCCTAATGAACATTCCCGTAAAGGTACAGTGGCTTTCTGCAGCCCTAGTGAACATTCCCGTAAACTTACAGTGGCTTTCTGCAGCCCTAGTGAACATTCCCGTAAAGTTACAGTGGCTTTCTGCAGCCCTAGTGAACACTCCCGTAAAGTTACAGTGGCTTTCTGCAGCCCTAGTGAACATTCCCATAAAGTTACAGTGGCTTTCTGCAGCCCTAGTGAACATTCCCATAAAGTTACAGTGGCTTTCTGCAGCCCTAGTGAACACTCCCGTAAAGTAACAGTGGATTTCTGCAGCCCTAGTGAACATTCCCGTAAACGAACAGTGTTTTCTTGCAGACCTAAATAACACGTTGTCAAGGCCCAACCCTCCGCAGGGCATTGATGCACAGCAACCCCTGTAGCCTGTACCGTTTCGGAACCATACACGTACACTCTAAATCCATCCAGATATGTCAGACACTGCTTTCTGGCACTGCCCAGGATCAGGTTACTACTATCGTGTTATAGATGGCTTTATGGATGTGTGTCTCTCTGTGTGTCTCTGTGTGTGTCTGAGTGTGTCTGTGTGTGTCTGTGTGTGTATGTTTGCACGTCTTTGTGTATGTGAGTGTGCGTGTGTGTGTCTACAAAGCCCATTCAGAGTCTCTTCTCAGCCAAACAACCTTTGCTATTATGGTGCAGACAGATTATTTATCTGCCCGATGACATCAGATGGCTATTTTGGGGGTTTGTGGGAATCGAGGTCCATTTCTAAGATTCCCATTATGTAATTCTACGGCTTCTCCGTTTCTCAATCTCCTCACTGTACGTTCAATACTGATGGACTGATGGTGGAGGCTGTAATGGGGCTGAATGAGATAGGTGGATGCAGAAACGAACTGGGCATAGGGCATTTTGGGAAAATGGCAGATGGGCTGGTCCATCTTTAAGGACCAGTGGGTCAGTCTAAATTGGGGGTTTTGTTCAGAATTATCATTATTTGGCTAATAATGTAGGCCTCTAGGGAAAAAAATGACCCGGTGTGTCAGAAATGCCAGACCGATTTGTGGTCCCAGTCCGTCTCTGAGTGGATGCCGGATCAAATGAATCCTATTATCTCAGAAAGATGATCCAATCAGATTTCCTGACGGGGCCGTTGATCACGTTGCTGGCACAGTTCCTATCTGTAAACCCAGTGGATGTATAATAATGTATAATCATTTATAAAGCATTTAAAAGCATTCATAATGGCTTTTGATTGGCTCATTAAAGTTATTATAAAATGTAACCTCTGATTGTCCCACACCCATAGCATCCCTCCAGTTATTTTGGGGAGCTAGTGTAAACCTGATGTGTAATATCCAGTATAATGCAGATTATACTATAGAACACACTGTATATCTTCTGTGCTGTTTCTCTCTAGAACGGTTTACTATTGTATTGTGTATTTGTTTATTTTATTATTTGAAAAAATTGTATAAACACCATGGGACCACGCAGCCGTCATACCGCTCAGGAAGGAGACGTGTTCTGTCTCCTAGAGATGAATGTACTTTGGTGCGAAAAGTGCAAATCAATCCCAGAACAACAGCAAAGGACCTTGTGAAGATGCTGGAGGAAACAGTTACAAATGTATCTATACCCACAGTAAAACGAGTCCTATATCGACATAACCTGAAAGGCCGCTCAGCAAGGAAGAAGCCACTGCCTCAAAACCGCCATAAAAAAAGCCAGACTACGGTTTGCAATTGCACGTGGGGACAAAGATCGTACTTTTGGGAGAAATGTCCTCTGGTCTGATGAAACACAAATAGAACTGTTTGGCCATAATGACCATTGTTATGTTTGGAGGAAAAAAGGGGAGGCTTGCAAGCCGAAGAACACCATCCCAGCCGTGAAGGACGGGGTGGCAGCATCATGTTGTGGGGGTGCTTTGCTGCAGGAGGGACTGGTGCACTTCACAAAATAGATGGCATCATGAGAAAGGAAAATTATGTGGATATATTGAAGCAACATCTTAAGACATCAGTCAGGAAGTTAATGCTTCGTCGCAAATGGGTCTTCCAAATGGACAATGACCCCAAGCATACTTCTAAAGTTGTGGCAAAATGGCTTAAGGACAACAAAGTAAAGGTATTGGAGTGGCCGTCACAAAGCCCTGAACTCAATCCTATAGAAAATGTGTGGGCAGAACTGAAAAAGCGTGTGCGAGCAAGGAGGCCTACAAACCTGACTCAGTTACACCAGCTCTGTCAGGAGGAATGGGCCAAAATTCACCCAACTTATTGTAAGAAGCTTGTGGAAGACTACCCGAAACGTATGACCCAAGTTAAACAATTTAAAGGCAATGCTACCAAAAACTAATTGAGTGTACGTAAACTTCTGACCCACTGGGAATGTGATGAAAGAAATAAAAGCTAAAATAAATCATTCTCTCTACTATTATTCTGACATTTCACATTCTTAAAATAAAGTGGTGATCCTAACTGACCTAAGACAGGGAATATTTACTAGGATTAAATGTCAGAAATTGTGAAAAACTGAGTTTAAATGTTTATTTAAAAATATATATATATATATATTTCACCTTTATTTAACCAGGTAGGCCAGTTGAGAACAAGTTCTCATTTACAACTGTGACCTGGCCAAGATAAAGCAAAGCAGTGCGACACAAACAACAACACAGAGTTACACATGGAGTAAACAAACATACAGTCAATAACACAATAGAAAAAGTATATATACAGTGTGTGCAAATGGCGTGAGGAAGTAAGGCAATAAATAGGCCATAGTAGCGAGGTTATTACAATTTAGCATATTAACACTGGAGTGATAGACGTGCAGATGATGATGTGCAAGTAGAAATACTGATGTGCAAAAGACCAAAAAAGTCAATAAAAACAATATGGGGATGAGGTAGGTAGATTAGGTGGGCTATTTACAGATGGGCTATGTACAGCTGCAGCGATCGGTAAGCTGCTCAGATAGCTGATGTTTAAAGTTAGTGAGGGAGATATAAGTATCCAACTTCAGCGATTTTTGCAATTCGTTCCAGTCATTGGCAGCAGAGAACTGGAAGGAAAGACAGCCAAAGTAGGTGTTGGCTTTGGGAATGACCAGTGAGATATACCTGCTGGACCATGTTGTTATGGTGACCAGTGAGCTGAGATAAGGTGAAGCTTTATCTAGCAAAGACTTATAGATGACCTGGAGCCAGTGGGTCTGGCGACGAATTTGTAGCGAGGGCCAGCCGACGAGAGCATACAGGTCGCAGTGGTGGGTAGTATATGGGGCTTTGGTGACAAAACGGATGGCACTGTGATAGACTACATCCAGTTTGCTGAGTAGAGTGTTGGAGGCTATTTTACAAATGACATCGCCGAAGGATCGTTAGGATAGTCAGTTTTACGAGGGTATGTTTGGCAGCGTGAGTGAAGGAGGCTTTGTTGCAAAATAGGAAGTATTTGTGTATTTGGCTAAGGTCTATGTAAACTTCCGACTTCAACTGTATATGGCCCATCCACCACCCCTCTCTGCATTGTGTATCTGTTTAGGAGTGTGTGGACTCTGGGGGGATGGGTTGTTGCCAAAATGGAAGTAGCTAATGGGGATTTAAACACACCTCAATAGGGGTGGCCTGAGTGACCTCATAATATGAATATAAGTCCCAGGGATGGACTGGGACTAGAAATCCAGCCAGACACTTCTAACACACAGGCAAATGTCATCCTCAAGCTATAATTTAGAGCGGCCCAATGGTCTTAAGATGGACCATCCCATTTGCCATTTGCCAGAATTGCCCTATGGCCATTTACTGAACATTCAATGTGGTGGGTCAATTCACAGTGACACAGATAGTGTTATTAGCTTGCCAGTAAAACTGCAGAAAGTGGCTTTGTCCATAATTGTCATGAAATTCACAATGCCAATTATCATTAATTATGTCATTCACATTAGTATTTAGAATATACTGTTTCCTACTATTGTTAATTTAATGGTTTTGGAATTCACATGAATTTCACAGCCTCCATTGACTACTCCTGTATCACGTGCAGTGCACTGAAAAGTCAGACAGTATCTGTTTCTATTCACATGGAATGGGATTTGGTCACATGTGGGTGTATGGTGGCACATTAACACATTGTCAGGTCGGCCTCATGACGTTAGTAACATTCCCTTCCATCTTTAACTGCTTCCTCAAAACCACGACAGAGCCACGAATGTGACAGTACTAATATCATGCAGGATTTTCCATTCCCCATTCTCACAACCTCCCTTCAAATATATGACTGTCAAGATTCCAGCACTGGTCAGGCACATGGTGTGTTCTTCTCATTCTAGTCTCACTTCTCTTCTCGCCAGTCTTCCTCAGAAAACAGGTTTCACCCTCAGGGGACTAAATAAACAAGTCAACAGTAGTTTAGAGAACCTCCTAATAGCGCCTACCTCAATGTCACATGGCTAAATTGAAACACACATCTTCCTTTTTGGTAACTCCATCACGTAATTGTCTTATCTTCCACTTGAACCCAGCAGCGTTCTCTATTCCTCTCATTGTCTCACCTTAGGCTCATGTCAGGAATAAAACCAGACGGGAAGTGACCAAGTGGGAAAGTGTGTGTTTGAGTTAGTTTTCTTATCGTTTGTGTGTGTGTGTGTGTGTGTGTGTGTGTGTGTGTGTGTGTGTGTGTGTGTGTGTGTGTGTGTGTGTGTGTGTGTGTGTGTGTGTGTGTGTGTGTGTGTGTGTGTGTGTGTGTGTGTGTGTGTGTGTGTGTGTGTGTGTGTGTGTGTGCGTGTGCGTGTGAGTGTGCGTGTGCGTGTGCGAGTGCGAGTGTGCGTGTGCATGTGTGTATGTGACCAAACAACTACCACGTCTGTGAAGAGTTTCTCAAAACTCTCGTATTGACAATACTAAGTATTTCCCATCACTGTTAACTAAACAAACCCATCCCTTCTCTGGAGTCCAGTTGTAAGTTATGGCATTGGCTGTATGCCAGTGTCAATGGAAGGATAGCGGGGTGCGACAAACATTGATCCTACTGGGAATGTGTACACATCTATCAGTGCCACCTGGGACGTTACCCTGCGTCCCATTGGCACAGAGATGCCAGGAATAATGTCACAACACAGAAGACATTAAATAACTTTGTTATAAATATGTCAACAATGATTTGGAGGGAGGAATCTTTTTAGATGTCTGTACCATGTGTCTGGCTTGAGGGACCAGACACATACAGTTGTGATGTTTTTCCATCTGGACCTTATTTATTTGGGGGGAGTTGTGTTTCCATAGCTAGAGGTGACACCAAGGACTTGTGAAGACCAGAATCAACAATAAACACTGGGGTATTGTCTTACAGTGGAAATGGGCCATTACTGTATAGCTTTCAGTCAAAATCCCACACATAACCTCCAGGACACCTCCGACATCCTCCAGCTCAGTGCAGCAAATTAACAGTATTTATTTACTAACTGTGCAGGGAAATACAGGGGACAAAACAGGGGAATACAGGGGAATACAGGGGAATACAGGGGACAAAACAGGGGAATACAGGGGAATACAGGGGAATACAGGGGACAAAACAGGGGAATACAGGGGAATACAGGGGACAAAACAGGGGGATACAGGGGAATACAGGGGACAAAACAGGGGAATACAGGGGAATACAGGGGAATACAGGGGAATACAGGGAAAAATAGGGAACATTGAGGAAACATTTATACAATTATAATCACACACAGTGATGGGGTAAAACAGGAGATAAAAGTCATGCACGTTAAAGTGCAATACAAGTGGCATGAGAATTTTTTTTAACCTTTACTTTACTAAGCAAGTGATTTAAGAACAAATTCTTATTTTCAATGACGGCCTAGGAACAGTGGGTTAACTGCCTGTTCAGGGGCAGAACGACAGATACCTTGTCAGCTCAGGGATTTGAATTTGCAACCTTTCAGTTACTAGTCCAACACTCTAACCACTAGAACATTGAGGAAACATAATTAGTGATTGATGTGAGACCATTAATCTAGACCTCTCTGACCATGGCTTGTTGTTTACAGCTGTGATAGCATTAGCACACAAGAGCACAAATAGAACAGGGCATGTGACAGAATGGAATGAGTTTTAAGTGGTGCATGTGATGCCCTCCAATACATACCTGATTACATCTCAGGACCATTTAGCCCAATGTGGATCTGTTCACCCCTAACCAAGGTGTATAGGAACACTAGCGATGGAATTGGGCTGGAACATGGTGGGGGAATCATTTAAATTGTCTTTTATCATGGATGTGTTACTGATTAACTGGTTTAATTTGTTTGCAGATGTTTGTGTACATGTGCTCAGGGGGTGCTCTAACCAAATGTATCTTGTGGAACAATAAAGATTTATTGAATTGAAAGGGTTTCTTGAACTGAATTCCTAGTGATTTTACAGTGATGAATTCCCAGAATCCTTTGTCCCCAGAAGCTTTTTCCCCATCTAATTCCCCCTGGTTTCTTCTAGTTCCACACACATTTCCTTCTCCACTTCTCTCTAACTCAGCCCAGTCCAATGGCTGTTGGGGGGAAACCCTACTCTATTTGATCCAACAGCCGGGGACAGCAGTGTCACGTGTCTTTTCTTTGAAACACTGTGGATTCCTCTTAGTCTTCCAGGCCAGACTGGGACTACATGCTGACAGCAGTATGGGACAATAATGAATGTTTAGGAGAGAAAGGGCTGGCCTGTTAAGAAGCACCCTGGCTGTGTAGCATTTACTGGAGGAAGAACGCCCATTTAGAGAATTTGATTTCACGCTTAGCAACTACTGGCACAATCAACAATGTCAAACTAGAAGAGCTGCATTTCCTGAAGAAAATGTGTGCGCTTGCTTCATCACAGACAGCAAAGTTATTAGTCCTCAAATCCAGCAAGGTTTTCATTGCCATAAAAAAACTAGACCTTGTCCAGCAAGGTGGATACAGCCCACATTCATTTGAGTGTTTTCTACCATCTTTCCCCGTGATGATTAAAGTTGACCAAACTTGTGGTTGATCATATCTATCTTCCTATCAATTGCTTAGAGACAGAAGTGTCAGATCAGAGTTAGCAGGCACGGTAAATGTCACAGAACATGCTGATGATGGAAACAGGTGGGTGTGAGTGTTACTTTGTGGTCTGAAGATTCTGCATCTTTTGAAATGTCCTTCCTGAGATCGGAGGTTTAACCTAAGAATCTTGCCCAATGCCTAGCAACGCATGCATAACAGTGCTGCTAGGTATACCTTCGATTTAGTGTTCATCTGTGCTCCTCCATTTGTTTTACTTTGCAAAGGAACATCTGCCCACTTGATATGGGAGTCTACCAAAGCAATCAGACCTATTGGTAAGTTCTACATTAGTCTACCAAAGCAATCAGACCTATTGGTGAGTTCCACATTAGTCTACTATAGCAATCAGACCTGTTGGTGAGTTCTACATTAGTCTACTAAAGCAATCAGACCTATTAGTGAGTTCTACATTAGTCTACTAAATCAATCAGACCTATTGGTGAGTTCCACATTAGTCTACTAAAGCAATCAGACCTATCGGTGAGTTCTACATTGGTCTACTAAAGCAATCAGACCTATTGGTGAGTTTTACATTAGTCAACTTAATCAATCAGACCTATTGGTGAGTTCTACATTAGTCTACTAAAGCAATCAGACCTATTGGTGAGTTCTACATTAGTCTACTAAAGCAATCAGACCTATTAGTGAGTTCTACATTAGTCTACTAAAGCAATCAGACCTATTGGTGAGTTCTACATTAGTCTACTAAAGCAATCAGACCTATTAGTGAGTTCTACATTAGTCTACTAAAGCAATCAGACCTATTAGTGAGTTCTACATTAGTCTACTAAAGCAATCAGACCTATTAGTGAGTTCTACATTAGTCTACTAAAGCAATCAGACCTATTAGTGAGTTCTACATTAGTCTACTAAAGCAATCAGACCTATTAGTGAGTTCTACATTAGTCTACTAAAGCAATCAGATATATTGGTGAGTTCTACATTAGTCTACTAAAGCAATCAGACCTATTGGTGAGTTCTACATTAGTCTACTAAAGCAATCAGATATATTGGTGAGTTCTACATTAGCCTCTAAAAATGTGAACATCTCCCTCTTCCATACAATTACTTTCAGTGTAAATATTCATGGAAAAACCAGAGGGCATAAAGATGTGTTCCAAACAGACGAGGGAGCTTGGAACACAATGTTAACAAGATGTAAAACATTTTCACTGCCTTTTTAAGATGTTTTTTTAATACAATTCAGCTTTCACTGTGATGTGTTGTTCCCTCGTACATTGAATGTATAAAAGATGGATGTATAAAAGACTGAAATATATTTCCCCTCAAGAGCCAGAGATGTATTGCAGCATCTACATAAATAACCTGTGAAAATAGACCTTTCATGGGAAAATGTCCTTACTTCGCTGCCTACAAGCCAAAACAATACATACAAAATATTTTTGGTAACCACAATGATTGGGCGGCCTGTGAGGAATCTTCTTAGCGCCAATGAATGCATTTTGAAGATGTGAGGAGGAAGCCATCACAAAGCTCTATTCTTCCCTGTCCATTCAACAATAAGCTCTCTAAGCATGACTAGACTAAAACATCAAGTTCACCAGACAAGTCTGCTTTTATGGTACGTTGACATATTTCTTTAATGTGGTAACTGTTCAAGATGCTTAGCATAGTTTTAGAAACAGTGTAGGATTGTTCTACATTCAGAACAGATTTTCTATTCATAACTCAGTTGTTCAGCTTAGTTGACTAGAAATCAATGTTGCATGATTAGTCATTGTACCCAGTGGTCTTACTCAAATAACCAGAAAGTCATGGTAATTTCGATATCAGGGAATAGGGATGGTCTGAGCATGACTTACTTGCATTGGGCAAGTTATGGTTTTACCAAATTGCGTTAGAACTGTGCACAGAATTCTTAGAATTTCACATGAAAGAAGAAGCTGACACATTCCTCTGTACAGTATGATTTTACTTTCTCACACAGGAACTAAATCTACAGTGGTGCTAACCTCCAAACAGAAAATAAAGCTACGGTGGTGCTAACCTTCAAACAGGAACTAAATCTACAGTGGTGCTAACCTCCAAACAGGAACTAAATCTACAGTGGTGCTAACCTCCAAACAGAAAATAAAGCTACGGTGGTGCTAACCTTCAAACAGGAACTAAATCTACAGTGGTGCTAACCTCCAAACAGGAACTAAATCTACAGTGGTGCTAACCTCCAAACAGAAACTAAAGCTACGGTGGTGCTAACCTCCAAACAGAAACTAAAGGTACGGTGGTGCTAACCTCCAAACAGAAACTAAAGCTACGGTGGTGCTAACCTCCAAACAGAAACTAAAGCTACGGTGGTGCTAACCTCCAAACAGAAACTAAAGCTACGGTGGTGCTAACCTCCAAACAGAAACTAAAGCTACGGTGGTGCTAACCTCCAAACAGGAATAAGATTGACTGATAAGATAGCTCTGGTGCCAGGAACTCCTCCATCTCCCATCACTTCCAGGTACTGTACTGTCAACAGTAATGATAAAACACTTTACCATAAACATTTAATCTACTGTAGACTCCAGTGGAGGATGCTGAGGGGAGGACAGTTCATAATAATGGCTGGATCGGAGCAAATGGAATGGCATCAGACACATAGAAACCATGTGTTTGATGGATTTGATACTATTCCACTTATGCCACTTCAGCCACTAGCACGAGCCCGTCCTCCCAAATTAAGTTGCCACCAACCTCCTGTGGTAAACTCATTGAATGGAAGCTACACAGCAGGACACAGATAAGATCATTATGGCTGTAGTATTCATTCACCATGCTCCATTAGAAATGTAGGCCTTTTAGTGTTTACAAATTAATGCATGAGGACGCACGTGTCTCATTCTGAAAATTGTAAGTTTCCACTGAGAGTAGAGTCCAAATCCATGCTGCAATTGTATTTTATCACAGAAAAATTGTGTAGCCTATGTTTAAGCCAATCTAGCTGGGTGCATGGACTTTAGACCTACATCTCCATTCAGTCTGAGCAGCATGTAACTGCTTCTGTGGGCCTAAGCAAATAGCATTTCCTAGTGTTGAACTTTTGTATCCTCAACCTGAGTTGAAACCTTCAGCTATCCAGCTGTCTAAATACTGAAAGCTATGCCTTTCTTTGTTCGTCAAGGGCAATGCCATAGATAATCTCATGAAAAGTATCATAACAAAAAGCTCTTAAGATATCTTACAGTTAAATCAAACTCTGCCAATCCGGGAACAGAAAACATTTTTTATTTGCTTTTCATTCCTCCACTCCTCACCCCTTTTCTGCCCAACAAATGAATGTACTGGAAGCTTGTCTCTGAGTCAGTATGAAGCAGCTGCTTTCCCCTTGAAGCTGAATGTTTCAGACCACCAAATAGTCACAACACCTCATCCTATCCTCTTCTGTAGGAAAGGTCACTCCACTTCAAGTCACTCCACTTCAAGTCACTCCACTTCGAGGTTTGGAGAGGGCGAATAGTAAAATGTCTCAAAAGGTTTGTACAGTAAGGCAATACTGGAACACCTTAGGCTATAAACTCTGGTTTAGTCATACTATAAACCTGGGTGACTGTTTGATGAGACTAGAATGCAGACATCTAATGTCTGTGTGTGTGTGTGTGTGTGTGTGTGTGTGTGTGTGTGTGTGTGTGTGTGTGTGTGTGTGTGTGTGTGTGTGTGTGTGTGTGTGTGTGTGTGTGTGTGTGTGTGTGTGTGTGTGTGTGTGTGTGTGTGTATCTGTACATGTGTGTGTATGTGTGCGTGCATGTTTGTGTGTGAATCTGTGCTTGCGTAGTTGTGTGTCTACCCAGCCAAGCCTCTCAACCAGTGCTTCAGACGTCCTGCCAAATGCACAGAGAGAACACAGGAACAACAGAGGAGAGCTGGGAGTTGTAGTTCCAGGTCAGTTGGTAGTAGACAGGTCCTGCTGACCCTGGACAGACCAGACATCTGACCACTACCCTCCAGGTTAAGTACACACAGACCATAGTTGTTGGCAGACAGACAATGAAACATTGCGGAACTTGTATTGTGCGTCATCCTCCACCCCACTGTTTAAAAAGGAATTCCTCTCAGCCTTGATTGTAAATGAAAAATTATAATTTACTCTTTAAACTGAAGAAGACTCTGATAATGCACTTTAACTGAACTCATTTGTTTTTCATTTGAATTCAAGCTGTTCTGGTGTCGTTGTAGGCAACAATATGATGGCTTCTTTGATGTCTGCCAGGTGTCTGAGACAATGAGATCCCTAGACTGGCTTTGTGATGACTTCCTATGACTTCCTCTTTCCTGGTTGGGCCAACTCACCACCACGTCTCCTCCCTATTCACTTCCATTCTTCCCCCAGGAGGGCCTGGTAACCAGCCGTGTGCTTGTCTCACACTGATGACAAAAAAGGGGTTTCTGGAAAACAAGTGGAATCCAGTGGAGTTGTCTTACTGGCTGCTTTCCCCCCTAGGTTGAATCCCAATTGGCACCCTATCCCCTATGTCGTGCACTTCTTTTGACCAGGGCCTATAGGGCTCTTGAATAGGGTGCCATTTAGGACACAACCCTAGTCACCCAGCCTAGAGGTCTGATCTGAATCACCAGGCACCTGACTCACCTCTGTAGACACAGCTGGCTCTCTCCAAAGTTCATTATGAGCTGTGCCATTACGGCATCATCCCCCCTGCCAGGGCTGGCCCTAGACTTTTGGGGGCCCTAAGACAGATTTGGTTGGGGTACCCACCCAGGCAAAACATTTTAGTAGCCCCCATCTTGATGGCGATATTTACAAATTTCCTGCAATTCTACACATTTTGCCATGGGAAGTAGAGATGTTGAGCCATTGTATAACAAATGTCATGCAATTCTGCTCATTTTGTCACATTTACATGTATACGTTAATAACTTAGCAGATGCTCTTATCCAGTGGGGACATTGAAGTGGGTGAGATGGCAGGTAGGGGTGTAAATCTAGCCTGGTGTTTGAGCCCGGGTCGCCTGCGTGCCACTAGACTGTAAGTAGCCCTCTGAGCCTGATGCCTCGGCATTACCTCGGGGAGCCAATGCAACTCTTCAGATCTCCCCCCGGAAAAGTTAATCACCATTGAACCACCATCATTACCATAGCCTGGCTGGTTAAACCCTGGGTTAATCTACCTACCCATTCTCAGGGCTTGTGTCAGTCAGATCTCTGATGAGTAAACAGGAAGGGAGAAACAGAGGATGATGAGTAGGGAACAGGTCACACATTACAGTACATGGAGACAGGGAGTGTAACACTAGGGCTACATCCCAAATGGCACCCTGTTCTCTATGTAGTGCACTACTGTTGACCAGAGCCCTATTGATCCTAGTCTAAAGTACTAGGGTGCCATTTTGGACACGACTAGAATACGCTCCGCTAGCTCAACGTCTTACACTACAAAATGTATCAGATCACATGATTTACTCTAAGGGATGTTAAGTGTTAGTGTTTTTTGTGTTTCGTTATTAGCTATTCCATATTTACATCTTCCTGCAGTGTCCAGAACTTCCCAACTCCTTTTGTTCAAATGTATACTTTGATTGAATGATTCAAATGATATTAAGAATGAAATGGACATGTTTATGAGCAGTGTGAGCATGTAGTGACTTGGTCTCATAAAGCCATCTGTCCAGTTGGGATCTAGCTGTTTTTTATTTATTTTTATTTAACCTTTTTTAACTAGGCAAGTCAGTAAAGAACAAATTCTTATTAACAACGATGGCCTACCCCGGCCAAACCCGGAGACGCTGGGCCAATTGCGCGCCGCCCTATGGGATTCCCAATCACGCCGGGTGTGATGCAGCCTGGATAACTGAACTGTATAGGATAGTAGTCTATGAAAAGCAAAGTATGTGATGCAGCCTGGATAACTGAACTGTATAGGATAGTAGTCTATGAAAAGCAAAGTATGTGATGCAGCCTGGATAACTGAACTGTATAGGATAGTAGTCTATGAAAAGCAAAGGATGCAAAAATGCTGGCAGTTCTAAAGAAATTATGTCCCTATAATAAAGTTAGAAATGTACCTATAAAGCTCGAACTGTCCAATCCAAACATATTGGCGCCCTCTACGGGGCACTGGCATAGCATTCATCGGCTGCCTGAGAGGAACAGCTTGCATCTCCGTGTTCTGGCTGTTCCACTAGGAGGCCCATTTACCAACCACTGTCAATAGTGCTCAGATTAATTAAACTACTTCTTAAAACGTCAAATGTATCAGCTCATGTGATTACCTTAACATGTTTTTCACTATATAGGCCTATTCTGCAAACCAATAGGTTGGACATATTGATTATCTTATAATGTTTATAACATGCTAAATATATAGTAGTCTAGTGGTATTATAATGCCATTAGTGCATTATAATAACATTACTATTACCAGCAAAGCTAATACAATACGGCGATAACAGACCGTTTTTACATGCAATTCGCTGCAGGAAAAGTTATTGCTTGGAACTCCATAACTTCATTTTGGAGGAACAGCGGGGAAGGGGAGGACTTCTCTGTTGAATACCAGGAATCGTCCTTTAAAAAAAACTATTTCTTACTGACAATCTGCCAAGAGGCCCTTACTGGAAAAACAAGGGGGTGGAGCCTCCCGACACATTATGAGCGCTACTCGCAAGCTCAACGCGATCATTAAAGAGGCAAATGATGTACGAGCAACGTCCAGTCAGTCCAATGTAGAACACAGACAAAGGACACAACTGATACTGTAAAGGACATTGCACATCAGCAAGGATACATTTGTTACAATTTGAACAACACAAGATATAAAGCTCAAGGAAACAAATATACTCAAGGGATTGAAGCAATTGGATAAACTTTCAAAGTTCCAAGTAGAGAGAGAAACCGTAAAAGGTAAGAAATAGGACATTATATTGTTTAAAAGTAGCAAAGGCGTAGACAATGTATCATTATAAATCATTAGCGATTTTTTTCATGGGATTTTTGTATGTACAATTACGCAACAGTTGAAGGATTCCGCTCACTAGCCTGCTCGACTTTACTGGAACTGACCGCGGTGACTGAGCCGGAGGGCAGAGATAAAAACTAAACTTTCCCGTTAATGAGTAGGACAGAGTACACGGTAGCCTAATTGCAAATCACGTCTATTCTACTGAAATATAATGTGTTCACTTTCACCTTTCACATACAATAGCCATACAGGCGATTTGTCGTAAATAATATGGTTATAAATCATGTAGCAGTGCATAATTGGAGTGACGATAGCAACATGAGCGGTGTCGAATCATATTACTTCGTGTGGTTCTCAGTAGTCCGCTACATGACAAAAAATAGCCAGGGCCTCATTGGTAAAAATGTTCCACTATGTAACCAGAGAAGTTTAATTAGAATATTTGAAATAATAACCAAAGCATAATCTTTGCCAGAGAGCTACATAGGTTGAGGAGTATTAGATTACTCTTAATCCTAAAACAATTACACTATAAATAAACCTTTTATCGACTGTTATGTATTTCTGTCATTAAAATGATAGAACTGGATATCTTGAGTTGATAAACTAAACGTCAGTTATTTGGATCATATTGCCAAATGCCCTGAGGTCCACTCAATGCCCAAGTCACTCCACTATGAGCAGATACTTTCGATACTGATGATTTTCTCTGCTTTTTTTCCAGGACTCTCCTCTCCAGACACAACAACAAAACTAAAGGCTTTGACCTCTGTAGGGAGATTCGTGACCTCTACTCTCCGACCTCCTCCTTCTAGTCTTCTGTTGTCTGTGTGGTGCCCAGTGCTCACCGGGCAGGTCGCAAAGAAGCGGTGCGCAGCGCCATGGTAACCCACAGCAAGTTTGACTCCGTCATGAGCAGCAGCCCCTTCGACACCACCATGCGGCTGCCTCACCGTTACAAGACCTTCAGCTCCAAGGTGCAATACCAGCTCGTCGTCACCACCCTGCACAAGCTCCAGGAGAGCGGCTTCTACTGGGGCTCTATCAATGGCAAGGAGGCCAACGCCATGCTGGCCGCCGAGTCTGTTGGCACCTTCCTGATCCGCGACAGCTCCGACAACCGACACTTCTTCACACTTTGCGTCAAGACGGCGTCTGGCACCAAGAACCTGCGCATCCAGTGTGACTCCGGGTCCTTCTTACTCCAGACGGACCCCAAGAGCATGCAGGCCGTGCCCCGCTTCGACTGCGTGCTCAAGCTGGTCCACCACTACATGCCGCCCACCAAAGGGGCTTCGTTGGTGGAGAAAAACACGAGGGGAGGGAACACTTCCTACTACATCTACTCTGGAGGGGAGAAGATCCCTCTGGAGCTGCTCAAACCTTTCTCCTCCACTATGTCCAGCCTGCAGCACCTGTGTAGGAAAACAGTCAATGGACACCTAGACATATCCAGCAAACGGGACCAGCTTCCCCACTCGCTCAAAGAGTTCCTGCAGGAGTACGACGCGCCCATCTAGGCCCCTCTCTGGACATGTAGTGCCCCGAAGGCATCAGACTTGATAAAGGTGTTATAAAGGGGACTTGGGCCGGTGTGAGAGACAGTGTGGCAGTACCCCACAGAACTGGGGGTGGAAATATGACTGTCTGGATCTGTGTCTTAGAGGGATGGTTCACCCACATCAGGGTGACGAGGCAGAGGGGAAGGCAGCAGCAAGAGTCAGTCTGAGAAAGTAAGAAGATGCTTGGTATTGTGGTTCTCATAAGGGCTGTACTGTACCTATCACCCAAGCCCAGGAGCGATATAACGTTACCATGAGGAGTAGAGCTATACTGGTCCCATGTCAGCCAGTCACTCAACAGGCGGCCAACCGAAAGAAAAGAAGTGGCGTCATCATCAGACTTTCCAGTCTCTCATTCATGCAGAGAGAGAAAGACAGAAAGAGAGAGAAGGAGAGAGAGAGAGAAAGGAGGACTGGTTCATTGAGAGGCTAAACGGACAGTCGGCGTGCTGCTAATTGGTTCAGATGTGTGTCAGTCAGGCCTTCGATTGAACCAGAAAATAACTATTTCCAAACCTCAACTCAAACCTCACTGCATGACTAATAACTTCCTCCCGAGGTCCGCTCTCTCTCTTCAGTCGATGAAGGCTCTGAGCCAGCATCTTGCCTGCCTTCACGCCTCTGATGAAGCACACATTCCCACTGCTGCTAACCATGGGGTCTGGCTGTGGCACGGCACCAGCCTGAGAGACACACAAACACACCAGCCTCTCCTATCCATTCAACCATTACAGCAGATTGGCTGTAATGACTGTCTTTAGCTGGCTGTTGGATATTAGTCATGGACATTAGCCCTGAGCCTGGAAGTATTAAACACCAAGTTTTGGGCCTCCTCTGGGAAAACTGGGATCTCTGTCTCAGCCTTGCTAGGAAACTGCCTAGCAACCGGAATTCTAACCCATGTTCCAAAAGGGACATTCAACGCCACCACCTCCAACATCACACTTTGAGTCAATTATTGTGTATTTCGTTAGAAAAAAAGCCAGAACTGCAAACCAATTATGACCCAATATTACAGAAGTTTGAAGCACACAAATGACCGAATGGAGAATGGAAATGAACTTTGCAACTTAAAGTGTTGATGATGTGTGTAATAATTGGTTGATTGGCAGGGCTTTTGATTTGAACATGCCAAACCTGCCCTCAACTCACCAACAAAATGGTTTCTTGACAGAACAACGAATACTTGCATGACAAAAAAATGAATGAGGGGTAGCTTTTATACTTGAGATAATAGCATCACTATATACAGAGAAAATAGAGTCAGGGTAAGCCCTCAGTGGATAGGAAATATACCCCTGATGAATGTGGTGGTATTTGTGCCACAGACAGGATACCAGATATCACTTGCTATTGAATGTATTCAAATCTGAGAATCTCTCTTCCTCTCAAAGAGAGCATCTAAGATTCATCCTGTTCAATTATTTTCCTTAAAACCAGACAATGTTTACATGACTGACAGAAGAAAAAAAAAACAGGTTTTCTCCTATCTTTTATAAAGATATTCGTTATTGTCTAGCCAGGTGACTGGCTGCAGTAGAAACATGAACGAGTTTGAAGAAAAAGAGATCGCAGAAGCAAGCAGAACTAAAAACTTTGCACATATTTATATTCATATGACATTTCAATAATTTATAATAAAGAGCACTATTTTTCTATGAATGAAATCCTTGTTGTGTGACCTTGTTCAAGCGGGGGTTACATCATATATGACTATACGTTTTGGGTATTTTACACTAGATTCTCATCACTACACATGTCTAAAACATCCCACCTTTAATTAACCACACAAGAAGTCAGAACACATAACATCAAAACAGCTGGGTAGAAATAATGTTGCATTTTTATTCATTTCAGCGTCGTTTACTACATTAATTTGACAGGAACCATGCACGTGAATTAACATTGTATGACTTAGCCAGCCAGCTAATTGTCACTGGTAGTCTAGTAAATACAACACCACAAACATCAGCACACAGAGTATCAGACATTTCAAATTAAGATTTTTTATCTTTTCGTTATTATTTCACTAACAACTAGACTTTTAGGGGCCAATTTCCCGGACACAGAAGCCTAATCCTGGACTCAAACGTGCTTTTTAGCCCTGGACTAGCCTTAACCTGTGTTCGAGAAACCAGCCCCTGAATGGGACTTATCTAAACAGATCAGGAAACATTTCTCTCAGTATCTAATCTGTTGTCTAAGCCCCTCCCTTTACCATACAAAGTGTGTGGTGGATCCAGAGAATTACACTAGAAGTGACAGAGTCATGTCCCGGCCCCCAAGCCTCTGTTCCAGTGAAAGAGGTTTACCTCCCTAAAACCCTGTATAGCGACAATTCAGTGGAGGCTGCTGAGAGGAGGACGGCTCATAATAATGGCTTTAAAAATAAATAAAAATGAACTAGGCAAGTCAGTTAAGAACAAGTTAAGACAGCACAAACCAATCTGTGACCAGGTTAGTAAAACACATGGCCCTAGACACATTTATACCCCTGCATCCACCACACAACACAAAGGAGTAGGGTGATGTTGCCCCTAGATGCTGATCTTGGGCCACTTCAGCATTTTCTCCACTAATGGTTAGGGTTGATTGGGGGTAGGGGGAAGCTCATCCTAGATCTGTATCTAAGGGGAAACCTCAACCTGGAGCCAACCAAAAGGGGCCTAAACGGAGACAGCGCTAATTCTTGTTTACCGTTACCCTGCTACAGGCACACCTGTAATCAAGCTTGGTGCTGCAAGCCCTCCAAACAATGTGTTGTCAGTCTCTGGGACTATGTGTTGTCAGTCTCTGGGACTATGTATTGTCAGTCTCTGGGACAATGTGTTGTCACTCGGGCCATATAGAAGAGAAGTAAATAAAGACACTCAAGGACACACAGGCTTGTGTGTCTGTGTGTATGTGTGTCTGTGTGTGTGTATATGTGTGTCTGTGTGTGTGTCTGTGTGTGTGTGCCGGGCCATGAATCCAGCCCTCTCAGATGACATGTTCTGTGTTGTGGTTCACTTATCAGGAAATGAATTCAACTGGCATTGAAAACAACCTAGAACTAGACGTCTGTGTTCCTGCTTGAAGGAACAGTGTGTGTATCTGTCTGTGTTCCTGCTTGAAGGAACAGTGTGTGTATCTGTCTGTACGTCAGAAAGTGTGTATGAAGAACCAAGTCATACCAATACAGAAAGAAAGACGTGTGTTTGTGTTCTGCTCTTCCTCTCTAGTGTCTGTTACATGGGAGAGAGGTGTTGGTCAGTTGGTTGGTGCCCTGGGATGCAGTGGTCCCACTACAGAGGAGATCGTCAGTGGTTCTTGGACCTGAAGAAGTGACTTTCTACCATAATTATGGATACTCCTGAATGTAATGTGAATAATGATGAGTGAGAAAGTTACAGACATATTAATATCATAACCCCCCCCCCCAAAAAAAAATAAAATGCTAACCTCCCCTGTTATTGTAATGGTGAGAGGTTAGCATGTCTTGGGGTATGATATAAAATGCTAACCTCCCTGTTATTGTAATGGTGAGAGGTTAGCATGTCTTGGGGTATGATATAAAATGCTAACCTCCCCTGTTATTGTAATGGTGAGAGGTTAGCATGTCTTGGGGGTATGATATAAAATGCTAACCTCCCCTGTTATTGTAATGGTGAGAGGTTAGCATGTCTTGGGGGAATGATATTTGTATGTCTGTAACTTGCTCACTCATCATTAGTCACGATTCATTCAGGACCATCCAGAATCATGGTAGCATCCACATTAATGTAGAAGTGTTTAGAAACATATTCTATTCCTATTTACAATAAAAGTGACTCCAAAATGACACAATACATTATTTACCATTCATTTCTATTGGGCACAACTTAATCTGAAACATAATTTAAACTAACAGCAAATGCATCCAACAAATGTGTAGAGTCACAAGCTTGATGTAGTCATTACGTGCTATGAATATTGGACCAAATACTTAATGTTTTACTACTTTAATACACATAAGTGAATTTGTCCCAATAATTTTGTTCTCCTAAAATTAAAGGACTATGTACAGACAGTGCTGTAATTTCTAAACTGTTCAGCCGATATGGATGAAAATAACCTAAAATTAAAGCTGACAGTCTGCACTTTAACCTCACAGTCAGTGTAGAATTTAAAATCCAGAGTGCTGGAGTACAGAGCCAAAACAACAACAAATGTGTCACTGTCCCAATCATTTTGGAGCTCACTGTATCCTCCACTGTAACGCGAGAGTGCAGCCAGGAATCTTAGGCTTAGTCCCACATGGCACCATATTCCCTATATTAAGGTGCACTACTAGGGTATGATTTGGAAGGTACACTTAGTTTTCACACTACAATTTACTGAATTGATGTATAGCTGGCCCGGGAGCCTGCACTACAAACTTCTATATTCAACCTATTTACGGTAAGGAGCTCCCAGCCTCTGCTCTCTCCTACCTGCTTTCAGTGCAGTTTATTGTTTATTCTCAGCTAACAGCCAATCTGGGAGGTTAAGAGACCTGTGGAGTCTCTGAGGTGATGTGTACTGTGCAGGGGTGTTGTGAGCATGACCGGTAAAACAGCACACATGCTTTTCTCTGTAATTGTGCCACTGAAGTGAGATCTAAATGATTCAAGCTATAACTGTTTACAGGTAAAACAGTCATTTACAGCCACTATATGAATCACAGTAATACACTGAACTACTGCACAGTGATACAGTATAGGTAAATATAGGTACAGTGGATATGTTTGGTTATTGTACTGCATGTGTGTTGTACTGTACATAAACATCAATGACTGGGAAGAAAAAACAGCAGACTGCAAAGTCTGTCAGGCCAAACTGATCCCAGATCAGCACTCCTACTCTGAGACACTTTGTGAATGTGGGCCCTGTGAGTAGTGACATGTGTGATAGAGTTGGAGAGATTCCAGAAGAGCCTGCATGTCCGGATGAGAGATAGACAGGTTTATATTAGCATCAGACTTAATCATCTCCTTCCCTCCTATTCCCCACCTCATTCCCCTACCAGAGCACTGAGGGATGAGATTGTTGTGAACCACGATAGGGAGAGATGAAACGACAGAGGGGAAAGTTGACAGAAGTGCTGAGTGACGGGAATGTACACAGACAGATTTGGGCTCAGGTGAAGGTAGGGTTGTGTTACTGTGGTTTCTGATAGTTTACTGTACAGGATGCAGTGCTTGCACGGTAGCCACAGTATCACTGATCTAGGAAGACATGCATTCTGTTGACAATGGGACGCTATTATTTATTCACTTGTAACTGATCTAAACTATCTGAAACAGTCTCCATTTAAGACAAGGAAATGGATATCAATCTATCAGTATAATTACAAAAGTTTGGACACACCTACTCATTCAAGAGTTTTTCTTTATTTTTACTATTTTCTACATTGTAGAACAAAAGTGAAGATATTAGTACTATGAAATAACGCATATGGAATCATGTAGTGTTAAACAAATCAAAATATAGTTTAGATTTTAGATTCTTCAATGTAGCCACCCTTTGCCTTGATGACAGCTTTGCACACTCTTGGCATTCTCTCAACAAGCGAGGTAGTCACCTGGAATGCATTTCAATTAACAGGTGTGCCGTGTATAAAAGTTAATTTGTGGAATTTCTTTCCTTCTTAACGCGTTTGAGCCAATCAGTTATATATCAATGTATATGTATTTTTTTGAACAATTGTTTTTATTGAGTCACTTCAACAGCAGTACAATCAATGAGTAAGTAATACTAGTATTTTGTGGAGGGTACAGTTAATGAGAATATATGGACCAAAGGACTCCACAGAGGTCACAAAATTAGGCCTCAAACTCTTAAATAACAATGTTAATCCTGCTTTTGAAGGGTCTACTACAGTTTTTATTTACATTGATACTCTATCAAAATTCTGCTTGGTCATGTGATTCCAGAGAAGTAAATGGTACACAGGGGAGTCACTATAGTTACGCAAGACTTCATGCTGTCATAATATCACCATGTTCTCTGTATCTCCCCACCCACAGTCTGAGTCAAGTCTTTGTTTCTAGGACACTGAGAAACGTTTGCAAACAGGTTTTTCTAAGGAAGTGCCTACTTTACTGGTGTATTTAAACGTCATTGATGACACAGACCACAGCTCGTACTTTTTGTACTGAACTGAGAGAAATGGACTGTGATGTTGAAAATAATTCACTGGTATGTACTAACAGTGAGGGTGAAACTGAAAACATTGGATACGTGATTAGAAACATTGAACAATTCTGTGGTAGGGCAATCACTTAGCTGACAACAATATGTTTTATTGCCCTAAACTTCTCTGGAATCACATGCATTACTTCAATTTACCCTAAACTTCTCTGGAATCACATGCATTACTTCAATTTACCCTAAACTTCTCTGGAATCACATGTATTACTTCAATTTACCCTAAACTTCTCTGGAATCACGTTTACTTCAATTTACCCTAAACTTCTCTGGAATCACATGCATTACTTCAATTTACCCTAAGCGTCTCTGGAATCACATGCATTACTTCAATTTACCCTAAACTTCTCTGGAATCACATGCATTACTTCAATTTACCCTAAACTTCTCTGGAATCACATGCATTACTTCAATTTACCCTAAACTTCTCTGGAATCACATGCATTACTTCAATTTACCATAAACTTCTCTGGAATCACATGCATTACTTCAATTTACCCTAAACTTCTCTGTAATCACATGCATTACTTCAATTTGCCCTAAACTTTTCTGGAATCACATGCTTTACTTCAATTTACATTACATTAAATTGCATGGCATTCAAGAATGACATCAGCAATTTATTCGAAATAAACACCTACATATCAACTCAGTTTGATATGGGAAACTCAAGTTATAACATATGAATAGTTTCAAAATGTCCCCCAGTTAAAAATAGCCTACATTAATATGAGACAAATAAACGTATCCATCAACGAAACGTTGATTAATGTGCACTGTCCCTGTAAAAATAAAAATAAACTCCAACTCAAATTTAAGTTTGACAGAATATAAAATAACTTCTAGCAATAGTTCATGTATTTATGGACTCCTATGTCCTTGCTACTAGGTTTTTACTAAATATGAGTCTATTTAATTTCCCCAGAAAGGTTTATCTTAACCTTTATGATTTTATTGAGCCTTATCAGTATCATTGTTATAGGCTGTCAGGTGATATACATTCTCTTTTACAGCAGAGGATGGATTTCTCTTTTACAGCAGAGGATGGACTTCCCTTTGACGAACCTATGCATGGGTGGACTGGGACCAGAAATTGGCTCTGGCATTTCTGACAAAACAGCCCATTTTATTTATTTTGAGTCCCCCACAATGGCAAATTTTGTCCCCTTTGAGGCACCCATTAATAGCTAGATAATTATTATTTTGTGGACAAAAACCAAAATCATACTGGCCCACTAGGCAAAAAAATGGACCATCCCCTATGGCATTTTCATGAAATGCCAGATGGCTAGTCCGCCCCTGAACCCAATGTAATAAGTCTATTTGATGGAGAGTTTCATAGAAGCATTCCATAACATGCTTCTATGTAATTAGTTGCTCATCTGTGTAAAGTTTTATTCCCCAAAAATAAAAGCATGTCATGGAATTCATCTATGAACCTCTCCGTCTAATAGGACATATCACCATGGGTTCAGGGGGCGGACTGGCAACCACATGTATCGACCTCAATCGCTTTGTTTAAGCTTGCTCTTTTCACCTCTACATTCGGGGAGAAAACACTTTTGTTGCGCCAGTCTTTTTGGGAGATATCATCACCTTTTCTTCTTGTGTCTCTTAGATGGACTCATAGTGATATGTCTACTGGACAGACATGGAGCCATTGGTCTCTTAGATGGACATAGTGATATGTCTACTGGATAGACACGGAGCCATTGGTCTCTTAGATGGACTCATAATGATGTTTCTACTGGATAGACACGGAGCCATGTATCTCTTTGTTTGTACAGATATTTGACAAAAAAGAGAGTAGGAAACCAGCTTCTACTAACTGAGTAAGAAACCAGCTTCTACTAACTGAGTAAGAAACCAGATTCTGCTAACTGAGTAAGAAACCAGATTCTACTAACTCTGTAAGAAACCAGATTCTGCTAACTGAGTAAGAAACCAGATTCTGCTAACTGAGTAAGAAACCAGATTCTACTAACTGTGTAAGAAACCAGATTCTACCAACTGAGTAAGACACCAGATTCTGCAAACTGAGTAAGAAACTAGATTCTGCTAACTGAGTAAGAAACCAGATTCTGCCAACTGAGTAAGAAATCAGATTCTACTAACTGAGTAAGAAACCAGATTCTGCTGAGTAAGAAACCAGCTTCTACTATCTGAGTAAGAAATCAGCTTCTACTAACTCTCTAAGAAACCAGATTCTGCTAACTGAGTAAGAAACCAGATTCTGCTAACTGAGTAAGAAACCAGATTCTACTAACTGTGTAAGAAACAAGATTCTACCAACTGAGTAAGAGACCAGATTCTGCAAACTGAGTAAGAAACTAGATTCTGCTAACTGAGTAAGAAACCAGATTCTGCCAACTGAGTAAGAAATCAGATTCTACTAACTGACATAAGAAACCAGATTCTGCTGAGTAAGAAACCAGCTTCTACTATCTGAGTAAGAAATCAGCTTCTGCTAACTGAGTAAGATACCAGCTTCTACTAAATGAGTAAGAAACCAGATTTTACTAACTGAGTAAGAAACCAGATTCTGCTAACTGAGTAAGAAACCAGATTCTGCTAACTGAGTAAGAAACCAGATTCTGCTAACTGAGTAAGAAACCAGATTCTGCTAACTGAGTAAGAAACCAGATTCTGCTAACTGAGTAAGAAACCAGATTCTGCTAACTGAGTAAGAAACCAGGCTCTACTAACTGAGTAAGAGACCAGATTCTGCTAACTGAGTAAGAAACCAGCTCATGCTAACTGAGTAAGAATCCAGATTCTGCTAACTGAGTAAGAAACCAGATTCTGCTAACTGAGTAAGAAACCAGATTCTGCTGAGTAAGAAACCAGATTCTGCTAACTAAGAAACCAGATTCTGCTAACTGAGTAAGATACCAGATTCTGCTAACTGAGTAAGAAACCAGATTCTGCTGAGTAAGAAACCAGATTCTGCTAACTGAGTAAGAGACCAGCTTCTGTACTAACTGATCACCATGCCATGCCTCTCATACTGGTCATTCACTGCA
Organism: Brachymystax lenok tsinlingensis; assembly: GCA_030435695.1. Lineage (NCBI taxonomy): Eukaryota > Metazoa > Chordata > Actinopteri > Salmoniformes > Salmonidae > Brachymystax > Brachymystax lenok. Next base: position 107,877,650 of record CM059791.1, read on the forward strand.
AACCCCACAGTGTGACAGGGTGTGGGACAGAGTGTGACAGAGAGGGAGTGTGACATAATGGGACAGAGTGTGACAGGAGAGCGAGTATGACATAATGGGACAGAGTGTGACAGGAGAGCGAGTGTGACATAATGGGGCAGAGTGTGACAGGAGAGCGAGTATGACATAATGGGACAGAGTGTGACAGGAGAGCGAGTATGACATAATGGGACAGAGTGTGACAGGAGAGCGAGTATGACATAATGGGACAGAGTGTAACAGGAGAGCGAGTGTGACATATTGGTACAGAGTGTGACAGGAGAGCGAGTGTGACATAATGGGACAGAGTGTGACAGGAGAGCGAGTGTGACATAATGGGACAGAGTGTGACAGGAGAGCGAGTGTGACATAATGGGACAGCGTGTGACAGGAGAGCAAGTGTGACATAATGGGACAGAGTGTGACAGGAGAGCAAGTGTGACATAATGGGACAGCGTGTGACAGGAGAGCAAGTGTGACATAATGGGACAGAGTGTGACAGGAGAGCGAGTGTGACATGCCGAGGCCATCAACTACTGTGCCACAAGACAGCTTCTCAGAAGTCAACCTTCTGCAATGTTTTTTTTGCGTTATGTTGCTATACACAACTTGTTTAGAAATTGCTTGAAGAGGAGTTTGATTTGCTATTAACAGCATGCTGACAAGGGTTCTATTGTACTATTCCATTTCTTACCATAGTCTTTTCACACTAATGAGACGAGCCGAGCCAAAGGAAGATGTGCTGAGCTGGCCTGGTTAAACATCCACCACAGTTGCTGGAACCGTGCTGAAAAGGACAATTGGAAAATAAAATATCTGAGCAAGTACAGTTCGTTTTGGATCGGTCTGATAGTGGGAAAAGGTTTTAGAGTAGAGGAGGTAAAATTGGTTTGATTGGTTTGAACTGGTGAGTCATGTGGCATCGTCAATGACCTTGTGCCCTAGGTTTCTGCACATAGACATCTAGACATTTCGCCCTTTCCAGCCAAGCGCTGAAGTCTTTGCACCTCCCTCCCGGCACATCCATATAAACTCACAGGAGACAGTCAGAGGACTTACACGGCGCAGGCAGACAGCAAAACCCTAATTCCAGGTTCGACTCTCCGTCTCACTCTCTGTTTGCAATTCCACAACTGAGCGGTTGCCATGGCACCACCCAGTCAATGAGCTCCAGATGCCAGGTCACTGAGCCAACCAGGGAGAGGGAGTATGAGTCATCATGACCCCGCCAGTCCCGCCCCTCTCCAGGCAGGGTAGTGCGGGCACGCTCCTCCCAGTTCTGGATCAAGTGATTTACTGTACACTCTTCACTCCCTGTTCTCCACTCTCCCTCATCCGACCTCCTTTACTGTAAATATACTCCCTTCTGTCAATCTCCACTGTGCTTCCTCTCCAGTCTTAGTGCCACTGCATATAGAATATAATAGAATAGGGTTACACTTTATAATTACATTCAGTTATAAACCATCTAAAAAGGCATTTAAAAATAGTTTGTTCAACATTTATTAATCATTATTCCTATTACATTTGTAAACAATAGAATATAAAAAGATTCATATAAACCTAGTTTCAAAAAATTTAAGCTTTTTTTACCTTTATTTAGGGAGTCACAATTGAGACTAGGGTCTCTTTCACAAGGGAGCCCTGCATATACAATTCTCTAACTAAAATACAGCGCTACACAAATATTCAAGTAAAACAGTTCCTCGGTAAGAAGTTCCACAATCCATATTTTAAGTTGCCCAAGCGGCACCAGCACATCCAATTGTAATTTATTTTGCATTTGGTTCCAGCAACGAGGTGCGTTAAATCTAAAAGCAGATTGACCCAGTTCGGTGGAGACTCAAGGAACCTCATTAACCAACCCTGTGAACGGAAGCTCATGGAAGCTTGTGTAATAGAGCTTTGTAAAAGGGAATACTGAAGTGATCTACATGACTTTAATGAGGACCAGCCAACTTTTTGATACAGGATGCAGTGGTGAGTATGAAAACTGTCAGCAGTGATAAAATGAATGGTGCTATGGTAGACGGCATCCAAAGGTTTAAGAGTAGTGGTTCATGCAATCTGGTAAATGGTGTCACCAAAGTCAAGAACTGTCAGGAAAGTTGACTGTACAGTCTGCTTTCTGCTATTTAGGGAGAGCAAGGATCTATTTAAAAACAAATGTCCACTTTAAATCTTAGCTTTTTAACTAGATCATCAATATGTATTTTAAACATCAAATCTGTGTCAATCCAAATGCCCATATATATAATCTTTGTCAATATACATAAATCTTAGCTTTTTAACTAGATCATCAATATGTATTTTAAACATCAAATCTGTGTCAATCCAAATGCCCATATATATAATCTTTGTCAATATATATATATATATATATATATATATATATATATATATATATATATATATTATATATGGGCATTTGGATTGACATTTGGATTGACATTCATATATATACTGTATATACTGTATATGCTTACAACAACTTATAAAACATTGTACCTAGATACTTTACGTAAAGTGTTACAGAACTGAGAGGAACGGAAAAAGCAGAGGATCCCTGAGTCTTCGTGTATACTGTAAATGTGCTGTTAATAATTTGTATGTCCAGTATATCATTAGTTGTTATGACATACAATGTGTCATATGGTAAGCCAGCCTAATAAGATTTTGATGGGCTTTCCTGGAAACAGAATCTTCACCAGACAGACACCAGACTGATATGTGCGCCAGGACAGCACTCAGCATACACTACTTCATCATCATCACAAATCCCTCAACATGTGTCCAACAAAGACTGTAGTCTGCATTTCATGGCTCAGCCCACTGCACCACATGCTAACCTACAATCCTAAAACTTAATTAGGGGTTACGTTGATATACAGAGCCTTCAGAAAGTATTCACACCCTTTGACCTTTTCCACATTTTGTTGTGTTACAGCCTGAATTTCAAAATGGATAAAAAATAGATTTTGTGTCACTGGCCCACACACAATACCCCATAATGTCTAAGTGGAACTTTGTTTTTATATATTTTTAACAAATTAATAAAATAATGAAGATCTGAAATGTCTTCAGTCAATAAGTATTCAACTTTGTTATAGCAAGCCTAAATAAGTTCAGGAGTAAATTTGCTTAAGTCACATAGTTAGTTCCATGGACTCAGTAATATCAGTCAATCAATCAAATGTATTTATAAAGCCCTTTTTACATCAGCCGATGTCTAAAAGTGCTATACAGAAACCCAGCCTAAAACCCCAAACCGCAAGCATAGTTGTTGAAAGTCTACTTAATCTCTGTAACCCGCACACATAATTATCTGTAAGATCCCTCAGTCAAGCAGAGAATTTCAATCACAGATTCAACCACACAGGTTTTCCAGTGCCTCACAAAGAAGGGCACCTATTGGTAGATGGGTAAAAAAAAAAAAAAACTGAACGGACATTGAATATCCCTTTGAGCATGGTGAAGTTATTAATTACACTTTGGATTGTGTATCAATACACCCAGTCACTAGAAAGATGCAAGCGTCCTTCTTAACTCAGTTGCTGTAGAGGAAGAAAACAGCTCAGGGATTTCACCATCAGGCTAATGGTGACTTTAAAACAGTTACATAGCCCCACAACAGTATTTTTCCCCCTTGGTGACTTTGAAACAGTTACATAGCCCCCTAACAGTATTTTTCCCCCTTGGTGACTTTTAAACAGTTACATAGCCCCCTCAACAGTATTTTCCCCCTTGAGGCCCCCATTATTAGCCAGATAATGACATCTTGCTAAAAATAAAATAATAATAATTAAACAGGCCCTCTCAGCTAAAAATGGACCATCTCTTCAGGCATTTCCCCAAAATGCCAAATGGCCAGCTCCGGTAGTTTCCAGTCTCTTTGGAGGGAGTGTGGGAAGGGAATGAGGATATACTTCTATTCCACAGTATTTTCTTGTTTCGATGCAAACAATGAAATCTCCAAGCCGGCATGACCAAGTGTGTTTGTATTCTTGAGCAACAACAAAATACACTAACAGTGACACATTGTGACATATTTGGATTCCCCTTTAACGTGTTGCTTCCTTGTAACAGAGGACGTTGGTTGAGGTTGAGGGTAGTGTAGTCATACTGATTTGAGTCGTAACGGGCCAGTCAGTGTCTCTTTGCTTTAAGACAGCCTCATGCCTAGCAGTCAACATTTAGCAAAATACCACAGGCACAGAAAACTAAGAAACATCAGTAAAGTACTAAGATTTCACATGATCACTTTGGGACTCTCATCATGAAAAATGTCCTGTAATGTTTTCAATTGTTCAATATTATATTTATGTCACGTATTATGTGTTATGTCTTTTAAATGAGTGTTTGCAATTGTTAGTAATGTAAATTCTGCATGTCTTCAGTTTTATCTGTGAGCAAGAATAAATCAACTCAAATTCAATACAAAATTGCAAAATAACTTCATGCAACTCAGTTAGCATTTAATAAGGAGACTTACAAACATTGATCCAACACAGTTCTTGATCCATCACTTCAATGAAAAATGACATGCATATATCATCATTAGTGTCACGACTTCCGCCGAAGTCGGTCCCTCTCCTTGTTTGGGCGGCATTCGGCGGTTGACGTCACCGGCCTTCTAGCCATCGCCGATCCACTTTCATTTTCATTTGTTTTGGCTTTGTCTTTTACACACCAATTCCCCAATTACATGTTCATTATTTAACCCTCTGTTTCCCCCATGTTTGTGTGCGTAATTGTTTCAATTGATGTCAATCCATTTGGTGGGCTTGGTATTTGTTTCTACTTTGTAAAAGTTTGAGTAAACTACATTGTGTTTCTCATCTCTGCTGTCCTGCGCTTGACTCTTTTTGCACTATTACACCAAGCCTTCTGACAGAATTACGCACCTATAGAATGGAGTCAGCAAGAGCAGACACCCCCGTGTTTGCGGTAGAGGAGCGCGTACAGCAGCATGCGACCATGTTGCAACATCTCGTCACCACCATGGATCGCGTCCTGCAGACGATGGACCGTTGGGAGAGAGGAGGAGTCCCTCCAGCGCCTCTACCAGCACCATCACAGGCAACACTGCTCAACCCTCCTTCACCCGGTCCCAGTGGGATTAGGCTCGCGCTCCCGAGGGGGTATGATGGGATGGCTGCCGGATGTCAGGGGTTCCTACACCAGCTGGAGCTCTACCTGGCGACCATCCACCCAGCTCCTTCGGGTCGTGAGAGCATGTCCGCCCTCGTCTCCTGCCTCTCAGGGAAAGCCCTGGAGTGGGCCAACGCTGTATGGGGGGAAGGAGAAGCGGCGTTGGATCACTACGAGGATTTCACCCGCCGCATTCGGGCAGTTTTCGACCACCCGCCTGAGGGTAGAGCAGCGGGTGAACGTCTGTTTCACCTGAGGCAGTGGACGAGGAGCGCACAGGAGTTCGCCTTGGACTTCCGGACCCTAGCCACCGGCGCGGGATGGAACGACAGGGCCCTGATCGATCATTACCGGTGTAGTTTGCGAGAGGATGTCCGTCGGGAGTTGGCTTGCAGGGACACTTCTCTTACCTTTGACCAGGTGGTGGACCTGTCCATCCGGCTGGATAACCTGATGGCTACGCGCGGAAGTCCAGATCGGGGCCTGTCGGTTCCATTCCCCAGCACCACCGCTCAGACGCCCATGGAGCTGGGAGGTGCTGCACTTAGGGCGACCGGAGGAGGGACCGGTCCATGCACCATCTGTGGCCGCAGAGGGCACACTGCCGGTCGGTGCTGGGGAGGTTCCTCTGGGAGTCGAGGTAGCAGGCACGGAACTCTCGTGTCACCCCAGGTGAGTCGGCACCAGGCTCACCCAGGGCCCCCTGTTGCACACATGTTTTTGTATATAAACTTTCCTGAGTTTTCCCCGCATTCCCAGCATATACCCTGAATCTATTCTACCACGCCCAGAAATCTGCTCCTTTTATTCTCTGTACCCAATGCACTAGAAGACCTGTTCTGATAGCCTTTAGCCGTACCCTCATCCTGCTCCTCCTCTGTTCCTCGGGTGATGTCGAGGTAAACCCAGGCCCTGTGTGTCCCCAGGCACTCTCATTTGTTGACTTCTGCAACCGTAAAAGCCTTGGTTTTATGCATGTTAACATCAGAAGCCTCCTCCCTAAGTTTGTTTTACTCACTGCTTTAGCACACTCCGCCAACCCTGATGTCCTTGCCGTGTATGAATCCTGGCTTAGGAAGGCCACCAAAAATTCTGAGATTTCCATACCCAACTACAACATTTTCTGCCAAGATAGAACCGCCAAAGGGGGGAGGAGTTGCAATCTATTGCAGAGATAGCCTGCAAAGTTCTGTCATACTTTCCAGGTCTATGCCCAAACAGTTTGAACTTCTAATTCTAAAAATGAATCTCTCCAGAAATAAATCTCTCACTGTTGCCGCCTGCTATAGACCCCCCTCAGCTCCCAGCTATGACCTGGACACCATATGTGAATTGATTGCCCTCCATCTATCTTCAGAGTTTGTTCTGTTAGGTGACCTAAACTGGGATACAGTGAGGGAAAAAAGTATTTGATCCCCTGCTGATTTTGTACATTTGCCCACTGACAAAGAAATGATCAGTCTATAATTTTAATGGTAGGTTTATTTGAACAGTGAGAGACAGAATAACAACAAAAAAATCCAGAAAAACGCATGTGAAAATTTTTATAAATGAAATTGCATTTTAATGAGGGAAATAAGTATTTGACCCCCCTCTCAATCAGAAAGATTTCTGGCTCCCAGGTGTCATTTATACAGGTAACACGCTGAGATTAGGAGCACACTCTTAAAGGGAGTGCTCCTAATCTCAGTTTGTTAACCGGAATAAAAGACACCTGTCCACAGAAGCAATCAATAAATCAGATTCCAAACTCTCCACCATGGCCAAGACCAAAGAGCTCTCAAAGGATGTCAGGGACAAGATTGTAGACCTACACAAGGCTGGAATGGGCTACAAGACCATCGCCAAGCAGCTTGGTGAGAAGGTGACAACAATTGGTGCGATTATTCGCAAATGGAAGAAACACAAAAGAACACAAAAGATCTCCCTCGGCCTGGGGCTCCATGCAAGATCTCACCTCGTGGAGTTGCAATGATCATGAGAACGGTGAGGAATCAGCCCAGAACTACACGGGAGGATCTTGTCAATGATCTCAAGGCAGCTGGGACCATAGTCACCAAGAAAACAATTGGTAACACACTACGCCGTGAAGGACTGAAATCCTGCAGCACCCGCAAGGCCCCCCTGCTCAAGAAAGCACATATACATGCCCGTCTGAAGTTTGCCAATGAACATCTGAATGATTCAGAGGACATCTGGGTGTTGTGGTCAGATGAGACCAAAATGGAGCTCTTTGGCATCAACTCAACTCGCCATGTTTGGAGGAGGAGGAATGCTGCCTATGACCCCAAGAACACCACCCCCACCGTCAAACATGGAGGTGGAAACATTATGCTTTGGGGGTGTTTTTCTGCCAAGGGGGCAGGACAACTTCACTGCATCAAAAGGGACGATGGACGGGGCCATGTAGTGTCAAATCTTGGGTGAGAACCTCCTTCCCTCAGCCAGGGCATTGAAAATGTGTCGTGGATGGGTATTCCAGCATGACAATGACCCAAAACACACGGCCAAGGCAACAAAGGAGTGGCTCAAGAAGAAGCACATTAAGGTCCTGGAGTGGCCTAGCCAGTCTCCAGACCTTAATCCCATAGAAAATCTGTGGAGGGAGCTGAAGGTTCGAGTTGCCAAACGTCAGCCTTGAAACCTTAATGATTTGGAGAAGATATGCAAAGAGGAGTGGGACAAAATCCCTCCTGAGATGTGTGCCAACCTGGTGGCCAACTACAAGAAACATCTGACCTCTGTGATTGCCAACAAGGGTTTTGCCACCAAGTACTAAGTCATGTTTTGCAGAGGGGTCAAATACTTATTTCCCTCATTAAAATGCAATTCCATTCATAACATTTTTCACATGCATTTCTCTGGATTTTTTTGTTGTTATTCTGTCTCTCACTGTTCAAATAAACCTACCATTAAAATGATAGACTGATCATTTCTTTGTCAGTGGGCAAATGTACAAAATCAGCAGGGGATCAAATACTTTTTTCCCTCACTGTATGCTTAACACCCCGGCAGTCCTACAATCTAAGCTAGATGCCCTCAATCTCACACAAATCATCAAGGAACCCACCAGGTACAATCCTAAATCTGTAAACATGGGCACCCTCATAGATATTATCCTGACCAACTTGCCCTCCAAATACACCTCTGCTGTTTTCAATCAGGATCTCAGCGACCACTGCCTCATTGCCTGCATCCGCTATGGGCCCTCGGTCAAACGACCACCCCTTATCACTATCAAACGCTCCCTAAAACACTTCTGTGAGCAGGCCTTTCTAATGGACCTGGCCCGGGTATCCTGGCAGGATATTGACCTCATTCTGTCAGTCGAGGATGCCTGGTCGTTCTTTAAATAGCAACTTCCTCACCATCTTAAATAGGCATGCCCTTTTCAAAAGATGTAGAACTAAGAACAGATACAGCCCTTGGTTCACTTCAGACCTGACAGCCCTTGACCAGCACAAGAACATCCTGTGGTGGACTGCTATTGCATCGAATAGTCCCCGCGATATGCAACTGTTCAGGGAAGTCAGGAACCAATACACGCAATCAGTCAGGAAAGCAAAGGCTAGCTTTTTCAAACAGAAATTTGCATCCTGTAGCTCTAACTCCAAAAAGTTTTGGGATACTGTCAAGTCCATGGCGAACAATAGCACCTCCTCCCAGCTGCCCACTGCACTGAGGCTAGGTAACACGGTCACCATTGAAAATTTCAACAAGCATTTCTCTTACGGCTGGCCATGCTTTCCTCCTGGCTACCCCAACTCCGGCCAACAGCTCCGCCCCCCCCCCCGCAGCTACTTGTCCAAGCCTTCCCAGCTTCTCCTTCACCCAAATCCAGATAGCAGATGTTCTGAAAGAGCTGAAAAATCTGGACCCGTACAAATCAGCTGGACTAGATAATCTGGACCCTCTCTTTTTAAAACTATCTGCCGCCATTGTTGCAACTCCTATTACCAGTCTGCTCAACCTCTCTTTAGTGTCGTCCGAGATCCCAAAAGATTGGAAAGCTGCCGCGGTCATCCCCCTCTTCAAAGGGGGTGACCCGCTAGACCCAAATTGCTATAGACCTATATCCATGCCTCTCTAAAGTCTTCGAAAGCCTTAGTTAATAAACAGATCATTGACCACTTCGAATCCCACCGTACCTTCTCCGCTGTGCAATCCGGTTTCCGAGCTTGTCACGGGTGCACCTCAGCCATGCTCAAGATACTAAACTATATCATAACCGCCATCGATAAGAGACATTACTGTGCATCCGTATTCATTGACCTGGCCAAGGCTTTCGACTCTGTCAATCACCACATCCTTATCGACAGACTCAACAGCCTTGGTTTCTCTAATGATTGCCTCGCCTGGTTCACCAACTACTTTGCAGACAGAGTTCAGTGTGTTATATCGGAGGGCCTGTTGTCCGGGCCTCTGGCAGTCTCTATGGGGGTGCCAGAGGGTTCAATTCTTGGGCCGACTCTCTTCTCTGTATACATCAATGATGTCGCTCTTGCTGCCGGTGATTCTCTGATCCACCTCTATGCAGACAACACCATTCTATATACTTCTGGCCCTTCTTTGGACACTGTGTTAACTAACCTCCAAACGAGCTTCAATGCCATACAATACTCCTTCCGTGGCCTCCAACTGCTCTTAAACGCTAGTAAAACCAAATGCATGCTTTTCAACCGATCGCTGCCTGCACCCGCCCGCCCGACTAGCATCACTACCCTGGACGGCTCTGACCTAGAATACGTGGACAACTACAAATACCTAGGTGTCTGGCTAGACTGTAAACTCTCCTTTCAGACTCCCATTAAACATCTCCAATCCAAAATTAAATCTAGAATCGTCTTTCTATTCGCAACAAAGCCTCCTTCACTCATGCTGCCAAACTTGCACTAGTAAAACGGACTATCCTACCGATCCTCGACTTCGGCGATGTCATCTACAAAACAGCTTCCAATACTCTACTCAGCAAACTTTATGCAGTCTATCACAGTGTCATCCGCTTTGTCACCAAAGCCCCTTATACCACCCACCACTGCGATCTGTATGCTCTAGTCGGATGGCCCTCGCTACATACTCGTCGCCAGACCTACTAGCTCCAGGTCATCTACAAGTCCCTGCTAGGTAAAGCTCCGCCTTATCTCAGCTCGCTGGTAACCATAGCAGCACCCACGCGTAGCACTCGCTCCAGCAGGTATATCTCACTGGTCACCCCCAAAGCCAATTCCTCTTTTGGCCGCCTTTCCTTCCAGTTCTCTGCTGCCAATGACTTGAACGAATTACAAAAATCATTGAAACTGGAGACACTTATCTCCCTCACTAGTTTTAAGCACCAGCTGTCAGAGCAGCTCACAGATCACTGCACCTGTACATAGCCCAACCAACTACCTCATCCCCTACCGTAGTCATTTATTTATCTTGCTCCTTTGCCCCCAGTATTTTTACTTTGCACATTCATCTACTTTACATTTACCATTCCAGTGTTAAATTGCTATACTGTAATTACTTCGCCACCATGGCCTATTTATTGCCTTATGTTCCTTATCTTACCTCATTTGCACACATTGTATATAGATTTGTTATTTTTTTCTACTGTATTATTGACTGTGTGTTTGTTTACTCCAATGGGTAACTATGTGTTGTTGTATGTGTTGAACTGCTTTGCTTTATCTTGGCCAGGTCGCAGTTGTAAATGAGAACTTGTTCTCAACTTGCCTACCTGGTTAAATAAAGGTGAAATAAAACGTTTTCAAAAAAGAAGGCACTCGTAGATTCAGGCGCAACTGGGAATTTTATTGACCGATCATTTGCCCATACTTTAGGGATCCCTATTGTTCCAGTAGACATGCCCTTCCCAGTTCATGCCCTAGATAGTCGACCATTAGGGTCAGGGCTAATTAGGGAGGTCACCGCTCCACTGGGCATGGTGACGCAGGGGGGTCACAAGGAGAGAATTAGTCTCTTCCTTATTGATTATCCTGCATTTCCCGTGGTGCTGGGCCTACCCTGGTTAGCCTGTCATGACCCCACTATTTCGTGGCAACAGAGGGCTCTCAAGGGGTGGTCACGAAAGTGCTCGGGATGTGTTTAGGGGTTTCCGTCGGTGCTACTACGGTGGAAAGTCCAGACCAGGTCTCCACCGTGCGTATCCCCTCTGAATATGCCGATTTGGCTCTCGCCTTCTGTAAATAGAAGGTGACTCAAATACCACCCCATCGACGGGGGGGATTGTGTGATAAATTTCCTGGTAGACGCAGCACTTCCCAGGAGTCACGTGTATCCCATGTCGCAAGAGGAGATGGCAGCTATGGAAACATGTCTCAGAATCCTTGGGGCAGGGGTACATTCGGCCCTCCACTTCACCTGCCTCCTCTAGTTTCTTTTTTGTGAAGAAGAAGGATGGAGGTCTGCACCCGTTTATTGACTATCGAGGCATCAACCAGATCACTGTGAGGGACAGTTACCCGCTACCTTTCATAGCCAGTGCGATCGAGTCAATGCACGGGGCTCGCTTCTTCACAAAATTGGATCTCAGGAGAGCTTACAACCTGGTGCGTATCCGGGAGGGAGATGAGTGGAAGACGGCATTTAGTACCACCTCAGGGCACTATGAGTACCTTGTCATGCCATACGGGTTGATGAATGCTCCATCAGTCTTCCAGGGCTTTGTAGACGAGATTTTCAGAGACCTGCACGTGCAGGGTGTAGTGGTGTATATTGATGACATTCTGATATACTTCGCTACACGCGCAGAGCATGTGTCTCTGGTGCGCAGGGTGCTTGGTTGACTGTTGGAGCATGACCTGTACGTCAAGGCTGAGAAATGTCTGTTCTTTCAACAGTCCGTCTCCTTCCTAGTGTACCGCATTTCCACTTCAGGGGTGGAGATGGAGAGTGACCGCATTTCAGCCGTGCGTAATTGGCCGACTCTCAAACACGGTAAAGGAAGTGCAGCGATTTCTAGGGTTTGCCAAATATTACCGGAGGTTTATCCGGGGCTTTGGTCAGGTAGCGGCTCCTATTACCTCACTGCTGAAGGGGGGACCGGTGCGTTTGCAGTGGTCGGCTGAGGCGGACAGGGCTTTTGGTCACTTGAGGCTCTGTTTCCTCCTGCTCGGTGTGCGCTCAGTGCAAGGCTCCTAGGCACCTGCACAGAGGGAAGTTACAGCTCTTACCCGTTCCACAACGGCCGTGGTCGCACTTGTCGGTGCACTTCCTCATGGATCTTCCTCCCTCACAGGGTAACACCACGATCCTGGTCGTTGTGGATCAGTTCTCTAAGTCCTGCCGTCTCCTCCCTTTGCCCGGTCTCCCTACGGCCCTACAAACTGCGGAGGCCCTGTTTACACACGTCTTCTGGCACTACGGGGTGCCTGAGGACATAGTATCTGATCGAGGTCCCCAGTTTACGACAAGAGTCTGGAGGGCGTTCATGGAACGCCTGGGGGTCTCAGTCAGCCTTACCTCAGGTTTTCATCCCGAGAGTAACGGGCAGGTGGAGAGAGTAAACCAGGAAGTGGGTAGGTTTCTGTGGTCTTATTGCCAGGACCGGCCGGGGGAGTGGGCGGCGTTTGTGCCCTGGGCAGAGATGGCCCAAAACTCGCTCCGCCACTCCTCCACTAACCTCTCCCCTTTCCAGTGCGTACTGGGGTACCAGCCGGTTCTGGTGCCTTGGCATCAGAGCCAGATCGAGGCTCCTGCGGTCTACGACTGGTTTACGCGCTCGGAAGAGACATGGGACGCCGCTCATGTGCACCTTCAGCGGGCCGTGAGGCGTCAGAAAGCGAGCGCAGACCGCCACCTCAGTGAGGCCCCGGTGTTCGCACCGGGGGACCGGGTCTGGCTCTCGACCCGTAACCTGCCCCTCCGCCTGCCCTGCCGGAAGCTGGGTCCGCGGTTTGTGGGGCCATTCAAAGTCCTGAGGAGACTGAACGAGGTTTGCTACAGGTTATAGCTCCCCCAGATTACCGTATTAACCACTCGTTCCATGTGTCTCTCCTCAGGCCGGTGGTGGCTGGTCCACTCCAGGAGTCTGAGGTGCAGGAGGTTCTTCCGCCCCCTCCGACCCGGCGTATGCAGTTTGAGCCATACTGGACTCGAGGCGTCGGGCGAGGGGCCTTCAGTACCTCGTGGAGTGGGAGGGGTCTGGTCCGGAGGAGAGATGCTGGGTTGCGATGGAGGACGTTTTGGATCCTTCGATACTGCGGGAGTTCCACCGATCTGCGCCTCATCCTCCAGGTCGTCTCTGAGGTCAGTGTCGGCGCACTGCTGGAGCCGCGTGTCAAGGGGGTTACTGTCACGACTTCCGCCAAAGTCGGTCCCTCTCCTTGTTCGGGGCGGCATTCGGCGGGCAACGTCACCGGCCGTCTAGCCATCGCCGATCCACTTTTCATTTTCCATTTGTTTAGTCTGGTTTTTACACACCTGATTTCAATTCCCCAATTACATGTTCATTATTTAACCCTCTGTTTCCCCCATGTTTGTGTTCGTAATTGTTTAAATTGACATCAGTCCATTTGGTGAGCTTGGTATTTGTTCTACTTTGTAAAAGTTTGAGTAAACTACGTTGTGTTGCTCATCTCTGCTGTCCTGCGCCTGACTCTTTTTGCACTACTACACCAAGCCTTCTGACAATTAGTTTTGTTTTACAGAGATTCCAGATAGAGCATTTGACTGTAAGTTAAAAAAGACAACAACATTTTAGCAGTACATTTCTCACTCTTTTTACAGTAATAGTGATAATAGCGGTAGAGAGGAGGACCTGGCACTGCACGTCCTTGTAATACATTTAGACATTTCCTAAAGGGGAAGAATTTCTGAAACTCAGGGAGAGAAAGTCCTCCATGTATCAGTCCTCCATGTAGCACCATGGTAACACCACAGACACAGCAATGGGCCTGCTGTATCAGTCCTCCTTGTAGCCCCATGGTAACACCACAGACACAGCAATGGGCCTGCTGTATTAGTCCTCCATGTAACCCCATGGTAACACCACAGACACAGCAATGGGCCTGCTGTATCAGTCCTCCTTGTAGCACCATGGTAACACCACAGACACAGCAATGGGCCTACTGTATCAGTCCTCCATGTAGCCCCATGGTAACACCACAGACACAGCAATGGGCCTGCTGTATGTCCTCCTTGTAGCCCCATGGTAACACCACAGACACAGGGCCTACTGTATCAGTCCTCCATGTAACCCCATGGTAACACCACAGACACAGCAATGGGCCTGCTGTATCAGTGCTCCTTGTAGTCCCACGGTAACACTAAAGACACAGCAATGGGCCTGCTGTATCAGTGCTCCTTGTAGTCCCACGGTAACACTACAGACACAGCAATGGGGCCTGCTGTATCAGTGCTCCTTGTAGTCCCACGGTAACACTACAGACACAGCAATGGGGCCTGCTGTATCAGTGCTCCTTGTAGTCCCACGGTAACACTACAGACACAGCAATGGGCCTGCTGTATCAGGTGTATCATGGTGATGTTGAGAGGTATAGAAAGGAATGGCTTGTAACTTTATATTCACCTTTTATGTGTGTGTGTGTGTGTGTGTGTGTGTGTGTGTGTGTGTGTGTGTGTGTGTGTGTGTGTGTGTGTGTGTGTGTGTGTGTGTGTGTGTGTGTGTGTGTGTGTGTGTGTGTGTGTGTGTGTGTGTGTGTGTAACCGGTGTGAAATGGCTAGTTAGCTAGCGGAGTGTGCGCTAACAGCAGTTCAATCGGTGATGCCAGACCTTGAATCCGTGGCTTTTGTGGAGCGATGGGTAAAGATGCTTTGTGGGAGGCAGTTGTTGATGTGTGCAGAGGGTCCCTGGTTTGAGCCCAGTTAGGGGCGAGTACAGGGACAGAAGCTATACTGTTACATGTGCTGCATGAAAGCATGCGGGGTGTGTTGCTTGACAATGGGACACACAACAAATAGGAGTTGTGAGAGATACAGCTGTTCTATCTTTTGCACTCCATCTACTTCTGACAGATATAACAGATGTGTTCATGCTGACTGCAAACAGCTAACATAAAATTGCTAGCTGTATTCTACAACACCACATGGCATGTTGCTAGCTGTATTCTACAACACCACATGGCATGTTGCTAGCTGTATTCTGCAACACCACATGCATGTTGCTAGCTGTATTCTACAAGACCACATGGCATGTTGCTAGCTGTATTCTATCACACCACATGGCATGTTGCTAGCTGTATTCTACCACACCACATGGCATGTTGCTAGCTGTATTCTACAACAGCACATGGCATGTTGCTAGCTGTATTCTGCAACACCACATGCATGTTGCTAGCTGTATTCTACAAGACCACATGCCATGTTGCTAGCTGTATTCCACAACACCACATGCCATGTTGCTAGCTGTATTCTACAACACCACATGCCATGTTGCTAGCTGTATTCCACAACACCACATGGCATGTTGCTAGCTGTATTCTACAACACCACATGCATGTTGCTAGCTGTATTCTACAACCCCACATGCCATGTTGCTAGCTGTATTCTACAACACCACATGGCATGACGCTAGCTGTATTCTACAACACCACATGCATGTTGCTAGCTGTATTCTACAACCCCACATGCCATGTTGCTAGCTGTATTCTATCACACCACATGCCATGTTGCTAGCTGTGTTCCACAACACCACATGGCATGTTGCTAGCTGTATTCTACAACCCCACATGCCATGTTGCTAGCTGTATTCTACAACACCACATGGCATGACGCTAGCTGTATTCTACAACACCACATGGCATGTTGCTAGCTGTATTCTACAACCCCACATGCCATGTTGCTAGCTGTATTCTACAACACCACATG
Source organism: Brachymystax lenok tsinlingensis (assembly GCA_030435695.1). Taxonomy (NCBI): domain Eukaryota; kingdom Metazoa; phylum Chordata; class Actinopteri; order Salmoniformes; family Salmonidae; genus Brachymystax; species Brachymystax lenok. Next base: position 107,893,649 of record CM059791.1, read on the forward strand.
CCATGTTGCTAGAAGTGTTTTACAAAAACAAAAGAGTACAGTGACTAGTATCTCAAAAACAGCCCGGGGAGATTAGGTAATACCACTTTTTTTTGCAATGTTGAGGAAATGTTCTGTTGATGTAGTAGGAAAAAACTATTCTTTCCAGACTGTTAAAGCATGTTTATGGAATTGGGCGTGTGATTTCCCAGTACAAAATTAATGTTATTGGTTGAGATTGTGGATGGCCTTTCCAATGTCAACCAAAACACAACTCATGAGCAGTTGGAGGGAATGCCAGGATAATTCAACGCAAAAAGTTCAGCCCTTTTTAATCTCTCGTGGACAGACTATGTAACATAAATGATATCGTAACACAAGGGTCTCCCAACAGGTAGATCGCAAGCTACCAGTATCTCGCAGCCCACCTATGAATAACTCGCCGTGTAAGGATCAACGCAGAGGATGAGAAGCAGGTACAGGGAGTAAACGTTTAATAGCTGACAGACATGAAACGGAACAGGAACATCGTCTGGACAGGAACACAACAACAATTAATGCGGACACAGGGAACACCACCGAGGAACAGACAGATATTCAGGGGGTAATCAACAACGTGAAGGAGTCCAGGTGAGTCCAATGAGCGCTGCTGTGCGTAATGATGGTGACATGTGGTGTAAAGAATGGTAGCCCAGCACCCTGGAGCGCCAGGGAGGGGGAATGGGAGCACGCTTGACACGCCAAGCAATTCTGAAAGTACATTTTTATTACAAATTTTATTTAACCTTTATTTAACTACGCAAGTCAGTTAAGAACACATTCTTATATACAGGACATTCATTTTTATTTGTTCCATCTCAAACTATCAGAAACATAAAGTTCCCGGTTACTATTATTTGTATCAATTGTATCATTTTACAAACACTGCCATGAAATGTACTGCAGAAGTAGGCCTAACATCAGAAACATTGCTAGACAGACACATTGCTTTCTTGCTAGATTTGCAATTAAAGGAGAATTTCACCAAAAAATCTAAATGTGTTCATTTTTTTTCCCAGACCAACAAAAATTGTCTTCTGATGTGATTTAAGCATTAGCATGGACTCAGAACATCCATTTTAGTTGTTTCTCTATGAATAATTGTACAATTGAGAGTCAAAAACAGAGAGTCAAGGAAAGCTCTTTGAGACAAACATGCCATGGTTATTCAATGGTACTGACCAGACTTGGTTCAAAGTTTTCAAATACTTTTAGAGTTTGCTTAAGCCTACCTGCAGTGCTATATGTTTTGCAGTTTTGTGACTATTCTATTGGTTCCATTGGGCCAGGCAGGCTCAATCAAGCACAGATAAAGTATTTTAAATTATTTCAAATAGTATTTGAACACAGGTCTGGAACTAACATTCAAAGACACAAGGACCACTTGTCGCGTGCCTCATTGGAAAGCAACACACATGTGCGCACAAACACGAACACAAACACAAAAGCACACACCCTTCTTCAAGGTGTTTACAGTAAGAGAGGCGTAAGACTTTCAATGGTCTGACATTCAAAGACTTAAGGGCCACTTGTCACGTGTCCCATTGTCAAGAAACACAGGTGCGCACACACATGCACACACACGCGGGCATTCATGCACACACATACACACCTTTTACAGTAAACATGCTCACTGCCAAGCGACAGACACACAAACATCGCTCTGTTTCCTATGCACCTTTACTAGGACAGACAACGTATAGCCTAACAGCAGCATCCCCCAGCAACGTTCCCATTGTAACAGGCGCCCAGTGTGTCTTTCTGTAGCTGGGGTCATTACTGGAACAAGGTGTGGCAGAGCGCCGTCTGTGATTCGATCAGGCGACACAGTTGATGTCACCCTGACGTCACAACCCCACTTACACTCCTTTCATTCATGACGCTGTGAGTTTTTTTTCACCATGGAAACCCACAAGATTAGATTAAAGTGAACACAGATCTTCTGTCTAGGTGCATAGGTCAATGAAGCTATGCAGGTGGTGTATTGTAGGACATCCAACAGGGAAACAGGTAGTAACATGCTAATGAAACAGACCTATACAGTAGTACAGCACAGAGGGGCATGCTGAAGCTAAGCTCAGACTTGTTGTCTACAATGAAAAGGAGAAGAGAATCTACCCCCACTGCTTCACTACCAGGAAAACATCCCCCGAAATACCAAGACAGCTGTCATGAAAGAGTCTGTGATGTCACCCTTGGCGACATAGACAATTGACAGCAGAAACACAGCCAAAACTTCAACTTTATACATAATTCACCTTCAAATCTTTCACACAAAAGATTGCTTTCCAATAAAAGTAGAAAATTAAATGTAGTCTATTGAATTAAATATTATCTTTCATCTGACGTACACTATACAAGGAGCATATCTGGAACATTGTTTTCACAACTTCAGAAAAACTTTATATCCAGAATGTCAGGGATTCCCTGAACCCTATTTGGATTGGAGAGAAAAGAGATGTGGCTGAATACATGAACCAATCCTTTCCTTTGAAAAAGAGGAACTGTCATCACCCACACCATCGCCCACATTAACCAGCTGTTTGCCCGCCTCCCTCTCTGTCTTTGGTGCCGGGTTACAAACAGAGAGTAACAACTGACACACACACACACACTGAGGGTGGTAATTTACTGGACTGTAGCCAACAGTTTCTCAGAAATTTCCTCAGAAGTAATTTGCCTAGATAGTGGATACATTAGGTCAATAGTGTGAGATGGTTTTGTTAGATAAACGAATGGCTAAGTTTACTATACTGTTAACAGAGACCTCAAAACATGATAAGATGTACTTGTTTATTATTAATCTTTGCACCCAGAACCAAATCTCACATGTGTGCTGGGTGATAATATCGAGCTAAATTAAAGAGATACTTCTGAGAAATGACCTATTTTAATATTTGTTTCCTTGGAAGCACTCTATGGACAAGGAGTGACTGCAATCCAAACTTTGGTTTTGCAGTCCAGTCAAGTACTAATGTGGCATTTCAGGACCCAAAACCAGTGTAAGGCATAAATCTCACCATTTAGCATGTTAAGTCATTGAACAACTAAATCCATTTCAGAGATGATTTAGGCATGATATTTAAACATGCTAAATGGGGGAGGTTGACTAACACTGGTTTTTGATTGGAGAATGCTAGTATTATGTATGGCAGTGGCTAGTAGAACAAAACCAAAGTGTGCATTGTAGTCCCCCCTTGTTCATATGACTGCTTTCAAGGTAAGGAAACAATAATTTTACTGAGCTATCCCTTTAAGCTGACATTATTTAGGTGCACCCTATATTTTGCACGGTACTACAGTAAGATCACATCATTAAGGCTGTGTTTAAAGTGTTGAAGTTGCTGTCATACCATTAGATGAAAGCAGTAGAAAGCAGAGTTACATGTACCCGTCTACATTCTTAGAAAAAAAGGCTTCCAAAATGGTTCTTTGGCTGTCCCCACAGGTGAACTCTTTTTGGTTCCATGTAGAACCCTTTCCAACTCAAAAGGGTTCTTCAAAGGGTTCTCCTGTGGGGACAGCTGAATAACCCTTTTAGGTTCTAGATAGCACCTTTTTTCTAATTGTATAAGAACAATGTAACAGTGCACTAGCCTCAAATAAAATGGTTCCCAGACAGAAAGGCATTTCCTTGAAACAACAATCCAACAATTCTCTTATCTTTTAAAGGTAAAACTGGAAATGGCTTCCAAATAGCTGACAGAGGGTTAGAATTCACTTGAAATACAACGGCAGAAATAGCCCAGTTTTTAGTAAGCAGGGGAGAGGTTGGAAAATAACTTGTTGAACTGAACTGCATTATAAGGCAGGCCACAGGGACAAACAATACCAAGAAAACAATAGTTTCAAAGAAAGAGGCAATTGGAAATTAATGTCTGTGAGTTCAGAAAGAGATCAGTTTGACAAATCCAGACAGACACCCTTACAGATGTAGGATCTTAATTTGAGCCAGTTTGCTAAAGTAGCAAATAAATTCCATCAGCAACAGGAAATGCAAATTCTTATGTGGATTAAGATGTATTGACATTTTTGTAGGGGTTGAGCAACAGTAAGGTTTCAGTGTAATAATGTAGAACACAGAGAAACATAAAGAGTTCAGTGTAATAATGTACTGCACAAAGCAACAGTAAGGGTTCAGTGTAATAATGTACAACAGAGAGCAACAGTAAGGGTTCAGTGTAGTAATATACAACACAGAGCAACATAAAGAGTTCAGTGTAATAATGTACTGCATAAAGCAACAGTAAGGGTTCAGTGTAATAATGTACAACAGAGAGCAACAGTAAGGGTTCAGTGTAGTAATATACAACACAGAGCAACATAAAGAGTTCAGTGTAATAATGTACAGCACAGAGCAACAGTAAGGGTTCAGTGTAATAATGTACAACAGAGAGCAACAGTAAGGGTTCAGTGTAATAATGTACAACACAGAGCAACATAAAGAGTTCAGTGTAATAATGTACAGCACAGAGCAACAGTAAGGGCTCAGTGTAATCATGTACAACACAGAGCAACAGTAAGGGTTCATTGTAATAATGTTCAACACAGAGCAACAATAGGGGTTCAGTGTAATAATGTTCAACACAGAGCAACAATAGGGGTTCAGTGTAATGATGTACAACAGAGAGCAACATTAAGGGTTCAGTGTAATAATACACAACACAGAGCAACAGTAAGGGTTCAGTGTAATTGTCACGACTTCCGCCGAAGTCGGTTCCTCTCCCTGTTCGGGTGGCGTTTGGCAGTTGACGTCACCGGTCTACTAGCCATCGCCGATCCATTTTTCATTTTCCATTTGTTTTGTCTGGTTTTCACACACACCTGGTTTTAATTTGACTCATTACTGTTGGGTATTTAACCCTCTGGTTCCCCCATGTCTGTGTGGGGAATTGTTTGCTGTATGTCGGTTACGCCGGGTTGTATGTTTCCACCCGTGCCTTTTGTATAGCCGTATTTGTGCGGTTTATTGTATGGTTTTGCTGCCTTGCTTGTTTTGGGCATTTGTTTTATGAACGCGGTTGCGTTTTCAGTATTTGCCTAGTAAAGTGCTTTGTCCACTCATCTCTGCTCTCCTGCGCCTGACTTCCTCACACCAGCTACACCCAAAGCTTTACAGTAATAATGTACAACACAGAGCAACAGTAAGAGTTCAGTGTAATAATGTACAGCACAGAGCAACAGTAAGGGTTCATTGTAATAATGTACAACACAGAGCAACAGTATAAGTTCAGTGTAATAATGTAAAACACAGAACAACAGTTAGGGTTCATTGTAATAATGTACAACAGAGAGCAACAGTAAGGGTTCATTGTAATAATGTTCAACACAGAACAATAGTAAGGGTTCAGTGTAATAATGTACAACACAGAACAACAGTAAGGGTTCAGTGTAATAATGTACAACACAGAACAACAGTAAGGGTTCAGTGTAATAATGTACAACACAGAGCATCAGTAAGGGTTCATTGTAGTAGTGTTCAACACATAATAACAGTAAGGGTTCATTGCAGTCCTCACCTCTCTATTGTATTTGAGGGGTGTCTGCTTGGCTAGTGTTAATTAACACTCAAACTACCTCCAGGAGCAGTTTACAATCGCCAGGGCTGCCTCTCAGATAACGTCCCTGGACTGAAAGTTTCTGACAGTCAAAATGGAGTGGAACATTTAGTTAGAGATGGAGGGAGGAAATTGTTTGGGCGGAAGAAACCAAAACATTGTCCCTCTCCCATTTCCTCTTGAAAAGCACTGACTCTCAATCCCACATTGTTAACCATGGAGCCATCAGGGGTTAAACACTCAAGTAACCTATCAGCTTTACTGGAAACCCTCTGTTTTCTAACCTTCTTGGCAGAGCAGTTATTCAATATAGCATCTTCCCTGATTTACCATGACACACGCCTTGTGTGTCTGTGTGTCTGTGTGTGTGAGTGTGTGCGTGCATATATGCATGCCTGTGAGTGTGTGTGTGTTTGTGAGTGTGTGTGTGTGTATGTGTGTGAGTGTGTGTGTGTGTGTGTGTGAGAGTGTAAGTGTGTTTTTGAGAGAGCGAGAGTGTGTGTGTGTGAGTGCAAATGCAGGAATGCGTGTGGGTATGTATTTTTGTCTGTGCATGTGTGTGTGTGTGTGTGTATATACGCATGTGTGTGTGTGTGTGTGTGTGTATATACGCATGTGTGTGTGTGTGTGTGCATGACTGTATGTGGGTGTGTGTGTGGGTGTGTGTGTGCGTGCGTGTATGTGTATGTGTGTGGGGGGTGTGGGGAGGGGGTGAAACCAGAGCTTATGACGGGCAGTGGACGTAGCCCATTTCCTGTAAGGGAGGTTGTTTGGTGAACAAAGATGCCCTTGGCATGCAGGCTAGGTTTGCTGTAAACCATGGCATAACGGTTTGCTGTAAACCATGGCATGCAGGCTAGGTTTCTGGGTGAGGAATGCTGGACTGGTGTGTCAGCAGTGACTACACCATGTTACCAGAACACCACACTGCAGACCCAATCTGGCCTTCGGTAGCCTGGGGTCCAAACTGAATATTGTCCTGTTCAACTATTGTTTCAATATATTCCTTGTGCATAACTTAAACTTAACATTGCTCTGTTTCACTATTTGCTCATGATTCAGTGTACATAGCCTGGAGTCCAACCTAAATAATGTTCAGTTTCAGTTTAACTATATATATTGTAGATAGCCTGAAGTCCAACCTAAATATTGTTCAGTTTCAGTTTAACTATATATATTGTGGATAGCCTGGAATCCAATCTGAATATTTCTCAGTTTAACTATTTATATTGTGGATAGCCTGGAATCCAATCTGAATAGCACATTGTTTCTCTACTGTTTCACTGCATTCAGTGTGGATAACAGGCTAGGTCTTGCAGGAAGGGAGGACAAAAACAGACACCTCATTACCAGAACACCAGAGCACAGACCTGAGCTGGCCTGGGTCGTGTTCAGTGAGGAGAAAATATTTAAAATAGAATGAAACAGGGAAGTAGGTTCCTTATCCAATTAGAACAGACATTTTCATTTTCCATTGAGGAACATTTTTCTACGGGGATAGAACAGGTCTGATGTAAAAAACTAACATATTACGTCTTATAATGTCCTGGCATATCTGTGAATATACAATAAAACAGTGACAAAACACACTAACAATTTGTGAGTCATCAAACAATGGTATCTATGGTGTTATGCCAAATTGTTGAATTAGAAATAGTGGTTAAAGTTTGCCTGCAGCTTGTCAACACTAGGTTTGTGGACTGTTTCCAGATTAATACATTTCCCACAATATTGGCAGAGTCTATAATAATATGTGCTCAGTGTTCTACTTGGCTTGGTATCCTAGGACAGGTTAGGATAGGCCTGATAGTGTTCTCCTTGGCTTGGTATCCTAGGACAGGTTAGGATATGCCTGACAATGGAAAGACTACTGAACTCCAGCTGGAAATGAGATTAAGAGGAGTGTAGACAGGGTATGCCAAGAACAGCAGGCGTTAGTTGTTGTCACAACTTCCCTCTCCTTGTTCGGGCGGCTTTCGGCGGTAGATGTCACCGGTTTTCTAGCCATCGCCGATCCACTTTTCATTTTCCCTTGTTTTACACACCTGGTTTCAATCCCACAATGACTTGTTCATTATTTAACCCTCTGTTCCCCCATGTTTGTTTGTGAGTGTTTGTTTATTGTATTGCGGTCTATTATGTTGGGCTTGGCTATATGTTGACGTGTATTGTGATACATTTTTTTGTAAAATTGCTAAATTTACTCATATCTGCTGTCCTGTGCCTGACTCCTCTTCACCAGCTACACACAGACGCATTACAGAAACACTCACCTGACTCCTCGACACCAGCTACACACAGACGCATTACAGAAACACTCACCTGACTCCTCTACACCAGCTACACACAGACGCATTACAGAAACACTCACCTGACTCCTCTACACCAGCTACACACAGACGCATTACAGAAACACTCACCTGACTCCTCTACACCAGCTACACACAGACGCATTACAGAAACACTCACCTGACTCCTCTACACCAGCTACACACAGACGCATTACAGTTTTATTGACCATTTCAGAAATTGTCTGATTTTTACATATATTTTTGTTGAATATGACAGTAATAGTCTACACAAACACTTAGATTAATGTGCAATAATCCTCTGTTGTAGTTTTGGGGTAGACGACAGGGAAAAGTAGGCAGGCTTATTTCCTAGAGCCGAAAGACGTCTTCCGGAAGTTGGAACCATTCCACGAGAAAACAAGCCACTGCTGCCATGGAAACCTCCCGAGACGACAACCCCAGAGCTCCCGCGTCAGAGGAAACCAGGAAACCGCACGGCGCGGACTGAATGTACTCCAAAGTCAGCCCAGCTGCTGCTTCCATGGAAACGGGGGGTTGGCCACCAGGGAACAGTCTGATACTGTACATACTGTACCGTAGCATGTTCTGACGAAGAGCTCACACACGGCCTCAAAGGCATGTCTCAGCACACACTCAAACACTCACGTAACGCCGTAAACACAGACTGAAATGACACCTAATAACAGCAAAAGGTTGCTGTTCCTGACATATGCAGTAAAGGTGCCTGAGGAGGAAAACAGAATGCTCTCTTTCTTCTCCAGCTGTAGTAAATGAGGTCAAATATAAATGAGATTAAATCTGATCTGTTCCTTTGCTTTAACTATGAGTCAACGCTATTGTCCTGTTCTATTTGGCTACAGCAATTCGTACGTCTACTTTCCTACACATTATGGACTCATTTTATAGAATGCATTTGAGCTGCTTAGTCCATATTCTAGTTCATATTATTTTGACCCTTTGTCATTTTTAGATGTAAGCTTGTGCACAGTTTAATGATAGACCCCCCATGATATGAAAGGAGGAGGAACCATTTCACATGTGATGCTAGAACCTCCGCATACCATTTCAGAAAATACAGAAGACAAATGAAATGGAAAAGTAAGGGTTCCCGGTGTTCACACTTGTTGCTATGGGAACACTGTGGGCGAAAATCCTGTAAACGCTTGTCTGTTTAAAAGGAGAGTTCCAAAAGAGGCAAGGCTTCTCAGTTCCGGGAATGTTGATGGGAAAAATGACAATGCCTCTTAGCAGATATTGATTATGTAAAAGATTTGACAACATTTACAGATATAAAAAAAACACTGCAGTCTTTCTTAGCCTTCATAATAATAATGTAAAATGTAAAATGACCCCCACACATCCCACAGAGCCCGGTCTCTCTGTATTCTCAATCATTAGTACTATAATACACTGACAAACTAAGGGTGTAAAAAATACACATTTTAACACACGACTCTCCACTGGAACAGGACCAGCATTCACACGCACTAAACTGACTCATAGCAAGTGGAACACAGTGATAGTTCTGTGTGGAGGAAAAAGACGACCCAAAACGCTGCTTGGTAACAAATCACAGAGAATGCAAAAGGGACGACAGACGGGACCTGATGAATATGTGTTGAATACTTGACTTGTTGAATATGGTTTCTAACTCGGTGGAGCAGAGTGGCCACAGTTTACAGGAATGAGCTCACAGGCCACTGAAGGACATGACACACGCACACAGAAACAGTTTTACTGGGCTGACTCATACAGTGTGTTTAGTATATGAAGATTCTGAGGAAGGAAACTTGGATTAAATACAGACTGGCTGCCCCCAACACCCCTCTCTCTCTCTCTCTCTCTCTCTCTCTCTCTCTCTCTCTCTCTCTCTCTCTCTCTCTCTCTCTCTTTCTGTCTCTCTCTCTCTGCTCCTGCTCTCTCTGTCCCTCCTCTCTTTGTCCCTCTCTCTCTGCCCCTCCTCTCTCTGTCCCGATTTCTTTCTGTCCCCCTCTCTCTCTCTCTCTCTCTCTCTCTCTCTCTCTCTCTCTCTCTCTGCCACTCTCTCTCTGCCTCTCCTCTCTCTGTTCCTCTCTTTCTGTCTCTCTCTCTCTGCTCCTGCTCTCTCTGTCCTTCTCTCTCTGCCCCTCCCTCTTTCTGTCCCACTTTCTCTCTCTCCCTCTCTCTGTCTCTCTCTATCTGTCCCTCTCTCCCTGTCCCTCTCTATCTGGCCCTCTTCTCTCTGTGCCTCTATCTTTCTGTCCCTCTTTCTCTGTGTCCCTCTCTCTCTCTGCCCCTCTTCTCACCGCCTCCCCCCTCTCTGTCCCTCTCTCTCTGCCCCTCCCCTCTCTGCCCCCCTCTCTCCATCGATGCCATTAATGACAATAATGGTTTCATCTCATATTTAATTACACATAGTAGTGTCAATAATGTTGTCATCTCATAATTAACGACACTTAGTACTGTCAATAATGGTTTCATCTCATATTTAATTACACTTAGTACTGTCAATAATGGTTTCATCTCTGTCGCGACCTTCGGAAAGGACAGACCAAGGCGCAGCGAGGCATCCAGTATACATGCTTTTTATTAAACGAACGTAACTCACGTAACTGGGCAAAACAATAAACAGAACGAAGATCGCAACATTAACATAGACTAATACACACAATACACGCTATGCTCAAAACAATAACCCACAAACCCCTAGTGCAAACTACAAACATATATATGGTTCCGGTGCCGGCCGTGCTGGCTTGATGTCCCGCACCGGAGGCCCTGGGCTATTAGCCGTACTGGGGACCCTCTCTGGCGGCCCCGGACAGGGGACCCTCTCTGGCGGCCCCGGATAGGGGACCCTCTCTGGCGGTCCCGGACAGGGGACCCTCTCTGGAGGTCCCGGACAGGGGACCTTCTCTGGAGGTCCCGGACAGGGGACCTTCTCTGGAGGTCCCGGACATGGGACGCGCACTGGCCCTCTGGTGTGGGGAGCAGGAACGAACAGTGCTGGGCTCATTACGCGCACTGGCACTCTGGTGCGGGGAGCAGGAACCGGCCGTACTGGGCTCACTAAGCGCACTGGCACTCTGGTGCGGGGAGCAGGAACCGGCCGTACTGGGCTCATTATGCGCACTGGCACTGCGGGGCGCTGGCACAGGACGTACTGGGCTGTGGAGACGAACTGGAGACACAGTGCGTAGAGCTGGCGCAGGATATCCTGGCCCAAGGAGGCGCAGGAGCGCTGAGCCGGCACCACTCCTCCAGGCTGCACACTCACCCTCCCCTGACAGATGAGTGGAGCTGGAATCTCTCGCACCGGCCTGTGAACGCGCACTGGAGACACCGTGCGCAAAACTGCATAGCACGGTGTCTTACCAGTGCGACGCTCCCTTCGACGCTCCCTCCAGAGAGCACGAGGAGTTGGCTCAGGAGTCCACCCTGAATTGGCCAAACTCCCCGTGTGCCCCCCCAAAAAAGTTTTTGGGTGCTGCCTTTCGGGCTTCCTAGCCAGGCGAGTTCCCATAAACTTTTCTCTTTCCCTGGGGCGACGATAATCCTCCGGCTGAGACCAGGGTCCCTTTCCTTCCAAAATCTCATCCCATGTCCAAGATCACTTGCCATCCAAAATCTCCTCCCATGTCCAATGTTCCCGGGTCTCGCGCTGCTTGGTCCTTTTATGGTGGGTTATTCTGTCGCGACCTTCGGAAAGGACAGACCAAGGCGCAGCGAGGCATCCAGTATACATGCTTTTTATTAAACGAACGTAACTCACGTAACTGGGCAAAACAATAAACAGAACGAAGATCGCAACATTAACATAGACTAATACACACAAAGAAGCTATGCTCAAAACAATAACCCACAAACCCCTAGTGCAAACTACAAACATATATATGGTTCCCAATTAGAGGTAACAATACTCAGCTGCCTCTAATTGGGAACCATTACCCCAACATAGAAACAGATAACCTAGAACAGAAAAACCCTACACCAAAAACAAAACAAAACACGCCAGGCCTGTCTTCTCAGGCCTGGACGTGACAATCTCATATTTAATTACACTTAGTACTGTCAATAATGGTTTCATCTCACATTTAATTACACATAGTACTGTCAATAATGGTTTAATCTCATATTTAATTACACATAGTACTGTCAATAATGGTTTTATCTCATATTTAATTACACATAGTACTGTCAATAATGGTTTCATCTCATATTTAATTACACATAGTACTGTCAATAATGGTTTTATCTCATATTTAATTACACATAGTACTGTCAATAATGGTTTCATCTCATTTCCAGATGCCGACCTGCAACAGATCATTGTGTTAAAGTTACATGTTTGTCACATGCTGTCACTAGAAAACAATTAAACAATATTAAATTCTGTTCTAGTGAGAACATTGGGACAATTGAGTATCAAGTTTGTCACCAAACCCTTTAGGGAAATGTATTTTTCAGAGGGAAGTGGTGATTATACACGTGCAGGTGGACCTCCTATTTCTGCTCACTGGTTCCAGTAGGTTTACTGGTAGGTCAACAGACTTCCTGTTTCTCAGAACACTGCCACTACTTGTAACAGTTCTAGGACGTTTCACCACATCGCCCGCCAGTAGACCCCTGGGGCCTGTACGGTACAAGTCTTGTGTTGCGTGTGAAACCAAGAATGACTACAGTCAAAAGAGTATGAACTTTACATAGCACCCTATAATCAGCTAACCTGGAGTGTTGTCTGTCTGGAACAAACCGTGAATACAGTCTCTAACTATCGTCTGTCTGTGCTGACTCCTCACTTCTGTTTCTGGAACAAACCGTGAATACAGTCTCTAACTATCGTCTGTCTGTGCTGACTCCTCACCTCTGTTTCTGGAACAAACCTTGAATGCAGTCTTGGCTAAAGCGTGAACATTGCCTTTAAATTTCAAATTGTAAAGACTGTAAAGATTGATCACACTATAAAATGTATCTCAGAAATGTATGTTATGGAAACATTTTCAGTAACAAAAGTTGTAACAGTATGTTTGGTCATACAAGGTAATGTATCAATATTAAGGAAAATATGTAATGAACAAAAAGTGGAACGGTACGTTTCATCACAAAAGATAACGTATCACGTTATTGTACCTTATGGAAAAAATATTATTCACAAAAGGTGGAACGGTACATTTGGTTATACAAGATAATGTACGCAGAATGCTTCAAAAGACAAGTAAAAGCTGCATACTCTAGAAGCACCGACGCAATACTTTATCATCCAACATTTCAACAGCAAGCTGTCTTCATCAGGGTCTCATCAATGTACAGTATGAAGAAAGGACATTCTTGAATGAACAAAGGGTGTCTCTCTGATCCTCTTCTCTGTTCCAGGACCGTATTGACTCACAGATAGAGAGCCAGTACAGCGTCAATTTCTGTGTCACTTTGTGCTGCTTTTCCAAAAGATATGCGTCACCACAGGCTGACAGTAAGGCCAGAGGGACAGATCATCATGCCTTCATTTCCCTTATTCCCATTCTCCACATAGCGGTATATACTACTGACTGGATGAAGAAATATTACTCCTCCCTTTTACTCTCATACATTGGTCGAAGTCAACAGTACGGAGTCTTAGGTGAGTTACTGGGAACATTAATAAGTAAACGCGAACTCCCTTACTGTTCATTGTAATGTGTAGTGAAACACCTGATCGTTTATGTTCAATCCAACACCATGACAACAGACCAAAATGGGACACCCCGTTATTGCATTATTTCATTGTCAAAGGAAGCTTACAGTGCTGCACTTCTGACACATACTGAAATGCTTCAATGACTACTATAGCTGTTGCTTCAATGACTCATCTGGATGGGAAATATGGAGTATTTCTGATACATGTACAGTACAGCCCCTCTAGTGCTGCATCCTGTGGTCTGACACGTTTTACTACTGAGAACTGTACTCTGCTGCAATAGGACAGCTGTGCTGCACCCTACTGGGAAGTGGGCTGCAGGTGTGGTGTATACTGTATGTCTGGTTGTGTATGTGTGTAGGGTGGAAGTGTGTGTGTTGGTATGGTGTGTGGGGGTGTATGGGGGGATGGCTGTGGTTGTGTGTCTGTTTCATCGTTGATGAAACTGCAGATTCTTTACTGGTATGTATTCCACAGAGTGAGGGGAAATTTATAATTTTCCTTACCATCAGCAAGTGAAATTAAGAGCGGCAGCCGAGGTGTCGGTTTTGGAGAGTCTGGCATGCCCAAAGTAAAATACCTGCCACTCAGGCCCAGAAACTAGGATATGCACACAATTAGTACTATTGGATAGGAAACACTCTGAAGTTTCTAAAACCGTTAAAACAATGTCTGTGAGTATAACAGAACTGATATAGCAGGCGAAAACCTGAGGATAATCCATCCGGAATTGCAGTTATTTTTTTTTAGATTACCTTTTTCTCCTGTCTGCCTATAGGATTCAATGTTATGTAGGACTTAGACTACAGTACCTATGGCTTCCACTGGATGTCAACAGTCTTTAGACAGGGTTTCATTACCTTAGGTTGAATTAGAAGCCAATAGAAGAAGAATTTAGAAGTGGACCCCGGAACTCAATAGAATGACTTGCGTGTTCACCGTCTCGCGCGCTCTGTGTTTTTTTTCCTTTCCTATCGTTCAGGCTATAATCGGTTTGAAATATTATAGTAAATATACATAAAAGGATACCTAAGGATACATTATAAATGATGTTTGATTTGTTTGGACAAAGTTGATAGGTATAATTTGAACGCGTTCTCTTCACGGTTCAATGGGCGACTCGACGGTGGATTTTCTGAACATAACGCGCGCCAACCAAACAGAGATTTATGGATATAACAAATAACTTTTTCTAACAAAAGAACCATTGGAAGTCTTCGTTGGCCACTTGGGATGCCCTCAGCAGAAGTTCTTCAAGAGGTAAGTGATTTATTTTAGCTCTTATATGGGTTTTGTGTGACCCGCGCTGGATAATAATTTATGCTAATGGTTAAAAATATTGGAGGTGCTATCCTCAAACAATCAAATGTTGTGCTATCGCCGTAAAGCCTTTTTGAAATCTGACAACGCTGTGATATTGCCAAGAAGCAGAGCTTTTGATGACTATTCAACACTTGTATATTGATGAATGTTTAATAATTCAACTTTTGGATTTTGAATTTGGCGCCTTACATTTCACCGGGCAGTGTCGGGAGCGGCCCGCTAGCGTGCCGTTTATCCCTAAGAGGTTATTAATGTGTACGGTGTCCATATTAGGAAAGCCTCATCATCTCAGCAGGACTTATATCCTAATATAGACACCATATTGGTGGTTGTTCTCGCTAACTGGAACTTCACCATGGCATTGTGTAATAGCGATCCAATCTCAATGACCACTTTCTAGTTAAATCCAGGAAAAAGGACTAGATGGTGTGATGTAATACCTTGGCCTCCATAGTGAGTTAGTGACTGTTAAGTGTGTCCTTCCCATTGGCGTTTGCTTCTTTAGAAATACTCTAGTAACGGATCAGATATCCATGAACTTGACATTGAACAACTCATGACCTCTGACCTTGGTTGTGAGACATTGATTATGTTTGAGAGCATCTGGGGTTACAAAATTCTGTAAAAAAATTATAATATATATAATAGATTCTGCTCAGTCTCTGATCACCGACCGAGGAGGAGTGATGCTCTCAAACACGGCCATAACTTCATATCTTCTAGTGCAGAAGTTATGCTCTTGAACATGGCCATGAATTCGTATCTTCTAGTGCAGAAGTGATGCTCATGAACAAGGCCGTAACTTCATATCTTCTAGTGCAGGAGTGATGTTCTCGAACACGGCCGTAACTTCATATCTTCTAGAGCAGGAGAGATGTTCTCGAACATGGCCATAACTTCATATCTTCTAGAGCAGGAGTGATGTTCTCGAACATGGCCGTAACTTCATATCTTCTAGACCAGGAGTGATGCTCTTGAACATGGCCATAACTTCATATCTTCTAGTGTAGGAGTGATGTTCTCGAACATGGCCATAACTTCATATCATCTAGAGCAGGAGTGCACCTCCAATACTTTATGAAACCATGCACTACAGTAGAACTGTTTTGGTTATATAGGTTTCTGATCGAAGACTGAAACATCTGTTTGGCCATTTCACCTGAAGAACGAGACATCTGTTTGGCCATTTCACCTGAAGACTGGGACATCTGTTTGGAAATTTCACCTGAAGACTGAGATATCTGTTTGGTCATTACACCTGAAGACTGAGACATCTGTTTGGAAATTTCACATGAAGACTGGGACATCTGTCTGGCCATTTCACGTGAAGACTGGGACATCTCTTTGGCCATTTCACGTGAAGACTGAGACATCTGTTTGGCCATTTCACCTGAAGACTGAGACATCTGTTTGGCCATTTCACCTGAAGACTGAGACATCTGTTTGACCATTTCACCTGAAGACTGAGAGATCTGTTTGGCCATTTCACCTGAAGACTGGGACATCTGTTTGGCCATTTCACCTGAAGACTGAGACAACCTGTTTGGTCATTTCACCTGAAGACTGAGACATCTGTTTGACCATTTCACGTGAAGACTGAGAGATCTGTTTGGCCATTTCACCTGAAGACAGAAACATCTGTTTGGCCATTTCACCTGAAGACTGAGACATCTGTTTGGCCATTTCCCTGAAGACTGAGACATCTGTTTGGTCATTTCACCTGAAGACTGGGACATCTGTTTAGTCATTTCACCTGAAGACTGAGACATCTGTTTGGCCATTTCACCTGAAGACCGGGACATCTGTTTGTCCATTTCACGTGAAGACCGAGGCATCTGTTTGTCCATTTCACCTGAAGACTGAGACATCTGTTTGGCCATTTCACCTGAAGACTGAGACATCTGTTTGGCCATTTCACCTGAAGACTGAGACATCTGTTTGGCCATTTCACCTGAAGACTGAGACATCTGTTTGGCCATTTCACCTGAAGACTGAGACATCTGTTGGCCATTTCACCTGAAGACTGGGACATCTGTTTGGCCATTTCACCTGAAGACTGGGACATCTGTTTGGCCATTTCACCTGAAGACTGAAACATCTGTTTGGCCATTTCACCTGAAGACTGAGACATCTGTTTCTTCATTTCACCTGAAGACTGAGACATCTGTTTGACCATTTCACCTGAAGACTGAGAGATCTGTTTGGCCATTTCACCTGAAGACTGCAACATCTGTTTAGTCCTTTCACCTGAAGACTGAGACATCTGTTTGGCCATTTCACCTGACGACTGGGACATCTGTTTGGCCATTTCACCTGAAGACTGAAACATCTGTTTGGCCATTTCACCTGAAGACTGAGACATCTGTTTCTTCATTTCACCTGAAGACTGAGACATCTGTTTGGCCATTTCACCTGAAGACTGAGATATCTGTTTGACCATTTCACCTGAAGACTGAGATATCTGTTTGACCATTTCACCTGAAGACTGAGACATCTGTTTGGCCATTTCACCTGAAGACTGGGACATCTGTTTGGCCATTTCACCTGAAGACCGAAACATCTGTTTGGCCATTTCACCTGAAGACTGAGACATCTGTTTCTTCATTTCACCTGAAGACTGAGACATCTGTTTGGCCATTTCACCTGAAGACTGAGATATCTGTTTGACCATTTCACCTGAAGACTGAGAGATCTGTTTGACCATTTCACCTGAAGACTGAGAGATCTGTTTGGCCATTTCACCTGAAGACTGAAACATCTGTTTAGTCATTTCACCTGAAGACTGAGACATCTGTTTGGCCATTTCACCTGAAGACTGAAACATCTGTTTTTTTTTTTATTTTTATTTCACCTTTATTTAACCAGGTAGGCAAGTTGAGAACAAGTTCTCATTTACAACTGCGACCTGGCCAAGATAAAGCAAAGCAGTTCGACACACAACAACACAGAGTTACACATGGAATAAAACAAACATACAGTCAATAATACAGTAGGAAAAAAAGAAATCTATATACAAAGAGTGCAAATGAGGTAGGATAAGGAAGGTAAGACAATAAATAGGCCATGGTGGCAGAGTAATTACAATATAGCAATTTAACACTGGAATGGTAAAAGAAAACTGTGCAGTAGATGAATGTGCAATGTAGAAAAACTGGGGTGCAAAGGAACAAGATAAATAAATAAATACGGTAGGGGATGAGGTAGTTGGTTGGGCTATTTACAGATGGGCTATAAACAGGTACAGTGGTCTGTACACTGCTCTGACAGCTGGTGCTTAAAGCTGTTGAGGGAGATAAGTGTCTCCAGTTTCAGAGATTTTTGAAGTTCGTTCCAGTCATTGGCAGCAGAGAACTGGAAGGAGAGTCGGCCAAAGGAGGAATTGGCTTTGGGGGTGACCAGTGAGATATACCTGCTGGAGCGTGTGCTACGGGTTGGTGCTGCTAAGGTGACCAGCGAGCTGAGATAAGGCGGGACTTTACCTAGCAGGGACTTGTAAATGACCAGGAGCCAGTGGATATGGCGGCGAGTGTAAAGTGAAGGCCAGCCTACGAGAGTGTACAGGTCGCAGTGGTGGGTGGTATATGGGGCTTTGGTAACAAAGCGGATGGCACTGTGATAGACTGCATCCAGTTTGTTGAGTAGAGTATTGGAGGCTAATTTGTAAATTACATCACCGAAGTCGAGGATCGGTAGGATGGTCAGTTTTACTGAGGGTAAGTTTGGCAGCATGAGTGAAGGAAGCTTTGTTGCGAAATAGGAAGCCAATTCTAGATTTAATTTTAGATTGGAGATGTTTGATGTGAGTCTGGAAGGAGAGTTTACAGTCTAACCAGACACCTAGGTATTTGTATTTTTCCACGTAATCTAAGACAGAACCGTCCAGAGTAGTGATGCTGGACGGGGGACAGGTGCGGTAGCGATCGGTTGAAGAGCATGCATTTAGTTTTACTTGCGTTTAAGAGCAGTTGTAGGCCACGGAAGGAGAGTTGTATGGCATTGAAGCTCGTCTGGAGGGTAGTTAACACAGTGTCCAAAGAGGGCCAGAAGTATACAGAATGGTGTCGTCTGCATAGAGGTGAATCAGAGACTCACCTGCAGCAAGAGCGACATCATTGATGTATACAGAGA
Source organism: Brachymystax lenok tsinlingensis (assembly GCA_030435695.1). Classification (NCBI taxonomy): domain Eukaryota; kingdom Metazoa; phylum Chordata; class Actinopteri; order Salmoniformes; family Salmonidae; genus Brachymystax; species Brachymystax lenok. Next base: position 107,912,641 of record CM059791.1, read on the forward strand.
AAAGAGTCGGCCCAAGAATTGAACCCTGTGGCACCCCCATGGAGACTGCCAGAGGCCCGGACAACAGGCCCTCTGATTTGACACACTGAACTCTGTCGGAGAAGTAATTGGTGAACCATGCGAGGCAGTCATTTGAGAAACCAATGCTGTCGAGTCTGCCGATAAGGATGCGGTGATTGACAGAGTCGAAAGCCTTGGCCAGATCAATGAAAACAGCTGCACAATAATGTCTCTTGTCGATGGCGGTTATGATGTCATTTAGGACCTTGAGCGTGGCTGAGGTGCACCCATGACCAGCCCTGAAACCAGATTGCATAGCGGAGAAGGTACGGTGGGATTCGAAATGGTCGGTAATTTGTTTGTTAACTTGGCTGTCAAAGACCTTAGAAAGGCAGGGAAGGATGGATATAGGCCTATAACAGTTTGGGTCAAGAGTGTCTCCCCCTTTGAAGAGGGGGATGACCGCAGCTGCTTTCCAGTCTTTGGGAATCTCAGACGTCACGAAAGAGAGGTTAAACAGGCTAGTAATAGGGGTTGCAACAATTTCGGTCCAGATTGTCTAGCCCGGCTGATTTGTAAGGGTCCAGATTTCGCAGCTCTTTTAGAACATCAGCTGACTGGATTTGGGAGAAGGAGAAGTGGGGGAGGCTTTGGCGAGTTGCTGAGGGGGGTGCAGGGCTGTTGACCGGGGTAGGGGTAGCCAGGTGGAAAGCATGGCCAGCCATAGAAAAATGCTTATTGAAATTCTCAATTATTGTGGGTTTATCGGTGGTGACAGTATTTCCTATCCTCAGTGCAGTGGGCAGTTGGGAGGAGGTGCTCTTATTCTCCATGGACTTAACAGTGTCCCAGAACTTTTTGGAGTTTGTGTTACAGGAGGCAAATTTCTGCTTGAAAAAGCTAGCCTTGGCTTTCCTAACTGCCAGCGTATATTGGTTCCTGACTTCCCTGAAAAGTTGCATATCACGGGGGCTGTTCGATGCTAATGCAGAACGCCACAGGATGTTTTTGCGCTGGTCAAGGGCAGTCAGGTCTGGAGAGAACCAAGGGCTATATCTATTCCTGGTTCTAAATTTCTTGAATGGGGCATGCTTATTTAAGATGGTGAGGAAGGCACTTTTAAAGAATAACCAGGCATCCTCTACTGACGGGATGAGGTCAATATCCTTCCAGGATACCCTGGCCAGGTCAATTAGAAAGGCCTGCTCGCTGAAGTGTTTTAGGAACGTTTAACAGTAATGAGAGGAGATCGTTTGACTGCAAACCCATTACGGATGCAGGCAATGAGGCAGTGATCACTGAGATCTTGGTTGAAAACAGCAGGGGTGTATTTGGAGGGCAAGTTAGTTAGGATTACATCTATGAGGGTTCCGTGTTTACGGCTTTGGGATTGTACCTAGTAGGTTCAAATATGATTTGTGTGAGGTTGAGGGCATCAAGCTTAGATTGTAGGATGGCCGGGTGTTAAGCATGTCCCAATTTAGGTCACCTAGCAGCACGAACTCTGAAGATAGATGGGGGCAATCAGTTCACATATGGTGTCCAGAGCACAGCTGGGGGCAGAGGGTGGTCTATAGCAAGCGGCAACAATGAGAGACTTGTTTCTAGAAAGGCAGATTTTTAAAAGTAAAAGTTCAAATTGTTTGGGTACAGACCTGGAAAGCAAGACAGAACTCTGCAGGCTATCTCTGCAATAGATAGCAACGCCGCCCCCTTTGGCCGTTCTATCTTGTCTGAAGATGTTATAGTTAGGGATGGAAATTTCAGTGTTACTGGTGGTCTTCCTAAGCCAGGATTCAGACACGGCTAAGACATCCGGGTTGGCAGAGTGTGCTAGGGCAGTTAATAAAACAAACTTAGGGAGGAGGCTTCTAATGTTAACATGCATGAAACCAAGGCTTTTACGGTTGCAGAAGTCAACAAATGAGAGGGCCTGTGGAATAGGAGTGGAGCTAGGCACTGCAGGGCCTGGATTAACCTCTATATCACCAGAGGAACAGAGGAGGAGTAAGATAAGGATACGGCTAAAGGCTATAATGACTGGTCGTCTAGGACGTTCGGAACAGAGAGTAAAAATAACAGGTTTCAGGGGGTGATAAAATAGATTAAAGGCATAATGTACAGACAATGGTATGGTAGGACGTGAATACAGTGGAGGTAAACCTAGGCATTGAGTGGTGATGAAAGAGATAATGTCTCTAGAAAGATTTAAACCAGGTGATGTCATCGCATGTGTGGGAGGTGGAACTAAAGGGTTGGATAAGGCATATTGAGCAGGGCTAGAGGCTCTACTGTGAAATAAGCCAATAAACACTAACCAGAACAGCAATGGACAAGGCATATTGACAATGAGGAGAGGCATGCTTAGCCTAGTGAACATAAGGGTCAAGTTAGTAGTGAGGCTGGTTGGGGACAAGGCGATTCAGACAGCTAGCCGGGGTAACAAGCTAGCAACGTCTAGCAGGCCGGCTAACAAAGACGGAGGAAGTCTGTTTATAGCCTCCTCACGCGTTTCCGTCCAGTAGACCAGTTGTGATGGGGTTTCGTGTGGTGAAGGGGACAGGCCAGTTGGCACAACTAGGTATAGTGGCACAAGAAATTGTCCGATGGACCTGAATTAGCTAGCAGCCGATATGCTCTGGACAGCGAGGCGTTAGCAGGCCGCAGTTAGCTGATGGGCGTTCAGGTGACGTCGCGTCGGAGGGCCGGTTGAAATATCTCCCTCGGGCAGATAACGCGTCGGCAGTCCAGTTGAGAAGGCCCGGTAGGTCTCCACACCGGCAGTAGAAGCGGGTCGGATAGGAGTTGTAGCCCAGCAGCGTGCTGAAACTCCTCAGTCAGCCGGGAGAAGGGCTAGCTTCAGGCTAATTGGTGTATTGCTATGAGACCCGACGTTAGCCGATGGCACTCAGGTAGCAGCTAGCTAGCTGCAAGATCCAGTTGAAAAATTTCCAACTTGCGGTAGGGATCCGGGGATATGGAGGGAAAAATAAATAAAAATAGGTCCGGTAAGCTCAGGGTTAGTCGTGTTATACGAGGGGCGAGAGCTTTTCCGAGCTGAAGGTTAGCTGATGCCCGCTAGCAATAGTAAGCTAAATACTAACGTTAGCTAGTGAAGTTAGCTAGTTGTTATTTGACCAGATTCGGAAAAAAACAACAACAAAAAACCACAGATCCACACCACATTGGGTGAGGCAGGTTGCAGGAGAGTGTTTTGAAGTTGGATTTTAGAGAGCACATATAAAAAGATATGTGAAGAAAATATATAAAAATATTATAAAGACGATATTTACACAGGACAGGACGGGACAAGACAAATACACGTCTAACTGCTACGCCATCTTGGATCATCTTGGTTTGACCATTTCACCTGAAGACTGAGACATCTGTTGGCCATTTCACCTGAAGACTTGGACATCTGTTTGGCCATTTCACCTGAAGACTGAATCATCTGTTTGGTCATTTCACCTGAACACTGAGACATCTGTTTGGCCATTTAACCTGAAGACTGAGAGATCTGTTTGGCAATTTCACCTGAAGACTGAGACATCTGTTTTGCCATTTCACCTTAAGACTGAAACATCTGTTTGGCCATTTCACCTGAAGACTGGGACATCTGTTTGTCCATTTCACCTGAAGACTGAGGCATCTGTTTGGCCATTTCACCTGAAGACTGAGACATCTGTTTGGTCATTTCACGTGAAGACTAAAACATCTGTTTAGTGATTTTATCTGAAGACTGAGACATCTGTTTGGCCATTTCACCTGAAGACTGAAACATCTGTTTTGCCATTTCACCTGAAGACTGGGACATCTGTCTGACCATTTCACCTGAAGACGGAGACATCTGTTTGGCCATTTCACCTGAAGACGGAGACATCTGTTTGGCCATTTCACCTGAAGACGGAGACATCTGTTTGGCCATTTCACCTGAAGACGGAGACATCTGTTTGACCATTTCACCTGAAGACTGAAACATCTGTTTGGTCATTTCACCTGAAGACTGAGACATCTGTTTGGTCATTTCACCTGAAGACTGAGGCATCTGTTTGGCCATTTCACCTGAAGACTGAGGCATCTGTTTGGCCATTTCACCTGAAGACTGAGACATCTGTTTGGCCATTTCACCTGAAGACTGAGACATCTGTTTGGCCATTTCACCTGAAGACTGAGACATCTGTTTGGCCATTTCACCTGAAGACGGAGACATCTGTTTGGCCATTTCACCTGAAGACTGAGACATCTGTTTGGCCATTTCACCTGAAGACGGAGACATCTGTTTGGCCATTTCACCTGAAGACGTAGACATCTGTCTGACCATTTCACCTGAAGACGTAGACATCTGTTGACCATTTAACCTGAAGACTTGGACATCTGTTTGGCCATTTCACCTGAAGCCTGAATCATCTGTTTAGTCATTTCACCTGAAGCCTGAGACATCTGTTTGGCCATTTCACCTGAAGACTGCAACATCTGTTTAGTCATTTCACCGGAAGACTGAGACATCTGATTGGCCACTTCACCTGAAGACTGGGACATCTGTTTATCCATTTCACCTGAAGACTGGGACATCTGTTTGGCCATTTCACCTGAAGACTGGGACATCTGTTTGGCCATTTCACCTGAAGACTGGGACATCTGTTTGGCCATTTCACCTGAAGAATGAAACATCTGTTTGGCAATTTCACCTGAAGACTGAGACATCTGTTTCTTCATTTCACCTGAAGACTGAGACATCTGTTTGACCATTTCACCTGAAGACTGAGATATCTGTTTGACCATTTCACCTTAAGACTGAGAGATCTGTTTGACCATTTCACCTGAAGACTGAGAGATCTGTTTGGCCATTTCACCTGAAGACTGAGACATCTGTTTCTTCATTTCACCTGAAGACTGAGACATCTGTTTGGCCATTTCACCTGAAGACTGAGATATCTGTTTGACCATTTCACCTGAAGACTGAGAGATCTGTTTGACCATTTCACCTGAAGACTGAGAGATCGGTTTGGCCATTTCACCTGAAGACTGAAACATCTGTTTGTTCATTTCACCTGAAGACGGAGACATCTGTCTGACCATTTCACCTGAAGACGGAGACATCTGTTTGGTCATTTCACCTGAAGACTGAGACATCTGTTGGCCATTTTACCTGAAGACTGAGACATCTGTTTGGCCATTTCACCTGAAGACTGAAACATCTGTTTGGTCATTTCACCTGAAGACTGAGACATCTGTTTCTTCTTTTCACCTGAAGACTGAGACATCTGTTTGACCATTTCACCTGAAGACTGAGATATCTGTTGGCCATTTCACCTGAAGACTTGGACATCTGTTTGGCCATTTCACCTGAAGACTGAATCATCTGTTTGGTCATTTCACCTGAACACTGAGACATCTGTTTGGCCATTTAACCTGAAGACTGAGGCATCTGTTTGGCCATTTCACCTGAAGACTGAGACATCTGTTTGGTCATTTCACGTGAAGACTAAAACATCTGTTTAGTGATTTTACCTGAAGACTGAGACATCTGTTTGGCCATTTCACCTGAAGACTGAGACATCTGTTTTGCCATTTCACCTGAAGACGGAGACATCTGTTTGACCATTTCACCTGAAGACTGAAACATCTGTTTGGTCATTTCACCTGAAGACTGAGACATCTGTTTGGTCATTTCACCTGAAGACTGAGGCATCTGTTTGGCCATTTCACCTGAAGACTGAGACATCTGTTTGGCCATTTCACCTGAAGACTGAGACATCTGTTTGGCCATTTCACCTGAAGACTGAGACATCTGTTTGGCCATTTCACCTGAAGACGGAGACATCTGTTTGGCCATTTCACCTGAAGACGTAGACATCTGTCTGACCATTTCACCTGAAGACGTAGACATCTGTTGACCATTTCACCTGAAGACTTGGACATCTGTTTGGCCATTTCACCTGAAGACTGAATCATCTGTTTAGTCATTTCACCTGAAGCCTGAGACATCTGTTTGGCCATTTCACCTGAAGACTGCAACATCTGTTTAGTCATTTCACCGGAAGACTGAGACATCTGATTGGCCACTTCACCTGAAGACTGAGACATCTGTTTGGTCATTTCACCTGAAGACTGAGGCATCTGTTTGGCCATTTCACCTGAAGACTGAGACATCTGTTTGGCCATTTCACCTGAAGACTGAGACATCTGTTTGGCCATTTCACCTGAAGACTGAGACATCTGTTTGGCCATTTCACCTGAAGACGGAGACATCTGTTTGGCCATTTCACCTGAAGACGGAGACATCTGTTTGGCCATTTCACCTGAAGACGTAGACATCTGTCTGACCATTTCACCTGAAGACGTAGACATCTGTTGACCATTTCACCTGAAGACTTGGACATCTGTTTGGCCATTTCACCTGAAGACTGAATCATCTGTTTAGTCATTTCACCTGAAGCCTGAGACATCTGTTTGGCCATTTCACCTGAAGACTGCAACATCTGTTTAGTCATTTCACCGGAAGACTGAGACATCTGATTGGCCACTTCACCTGAAGACTGGGACATCTGTTTATCCATTTCACCTGAAGACTGGGACATCTGTTTGGCCATTTCACCTGAAGACTGGGACATCTGTTTGGCCATTTCACCTGAAGACTGGGACATCTGTTTGGCCATTTCACCTGAAGAATGAAACATCTGTTTGGCAATTTCACCTGAAGACTGAGACATCTGTTTCTTCATTTCACCTGAAGACTGAGACATCTGTTTGACCATTTCACCTGAAGACTGAGATACAGTGGGGAAAAAAAGTATTTAGTCAGCCACCAATTGTGCAAGTTCTCTCACTTAAAAAGATGAGAGAGGCCTGTAATTTTCATCATAGGTACACTTCAACTATGACAGACAAAATGAGGAAAAAAAATCCAGAAAATCACATTGTAGGATTTTTAATGAATTTATTTGCAAATTATGGTGGAAAATAAGTATTTGGTCACATACAAACAAGCAAGATTTCTGGCTCTCACAGACCTGTAACTTCTTCTTTAAGAGGCTCCTCTGTCCTCCACTCATTACCTGTATTAATGGCACCTGTTTGAACTTGTTATCAGTATAAAAGACACCTGTCCACAACCTCAAACAGTCACACTCCAAACTCCACTATGGCCAAGACCAAAGAGCTGTCAAAGGACACCAGAAACAAAATTGTAGACCTGCACCAGGTTGGGAAGACTGAATCTGCATTAGGTAAGCAGCTTGGTTTGAAGAAATCAACTGTGGGAGCAATTATTAGGAAATGGAAGACATACAAGACCACTGATAATCTTCCTCGATCTGGGGCTCCACGCAAGATCTCACCCGTGGGGTCAAAATGATCACAAGAACGGTGAGCAAAAATCCCAGAACCACACGGGGACCTAGTGAATGACCTGCAGAGAGCTGGGACCAAAGTAACAAAGCCTACCATCAGTAACACACTACGCCGCCAGGGACTCAAATCCTGCAGTGCCAGACGTGTCCCCCTGCTTAAGCCAGTACATGTTCAGGCCGTCTAAAGTTTGCTAGAGAGCATTTGGATGATCCAGATGAGGATTGGGAGAATGTCAGATGAAACCAAAATAGAACTTTTGGTAAAAACTCAACTCGTCGTGTTTGGAGGACAAAGAATGCTGAGTTGCATCCAAAGAACACCATACCTACTGTGAAGCATGGGGGTGGAAACATCATGCTTTGGGGCTGTTTTTCTGCAAAGGGACCAGGACGACTGATCCGTGTAAAGGAAAGAATGAATGGGGCCATGTATCGTGAGATTTTGAGTGAAAACCTCCTTCCATCAGCAAGGGCATTGAAGATGAAACGTGGCTGGGTCTTTCAGCATGACAATGATCCCAAACACACCGCCCGGGCAACGAAGGAGTGCCTTCGTAAGAAGCATTTCAAGGTCCTGGAGTGGCCTAGCCAGTCTCCAGATCTCAACCCCATAGAAAATCTTTGAAAGTCCGTGTTGCCCAGCGACAGCCCCAAAACATCACTGCTCTAGAGGAGATCTGCATGGAGGAATGGGCCAAAATACCAGCAACAGTGTGTGAAAACCTTGTGAAGACTTACAGAAAACGTTTGACCTCTGTCATTGCCAACAAAGGGTATATAACAAAGTATTGAGATAAACTTTTGTTATTGACCAAATACTTATTTTCCACCATAATTTGCAAATAAATTCATAGAAAATCCTACAATGTGATTTTCTGGATTTTTTTTCCTCATTTTGTCTGTCATAGTTGAAGTGTACCTATGATGAAAATTACAGGCCTCTCTCATCTTTTTAAGTGAGAGAACTTGCACAATTGGTGGCTGACTAAATACTTTTTTTCCCCACTGTATCTGTTTGACCATTTCACCTGAAGACTGAAACATCTGTTTGGTCATTTGACCTGAAGACTGAGACATCTGTTTGGCCATTTCACCTGAAGACTGAGGCATCTGTTTGGCCATTTCACCTGAAGACTGAGGCATCTGTTTGGCCATTTCACCTGAAGACTGAGACATCTGTTTGGCCATTTCACCTGAAGACTGAGACATCTGTTTGGCCATTTCACCTGAAGACTGAGACATCTGTTTGGCCATTTCACCTGAAGACGGAGACATCTGTTTGGCCATTTCACCTGAAGACGGAGACATCTGTTTGGCCATTTCACCTGAAGACGTAGACATCTGTCTGACCATTTCACCTGAAGACGTAGACATCTGTTGACCATTTAACCTGAAGACTTGGACATCTGTTTGGCCATTTCACCTGAAGACTGCAACATCTGTTTAGTCATTTCACCGGAAGACTGAGACATCTGATTGGCCACTTCACCTGAAGACTGGGACATCTGTTTATCCATTTCACCTGAAGACTGGGACATCTGTTTGGCCATTTCACCTGAAGACTGGGACATCTGTTTGGCCATTTCACCTGAAGAATGAAACATCTGTTTGGCAATTTCACCTGAAGACTGAGACATCTGTTTCTTCATTTCACCTGAAGACTGAGACATCTGTTTGACCATTTCACCTGAAGACTGAGATATCTGTTTGACCATTTCACCTGAAGACTGAGAGATCTGTTTGACCATTTCACCTGAAGACTGAGAGATCTGTTTGGCCATTTCACCTGAAGACTGAGACATCTGTTTCTTCATTTCACCTGAAGACTGAGACATCTGTTTGGCCATTTCACCTGAAGACTGAGATATCTGTTTGACCATTTCACCTGAAGACTGAGAGATCTGTTTGACCATTTCACCTGAAGACTGAGAGATCGGTTTGGCCATTTCACCTGAAGACTGAAACATCTGTTTGTTCATTTCACCTGAAGACGGAGACATCTGTCTGACCATTTCACCTGAAGACGGAGACATCTGTTTGGTCATTTCACCTGAAGACTGAGACATCTGTTGGCCATTTTACCTGAAGACTGAGACATCTGTTTGGCCATTTCACCTGAAGACTGAAACATCTGTTTGGTCATTTCACCTGAAGACTGAGACATCTGTTTGGCCATTTCACCTGAAGACTGAGTTATCTGTTTGACCATTTAACCTGAAGACTGAGAGATCTGTTTGGCAATTTCACCTGAAGACTGAGAGATCTGTTTGGCCATTTCATCTGAAGACAGACATCTGTTTTGCCATTTCACCTTAAGACTGAAACATCTGTTTGGCCATTTCACCTGAAGACTGGGACATCTGTTTGTCCATTTCACCTGAAGACTGAGGCATCTGTTTGGCCATTTCACCTGAAGACTGAGACATCTGTTTGTTCATTTCACGTGAAGACTAAAACATCTGTTTAGTGATTTTACCTGAAGACTGAGACATCTGTTTGGCCATTTCACCTGAAGACTGAGACATCTGTTTTGCCATTTCACCTGAAGACGGAGACATCTGTTTGACCATTTCACCTGAAGACTGAAACATCTGTTTGGTCATTTCACCTGAAGACTGAGACATCTGTTTGGTCATTTCACCTGAAGACTGAGTCATCTGTTTGGCCATTTCACCTGAAGACTGAGACATCTGTTTGGCCATTTCACCTGAAGACTGAGACATCTGTTTGGCCATTTCACCTGAAGACTGAGACATCTGTTTGGCCATTTCACCTTAAGACTGAAACATCTGTTTGGCCATTTCACCTGAAGACTGGGACATCTGTTTGTCCATTTCACCTGAAGACTGAGGCATCTGTTTGGCCATTTCACCTGAAGACTGAGACATCTGTTTGGTCATTTCACGTGAAGACTAAAACATCTGTTTAGTGATTTTATCTGAAGACTGAGACATCTGTTTGGCCATTTCACCTGAAGACTGAAACATCTGTTTTGCCATTTCACCTGAAGACTGAGACATCTGTCTGACCATTTCACCTGAAGACGGAGACATCTGTTTGGCCATTTCACCTGAAGACGGAGACATCTGTTTGGCCATTTCACCTGAAGACGGAGACATCTGTTTGGCCATTTCACCTGAAGACGGAGACATCTGTTTGACCATTTCACCTGAAGACTGAAACATCTGTTTGGTCATTTCACCTGAAGACTGAGACATCTGTTTGGTCATTTCACCTGAAGACTGAGGCATCTGTTTGGCCATTTCACCTGAAGACTGAGGCATCTGTTTGGCCATTTCACCTGAAGACTGAGACATCTGTTTGGCCATTTCACCTGAAGACTGAGACATCTGTTTGGCCATTTCACCTGAAGACTGAGACATCTGTTTGGCCATTTCACCTGAAGACGGAGACATCTGTTTGGCCATTTCACCTGAAGACTGAGACATCTGTTTGGCCATTTCACCTGAAGACGGAGACATCTGTTTGGCCATTTCACCTGAAGACGTAGACATCTGTCTGACCATTTCACCTGAAGACGTAGACATCTGTTGACCATTTAACCTGAAGACTTGGACATCTGTTTGGCCATTTCACCTGAAGCCTGAATCATCTGTTTAGTCATTTCACCTGAAGCCTGAGACATCTGTTTGGCCATTTCACCTGAAGACTGCAACATCTGTTTAGTCATTTCACCGGAAGACTGAGACATCTGATTGGCCACTTCACCTGAAGACTGGGACATCTGTTTATCCATTTCACCTGAAGACTGGGACATCTGTTTGGCCATTTCACCTGAAGACTGGGACATCTGTTTGGCCATTTCACCTGAAGACTGGGACATCTGTTTGGCCATTTCACCTGAAGAATGAAACATCTGTTTGGCAATTTCACCTGAAGACTGAGACATCTGTTTCTTCATTTCACCTGAAGACTGAGACATCTGTTTGACCATTTCACCTGAAGACTGAGATATCTGTTTGACCATTTCACCTTAAGACTGAGAGATCTGTTTGACCATTTCACCTGAAGACTGAGAGATCTGTTTGGCCATTTCACCTGAAGACTGAGACATCTGTTTCTTCATTTCACCTGAAGACTGAGACATCTGTTTGGCCATTTCACCTGAAGACTGAGATATCTGTTTGACCATTTCACCTGAAGACTGAGAGATCTGTTTGACCATTTCACCTGAAGACTGAGAGATCGGTTTGGCCATTTCACCTGAAGACTGAAACATCTGTTTGTTCATTTCACCTGAAGACGGAGACATCTGTCTGACCATTTCACCTGAAGACGGAGACATCTGTTTGGTCATTTCACCTGAAGACTGAGACATCTGTTGGCCATTTTACCTGAAGACTGAGACATCTGTTTGGCCATTTCACCTGAAGACTGAAACATCTGTTTGGTCATTTCACCTGAAGACTGAGACATCTGTTTCTTCTTTTCACCTGAAGACTGAGACATCTGTTTGACCATTTCACCTGAAGACTGAGATATCTGTTGGCCATTTCACCTGAAGACTTGGACATCTGTTTGGCCATTTCACCTGAAGACTGAATCATCTGTTTGGTCATTTCACCTGAACACTGAGACATCTGTTTGGCCATTTAACCTGAAGACTGAGGCATCTGTTTGGCCATTTCACCTGAAGACTGAGACATCTGTTTGGTCATTTCACGTGAAGACTAAAACATCTGTTTAGTGATTTTACCTGAAGACTGAGACATCTGTTTGGCCATTTCACCTGAAGACTGAGACATCTGTTTTGCCATTTCACCTGAAGACGGAGACATCTGTTTGACCATTTCACCTGAAGACTGAAACATCTGTTTGGTCATTTCACCTGAAGACTGAGACATCTGTTTGGTCATTTCACCTGAAGACTGAGGCATCTGTTTGGCCATTTCACCTGAAGACTGAGACATCTGTTTGGCCATTTCACCTGAAGACTGAGACATCTGTTTGGCCATTTCACCTGAAGACTGAGACATCTGTTTGGCCATTTCACCTGAAGACGGAGACATCTGTTTGGCCATTTCACCTGAAGACGGAGACATCTGTTTGGCCATTTCACCTGAAGACGTAGACATCTGTCTGACCATTTCACCTGAAGACGTAGACATCTGTTGACCATTTCACCTGAAGACTTGGACATCTGTTTGGCCATTTCACCTGAAGACTGAATCATCTGTTTAGTCATTTCACCTGAAGCCTGAGACATCTGTTTGGCCATTTCACCTGAAGACTGCAACATCTGTTTAGTCATTTCACCGGAAGACTGAGACATCTGATTGGCCACTTCACCTGAAGACTGAGACATCTGTTTGGTCATTTCACCTGAAGACTGAGGCATCTGTTTGGCCATTTCACCTGAAGACTGAGACATCTGTTTGGCCATTTCACCTGAAGACTGAGACATCTGTTTGGCCATTTCACCTGAAGACTGAGACATCTGTTTGGCCATTTCACCTGAAGACGGAGACATCTGTTTGGCCATTTCACCTGAAGACGGAGACATCTGTTTGGCCATTTCACCTGAAGACGTAGACATCTGTCTGACCATTTCACCTGAAGACGTAGACATCTGTTGACCATTTCACCTGAAGACTTGGACATCTGTTTGGCCATTTCACCTGAAGACTGAATCATCTGTTTAGTCATTTCACCTGAAGCCTGAGACATCTGTTTGGCCATTTCACCTGAAGACTGCAACATCTGTTTAGTCATTTCACCGGAAGACTGAGACATCTGATTGGCCACTTCACCTGAAGACTGGGACATCTGTTTATCCATTTCACCTGAAGACTGGGACATCTGTTTGGCCATTTCACCTGAAGACTGGGACATCTGTTTGGCCATTTCACCTGAAGACTGGGACATCTGTTTGGCCATTTCACCTGAAGAATGAAACATCTGTTTGGCAATTTCACCTGAAGACTGAGACATCTGTTTCTTCATTTCACCTGAAGACTGAGACATCTGTTTGACCATTTCACCTGAAGACTGAGATATCTGTTTGACCATTTCACCTGAAGACTGAAACATCTGTTTGGTCATTTGACCTGAAGACTGAGACATCTGTTTGGCCATTTCACCTGAAGACTGAGGCATCTGTTTGGCCATTTCACCTGAAGACTGAGGCATCTGTTTGGCCATTTCACCTGAAGACTGAGACATCTGTTTGGCCATTTCACCTGAAGACTGAGACATCTGTTTGGCCATTTCACCTGAAGACTGAGACATCTGTTTGGCCATTTCACCTGAAGACGGAGACATCTGTTTGGCCATTTCACCTGAAGACGGAGACATCTGTTTGGCCATTTCACCTGAAGACGTAGACATCTGTCTGACCATTTCACCTGAAGACGTAGACATCTGTTGACCATTTAACCTGAAGACTTGGACATCTGTTTGGCCATTTCACCTGAAGACTGCAACATCTGTTTAGTCATTTCACCGGAAGACTGAGACATCTGATTGGCCACTTCACCTGAAGACTGGGACATCTGTTTATCCATTTCACCTGAAGACTGGGACATCTGTTTGGCCATTTCACCTGAAGACTGGGACATCTGTTTGGCCATTTCACCTGAAGAATGAAACATCTGTTTGGCAATTTCACCTGAAGACTGAGACATCTGTTTCTTCATTTCACCTGAAGACTGAGACATCTGTTTGACCATTTCACCTGAAGACTGAGAGATCTGTTTGACCATTTCACCTGAAGACTGAGAGATCTGTTTGGCCATTTCACCTGAAGACTGAGACATCTGTTTCTTCATTTCACCTGAAGACTGAGACATCTGTTTGGCCATTTCACCTGAAGACTGAGATATCTGTTTGACCATTTCACCTGAAGACTGAGAGATCTGTTTGACCATTTCACCTGAAGACTGAGAGATCGGTTTGGCCATTTCACCTGAAGACTGAAACATCTGTTTGTTCATTTCACCTGAAGACGGAGACATCTGTCTGACCATTTCACCTGAAGACGGAGACATCTGTTTGGTCATTTCACCTGAAGACTGAGACATCTGTTGGCCATTTTACCTGAAGACTGAGACATCTGTTTGGCCATTTCACCTGAAGACTGAAACATCTGTTTGGTCATTTCACCTGAAGACTGAGACATCTGTTTGGCCATTTCACCTGAAGACTGAGTTATCTGTTTGACCATTTAACCTGAAGACTGAGAGATCTGTTTGGCAATTTCACCTGAAGACTGAGAGATCTGTTTGGCCATTTCATCTGAAGACAGACATCTGTTTTGCCATTTCACCTTAAGACTGAAACATCTGTTTGGCCATTTCACCTGAACACTGAGACATCTGTTTGGCCATTTAACCTGAAGACTGAGGCATCTGTTTGGCCATTTCACCTGAAGACTGAGACATCTGTTTGGTCATTTCACGTGAAGACTAAAACATCTGTTTAGTGATTTTACCTGAAGACTGAGACATCTGTTTGGCCATTTCACCTGAAGACTGAGACATCTGTTTTGCCATTTCACCTGAAGACGGAGACATCTGTTTGACCATTTCACCTGAAGACTGAAACATCTGTTTGGTCATTTCACCTGAAGACTGAGACATCTGTTTGGTCATTTCACCTGAAGACTGAGGCATCTGTTTGGCCATTTCACCTGAAGACTGAGACATCTGTTTGGCCATTTCACCTGAAGACTGAGACATCTGTTTGGCCATTTCACCTGAAGACTGAGACATCTGTTTGGCCATTTCACCTGAAGACGGAGACATCTGTTTGGCCATTTCACCTGAAGACGGAGACATCTGTTTGGCCATTTCACCTGAAGACGTAGACATCTGTCTGACCATTTCACCTGAAGACGTAGACATCTGTTGACCATTTCACCTGAAGACTTGGACATCTGTTTGGCCATTTCACCTGAAGACTGAATCATCTGTTTAGTCATTTCACCTGAAGCCTGAGACATCTGTTTGGCCATTTCACCTGAAGACTGCAACATCTGTTTAGTCATTTCACCGGAAGACTGAGACATCTGATTGGCCACTTCACCTGAAGACTGGGACATCTGTTTATCCATTTCACCTGAAGACTGGGACATCTGTTTGGCCATTTCACCTGAAGACTGGGACATCTGTTTGGCCATTTCACCTGAAGACTGGGACATCTGTTTGGCCATTTCACCTGAAGAATGAAACATCTGTTTGGCAATTTCACCTGAAGACTGAGACATCTGTTTCTTCATTTCACCTGAAGACTGAGACATCTGTTTGACCATTTCACCTGAAGACTGAGATATCTGTTTGACCATTTCACCTGAAGACTGAGAGATCTGTTTGACCATTTCACCTGAAGACTGAGCGATCTGTTTGGCCATTTCACCTGAAGACTGAGACATCTGTTTCTTCATTTCACCTGAAGACTGAGACATCTGTTTGGCCATTTCACCTGAAGACTGAGACATCTGTTTGGCCATTTCACCTGAAGACTGAGATATCTGTTTGACCATTTCACCTGAAGACTGAGAGATCTGTTTGACCATTTCACCTGAAGACTGAGAGATCGGTTTGGCCATTTCACCTGAAGACTGAAACATCTGTTTGTTCATTTCACCTGAAGACGGAGACATCTGTTTGGTCATTTCACCTGAAGACTGAGGCATCTGTTTGGCCATTTCACCTGAAGACTGAGACATCTGTTTGGCCATTTCACCTGAAGACTGAGACATCTGTTTGGCCATTTCACCTGAAGACGGAGACATCTGTTTGGCCATTTCACCTGAAGACGGAGACATCTGTTTGGCCATTTCACCTGAAGACGGAGACATCTGTTTGGCCATTTCACCTGAAGACTCAGACATCTGTCTGACCATTTCACCTGAAGACGTAGACATCTGTTTGACCATTTCACCTGAAGACTGGGACATCTGTTTGGCCATTTCACCTGAAGACTGAGACATCTGTTTGGCCATTTCACCTGAAGACTGAGACATCTGTTTGGCCATTTCACCTGAAGACTGAGACATCTGTTTGGCCATTTCACCTGAAGACGGAGACATCTGTTTGGCCATTTCACCTGAAGACGGAGACATCTGTTTGGCCATTTCACCTGAAGACTGAGACATCTGTCTGACCATTTCACCTGAAGACGTAGACATCTGTTGGCCATTTCACCTGAAGACTTGGACATCTGTTTGGCCATTTCACCTGAAGACTGAATCATCTGTTTAGTCATTTCACCTGAAGCCTGAGACATCTGTTTGGCCATTTCACCTGAAGACTGCAACATCTGTTTAGTCATTTCACCGGAAGACTGAGACATCTGATTGGCCACTTCACCTGAAGACTGGGACATCTGTTTATCCATTTCACCTGAAGACTGAAACATCTGTTTGGCCATTTAACCTGAAGACTGAGACATCTGTTTGGCCATTTCACCTGAAGACTGAAACATCTGTTTGGCCATTTAACCTGAAGACTGAGACATCTGTTTGGTCATTTCACCTGAAGACTGAGACATCTGTATTTCCATTTCACCTGAAGACTGGGACATCTGTTTGGCCATTTCACCTGAAGACTGAGACATCTGTTGGCCATTTCACCTGAAGACTGAGACATCTGTTTGACCAATTCACCTGAAGACTGAGATATCTGTTTCTTCATTTCACCTGAAGACTGAGACATCTGTTTGGCCATTTCACCTGAAGACTGAGATATCTGTTTGACCATTTCACCTGAAGACTGAGACATCTGTTTGGCCATTTCAGCTGAAGACTGGGACATCTGTTTGGCCATTTCACCTGAAGATTGAAACATCTGTTTGGCCATTTCACCTGAAGACTGAGACATCTGTTTCTTCATTTCACCTGAAGACTGAGACATCTGTTTGGCCATTTCACCTGAAGACTGAGATATCTGTTTGACCATTTCACCTGAAGACTGAGAGATCTGTTTGACCATTTCACCTGAAGACTGAGAGATCGGTTTGGCCATTTCACCTGAAGACTGAAACATCTGTTTTGCCATTTCACCTGAACACTGAGACATCTGTTTGGCCATTTAACCTGAAGACTGAGAGATCTGTTTGGCAATTTCACCTGAAGACTGAGAGATCTGTTTGGCCATTTCATCTGAAGACAGACATCTGTTTTGCCATTTCACCTTAAGACTGAAACATCTGTTTGGCCATTTCACCTGAAGACTGGGACATCTGTTTGGCCATTTCACCTGAAGACTGAGGCATCTGTTTGGCCATTTCACCTGAAGACTGGGACATCTGTTTGGCCATTTCACCTGAAGACTGAAACATCTGTTTGGCCATTTCACCTGAAGACTGAGACATCTGTTTGACCTTTTCACCTGAAGACGGAGACATCTGTTTGGCCATTTCACCTGAAGACTGAGACATCTGTCTGACCATTTCACCTGAAGACGAAGACATCTGTCTGACCATTTCACCTGAAGACGGAGACATCTGTTTGGCCATTTCACCTGAAGACTGAAACATCTGTTTGGCCATTTAACCTGAAGACTGAGAGATTTGTTTGTTTGGCAATTTTACCTGAAGACAGAGATCTGTTTGGCCATTTCACCTGAAGACAGAGATCTGTTTGGCCATTTCACCTGAAGACGGAGACATCTGTTTGGCCATTTCACCTGAAGACGGAAACATCTGTTTGGCCATTTAACCTGAAGACTGAGAGATTTGTTTGTTTGGCAATTTTACCTGAAGACAGAGATCTGTTTGGCCATTTCACCTGAAGACAGAGATCTGCTTGGCCATTTCACCTGAAGACGGAGACATCTGTTTGGCCATTTCACCTGAAGACGGAGACATCTGTTTGGCCATTTCACCTGAAGACGGAGACATCTGTTTGGCCATTTCACCTGAAGACTGAGACATCTGTTGGCCATTTTACCTGAAGACTGAGACATCTGTTTGGCCATTTCACCTGAAGACTGTGAGATCTGTTTGGCCATTTCATCTGAAGACAGACATCTGTTTGGCCATTTCACCTTAAGACTGAAACATCTGTTTGGCCATTTCACCTGAAGACTGAGACATCTGTTTGGCCATTTCACCTGAAGACTGAGACATCTGTTTGGTCATTTCACCTGAAGACTGAGACATCTGTATTTCCATTTCACCTGAAGACTGGGACATCTGTTTGGCCATTTCACCTGAAGACTGAGACATCTGTTGGCCATTTCACCTGAAGACTGAGACATCTGTTTGGCCAATTCACCTGAAGACTGAGATATCTGTTTGACCATTTCACCTGAAGACTGAGAGATCTGTTTGGCCATTTCACCTGAAGACTGAGACATCTGTTGGCCATTTCACCTGAAGACTGGGACATCTGTTTGGCCATTTCACCTGAAGACTGGGACATCTGTTTGGCCATTTCACCTGAAGAATGAAACATCTGTTTGGCCATTTCACCTGAAGACTGAAACATCTGTTTCTTCATTTCACCTGAAGACTGAGACATCTGTTTGACCATTTCACCTGAAGACTGAGAGATCTGTTTGACCATTTCACCTGAAGACTGAGAGATCTGTTTGGCCATTTCACCTGAAGACTGAGATATCTGTTTGACCATTTCACCTGAAGACTGAGAGATCTGTTTGACCATTTCACCTGAAGACTGAGTGATCGGTTTGGCCATTTCACCTGAAGACTGAAACATCTGTTTTGCCATTTCACCTGAACACTGAGACATCTGTTTGGCCATTTAACCTGAAGACTGAGAGATCTGTTTGGCAATTTCACCTGAAGACTGAGAGATCTGTTTGGCCATTTCATCTGAAGACAGACATCTGTTTGGCCATTTCACCTTAAGACTGAAACATCTGTTTGGCCATTTCACCTGAAGACTGGGACATCTGTTTGGCCATTTCACCTGAAGACTGAGGCATCTGTTTGGCCATTTCACCTGAAGACTGGGACATCTGTTTGGCCATTTCACCTGAAGACTGAAACATCTGTTTGGCCATTTCACCTGAAGACTGAGACATCTGTTTGACCTTTTCACCTGAAGACGGAGACATCTGTTTGGCCATTTCACCTGAAGACTGAGACATCTGTCTGACCATTTCACCTGAAGACGAAGACATCTGTCTGACCATTTCACCTGAAGACGGAGACATCTGTTTGGCCATTTCACCTGAAGACTGAAACATCTGTTTGGCCATTTAACCTGAAGACTGAGAGATTTGTTTGTTTGGCAATTTTACCTGAAGACAGAGATCTGTTTGGCCATTTCACCTGAAGACAGAGATCTGTTTGGCCATTTCACCTGAAGACGGAGACATCTGTTTGGCCATTTCACCTGAAGACGGAAACATCTGTTTGGCCATTTAACCTGAAGACTGAGAGATTTGTTTGTTTGGCAATTTTACCTGAAGACAGAGATCTGTTTGGCCATTTCACCTGAAGACAGAGATCTGTTTGGCCATTTCACCTGAAGACGGAGACATCTGTTTGGCCATTTCACCTGAAGACGGAGACATCTGTTTGGCCATTTCACCTGAAGACGGAGACATCTGTTTGGCCATTTCACCTGAAGACTGAGACATCTGTTGGCCATTTTACCTGAAGACTGAGACATCTGTTTGGCCATTTCACCTGAAGACTGTGAGATCTGTTTGGCCATTTCATCTGAAGACAGACATCTGTTTGGCCATTTCACCTTAAGACTGAAACATCTGTTTGGCCATTTCACCTGAAGACTGAGACATCTGTTTGGCCATTTCACCTGAAGACTGAGACATCTGTTTGGTCATTTCACCTGAAGACTGAGACATCTGTATTTCCATTTCACCTGAAGACTGGGACATCTGTTTGGCCATTTCACCTGAAGACTGAGACATCTGTTGGCCATTTCACCTGAAGACTGAGACATCTGTTTGGCCAATTCACCTGAAGACTGAGATATCTGTTTGACCATTTCACCTGAAGACTGAGAGATCTGTTTGGCCATTTCACCTGAAGACTGAGACATCTGTTGGCCATTTCACCTGAAGACTGGGACATCTGTTTGGCCATTTCACCTGAAGACTGGGACATCTGTTTGGCCATTTCACCTGAAGAATGAAACATCTGTTTGGCCATTTCACCTGAAGACTGAGACATCTGTTTCTTCATTTCACCTGAAGACTGAGACATCTGTTTGACCATTTCACCTGAAGACTGAGAGATCTGTTTGACCATTTCACCTAAAGACTGAGAGATCTGTTTGGCCATTTCACCTGAAGACTGAGACATCTGTTTCTTCATTTCACCTGAAGACTGAGACATCTGTTTGGCCATTTCACCTGAAGACTGAGATATCTGTTTGACCATTTCACCTGAAGACTGAGACATCTGTTTGGCCATTTCACCTGAAGACTGGGACATCTGTTTGGCCATTTCACCTGAAGATTGAAACATCTGTTTGGCCATTTCACCTGAAGACTGAGACATCTGTTTCTTCATTTCACCTGAAGACTGAGACATCTGTTTGGCCATTTCACCTGAAGACTGAGATATCTGTTTGACCATTTCACCTGAAGACTGAGAGATCTGTTTGACCATTTCACCTGAAGACTGAGAGATCGGTTTGGCCATTTCACCTGAAGACTGAAACATATGTTTAGTCATTTCACCTGAAGACTGAAACATCTGTTTATTCATTTCACCTGAAGACTGGGACATCTGTTTTGCCATTTCACCTGAACACTGAGACATCTGTTTGGCCATTTAACCTGAAGACTGAGAGATCTGTTTGGCAATTTCACCTGAAGACTGAGAGATCTGTTTGGCCATTTCATCTGAAGACAGACATCTGTTTTGCCATTTCACCTTAAGACTGAAACATCTGTTTGGCCATTTCACCTGAAGACTGGGACATCTGTTTAGTCATTTCACCTGAAGACTGAAACATCTGTTTAGTCATTTCACCTGAAGACTGGGACATCTGTTTTGCCATTTCACCTGAACACTGAGACATCTGTTTGGCCATTTAACCTGAAGACTGAGAGATCTGTTTGGCAATTTCACCTGAAGACTGAGAGATCTGTTTGCCATTTCATCTGAAGACAGACATCTGTTTTGCCATTTCACCTTAAGACTGAAACATCTGTTTGGCCATTTCACCTGAAGACTGGGACATCTGTTTGGCCATTTCACCTGAAGACTGAGGCATCTGTTTGGCCATTTCACCTGAAGACTGAGACATCTGTTTGGTCATTTCACGTGAAGACTAAAACATCTGTTTAGTGATTTTACCTGAAGACTGAGACATCTGTTTGGCCATTTCACCTGAAGACTGAGGCATCTGTTTGGCCATTTCACCTGAAGACTGAGACATCTGTTTGACCTTTTCACCTGAAGACGGAGACATCTGTTTGGCCATTTCACCTGAAGACTGAGACATCTGTCTGACCATTTCACCTGAAGACGGAGACATCTGTCTGACCATTTCACCTGAAGACGGAGACATCTGTTTGGCCATTTCACCTGAAGACTGAGAGATTTGTTTGTTTGGCAATTTTACCTGAAGACAGAGATCTGTTTGGCCATTTCACCTGAAGACAGAGATCTGTTTGGCCATTTCACCTGAAGACGGAGACATCTGTTTGGCCATTTCACCTGAAGACGGAAACATCTGTTTGGCCATTTCACCTGAAGACGGAGACATCTGTTTGGCCATTTCACCTGAAGACTGAGACATCTGTTTGACCATTTCACCTGAAGTCGGAGACATCTGTTTGGTCATTTCACCTGAAGACTGAGACATCTGTTGGCCATTTTACCTGAAGACTGAGACATCTGTTTGTCCATTTCACCTGAAGACTGTGAGATCTGTTTGGCCATTTCACCTGAAGACAGACATCTGTTTGGCCATTTCACCTTAAGACTGAAACATCTGTTTGGCCATTTCACCTGAAGACTGGGACATCTGTTTGGTCATTTCACCTGAAGACTGGGACATCTGTTTGGCCATTTCACCTGAAGACTGAATCATCTGTTTAGTCATTTCACCTGAAGCCTGAGACATCTGTTTGGCAATTTCACCTGAAGACTGGGACATCTGTTTTTCCATTTCACCTGAAGACTGAGACATCTGTTTGGCCATTTCACCTGAAGACTGGGACATCTATTTGGTCATTTCACCTGAAGACTGACACATCTGTTTGGCCATTTCACCTGAAGACTGACACATCTGTTTGGTCATTTCACGTGAAGACTGAAACATCTGTTTAGTGATTTTACCTGAAGACTGAGACATCTGTTTGGCCATTTCACCTGAAGACTGAAACATCTGTTTGGTAATTTCACCTGAAGACTGAGACATCTGTTTGGTCATTTCACCTGAAGACTGAGGCATCTGTTTGGACATTTCACCTGAAGACTGAGACATCTGTTTGGCCATTTCACCTGAAGACTGAGACATCTGTTTGGCCATTTCACCTGAAGACGGAGACATCTGTTTGGCCATTTCACCTGAAGAAGGAGACATCTGTTTGGTCATTTCACCTGAAGACTGAGACATCTGTTTGGCCATTTTTACCTGAAGACTTTGACATCTCTTTTGCCATTTCACCTGAAGACTGAGACATCTGTTTCTTAATTTCACCTGAAGACTGAAACATCTGTTTAGTCATTTCACCTGAAGACTGAGACATCTGTTTTGCCATTTCAACTGAAGACTGAGACATCTGTTGGCCATTTCACCTGAAGACTTGGACATCTGTTTGGCCATTTCACCTGAAGACTGAATCATCTGTTTAGTCATTTCACCTGAAGACTGAGACATCTGTTTGGCCATTTCACCTGAAGACTGGGACATCTGTTTGGCCATTTCACCTGAAGACTGAGACATCTGTTTGGCCATTTAACCTGAAGACTGAGAGATCTGTTTGGCAATTTCACCTGAAGACTGAGAGATCTGTTTGGCCATTTCACCTTAAGACTGAAACATCTGTTTGGCCATTTCACCTGAAGACGGAGACATCTGTTTGGCCATTTCACCTGAAGACGGAGACATCTGTTTGGTCATTTCACCTGAAGACTGAGACATCTGTTTGGCCATTTCACCTGAAGACTGGGACATCTGTTTGGCCATTTCACCTGAAGACTGGGACATCTGTTTGGCCATTTCACCTGAAGACTGAAACATCTGTTTGGCCATTTCACCTGAAGACTGAGACATCTGTTTGACCATTTCACCTGAAGACTGAGACATCTGTTTGACCATTTCACCTGAAGACTGAGAGATCTGTTTGCCATTTCATCTGAAGACAGACATCTGTTTTGCCATTTCACCTTAAGACTGAAACATCTGTTTGGCCATTTCACCTGAAGACTGGGACATCTGTTTGGCCATTTCACCTGAAGACTGAGGCATCTGTTTGGCCATTTCACCTGAAGACTGAGACATCTGTTTGGTCATTTCACGTGAAGACTAAAACATCTGTTTAGTGATTTTACCTGAAGACTGAGACATCTGTTTGGCCATTTCACCTGAAGACTGAGGCATCTGTTTGGCCATTTCACCTGAAGACTGAGACATCTGTTTGACCTTTTCACCTGAAGACGGAGACATCTGTTTGGCCATTTCACCTGAAGACTGAGACATCTGTCTGACCATTTCACCTGAAGACGGAGACATCTGTCTGACCATTTCACCTGAAGACGGAGACATCTGTTTGGCCATTTCACCTGAAGACTGAGAGATTTGTTTGTTTGGCAATTTTACCTGAAGACAGAGATCTGTTTGGCCATTTCACCTGAAGACAGAGATCTGTTTGGCCATTTCACCTGAAGACGGAGACATCTGTTTGGCCATTTCACCTGAAGACGGAAACATCTGTTTGGCCATTTCACCTGAAGACGGAGACATCTGTTTGGCCATTTCACCTGAAGACTGAGACATCTGTTTGACCATTTCACCTGAAGTCGGAGACATCTGTTTGGTCATTTCACCTGAAGACTGAGACATCTGTTGGCCATTTTACCTGAAGACTGAGACATCTGTTTGTCCATTTCACCTGAAGACTGTGAGATCTGTTTGGCCATTTCACCTGAAGACAGACATCTGTTTGGCCATTTCACCTTAAGACTGAAACATCTGTTTGGCCATTTCACCTGAAGACTGGGACATCTGTTTGGTCATTTCACCTGAAGACTGGGACATCTGTTTGGCCATTTCACCTGAAGACTGAATCATCTGTTTAGTCATTTCACCTGAAGCCTGAGACATCTGTTTGGCAATTTCACCTGAAGACTGGGACATCTGTTTTTCCATTTCACCTGAAGACTGAGACATCTGTTTGGCCATTTCACCTGAAGACTGGGACATCTATTTGGTCATTTCACCTGAAGACTGACACATCTGTTTGGCCATTTCACCTGAAGACTGACACATCTGTTTGGTCATTTCACGTGAAGACTGAAACATCTGTTTAGTGATTTTACCTGAAGACTGAGACATCTGTTTGGCCATTTCACCTGAAGACTGAAACATCTGTTTGGTAATTTCACCTGAAGACTGAGACATCTGTTTGGTCATTTCACCTGAAGACTGAGGCATCTGTTTGGCCATTTCACCTGAAGACTGAGACATCTGTTTGGCCATTTCACCTGAAGACTGAGACATCTGTTTGGCCATTTCACCTGAAGACGGAGACATCTGTTTGGCCATTTCACCTGAAGAAGGAGACATCTGTTTGGTCATTTCACCTGAAGACTGAGACATCTGTTTGGCCATTTTTACCTGAAGACTTTGACATCTCTTTTGCCATTTCACCTAAAGACTGAGACATCTGTTTCTTAATTTCACCTGAAGACTGAAACATCTGTTTAGTCATTTCACCTGAAGACTGAGACATCTGTTTTGCCATTTCAACTGAAGACTGAGACATCTGTTGGCCATTTCACCTGAAGACTTGGACATCTGTTTGGCCATTTCACCTGAAGACTGAATCATCTGTTTAGTCATTTCACCTGAAGACTGAGACATCTGTTTGGCCATTTCACCTGAAGACTGGGACATCTGTTTGGCCATTTCACCTGAAGACTGAGACATCTGTTTGGCCATTTAACCTGAAGACTGAGAGATCTGTTTGGCAATTTCACCTGAAGACTGAGAGATCTGTTTGGCCATTTCACCTTAAGACTGAGACATCTGTTTGGCCATTTCACCTGAAGACTGAGACATCTGTTTCTTCATTTCACCTGAAGACTGAGACATCTGTTTGGCCTTTTCACCTGAAGACTGAGATATCTGTTTGGCCATTTCACCTGAAGACTGAGATATCTGTTTGACCATTTCACCTGAAGACTGAGACATCTGTTTGGCCATTTCAGCTGAAGACTGGGACATCTGTTTGGCCATTTCACCTGAAGACTGAGACATCTGTTTCTTCATTTCACCTGAAGACTGAGACATCTGTTTGGCCATTTCACCTGAAGACTGAGATATCTGTTTGACCATTTCACCTGAAGACTGAGAGATCTGTTTGACCATTTCACCTGAAGACTGAGAGATCTGTTTGACCATTTCACCTGAAGACTGAGAGATCGGTTTGGCCATTTCACCTGAAGACTGAAACATCTGTTTGTTCATTTCACCTGAAGACTGAAACATCTGTTTAGTCATTTCACGTGAAGACTGAAACATCTGTTTAGTGATTTTACCTGAAGACTGAGACATCTGTTTGGCCATTTCACCTGAAGACTGAGACATCTGTTTGGCCATTTCACCTGAAGACTGAGACATCTGTTTGGCCATTTCACCTGAAGACGGAGACATCTGTTTGGCCATTTCACCTGAAGACGGAGACATCTGTTTGGTCATTTCACCTGAAGACTGAGACATCTGTTTGGCCATTTCACCTGAAGACTGAGAGATCTGTTTGGCAATTTCACCTGAAGACTGAGAGATCTGTTTGGCCATTTCACCTTAAGACTGAAACATCTGTTTGGCCATTTCACCTGAAGACGGAGACATCTGTTTGGCCATTTCACCTGAAGACGGAGACATCTGTTTGGTCATTTCACCTGAAGACTGAGACATCTGTTTGGCCATTTCACCTGAAGACTGGGACATCTGTTTGGCCATTTCACCTGAAGACTGGGACATCTGTTTGGCCATTTCACCTGAAGACTGAAACATCTGTTTGGCCATTTCACCTGAAGACTGAGACATCTGTTTGACCATTTCACCTGAAGACTGAGACATCTGTTTGACCATTTCACCTGAAGACTGAGATATCTGTTTGACCATTTCACCTGAAGACTGAGAGATCTGTTTGACCATTTCACCTGAAGACTGAGACATCTGTTTGGCCATTTCACCTGAAGACTGAGACATCTGTTTCTTCATTTCACCTGAAGACTGAGACATCTGTTTGGCCTTTTCACCTGAAGACTGAGATATCTGTTTGGCCATTTCACCTGAAGACTGAGATATCTGTTTGACGATTTCACCTGAAGACTGAGACATCTGTTTGGCCATTTCAGCTGAAGACTGGGACATCTGTTTGGCCATTTCACCTGAAGACTGAGACATCTGTTTCTTCATTTCACCTGAAGACTGAGACATCTGTTTGGCCATTTCACCTGAAGACTGAGATATCTGTTTGACCATTTCACCTGAAGACTGAGAGATCTGTTTGACCATTTCACCTGAAGACTGAGAGATCTGTTTGACCATTTCACCTGAAGACTGAGAGATCGGTTTGGCCATTTCACCTGAAGACTGAAACATCTGTTTGTTCATTTCACCTGAAGACTGAAACATCTGTTTAGTCATTTCACGTGAAGACTGAAACATCTGTTTAGTGATTTTACCTGAAGACTGAGACATCTGTTTGGCCATTTCACCTGAAGACTGAGACATCTGTTTGGCCATTTCACCTGAAGACTGAGACATCTGTTTGGCCATTTCACCTGAAGACGGAGACATCTGTTTGGCCATTTCACCTGAAGACGGAGACATCTGTTTGGTCATTTCACCTGAAGACTGAGACATCTGTTTGGCCATTTCACCTGAAGACTGGGACATCTGTTTGGCCATTTCACCTGAAGACTGAGATATCTGTTTGGCCATTTCACCTGAAGACTGAGATATCTGTTTGACCATTTCACCTGAAGACTGAGACATCTGTTTGGCCATTTCAGCTGAAGACTGGGACATCTGTTTGGCCATTTCACCTGAAGACTGAGACATCTGTTTCTTCATTTCACCTGAAGACTGAGACATCTGTTTGGCCATTTCACCTGAAGACTGAGATATCTGTTTGACCATTTCACCTGAAGACTGAGAGATCTGTTTGACCATTTCACCTGAAGACTGAGAGATCTGTTTGACCATTTCACCTGAAGACTGAGAGATCGGTTTGGCCATTTCACCTGAAGACTGAGACATCTGTTTGTTCATTTCACCTGAAGACTGAAACATCTGTTTAGTCATTTCACGTGAAGACTGAAACATCTGTTTAGTGATTTTACCTGAAGACTGAGACATCTGTTTGGCCATTTCACCTGAAGACTGAGACATCTGTTTGGCCATTTCACCTGAAGACTGAGACATCTGTTTGGCCATTTCACCTGAAGACGGAGACATCTGTTTGGCCATTTCACCTGAAGACGGAGACATCTGTTTGGTCATTTCACCTGAAGACTGAGACATCTGTTTGGCCATTTCACCTGAAGACTGGGACATCTGTTTGGCCATTTCACCTGAAGACTGGGACATCTGTTTGGCCATTTCACCTGAAGACTGAAACATCTGTTTGGCCATTTCACCTGAAGACTGAGACATCTGTTTCTTCATTTCACCTGAAGACTGAGACATCTGTTTGACCATTTCACCTGAAGACTGAGACATCTGTTTGACCATTTCACCTGAAGACTGAGAGATCTGTTTGACCATTTCACCTGAAGACTGAGAGATCTGTTTGACCATTTCACCTGAAGACTGAGAGATCTGTTTGGCCATTTCACCTGAAGACTGAGACATCTGTTTCTTCATTTCACCTGAAGACTGAGACATCTGTTTGGCCATTTCACCTGAAGACTGAGATATCTGTTTGACCATTTCACCTGAAGACTGAGACATCTGTTTGGCCATTTCAGCTGAAGACTGGGACATCTGTTTGGCCATTTCACCTGAAGACTGAGACATCTGTTGGCCATTTTACCTGAAGACTGAGACATCTGTTTGTCCATTTCACCTGAAGACTGTGAGATCTGTTTGGCCATTTCACCTGAAGACAGACATCTGTTTGGCCATTTCACCTTAAGACTGAAACATCTGTTTGGCCATTTCACCTGAAGACTGGGACATCTGTTTGGTCATTTCACCTGAAGACTGGGACATCTGTTTGGCCATTTCACCTGAAGACTGAATCATCTGTTTAGTCATTTCACCTGAAGCCTGAGACATCTGTTTGGCAATTTCACCTGAAGACTGGGACATCTGTTTTTCCATTTCACCTGAAGACTGAGACATCTGTTTGGCCATTTCACCTGAAGACTGGGACATCTATTTGGTCATTTCACCTGAAGACTGACACATCTGTTTGGCCATTTCACCTGAAGACTGACACATCTGTTTGGTCATTTCACGTGAAGACTGAAACATCTGTTTAGTGATTTTACCTGAAGACTGAGACATCTGTTTGGCCATTTCACCTGAAGACTGAAACATCTGTTTGGTAATTTCACCTGAAGACTGAGACATCTGTTTGGTCATTTCACCTGAAGACTGAGGCATCTGTTTGGCCATTTCACCTGAAGACTGAGACATCTGTTTGGCCATTTCACCTGAAGACTGAGACATCTGTTTGGCCATTTCACCTGAAGACGGAGACATCTGTTTGGCCATTTCACCTGAAGAAGGAGACATCTGTTTGGTCATTTCACCTGAAGACTGAGACATCTGTTTGGCCATTTTTACCTGAAGACTTTGACATCTCTTTTGCCATTTCACCTAAAGACTGAGACATCTGTTTCTTAATTTCACCTGAAGACTGAAACATCTGTTTAGTCATTTCACCTGAAGACTGAGACATCTGTTTTGCCATTTCAACTGAAGACTGAGACATCTGTTGGCCATTTCACCTGAAGACTTGGACATCTGTTTGGCCATTTCACCTGAAGACTGAATCATCTGTTTAGTCATTTCACCTGAAGACTGAGACATCTGTTTGGCCATTTCACCTGAAGACTGGGACATCTGTTTGGCCATTTCACCTGAAGACTGAGACATCTGTTTGGCCATTTAACCTGAAGACTGAGAGATCTGTTTGGCAATTTCACCTGAAGACTGAGAGATCTGTTTGGCCATTTCACCTTAAGACTGAAACATCTGTTTGGCCATTTCACCTGAAGACGGAGACATCTGTTTGGCCATTTCACCTGAAGACGGAGACATCTGTTTGGTCATTTCACCTGAAGACTGAGACATCTGTTTGGCCATTTCACCTGAAGACTGGGACATCTGTTTGGCCATTTCACCTGAAGACTGGGACATCTGTTTGGCCATTTCACCTGAAGACTGAAACATCTGTTTGGCCATTTCACCTGAAGACTGAGACATCTGTTTGACCATTTCACCTGAAGACTGAGACATCTGTTTGACCATTTCACCTGAAGACTGAGATATCTGTTTGACCATTTCACCTGAAGACTGAGAGATCTGTTTGACCATTTCACCTGAAGACTGAGACATCTGTTTGGCCATTTCACCTGAAGACTGAGACATCTGTTTCTTCATTTCACCTGAAGACTGAGACATCTGTTTGGCCTTTTCACCTGAAGACTGAGATATCTGTTTGGCCATTTCACCTGAAGACTGAGATATCTGTTTGACCATTTCACCTGAAGACTGAGACATCTGTTTGGCCATTTCAGCTGAAGACTGGGACATCTGTTTGGCCATTTCACCTGAAGACTGAGACATCTGTTTGGCCATTTCACCTGAAGACTGAGACATCTGTTTGGCCATTTCACCTGAAGACTGAGATATCTGTTTGACCATTTCACCTGAAGACTGAGAGATCTGTTTGACCATTTCACCTGAAGACTGAGAGATCTGTTTGACCATTTCACCTGAAGACTGAGAGATCGGTTTGGCCATTTCACCTGAAGACTGAAACATCTGTTTGTTCATTTCACCTGAAGACTGAAACATCTGTTTAGTCATTTCACGTGAAGACTGAAACATCTGTTTAGTGATTTTACCTGAAGACTGAGACATCTGTTTGGCCATTTCACCTGAAGACTGAGACATCTGTTTGGCCATTTCACCTGAAGACTGAGACATCTGTTTGGCCATTTCACCTGAAGACGGAGACATCTGTTTGGCCATTTCACCTGAAGACGGAGACATCTGTTTGGTCATTTCACCTGAAGACTGAGACATCTGTTTGGCCATTTCACCTGAAGACTGGGACATCTGTTTGGCCATTTCACCTGAAGACTGGGACATCTGTTTGGCCATTTCACCTGAAGACTGAAACATCTGTTTGGCCATTTCACCTGAAGACTGAGACATCTGTTTCTTCATTTCACCTGAAGACTGAGACATCTGTTTGACCATTTCACCTGAAGACTGAGACATCTGTTTGACCATTTCACCTGAAGACTGAGAGATCTGTTTGACCATTTCACCTGAAGACTGAGAGATCTGTTTGACCATTTCACCTGAAGACTGAGAGATCTGTTTGGCCATTTCACCTGAAGACTGAGACATCTGTTTCTTCATTTCACCTGAAGACTGAGACATCTGTTTGGCCATTTCACCTGAAGACTGAGATATCTGTTTGACCATTTCACCTGAAGACTGAGACATCTGTTTGGCCATTTCAGCTGAAGACTGGGACATCTGTTTGGCCATTTCACCTGAAGACTGAGACATCTGTTTGGCCATTTCACCTGAAGACGGAGACATCTGTTTGGCCATTTCACCTGAAGACTGACACATCTGTTTGGTCATTTCACGTGAAGACTGAAACATCTGTTTAGTGATTTTACCTGAAGACTGAGACATCTGTTTGGCCATTTCACGTGAAGACGGAGACATCTGTTTGGCCATTTGACCTGAAGACTGAGACATCTGTTTGACCATTTCACCTGAAGTCGGAGACATCTGTTTGGTCATTTCACCTGAAGACTGAGACATCTGTTGGCCATTTTACCTGAAGACTGAGACATCTGTTTGGCCATTTCACCTGAAGACTGTGAGATCTGTTTGGCCATTTCATCTGAAGACAGACATCTGTTTGGCCATTTCACCTGAAGACTGGGACATCTGTTTGGCCGTTTCACCTGAAGACTGAATCATCTGTTTAGTCATTTCACCTGAAGCCTGAGACATCTGTTTGGCAATTTCACCTGAAGACTGGGACATCTGTTTTTCCATTTCACCTGAAGACTGAGACATCTGTTTGGCCATTTAACCTGAAGACTGAGAGATCTGTTTGGCAATTTCACCTGAAGACTGTGAGATCTGTTTGGCCATTTCATCTGAAGACTGAGGCATCTGTTTGGTCATTTCACCTGAAGACTGAGGCATCTGTTTGGCCATTTCACCTGAAGACTGAGACATCTGTTTGGCCATTTCACCTGAAGACTGAGACATCTGTTTGGCCATTTCACCTGAAGACGGAGACATCTGTTTGGCCATTTCACCTGAAGCAGGAGACATCTGTTTGGCTATTTCACCTGAAGACTTTGACATCTGTTTGGCCATTTCACCTGAAGACTAAAACATCTCTTTTGCCATTTCACCTGAAGACTGAGACATCTGTTTCTTAATTTCACCTGAAGACTGAGACATCTGTTTGGTCATTTCACCTGAAGACTGAAACATCTGTTTAGTCATTTCACCTGAAGACTGAGACATCTGTTTTGCCATTTCACCTGAAGACTGAGACATCTGTTTGACCATTTCACCTGAAGACTGAGACATCTGTTGGCCATTTCACCTGAAGACTTGGACATCTGTTTGGCCATTTCACCTGAAGACTGAATCATCTGTTTAGTCATTTCACCTGAAGACTGAGACATCTGTTTGGCCATTTCACCTGAAGACTGGGACATCTGTTTGGCCATTTCACCTGAAGACTGAGACATCTGTTTGGCCATTTAACCTGAAGACTGAGAGATCTGTTTGGCCATTTCACCTTAAGACTGAAACATCTGTTTGGCCATTTCACCTGAAGACTGGGACATCTGTTTAGTCATTTCACCTGAAGACTGGGACATCTGTTTGGCCATTTCACCTGAAGACTGACACATCTGTTTGGTCATTTCACGTGAAGACTGAAACATCTGTTTAGTGATTTTAACTGAAGACTGAGACATCTGTTGGGCCATTTCACTTGAAGACTGAAACATCTGTTTGGTCATTTCACCTGAAGACTGAGGCATCTGTTTGGCCATTTCACCTGAAGACTGACACATCTGTTTGGTCATTTCACGTGAAGACTGAAACATCTGTTTAGTGATTTTACCTGAAGACTGAGACATTTGTTTGGCCATTTCACCTGAAGACTGAGACATCTGTTTGGCCATTTCACCTGAAGACTGAGACATCTGTTTGGCCATTTCACCTGAAGACTGAGACATCTGTTTGGCCATTTCACCTGAAGACTGAGACATCTGTTTGGCCATTTCACCTGAAGACTGAGACATCTGTTTGGCCATTTCACCTGAAGACTGAGACATCTGTTTGGCCATTTCACCTGAAGACGGAGACATCTGTTTGGCCATTTCACCTGAAGACTGACACATCTGTTTGGTCATTTCACGTGAAGACTGAAACATCTGTTTAGTGATTTTACCTGAAGACTGAGACATCTGTTTGGCCATTTCACCTGAAGACGGAGACATCTGTTTGGCCATTTCACCTGAAGACTGAGACATCTGTTTGACCATTTCACCTGAAGTCGGAGACATCTGTTTGGTCATTTCACCTGAAGACTGAGACATCTGTTGGCCATTTTACCTGAAGACTGAGACATCTGTTTGGCCATTTCACCTGAAGACTGTGAGATCTGTTTGGCCATTTCATCTGAAGACAGACATCTGTTTGGCCATTTCACCTGAAGACTGGGACATCTGTTTGGCCATTTCACCTGAAGACTGAATCATCTGTTTAGTCATTTCACCTGAAGCCTGAGACATCTGTTTGGCAATTTCACCTGAAGACTGGGACATCTGTTTTTCCATTTCACCTGAAGACTGAGACATCTGTTTGGCCATTTAACCTGAAGACTGAGAGATCTGTTTGGCAATTTCACCTGAAGACTGTGAGATCTGTTTGGCCATTTCATCTGAAGACTGAGGCATCTGTTTGGTCATTTCACCTGAAGACTGAGGCATCTGTTTGGCCATTTCACCTGAAGACTGAGACATCTGTTTGGCCATTTCACCTGAAGACTGAGACATCTGTTTGGCCATTTCACCTGAAGACGGAGACATCTGTTTGGCCATTTCACCTGAAGCAGGAGAAATCTGTTTGGCCATTTCACCTGAAGACTTTGACATCTGTTTGGCCATTTCACCTGAAGACTGAGACATCTGCTTGGCCATTTCACCTGAAGACTGAGACATCTGTTTGGCCATTTCACCTGAAGACGGAGACATCTGTTTGGCCATTTCACCTGAAGCAGGAGACATCTGTTTGGCCATTTCACCTGAAGACTTTGACATCTGTTTGGCCATTTCACCTGAAGACTAAAACATCTCTTTTGCCATTTCACCTGAAGACTGAGACATCTGTTTCTTATTTTCACCTGAAGACTGAGACATCTGTTTGGTCATTTCACCTGAAGACTGAAACATCTGTTTAGTCATTTCACCTGAAGACTGAGACATCTGTTTCGCCATTTCACCTGAAGACTGAGACATCTGTTTGACCATTTCACCTGAAGACTGAGACATCTGTTGGCCATTTCACCTGAAGACTTGGACATCTGTTTGGCCATTTCACCTGAAGACTGAATCATCTGTTTAGTCATTTCACCTGAAGACTGAGACATCTGTTTGGCCATTTCACCTGAAGACTGGGACATCTGTTTGGCCATTTCACCTGAAGACTTAGACATCTGTTTGGCCATTTAACCTGAAGACTGAGAGATCTGTTTGGCCATTTCACCTTAAGACTGAAACATCTGTTTGGCCATTTCACCTGAAGACTGGGACATCTGTTTAGTCATTTCACCTGAAGACTGGGACATCTGTTTGGCCATTTCACCTGAAGACTGACACATCTGTTTGGTCATTTCACGTGAAGACTGAAACATCTGTTTAGTGATTTTAACTGAAGATTGAGACATCTGTTGGGCCATTTCACTTGAAGACTGAAACATCTGTTTGGTCATTTCACCTGAAGACTGAGGCATCTGTTTGGCCATTTCACCTGAAGACTGATACATCTGTTTGGTCATTTCACGTGAAGACTGAAACATCTGTTTAGTGATTTTACCTGAAGACTGAGACATTTGTTTGGCCATTTCACCTGAAGACTGAGACATCTGTTTGGCCATTTCACCTGAAGACTGAGACATCTGTTTGGCCATTTCACCTGAAGACTGAGACATCTGTTTGGCCATTTCACCTGAAGACGGAGACATCTGTTTCGCCATTTCACCTGAAGACTGACACATCTGTTTGGTCATTTCACGTGAAGACTGAAACATCTGTTTAGTGATTTTACCTGAAGACTGAGACATCTGTTTGGCCATTTCACGTGAAGACGGAGACATCTGTTTGGCCATTTCACCTGAAGACTGAGACATCTGTTTGACCATTTCACCTGAAGTCGGAGACATCTGTTTGGTCATTTCACCTGAAGACTGAGACATCTGTTGGCCATTTTACCTGAAGACTGAGACATCTGTTTGGCCATTTCACCTGAAGACTGTGAGATCTGTTTGGCCATTTCATCTGAAGACAGACATCTGTTTGGCCATTTCACCTGAAGACTGGGACATCTGTTTGGCCATTTCACCTGAAGACTGAATCATCTGTTTAGTCATTTCACCTGAAGCCTGAGACATCTGTTTGGCAATTTCACCTGAAGACTGGGACATCTGTTTTTCCATTTCACCTGAAGACTGAGACATCTGTTTGGCCATTTAACCTGAAGACTGAGAGATCTGTTTGGCAATTTCACCTGAAGACTGTGAGATCTGTTTGGCCATTTCATCTGAAGACTGAGGCATCTGTTTGGTCATTTCACCTGAAGACTGAGGCATCTGTTTGGCCAATTCACCTGAAGACTGAGACATCTGTTTGGCCATTTCACCTGAAGACTGAGACATCTGTTTGGCCATTTCACCTGAAGACGGAGACATCTGTTTGGCCATTTCACCTGAAGCAGGAGACATCTGTTTGGCCATTTCACCTGAAGACTTTGACATCTGTTTGGCCATTTCACCTGAAGACTAAAACATCTCTTTTGCCATTTCACCTGAAGACTGAGACATCTGTTTCTTAATTTCACATGAAGACTGAGACATCTGTTTGGTCATTTCACCTGAAGACTGAAACATCTGTTTAGTCATTTCACCTGAAGACTGAGACATCTGTTTTGCCATTTCACCTGAAGACTGAGACATCTGTTTGACCATTTCACCTGAAGACTGAGACATCTGTTGGCCATTTCACCTGAAGACTTGGACATCTGTTTGGCCATTTCACCTGAAGACTGAATCATCTGTTTAGTCATTTCACCTGAAGACTGAGACATCTGTTTGGCCATTTCACCTGAAGACTGGGACATCTGTTTGGCCATTTCACCTGAAGACTGAGACATCTGTTTGGCCATTTAACCTGAAGACTGAGAGATCTGTTTGGCCATTTCACCTTAAGACTGAAACATCTGTTTGGCCATTTCACCTGAAGACTGGGACATCTGTTTAGTCATTTCACCTGAAGACTGGGACATCTGTTTGGCCATTTCACCTGAAGACTGACACATCTGTTTGGTCATTTCACGTGAAGACTGAAACATCTGTTTAGTGATTTTAACTGAAGACTGAGACATCTGTTGGGCCATTTCACTTGAAGACTGAAACATCTGTTTGGTCATTTCACCTGAAGACTGAGGCATCTGTTTGGCCATTTCACCTGAAGACTGACACATCTGTTTGGTCATTTCACGTGAAGACTGAAACATCTGTTTAGTGATTTTACCTGAAGACTGAGACATTTGTTTGGCCATTTCACCTGAAGACTGAGACATCTGTTTGGCCATTTCACCTGAAGACTGAGACATCTGTTTGGCCATTTCACCTGAAGACTGAGACATCTGTTTGGCCATTTCACCTGAAGACTGAGACATCTGTTTGGCCATTTCACCTGAAGACTGAGACATCTGTTTGGCCATTTCACCTGAAGACTGAGACATCTGTTTGGCCATTTCACCTGAAGACTGAGACATCTGTTTGGCCATTTCACCTGAAGACGGAGACATCTGTTTGGCCATTTCACCTGAAGACTGACACATCTGTTTGGTCATTTCACGTGAAGACTGAAACATCTGTTTAGTGATTTTACCTGAAGACTGAGACATCTGTTTGGCCATTTCACCTGAAGACGGAGACATCTGTTTGGCCATTTCACCTGAAGACTGAGACATCTGTTTGACCATTTCACCTGAAGTCGGAGACATCTGTTTGGTCATTTCACCTGAAGACTGAGACATCTGTTGGCCATTTTACCTGAAGACTGAGACATCTGTTTGGCCATTTCACCTGAAGACTGTGAGATCTGTTTGGCCATTTCATCTGAAGACAGACATCTGTTTGGCCATTTCACCTGAAGACTGGGACATCTGTTTGGCCATTTCACCTGAAGACTGAATCATCTGTTTAGTCATTTCACCTGAAGCCTGAGACATCTGTTTGGCAATTTCACCTGAAGACTGGGACATCTGTTTTTCCATTTCACCTGAAGACTGAGACATCTGTTTGGCCATTTAACCTGAAGACTGAGAGATCTGTTTGGCAATTTCACCTGAAGACTGTGAGATCTGTTTGGCCATTTCATCTGAAGACTGAGGCATCTGTTTGTTCATTTCACCTGAAGACTGAGGCATCTGTTTGGCCATTTCACCTGAAGACTGAGACATCTGTTTGGCCATTTCACCTGAAGACTGAGACATCTGTTTGGCCATTTCACCTGAAGACGGAGACATCTGTTTGGCCATTTCACCTGAAGCAGGAGACATCTGTTTGGCCATTTCACCTGAAGACTTTGACATCTGTTTGGCCATTTCACCTGAAGACTGAGACATCTGCTTGGCCATTTCACCTGAAGACTGAGACATCTGTTTGGCCATTTCACCTGAAGACGGAGACATCTGTTTGGCCATTTCACCTGAAGCAGGAGACATCTGTTTGGCCATTTCACCTGAAGACTTTGACATCTGTTTGGCCATTTCACCTGAAGACTAAAACATCTCTTTTGCCATTTCACCTGAAGACTGAGACATCTGTTTCTTAATTTCACCTGAAGACTGAGACATCTGTTTGGTCATTTCACCTGAAGACTGAAACATCTGTTTAGTCATTTCACCTGAAGACTGAGACATCTGTTTTGCCATTTCACCTGAAGACTGAGACATCTGTTTGACCATTTCACCTGAAGACTGAGACATCTGTTGGCCATTTCACCTGAAGACTTGGACATCTGTTTGGCCATTTCACCTGAAGACTGAATCATCTGTTTAGTCATTTCACCTGAAGACTGAGACATCTGTTTGGCCATTTCACCTGAAGACTGGGACATCTGTTTGGCCATTTCACCTGAAGACTGAGACATCTGTTTGGCCATTTAACCTGAAGACTGAGAGATCTGTTTGGCCATTTCACCTTAAGACTGAAACATCTGTTTGGCCATTTCACCTGAAGACTGGGACATCTGTTTAGTCATTTCACCTGAAGACTGGGACATCTGTTTGGCCATTTCACCTGAAGACTGACACATCTGTTTGGTCATTTCACGTGAAGACTGAAACATCTGTTTAGTGATTTTAACTGAAGATTGAGACATCTGTTGGGCCATTTCACTTGAAGACTGAAACATCTGTTTGGTCATTTCACCTGAAGACTGAGGCATCTGTTTGGCCATTTCACCTGAAGACTGACACATCTGTTTGGTCATTTCACGTGAAGACTGAAACATCTGTTTAGTGATTTTACCTGAAGACTGAGACATTTGTTTGGCCATTTCACCTGAAGACTGAGACATCTGTTTGGCCATTTCACCTGAAGACTGAGACATCTGTTTGGCCATTTCACCTGAAGACTGAGACATCTGTTTGGCCATTTCACCTGAAGACGGAGACATCTGTTTGGCCATTTCACCTGAAGACTGACACATCTGTTTGGTCATTTCACGTGAAGACTGAAACATCTGTTTAGTGATTTTACCTGAAGACTGAGACATCTGTTTGGCCATTTCACGTGAAGACGGAGACATCTGTTTGGCCATTTCACCTGAAGACTGAGACATCTGTTTGACCATTTCACCTGAAGTCGGAGACATCTGTTTGGTCATTTCACCTGAAGACTGAGACATCTGTTGGCCATTTTACCTGAAGACTGAGACATCTGTTTGGCCATTTCACCTGAAGACTGTGAGATCTGTTTGGCCATTTCATCTGAAGACAGACATCTGTTTGGCCATTTCACCTGAAGACTGGGACATCTGTTTGGCCATTTCACCTGAAGACTGAATCATCTGTTTAGTCATTTCACCTGAAGCCTGAGACATCTGTTTGGCAATTTCACCTGAAGACTGGGACATCTGTTTTTCCATTTCACCTGAAGACTGAGACATCTGTTTGGCCATTTAACCTGAAGACTGAGAGATCTGTTTGGCAATTTCACCTGAAGACTGTGAGATCTGTTTGGCCATTTCATCTGAAGACTGAGGCATCTGTTTGGTCATTTCACCTGAAGACTGAGGCATCTGTTTGGCCAATTCACCTGAAGACTGAGACATCTGTTTGGCCATTTCACCTGAAGACTGAGACATCTGTTTGGCCATTTCACCTGAAGCAGGAGACATCTGTTTGGCCATTTCACCTGAAGACTTTGACATCTGTTTGGCCATTTCACCTGAAGACTAAAACATCTCTTTTGCCATTTCACCTGAAGACTGAGACATCTGTTTCTTAATTTCACATGAAGACTGAGACATCTGTTTGGTCAGTTCACCTGAAGACTGAAACATCTGTTTAGTCATTTCACCTGAAGACTGAGACATCTGTTGGCCATTTCACCTGAAGACTTGGACATCTGTTTGGCCATTTCACCTGAAGACTGACACATCTGTTTGGTCATTTCACGTGAAGACTGGAAACATCTGTTTAGTGATTTTAACTGAAGACTGAGACATCTGTTGGGCCATTTCACTTGAAGACTGAAACATCTGTTTGGTCATTTCACCTGAAGACTGAGGCATCTGTTTGGCCATTTCACCTGAAGACTGACACATCTCTTTGGTCATTTCACGTGAAGACTGAAACATCTGTTTAGTGATTTTACCTGAAGACTGAGACATTTGTTTGGCCATTTCACCTGAAGACTGAGACATCTGTTTGGCCATTTCACCTGAAGACTGAGACATCTGTTTGGCCATTTCACCTGAAGACTGAGACATCTGTTTGGCCATTTCACCTGAAGACGGAGACATCTGTTTGGCCATTTCACCTGAAGACTGACACATCTGTTTGGTCATTTCACGTGAAGACTGAAACATCTGTTTAGTGATTTTACCTGAAGACTGAGACATCTGTTTGGCCATTTCACCTGAAGACGGAGACATCTGTTTGGCCATTTCACCTGAAGACGGAAACATCTGTTTGGTCATTTCACCTGAAGACTGAGACATCTGTTTGGCCATTTCACCTGAAGACTGGGACATCTGTTTGGCCATTTCACCTGAAGACTGGGACATCTGTTTGGCCATTTCACCTGAAGACTGAAACATCTGTTTGGCCATTTCACCTGAAGACTGAGACATCTGTTTCTTCATTTCACCTGAAGACTGAGACATCTGTTTGACCATTTCACCTGAAGACTGAGAGATCTGTTTGACCATTTCACCTGAAGACTGAGAGATCTGTTTGGCCATTTCACCTGAAGACTGAGACATCTGTTTCTTCATTTCACCTGAAGACTGAGACATCTGTTTGGCCATTTCACCTGAAGACTGAGACATCTGTTTGGCCATTTCACCTGAAGACTGAGACATCTGTTTGGCCATTTCACCTGAAGACGGAGACATCTGTTTGGCCATTTCACCTGAAGACTGACACATCTGTTTGGTCATTTCACGTGAAGACTGAAACATCTGTTTAGTGATTTTACCTGAAGACTGAGAAATCTGTTTGGCCATTTCACGTGAAGACGGAGACATCTGTTTGGCCATTTCACCTGAAGACTGAGACATCTGTTTGACCATTTCACCTGAAGTCGGAGACATCTGTTTGGTCATTTCACCTGAAGACTGAGACATCTGTTGGCCATTTTACCTGAAGACTGAGACATCTGTTTGGCCATTTCACCTGAAGACTGTGAGATCTGTTTGGCCATTTCATCTGAAGACAGACATCTGTTTGGCCATTTCACCTGAAGACTGGGACATCTGTTTGGCCATTTCACCTGAAGACTGAATCATCTGTTTAGTCATTTCACCTGAAGCCTGAGACATCTGTTTGGCAATTTCACCTGAAGACTGGGACATCTGTTTTTCCATTTCACCTGAAGACTGACACATCTGTTTGGTCATTTCACGTGAAGACTGAAACATCTGTTTAGTGATTTTAACTGAAGACTGAGACATCTGTTGGGCCATTTCACTTGAAGACTGAAACATCTGTTTGGTCATTTCACCTGAAGACTGAGGCATCTGTTTGGCCATTTCACCTGAAGACTGACACATCTGTTTGGTCATTTCACGTGAAGACTGAAACATCTGTTTAGTGATTTTACCTGAAGACTGAGACATTTGTTTGGCCATTTCACCTGAAGACTGAGACATCTGTTTGGCCATTTCACCTGAAGACTGAGACATCTGTTTGGCCATTTCACCTGAAGACTGAGACATCTGTTTGGCCATTTCACCTGAAGACGGAGACATCTGTTTCTTCATTTCACCTGAAGACTGAGACATCTGTTTGGCCATTTCACCTGAAGACTGAGATATCTGTTTGACCATTTCACCTGAAGACTGAGAGATCTGTTTGACCATTTCACCTGAAGACTGAGAGATCTGTTTGACCATTTCACCTGAAGACTGAGAGATCGGTTTGGCCATTTCACCTGAAGACTGAGACATCTGTTTCTTAATTTCACCTGAAGACTGAGACATCTGTTTGGTCATTTCACCTGAAGACTGAAACATCTGTTTAGTCATTTCACCTGAAGACTGAGACATCTGTTGGCCATTTCACCTGAAGACTTGGACATCTGTTTGGCCATTTCACCTGAAGACTGAATTATCTGTTTAGTCATTTCACCTGAAGACTGAGACATCTGTTTGGCCATTTCACCTGAAGACTGGGACATGTGTTTGGCCATTTCACCTGAAGACTGAGACATCTGTTTGGCCATTTAACCTGAAGACTGAGAGATCTGTTTGGCAATTTCACCTGAAGACTGAGAGATCTGTTTGGCCATTTCATCTGAAGACAGACATCTGTTTGGCCATTTCACCTTAAGACTGAAACATCTGTTTGGCCATTTCACCTGAAGACTGGGACATCTGTTTAGTCATTTCACCTGAAGACTGGGACATCTGTTTGGCCATTTCACCTGAAGACTGACACATCTGTTTGGTCATTTCACGTGAAGACTGAAACATCTGTTTAGTGATTTTACCTGAAGACTGAGACATTTGTTTGGCCATTTCACCTGAAGACTGAAACATCTGTTTGGTCATTTCACCTGAAGACTGAGACATCTGTTTGGTCATTTCACCTGAAGACTGAGGCATCTGTTTGGCCATTTCACCTGAAGACTGACACATCTGATTGGTCATTTCACGTGAAGACTGAAACATCTGTTTAGTGATTTTACCTGAAGACTGAGACATTTGTTTGGCCATTTCACGTGAAGACTGAAACATCTGTTTAGTGATTTTACCTGAAGACTGAGACAGCTGTTGGGCCATTTCACCTGAAGACTGAAACATCTGTTTGGTCATTTCACCTGAAGACTGAGACATCTGTTTGGTCATTTCACCTGAAGACTGAGGCATCTGTTTGGCCATTTCACCTGAAGACTGACACATCTGTTTGGTCATTTCACGTGAAGACTGAAACATCTGTTTAGTGATTTTACCTGAAGACTGAGACATTTGTTTGACCATTTCACCTGAAGACTGAGAGATCTGTTTGACCATTTCACCTGAAGACTGAGAGATCTGTTTGACCATTTCACCTGAAGACGGAGACATCTGTTTGGTCATTTCACCTGAAGACTGAGACATCTGTTTGGCCATTTCACCTGAAGACTGAGATATCTGTTTGACCATTTCACCTGAAGACTGAGACATCTGTTTGGCCATTTCAGCTGAAGACTGGGACATCTGTTTGGCCATTTCACCTGAAGACTGAGACATCTGTTTCTTCATTTCACCTGAAGACTGAGACATCTGTTTGGCCATTTCACCTGAAGACTGAGATATCTGTTTGACCATTTCACCTGAAGACTGAGAGATCTGTTTGACCATTTCACCTGAAGACTGAGAGATCTGTTTGACCATTTCACCTGAAGACTGAGAGATCGGTTTGGCCATTTCACCTGAAGACTGAAACATCTGTTTGTTCATTTCACCTGAAGACTGAAACATCTGTTTAGTCATTTCACGTGAAGACTGAAACATCTGTTTAGTGATTTTACCTGAAGACTGAGACATCTGTTTGGCCATTTCACCTGAAGACTGAGACATCTGTTTGGCCATTTCACCTGAAGACTGAGACATCTGTTTGGCCATTTCACCTGAAGACGGAGACATCTGTTTGGCCATTTCACCTGAAGACGGAGACATCTGTTTGGTCATTTCACCTGAAGACTGAGACATCTGTTTGGCCATTTCACCTGAAGACTGGGACATCTGTTTGGCCATTTCACCTGAAGACTGGGACATCTGTTTGGCCATTTCACCTGAAGACTGAAACATCTGTTTGGCCATTTCACCTGAAGACTGAGACATCTGTTTCTTCATTTCACCTGAAGACTGAGACATCTGTTTGACCATTTCACCTGAAGACTGAGACATCTGTTTGACCATTTCACCTGAAGACTGAGAGATCTGTTTGACCATTTCACCTGAAGACTGAGAGATCTGTTTGACCATTTCACCTGAAGACTGAGAGATCTGTTTGGCCATTTCACCTGAAGACTGAGACATCTGTTTCTTCATTTCACCTGAAGACTGAGACATCTGTTTGGCCATTTCACCTGAAGACTGAGATATCTGTTTGACCATTTCACCTGAAGACTGAGACATCTGTTTGGCCATTTCAGCTGAAGACTGGGACATCTGTTTGGCCATTTCACCTGAAGACTGAGACATCTGTTTGGCCATTTCACCTGAAGACGGAGACATCTGTTTGGCCATTTCACCTGAAGACTGACACATCTGTTTGGTCATTTCACGTGAAGACTGAAACATCTGTTTAGTGATTTTACCTGAAGACTGAGACATCTGTTTGGCCATTTCACGTGAAGACGGAGACATCTGTTTGGCCATTTGACCTGAAGACTGAGACATCTGTTTGACCATTTCACCTGAAGTCGGAGACATCTGTTTGGTCATTTCACCTGAAGACTGAGACATCTGTTGGCCATTTTACCTGAAGACTGAGACATCTGTTTGGCCATTTCACCTGAAGACTGTGAGATCTGTTTGGCCATTTCATCTGAAGACAGACATCTGTTTGGCCATTTCACCTGAAGACTGGGACATCTGTTTGGCCGTTTCACCTGAAGACTGAATCATCTGTTTAGTCATTTCACCTGAAGCCTGAGACATCTGTTTGGCAATTTCACCTGAAGACTGGGACATCTGTTTTTCCATTTCACCTGAAGACTGAGACATCTGTTTGGCCATTTAACCTGAAGACTGAGAGATCTGTTTGGCAATTTCACCTGAAGACTGTGAGATCTGTTTGGCCATTTCATCTGAAGACTGAGGCATCTGTTTGGTCATTTCACCTGAAGAC
Source organism: Brachymystax lenok tsinlingensis (assembly GCA_030435695.1). NCBI lineage: Eukaryota > Metazoa > Chordata > Actinopteri > Salmoniformes > Salmonidae > Brachymystax > Brachymystax lenok. The sequence goes on from CM059791.1 coordinate 107,957,221, forward strand.
TGAGGCATCTGTTTGGCCATTTCACCTGAAGACTGAGACATCTGTTTGGCCATTTCACCTGAAGACTGAGACATCTGTTTGGCCATTTCACCTGAAGACGGAGACATCTGTTTGGCCATTTCACCTGAAGCAGGAGACATCTGTTTGGCTATTTCACCTGAAGACTTTGACATCTGTTTGGCCATTTCACCTGAAGACTAAAACATCTCTTTTGCCATTTCACCTGAAGACTGAGACATCTGTTTCTTAATTTCACCTGAAGACTGAGACATCTGTTTGGTCATTTCACCTGAAGACTGAAACATCTGTTTAGTCATTTCACCTGAAGACTGAGACATCTGTTTTGCCATTTCACCTGAAGACTGAGACATCTGTTTGACCATTTCACCTGAAGACTGAGACATCTGTTTGACCATTTCACCTGAAGACTGAGAGATCTGTTTGACCATTTCACCTGAAGACTGAGAGATCTGTTTGACCATTTCACCTGAAGACTGAGACATCTGTTTCTTCATTTCACCTGAAGACTGAGACATCTGTTTGACCATTTCACCTGAAGACTGAGACATCTGTTTGACCATTTCACCTGAAGACTGAGACATCTGTTTGACCATTTCACCTGAAGACTGAGAGATCTGTTTGACCATTTCACCTGAAGACTGAGAGATCTGTTTGACCATTTCACCTGAAGACTGAGAGATCTGTTTGGCCATTTCACCTGAAGACTGAGACATCTGTTTCTTCATTTCACCTGAAGACTGAGACATCTGTTTGGCCATTTCACCTGAAGACTGAGATATCTGTTTGACCATTTCACCTGAAGACTGAGACATCTGTTTGGCCATTTCAGCTGAAGACTGGGACATCTGTTTGGCCATTTCACCTGAAGACTGAGACATCTGTTTGGCCATTTCACCTGAAGACGGAGACATCTGTTTGGCCATTTCACCTGAAGACTGACACATCTGTTTGGTCATTTCACGTGAAGACTGAAACATCTGTTTAGTGATTTTACCTGAAGACTGAGACATCTGTTTGGCCATTTCACGTGAAGACGGAGACATCTGTTTGGCCATTTGACCTGAAGACTGAGACATCTGTTTGACCATTTCACCTGAAGTCGGAGACATCTGTTTGGTCATTTCACCTGAAGACTGAGACATCTGTTGGCCATTTTACCTGAAGACTGAGACATCTGTTTGGCCATTTCACCTGAAGACTGTGAGATCTGTTTGGCCATTTCATCTGAAGACAGACATCTGTTTGGCCATTTCACCTGAAGACTGGGACATCTGTTTGGCCGTTTCACCTGAAGACTGAATCATCTGTTTAGTCATTTCACCTGAAGCCTGAGACATCTGTTTGGCAATTTCACCTGAAGACTGGGACATCTGTTTTTCCATTTCACCTGAAGACTGAGACATCTGTTTGGCCATTTAACCTGAAGACTGAGAGATCTGTTTGGCAATTTCACCTGAAGACTGTGAGATCTGTTTGGCCATTTCATCTGAAGACTGAGGCATCTGTTTGGTCATTTCACCTGAAGACTGAGGCATCTGTTTGGCCATTTCACCTGAAGACTGAGACATCTGTTTGGCCATTTCACCTGAAGACTGAGACATCTGTTTGGCCATTTCACCTGAAGACGGAGACATCTGTTTGGCCATTTCACCTGAAGCAGGAGACATCTGTTTGGCTATTTCACCTGAAGACTTTGACATCTGTTTGGCCATTTCACCTGAAGACTAAAACATCTCTTTTGCCATTTCACCTGAAGACTGAGACATCTGTTTCTTAATTTCACCTGAAGACTGAGACATCTGTTTGGTCATTTCACCTGAAGACTGAAACATCTGTTTAGTCATTTCACCTGAAGACTGAGACATCTGTTTTGCCATTTCACCTGAAGACTGAGACATCTGTTTGACCATTTCACCTGAAGACTGAGACATCTGTTGGCCATTTCACCTGAAGACTTGGACATCTGTTTGGCCATTTCACCTGAAGACTGAATCATCTGTTTAGTCATTTCACCTGAAGACTGAGACATCTGTTTGGCCATTTCACCTGAAGACTGGGACATCTGTTTGGCCATTTCACCTGAAGACTGAGACATCTGTTTGGCCATTTAACCTGAAGACTGAGAGATCTGTTTGGCCATTTCACCTTAAGACTGAAACATCTGTTTGGCCATTTCACCTGAAGACTGGGACATCTGTTTAGTCATTTCACCTGAAGACTGGGACATCTGTTTGGCCATTTCACCTGAAGACTGACACATCTGTTTGGTCATTTCACGTGAAGACTGAAACATCTGTTTAGTGATTTTAACTGAAGACTGAGACATCTGTTGGGCCATTTCACTTGAAGACTGAAACATCTGTTTGGTCATTTCACCTGAAGACTGAGGCATCTGTTTGGCCATTTCACCTGAAGACTGACACATCTGTTTGGTCATTTCACGTGAAGACTGAAACATCTGTTTAGTGATTTTACCTGAAGACTGAGACATTTGTTTGGCCATTTCACCTGAAGACTGAGACATCTGTTTGGCCATTTCACCTGAAGACTGAGACATCTGTTTGGCCATTTCACCTGAAGACTGAGACATCTGTTTGGCCATTTCACCTGAAGACTGAGACATCTGTTTGGCCATTTCACCTGAAGACTGAGACATCTGTTTGGCCATTTCACCTGAAGACTGAGACATCTGTTTGGCCATTTCACCTGAAGACGGAGACATCTGTTTGGCCATTTCACCTGAAGACTGACACATCTGTTTGGTCATTTCACGTGAAGACTGAAACATCTGTTTAGTGATTTTACCTGAAGACTGAGACATCTGTTTGGCCATTTCACCTGAAGACGGAGACATCTGTTTGGCCATTTCACCTGAAGACTGAGACATCTGTTTGACCATTTCACCTGAAGTCGGAGACATCTGTTTGGTCATTTCACCTGAAGACTGAGACATCTGTTGGCCATTTTACCTGAAGACTGAGACATCTGTTTGGCCATTTCACCTGAAGACTGTGAGATCTGTTTGGCCATTTCATCTGAAGACAGACATCTGTTTGGCCATTTCACCTGAAGACTGGGACATCTGTTTGGCCATTTCACCTGAAGACTGAATCATCTGTTTAGTCATTTCACCTGAAGCCTGAGACATCTGTTTGGCAATTTCACCTGAAGACTGGGACATCTGTTTTTCCATTTCACCTGAAGACTGAGACATCTGTTTGGCCATTTAACCTGAAGACTGAGAGATCTGTTTGGCAATTTCACCTGAAGACTGTGAGATCTGTTTGGCCATTTCATCTGAAGACTGAGGCATCTGTTTGGTCATTTCACCTGAAGACTGAGGCATCTGTTTGGCCATTTCACCTGAAGACTGAGACATCTGTTTGGCCATTTCACCTGAAGACTGAGACATCTGTTTGGCCATTTCACCTGAAGACGGAGACATCTGTTTGGCCATTTCACCTGAAGCAGGAGACATCTGTTTGGCCATTTCACCTGAAGACTTTGACATCTGTTTGGCCATTTCACCTGAAGACTGAGACATCTGCTTGGCCATTTCACCTGAAGACTGAGACATCTGTTTGGCCATTTCACCTGAAGACGGAGACATCTGTTTGGCCATTTCACCTGAAGCAGGAGACATCTGTTTGGCCATTTCACCTGAAGACTTTGACATCTGTTTGGCCATTTCACCTGAAGACTAAAACATCTCTTTTGCCATTTCACCTGAAGACTGAGACATCTGTTTCTTATTTTCACCTGAAGACTGAGACATCTGTTTGGTCATTTCACCTGAAGACTGAAACATCTGTTTAGTCATTTCACCTGAAGACTGAGACATCTGTTTCGCCATTTCACCTGAAGACTGAGACATCTGTTTGACCATTTCACCTGAAGACTGAGACATCTGTTGGCCATTTCACCTGAAGACTTGGACATCTGTTTGGCCATTTCACCTGAAGACTGAATCATCTGTTTAGTCATTTCACCTGAAGACTGAGACATCTGTTTGGCCATTTCACCTGAAGACTGGGACATCTGTTTGGCCATTTCACCTGAAGACTTAGACATCTGTTTGGCCATTTAACCTGAAGACTGAGAGATCTGTTTGGCCATTTCACCTTAAGACTGAAACATCTGTTTGGCCATTTCACCTGAAGACTGGGACATCTGTTTAGTCATTTCACCTGAAGACTGGGACATCTGTTTGGCCATTTCACCTGAAGACTGACACATCTGTTTGGTCATTTCACGTGAAGACTGAAACATCTGTTTAGTGATTTTAACTGAAGATTGAGACATCTGTTGGGCCATTTCACTTGAAGACTGAAACATCTGTTTGGTCATTTCACCTGAAGACTGAGGCATCTGTTTGGTCCTTTCACCTGAAGACTGATACATCTGTTTGGTCATTTCACGTGAAGACTGAAACATCTGTTTAGTGATTTTACCTGAAGACTGAGACATTTGTTTGGCCATTTCACCTGAAGACTGAGACATCTGTTTGGCCATTTCACCTGAAGACTGAGACATCTGTTTGGCCATTTCACCTGAAGACTGAGACATCTGTTTGGCCATTTCACCTGAAGACGGAGACATCTGTTTCGCCATTTCACCTGAAGACTGACACATCTGTTTGGTCATTTCACGTGAAGACTGAAACATCTGTTTAGTGATTTTACCTGAAGACTGAGACATCTGTTTGGCCATTTCACGTGAAGACGGAGACATCTGTTTGGCCATTTCACCTGAAGACTGAGACATCTGTTTGACCATTTCACCTGAAGTCGGAGACATCTGTTTGGTCATTTCACCTGAAGACTGAGACATCTGTTGGCCATTTTACCTGAAGACTGAGACATCTGTTTGGCCATTTCACCTGAAGACTGTGAGATCTGTTTGGCCATTTCATCTGAAGACAGACATCTGTTTGGCCATTTCACCTGAAGACTGGGACATCTGTTTGGCCATTTCACCTGAAGACTGAATCATCTGTTTAGTCATTTCACCTGAAGCCTGAGACATCTGTTTGGCAATTTCACCTGAAGACTGGGACATCTGTTTTTCCATTTCACCTGAAGACTGAGACATCTGTTTGGCCATTTAACCTGAAGACTGAGAGATCTGTTTGGCAATTTCACCTGAAGACTGTGAGATCTGTTTGGCCATTTCATCTGAAGACTGAGGCATCTGTTTGGTCATTTCACCTGAAGACTGAGGCATCTGTTTGGCCAATTCACCTGAAGACTGAGACATCTGTTTGGCCATTTCACCTGAAGACTGAGACATCTGTTTGGCCATTTCACCTGAAGACGGAGACATCTGTTTGGCCATTTCACCTGAAGCAGGAGACATCTGTTTGGCCATTTCACCTGAAGACTTTGACATCTGTTTGGCCATTTCACCTGAAGACTAAAACATCTCTTTTGCCATTTCACCTGAAGACTGAGACATCTGTTTCTTAATTTCACATGAAGACTGAGACATCTGTTTGGTCATTTCACCTGAAGACTGAAACATCTGTTTAGTCATTTCACCTGAAGACTGAGACATCTGTTTTGCCATTTCACCTGGAAGACTGAGACATCTGTTTGACCATTTCACCTGAAGACTGAGACATCTGTTGGCCATTTCACCTGAAGACTTGGACATCTGTTTGGCCATTTCACCTGAAGACTGAATCATCTGTTTAGTCATTTCACCTGAAGACTGAGACATCTGTTTGGCCATTTCACCTGAAGACTGGGACATCTGTTTGGCCATTTCACCTGAAGACTGAGACATCTGTTTGGCCATTTAACCTGAAGACTGAGAGATCTGTTTGGCCATTTCACCTTAAGACTGAAACATCTGTTTGGCCATTTCACCTGAAGACTGGGACATCTGTTTAGTCATTTCACCTGAAGACTGGGACATCTGTTTGGCCATTTCACCTGAAGACTGACACATCTGTTTGGTCATTTCACGTGAAGACTGAAACATCTGTTTAGTGATTTTAACTGAAGACTGAGACATCTGTTGGGCCATTTCACTTGAAGACTGAAACATCTGTTTGGTCATTTCACCTGAAGACTGAGGCATCTGTTTGGCCATTTCACCTGAAGACTGACACATCTGTTTGGTCATTTCACGTGAAGACTGAAACATCTGTTTAGTGATTTTACCTGAAGACTGAGACATTTGTTTGGCCATTTCACCTGAAGACTGAGACATCTGTTTGGCCATTTCACCTGAAGACTGAGACATCTGTTTGGCCATTTCACCTGAAGACTGAGACATCTGTTTGGCCATTTCACCTGAAGACTGAGACATCTGTTTGGCCATTTCACCTGAAGACTGAGACATCTGTTTGGCCATTTCACCTGAAGACTGAGACATCTGTTTGGCCATTTCACCTGAAGACTGAGACATCTGTTTGGCCATTTCACCTGAAGACGGAGACATCTGTTTGGCCATTTCACCTGAAGACTGACACATCTGTTTGGTCATTTCACGTGAAGACTGAAACATCTGTTTAGTGATTTTACCTGAAGACTGAGACATCTGTTTGGCCATTTCACCTGAAGACGGAGACATCTGTTTGGCCATTTCACCTGAAGACTGAGACATCTGTTTGACCATTTCACCTGAAGTCGGAGACATCTGTTTGGTCATTTCACCTGAAGACTGAGACATCTGTTGGCCATTTTACCTGAAGACTGAGACATCTGTTTGGCCATTTCACCTGAAGACTGTGAGATCTGTTTGGCCATTTCATCTGAAGACAGACATCTGTTTGGCCATTTCACCTGAAGACTGGGACATCTGTTTGGCCATTTCACCTGAAGACTGAATCATCTGTTTAGTCATTTCACCTGAAGCCTGAGACATCTGTTTGGCAATTTCACCTGAAGACTGGGACATCTGTTTTTCCATTTCACCTGAAGACTGAGACATCTGTTTGGCCATTTAACCTGAAGACTGAGAGATCTGTTTGGCAATTTCACCTGAAGACTGTGAGATCTGTTTGGCCATTTCATCTGAAGACTGAGGCATCTGTTTGTTCATTTCACCTGAAGACTGAGGCATCTGTTTGGCCATTTCACCTGAAGACTGAGACATCTGTTTGGCCATTTCACCTGAAGACTGAGACATCTGTTTGGCCATTTCACCTGAAGACGGAGACATCTGTTTGGCCATTTCACCTGAAGCAGGAGACATCTGTTTGGCCATTTCACCTGAAGACTTTGACATCTGTTTGGCCATTTCACCTGAAGACTGAGACATCTGCTTGGCCATTTCACCTGAAGACTGAGACATCTGTTTGGCCATTTCACCTGAAGACGGAGACATCTGTTTGGCCATTTCACCTGAAGCAGGAGACATCTGTTTGGCCATTTCACCTGAAGACTTTGACATCTGTTTGGCCATTTCACCTGAAGACTAAAACATCTCTTTTGCCATTTCACCTGAAGACTGAGACATCTGTTTCTTAATTTCACCTGAAGACTGAGACATCTGTTTGGTCATTTCACCTGAAGACTGAAACATCTGTTTAGTCATTTCACCTGAAGACTGAGACATCTGTTTTGCCATTTCACCTGAAGACTGAGACATCTGTTTGACCATTTCACCTGAAGACTGAGACATCTGTTGGCCATTTCACCTGAAGACTTGGACATCTGTTTGGCCATTTCACCTGAAGACTGAATCATCTGTTTAGTCATTTCACCTGAAGACTGAGACATCTGTTTGGCCATTTCACCTGAAGACTGGGACATCTGTTTGGCCATTTCACCTGAAGACTGAGACATCTGTTTGGCCATTTAACCTGAAGACTGAGAGATCTGTTTGGCCATTTCACCTTAAGACTGAAACATCTGTTTGGCCATTTCACCTGAAGACTGGGACATCTGTTTAGTCATTTCACCTGAAGACTGGGACATCTGTTTGGCCATTTCACCTGAAGACTGACACATCTGTTTGGTCATTTCAAGTGAAGACTGAAACATCTGTTTAGTGATTTTAACTGAAGATTGAGACATCTGTTGGGCCATTTCACTTGAAGACTGAAACATCTGTTTGGTCATTTCACCTGAAGACTGAGGCATCTGTTTGGCCATTTCACCTGAAGACTGACACATCTGTTTGGTCATTTCACGTGAAGACTGAAACATCTGTTTAGTGATTTTACCTGAAGACTGAGACATTTGTTTGGCCATTTCACCTGAAGACTGAGACATCTGTTTGGCCATTTCACCTGAAGACTGAGACATCTGTTTGGCCATTTCACCTGAAGACTGAGACATCTGTTTGGCCATTTCACCTGAAGACGGAGACATCTGTTTGGCCATTTCACCTGAAGACTGACACATCTGTTTGGTCATTTCACGTGAAGACTGAAACATCTGTTTAGTGATTTTACCTGAAGACTGAGACATCTGTTTGGCCATTTCACGTGAAGACGGAGACATCTGTTTGGCCATTTCACCTGAAGACTGAGACATCTGTTTGACCATTTCACCTGAAGTCGGAGACATCTGTTTGGTCATTTCACCTGAAGACTGAGACATCTGTTGGCCATTTTACCTGAAGACTGAGACATCTGTTTGGCCATTTCACCTGAAGACTGTGAGATCTGTTTGGCCATTTCATCTGAAGACAGACATCTGTTTGGCCATTTCACCTGAAGACTGGGACATCTGTTTGGCCATTTCACCTGAAGACTGAATCATCTGTTTAGTCATTTCACCTGAAGCCTGAGACATCTGTTTGGCAATTTCACCTGAAGACTGGGACATCTGTTTTTCCATTTCACCTGAAGACTGAGACATCTGTTTGGCCATTTAACCTGAAGACTGAGAGATCTGTTTGGCAATTTCACCTGAAGACTGTGAGATCTGTTTGGCCATTTCATCTGAAGACTGAGGCATCTGTTTGGTCATTTCACCTGAAGACTGAGGCATCTGTTTGGCCAATTCACCTGAAGACTGAGACATCTGTTTGGCCATTTCACCTGAAGACTGAGACATCTGTTTGGCCATTTCACCTGAAGCAGGAGACATCTGTTTGGCCATTTCACCTGAAGACTTTGACATCTGTTTGGCCATTTCACCTGAAGACTAAAACATCTCTTTTGCCATTTCACCTGAAGACTGAGACATCTGTTTCTTAATTTCACATGAAGACTGAGACATCTGTTTGGTCAGTTCACCTGAAGACTGAAACATCTGTTTAGTCATTTCACCTGAAGACTGAGACATCTGTTTTGCCATTTCACCTGAAGACTGAGACATCTGTTTGACCATTTCACCTGAAGACTGAGACATCTGTTGGCCATTTCACCTGAAGACTTGGACATCTGTTTGGCCATTTCACCTGAAGACTGACACATCTGTTTGGTCATTTCACGTGAAGACTGAAACATCTGTTTAGTGATTTTAACTGAAGACTGAGACATCTGTTGGGCCATTTCACTTGAAGACTGAAACATCTGTTTGGTCATTTCACCTGAAGACTGAGGCATCTGTTTGGCCATTTCACCTGAAGACTGACACATCTCTTTGGTCATTTCACGTGAAGACTGAAACATCTGTTTAGTGATTTTACCTGAAGACTGAGACATTTGTTTGGCCATTTCACCTGAAGACTGAGACATCTGTTTGGCCATTTCACCTGAAGACTGAGACATCTGTTTGGCCATTTCACCTGAAGACTGAGACATCTGTTTGGCCATTTCACCTGAAGACGGAGACATCTGTTTGGCCATTTCACCTGAAGACTGACACATCTGTTTGGTCATTTCACGTGAAGACTGAAACATCTGTTTAGTGATTTTACCTGAAGACTGAGACATCTGTTTGGCCATTTCACCTGAAGACGGAGACATCTGTTTGGCCATTTCACCTGAAGACGGAAACATCTGTTTGGTCATTTCACCTGAAGACTGAGACATCTGTTTGGCCATTTCACCTGAAGACTGGGACATCTGTTTGGCCATTTCACCTGAAGACTGGGACATCTGTTTGGCCATTTCACCTGAAGACTGAAACATCTGTTTGGCCATTTCACCTGAAGACTGAGACATCTGTTTCTTCATTTCACCTGAAGACTGAGACATCTGTTTGACCATTTCACCTGAAGACTGAGAGATCTGTTTGACCATTTCACCTGAAGACTGAGAGATCTGTTTGGCCATTTCACCTGAAGACTGAGACATCTGTTTCTTCATTTCACCTGAAGACTGAGACATCTGTTTGGCCATTTCACCTGAAGACTGAGACATCTGTTTGGCCATTTCACCTGAAGACTGAGACATCTGTTTGGCCATTTCACCTGAAGACGGAGACATCTGTTTGGCCATTTCACCTGAAGACTGACACATCTGTTTGGTCATTTCACGTGAAGACTGAAACATCTGTTTAGTGATTTTACCTGAAGACTGAGAAATCTGTTTGGCCATTTCACGTGAAGGCGGAGACATCTGTTTGGCCATTTCACCTGAAGACTGAGACATCTGTTTGACCATTTCACCTGAAGTCGGAGACATCTGTTTGGTCATTTCACCTGAAGACTGAGACATCTGTTGGCCATTTTACCTGAAGACTGAGACATCTGTTTGGCCATTTCACCTGAAGACTGTGAGATCTGTTTGGCCATTTCATCTGAAGACAGACATCTGTTTGGCCATTTCACCTGAAGACTGGGACATCTGTTTGGCCATTTCACCTGAAGACTGAATCATCTGTTTAGTCATTTCACCTGAAGCCTGAGACATCTGTTTGGCAATTTCACCTGAAGACTGGGACATCTGTTTTTCCATTTCACCTGAAGACTGACACATCTGTTTGGTCATTTCACGTGAAGACTGAAACATCTGTTTAGTGATTTTAACTGAAGACTGAGACATCTGTTGGGCCATTTCACTTGAAGACTGAAACATCTGTTTGGTCATTTCACCTGAAGACTGAGGCATCTGTTTGGCCATTTCACCTGAAGACTGACACATCTGTTTGGTCATTTCACGTGAAGACTGAAACATCTGTTTAGTGATTTTACCTGAAGACTGAGACATTTGTTTGGCCATTTCACCTGAAGACTGAGACATCTGTTTGGCCATTTCACCTGAAGACTGAGACATCTGTTTGGCCATTTCACCTGAAGACTGAGACATCTGTTTGGCCATTTCACCTGAAGACGGAGACATCTGTTTCTTCATTTCACCTGAAGACTGAGACATCTGTTTGGCCATTTCACCTGAAGACTGAGATATCTGTTTGACCATTTCACCTGAAGACTGAGAGATCTGTTTGACCATTTCACCTGAAGACTGAGAGATCTGTTTGACCATTTCACCTGAAGACTGAGAGATCGGTTTGGCCATTTCACCTGAAGACTGAGACATCTGTTTCTTAATTTCACCTGAAGACTGAGACATCTGTTTGGTCATTTCACCTGAAGACTGAAACATCTGTTTAGTCATTTCACCTGAAGACTGAGACATCTGTTGGCCATTTCACCTGAAGACTTGGACATCTGTTTGGCCATTTCACCTGAAGACTGAATTATCTGTTTAGTCATTTCACCTGAAGACTGAGACATCTGTTTGGCCATTTCACCTGAAGACTGGGACATGTGTTTGGCCATTTCACCTGAAGACTGAGACATCTGTTTGGCCATTTAACCTGAAGACTGAGAGATCTGTTTGGCAATTTCACCTGAAGACTGAGAGATCTGTTTGGCCATTTCATCTGAAGACAGACATCTGTTTGGCCATTTCACCTTAAGACTGAAACATCTGTTTGGCCATTTCACCTGAAGACTGGGACATCTGTTTAGTCATTTCACCTGAAGACTGGGACATCTGTTTGGCCATTTCACCTGAAGACTGACACATCTGTTTGGTCATTTCACGTGAAGACTGAAACATCTGTTTAGTGATTTTACCTGAAGACTGAGACATTTGTTTGGCCATTTCACCTGAAGACTGAAACATCTGTTTGGTCATTTCACCTGAAGACTGAGACATCTGTTTGGTCATTTCACCTGAAGACTGAGGCATCTGTTTGGCCATTTCACCTGAAGACTGACACATCTGATTGGTCATTTCACGTGAAGACTGAAACATCTGTTTAGTGATTTTACCTGAAGACTGAGACATTTGTTTGGCCATTTCACGTGAAGACTGAAACATCTGTTTAGTGATTTTACCTGAAGACTGAGACAGCTGTTGGGCCATTTCACCTGAAGACTGAAACATCTGTTTGGTCATTTCACCTGAAGACTGAGACATCTGTTTGGTCATTTCACCTGAAGACTGAGGCATCTGTTTGGCCATTTCACCTGAAGACTGACACATCTGTTTGGTCATTTCAGTGGAAGACTGAAACATCTGTTTAGTGATTTTACCTGAAGACTGAGACATTTGTTTGGCCATTTCACCTGAAGACTGAGACATCTGTTTGGCCATTTCACCTGAAGACGGAGACATCTGTTTGGCCATTTCACCTGAAGACGGAGACATCTGTTTGGTCATTTCACCTGAAGACTGAGACATCTGTTTGGCCATTTCACCTGAAGACTTTGACATCTGTTTGGCCATTTCACCTGAAGACTAAAACATCTCTTTTGCCATTTCACCTGAAGACTGAGACATCTGTTTCTTAATTTCACCTGAAGACGGAGACATCTGTTTGGCCATTTCACCTGAAGACTGAGAGATCTGTTTGGCCATTTCATCTGAAGACAGACATCTGTTTGGCCATTTCACCTTAAGACTGAAACATCTGTTTGGCCATTTCACCTGAAGACTTTGACATCTGTTTGGCCATTTCACCTGAAGACTGACACATCTGTTTGGTCATTTCACGTGAAGACTGAAACATCTGTTTAGTGATTTTACCTGAAGACTGAGACATCTGTTTGGCCATTTCACCTGAAGACTGGGACATCTGTTTAGTCATTTCACCTGAAGACTGGGACATCTGTTTGGCCATTTCACCTGAAGACTGACACATCTGTTTAGTGATTTTAACTGAAGACTGAGACATCTGTTGGGCCATTTCACCTGAAGACTGAAACATCTGTTTGGTCATTTCACCTGAAGACTGAGACATCTGTTTGGTCATTTCACGTGAAGACTGAAACATCTGTTTAGTGATTTTACCTGAAGACTGAGACATCTGTTTGGCCATTTCACCTGAAGACGGAGACATCTGTTTGGTCATTTCACCTGAAGACTGAGACATCTGTTTGGCCATTTCACCTGAAGACGGAGACATCTGTTTGGCCATTTCACCTGAAGACGGAGACATCTGTTTGGTCATTTCACCTGAAGACTGAGACATCTGTTTGGCCATTTCACCTGAAGACTTTGACATCTGTTTGGCCATTTCACCTGAAGACTAAAACATCTCTTTTGCCATTTCACCTGAAGACTGACACATCTGTTTCTTAATTTCACCTGAAGACGGAGACATCTGTTTGGCCATTTCACCTGAAGACTGAGATATCTGTTTGGTCATTTCACCTGAAGACTGAAACATCGGTTTAGTCTTTTCACCTGAAGACTGAGACATCTGTTTTGCCATTTCAACTGAAGACTGAAACATCTGATTGACCATTTCACCTGAAGACTGAGACATCTGTTGGCCATTTCACCTGAAGACTGGGACATCTGTTTGGCCATTTCACCTGAAGACTGAGACATCTGTTTGGCCATTTAACCTGAAGACTGAGAGATCTGTTTGGCAATTTCACCTGAAGACTGAGAGATCTGTTTGGCCATTTCATCTGAAGACAGACATCTGTTTGGCCATTTCACCTTAAGACTGAAACATCTGTTTGGCCATTTCACCTGAAGACTGGGACATCTGTTTAGTCATTTCACCTGAAGACTGGGACATCTGTTTGGCCATTTCACCTGAAGACTGACACATCTGTTTAGTGATTTTAACTGAAGACTGAGACATCTGTTGGGCCATTTCACCTGAAGACTGAAACATCTGTTTGGTCATTTCACCTGAAGACTGAGACATCTTTTTGGTCATTTCACGTGAAGACTGAAACATCTGTTTAGTGATTTTACCTGAAGACTGAGACATCTGTTTGGCCATTTCACCTGAAGACGGAGACATCTGTTTGGTCATTTCACCTGAAGACTGAGACATCTGTTTGGCCATTTCACCTGAAGACTTTGACATCTGTTTGGCCATTTCACCTGAAGACTGACACATCTGTTTGGTCATTTCACGTGAAGACTGAAACATCTGTTTAGTGATTTTAACTGAAGACTGAGACATCTGTTTGGCCATTTCACCTGAAGACTGAAACATCTGTTTGGTCATTTCACCTGAAGACTGAGACATCTGTTTGGTCATTTCACGTGAAGACTGAAACATCTGTTTAGTGATTTTACCTGAAGACTGAGACATCTGTTTGGCCATTTCACCTGAAGACGGAGACATCTGTTTGGTCATTTCACCTGAAGACTGAGACATCTGTTTGGCCATTTCACCTGAAGACTTTGACATCTGTTTTGCCATTTCACCTGAAGACTGACACATCTGTTTGGTCATTTCACGTGAAGACTGAAACATTTGTTTAGTGATTTTACCTGAAGACTGAGACATCTGTTTGGCCATTTCACCTGAAGACTGAGAGATCTGTTTGGCCATTTCATCTGAAGACAGACATCTGTTTGGCCATTTCACCTGAAGACTGAGACATCTGTTTGGCCATTTCACCTGAAGACTGGGACATCTGTTTGGCCATTTCACCTGAAGACTGAGACATCTGTTTGGCCATTTCACCTGAAGACTGGGACATCTGTTTGGCCATTTCACCTGAAGACTGAAACATCTGTTTGGCCATTTCACCTGCAGACTGAGACATCTGTTTCTTCATTTCACCTGCAGACTGAGACATCTGTTTGGCCATTTCACCTGAAGACTGAGATATCTGTTTGACCATTTCACCTGAAGACTGAGAGATCTGTTTGGCCATTTCATCTGAAGACAGACATCTGTTTGGCCATTTCACCTTAAGACTGAAACATCTGTTTGGCCATTTCACTTGAAGACTGGGACATCTGTTTGGCCATTTCACGTGAAGACTGAAACATCTGTTTAGTGATTTTACCTGAAGACTGAGACATCTGTTGGGCCATTTCACCTGAAGACTGAAACATCTGTTTGGTCATTTCACCTGAAGACTGAGACATCTGTTTGGTCATTTCACCTGAAGACTGAGGCATCTGTTTGGCCATTTCACCTGAAGACTGACACATCTGTTTGGTCATTTCACGTGAAGACTGAAACATCTGTTTATTGATTTTACCTGAAGACTGAGACATTTGTTTGGCCATTTCACCTGAAGACTGAGACATCTGTTTGGCCATTTCACCTGAAGACGGAGACATCTGTTTGGCCATTTCACCTGAAGACGGAGACATCTGTTTGGTCATTTCACCTGAAGACTGAGACATCTGTTTGGCCATTTCACCTGAAGACTTTGACATCTGTTTGGCCATTTCACCTGAAGACTAAAACGTCTCTTTTGCCATTTCACCTGAAGACTGAGACATCTGTTTCTTAATTTCACCTGAAGACGGAGACATCTGTTTGGCCATTTCACCTGAAGACTGAGATATCTGTTTGGTCATTTCACCTGAAGACTGAAACATCGGTTTAGTCATTTCACCTGAAGACTGAGACATCTGTTTTGCCATTTCAACTGAAGACTGAAACATCTGTTTGACCATTTCACCTGAAGACTGAGACATCTGTTGGCCATTTCACCTGAAGACTGGGACATCTGTTTGGCCATTTCACCTGAAGACTGAGACATCTGTTTGGCCATTTAACCTGAAGACTGAGAGATCTGTTTGGCAATTTCACCTGAAGACTGAGAGATCTGTTTGGCCATTTCATCTGAAGACAGACATCTGTTTGGCCATTTCACCTTAAGACTGAAACATCTGTTTGGCCATTTCACCTGAAGACTGGGACATCTGTTTAGTCATTTCACCTGAAGACTGGGACATCTGTTTGACCAATTCACCTGAAGTCGGAGACATCTGTTTGGTCATTTCACCTGAAGACTGAGACATCTGTTGGCCATTTCACCTGAAGACTGGGACATCTGTTTGGCCATTTCACCTGAAGACTGAAACATCTGTTTGGCCATTTCACCTGCAGACTGAGACATCTGTTTCTTCATTTCACCTGCAGACTGAGACATCTGTTTGGCCATTTCACCTGAAGACTGAGATATCTGTTTGACCATTTCACCTGAAGACTGAGAGATCTGTTTGGCCATTTCATCTGAAGACAGACATCTGTTTGGCCATTTCACCTTAAGACTGAAACATCTGTTTGGCCATTTCACTTGAAGACTGGGACATCTGTTTGGCCATTTCACGTGAAGACTGAAACATCTGTTTAGTGATTTTACCTGAAGACTGAGACATCTGTTGGGCCATTTCACCTGAAGACTGAAACATCTGTTTGGCCATTTCACCTGAAGACTGAGGCATCTGTTTGGTCATTTCACGTGAAGACTGAAACATCTGTTTAGTGATTTTACCTGAAGACTGAGACATTTGTTTGGCCATTTCACCTGAAGACGGAGACATCTGTTTGGCCATTTCACCTGAAGACGGAGACATCTGTTTGGTCATTTCACCTGAAGACTGAGACATCTGTTTGGCCATTTCACCTGAAGACTTTGACATCTGTTTGGCCATTTCACCTGAAGACTAAAACATCTCTTTTGCCATTTCACCTGAAGACTGAGACATCTGTTTCTTAATTTCACCTGAAGACGGAGACATCTGTTTGGCCATTTCACCTGAAGACTGAGATATCTGTTTGGTCATTTCACCTGAAGACTGAAACATCGGTTTAGTCATTTCACCTGAAGACTGGGACATCTGTTTGGCCATTTCACCTGAAGACTGAGACATCTGTTTGGCCATTTCATCTGAAGACAGACATCTGTTTGGCCATTTCACCTTAAGACTGAAACATCTGTTTGGCCATTTCACCTGAAGACTGGGACATCTGTTTAGTCATTTCACCTGAAGACTGGGACATCTGTTTGGCCATTTCACCTGAAGACTGACACATCTGTTTAGTGATTTTAACTGAAGACTGAGACATCTGTTGGGCCATTTCACCTGAAGACTGAAACATCTGTTTGGTCATTTCACCTGAAGACTGAGACATCTTTTTGGTCATTTCATGTGAAGACTGAAACATCTGTTTAGTGATTTTACCTGAAGACTGAGACATCTGTTTGGCCATTTCACCTGAAGACGGAGACATCTGTTTGGTCATTTCACCTGAAGACTGAGACATCTGTTTGGCCATTTCACCTGAAGACTTTGACATCTGTTTGGCCATTTCACCTGAAGACTGACACATCTGTTTGGTCATTTCACGTGAAGACTGAAACATCTGTTTAGTGATTTTACCTGAAGACTGAGACATCTGTTTGGCCATTTCACCTGAAGACTGGGACATCTGTTTAGTCATTTCACCTGAAGACTGGGACATCTGTTTGGCCATTTCACCTGAAGACTGACACATCTGTTTAGTGATTTTAACTGAAGACTGAGACATCTGTTGGGCCATTTCACCTGAAGACTGAAACATCTGTTTGGTCATTTCACCTGAAGACTGAGACATCTGTTTGGTCATTTCACGTGAAGACTGAAACATCTGTTTAGTGATTTTACCTGAAGACTGAGACATCTGTTTGGCCATTTCACCTGAAGACGGAGACATCTGTTTGGTCATTTCACCTGAAGACTGAGACATCTGTTTGGCCATTTCACCTGAAGACTTTGACATCTGTTTGGCCATTTCACCTGAAGACTGACACATCTGTTTGGTCATTTCACGTGAAGACTGAAACATCTGTTTAGTGATTTTACCTGAAGACTGAGACATCTGTTTGGCCATTTCACCTGAAGACTGAAACATCTGTTTGGCCATTTCACCTGAAGACTGAGACATCTGTTTGGCCATTTCACCTGAAGACTGAGACATCTGTTTGGCCATTTCACCTGAAGACGGAGACATCTGTTTCTTAATTTCACCTGAAGACGGAGACATCTGTTTGGCCATTTCACCTGAAGACTGAGATATCTGTTTGGTCATTTCACCTGAAGACTGAAACATCTGTTTAGTCATTTCACCTGAAGACTGAGACATCTGTTTTGCCATTTCAACTGAAGACTGAAACATCTGTTTGACCATTTCACCTGAAGACTGAGACATCTGTTTGGCCATTTCACCTGAAGACTGGGACATCTGTTTGGCCATTTCACCTGAAGACTGAGACATCTGTTTGGCCATTTAACCTGAAGACTGAGAGATCTGTTTGGCAATTTCACCTGAAGACTGAGAGATCTGTTTGGCCATTTCATCTGAAGACAGACATCTGTTTGGCCGTTTCACCTTAAGACTGAAACATCTGTTTGGCCATTTCACCTGAAGACTGGGACATCTGTTTGGTCAATTCACCTGAAGACTGGGACATCTGTTTGGCAATTTCACCTGAAGACTGACACATCTGTTTGGTCATTTCACGTGAAGACTGAAACATCTGTTTAGTGATTTTAACTGAAGACTCAGACATCTGTTGGGCCATTTCACCTGAAGACTGAAACATCTGTTTGGTCATTTCACCTGAAGACTGATACATCTGTTTGGTCATTTCACCTGAAGACTGAGGCATCTGTTTGGCCATTTCACCTGAAGACTGAGACATCTGTTTGGCCATTTCACCTGAAGACTGAGACATCTGTTTGGCCATTTCACCTGAAGACTGAGACATCTGTTTGGTCATTTCACCTGAAGAATGAGACATGTGTTTGGCCATTTCACCTGAAGACTTTGACATCTGTTTGGCCATTTCACCTGAAGACTAAAACATCTATTTTGCCATTTCACCTGAAGACTGAAACATCTGTTTTACCATTTCACCTGAAGACTGAGACATCTGTTGGCCATTTCACCTGAAGACTTGGACATCTGTTTGGCCATTTCACCTGAAGACTGAATCATCTGTTTAGTCGTTTTACCTGAAGACTGAGACACCTGTTTGGCCATTTCACCTGAAGACTGAGACATCTGTTTGGTCATTTCACCTGAAGACTGAGGCATCTGTTTGGCCATTTCACCTGAAGACTGAGACATCTGTTTGGCCATTTCACCTGAAGACTGAGACATCTGTCTGACCATTTCACCTGAAGACGGAGACATCTGTTTGACCAATTCACCTGAAGTCGGAGACATCTGTTTGGTCATTTCACCTGTATACTGAGACATCTGTTGGCCATTTCACCTGAAGACTGGGACATCTGTTTGGCCATTTCACCTGAAGACTGAAACATCTGTTTGGCCATTTCACCTGCAGACTGAGACATCTGTTTCTTCATTTCACCTGAAGACTGAGACATCTGTTTTGCCATTTCACCTGAAGACTGAGATATCTGTTTGACCATTTCACCTGAATACTGAGAGATCTGTTTGACCATTTCACCTGAAGACTTAGAGATCTGTTTGGCCATTTCATCTGAAGACAGACATCTGTTTGGCCATCTCACCTGAAGACTGCAACATCTGTTTAGTCATTTCACCTGAAGACTGAGACATCTGTTTGGCCATTTCACATGAAGACTGGGACATCTGTTTAGTCATTTCACCTGAAGACTGAGACATCTGTTTCTTAATTTCACCTGACGACTGAGACATCTGCTTGGCCATTTCACCTGAAGACTGAGATCTGTTTGACCATTTCACCTGAAGACTGAGAGATCTGTTTGACCATTTCACCTGAAGACTGAAACATCTGTTTGGTCATTTCACCTGAAGACTGAGACATCTGTTTGGCCATTTCACCTGAAGACTGAGACATCTGTTTGGCCATTTCACCTGAAGACTGAGACATCTGTTTGGCCATTTCACCTGAAGATTGAGACATCTGTTTGGCCATTTCACCTGAAGACTGAGACATCTGTTTGGCCATTTCACCTGAAGACTGAGACATCTGTCTGACCATTTCACCTGAAGACGGAGACATCTGTTTGACCAATTCACCTGAAGTCGGAGACATCTGTTTGGTCATTTCACCTGAAGACTGAGACATCTGTTGGCCATTTCACCTGAAGACTGGGACATCTGTTTGGCCATTTCACCTGAAGACTGAGACATCTGTTTGGCCATTTCACCTGAAGACTGAGACATCTGTCTGACCATTTCACCTGAAGACGGAGACATCTGTTTGACCAATTCACCTGAAGTCGGAGACATCTGTTTGGTCATTTCACCTGAAGACTGAGACATCTGTTGGCCATTTCACCTGAATACTGGGACATCTGTTTGGCCATCTCACCTGAAGACTGCAACATCTGTTTAGTCATTTCACCTGAAGACTGAGACATCTGTTTGGCCATTTCACCTGAAGACTGGGACATCTGTTTGGCCATTTCACCTGAAGACTGAAACCTCTATTTTGCTATTTCTTCTGAAGACTGAGACATCTGTTTCTTAATTTCACCTGAAGACTGAGACATCTGTTTGGCGATTTCACCTGAAGACTGAGATATCTGTTTGACCATTTCACCTGAAGACGGAGACATCTGTTTGACCATTTCACCTGAAGTCGGAAACATCTGTTTGGTCATTTCACCTATAGACTGAGACATCTGTTGGCCATTTCACCTGAATACTGGGACATCTGTTTGGCCATCTCACCTGAAGACTGCAACATCTGTTTAGTCATTTCACCTGAAGACTGAGACATCTGTTTGGCCATTTCACCTGAAGACTGGGACATCTGTTTGGCCATTTCACCTGAAGACTGAAACCTCTATTTTGCTATTTCTTCTGAAGACTGAGACATCTGTTTCTTAATTTCACCTGAAGACTGAGATATCTGTTTGACCATTTCACCTGATGACTGAGAGATCTGTTTGACCATTTCACCTGAAGACTGAGAGATCTGTTTGGCCATTTCACCTGAAGACTGAAACATCTGTTTGGTCATTTACCTGAAGACTGAAACATCTGTTTGGCCATTTAACCTGAAGACTGAGAGATCTGTTTGGCAATTTCACCTGAAGACAGACATCTGTTTGGCCATTTCACCTTATGACTGAAACATCTTTTGGCCATTTCACCTGAATACTGGGACATCTGTTTGGCCATCTCACCTGAAGACTGCAACATCTGTTTAGTCATTTCATCTGAAGACTGAGACATCTGTTTGGCCATTTCACCTGAAGACTGGGACATCTGTTTGGCCATTTCACCTGAAGACTGAAACCTCTATTTTGCTATTTCTTCTGAAGACTGAGACATCTGTTTCTTAATTTCACCTGAAGACTGAGACATCTGTTTGGCCATTTCACCTGAAGACTGAGATATCTGTTTGACCATTTCACCTGATGACTGAGAGATCTGTTTGACCATTTCACCTGAAGACTGAGAGATCTGTTTGGCCATTTCACCTGAAGACTGAAACATCTGTTTGGTCATTTACCTGAAGACTGAAACATCTGTTTGGTCATTTACCTGAAGACTGAAACATCTGTTTGGCCATTTAACCTGAAGACTGAGAGATCTGTTTGGCAATTTCACCTGAAGACAGAGATCTGTTTGGCCATTTCACCTTATGACTGAAACATCTGTCTTGCCATTTCACCTGAAGACTGGGACATCTGTTTGGCCATTTCACCTGAATACTGACACATCTGTTTGGTCATTTCACGTGAAGACTGAAACATCTGTTTAGTCATTTTACCTGAAGACTGAGACATCTGTTTGGCCAATTCACCTGAAGACTGAGACATCTGTTTGGTCATTTCACCTGAAGACTGAGACATCTGTTTGGTCATTTCACCTGAAGACTGAGGCATCTGTTTGGCCATTTCACCTGAAGACTGAGACATCTGTTTGGCCATTTCACCTGAAGACTGAGACATCTGTTTGGCCATTTCACCTGAAGACTGAGACATCTGTTTGGCCATTTCACCTGAAGACGGAGAAATCTGTTTGGCCATTTCACCTGAAGACTGAGACATCTGTTTGGCCATTTCACCTGAAGACTGAGACATCTGTCTGACCATTTCACCTGAAGACGGAGACATCTGTTTGACCATTTCACCTGAAGTCGGAAACATCTGTTTGGTCATTTCACCTGAAGACTGACACATCTGTTGGCCATTTCACCTGAATACTGGGACATCTGTTTGGCCATCTCACCTGAAGACTGCAACATCTGTTTAGTCATTTCACCTATAGACTGAGACATCTGTTTGGCCATTTCACCTGAAGACTGGGACATCTGTTTGGCCATTTCACCTAAAGACTGAAACCTCTATTTTGCCATTTCACCTGAAGACTGAGACATCTGTTTCTTAATTTCACCTGAAGACTGAGACATCTGTTTGGCCATTTCACCTGAAGACTGAGATATCTGTTTGACCATTTCACCTGAAGACTGACAGATCTGTTTGGCCATTTCACCTGAAGACTGAAACATCTGTTTGGTCATTTCACCTGAAGGCTGAAACATCTGTTTAGTAATTTCATCTGAAGACTGAGACATCTGTTTGGCCATTTCACCTGAAGACTGTGACATCTGTTTGGCAATTTCACCTGAAGACTGAGAGATCTGTTTGGCCATTTCATCTGAAGACAGACATCTGTTTGGCCATTTCACCTTATGACTGAAACATCTGTTTGGTCATTTCACGTGAAGACTGAAACATCTGTTTAGTCATTTTACCTGAAGACTGAGACATCTGTTTGGTCATTTCACCTGAAGCCTGAGACATCTGTTTGGTCATTATACCTGAAGAATGAGACATCTGTTTGGTCATTTCACCTGAAGACTGAGAGATCTGTTTGGCCATTTCACCTGAAGACTGGGACATCTGTTGGCCATTTCACCTGAAGACTGGGACATCTGTTTGTCCATTTCACCTGAAGACTGAGACATCTGTTTCTTAATTTCACCTGAAGACTGAGACATCTGTTTGGCCATTTCACCTGAAGACTGAGATATCTGTTTGACCATTTCACCTGATGACTGAGAGATCTGTTTGACCATTTCACCTGAAGACTGAGAGATCTGTTTGGCCATTTCACCTGAAGACTGAAACATCTGTTTAGTCATTTCACCTGAAGACAGACATCTGTTTGGCCATTTCACCTGAAGACTGGGACATCTGTTTGGCCATTTCACGTGAAGACTGAGATATCTGTTTGGCCATTTAACCTGAAGACTGAGAGATCTGTTTGGCCATTTCACCTGAAGACTGGGACATCTGTTTGGTCATTTCACCTGAAGACTGGGACATCTGTTAGGCCATTTCACCTGAATACTGACACATCTGTTTGGTCATTTCACGTGAAGACTGAAACATCTGTTTAGTCATTTTACCTGAAGACTGAGACATCTGTTTGGCCATTTCACCTGAAGACTGAAACATCTGTTTGGTCATTTCACCTGAAGACTGAGACATCTGTTTGGTCATTTCACCTGAAGACTGAGGCATCTGTTTGGCCATTTCACCTGAAGACTGAGACATCTGTTTGACCATTTCACCTGAAGACGGAGACATCTGTTTGACCATTTCACCTGAAGTCGGAAACATCTGTTTGGTCATTTCACCTGAAGACTGAGACATCTGTTGGCCATTTCACCTGAATACTGGGACATCTGTTTGGCCATCTCACCTGAAGACTGCAACATCTGTTTAGTCATTTCACCTGAAGACTGGGACATCTGTTTGGCCATTTCACCTGAAGACTGAGACATCTGTTTGGCCATTTCACCTGAAGACTGAGATATCTGTTTGACCATTTCACCTGAAGACTGAGAGATCTGTTTGACCATTTCACCTGAAGACTGAGAGATCTGTTTGGCCATTTCACCTGAAGACTGAAACATCTGTTTGGTCATTTCACCTGAAGACTGAGAGATCTGTTTGGCCATTTCATCTGAAGACAGACATCTGTTTGGCCATTTCACCTTATGACTGAAACATCTGTTTGGCCATTTCACCTGAAGACTGGGACAATTGTTTGGTCATTTCACCTGAAGACTGGGACATCTGTTTCTCCATTTCACCTGAATACTGACACATCTGTTTGGTCATTTCACGTGAAGACTGAAACATCTGTTTAGTCATTTTACCTGAAGACTGAGACATCTGTTTGGTCATTATACCTGAAGACTGAGACATCTGTTTGATCATTTCACCTGAAGACTGAGACATCTGTTTGATCATTTCACCTGAAGACTGAGAGATCTGTTTGGCCATTTCACCTGAAGACTGAGACATCTGTTTGACCATTTCACCTGAAGACTGAGACATCTGTTGGCCATTTCACCTGAAGACTGGGACATCTGTTTGTCCATTTCACCTGAAGACTGCAACATCTGTTTGACCATTTCACCTGAAGTCGGAAACATCTGTTTGCTCATTTCACCTATAGACTGAGACATCTGTTGGCCATTTCACCTGAATACTGGGACATCTGTTTGGCGATCTCACCTGAAGACTGCAACATCTGTTTAGTCATTTCACCTGAAGACTGAGACATCTGTTTGGCCATTTCACCTGAAGACTGAGAGATCTGTTTGGCCATTTCACCTGAAGACTGAAACATCTGTTTGGTCATTTACCTGAAGACTGAAACATCTGTTTGGCCATTTAACCTGAAGACTGAGAGATCTGTTTGGCAATTTCACCTGAAGACAGAGATCTGTTTGGCCATTTCATCTGAAGACAGACATCTGTTTGGCCATTTCACCTTATGACTGAAACATCTGTCTGGCCATTTCACCTGAAGACTGGGACATCTGTTTGGCCATTTCACCTGAATACTGACACATCTGTTTGGTCATTTCACTTGAAGACTGAAACATCTGTTTAGTCATTTTACCTGAAGACTGAAACATCTGTTTGGCCATTTCACCTGAAGACTGAGACATCTGTTTGGTCATTTCACCTGAAGACTGAGACATCTGTTTGGTCATTTCACCTGAAGACTGAGGCATCTGTTTGGCCATTTCACCTGAAGACTGAGACATCTGTTTGGCCATTTCACCTGAAGACTGAGACATCTGTTTGGCCATTTCACCTGAAGACTGAGACATCTGTTTGGCCATTTCACCTGAAGACGGAAAAATCTGTTTGGCCATTTCACCTGAAGACTGAGACATCTGTTTGGCCATTTCACCTGAAGACTGAGAAATCTGTCTGACCATTTCACCTGAAGACGGAGACATCTGTTTGACCATTTCACCTGAAGACAGAGATCTGTTTGGCCATTTCATCTGAAGACAGACATCTGTTTGGCCATTTCACCTGAAGACAGAGATCTGTTTGGCCATTTCATCTGAAGACAGACATCTGTTTGGCCATTTCACCTTATGACTGAAACATCTGTCTGGCCATTTCACCTGAAGACTGGGACATCTGTTTGGCCATTTCACCTGAATACTGACACATCTGTTTGGTCATTTCACTTGAAGACTGAAACATCTGTTTAGTCATTTTACCTGAAGACTGAAACATCTGTTTGGCCATTTCACCTGAAGACTGAGACATCTGTTTGGTCATTTCACCTGAAGACTGAGACATCTGTTTGGTCATTTCACCTGAAGACTGAGGCATCTGTTTGGCCATTTCACCTGAAGACTGAGACATCTGTTTGGCCATTTCACCTGAAGACTGAGACATCTGTTTGGCCATTTCACCTGAAGACTGAGACATCTGTTTGGCCATTTCACCTGAAGACGGAAAAATCTGTTTGGCCATTTCACCTGAAGACTGAGACATCTGTTTGGCCATTTCACCTGAATACTGAGAAATCTGTCTGACCATTTCACCTGAAGACGGAGACATCTGTTTGACCATTTCACCTGAAGTCGGAAACATCTGTTTGGTCATTTCACCTGAATACTGACACATCTGTTGGCCATTTCACCTGAATACTGGGACATCTGTTTGGCCATCTCACCTGAAGACTGCAACATCTGTTTAGTCATTTCACCTGAAGACTGAGACATCTGTTTGGCCATTTCACCTGAAGACTGGGACATCTGTTTGGCCATTTCACCTAAAGACTGAAACCTCTATTTTGCCATTTCACCTGAAGACTGAGACATCTGTTTCTTAATTTCACCTGAAGACTGAGACATCTGTTTGGCCATTTCACCTGAAGACTGAGATATCTGTTTGACCATTTCACCTGAAGACTGACAGATCTGTTTGGCCATTTCACCTGAAGACTGAAACATCTGTTTGGTCATTTCACCTGAAGGCTGAAACATCTGTTTAGTCATTTCATCTGAAGACAGACATCTGTTTGGCCATTTCACGTGAAGACTGAAACATCTGTTTGGCCATTTCACCTGAAGACTGGGACAATTGTTTGGTCATTTCACCTGAAGACTGGGACATCTGTTTCGCCATTTCACTTGAATACTGACACATCTGTTTGGTCATTTCACGTGAAGACTGAAACATCTGTTTAGTCATTTTACCTGAAGACTGAGACATCTGTTTGGTCATTTCACCTGAAGCCTGAGACATCTGTTTGGTCATTATACCTGAAGAATGAGACATATGTTTGGTCATTTCACCTGAAGACTGAGAGATCTGTTTGGCCATTTCACCTGAAGACTGGGACATCTCTTTGTCCATTTCACCTGAAGACTGGGACATCTGTTTGTCCATTTCACCTGAAGACTGAGACATCTGTTTCTTAATTTCACCTGAAGACTGAGACATCTGTTTGGCCATTTCACCTGAAGACTGAGATATCTGTTTGACCATTTCACCTGATGACTGAGAGATCTGTTTGACCATTTCACCTGAAGACTGAGAGATCTGTTTGGCCATTTCACCTGAAGACTGAAACATCTGTTTAGTCATTTCACCTGAAGACAGACATCTGTTTGGCCATTTCACCTGAAGACTGGGACATCTGTTTGGCCATTTCACGTGAAGACTGAGATATCTGTTTGGCCATTTAACCTGAAGACTGAGAGATCTGTTTGGCCATTTCACCTTATGACTGAAACATCTGTCTGGCCATTTCACCTGAAGACTGGGACATCTGTTTGGTCATTTCACCTGAAGACTGGGACATCTGTTAGGCCATTTCACCTGAATACTGACACATCTGTTTGGTCATTTCACGTGAAGACTGAAACATCTGTTTAGTCATTTTACCTGAAGACTGAGACATCTGTTTGGCCATTTCACCTGAAGACTGAAACATCTGTTTGGTCATTTCACCTGAAGACTGAGACATCTGTTTGGTCATTTCACCTGAAGACTGAGGCATCTGTTTGGCCATTTCACCTGAAGACTGAGACATCTGTTTGACCATTTCACCTGAAGACGGAGACATCTGTTTGACCATTTCACCTGAAGTCGGAAAACATCTGTTTGGTCATTTCACCTGAAGACTGAGACATCTGTTGGCCATTTCACCTGAATACTGGGACATCTGTTTGGCCATCTCACCTGAAGACTGCAACATCTGTTTAGTCATTTCACCTGAAGACTGGGACATCTGTTTGGCCATTTCACCTGAAGACTGAGACATCTGTTTATTCATTTCACCTGAAGACTGAGACATCTGTTTGGCCATTTCACCTGAAGACTGAGATATCTGTTTGACCATTTCACCTGAAGACTGAGAGATCTGTTTGACCATTTCACCTGAAGACTGAGAGATCTGTTTGGCCATTTCACCTGAAGACTGAAACATCTGTTTGGTCATTTCACCTGAAGACTGAGAGATCTGTTTGGCAATTTCACCTGAAGACTGAGAGATCTGTTTAGCCATTTCATCTGAAGACAGACATCTGTTTGGCCATTTCACCTTATGACTGAAACATCTGTTTGGCCATTTCACCTGAAGACTGGGACAATTGTTTGGTCATTTCACCTGAAGACTGGGACATCTGTTTCTCCATTTCACCTGAATACTGACACATCTGTTTGGTCATTTCACGTGAAGACTGAAACATCTGTTTGGTCATTTTACCTGAAGACTGAGACATCTGTTTGGTCATTATACCTGAAGACTGAGACATCTGTTTGATCATTTCACCTGAAGACTGAGACATCTGTTTGATCATTTCACCTGAAGACTGAGAGATCTGTTTGGCCATTTCACCTGAAGACTGAGACATCTGTTTGACCATTTCACCTGAAGACTGAGACATCTTTTGGCCATTTCACCTGAAGACTGGGACATCTGTTTGTCCATTTCACCTGAAGACTGCAACATCTGTTTGGCCATTTCACCTGAAGACTGACACATCTGTTTGGCAATTTCATCTGAAGACTGGGACATCTGTTTGGCCATTTCACCTGAAGACTGAGACATCTGTCTGACCATTTCACCTGAAGACTGAGACATCTGTTTAGTCATTTTACCTGAAGCCTGAGACATCTGTTTGGTCATTATACCTGAGGACTGAGACATCTGTTTGATCATTTCACCTGAAGACTGAGACATCTGTTTGATCATTTCACCTGAAGACTGAGAGATCTGTTTGGCCATTTCACCTGAAGACTGAGACATCTGTTTGACCATTTCACCTGAAGACTGAGACATCTGTTGGCCATTTCACCTGAAGACTGGGACATCTGTTTGTCCATTTCACCTGAAGACTGACACATCTGTTTGGCAATTTCATCTGAAGACGGAGACATCTGTTTGGCCATTTCACCTGAAGACTGAGACATCTGTCTGACCATTTCACCTGAAGACGGAGACATCTGTTTGACCATTTCACCTGAAGTCGGAGACATCTGTTTGGTCATTTCACCTGAAGTCGGAGACATCTGTTTGGTCATTTCACCTGAAGTCGGAGACATCTGTTTGGTCATTTCACCTGAAGACTGAAACATCTGTTTGGTCATTTCACCTGAAGACTGAAACATCTTTTTGGCCATTATACCTGAAGAATGAGACATCTGTTTGGTCATTTCACCTGAAGACTGAGACATCTGTTTGGCCATTTCACCTGAAGACTGAGAGATCTGTTTGGCCATTTCACCTGAAGACTGAGACATCTGTTTGGCCATTTCACCTGAAGACTGAGACATCTGTTGGCCATTTCACCTGAAGACTGGGACATCTGTTTGGCCATTTCACCTGAAGACTGCAACATCTGTTTAGTCATTTCACCTGAAGACTGAGACATCTGTTTGGCCATTTCACCTGAAGACTGAGACATCTGTTTGGCCATTTCACCTGAAGACTGAGAGATCTGTTTGACCATTTCACCTGAAGACTGAGAGATCTGTTTGACCATTTCACCTGAAGACTGAAACATCTGTTTGGCCATTATACCTGAAGAATGAGACATCTGTTTGGTCATTTCACCTGAAGACTGAGACATCTGTTTGATCATTTCACCTGAAGTCGGAGACATCTGTTTGGCCATTTCACCTGAAGTCGGAGACATCTGTTTGGTCATTTCACCTGAAGACTGAGACATCTGTTTGGTCATTTCACCTGAAGACTGAGACATCTGTTTTTCCATTTCACCTGAAGACTGAAACATCTGTTTGGTCATTTCACCTGAAGACTGAAATATCTGTTTGGCCATTATACCTGAAGAATGAGACATCTGTTTGGTCATTTCACCTGAAGAATGAGACATCTGTTTGGCCATTTCACCTGAAGACTGAGGCATCTGTTTGGCCATTTCACCTGAAGACTGAGACATCTGTTTGGCCATTTCACCTGAAGACTGAGACATCTGTTTGGCCATTTCACCTGAAGATGGAGAAATCTGTTTGGCCATCTCACCTGAAGTCTGAAACCTCTATTTTGCCATTTCACCTGAAGACTGAGACATCTGCTTCTTAATTTCACCTGAAGACTGAGACATCTGTTTGGCCATTTCACCTGAAGACTGAGATATCTGTTTGACCATTTCACCTGAAGACTGCGACATCTGTTGGCCATTTCACCTGAAGTCTTGGACATCTGTTTGGCCATTTCACCTGAAGACTGAGAGATGTGTTTGGCCATTTCACCTGAAGACTGAGAGATGTGTTTGGCCATTTACTCTGAAGACAGACATCGGTTTGGCCATTTCACCTTAAGACTGAGACATCTGTTTGGCCATTTCACCTGAAGACTGGGACATCTGTTTGGCCATTTCACCTGAAGACTGAGACATCTGTTTGGTCATTTCACGTGAAGACTGAAACATCTGTTTGGCCATTTCACCTGAAGATTGGGACATCTGTTTGGTCATTTCACCTGAAGACTGGGACATCTGTTTGGTCATTTCACGTGAACACTGAAACATCTGTTTAGTCATTTTACCTGAAGCCTGAGACATCTGTTTGGTCATTTCACCTGAAGACTGAGACATCTGTTTGGTCATTATACCTGAAGACTGAGAGATCTGTTTGGCCATTATACCTGAAGAATGAGACATCTGTTTGGCCATTTCACCTGAAGACTGAGACATCTGTTTGGCCATTTCACCTGAAGACTGGGACATCTGTTTGGCCATTTCACCTGAAGACTGCAACATCTGTTTAGTCATTTCACCTGAAGACTGAGACATCTGTTTGGCCATTTCACCTGAAGACTGGGATATCTGTTTGGCCATTTCACCTGAAGACTGAGACATCTGTTTGGCCATTTCACCTGAAGACTGAGACATCTGTTTGGCAATTTCACCTGAAGACTGAGACATCTGTTTGACAATTTCACCTGAAGACTGAGAGATCTGTTTGACCATTTCACCTGAAGACTGAGACATCTGTTTGACCATTTCACCTGAAGTCGGAGACATCTGTTTGGTCATTTCACCTGAAGACTGAGACATCTGTTTGGTCATTTCACCTGAAGACTGAGACATCTGTTTTTCCATTTCACCTGAAGACTGAGAGATCTGTTTGGCCATTTCACCTGAAGACTGAGACATCTGTTTGGCCATTTCACCTGAAGACTGAGACATCTGTTGGCCATTTCACCTGAAGACTGGGACATCTGTTTGGTCATTTCACCTGAAGACTGAAACATCTGTTTGACCATTTCACCTGAAGACTGAGACATCTATTGGCCATTTCACCTGAAGACTGCAACATCTGTTTAGTCATTTCACCTGAAGACTGAAACATCTGTTTAGCCATTTCACCTGAAGACTGAGACATCTGTCTGGTCATTTCACTTGAAGACTGAGACATCTGTCTGACCATTTCACCTGAAGACTGAGAGATCTGTTTGACCATTTCACCTGAAGACTGAGACATCTGTTTGGCCATTTCACCTGAAGACTGAAACATCTGTTTGACCATTTCACCTGAAGACTGAGACATCTATTGGCCATTTCACCTGAAGACTTGGACATCTGTTTGGTCATTTCACGTGAAGACTGAAACATCTGTTTAGTCATTTTACCTGAAGACTGAGACATCTGTTTGGTCATTTCACCTGAAGCCTGAGACATCTTTTTGGTCATTATACCTGAAGAATGAGACATCTGTTTGGTCATTTCACCTGAAGACTGAGAGATCTGTTTGGCCATTTCACCTGAAGACTGGGACATCTGTTTGTCCATTTCACCTGAAGACTGGGACATCTGTTTGTCCATTTCACCTGAAGACTGAGACATCTGTTTCTTAATTTCACCTGAAGACTGAGACATCTGTTTGGCCATTTCACCTGAAGACTGAGATATCTGTTTGACCATTTCACCTGATGACTGAGAGATCTGTTTGACCATTTCACCTGAAGACTGAGAGATCTGTTTGGCCATTTCACCTGAAGACTGAAACATCTGTTTAGTCATTTCACCTGAAGACAGACATCTGTTTGGCCATTTCACCTGAAGACTGGGACATCTGTTTGGCCATTTCACGTGAAGACTGAGATATCTGTTTGGCCATTTAACCTGAAGACTGAGAGATCTGTTTGGCCATTTCACCTTATGAAGACTGAAACATCTGTCTGGCCATTTCACCTTATGACTGAAACATCTGTCTGGCCATTTCACCTGAAGACTGGGACATCTGTTTGGTCATTTCACCTGAATACTGACACATCTGTTTGGTCATTTCACGTGAAGACTGAAACATCTGTTTAGTCATTTTACCTGAAGACTGAGACATCTGTTTGGCCATCTTCCATTTCACCTGAAGACTGAGACATCTGTTTGGTCATTTCACCTGAAGACTGAGACATCTGTTTGGTCATTTCACCTGAAGACTGAGACATCTGTTTGGCCATTTCACCTGAAGACTGAGACATCTGTTTGGCCATTTCACCTGAAGACTGGAGACATCTGTTTGACCATTTCACCTGAAGACTGGAGACATCTGTTTGGCCATTTCACCTGAAGACTGGAGACATCTGTTTGGCCATTTCACCTGAAGACTGAGACATCTGTTAGGCCATTTCACCTGAATACTGACACATCTGTTTGGTCATTTCACGTGAAGACTGAAACATCTGTTTAGTCATTTTACCTGAAGACTGAGACATCTGTTTGGCCATTTCACCTGAAGACTGAAACATCTGTTTGGTCATTTCACCTGAAGACTGAGACATCTGTTTGGTCATTTCACCTGAAGACTGAGGCATCTGTTTGGCCATTTCACCTGAAGACTGAGACATCTGTTTGACCATTTCACCTGAAGACGGAGACATCTGTTTGACCATTTCACCTGAAGTCGGAAACATCTGTTTGGTCATTTCACCTGAAGACTGAGACATCTGTTGGCCATTTCACCTGAATACTGGGACATCTGTTTGGCCATCTCACCTGAAGACTGAAACATCTGTTTAGTCATTTTACCTGAAGACTGAGACATCTGTTTGGTCATTTCACCTGAAGCCTGAGACATCTTTTTGGTCATTATACCTGAAGAATGAGACATCTGTTTGGTCATTTCACCTGAAGACTGAGAGATCTGTTTGGCCATTTCACCTGAAGACTGAGACATCTGTCTGGTCATTTCACCTGAAGACTGAGACATCTGTCTGACCATTTCACCTGAAGACTGAGAGATCTGTTTGACCATTTCACCTGAAGACTGAGACATCTGTTTGGCCATTTCACCTGAAGACTGAAACATCTGTTTGACCATTTCACCTGAAGACTGAGACATCTATTGGCCATTTCACCTGAAGACTTGGACATCTGTTTGGTCATTTCACGTGAAGACTGAAACATCTGTTTAGTCATTTTACCTGAAGACTGAGACATCTGTTTGGTCATTTCACCTGAAGCCTGAGACATCTTTTTGGTCATTATACCTGAAGAATGAGACATCTGTTTGGTCATTTCACCTGAAGACTGAGAGATCTGTTTGGCCATTTCACCTGAAGACTGGGACATCTGTTTGTCCATTTCACCTGAAGACTGGGACATCTGTTTGTCCATTTCACCTGAAGACTGAGACATCTGTTTCTTAATTTCACCTGAAGACTGAGACATCTGTTTGGCCATTTCACCTGAAGACTGAGATATCTGTTTGACCATTTCACCTGATGACTGAGAGATCTGTTTGACCATTTCACCTGAAGACTGAGAGATCTGTTTGGCCATTTCACCTGAAGACTGAAACATCTGTTTAGTCATTTCACCTGAAGACAGACATCTGTTTGGCCATTTCACCTGAAGACTGGGACATCTGTTTGGCCATTTCACGTGAAGACTGAGATATCTGTTTGGCCATTTAACCTGAAGACTGAGAGATCTGTTTGGCCATTTCACCTTATGACTGAAACATCTGTCTGGCCATTTCACCTGAAGACTGGGACATCTGTTTGGTCATTTCACCTGAAGACTGGGACATCTGTTAGGCCATTTCACCTGAATACTGACACATCTGTTTGGTCATTTCACGTGAAGACTGAAACATCTGTTTAGTCATTTTACCTGAAGACTGAGACATCTGTTTGGCCATTTCACCTGAAGACTGAAACATCTGTTTGGTCATTTCACCTGAAGACTGAGACATCTGTTTGGTCATTTCACCTGAAGACTGAGGCATCTGTTTGGCCATTTCACCTGAAGACTGAGACATCTGTTTGACCATTTCACCTGAAGACGGAGACATCTGTTTGACCATTTCACCTGAAGTCGGAAACATCTGTTTGGTCATTTCACCTGAAGACTGAGACATCTATTGGCCATTTCACCTGAATACTGGGACATCTGTTTGGCCATCTCACCTGAAGACTGCAACATCTGTTTAGTCATTTCACCTGAAGACTGGGACATCTGTTTGGCCATTTCACCTGAAGACTGAGACATCTGTTTATTCATTTCACCTGAAGACTGAGACATCTGTTTTGCCATTTCACCTGAAGACTGAGATATCTGTTTGACCATTTCACCTGAAGACTGAGAGATCTGTTTGACCATTTCACCTGAAGACTGAGAGATCTGTTTGGCCATTTCACCTGAAGACTGAAACATCTGTTTGGTCATTTCACCTGAAGACTGAGAGATCTGTTTGGCAATTTCACCTGAAGACTGAGAGATCTGTTTAGCCATTTCATCTGAAGACAGACATCTGTTTGGCCATTTCACCTTATGACTGAAACATCTGTTTGGCCATTTCACCTGAAGACTGGGACAATTGTTTGGTCATTTCACCTGAAGACTGGGACATCTGTTTCTCCATTTCACCTGAATACTGACACATCTGTTTGGTCATTTCACGTGAAGACTGAAACATCTGTTTGGTCATTTTACCTGAAGACTGAGACATCTGTTTGGTCATTATACCTGAAGACTGAGACATCTGTTTGATCATTTCACCTGAAGACTGAGACATCTGTTTGATCATTTCACCTGAAGACTGAGAGATCTGTTTGGCCATTTCACCTGAAGACTGAGACATCTGTTTGACCATTTCACCTGAAGACTGAGACATCTGTTGGCCATTTCACCTGAAGACTGGGACATCTGTTTGTCCATTTCACCTGAAGACTGCAACATCTGTTTGGCCATTTCACCTGAAGACTGACACATCTGTTTGGCAATTTCATCTGAAGACTGGGACATCTGTTTGGCCATTTCACCTGAAGACTGAGACATCTGTCTGACCATTTCACCTGAAGACTGAGACATCTGTTTAGTCATTTTACCTGAAGCCTGAGACATCTGTTTAGTCATTATACCTGAAGACTGAGACATCTGTTTGATCATTTCACCTGAAGACTGAGACATCTGTTTGATCATTTCACCTGAAGACTGAGAGATCTGTTTGGCCATTTCACCTGAAGACTGAGACATCTGTTTGACCATTTCACCTGAAGACTGAGACATCTGTTGGCCATTTCACCTGAAGACTGGGACATCTGTTTGTCCATTTCACCTGAAGACTGACACATCTGTTTGGCAATTTCATCTGAAGACGGAGACATCTGTTTGGCCATTTCACCTGAAGACTGAGACATCTGTCTGACCATTTCACCTGAAGACGGAGACATTTGTTTGACCATTTCACCTGAAGTCGGAGACATCTGTTTGGTCATTTCACCTGAAGTCGGAGACATCTGTTTGGTCATTTCACCTGAAGACTGAGACATCTGTTTGGTCATTTCACCTGAAGACTGAGACATCTGTTTTTCCATTTCACCTGAAGACTGAAACATCTGTTTGGTCATTTCACCTGAAGACTGAAACATCTTTTTGGCCATTATACCTGAAGAATGAGACATCTGTTTGGCCATTATACCTGAAGAATGAGACATCTGTTTGGCCATTTCACCTGAAGACTGAGACATCTGTTTGGCCATTTCACCTGAAGACTGAGACATCTGTTTGGCCATTTCACCTGAAGACTGCAACATCTGTTTAGTCATTTCACCTGAAGACTGAGACATCTGTTTGGCCATTTCACCTGAAGACTGGGACATCTGTTTGGCCATTTCACCTGAAGACTGAGACATCTGTTTGGCCATTTCACCTGAAGACTGAGACATCTGTTTGGCACCATTTCACCTGAAGACTGAGACATCTGTTTGACAATTTCACCTGAAGACTGAGAGATCTGTTTGACCATTTCACCTGAAGACTGAGACATCTGTTTAGCCATTTTACCTGAAGACTGAGACATCTGTCTGACCATTTCACCTGAAGACGGAGACATCTGTTTGACCATTTCACCTGAAGTCGGAGACATCTGTTTGGTCATTTCACCTGAAGACTGAGACATCTGTTTGGTCATTTCACCTGAAGACTGAGACATCTGTTTGGTCATTTCACCTGAAGACTGAGACATCTGTTTTTCCATTTCACCTGAAGACTGAAACATCTGTTTGGTCATTTCACCTGAAGACTGAAACATCTGTTTGGCCATTATACCTGAAGAATGAGACATCTGTTTGGTCCATTTCACCTGAAGACTGAGACTGAGAAGACATCTGTTTGGCATTCACCTGAAGACTGAGACATCTGTTTGGTCATTTCACCTGAAGACTGAGACATCTGTTTGGTCATTTCACCTGAAGACTGAGACATCTGTTTGGTCCATTTCACCTGAAGACTGAGACATCTGTTTGGCCATTTCACCTGAAGACTGGGACATCTGTTTGGCCATTTCACCTGAAGACTGAGACATCTGTTTGTCCATTTCACCTGAAGACTGAGACATCTGTTTGGCCATTTCACCTGAAGACTGAGACATCTGTTTGACCATTTCACCTGAAGACTGAGACATCTGTTTGACCATTTCACCTGAAGACTGAGAGACATCTGTTTGACCATTTCACCTGAAGACTGAGACATCTGTTTGGCCATTTCACCTGAAGACTGAGACATCTGTTTGGCCATTTCACCTGAAGACTGAGACATCTGTTTGGCCATTTCACCTGAAGACTGAGACATCTGTTTGGCCATTTCACCTGAAGACTGAGACATCTGTTTGGCCATTTCACCTGAAGACTGAGACATCTGTTTGGCCATTTCACCTGAAGACTGAAACATCTGTTTGGCCATTTCACCTGAAGACTGGGACATCTGTTTGGTCATTTCACCTGAAGACTGGGACATCTGTTTGGCCATTTCACCTGAAGACTGAGACATCTGTTTAGTCCATTTTACCTGAAGACTGAGACATCTGTTTAGTCATTTCACCTGAAGACCTGAGACATCTGTTTGTCATTATACCTGAAGACTGAGAGATCTGTTTGGCCATTTCACCTGAAGAATGAGACATCTGTTTGGCCATTTCACCTGAAGACTGAGACATCTGTTTGGCCATTTCACCTGAAGACTGGGACATCTGTTTGGCCATTTCACCTGAAGACTGCAACATCTGTTTAGTCATTTCACCTGAAGACTGAGACATCTGTTTGGCCATTTCACCTGAAGACTGGGATATCTGTTTGGCCATTTCA
Organism: Brachymystax lenok tsinlingensis; assembly: GCA_030435695.1. NCBI lineage: Eukaryota > Metazoa > Chordata > Actinopteri > Salmoniformes > Salmonidae > Brachymystax > Brachymystax lenok. The sequence goes on from CM059791.1 coordinate 107,994,648, forward strand.
CCTGAAGACTGAGACATCTGTTTGGCCATTTCACCTGAAGACTGAGACATCTGTTTGGCAATTTCACCTGAAGACTGAGACATCTGTTTGACAATTTCACCTGAAGACTGAGAGATCTGTTTGACCATTTCACCTGAAGACTGAGACATCTGTTTAGCCATTTTACCTGAAGACTGAGACATCTGTCTGACCATTTCACCTGAAGACGGAGACATCTGTTTGACCATTTCACCTGAAGTCTGAGACATCTGTTTGGTCATTTCACCTGAAGACTGAGAGATCTGTTTGGCCATTTCACCTGAAGACTGAGACATCTGTTTGGCCATTTCACCTGAAGACTGAGACATCTGTTTGGCCATTTCACCTGAAGACTGGGACATCTGTTTGGCCATTTCACCTGAAGACTGAGACATCTGTTGGCCATTTCACCTGAAGACTGGGACATCTGTTTGGCCATTTCACCTGAAGACTGCAACATCTGTTTAGTCATTTCACCTGAAGACTGAAACATCTGTTTAGCCATTTCACCTGAAGACTGAGACATCTGTCTGGTCATTTCACCTGAAGACTGAGACATCTGTCTGACCATTTCACCTGAAGACTGAGAGATCTGTTTGACCATTTCACCTGAAGACTGAGACATCTGTTTGGCCATTTCACCTGAAGACTGAAACATCTGTTTGACCATTTCACCTGAAGACTGAGACATCTATTGGCCATTTCACCTGAAGACTTGGACATCTGTTTGGTCATTTCACGTGAAGACTGAAACATCTGTTTAGTCATTTTACCTGAAGACTGAGACATCTGTTTGGTCATTTCACCTGAAGCCTGAGACATCTTTTTGGTCATTATACCTGAAGAATGAGACATCTGTTTGGTCATTTCACCTGAAGACTGAGAGATCTGTTTGGCCATTTCACCTGAAGACTGGGACATCTGTTTGTCCATTTCACCTGAAGACTGGGACATCTGTTTGTCCATTTCACCTGAAGACTGAGACATCTGTTTCTTAATTTCACCTGAAGACTGAGACATCTGTTTGGCCATTTCACCTGAAGACTGAGATATCTGTTTGACCATTTCACCTGATGACTGAGAGATCTGTTTGACCATTTCACCTGAAGACTGAGAGATCTGTTTGGCCATTTCACCTGAAGACTGAAACATCTGTTTAGTCATTTCACCTGAAGACAGACATCTGTTTGGCCATTTCACCTGAAGACTGGGACATCTGTTTGGCCATTTCACGTGAAGACTGAGATATCTGTTTGGCCATTTAACCTGAAGACTGAGAGATCTGTTTGGCCATTTCACCTTATGACTGAAACATCTGTCTGGCCATTTCACCTGAAGACTGGGACATCTGTTTGGTCATTTCACCTGAAGACTGGGACATCTGTTAGGCCATTTCACCTGAAGACTGAGATATCTGTTTGACCATTTCACCTCAAGACTGAGAGATCTGTTTAGTCATTTTACCTGAAGACTGAGACATCTGTTTGGCCATTTCACCTGAAGACTGAAACATCTGTTTGGTCATTTCACCTGAAGACTGAGACATCTGTTTGGTCATTTCACCTGAAGACTGAGACATCTGTTTGGCCATTTCACCTGAAGACTGAGACATCTGTTTGACCATTTCACCTGAAGACGGAGACATCTGTTTGACCATTTCACCTGAAGCTGAGACATCTGTTTGGTCATTTCACCTGAAGACTGAGACATCTGTTTGGTCATTTCACCTGAAGACTGAGACATCTGTTTTTCCATTTCACCTGAAGACTGAGACATCTGTTTGGCCATTTCACCTGAAGACTGAGACATCTGTTTGGCCATTTCACCTGAAGACTGAGACATCTGTTTGGCCATTTCACCTGAAGACTGGGACATCTGTTTGGCCATTTCACCTGAAGACTGAGACATCTGTTTGTCATTTCACCTGAAGACTGAAACATCTGTTTGGCCATTTCACCTGAAGACTGAGACATCTGTCTGGTCATTTCACCTGAAGACTGAGACATCTGTCTGACCATTTCACCTGAAGACTGAGAGATCTGTTTGACCATTTCACCTGAAGACTGAGACATCTGTTTGGCCATTTCACCTGAAGACTGAAACATCTGTTTGACCATTTCACCTGAAGACTGAGACATCTATTGGCCATTTCACCTGAAGACTTGGACATCTGTTTGGTCATTTCACGTGAAGACTGAAACATCTGTTTAGTCATTTTACCTGAAGACTGAGACATCTGTTTGGTCATTTCACCTGAAGCCTGAGACATCTTTTTGGTCATTATACCTGAAGAATGAGACATCTGTTTGGTCATTTCACCTGAAGACTGAGAGATCTGTTTGGCCATTTCACCTGAAGACTGGGACATCTGTTTGTCCATTTCACCTGAAGACTGGGACATCTGTTTGTCCATTTCACCTGAAGACTGAGACATCTGTTTCTTAATTTCACCTGAAGACTGAGACATCTGTTTGGCCATTTCACCTGAAGACTGAGATATCTGTTTGACCATTTCACCTGATGACTGAGAGATCTGTTTGACCATTTCACCTGAAGACTGAGAGATCTGTTTGGCCATTTCACCTGAAGACTGAAACATCTGTTTAGTCATTTCACCTGAAGACAGACATCTGTTTGGCCATTTCACCTGAAGACTGGGACATCTGTTTGGCCATTTCACGTGAAGACTGAGATATCTGTTTGGCCATTTAACCTGAAGACTGAGAGATCTGTTTGGCCATTTCACCTTATGACTGAAACATCTGTCTGGCCATTTCACCTGAAGACTGGGACATCTGTTTGGTCATTTCACCTGAAGACTGGGACATCTGTTAGGCCATTTCACCTGAATACTGACACATCTGTTTGGTCATTTCACGTGAAGACTGAAACATCTGTTTAGTCATTTTACCTGAAGACTGAGACATCTGTTTGGCCATTTCACCTGAAGACTGAAACATCTGTTTGGTCATTTCACCTGAAGACTGAGACATCTGTTTGGTCATTTCACCTGAAGACTGAGGCATCTGTTTGGCCATTTCACCTGAAGACTGAGACATCTGTTTGATCATTTCACCTGAAGACGGAGACATCTGTTTGACCATTTCACCTGAAGTCGGAAACATCTGTTTGGTCATTTCACCTGAAGACTGAGACATCTGTTGGCCATTTCACCTGAATACTGGGACATCTGTTTGGCCATCTCACCTGAAGACTGCAACATCTGTTTAGTCATTTCACCTGAAGACTGGGACATCTGTTTGGCCATTTCACCTGAAGACTGAGACATCTGTTTATTCATTTCACCTGAAGACTGAGACATCTGTTTTGCCATTTCACCTGAAGACTGAGATATCTGTTTGACCATTTCACCTGAAGACTGAGAGATCTGTTTGACCATTTCACCTGAAGACTGAGAGATCTGTTTGGCCATTTCACCTGAAGACTGAAACATCTGTTTGGTCATTTCACCTGAAGACTGAGAGATCTGTTTGGCAATTTCACCTGAAGACTGAGAGATCTGTTTAGCCATTTCATCTGAAGACAGACATCTGTTTGGCCATTTCACCTTATGACTGAAACATCTGTTTGGCCATTTCACCTGAAGACTGGGACAATTGTTTGGTCATTTCACCTGAAGACTGGGACATCTGTTTCTCCATTTCACCTGAATACTGACACATCTGTTTGGTCATTTCACGTGAAGACTGAAACATCTGTTTGGTCATTTTACCTGAAGACTGAGACATCTGTTTGGTCATTATACCTGAAGACTGAGACATCTGTTTGATCATTTCACCTGAAGACTGAGAGATCTGTTTGGCCATTTCACCTGAAGACTGAGACATCTGTTTGACCATTTCACCTGAAGACTGAGACATCTGTTGGCCATTTCACCTGAAGACTGGGACATCTGTTTGTCCATTTCACCTGAAGACTGCAACATCTGTTTGGCCATTTCACCTGAAGACTGACACATCTGTTTGGCAATTTCATCTGAAGACTGGGACATCTGTTTGGCCATTTCACCTGAAGACTGAGACATCTGTCTGACCATTTCACCTGAAGACTGAGACATCTGTTTAGTCATTTTACCTGAAGCCTGAGACATCTGTTTAGTCATTATACCTGAAGACTGAGACATCTGTTTGATCATTTCACCTGAAGACTGAGACATCTGTTTGATCATTTCACCTGAAGACTGAGAGATCTGTTTGGCCATTTCACCTGAAGACTGAGACATCTGTTTGACCATTTCACCTGAAGACTGAGACATCTGTTGGCCATTTCACCTGAAGACTGGGACATCTGTTTGTCCATTTCACCTGAAGACTGACACATCTGTTTGGCAATTTCATCTGAAGACGGAGACATCTGTTTGGCCATTTCACCTGAAGACTGAGACATCTGTCTGACCATTTCACCTGAAGACGGAGACATTTGTTTGACCATTTCACCTGAAGTCGGAGACATCTGTTTGGTCATTTCACCTGAAGTCGGAGACATCTGTTTGGTCATTTCACCTGAAGACTGAGACATCTGTTTGGTCATTTCACCTGAAGACTGAGACATCTGTTTTTCCATTTCACCTGAAGACTGAAACATCTGTTTGGTCATTTCACCTGAAGACTGAAACATCTTTTTGGCCATTATACCTGAAGAATGAGACATCTGTTTGGCCATTATACCTGAAGAATGAGACATCTGTTTGGCCATTTCACCTGAAGACTGGGACATCTGTTTGGCCATTTCACCTGAAGACTGGGACATCTGTTTGGCCATTTCACCTGAAGACTGAGACATCTGTTTGGCCATTTCACCTGAAGACTGAGACATCTGTTTGGCCATTTCACCTGAAGACTGAGAGATCTGTTTGGCCATTTCACCTGAAGACTGAGACATCTGTTTGGCCATTTCACCTGAAGACTGAGACATCTGTTTGGCCATTTCACCTGAAGACTGAGACATCTGTTTGACCATTTCACCTGAAGACTGAGACATCTGTTTGACCATTTCACCTGAAGACTGAGACATCTGTTTAGCCATTTCACCTGAAGACTGAGACATCTGTTTGACCATTTCACCTGAAGACTGAGACATCTGTTTGACCATTTCACCTGAAGACTGAGACATCTGTTTGGTCATTTCACCTGAAGACTGAGACATCTGTTTGGTCATTTCACCTGAAGACTGAGACATCTGTTTGGCCATTTCACCTGAAGACTGAGACATCTGTTTGGCCATTTCACCTGAAGACTGAGACATCTGTTTGGCCATTTCACCTGAAGACTGAGACATCTGTTTGGCCATTTCACCTGAAGACTGAGACATCTGTTTGGCCATTTCACCTGAAGACTGAGACATCTGTTTGGCCATTTCACCTGAAGACTTGGACATCTGTTTGGCCATTTCACCTGAAGACTGAGACATCTGTTTGGCCATTTCACCTGAAGACTGAGACATCTGTTTGGCCATTTCACCTGAAGACTGAGACATCTGTTTGGTCATTTCACCTGAAGACTGAGACATCTGTTTGGCCATTTCACCTGAAGACTGAGACATCTGTTTGGCCATTTCACCTGAAGACTGGGACATCTGTTTGGCCATTTCACCTGAAGACTGGGACATCTGTTTGGCCATTTCACCTGAAGACTGAGACATCTGTTTCTTAATTTCACCTGAAGACTGAGACATCTGTTTGGCCATTTCACCTGAAGACTGAGATATCTGTTTGACCATTTCACCTGAAGACTGAGAGATCTGTTTGACCATTTCACCTGAAGACTGAGAGATCTGTTTGGCCATTTCACCTGAAGACTGAGACATCTGTTTGGCCATTTCACCTGAAGACTGAGACATCTGTTTGGCCATTTCACCTGAAGACTGAGACATCTGTTTGGCCATTTCACCTGAAGACTGAGAGATCTGTTTGGCCATTTCACCTGAAGACTGAGACATCTGTTTGGCCATTTCACCTGAAGACTGAGACATCTGTTTGGCCATTTCACCTGAAGACTGGGACATCTGTTTGGCCATTTCACCTGAAGACTGAGACATCTGTTTGGCCATTTCACCTGAAGACTGAGACATCTGTTTGGCCATTTCACCTGAAGACTGAGACATCTGTTTGGTCATTTCACCTGAAGCCTGAGACATCTGTTTAGTCATTTCACCTGAAGACTGAGACATCTGTTTGGTCATTTCACCTGAAGACTGAGACATCTGTTTGGTCATTTCACCTGAAGACTGAGACATCTGTTTGGCCATTTCACCTGAAGACTGAGACATCTGTTTGGCCATTTCACCTGAAGACTGAGACATCTGTTTGGCCATTTCACCTGAAGACTGGGACATCTGTTTGGCCATTTCACCTGAAGACTGAAACATCTGTTTAGTCATTTCACCTGAAGACTGAGACATCTGTTTGGCCATTTCACCTGAAGACTGAGACATCTGTTTGGCCATTTCACCTGAAGACTGAGACATCTGTTTGGCCATTTCACCTGAAGACTGAGACATCTGTTTGGCCATTTCACCTGAAGACTGAGACATCTGTTTGGCCATTTCACCTGAAGACTGAGACATCTGTTTGACCATTTCACCTGAAGACTGAGACATCTGTTTGGCCATTTCACCTGAAGACTGAGACATCTGTTTGACCATTTCACCTGAAGACTGAGACATCTGTTTGACCATTTCACCTGAAGACTGAGACATCTGTTTGACCATTTCACCTGAAGACTGAGACATCTGTTTGGCCATTTCACCTGAAGACTGAGACATCTGTTTAGTCATTATACCTGAAGACTGAGAGATCTGTTTGGCCATTTCACCTGAAGACTGAGACATCTGTTTGGCCATTTCACCTGAAGACTGAGACATCTGTTTGGCCATTTCACCTGAAGACTGAGACATCTGTTTGGCCATTTCACCTGAAGACTGAAACATCTGTTTGGCCATTTCACCTGAAGACTGAGACATCTGTTTGGCCATTTCACCTGAAGACTGAGACATCTGTTTGGCCATTTCACCTGAAGACTGAGACATCTGTTTGACCATTTCACCTGAAGACTGAGAGATCTGTTTGACCATTTCACCTGAAGACTGAGACATCTGTTTGGCCATTTCACCTGAAGACTGAAACATCTGTTTGACCATTTCACCTGAAGACTGAGACATCTGTTGGCCATTTCACCTGAAGACTGGGACATCTGTTTGGCCATTTCACCTGAAGACAGACATCTGTTTGGCCATTTCACCTGAAGACTGAAACATCTGTTTGGCCATTTCACCTGAAGACTGAGACATCTGTTTGGCCATTTCACCTGAAGACTGGGACATCCGTTTGGCCATTTCACCTGAAGACTGAAACATCTGTTTGGCCATTTCACCTGAAGACTGAAACATCTGTTGGTCATTTCACCTGAAGACTGAGACATCTGTTTGGCCATTATACCTGAAGACTGAGACATCTGTTTGACCATTTCACCTGAAGACTGAGACATCTGTTTGATCATTTCACCTGAAGACTGAGACATCTGTTTGGTCATTTCACCTGAAGACTGAAACATCTGTTTGGCCATTTCACCTGAAGACTGAGACATCTGTTTGGCCATTTCACCTGAAGACTGGGACATCTGTTTGGCCATTTCACCTGAAGACTGAAACATCTGTTTGGCCATTTCACCTGAAGACTGAGACATCTGTTTGGCCATTTCACCTGAAGACTGGGACATCTGTTTGGCCATTTCACCTGAAGACTGAGACATCTGTCTGACCATTTCACCTGAAGACTGAGACATCTGTTTAGTCATTTCACCTGAAGACTGAGACATCTGTTTAGTCATTTCACCTGAAGACTGAGACATCTGTTTGGCCATTTCACCTGAAGACTGAGACATCTGTTTAGTCATTTCACCTGAAGACTGAGACATCTGTTTGGCCATTTCACCTGAAGACTGAGACATCTGTTTGGCCATTTCACCTGAAGACTGAGACATCTGTTTGGCCATTTCACCTGAAGACTGGGACATCTGTTTGGCCATTTCACCTGAAGACTGAGACATCTGTTTGGCCATTTCACCTGAAGACTGAGACATCTGTTTGGCCATTTCACCTGAAGACTGAGACATCTGTCTGACCATTTCACCTGAAGACTGAGACATCTGTTTGACCATTTCACCTGAAGTCGGAGACATCTGTTTGGTCATTTCACCTGAAGACTGAGACATCTGTTTTTCCATTTCACCTGAAGACTGAAAGATCTGTTTGGCCATTATACCTGAAGACTGAGACATCTGTTTGGTCATTTCACCTGAAGACTGAGACATCTGTTTGATCATTTCACCTGAAGACTGAGACATCTGTTTGGCCATTTCACCTGAAGATTGGGACATCTGTATGGCCATTTCACCTGAAGACTGAGAGATCTGTTTGGCCATTTCACCTGAATACTGGGACATCTGTTTGGCCATCTCACCTGAAGTCTGAAACCTCTATTTTGCCATTTCACCTGAAGACTGAGATATCTGTTTGACCATTTCACCTGAAGACTGAGAGATCTGTTTAGTCATTTCACCTGAAGACTGAGACATCTGTTTGGCCATTTCACCTGAAGACTGAAACATCTGTTTGACCATTTCACCTGAAGACTGAGACATCTATTGGCCATTTCACCTGAAGACTGAGAGATCTGTTTGGCCATTTCACCTGAAGACTGAAACATCTGTTTGGTCATTTCACCTGAAGACTGAAACATCTGTTTAGTCATTTCACCTGAAGACTGAGACATCTGTTTGGCCATTTCACCTGAAGACTGAAACATCTGTTTAGTCATTTCACCTGAAGACTGAGACATCTGTTTGGCCATTTCACCTGAAGACTGAAACATCTGTTTGACCATTTCACCTGAAGACTGAGACATCTATTGGCCATTTCACCTGAAGACTTGGACATCTGTTTGGCCATTTCACCTGAAGACTGAATCATCTGTTTTGTCATTTCACCTGAAGACTGAGACATCTGTTTGGTCATTTCACCAGAAGACTGGGACATCTGATTTGCCATTTCACCTGAAGACTGAAACATCTGTTTGGCCATTTCACCTGAAGACTGAGACATGTGTTGGCCATTTCACCTGAAGACTGGGACATCTGTTTGGCCATTTCACCTGAAGACTGCAACATCTGTTTAGTCATTTCACCTGAAGACTGAGACATCTGTTTTGGCCATTTCACCTGAAGACTGGGACATCTGTTTGGCCATTTCACCTGAAGACTGAAACATCTGTTTATCCATTTCACCTGAAGACTGAGACATCTGTTTTGGCCATTTCACCTGAAGACTGAAACATCTGTTTGGCCATTTCACCTGAAGACTGAGACATCTGTCTGGTCATTTCACCTGAAGACGGAGACATCTGTTTGACCATTTCACCCGAAGTCGGAGACATAGGTTTTTCAATTTCACCTGAAGACTGAAACATCTGTTTGGTCATTTCACCTGAAGACTGAAACATCTGTTTGGCCATTATACCTGAAGAATTAGACATCTGTTTGGTCATTTCACCTGAAGACTGAAACATCTGTTTGGCCATTATACCTGAAGAATGAGACATATGTTTGGTCATTTCACCTGAAGACTGAGACATCTGTTTGATCATTTCACCTGAAGACTGAGACATCTGTTTGGCCATTTCACCTGAAGACTGGGACATCTGTTTGGCCATTTCACCTGAAGACTGAAACATCTGTTTGGCCATTTCACCTGAAGACTGAGACATCTGTTTGGCCATTTCACCTGAAGACTGAGACATCTGTTTGGCCATTTCACCTGAAGACTGCAAAATCTGTTTGGCCATTTCACCTGAAGACTGAGACATCTGTCTGACCATTTCACCTGAAGACTGAGACATCTGTTTGACCATTTCACCTGAAGTCGGAGACATCTGTTTGGTCATTTCACCTGAAGACTGAGACATCTGTTTTTCCATTTCACCTGAAGACTGAAAGATCTGTTTGGCCATTGTACCTGAAGACTGAGACATCTGTTTGGTCATTTCACCTGAAGACTGAGACATCTGTTTGATCATTTCACCTGAAGACTGAGACATCTGTTTGGCCATTTCACCTGAAGACTGGGACATCTGTATGGCCATTTCACCTGAAGACTGAAACATCTGTTTGGCCATTTCACCTGAAGACTGAGACATCTGTCTGGTCATTTCACCTGAAGACGGAGACATCTGTTTGACCATTTCACCCGAAGTCGGAGACATAGGTTTTTCAATTTCACCTGAAGACTGAAACATCTGTTTGGTCATTTCACCTGAAGACTGAAACATCTGTTTGGCCATTATACCTGAAGAATGAGACATATGTTTGGTCATTTCACCTGAAGACTGAGACATCTGTTTGATCATTTCACCTGAAGACTGAGACATCTGTTGGCCATTTCACCTGAAGACTGGGACATCTGTTTGGCCATTTCACCTGAAGAATGAGACATCTGTTTGGCAATTTCATCTGAAGACGGAGACATCTGTTTGGCCATTTCAACTGAAGACTGAGACATCTGTTTGGTCATTTCACCTGAAGACTGAGACATCTGTCTGACCATTTCACCTGAAAACGGAGACATCTGTTTGGCCATTTCACCTGAAGACTGCAAAATCTGTTTGGCCATTTCACCTGAAGACTGAGACATCTGTCTGACCATTTCACCTGAAGACTGAGACATCTGTTTGACCATTTCACCTGAAGACTGAGACATCTGTTTTTCCATTTCACCTGAAGACTGAAAGATCTGTTTGGCCATTATACCTGAAGACTGAGACATCTGTTTGGTCATTTCACCTGAAGACTGAGACATCTGTTTGATCATTTCACCTGAAGACTGAGACATCTGTTTGGCCATTTCACCTGAAGACTGGGACATCTGTATGGCCATTTCACCTGAAGACTGAAACATCTGTTTAGTCATTTCACCTGAAGACTGAGACATCTGTTTGGCCATTTCACCTGTAGACTGGGACATCTGTTTGGCCATTTCACCTGAAGACTGAAACATCTGTTTGGCCATTTCACCTGAAGACTGAGACATCTGTCTGACCATTTCACCTGAAGACTGAGAGATCTGTTTGACCATTTCACCTGAAGACTGAGAGATCTGTTTGGCCATTTCACCTGAAGACTGAAACATCTGTTTGGTCATTTCACCTGAAGACTGAAACATCTGTTTAGTCATTTCACCTGAAGACTGAGACATCTGTTTGGCCATTTCACCTGAAGACTGAAACATCTGTTTGACCATTTCACCTGAAGACTGAGACATCTATTGGCCATTTCACCTGAAGACTTGGACATCTGTTTGGCCATTTCACCTGAAGACTGAATCATCTGTTTTGTCATTTCACCTGAAGACTGAGACATCTGTTTGGTCATTTCACCAGAAGACTGGGACATCTGATTTGCCATTTCACCTGAAGACTGAAACATCTGTTTGGCCATTTCACCTGAAGACTGAGACATGTGTTGGCCATTTCACCTGAAGACTGGGACATCTGTTTGGCCATTTCACCTGAAGACTGCAACATCTGTTTAGTCATTTCACCTGAAGACTGAGACATCTGTTTTGGCCATTTCACCTGAAGACTGGGACATCTGTTTGGCCATTTCACCTGAAGACTGAAACATCTGTTTAGCCATTTCACCTGAAGACTGAGACATCTGTTTTGGCCATTTCACCTGAAGACTGAAACATCTGTTTGGCCATTTCACCTGAAGACTGAGACATCTGTCTGGTCATTTCACCTGAAGACGGAGACATCTGTTTGACCATTTCACCCGAAGACGGAGACATAGGTTTTTCAATTTCACCTGAAGACTGAAACATCTGTTTGGTCATTTCACCTGAAGACTGAAACATCTGTTTGGCCATTATACCTGAAGAATTAGACATCTGTTTGGTCATTTCACCTGAAGACTGAAACATCTGTTTGGCCATTATACCTGAAGAATGAGACATATGTTTGGTCATTTCACCTGAAGACTGAGACATCTGTTTGATCATTTCACCTGAAGACTGAGACATCTGTTGGCCATTTCACCTGAAGACTGGGACATCTGTTTGGCCATTTCACCTGAAGAATGAGACATCTGTTTGGCAATTTCATCTGAAGACGGAGACATCTGTTTGGCCATTTCAACTGAAGACTGAGACATCTGTTTGGTCATTTCACCTGAAGACTGAGACATCTGTCTGACCATTTCACCTGAAGACGGAGACATCTGTTTGACCATTTCACCTGAAGACTGCAACATCTGTTTAGTCATTTCACCTGAAGACTGAGACATCTGTTTGGCCATTTCACCTGAAGACTGGGACATCTGTTTGGCCATTTCACCTGAAGACTGAAACATCTGTTTGGCCATTTCACCTGAAGACTGAGACATCTGTTTGGCCATTTCACCTGAAGACTGAGACATCTGTTTGGCCATTTCACCTGAAGACTGCAAAATCTGTTTGGCCATTTCACCTGAAGACTGAGACATCTGTCTGACCATTTCACCTGAAGACTGAGACATCTGTTTGACCATTTCACCTGAAGTCGGAGACATCTGTTTGGTCATTTCACCTGAAGACTGAGACATCTGTTTTTCCATTTCACCTGAAGACTGAAAGATCTGTTTGGCCATTGTACCTGAAGACTGAGACATCTGTTTGGTCATTTCACCTGAAGACTGAGACATCTGTTTGATCATTTCACCTGAAGACTGAGACATCTGTTTGGCCATTTCACCTGAAGACTGGGACATCTGTATGGCCATTTCACCTGAAGACTGAAACATCTGTTTGGCCATTTCACCTGAAGACTGAGACATCTGTCTGGTCATTTCACCTGAAGACGGAGACATCTGTTTGACCATTTCACCCGAAGTCGGAGACATAGGTTTTCAATTTCACCTGAAGACTGAAACATCTGTTTGGTCATTTCACCTGAAGACTGAAACATCTGTTTGGCCATTATACCTGAAGAATGAGACATATGTTTGGTCATTTCACCTGAAGACTGAGACATCTGTTTGATCATTTCACCTGAAGACTGAGACATCTGTTGGCCATTTCACCTGAAGACTGGGACATCTGTTTGGCCATTTCACCTGAAGAATGAGACATCTGTTTGGCAATTTCATCTGAAGACGGAGACATCTGTTTGGCCATTTCAACTGAAGACTGAGACATCTGTTTGGTCATTTCACCTGAAGACTGAGACATCTGTCTGACCATTTCACCTGAAAACGGAGACATCTGTTTGGCCATTTCACCTGAAGACTGAGACATCTGTTTGGCCATTTCACCTGAAGACTGCAAAATCTGTTTGGCCATTTCACCTGAAGACTGAGACATCTGTTTGACCATTTCACCTGAAGACTGAGACATCTGTTTTTCCATTTCACCTGAAGACTGAAAGATCTGTTTGGCCATTATACCTGAAGACTGAGACATCTGTTTGGTCATTTCACCTGAAGACTGAAACATCTGTTTAGTCATTTCACCTGAAGACTGAGACATCTGTTTGGCCATTTCATCTGTAGACTGGGACATCTGTTTGGCCATTTCACCTGAAGACTGAAACATCTGTTTGGCCATTTCACCTGAAGACTGAGACATCTGTCTGACCATTTCACCTGAAGACTGAGAGATCTGTTTGACCATTTCACCTGAAGACTGAAAGATCTGTTTGGCCATTTCATCTGAAGACAGACATCTGTTTGGTCATTTCACCTGAAGACTGAAACATCTGTTTAGTCATTTCACCTGAAGACTGAGACATCTGTTTGGCCATTTCATCTGTAGACTGGGACATCTGTTTGGCCATTTCACCTGAAGACTGAAACATCTGTTTGGCCATTTCACCTGAAGACTGAGACATCTGTCTGACCATTTCACCTGAAGACTGAGAGATCTGTTTGACCATTTCACCTGAAGACTGAGAGATCTGTTTGGCCATTTCACCTGAAGACTGAAACATCTGTTTGGTCATTTCACCTGAAGACTGAAACATCTGTTTAGTCATTTCACCTGAAGACTGAGACATCTGTTTGGCCATTTCACCTGAAGACTGAAACATCTGTTTGACCATTTCACCTGAAGACTGAGACATCTATTGGCCATTTCACCTGAAGACTTGGACATCTGTTTGGCCATTTCACCTGAAGACTCAATCATCTGTTTTGTCATTTCACCTGAAGACTGAGACATCTGTTTGGTCATTTCACCAGAAGACTGGGACATCTGATTTGCCATTTCACCTGAAGACTGAAACATCTGTTTGGCCATTTCACCTGAAGACTGAGACATGTGTTGGCCATTTCACCTGAAGACTGGGACATCTGTTTGGCCATTTCACCTGAAGACTGAAACATCTGTTTAGCCATTTCACCTGAAGACTGAGACATCTGTTTTGGCCATTTCACCTGAAGACTGAGACATCTGTCTGGTCATTTCACCTGAAGACGGAGACATATGTTTGACCATTTCACCCGAAGTCGGAGACATCTGTTTTTCAATTTCACCTGAAGACTGAAACATCTTTTTGGTCATTTCACCTGAAGACTGAAACATCTGTTTGGCCATTATACCTGAAGAATGAGACATATGTTTGGTCATTTCACCTGAAGACTGAGACATCTGTTTGATCATTTCACCTGAAGACTGAGACATCTGTTGGCCATTTCATCTGAAGACTGGGACATCTGTTTGGCCATTTCACCTGAAGACTGCAACATCTGTTTGGCCATTTCACCTGAAGAATGAGACATCTGTTTGGCAATTTCATCTGAAGACGGAGACATCTGTTTGGCCATTTCAACTGAAGACTGAGACATCTGTTTGGTCATTTCACCTGAAGACTGAGACATCTGTCTGACCATTTCACCTGAAGACGGAGACATCTGTTTGACCATTTCACCTGAAGACTGCAACATCTGTTTAGTCATTTCACCTGAAGACTGGGACATCTGTTTGGCCATTTCACCTGAAGACTGGGACATCTGTTTGGCCATTTCACCTGAAGACTGAGACATCTATTGGCCATTTCACCTGAAGACTTGGACATCTGTTTGGCCATTTCACCTGAAGACTGAATCATCTGTTTGGTCATTTCACCAGAAGACTGGGACATCTGATTTGCCATTTCACCTGAAGACTGAAACATCTGTTTGGCCATTTCACCTGAAGACTGAGACATGTGTTGGCCATTTCACCTGAAGACTGGGACATCTGTTTGGCCATTTCACCTGAAGACTGCAACATCTGTTTAGTCATTTCACCTGAAGACTGAGACATCTGTTTTGGCCATTTCACCTGAAGACTGGGACATCTGTTTGGCCATTTCACCTGAAGACTGAAACATCTGCTTAGCCATTTCACCTGAAGACTGAGACATCTGTTTTGGCCATTTCACCTGAAGACTGAGACATCTGTCTGGTCATTTCACCTGAAGACGGAGACATCTGTTTGACCATTTCACCCGAAGTCGGAGACATCTGTTTTTCAATTTCACCTGAAGACTGAAACATCTGTTTGGTCATTTCACCTGAAGACTGAAACATCTGTTTGGCCATTATACCTGAAGAATGAGACATATGTTTGGTCATTTCACCTGAAGACTGAGACATCTGTTTGATCATTTCACCTGAAGACTGAGACATCTGTTGGCCATTTCACCTGAAGACTGGGACATCTGTTTGGCCATTTCACCTGAAGACTGCAACATCTGTTTGGCCATTTCACCTGAAGAATGAGACATCTGTTTGGCAATTTCATCTGAAGACGGAGACATCTGTTTGGCCATTTCAACTGAAGACTGAGACATCTGTTTGGTCATTTCACCTGAAGACTGAGACATCTGTCTGACCATTTCACCTGAAGACGGAGACATCTGTTTGACCATTTCACCTGAAGACTGCAACATCTGTTTAGTCATTTCACCTGAAGACTGAGACATCTGTTTGGCCATTTCACCTGAAGATTTGGACATCTGTTTGGCCATTTCACCTGAAGACTGAAAAATCTGTTTGGCCATTTCACCTGAAGAATGAGACATCTGTTTGGCCATTTCACCTGAAGACTGAGACATCTGTTTGGCCATTTCACCTGAAGACTGAGACATCTGTTTGACCATTTCACCTGAAGACTGGGACATCTGTTTGGCCATTTCACCTGAAGACTGAGACATCTGTCTGACCATTTCACCTAAAGACGGAGACATCTGTTTGACCATTTCACCTGAAGTCGGAGACATCTGTTTTGTCATTTCACCTGAAGACTGTGAGATCTGTTTGGCCATTTCACCTGAAGACTGAGACATCTGTTTGGCCATTTCACCTGAAGACTGCAAAATCTGTTTGGCCATTTCACCTGAAGACTGAGACATCTGTCTGACCATTTCACCTGAAGACTGAGACATCTGTTTGACCATTTCACCTGAAGTCGGAGACATCTGTTTGGTCATTTCACCTGAAGACTGAGACATCTGTTTTTCCATTTCACCTGAAGACTGAAAGATCTGTTTGGCCATTATACCTGAAGACTGAGACATCTGTTTGGTCATTTCACCTGAAGACTGAGACATCTGTTTGATCATTTCACCTGAAGACTGAGACATCTGTATGGCCATTTCACCTGAAGACTGAAACATCTGTTTAGTCATTTCACCCGAAGACTGAGACATCTGTTTGGCCATTTCACCTGTAGACTAGGACATCTGTTTGGCCATTTCACCTGAAGACTGAAACATCTGTTTGGCCATTTCACCTGAAGACTGAGACATCTGTTTGGCCATTTCACCTGAAGACTGAGACATCTGTTTGACCATTTCACCTGAAGACTGAGAGATCTGTTTGGCCATTTCACCTGAAGACTGAATCATCTGTTTAGTCATTTCACCTGAAGACTGAGACATCTGTTTGGTCATTTCACCTGAAGACAGGGACATCTGTTTGGCCATTTCACCTGAAGACTGAAAGATCTGTTTGGCCATTTCATCTGAAGACAGACATCTGTTTGGCCATTTCACCTTAAGACTGAAACATCTGTTTGGCCATTTCACCTGAAGACTGGGACATCTGTTTGGCCATTTCACCTGAAGACTGGGACATCTGTTTGGCCATTTCACCTGAAGACTGAAACATCTGTTTGGCCATTTCACCTGAAGACTGAGAGATCTGTTTGACCATTTCACCTGAAGACTGAGAGATATTTTTGGCCATTTCACCTGAAGACTGAAACATCTGTTTGGTCATTTCACCTGATGACTGAAACATCTGTTTAGTCATTTCACCTGAAGACTGAGACATCTGTTTGGCCATTTCACCTGAAGACTGGGACATCTGTTTTGCCATTTCACCTGAAGACTGAAACATCTGTTTGGCCATTTAACCTGAAGACTGAGAGATCTGTTTGGCCATTTCACCTGAAGACAGACATCTGTTTGGCCATTTCACCTTAAGACTGAAACATCTGTTTGGTCCTTTCACCTGAAGACTGAAACATCTGTTTGGCCATTTCACCTGAAGACTGGGACATCTGTTTGGCCATTTCACCTGAAGACTGAGACATCTGTTGGCCATTTCACCTGAAGACTGGGACATCTGTTTGGCCATTTTACCTGAAGACTGAGACATCTGTTTGGCCATTTCACCTGAAGACTGAGACATCTGTTGGCCATTTCACCTGAAGACTGGGACATCTGTTTGGCCATTTCACCTGACGACTGCAACATCTGTTTAGTCATTTCACCTGAAGACTGAGACATCTGTTGTGCCATTTCACCTGAAGACTGAGACATCTGTTGGCCATTTCACCTGAAGACTGGGACATCTGTTTGGCCATTTCACCTGACGACTGCAACATCTGTTTAGTCATTTCACCTGAAGACTGAGACATCTGTTTGGCCATTTCACCTGAAGACTGAGAGATCTGTTTGACCATTTCACCTGAAGACTGAGAGATCTTTTTGGCCATTTCACCTGAAGACTGAAACATCTGTTTGGTCATTTCACCTGATGACTGAAACATCTGTTTGGCCATTTCACCTGAAGACTGAGACATCTGTTTGGCCATTTCACCTGAAGACTGAAACATCTGTTTGGCCATTATACCTGAAGAATGAGACATCTGTTTGGTCATTTCACCTGAAGACTGAGACATCTGTTTGATCATTTCACCTGAAGACTGAGACATCTGTTTGGCCATTTCACCTGAAGACTGGGACATCTGTTTGGCCATTTCACCTGACGACTGAGACATCTGTTTGGCCATTTCACCTGAAGACTGGGACATCTGTTTGGCCATTTCACCTGAAGACTGAGAGATCTGTTTGACCATTTCACCTGAAGACTGAGAGATCTTTTTGGCCATTTCACCTGAAGACTGAAACATCTGTTTGGTCATTTCACCTGATGACTGAAACATCTGTTTAGTCATTTCACCTGAAGACTGAGACATCTGTTTGGCCATTTCACCTGAAGACTGAAACATCTGTTTGACCATTTCACCTGAAGACTGAGACATCTGTTGGCCATTTCACCTGAAGACTTGGACATCTGTTTGGCCATTTCACCTGAAGACTGGGACATCTGTTTGGCCATTTCACCTGAAGACTGAAACATCTGTTTGGCCATTTCACCTGAAGACTGAGACATCTGTTTGGCCATTTCACCTGAAGACTGAGACATCTATTGGCCATTTCACCTGAAGACTTGGACATCTGTTTGGCCATTTCACCTGAAGACTGAATTGTCTGTTTTGTCATTTCACCTGAAGACTGGGACATCTGATTTGCCATTTCACCTGAAGACTTAGACATCTGTTTGGCCATTTCACCTGAAGACTGGGACATTTGTTTGGCCATTTCACCTGAAGACTGAGACATCTGTTTGGCCATTTCACCTGAAGACTGAAACATCTGTTTGGTCATTTCACCGGAAGACTGAAACATCTGTTTAGTCATTTCACCTGAAGACTGAGACATCTGTTTGGCCATTTCACCTGAAGACTGAAACATCTGTTTGACCATTTCTCCTGAAGACTGAGACATCTACTGACCATTTCACCTGAAGACTTGGACATCTGTTTGGCCATTTCACCTGAAGACTGAATCATCTGTTTGGTCATTTCACCTGAAGACAGGGACATCTGTTTTGCCATTTCACCTGAAGACTGAAAGATCTGTTTGGCCATTTCATCTGAAGACAGACATCTGTTTGGCCATTTCACCTGAAGACTGGGACATCTGTTTGGTCATTTCACCTGAAGACTGAGACATCTGTTTGGCCATTTCACCTGAAGACTGAAACATCTGTTTGACCATTTCACCTGAAGACTGAGACATCTGTTGGCCATTTCACCTGAAGACTGAAAGATCTGTTTGGCCATTTCATCTGAAGACAGACATCTGTTTGGCCATCAGTGTCCCTGGTCTCATCTATCCATTGATGTTGTCACTGATCTTCCCTCTGACGGTTTCACCACCATTTTGGGGGTTGTGGATAGATTCTCCAAATCCTGTTGTTTTATCCCTCTCTCTGGTCTCCGTACTGCTCTCCAGATTGCTAAGGCACTGTTCCAGCAGGTCTTCCAGCATTATGGCCTATCCGAAGGACATCGTCTCCGACTGTGGCCCCAATTCCGGCTATATGCCTCAGTCTAATGGGCAGGTGGAGAGGATGAACCAGGAGCTGGGGAGGTTCCCGAGGAGCCACTGCCAGGACCGGCAGGGGGAGTGGAGTACGCCCAGAATTCGTTACATCACTCCTCCACCGGGCTGACATTCTTCCAGCGTGTTCTGGGTTATCAGCCGGTCCTGGCTCTGTGGACTCCGAGTCAGACCGAAGCTCCTGCGGTGGATGAGTGGATCAGGCGCGCAGAAGAAGTGTGGAGCGATGTCTCCCTTCTCAGGCCGGTGGTTCCTGGTCCTCTGGCTGAGGATGTCCCCAAAAACACCCCTCCACCTCCCCTGGACGTCGAGGGAGGTCCCGCCTATGCCGTCAGATCCCTACTGGACTCCCGACATTGTGGGGGTTGGCTTCAGTACCTGGTGGACTGGGAGGGGTACGGTCCAGAGGAGCATTGTTGGGTTCTGGTGGAAGACGTTCTGGATGCCAACATCATCCATGATTTCCACCTTCGCCATCCGGACCGGCCCGCTTCTCCCCCTGGCCGTGGCTGGACATGAAACACATAACCAATACTGACTGGGGAATGGAACTAAGGGAGTGACAGATATAGGGGAGGTAATCAGTGAAATGATGGAGTACAGGTGTGTATCATGATGAGGCGCAGGTGCGGGTAACGATGGTGCCAGGTGTGCGTAATGATGGTTGCCATTGATTAGTAAACTGCCGACGTTGAACGCTGGAGAGGGGGAGCGGCAGTAGATGAAACACGGAAGACCTGCTGGAACAGTGCCAATACTGATTACCTCCCCCCATCTACCGCCACTCCCCCTCTCCGGCAGACGACGTTGCCGGTTTACTAATCATTGGCTCTGACAACCATCATTACACACACCTGTCGCCATCATTACGCGAACCTGCACCTCATCATGAGACACACCTGGACTCCATCATTTCACTGATTACCTCCTTATTTCCATTCTCCAGGCAGTATTGGTTGTCACGATCTTCAAACGGGACAGACCAAGATGCAGCGAGGTTTCCAGTGTACATACTTTTATGAAAACGTAACGTAACTGGAAAAACAATAAACAAATCAAGATCTGAAGACTGAAACATCTGTTTGGCCATTTCACCTGAAGACTGAGAGATCTGTTTGACCATTTCACCTGAAGACTGAGAGATATTTTTGGCCATTTCACCTGAAGACTGAAACATCTGTTTGGTCATTTCACCTGATGACTGAAACATCTGTTTAGTCATTTCACCTGAAGACTGAGACATCTGTTTGGCCATTTCACCTGAAGACTGGGACATCTGTTTTGCCATTTCACCTGAAGACTGAAACATCTGTTTGGCCATTTAACCTGAAGACTGAGAGATCTGTTTGGCCATTTCACCTGAAGACTGAAAGATCTGTTTCGCCATTTCATCTGAAGACTGAGACATCTGTTTGGCCATTTCACCTGAAGACTGAGACATCTGTTGGCCATTTCACCTGAAGACTGGGACATCTGTTTGGCCATTTCACCTGAAGACTGGGACATCTGTTTGGCCATTTCACCTGAAGACTGAGAGATCTGTTTGACCATTTCACCTGAAGACTGAGAGATCTTTTTGGCCATTTCACCTGAAGACTGAAACATCTGTTTGACCATTTCTCCTGAAGACTGAGACATCTACTGACCATTTCACCTGAAGACTTGGACATCTGTTTGGCCATTTCACCTGAAGACTGAATCATCTGTTTGGTCATTTCACCTGAAGACTGAGACATCTGTTTGGCCATTTCACCTGAAGACTGAAACATCTGTTTGACCATTTCTCCTGAAGACTGAGACATCTACTAACCATTTCACCTGAAGACTTGGACATCTGTTTGGCCATTTCACCTGAAGACTGAATCATCTGTTTGGTCATTTCACCTGAAGACTGGGACATCTGATTTGCCATTTCACCTGAAGACTGAAACATCTGTTTGGCCATTTCACCTGAAGACTTAGACATCTGTTTGGCCATTTCACCTGAAGACTGGGACATCTGTTTGGCCATTTCACCTGAAGACTGAGACATCTGTTTGGCCATTTCACCTGAAGACTGAAACATCTGTTTGGTCATTTCACCGGAAGACTGAAACATCTGTTTAGTCATTTCACCTGAAGACTGAGACATCTGTTTGGCCATTTCACCTGAAGACTGAAACATCTGTTTGACCATTTCTCCTGAAGACTGAGACATCTACTGACCATTTCACCTGAAGACTTGGACATCTGTTTGGCCATTTCACCTGAAGACTGAATCATCTGTTTGGTCATTTCACCTGAAGACAGGGACATCTGTTTTGCCATTTCACCTGAAGACTGAAAGATCTGTTTGGCCATTTCATCTGAAGACAGACATCTGTTTGGCCATTTCACCTGAAGACTGGGACATCTGTTTGGTCATTTCACCTGAAGACTGAGACATCTGTTTGGCCATTTCACCTGAAGACTGAAACATCTGTTTGACCATTTCACCTGAAGACTGAGACATCTGTTGGCCATTTCACCTGAAGACTGAAAGATCTGTTTGGCCATTTCATCTGAAGACAGACATCTGTTTGGCCATCAGTGTCCCTGGTCTCATCTATCCATTGATGTTGTCACTGATCTTCCCTCTGACGGTTTCACCACCATTTTGGGGGTTGTGGATAGATTCTCCAAATCCTGTTGTTTTATCCCTCTCTCTGGTCTCCGTACTGCTCTCCAGATTGCTAAGGCACTGTTCCAGCAGGTCTTCCAGCATTATGGCCTATCCGAAGGACATCGTCTCCGACTGTGGCCCCAATTCCGGCTATATGCCTCAGTCTAATGGGCAGGTGGAGAGGATGAACCAGGAGCTGGGGAGGTTCCCGAGGAGCCACTGCCAGGACCGGCAGGGGGAGTGGAGTACGCCCAGAATTCGTTACATCACTCCTCCACCGGGCTGACATTCTTCCAGCGTGTTCTGGGTTATCAGCCGGTCCTGGCTCTGTGGACTCCGAGTCAGACCGAAGCTCCTGCGGTGGATGAGTGGATCAGGCGCGCAGAAGAAGTGTGGAGCGATGTCTCCCTTCTCAGGCCGGTGGTTCCTGGTCCTCTGGCTGAGGATGTCCCCAAAAACACCCCTCCACCTCCCCTGGACGTCGAGGGAGGTCCCGCCTATGCCGTCAGATCCCTACTGGACTCCCGACATTGTGGGGGTTGGCTTCAGTACCTGGTGGACTGGGAGGGGTACGGTCCAGAGGAGCATTGTTGGGTTCTGGTGGAAGACGTTCTGGATGCCAACATCATCCATGATTTCCACCTTCGCCATCCGGACCGGCCCGCTTCTCCCCCTGGCCGTGGCTGGACATGAAACACATAACCAATACTGACTGGGGAATGGAACTAAGGGAGTGACAGATATAGGGGAGGTAATCAGTGAAATGATGGAGTACAGGTGTGTATCATGATGAGGCGCAGGTGCGGGTAACGATGGTGCCAGGTGTGCGTAATGATGGTTGCCATTGATTAGTAAACTGCCGACGTTGAACGCTGGAGAGGGGGAGCGGCAGTAGATGAAACACGGAAGACCTGCTGGAACAGTGCCAATACTGATTACCTCCCCCCATCTACCGCCACTCCCCCTCTCCGGCAGACGACGTTGCCGGTTTACTAATCATTGGCTCTGACAACCATCATTACACACACCTGTCACCATCATTACGCGAACCTGCACCTCATCATGAGACACACCTGGACTCCATCATTTCACTGATTACCTCCTTATTTCCATTCTCCAGGCAGTATTGGTTGTCACGATCTTCAAACGGGACAGACCAAGATGCAGCGAGGTTTCCAGTGTACATACTTTTATGAAAACGTAACGTAACTGGAAAAACAATAAACAAATCAAGATCTGAAGACTGAAACATCTGTTTGGCCATTTCACCTGAAGACTGAGAGATCTGTTTGACCATTTCACCTGAAGACTGAGAGATATTTTTGGCCATTTCACCTGAAGACTGAAACATCTGTTTGGTCATTTCACCTGATGACTGAAACATCTGTTTAGTCATTTCACCTGAAGACTGAGACATCTGTTTGGCCATTTCACCTGAAGACTGGGACATCTGTTTTGCCATTTCACCTGAAGACTGAAACATCTGTTTGGCCATTTAACCTGAAGACTGAGAGATCTGTTTGGCCATTTCACCTGAAGACTGAAAGATCTGTTTCGCCATTTCATCTGAAGACTGAGACATCTGTTTGGCCATTTCACCTGAAGACTGAGACATCTGTTGGCCATTTCACCTGAAGACTGGGACATCTGTTTGGCCATTTCACCTGAAGACTGGGACATCTGTTTGGCCATTTCACCTGAAGACTGAGAGATCTGTTTGACCATTTCACCTGAAGACTGAGAGATCTTTTTGGCCATTTCACCTGAAGACTGAAACATCTGTTTGACCATTTCTCCTGAAGACTGAGACATCTACTGACCATTTCACCTGAAGACTTGGACATCTGTTTGGCCATTTCACCTGAAGACTGAATCATCTGTTTGGTCATTTCACCTGAAGACTGAGACATCTGTTTGGCCATTTCACCTGAAGACTGAAACATCTGTTTGACCATTTCTCCTGAAGACTGAGACATCTACTAACCATTTCACCTGAAGACTTGGACATCTGTTTGGCCATTTCACCTGAAGACTGAATCATCTGTTTGGTCATTTCACCTGAAGACTGGGACATCTGATTTGCCATTTCACCTGAAGACTGAAACATCTGTTTGGCCATTTCACCTGAAGACTTAGACATCTGTTTGGCCATTTCACCTGAAGACTGGGACATCTGTTTGGCCATTTCACCTGAAGACTGAGACATCTGTTTGGCCATTTCACCTGAAGACTGAAACATCTGTTTGGTCATTTCACCGGAAGACTGAAACATCTGTTTAGTCATTTCACCTGAAGACTGAGACATCTGTTTGGCCATTTCACCTGAAGACTGAAACATCTGTTTGACCATTTCTCCTGAAGACTGAGACATCTACTGACCATTTCACCTGAAGACTTGGACATCTGTTTGGCCATTTCACCTGAAGACTGAATCATCTGTTTGGTCATTTCACCTGAAGACAGGGACATCTGTTTTGCCATTTCACCTGAAGACTGAAAGATCTGTTTGGCCATTTCATCTGAAGACAGACATCTGTTTGGCCATTTCACCTGAAGACTGGGACATCTGTTTGGTCATTTCACCTGAAGACTGAGACATCTGTTTGGCCATTTCACCTGAAGACTGAAACATCTGTTTGACCATTTCACCTGAAGACTGAGACATCTGTTGGCCATTTCACCTGAAGACTGAAAGATCTGTTTGGCCATTTCATCTGAAGACAGACATCTGTTTGGCCATCAGTGTCCCTGGTCTCATCTATCCATTGATGTTGTCACTGATCTTCCCTCTGACGGTTTCACCACCATTTTGGGGGTTGTGGATAGATTCTCCAAATCCTGTTGTTTTATCCCTCTCTCTGGTCTCCGTACTGCTCTCCAGATTGCTAAGGCACTGTTCCAGCAGGTCTTCCAGCATTATGGCCTATCCGAAGGACATCGTCTCCGACTGTGGCCCCAATTCCGGCTATATGCCTCAGTCTAATGGGCAGGTGGAGAGGATGAACCAGGAGCTGGGGAGGTTCCCGAGAGCCACTGCCAGGACCGGCAGGGGAGTGGAGTACGCCCAGAATTCGTTACATCACTCCTCCACCGGGCTGACATTCTTCCAGCGTGTTCTGGGTTATCAGCCGGTCCTGGCTCTGTGGACTCGAGTCAGACCAAGCTCCTGCGGTGGATGAGTGGATCAGGCGCGCAGAAGAAGTGTGGAGCGATGTCTCCCTTCTCAGGCCGGTGGTTCCTGGTCCTCTGGCTGAGGATGTCCCCAAAAACACCCCTCCACCTCCTGGACGCCGAGGAGGTCCCGCCTATGCCGTCAGATCCCTACTGGACTCCCGACATTGTGGGGGTTGGCTTCAGTACCTGGTGGACTGGGAGGGGTACGGTCCAGAGGAGCATTGTTGGGTTCTGGTGGAAGACGTTCTGGATGCCAACATCATCCATGATTTCCACCTTCGCCATCCGGACCGGCCCGCTTCTCCCCCTGGCCGTGGCTGGACATGAAACACATAACCAATACTGACTGGGGAATGGAACTAAGGGAGTGACAGATATAGGGGAGGTAATCAGTGAAATGATGGAGTACAGGTGTGTATCATGATGAGGCGCAGGTGCGGGTAACGATGGTGCCAGGTGTGCGTAATGATGGTTGCCATTGATTAGTAAACTGCCGACGTTGAACGCTGGAGAGGGGGAGCGGCAGTAGATGAAACACGGAAGACCTGCTGGAACAGTGCCAATACTGATTACCTCCCCGTAACTCCGGTGTGGTGATCGTAACTCCGGTGTGGCTAAACAGGCACACACACATACAACAGTAACATACCAGATGAACAATGACCCACCAAACCCCAGTGAAAAGCACAAACATATGGTTCCCAATTAGAGGTAACGACCATCAGCTGCCTCTAATTGGGAACCATCAACCCAACATAGAATTATAACACCTAGAACAAAACCCTCTTAAACAAAACACAAACTGTCACTGAGTACTGTCACTGATAACATCACTGAATTTAGAATGGCCAGCCACAGCCAGAAATGAGCAGTATTTCTGTTACATATATTTCAAATATGTATTTCAATTACTTCTGAGTATTTTGTAATTTGTATTACACTGGTCTGAACTACACTCCAATGTATTTTTGTAACAAGATACTTTCGAGAGCTGTAATTTGCATTGTCAAAATACTTTTCTATACAATTGTTTTTATAGCAGTTCCCCATTTTGTGGCCTCCTTTCAACTTGCATTGGTATCAGTCTGTTGGCACTATGGTGTGACAAGAGCATCTGCTAAATTAACTAAAAGAAAATGTATATCTAAAAATGAACAGTTGCAATGCGTCATTCTAAAGAGCTCTGGCCTGAAACAAGGCTGATAATAATACCCAGTGTGCTTTACAGTTAATTTTGGTATTTTCATTTTCACATGTACATTTACATTTTGGTCATGTAGCAGATACTCTTATCCAGAGTGACTTCCAGTCAGTACATTCAACTAAAATAGATAAACAACATACCACAGTCATAGCAAGTCAAACACTACTGTAACCGTTAGTTACTGAGAATGTTGTTTGCTTTTCGGGCTGGCCACTTGCAAATGTATTTCTCTTTATTTAAAAAAATATGTATTTCTCTTTTATTTAAATACATTTCAAAATACAAGTATTTTGTAGTTTACTTTGATACATTGATCTTTATTGTATTTTGTAATTGTATTTTGTAATTGTATTTTGTAATTGTATTTTGTAATTATATTTGTTTTTTTGCCCATCCCAGACCACAGCTGTATGAATGAGAGAATGAGAGAGAGGGTGGGGAGGGGCGGAGGCGGTTAGTCTCTACGCAACAATTCGAGGAACCGATTGTGGTCTCTGAGAATTGTGACTCACATGCCTTATCAGGAAACCCTTCAGATGTCGGTCACAACCTGCCTTGAGCAAGAGGCAAGCCCCTGTGTGTTTGTGTGTGTGCTCATCTCTCTCTCTCTCTCTCTCTCTCTCTCTCTCTCTCTCTCTCTCTCTCTCTCTCTCTCTCTCTCTCTACATAACCTAATCATCCCAGCTCCAATCTACTAAGCAACCTATCTACATCAACAGCTATCTCTGTCTCTGTCTAAATTTCCTCCCTATCTATCTTACACTAGTGATGTTACTCAGTTACACATCTGAAAGCATTTGGAAACCGAGGCAGGATATTGACAAAGCCATGACGGGACACAGTGAGGCAAACACTCAGAGGCAAAGCACTCAATTGAGGCAACACCAATCAGCAAATCATTCATTCTCTATTCAGAAATCCCATCCCATTTCCTATAAGTCATCGAGACAGTTCACACCAATATTGATCCATACATACCGATTTACTGACAGTATCTGGTCCGTCTACAATGTACAGTACATGTTACAGTAGAGAAAACATGAAATTGAATATATAGACCAAATTATATTAGAGTTTAAATCTTTATCAGGAGACGCTTTACTGTTCTTGAGTAGGATGTGAGTCTCCCACCCCGGATAACCAGCATGTTTTATTTGAGTTTTAGGAAAGAGAACAACAAAGCAATTTTCCTGCCAACCACTGAATCACAGGGTTGGAATTTGTGCATGAGTCTCTTTAGACTCAGCAGAGCAATGGCCAGCTTCATAAGCTTTAAAGGAGGTACATATTCTCTCTCAGATTGATTGATTTATTATTAACTGTTAATTCAAACCACATAATTCATACCTCACAACCCAAATAATGATTTACAGCATAGTGGCTAGCTCATCATGAAATAATGTTTTCATATGAATTACATTTCCTTACAGAGAATCAGGCTAACGGGCAAAGCTATAGAGAGATTTCTTTGAAAGGATTTTAGAAACAGAAAGAGACCCCTGAAAACTTTTTCAACGTGTGATATGAGAGCTGGGGGCTGTCTCTTTCCTTCGTTTCTCTTTCTCTCTCTCTCTCTTTCTGAGAGTGGAAACCCTGTCTGCCCCCCCGCATCACTATCAGCAAGTGACATGGTTGAGACCCCTGGGTTAGGATGGTGGCTATGACAACACTGAAACCCACAGCAGTCATTCCGTTTCCTTTCCTTATTAACTTCATCACAAATGGGTTAGTAATACTTGGATTTTAGTCAGACTAGCTAAGACTAGATGAGGGCACTCAGGCAGAATTACTCCTTTTCTCTCTCTCTCTCTCTCTCTCTCTCTCTCTCTCTCTCTCTCTCTCTCTCTCTCTCTGTCTGTGTGTGTTCGATAAACCTCAGCTTTCACTATGAGGGGAAAGAGGGGTAAGCGTGAGGGGTGGGTGTCTGTATATGAATAGACTAAATACAATAGAAAGACAGCTACTACATCCTGAGAAGCACACAGTGTTTGATTTACACAGCGAGGGATAAACATGTAAGTCATCTGCCAGGAAGAAGGACCTTGAGTGCAGGTTTCACCACGTCATCCCAGGGGGTCTGTGGTAGCTCTAAAACCATACTAGAATCATTGTAGGAGTTGTGACATCTATATATTATATTGAATTCTATTCTGTTGTATTCTATTTAAGTGATAATTCCTGAGAAGCCTGTGTTTGGAGGATATATTGGCACGGGTGTTGTCAGGCCAGAGGCGAAGTCAAGGGCAGGCAAACCGTGCCAATATATTCTCCAAACACTGGCTTCTCAGTCATTATCACTTTTATAGAGAGGGTTACCAACATGTTCAAATAATGATTGACATATTTTCATTAAAAACTTTATTTTGATTAATTTATTCATACTATCCTTCCACAAGATATAGTCCCAACACAAATCTAAGGTTGCTACTCAAGCCGGCTGGTTGTTCGTTCGGTTGCTAGAGACGCGACCTAGTCGTTCAGTCTTTTTGTTCTGTATGTATGTTCCTGTTTCTAGGGACATTTATTTGGATACATCCAAAACAATAAGCTAATGATTTCGCCTGGCATAGAAAATGTGCTCTCTGGTCAGGACACTGTTGTTCAGAGGAGCTAGCCAACAACACAATCACTTCAAACTGAAGCTGGAAAGACAGCAAACGAGCTGCACTTCATTTAGTTTGACCTGTTTTCTAATGATAGTTCTTTGTACATATCCATAAAAATGATGCTGATTCATGATTTTGACTGGCTTAGAAAAGCTGCCTGCATTTCTGTCTCATCTTGACTCCCGACACATTAATTACTATTGGACAGCTGGAGATTGAATTTGAATATTGAAACAATGTTACAAATGTCGGAGAGACATTTATACAAATCTCCGCTTTTGAAAACTAAATGTTAGTCTAAAAGAAATGTGAGATAACTTCTAGATGCTTTTTATAGTGGAGATCAAGTTTCTAAATTGCCTGGCTGGGCTGATGTGACAGTGGATTGCACAGTCAGATGGAACAGAGTAAATAGGCATTTTAACATAATATATTTAGTCAGTGGTAACTTGTGGAATAGACACTGGCTGGAATGTGGTTTTAACCCATCAGCATTCAGGATTAGACCCACCTGTTGTATAATCTACTCTACTGTATTTACATGTTTTGTCACTTAGCAGACGTACAGGCGCAATGAAGGTTAAGTACCTTGCTCAAGGGCACACCTAGTCAGCTCGGGAATTCAAACCACTGACCTTTCGGTTAGTGGCCCAACGCTCTTAACAGCTAGGCTACCTGACGCCCATGATTCCCACTATTCCAATGTATTCTACTCTACTGTATTCCATTCTACAGTATTCTATTCTACTGTATTCTAGTCTACTGTATTTTATTCTAATGTATTCTATTATAATGTATTCTATTCTACTGTATTCCATTCTAATGTATTATGTTCTACTGTATTCCATTCTACTGTATTATATTCTACTGTATTCCATTCTAATGTATGATATTCTACTGTATTCCATTCTACTGTATTATATTCTACTGTATTCCATTATATTGTATTCCATTCTAATGTTTTCTAGTCTACTCTATTCTATTCTACTGAATTATATTCTAATGTTTTATATTCTACTTTATTCCATTCTATGGTCTACTGTATTCTTCTTCTTCTTGGGGAAAACACACAGGAACGCATCCTACTGAGCCAGACTATATAGTCTCCACATCCCTTCCCATGTAGAGACACAACATGACATACTGTATATCAAGACACAGCACACTGTGTACAATGTTATGACAAATTGGACACTCTGTACATTGTAATGACAAATAGGACACTGTACATTGTAATGACAAATAGGACACTGTACATTGTGTATAAAGGGACCTTATACTGTTATACTGTATACTGTATGGAAGTTGAGGTGGGAGGGGTAAGACGAAGGGGTAAGACGAAGTCAGCTTGCTGGAAAGCAGTGTGTGTTTGTGTCTGTGTGGTGTGTGTGTGGTATGTACAGTGTGTACTGTCTGTATTGTGGACCGGCTACAGTAGGTCATTTGGGGGACATGCTATCTACTGTACCTCTGGTCCAGCAGGCTCAGCCACTAAGACTTACTAGGCTCAGAGTTAAAAAACAAAACGGCCAGAACACTGACTCTGAGGACAAAAAGAGTGCAGACATGTAAACCTCCTTATAATATGTCAAGAAAGAGAAAGAGAGAGACGCACGCACACACGTACATACACACACACGCACACACACAGGCAAACGTAAGTGAAACAACCAAACCTCCTCCTTGTGGGCACTATGAAAATGAAACCTCACTTGAAAAGCCCTGGTACTTGAAGCTCTATACATCTCTTATCAATGTGCAAATCTGACTCAGGTAAACTGTTTGTCAAACAACTCCAGCCAGCTTCCAGGAAAAGGGCTGTTGCAAGACGACTGCCTAGAATACGTTCTTTGAAGTGTTCAGAGAAACCTAAGTCTTTTCCTCTAAATCGGCAGCTTACAACACTCAAGAAAGGTCTTCACTGAATTGATAGGTCTTCACCTAATTCTGGAAAATTCAGTTTTAATTTCAGAATTGCACAGATTGGCATTTTCACTGTATTGTCACTTTCTGTTCCATACGAGGACAAATAAGGGAAAGTTTAACTGAAGTAAGAAGTCCCTTTCTCTTTTGCTCATGAGCACAAATTCATTGTTTCCTGATTTCTATGGAATAATGGTGATTCAACTAAGCCTTCATTCTCATGAGGAGTGTCAATATGAATCCATTCACATCAGTTTTATCTCTGGAAGTCAAAAGGGGGTGGAACATGTTTGGAACTACTGCCACTGTGTACAGGCCAGCAACACCTGCAGTATCTCTATTCCAGCAAGTCAGAATACATGGAATGACACTCCCCAGAAAACACAATCATTATACAAATATTACACATGTGCACATTCGTCCGCTGACAATAGTTTTGAGTAGACATTGTCCAGATACAATTATCAGATACAATGATTGAACTGTCCTTGGTTAAGTTCACAACATGACTTAATTTTACATTTAAGCATGACGTTTAAAGCAGCTTAACTAAGGCACATGATACACACATACACCCTCCCACCACAGGGTTTGGAAGAATCAGTTACTTGGTATAAAGCAGTCTGAGAACTTGGCCTACGTGTCTTATGATTCAGGATGAGACCCAGATGCATTATCTTGGACACATGAAACGTAGGATGGATACGGAGAGTGCGGGGCAACAGAAGATGAGCAGCAGAGGGACCACAGATTTTAGAGATAGGGAAAGGACTGATGAAACTGGGGGAAAGTTTGCGGGACTCAATCCGGAGGTAGATCCCGAGTAGACAGCCATACCCTCTGCCTGAGACGATAGCGGGGAGCCGGGGTTTGGTGGCGGTCCGCTCTCTTCCAGGTACGCCTGACAGTGGTGGACGAACATCTGGACTGAGCGTATGTTGACCTCTTCCTCTTGCTCAGGGAAGAATGGGGGCTGATAACCCATGGAGCACTTGAAGGGCGAGAGACCAGTGGCCGAGCAGGGAAGGGTGTTCCGGGCATACTCCAACCCCACGAGTAGCTGGCTCCAGGTGAGGGGGTTGGCTGAGACGAGGCACAGAAGAATCGTGTGCAGGTCCTGATTGGAATGCTCCGACTGGCCGTTAGATTGAGGATGAAACCCAGAGGACAGGCTGGCCGACCCAATGAGGGTGAAGAACGCCTTCCAGAATCGGGATGAGAACTGAGGACCACAAGACTATGTTGATCGGAAGTCAATGGATTCGGAAGAAGTGCTGTACTATGAGTTGGGCCGTCTCCTTGGCTGAGGGTAACTTGGGAAGGTGGATGAAATAGGCGGCTTTGGAAAACCTATCCACCACCGTATGGATGGTGGTGTTGCCATCAGACGGAGGGAGACCAGTGACAAAATCCAGGGATATGTGACCATGAGGAACAGGGAGTGGTTGAACGAGGCCAGCTGGAGCTTGCTGCGGAGTCTTATTCTGAGCACACACTGTGCATGCTGCGACGAATGTGGAGGCGTCAGAAACCATAGTGGGCCACCAAAAATGTTATTGAAGGCCAGGGTCCGGCAGGAGCCGGAATGGCAAGTTAGATTAGAGGAATGAGCCTATTCCAAGACTGGGGACCGGGCAGAATCCTGAACGGACAACCGGTTAGCCTGGATGTTGATTGGGGCCACTCCACCACCACTCTCACCTTGTCTGGATCCAGCTGAATGTTCCTGGCAGCGATGACATATCCCAGAAAGGAGATAGTGGAGCGATGAAACTCACACTTCTCAGCCTTGACAAACAATTTGATCTCCAGGAGGTGCTGGAGGATGTGGAAAACATGCTCCTGAACCAAACAGGAAAATACAAGGATGTCATCAAGGTAGACACACATGAACTGGTTCAACATGTCACGGAGCACATCATTGACTAGGCCCTGGAACACTGTGGAAGCATTGGTCAGTCTGAATGGCATAACCAGATACTTGTAGTGCCCGCTAGCTGTGTTAAAGGCTGACTTCCGTTCGTCTCCTTCCCTTATCCGAACCAGATGGTAGGTGTTCCGAAGGTCCAACTTCGAGAATACAGTCTCCCCCTAGAAGGCTCGAAAGCTGAGAGGAGTGGTAGCGGGTAACGGTTGTTTACCTTGATGTCATTAAGGCCCCAGGCACAGGGTTTTGTCCTTCTTCTCCACAAAGAAGAACCCTATGCTGGCAGGGGGGGAAGAATGACGAATGATCCCTGCCTCCAGAGTGTCCTTAATGTACCCTTCTATGGTCTTGGTCAATGGCTCAGTCATAGGGTCGATGTGAAGGAATGTTGGCCTTGTTGAAAACTTCCCAGAGGTCCTGATACTCTGTGGGAATGGAAGAGAAATCCAAGGCTTTACCCAAGCCCGCAGGAGGACGTCCAGGGTCAGGCTGCGCCGACTTGAGGCAATGCGCGTGGCAGAACGGGTGCATGAGGAGATTCAGTGAGCAGGAACTGCACGGACTCGCTGTGATCTGACACTCGCAGGTTGATAGGAATCATACTGTGAGTGACCCTGCCAAAAGAGCGTCCGTCCAATGCTCTGGCGTCCAGGGTAACGGAGAGGAGTTGTGTGGAGATACCCAGCTCCAACACCAGGAGTCCAAGAGCACCCGGAGAAATTTAGACCGGTCACCCCACAACAAGATAACATGGAGAGGAGTACGAGTAATAGGAGATGGGAGACTCCCTGTATGGCCCACCAGTGTACTCATACCTACTGATGAGCCTGGGATTTTTACTGGACATGTAGATATGTAATGTCGTGAAGTTCCACATTACAGACAGCTTTTAGAGCTCAGTCTGTGTAAACATTCCTCAGGGGACAATCTAGCCCTGAACAGTTGCATGGGTGCCGGAGGAGGTCCTCTATGATTTCTGAGGGAACTCGGGTGACATCGGATTCTCTTTGGAATGCAGTCTGGGAGGTTTCCATTGTAGCTTGCTGCCTAATAGATAGTCAAAGGAATTGTTTCAACAATGCACTGATGGCATGGTCATGGTGTTCCTCCAAGGTGTGGAATCCTTCCACAAGGTAATGTAGTAACTCCTTGTGTCTTCCAATGGTGGCTCCTTGTGAGGAGAAAGTGCTGCAGAGCTGGTCCGAGTCTGCTGGGTCAGTCATGGCCAGTTCGTATTATCATGACTCAGGATGATATCCAGATGCAGACATGTGAGGCAGATGGTTCAAGTCTCAGAGATTTATTAAATAAACAGGGGCGGGCAAAAGGCACGACCTGGCACGACTTGATTGTTACCAATTTTTGCGCCGACAGAGATGGACGCCTCACTTCGCATTCTTAGGAAACTATGCGGTATTTTGTTTTTTTACGTATTATTTCTTACACTGTTACCCCAGG
Source organism: Brachymystax lenok tsinlingensis (assembly GCA_030435695.1). NCBI lineage: Eukaryota > Metazoa > Chordata > Actinopteri > Salmoniformes > Salmonidae > Brachymystax > Brachymystax lenok. The sequence goes on from CM059791.1 coordinate 108,029,319, forward strand.
AACAGTGCTGTTCCCACATGCTTCAAGAGGGCCACCATTGTTCCTGTTCCCAAGAAAGCTAAGGTAAGTGAGCTAAATGACTATCGCCCAGTAGCACTCACTTCCGTCATCATGAAGTGCTTTGAGAGACTAGTCAAGGATCATATCACCTACACCCTACCGGACACCCTAGACCCACTCCAATTTGCTTACCGCCCCAATAGGTCCACAGATGACGCAATCGCAATCACACTGCACCCTGCCCTAACCCATCTGGACAAGTGGAATAACTATGTAAGAATGCTGTTCATCGATTACAGCTCAGCATTTAACACCATAGTATCCTCCGTCATTAAGCTCGAGACCCTTGGTCTCGACCCCGCCCTGTGCAACTGGGTCCTGGACTTTCTGATGGGCCGCCCCCAGGTGGTGAGGGTAGGAAACACCCAGCTGATCCTCAACACTGCGGCCCCACAAGGATGCATTCTCAGCCCTCTCCTGTACTCCCTGTTCACCCATGAGTGCGTGGCCATGCACGCCTCCAACTCAATCATCAAGTTTGCAGACGACACTACAGTGGTAGGCTTGATTTACCAACAATGACGAGACGGCCTACAGGGAGGAGATGAGGGCCCTCGGAGTGTGGTGTCAGGAAAATGACCTCACACTCAACGTCAATAAAACAAAGGAGATGATTGTGGGCTTCAGGAAACAGCAGAGGGGGCACCCCCCGATCCACATCGACGGGACAGTAGTGGAGAAGGTGTAAAGTTTTAAGTTCCTTGGTGTACACATCACGGACAAACTGAAATGGTCCACCCACACAGACAGCGTGGTGAAGAAGGCGAAACAGCGCAACAGCGCCTCTTCAACCTCAGGAGGCTGAAGAAATTTGGCTTGTCACCAAAAACACTCACAAATTGTTACAGACGCACAATCGAGAGCATCCTGTCGGGCTGTATCACCGCCTGGTACGGCAACTGCTCCGCCCACAACCGTAAGGCTCTCCAGAGGGTAGTGAGGTCTGCACAACGCATCACCGGGGGAAAACTACCTGCCCTCCAGGACACCTACACCACCCGATGTCACAGGAAGGCCTAAAAGATCATTAAGGACAACAACCACCCGAGCCACTGCCTGTTCACCCCGCTATCATCCAGAAGGCGAGGTCAGTACAGGTGCATCAAAGCTGGGACCGAGAGACTGAAAAACAGCTTCTATCTCAAGGCCATCAGACTGATAAAACAGCCATCACTAACATTGAGTGGCTGCTGCCAACATACAGACTCAATCTCTAGCCACTTTAATAATTAATAATTGGATGTAATAATTGTATCACTAGTCACTTAAACAATGCCACTTCATATAATGTTTACATACCCTACATTACTCATCTCATATATATATACTGTACTCTATACCATCTACTGCATCTTGCCTATGCCGTTCGGCCATCGCTCATCCATATATATATATGTACATATTATTAATCATTCCTTTACACTTATGTGTATAAGGTAGTTGTTGTGAAATTGTTAGACGGTCGGTCGGAACGGTCGGAACTAGAACCACAAGAATTTCACTACACTCGCATTAACATCTGTTAACTATGTGTATTGTGACCAATAAAATTTGATTTGATTTGATGGGACAAGACGAACTGGCAACAGACAAACAGAAAACGCAGGTATAAATACACAGGGGATAATGTGGGGGAAATGGGAGATATCTGGTGGGGGGTGGAGACAAGCACACAACAGGTAAAACAGATCAGGGCGTGACAATGTGTTGCTGACAATTACGTAAAAAGGTAACATGGTGCCATTCGAGACATAGCCCATGTGCTCCAATGACCATAGAATAACACTTTCAAAAAGCAAAGTACCGGGTGTGCAGTCTGAGTAGTATATACACTGAACAAAAATATAACACAACATGTGAAGTGTTGATTCCATGTTTCATGAGCTGAAATAAAAGATCCCAGACATATTCCATATGCACAAAAAGCTTATTTCTCTCAAATGTTGTGCACATATTTGTTTACATCCCTGTTAGTGAGCATTTCTCCTTTGCCTAGCTCATCCATCCACCTGACAGGTGTAACATATCAAGAAGCTGATTAAACAGCATGATCATTATACAGGTGCAACTTGTGCTGGGGACAATAAAAGGCCACTATAAAATGTGCAGTTTTGTCACACAACACAATGCCACAGATGTCTCATGTTTTGAGGGAGCGTGCAATTGTCATGCTGACTGCAGAAATGTCCACCAGCGCTGCTGCCAGAGAATTGAATGTTCATTTCTTGACCATAAGCCAAGACAGCATTTCTGCAGTCAGCATGACAATTGCATGCTCACTCAAAAGCAGCGTTGTTTTAGAGAATTTGACAGTACGTCTAACCGGCCTCACAGCCGCAGACCACGTGTATGGCGTCATGTGGGCAAGCCGTTTGCTGATGTCAACGTTATGAACAGAGTACCCCATGGTGGGGTTATGGTATGGACAGACATAAACTACGGACAACAAACACAATTGCATTTTATCGATGGCAATTTGAATGTACAGAGATACCGTGATGAGATCCTGAGGCCCATTGTTGTGCCATTCATGCGCCGCCACCCCTCATGTTCCAGCATGATAATGTACGGCCCCATGTGGCAAGGATCTGTACAGAATTCCTGGAAGCTGAAAATGTCCCAGTTCTACCATGACCTTCGTACTCATCAGACATGTCACCCATTGAACATGTTTGGAATGCTCTGGATCGACGTGTACGACAGCGTGTTCCAGTTCCTGCCAATATCCAGCAACTTTGCACAGCCATCTAAGACGAGTGGGACAACATTCCACAGGCCACAATCAACAGCCTGATCAACTCTATGCGAAGGAGATGTGTCGAGCTGCATGAGAGGTCACATTAGATACTGACTGGTTTTCTGATCCATGCCCCTACTTTTTGGGGGGGGGGTATCTGTGACCAACAGATACATATCTGTATTCCCAGTCATATGAAATCCATAGGCGTATTTAATTTATTTCAATAGACTACTCTTTGAAATGGTTGCATGCTGCGTATATATTTTTGCCCAGTATAGTAAGGTTAATTTGATGTTTAGATTTTTGCTCAGTATAGTAAGGTTCATTTGATGCTGTGTTTATTCACAGCTAAAAGCTGCATTAGTATGCTAGTGTGGACATTAAAACGGAGCAATAGAATGGCAGTGTTTGGTTCCATTTTATCTCTGTCTGGGAGGAGGAGCGTAAACAACGAAGTAGTAGCATCTAACACCACAGGGGACAGAAGAGACTGTCATTAGAAGGCAGTATAAACACTTGAAGTAACACATCCATCAACCCTACGTCTGTGGAAACGACAGAGTTAGACTAATAACAGAGGCTCTACGCTGGCTGCTGCAGTCCTGCAGCATTACGAGTTCTGGCTGCACCCGGCACAGCCAGAAGAGGACTGGCCACCCCTCACAGCCTGGTTCCTCTCTAGGTTTCTTCCTAGGTTTTGGCCTTTCTAGGGAGTTTTTCCTAGCCACCGTGCTTTTACACCTGCATTGCTTGCTGTTTGGGGTTTTAGGCTGGGTTTCTGTACAGCACTCTGTGACATCAGCTGATGTAAGGGGGGCTTTATAAATACATTTGATTTGATTTGATAACAGCATGCTAGAGCTATTTTAGCATATACAATGGAGATCAGTGGAGGCTGCTGAGGGGAGGATGGCTCATAATAATGGCTGGAATGGAATGGCATTAGACACCTGGAAACCATGTGTTTGATGTATTTGATACCTTTCCACTGATTCCGCTCCAGCCATTACCACCTCCTGTGATGGAGGTGGTGTTAAAGTCAGGCAGTTGGCGTTCTCCTTTTCTTTCGTCTGCCTTCTGAGAATAGAGCCTGTCATCATTCTATTCACCACTATTTCCATCTGTATCTTTAAACGGTAACGTTTGCCAGTGATATAGCATTACCACGAAGTGCTAGGCCTATTAATTCCTGTGAAGATAATTTGCTTGAGCTGCGCAAACATTGGGTTTAGGTTACAGCTGATTGTCTTTCTGAGAAGAGACACAGAGACACAGAGGAGAGATAGTCAAGTGTGAATCTTCCTGTGATAAGAGGAGTAGTGCTACAGATGTAGAATCTTAATGTGATCACCCTGTTGCAGGAGAACTTCCTTGAAATGCAGGAAAGTAAAACTTTTAGTGTAGGTTTTAAGGTTGAATTAAAAAGGCTTCTGAAGTTTGTAATTTCCACTTTAAAGTTTCAGACTTGTTTTTCCCTTACGAAGAATGTATCAACTCCTACAAAAATGTCCATTAATTATGATCCACGTGTGTGTGTGTGTCTGTGCGTGTGTGTGTGTGTGCGTGCGTGTGTGTGTGTGTGTGTGTGTGTGTGTGTGTGTGTGTGTGTGTGTGTGTGTGTGTGTGTGTGTGTGTGTGTGTGTGTGTGTGTGTGTGTGTGTGTGTGTTTGTGTCTGTCTTGGAGAGTTGGACTGAGCAAGCACAAAGACTTCTCTCAAACAAAAAAGGGCAATGAAGTAAAATGTATATATTTACACAACAATAATGAAGCACTAATACAGTAAAAAGTGTTTATTAACTAAACAAAAAAGTATGTTATTTACTCAACAATAATAAAACAGTCAAAAGTATGTATTTACTCAACAATAATAAAACAGTTAAAAGTATGTATTTACTCAACAATAACACCAAATAATAATAAATACATACATTAGGAACACCGCTTTGACCTCAACTAGCTCTATAACTTTAGTCACTAGACATGGAACACTGGCCACTTTAATAATGGAACACTGGTCACTTTAATGTTTACATACTGTTTTACCCATTTCATATGTATATACTATATTCTAGTCAAGTCCATCCTATTCAACTATTGCTGTATATATACTATTCTATCCTACTGTATGTATTCTTCAGATATATTACATATTCTATCCACATACTGTCCATAATCTATACATCCCATCACATACAAACATACAGTGCATTTGGAAAGTATTCAAACTCCTTGAGTTTTTCTACATTTTGTTATGTCACTGCCTTATTCTACAGTTGATAAAAAAAAATCCTCATCCATCTACACACAATATCCCATAATGACAAAGAAAATACATTTTTTTAGAATTTTTGAAAATGTATATATATATAAAAAATTAAATATCAGATTTACTTAAGTATTCAGACCCTTTACTCAGTAATTTGTTGAAGCACCTTTGGCAGGGATTACAACCTCGAGTCTTCTTGGGTCTGACGCTACAAGATTGGCACACCTGTATTTGGGGAGTTTCTCCCATTCTTCTCTGCAGATCCTCTCAAGCTCTGTCAGGTTGGATGGGGAGCGTCTCTACTATTTTCACGTCTCTCCAGAGCTGTTTGATCAGAATCAAGTCTGGGCTCTGGCTGGGCCACTCAAGGACATTCAGAGACTTGTTCCGAAGCCACTCCTGCGTTGTCTTGGTTGTGTGCTTAGGTCGTTTTCCTCTTGGAAGGTAAACCTTCACCCCAGTCTGAGGTCCTGAGCACTCTGGAGCAGGTTTTCATCAAGGATCTCTCTGTACTGTTCTCCCTTCATCTTTCCCTCGATCCTGACTAGTCTCCCAGTCCCTACCGCTGAAAAACATCCCCACAGCATGATGCTGCCACCACCATGCTTCACCATAGGGATGTCGCCAGGTTTCCTGCAGATATGACGCTTGGCATTCAGGCCAAATAGTTCAATCTTGGATTCATCAGACCAAAGAATCTGGTTTATCATGATCTGAGAGTCCTTTAGGTGCCTTTGGCAGACTCCAAGCGGGCTGTCATGTGCCTTTTACTGAGGAGTGGCTTCCGTCTGGCCAGCTCTAGGAAGAGTCTTGGTGGTTCCAAACTTCTTCCATTTAAGAATGATGGAAGCCACTGTGTTCTTGGGGACTTTTACCCTTCCCCAGATCTGTGTCTCGACACAATCCTGTCTCAGAGCTCTACGGACAATTCTTTCGACCTCATGGCTTGGTTTATGCTCTGACATGCATTGTCAACTGTGGGACCTTATAGACAGGTGTGTGCCTTTCCAAATCTGCTTGAGCTCAATGTTGAGTCTCATAGCAAATGGTCTGAATACTTATTTAAATAAGGTATTTATGTTTTTAATTTTTAATACATTAGCAAAGATTTTTCTAAAAACCTGTTTTCGCTTTGTCATTATGGGGTATTTGGGGGAATGGAAGAGGTCTGAATACTTTCCAAATGCAGGATTAATGTGATTATTTTAGGCTTGTAACACTGTAACACTGTAACAATGAAACTCTGTAATATTTTAACAGCGCAACGCTAACACAGGAACATTGTGCCACTTTAACACTGTAACACTTTAACACTTTAACACCACAACACAACAACACTGAAACACTCTAATACTGTAACACTGAAACGGGAGAGTAACCCTCAGTCTGCAAAGAATGCAAATTAGTCAGTCGGGCTGGGAAACGTGCGTCATAATGGTTGAGCAAGGTCATTTACACAATTTGTTTATGGTCTACTTTGCACTTGCTAAACCCATAACATGTCAGGACTGTATGTAGAAAGACATTCATGAAATTCCTTGAAGAGAGAGGGAGAGTGAATGAGAGAAGTGAGGGGGAATGATAAAATAAGAGACATAGGTATAAAATAATGAGAGGAGAGAGGTGGTGCAAAACAGGAAAGAGAGAATGAGAGAGAGAAAAGAGAGAGAGAAATAGGGGATAGAGAAGGGGAGTAGGATACATAAATAGAGAGAAAGAAGGAGAGCGAAGGAGAGTGGGAGAGAGAAGGAGAGTGGGTGAGAGAAGTGAGGGGGGCATGATAAAAGAGGAGAGATGGGTATAAAATAATGAGAGGAGAGAAGTCGTGCAAGACAGGAAAGAGAGAATGAGATAGAGACAGAGAGCGAGAGAGCGAGAGACAGAGAGAGAGAAATAGAGAGAGCGAGAGAGAGAGAGAGAGAGAGAGAGAGAGAGAGAGAGAGAGAGAGAGAGAGAGAGCATAGGCCTAACAGTTCCCTTCATGTCCCTGAGAGTCCCTCTGTGTACCAGGATATGGATCTGTTATTCCAGGCTTTACAGGAAAGGCTGACCAAACGGGTACTATGACAACCAGGTGACATGTCATGTGGCGCTGGGGAAACTGTTATTTTTTGCAGAGAAAATATGGGCAGCAGCAGCAGCCGGGCAGCCCTCTCATGGTCAGGTGTGCCGACAGGGGGAACGACTACAACGGGCTGACCCCACCTGACAGGACCGCCAATGAGGCCCGCCAGCCATCACTCCCTCCATGCTTGGCCAACACTGCCACACGCTTACGCACACACACACATCCCCGGGCGCCGTGGATGTCGATTAAGGCAGCCCCCCGCACCTCTCTGATTCAGAGGGGTTGGGTTAAATGCGGAAGACACATTTCGGTTGAAGGCATTTGGTTGTACAACTGACTTTGACAGACACACTGTGAAGTTAATACTTTCACATCAGACACACCATGAAGTCAATACCTTCACATCAGACACACCACGAAGTCAATACCTTCACAACAGACATCAGACACACTGTGAAGTTAACACTTTCACATCAGACACACCGTGAAGTCAATACCTTCACATCAGACATCAGACACACCGTGAAGTCAATACCTTCACATCAGACATCAGACACACTGTGAAGTTAATACTTTTACATCAGACATCCGATACACCATGAAGTCAATACTTTCACATCAGACACACCGTGAAGTCAATACCTTCACATCAGACATCAGACACACCGTGAAGTCAATACCTTCACATCAGACATCAGACACACTGTGAAGTTAATACTTTTACATCAGACATCCGATACACCATGAAGTCAATACTTTCACATCAGACACACCATGAAGTTAATGTACCAGTGTTGATTGTGTCCTTCTCCTTGCCCCAACCTCGGCACAAACCAGGCTGGACACGCCAACACGTCACCCATACATCATCGTTACCAGTCGCTCCACAAAAGCTGTGGCCTTTGTAGAGCAAGGGAACAACTACTATTAGGTTTCAGAGTGGCCTACTGAATGGTACTAGTGGGCACCTCTAACTAGCTAGCCATTTCACATTGGCTCCATAAACAACATGTGAAAAGGAAGGGGTGGGGATGTAGGGAAACCTCCTGAGTTAGCTTGAGGCTGTAACATATCATGTCGTTAAAAGACTGTCAACAGACATCCTTGGTTTTCTTTCTTCGCTCCCTATATCTTCCTGGTATGACAGCTCCCTGTGCATCCTGGTTACTGCCACATATAGTAAGCCCCAGACTGACTGGACGACTCTCAAGTTGAGACGGTGGTCGACCATGGAGATGTCTGGGGACATTGTTTATGCCAATGAAGACGTTAGGAGAAAACAAAGTGTTTCAGGGGACTAGTTCTATAATGGAGGAGACCACATCTACGAGGAGCCCATCTATGAAACTCAAGACACCATCAAGCTTGCTGACTTGAGAAACATGACTGAGGATGTGAGGATGTTACCCCAAGGAGCAGACCAGGAGCTGAACACTCAGGGAGTGTATACACAGGCACGCAAACACACACGCGCACACACACACACCTCTTTTATGTGTCCACCGAGTCTGAGCAACCAGAGAAGAGACTTTTAAGAGCTGCTGCAGTGTGTCTGGGGCTGCTGAGTGTTCTCCTACTGGCTGGGATCATAGGACTGTACCTCTACTGTGAGTTCATATGTTACTGGCTCGGATCATAGGACTGTACCTCTATTGTGAGTTCATATGTTACTGGCTGGGATCATAGGACTGTACCTCTACTGTGAGTTCCTATGTTACTGGCTGGGATCATAGGACTGTACCTCTACTGTGAGTTCATATGTTACTGGTTGGGATCATAGGACTGTACCTCTACTGTGAGTTCATATGTTACTGGTTGGGATCATAGGACTGTAACTCTACTGTGAGTTCATATGTTACTGGTTGGGATCATAGGACTGTACCTCTACTGTGAGTTCACATGTTACTGGCTGGGATCATGGGACTGTACCTCTACTGTGAGTTCATATGTTAATTGCTTATCATCTTGTTCTAAGTATTGGATACTAATGACCTTTTATTTTACTCAGTAACTTTCAGATGTTTTGATTCTTTACAGATGACAGAGTACATAACAACCTGACTAAGAAGAGAGACCAGTTACAGACCAGTTACAACAATCGGCCTGCAGAGAGAGACGAGTTACAGACCAGTTACAACAACCTGACTGAGGAGAGGGACCAGTTACAGAGGGAGTGAGACCTGTTGGTTTGGAATTTGAGCTGGTATTTATTTTTGTTCTGCACTATATATTTAATTACACATTAAGATTTAGTCCAGTGAATCGTGGTGTATAACATGTGATATGTACTGCTATTATTATTATTAGCAGTAGTACTGATGTTATTATTATTATTGTCATTATTATTACTACTACTATTATTACTGTTATTATTGTTGTTATTGTTATTACTATTATTGTGTTGTGTTGTGAAACAGTGAGAAGCGGTTGTCCTGATAGATGGAGGAAGTTTTACTGCAGCTGTTACTTCCTCTCTAGTGGGTCTTAGGCCGCAGTCCAAACACTTAAAAGACAAACCCTATCCCCTCAGCCCTCAAATTAAGTGGACACTTCAGATGACGTATCATGACGTCTGACGAGTATACACTCGCAGGGCAAGGGGCAAGGGAGGAAGGAATGATTTTTAAATGGACCACCCTTGGCCGGAAATTCGTCACTGGTTCATCCCGCAATGATTGTGTTTTCAGCCACCGGTAGCTTGTGGGTGATTTATATGCGCTACAGTCAATTATGAGTGCATGTCTACTTATATTAACTATATCATTATTAATATACGCCTACTCTATGATAGCTAGCAAATGAATTAGCTAACTGACGTTAGCCTGCCTAGCTGGAACTTCTGAAGAAGGAAAATGTTTTATTTCTACAATTTCCAAAACAAAAACATATTTACTTTTTACGAGAAGTGTTTGTGCCGTCATGTGCATTAGTAGCACAATTTCTAACTTATTTGCGTTAGTTTTTACTTACGTTTGTATGTTGACTTCTACATTGATGTTGTTTTCGCAGACTTTTCTTAGCGGATGTACAATTGAATAATGGGGAGTTTCAGGCCCTGGAGTGAACATAATTGTACACTCGCAAACTTAACTAAAAACGAGGGCTGAGGGGCTTACGTTGCAAACTTCCCTTGCTTGGCTAATCATTTGGACCGCCCTCCAAGATGGCGACAGGGATTTCCCCAAGGGAATAAGGCGAGGGTAAGTGGACGAGGGTGTGTCTTTTAAGTGTTTGGACCGCAGCCTATAAACTGGTAGGAGAGCAGACAGTACTGTCGGAAAAGGGGAGCAGACCTGGTGATCATTGAAAGCAGAGAGGAACAGGTGAGATGCTCTGTTGCAGCTGGTCCATTTTTAGAATATTGTTTGTTTCAGCATTCTGAAATTGCATTTTTGTCCCCTCCAGGTTTATCATTGGAATGTGATACAAAACAAGGCAAAACAAGGCAACGGTGTGCGTTAGGATGTCCTCCCCTCTTCTTAAACCAAAGTTGCGGCCCTGATTGTTAGACCTACAGTACTTTGTTGTTTTATGTTTTTATTTCGCATTATCAGTTTATGTTTTAGTTGCTGTTTATGCTTTCCATGTATGTATGTAAGTACAGTATGTATGCATGTATGTACACTACCGGTCAAAAGTTTCAGAACACCTACTCATTCACAGGTTTTTCTTTATTTGTACTATTTTCTACATTTTAGAATAATAGTGAAGACATTAAAACTATGAAATAATAAGATTGTGAAAAGTTGTCATCAAGGCAAAGGATGGCTACTTTGAAGAATCTCAAATATAAAATAGATTTTGATTTGTTTAACACTTTTTTTCCCATATGTGTTATTTCATAGCTTTGATGTCTTCACTTTTATTGTACAATGTAGAAAATAGTACAAATAAATAAAAACCCTTGAATGAGTTGGTTTTCTAAAACTTTTGACCGGTGGTGTACATACATACATACTTTACTTACATACTGTACATACATGCATACAGTACTTACATACTGTACAAACATACATGCACGCAACACAATGGAAAACACCACATCTCAGTTCCTATATACAGTGCCTTGATAAAGTATTCATCCCCCCTTTCCTGTTCTGTTGCATTACAACCTGTAATTTAAATTGATTTTTATTTGGATTTCATGTACGAACATTTCCAAAAATGCAAAAAATAAACACCTAGGAGTGGTGCGTGTATATGTATTCACCCCCTTTGCTATGAAGCCCCTAAATAAGATCTGGTGCAACCAATTACCTTCAGAAGTCACATAATTTGTTAAATAAAGTCCACCTGTGTGCAAAGTGTCACATGATCTGTCACATGATCTCAAGTCAGTTATGACATCTACTTAATTTTTCCAACAATTGTTTACAGACAGATTATTTCACTTATAATTCACTGTATCACAATTCCAGTGGGTCAGACGTTTACATGCACTAAGTTGACTGTGCCTTTAAACAGCTTAGAAAATTCCAGAAAATTATGTCATGGCTTTAGAAGCTTCTGATAGGCTAATTGACATAATTTGAGTCAATTGGAGGTGTACCTGTGGATGTATTTCAAGGCCTACCTTCAAACTCAGTGCCTCTTTGCTTGACATCATGGGAAATCAAAATAAATCAGCCAAGACCTCAGAAAAAAAGAATTGTAGACCTCCACAAGTCTGGTTCATCCTTGGGAGCAATTTCCAAACGCCTGAAGGTACCACATTCATCTGTACAAACAATAGTACGCAAGTATAAACACCATGGACCCATGCAGCCGTCATACTGCTCAGGAAGGAGACGCGTTCTGTCTCCTAGAGATGAATGTACTTTGGTGCGAAAAGTGCAAATCAATCCCAGAACAACAGCAAAGGACCTTGTGGAGGAAACAGGTGTAAAAGTATCTATATCCACAGTAAAACAAGTCCTATATCAACAGAACCCGAAAGGCCGCTCAGCAAGGAAGAAGCAACTGTTCCAAAACCGCCATAAAAAAGCCAGACTACGGTTTGCAACTGCACATGGGGACAAAGATTGTACTTTTTTGAGAAATGTCCTCTGGTCTGATGAAACAAAAATAGAACTGTTTGGCCATTATGACCATCTTTATGTTTGGAGGAAAAAGGTGGAGGCTTGCAAGCCGAAGAACACCATCCCAGCCGTGAAGCACGGGGTGGCAGCATCATGTTGTGGGGGTGCTCTGCTGCAGGAGGGACTAGGGCACTTCACATAATAGATGCCATCATGAGGAAGGAAAATTATGTGGATATATTGAAACAACATCTCAAGACATCAGTCAGGAAGTTGCGAGCAAGGAGGCCTACAAACCTGACTCAGTTACACCAGTTCTGTCAGGAGGAATGGGCCAAAATTCACCCAACTTATTGTGGGAAGCTTGTGGAAGGCTACCCAAAACGTTTGACCCAAGTTAAACAATTTCAAGGCAATGCTACCAAATACTAACTGTGTGTATGTAAACTTCTGACCCACTGGGAATGTGATGAAAGAAATAAAAGCTGAACTAAATCATTCTCTCTACTATTATTCTGACATTTCATATTCTTAAATAAAGTGGTGATCCTAACTGATCCCCACTTTTTCCTAACTGACCTAAGACAGGGAATTTTTACTAGGATTAAACTTCAGGACCTGTTCTGAAAGTCCCCAGCAACACCACTAAGCAAGGGGCACCACCAAGCAAGCGGCACCATGAAGACCAAGAGGCTCTCCAAACAGGTCAGGGACAAAGTTGTGGAGAAGTACAGATCAGGGTTGGGTTATAAAAAAAATATCTGAAACTTTGAACATCCCACGGAGCACCATTAAATCCATTATTAAAAAATGGAAAGAATATGGCACCACAACAAACCTGCCAAGAGAGGGCCGCCCACCAAAACTCACAAACCAGGCAAGGAGGGCATTAATCAGAGATCCAACAAAGAGACCAAAGATAACCCTGAAGGAGCTGCAAATCTCCACAGCGGAGCTTGGATTATCTGACCATAAGACCACTTTAAGCCGTACACTCCACAGAGCTGGGCTTTACGGAAGAGTGGCCAGAAAAAATCCATTGCTTAAAGAAAAAAATAAGCATCCACGTTTGGATTTCGCCAAAAGGCATGTTAGAGACTCCCCAAACATATGGAAGAAGCTACTCTGGTCAGATAAGACTACAATTTAGATTTTTGGCAATCAAGGAAAACATTATGTCTGGCGCAAACCCAACACCTCTCATCGCCCCGAGAACACCATTCTGCCACCACCACAAGCATGGTGGTGGTAGAATCATGCTGTGGGGATGTTTTTCATCAGCGGGGACTGGGAAATTGGTCAGAATTGATGGAATGATGGATGGCGCTAAATACGGGGAAATTTTTGAGGGAAGCCTGGTTATCTGGAGGAAGTGTTCTGTTCTGTGAAAACCCTTGAGTACAGACAGATATTCATTAAAACACAGAGATAGGAGCATTAATATGGGAGGAGGTGGAGAAGGAAGAGAAGCAGGACGAGGACGAGGTTGAGGCGAATGAGGAGGCATTCTTTCAGCACACTCTCAAATAATTGAAGCGTTTACTTAGGCAAGGCTGGTGTGCCATATGGGCAGACAGTTTCCGTTTACAATTATTATATTGGTTCCATTGCTGAAGGCAATCTCAACCAAGCCCAGATAAAGTATTTCCAACGATTTCAAATTGTATTTGAACCCAGGTCTGGCATGAGGAAAGACACGTGTGTTTCACAGCCACAGACAGTGAATGTAATTCCCTGACGCTTTCTGTAAACGAGGATAAAATTAAGTGACTCAACAGAATCAAAGAAGTAGGCTACACGCACACACACACACACACACACACACACACACACACACACACACACACACACACACACACACACACACACACACACACACACACACACACACACACACACACACACACACACACACACACACACACACAGTGCTCTTTTAATCTCACAGAATTCTCTTTGTGTAGAGAAGAACCTGACTGAGCTGCCTGGAATCACCTAGTTGATCAGGAAAAAGCAACCAGGAAATTCAGATTGTTGTAACAGTGGAAAAAAAGAGAAAGAGAAAAAGACAGACAGACAGAAGGTATACTGTACTATATACAGTTACAAGAAAAAGTATGTGAACATTTTGGAATTACCTGGATTTCTGCATAAATTGGTCATAAACTTGATCTGATCTAGGTCACAACAATAGACAAACATAGTCTGCTTAAACTAATAACACACAATTATAAGTTTTCATGTCTTTATTGAACACACTGTACACATTCACAGTGCAGGGTGGAAAATCTATGTGAACCCTTGGATGTAATAACTGGTTGACCCTCCTTTGGCAGCAATAACCTCAACCAAACATTTTCTGTAGTTGCGGATCAGACCTGCACGACTTTCAAGAAGAATTTTGGACCATTCCTCTTTACAAACTGTTTCAGTTCAGCAATATTCTTGGGAGGTCTGGTGTGAACCGTTCTCTTGAGGTCATGCCACAGCATCTCAATCGGGTTGAGGTCAGGACACCAGAAGGCGTATTTTCTTCTGTTGAAGCCATTCTGGTGTTCATTTACTTCTGTGTTTTGGGTCGTTGTCCTGTTGCATCACCCAACTTCTGTTGAGCTTCAATTGGCAGACAGATAGCCTTACATTCTCCCGTAAAATGGCTTGATAAACTTGGGAATTCATTTTATCGGTCAATGATAGAAAGCTGTCCAGGTCCTGAGGCAGCAAAGCAGCCCCAAACCATGATGCTCCCTCCACCATACTTCACAGTTGGGATAAGTATTTGATGTTGGTGTGCTGTGCATTTATTTCTCCACACATAGTGTTGTGTGTTCCTTGCAAACAACTCAACTGTAGTTTCATCTGTCCACAATGCTTTTTTTGGACAGCAGTGGCTTTTTCTGTGGTGTCCTCTCATGAACACCCTTCTTGTTTAGGGTTTTACGTATCGTAGACTCGTCAACAGAGATGTTAACATGTTCCAGAGATTTCTGTAAGTCTTTAGCTGACACTCTAGGATTCTTCTTAACCTCATTGAGCATTCTGCGCTGTGCTCTTGCAGTCATCTTTCCCTTACGGCCACTCCTAGGGAGAGTAGCAACAGTGCTGAACTTTCTCCATTTATAGACAATTTGTCTTACCATGGACTGATGAACATCAATGCTTTTAGAGATACTTTTCTAACCCTTTCCAGCTTTATGCAAGTCAACAATTCTTAATCTTAGGTCTTCTGAGATCTCTTTTGCTCGAGGCATGGTTCACTTCAGACAATGTTTCTTGTGAATAGCAAATAGAGTGTTTTTTATAGGGCTGGGCAGCTCTAACCAACATTTCTAATCTCGTCTCATTGATTGGACTCCAGGTTAGCTGACTCCTGACTCCAATTAGCTTTTGGAGAAGTCATTAGTCTAGGGGTTCACATACTTTTTCCAACCTACACTGGGAATGTTTAAATTATGTATTCAATATAGACAAAAAAAATACAATAATTTGTCTGTTATTAGTTTAAGCACATTGATTGTCTATTATTGTGACTTAGAGGAAGATCAGATCAACGTTTATGACCAATTTATGCCGAAATCCAGGTATTTCCTAAGGGTTCACATACTTTTTCTTGTCACTGTATATACTATATCAGTGACAGAGCTCACACTGCTAATAACCTCACAACTCTCCAGTCAGTAATGGAAATAATATCAATGGTATGTTTGTTCCATTCCTCTTGTCACGAACCCCCGGTCGTGACTCTTCCTGCTTGCTGTTCTGAGATCGTGGGGGGGGGGGCGTGGTCTCCAGTGCTCCGGTCTACTCACCTGTGGGCCATCACGTCTATCAAGCACACCTGGTCCACATTATGCAATCTACTCACCTACAAAAGCCAGACCAACCTTCCAGTCCCCGCCGGATTGTTGTACCACTAAAATTCCAGCCTGAACCTCGGACTCAGATAACCCCCCCCCCGGAACCTCGAAACACAGGGTGTGGGATCCCGGACCAGATACCCTCTGTTCTACCAGAACATTTACCGCTCAGTTCACTCCTCTGTTGGTTCCGGTTGTTAATAAATTCACCTTGAATCGAACTGTACTCTGGTCTGCGTTTGAGTTCCAGCCCCTGGTCCTGACAGAACGATCCGGCCATTATGGACTCAGCAGACCTGGAGCCAGTCCGCCACGCGGTCTCCACTCAGGGAGCAATCCTGGGGCAGCACAGCACCGCGCTTCAGGAAATTATGGGAGAACTTCAGAACCTGTCACTCCGCCTGGGAACCCTCCAGGACTCCCTGCAAGACCCTCCTCCAGCCCCCGGACTGGCCGCATCAGCCGCAGCTAACCCCGCCAGGGAGCCGTGGGTCTCCCACCGGAGAGGCACGATGGGAACCTAGGTCAGTGTAAGACGTTTCTCATGCAATGTGGTCTAGTCTTTGCTCTCCAGCCCTCACCTATGCCACGGAGAGATCTAAGATTGCCTACCTCATTGGGTTGCTGCGAGGAGCGGCGTTGGAATGGGCTTCAGTTCACTGGAGGAGACAGGACCAGGTTACTACCACCTATGTTGCTTTCACCACGGAGATGACCAAGGTTTTCACCACCCGGTCCAAGGTAATGACGCCTCTATGAGACTGCTCTCACTCCACCAAGGACTCGGAGCGTGGCTGAATATGCCATTGAGTTCAAGCGTTGGCCGTTGAGAGTGGGTGGAATGAGGAGTCCCTGCTGGCTGTGTTTATCAATGGTTTAAGTGAGAAATTAAAGGATGAACTGGTGGCACACCCTGAACCTGTGAACCTGGATAATCTCATTTCCTTGACACCAGATAGACAATCGCTGTCGGGAGAGACGACGGCAGAAACAACGCAACCCTGGCTGTGACGTCATCCCTCGCCGAGGAGATTACTCCCCAGCTCGGTAGGATCTAGACCTTTTCCTCGCCCTGTACTTCCGCTGGGGCCCGTGCGGCGAGAGGAGTTCCCGGAGGGCGAGCCCATGCAGCTGGGTCGGAACCGTCTCAGTGCAGATGAACAGGAACGCCGAAGAGGAAACAACGCCTGTCTCTACTGTGGACACCCAGGTCACTACATCGCCAATTGTCCTAAACGACCATTAAACCGGAGGGCTCGCTAGCCGGGGGGAGCATCCTAGCGAGCCGAGCAACCCTACCCCTGTCTTCCCGTCCACGAACCCAATTACATGCCACTATCTGCTGGAGAAACCAGACTCTGGAGCTCCAGGCACTCATTGACTCTGGGGCAGACGAGAGTTTTTTGGACACCACATTAGTTAGACAGCTGGGATTAACCACGGAGCAGCTTACGGAACCACTGGAGGCTAGTACACTTGACGGGAGGCTGCTTGCTCGAGTAACAACTCGTACCTGCCCTGTCCAGCTCCAGCTGTCAGGTAATCATTTTGAAGAAATCTCCTTTTATGTTATTGACTCACCTTTAATACCGTTAGTTTTGGGGCACTCCTGGTTGACCAAACATAATCCTCACATTGACTGGATATCTGCTAAGGTTCATAACTGGAGTTCTGCCTGTCTTGCCAGTTGTTTGCGGTCTGCCCTGCCTTCTTCTGTAACCCGCCAGAAACCCGAACCAGACCGGCCGGAACTATCATCCATCCCTGCTGAGTACCACGATATTTCGGAGGTGTTCTGTAAACAAAGGGCTCTCTCACTTCCCCCGCACCGACCATATGACTGCGCCATTGACCTGTTGCCTGGATCTACGTTTCCACGGAGCCGTCTGTATAACATCTCCAGACCGGAACGGTTGGCAATGGAGGAGTACATTAACAGTTCACTGGCGGCTGGGATTATCCGCCCTTCGTCATCACCTCTGGGAGCCGGGTTTTTCTTTGTGGGTAAGAAGGACGGGACCCTCCGCCCGTGTATCGACTTCAGAGGTTTGAATGACATCACAATAAAGAACAAGTATCCACTACCACTTATGAACTCAGCCTTTGAATTTCTCAGGGAGCTACAGTTTTTTCGGTTAGATCTCCGCAATGCCTACCACTTGGTCCGAATTCGTGAGGGGGACGAATGGAAGACGGCCTTCAACACCCCCCTGGGACATTTTGAGTACCTGGTTATGCCTTTTGGCCTGTCTAACTCGCCTGCTGTTTTTCAGTGTCTAATCAATGACGTGCTTAGAGATATGCTGGGCAGATTTGTGTTTGTCTACCTTGATGATATCCTCATCTTTTCCCAGAGTCAAACCGAACACGCCCAGCATGTCCGACAGGTCCTCCATCGGCTCCTGGAGAACCGCCTGTTTGTTAAGGCAGAGAAGTGCGAGTTTCACGCCTCCACAGTCACTTTCCTCGGCCACATCATTGCCAGAGGTCAGGTGAGGATGGATCCTGAGAAGGTGAGAGCAGTCTTAGATTGGCCCCGACCAGATACCAGGAAACAGCTACAGAGATTCTTGGGGTTCGCCAACTTCTATAGACGTTTCATCAGAAATTACAGCCGCACTGCTGCACCATTAACTGCACTTACCTCCCCAGCTAGACCGTTTCACTGGTCCTCTGAGGCAGAAGGAGCCTTTTTGGATCTCAAGAAGAGGTTTACGTCAGCTCCCATTCTCATTAACCCTGACTCATCCCGGCAGTTTGTGGTGGAGGTGGGCGCCTCGGGCGATGGGAGTGGGGGCAGTCCTGTCCCAGCGGTCACCCGAGGATAACAAACTTCACCCTTGTGCTTTTCTATCCCATCGTTTATCTCCCACAGAAAGGAACTATGATGTCGGGAACCGGGAACTGCTGGCCGTGAAGAAGGCGCCGAGGAGTGGCGACATTGGCTAGAGGGCGTAGATCAGCCGCTCGTGGTTTGGACCGACCATAGAAACCTGGAGTACATCCGCTCGTGAAACGCCTGAATCCTCGTCAAGCCAGGTGGGCTCTTTTCTTTGGTCGCTTCAATTTTGCCCTTACCTACAGGCCCGGGTCCAGGAATGTGAAGCCCGACGCTGTCTCGGCTGTTCGAGAAGGAGGAGACTATTGCAGAACCCGACACCATAATACCCAGAACCTGTATCATTGGGGCAGCCATTTGGGAGATTGAGGGAGAGGTGAGAACGGCTCTGCAGCACCAGCCTGACCCAGGTAACGGCCCCCCAGGCCGTCTGTTTGTGCCTCTCTCTGTCCGTCCATCTGTATTACAGTGGGGTCACTCCTCCAGACTCTCATGCCATCCTGGAGGGGCTCGCACTTTGGCCTTCCTGCGCAGACGGTTCTGGTGGCCAGAGATGAGGACTGATGTCCAGACCTTTGTCTCTGCCTGTTCCGTCTGTGCACTGAACAAGGGTTCCAACCGACCCCCCTCAGGGTACCTGCAGCCGTTGCCCATACCTCGTCGTCCGTGGTCTCACCTGTCGCTGGATTTTGTATCCGGGCTACCACCCTCGAGAGGTATGACTGTGGTCCTCACTGTGGTGTTCACGGTCCACGGCCTGCCCTTGGACATCGTTTCTGACAGAGGTCCACAATTCACCTCAGCCGTCTGGAAGTCATTCTGCCGAGCCATCGGGGGCCACCGTTAGCCTGACTTCTGGGTTCCATCCTCAAGCTAACGCCCAAGCGGAGAGAGCCAACCAGAAACTGGAGACCACCCTGCGTTGTTTAGTTTCCTCCAACCCCACTTCCTGGACATCTCAGCTGCCATGGGTGGAGTACGCCCACAACACACTTCCCACATCTGCCACAGGTCTGTCACCCTTTCAATGCGTCTATGGTTTTCAACCCCCGTTGTTTCCCTCTCAGGAGAGAGAGTTAGCTGTTCCCTCCGTCCAAGCTTACATCCGCAGATGTCATCGCACCTGGCACCGAGCCCGGGCCACCCTTCTGAGGACCTCTGCCCAGTATAAGCGTCACGCCAACCGTCATCGAACTCCTGCACCTTCCTATTCAGTGGGGGGACAAGGTATGGCTCTCCACCCGGGATCTCCCGTTAAAGACTGACTCTAAGAAATTATCACCTAAATTCATTGGTCCCTTAGTGATCGAGAAGGTCATCACCCCTGTGACCGTCCGTCTCCGACTGCCTCCCACACTCAAGGTCCACCCTGCCTTCCATGTATCTCGGCTTAAGCCTGTCCTCATCAGTCCATTACTCCCTCCTCTCCCGGCCCCTCCACCCCCCCGGCTCATTGATGGCCATCCGGCGTTCACGGTTCACCGGATTCTGGACTCGCCGCCGGGCGCGCGCAGTATCTCATCGACTGGGAGGGCTATGGACCAGAGGAGAGGAGCTGGGTTCCCGGCAGCGGGTTCTGGATGCCGCCCTCATACGGACGTTCCATCGCTCTCACCCGAGAAGCCTGGAGGACCGCCTGGAGGCGCCGTAAGGGGGTACTGTCACGAACCCTGGTCGTGACTCTTCCTGCTTGCTGTTCTGAGATCGTGGGGCGTGGTCTCCAGTGCTCCGGTCTACTCACCTGTGGGCCATCACGTCTATCAAGCACACCTGGTCCACATTATGCAATCTACTCACCTACAAAAGCCAGACCAACCTTCCAGTCCCCGCCGGATCGTTGTACCACTAAAATTCCAGCCTGAACCTCGGACTCAGATAACCCCGGAACCTCGAAACACAGGGTGTGGGATCCCGGACCAGATACCCTCTGTTCTACCAGAACATTTACCGCTCAGTTCACTCCTCTGTTGGTTCCGGTTGTTAATAAATTCACCTTGAATCGAACTGTACTCTGGTCTGCGTTTGAGTTCCAGCCCCTGGTCCTGACACCTCTGTCCCCTCTTTTCCATCACAATCCCTTAATTAATCTCCATTACACTTTCTCCTCCTCCACATCTGACCAAACTGTCAGCAGTCTCACCTCTCCCCAGTCCATCAGCTTTCCAGTCTGTGGAAACTACCCTCTACTCCAACCCAGCAACTCCCTTCAGTTCTCACCGTTACACCACAGAATGGTCCTGCAGAGAGAGAGAGAGAGAGAGAGAGAGCATAGGCCTAACAGTTCCCTTCATGTCCCTGAGAGACAGACACAGACACAGACACAGACAGACAGACAGACAGAGAGAGAGAGAGAGAGAGAGAGAGAGAGAGAGAGAGAGAGAGAGAGAGAGAGAGAGAGAGAGATACAGACAGACACAGACAGAAAGGGAAAATATAGAAACAGAAACAGAAAGAGAGCGATGGGCCTAGGGTGTGAAAATCCAAAGAGGTTGGACCAACTCTGTATTTAATAACATTACAGTGCAGAGCCTCTGTTTACCGTAACACTTGGCCTGGCTCCGGGTATGGAACCTCAGTGTGATGTCTGCCCCACCCCACCCCTTCAGCTCAGCGCTGGCAGGAACAGCAACAATGAGCTCATAGCTGTTTGGCTCTTCCCACCCTGCATGGCTTAACTTTAGTTCCCATCTCTCTGGGGCACAGAGCTGGTTGCTGTTCAGGTTACACCATAGCAAAATGTTTAGCAATGGAAACTGAAATATTGGCATGTTTTTTTGGTAGTGCCTCCCTGTTTCACTCTGTTCCGTTTGGTAACTAATAAATACGACCAAGAGCTTACATTGAGGGTGGAGTAGTGATACCCCTCCCAGGATGCAGTTCATTTCAAAGCCTTCCCTTCCTCGCTTCCTTGAAGCAATCACTGGTCTGACATGACATAGTTGATGAATGCAATGCAAGGGAAATCTTGCTTCCAACAGATTCGCCATGTCAGATCAGCAATAACTTCAAGGAAGAGAGGAGGGAAATAAACATTTCTAAGAGTATTCCAACAGGGCCAAAGAGTGACAGAGATGCTCCTTCCCCTCTGCCCTGGATAGACAAAGAACGAGAGGAGAAGAGAGGGACATGGAAAGAGACATGTAGTGTACTGTACACACACACACAGTGCTCCTTTAATCTCACACCAGACTTCTCTTTGTGTAGAGAAGAACCTGACTGGACTACCTGGAATCACCAAGTTGATCAGGAAAAGGCAACCAGGAAATTCAGATTGTTGTAACAGTGGAAAAAAAGAGAAAGAGAAAGACAGACAGTGACAAGAAAAAGTATGTGAAGAGAAAGAGAGAAAGAACAAGAGGGAGAAGAGAGAGACATGGAAAGAGACATGTAGCCAGCTGGCTTCTCCCTGTCCCTTCCAACCTCTCTGTGAACAAAACGGCAGACAGAGCAAAACAAAAAGCCATTTCAGAGCAACTCCAGAGTGCAGGGAAAGTTCAGAAGGGTCATTGAGTCTACAAAGTTAAGTGACGGTAAACACCGGGAAATATAATACCTCTTTAGAGTTTATCAGGGAATTCTTATGGGATCTGGTCATTCATAAAGCGTCTCAGAGTGTGATCAGTTCTGCCTTTTAGAGCATAATGAATAAGATTATATGGACGGGAGGGGACCTGATCCTAGATCAGCCCAGCTACTCTGAATACAGGCCCTGAACTTGAGATGAGGACAGAGGACACACCACACTACCACAAAACCCTCCGTGATGATCCTAACTTGGCATCAGGACATCAGCGCATTACACTCAAGTGTGATCACATAGTGGGTTCTGAAGGACATGCCCGACCGTTTGGCATCTGCTACGTGGGGGTAGCAATTAACACATTCTTAGCCAAAGATAGCAGCAGCTGTTGGAAATGAATGTTTCGAAAAACAGTAGCAGGCTAGCAGCAGCAGTAGTGCCTGGCCTGCCTGCAACAACTGGGGGGGAAGCTAGCCAGGAGAGGGGTCAGAGCCAGGGGCAGGGAGGGGGTGACTGACTACAATGTGGGCACGCCCTGCTGCCAGCCTTTACTGGAAGCACCAAGCCAGCTGTGCCCTCTGGCTTCCCTTACATGATACATTCAGAGGATGCCTGGTCCCTGACATGTTTGTGCTGTCTTGAAAATATCATGCATTATCAGCACATTTATATTATATGTTATGAAAAGGGTTTTTAAAGGAAGTGAAACCAAAAGCTCAGATGGTATCCTTTGGATATTTAGAGATACTTAAGATACATTAATTAATAAATCACAATCTTACTCAAATGTGGAGTTCACATGCATACGCTGTAATGCTGTAGAGATTACACAATTAGGAGTAGTTTAAGAGAAGAAATGGTCTGCTTCTACTGGTTTTAAAAGGTTGATTAACTACAAATACCCCTGCAATAACCTAAGTAAAAAACAGGGACTATCTATTTTTATAAATTGGGTGGTTCGAGCCCTGAATGCTGATTGTCTGACAGCTGTGGTATATCAGTTTAACCCCTGTAATAACCTTCTCTAGCAAACACCATAGATGAGACATAGTGAAGTCTGGTTAAGTATAAAACAGGGATGATCTATATTTAGAACATAGGTCAAATAATAAGACCTATAAACAAAATTGTCTCTTACGATAAATAATATGGCATGCCATAACTTCTGTCCCTGATCTTAATTTCTGACCCAATTCTCATTTAATTAAAATAGAACTGTGAATAGGTCTACTACTGTACACAGACTGTCTGAATGACCCAGATGATAGCTGATACATCTTGGTGAATGCAGACAACTGGTTGAGGCCAAAGAAGCGTGAACATAGAATGAAATACAGTGTTACCATGACACCTAGTGGCAATAACATTATACAGGGCAGAGACAGTATTTCATAATTTGTGAAATTGGGATTGAATTTGACTGACTAGAGTTTCAGAAATGTAATTGTTTAAACCATTAAACAATTATATTTAAAAAGAGACTGTATTTCCCTGAGAATAAATAGTAACAATCGTACACTACAGATACATGCATTCAACAGTTACTTTTCCAAATGTCTGTGCTGCAGCCAGCAACTGTACATCGTTAGTGTGACAAACTCTCTTGCAGGGTTATGTCAAGCAGAGACGGGCAGTATTTTTCTATTTAAAATACGTATTTTAATTACTTCTGAGTATTTTGTCATTTGAATTACATTGGGCTGAACTATATTCCAACGTATTTTGTATTTTCAAAATACAAAACACAATTCTAGAAAAAAATGATTAGCTTTCGTCTTGTGGGCAAACAGAGTCTCAAAAGTCTGCTTGTTCTCTTCCACCGTGGTGGGGAAATAGCAGCACGAAGCAGGTAGTGCTAGGGCTAGTGGGGTGAGAGCTAGCCGTGTGGCGCTAGCTTCGACTGGAGAAGATAGTAATTCCAGGAATTTGATTGGTTTAGGTCACCCAGTAAAGGGAAAAGCAGTAGCCATAACTCCGGGAGAGACGGATCTGTCAAGCGAGTTATACATGTGCTACTCAAAGCCTGACTGTGATGTCTGCACAGCGTAGTTAGCTAGTAGCAGCCTAGTGGGCTAACAGCCTAGATGTAGTTAGCACTTTGTTAGCCAGAGAGCACCGCAAAAAATCACCCACAACCATAGTACAGAGAATAACAAAATGGTCAGCCTAGCCACTGAGGGCGCTTTTAAGCTAAACGAGGGGAGAAGTAATACTACCAAGGGCAGAGATGGAAAGAGATAGCAGAATGAGCTATTTGCAAGCGTGTGCTGGCCGACTGTAGCTGTGAAGCTAGTCCTGGCGTTAGCTAGGTAGCGTTCACCCCTTGGGCTAATAGCCTAGCTATTGGTAACACACTGCTAGCTGTAGACAAAGAGCGTGGCGTAAGTCTTCAGTGAGCTAACCGAGTCAGATTTTGCCTCACAGTGTTGGCTAACTGAGTCTAGCTAGCTCTAAGCGTGTGCTGGCCGACAGTAGCTGTGAAGCTAGTCCTGACGTTAGCTAGCTAATGTTCACCCCTTGGGCTAATAGCCTAGCTATTGCTAGCACACTGTTAGTGAAGACAAAGCACGTGGCGTAGGCTAACCGTGTCATAAAGGTATCCTTGTTCTCTAGTGAAAAAGAAGTACAAAGCATGTAGCACTAGATGGGTTAGTGGGTACAGAATCTAGCTGTGTGGCGCTAGCTTGGACCGGAGACTGAGAAGAAGCAAACTTTTCCTTTCGGTAAAAGTACTCAACAATCAAAAAGTACTGGACAAGATGCTGTAATCCTATGCTATGCGGCCGAGTCCTAGCGGGTGACCTGCAAACAGTTAAGCATGAAAACAGGGATTCAGGTCATGCTGAGGAGTGCTTAGTGTCACGCCTTCACCGAAGTCGGGTCCATCTCCTTGCCCGAGCGGCGGGTGAACGTCTGTTCCATCTGAGGCAGGGGACAAGGAGCGCGCAGGATCTCGCTTTGGACTTCCGGACCCTGGCCGCCAGCGCGGGATGGAACGACAGGGCCCTGATCGATCACTATCGGTGCAGTCTGCGTGAGGACATCCGTCGGGAGTTGGCCTGCCGAGACACCACCCTCACGTTGGACCAGCTGGTGGACCTGTCCATCTGCGGTCTACCCCCGGCCTCCGGATCGGGGCCTGTCAGTTCCATCCCCCAGCACCTCCGCTCCGACACCCATGGACCTGGGAGGTGCTGCGCTTTGGGCGACCAGAGGGGGGGCTATTCCCTGCACCATTTGTGGCCGAAAAAGGGCACACTGCTGATCGGTGCTGGAGGGGTTCCTTTGGGAGTTGAGGCAGCAGGCAGGGCACTATCGTGTCACCCCAGGTGAGTCGGCACCAGGCTCACCAAGAGCCCCCTGTTGCGCACATGTATGTGTTTATAAAATTTCCTGAGTTTTCCCCGCATTCCCAGCATAAGGCGCTCGTAAATTCAGGCGCAGCTGGGAATTGTATTGACCGTTCATTTGCCCATAGTTTAGGGATCCCCATTGATTCTGTGGATGTAACCTTCCCTGTGCATGCCCTAGATAGTCAACCCTTAGGGTCGGGGCTGATTAGGGAGACTACCGCTCCACTAGACATGGTTACGAAG
This sequence comes from Brachymystax lenok tsinlingensis, assembly GCA_030435695.1. Lineage (NCBI taxonomy): Eukaryota > Metazoa > Chordata > Actinopteri > Salmoniformes > Salmonidae > Brachymystax > Brachymystax lenok. The sequence continues at coordinate 108,055,284 of CM059791.1, forward strand.
GAGGGTCACAGGAAGAGATTATTGATTCTCCTGCGTTTCCCGTGGTGCCGGGCCTACCTTGGTTGGCCTGTCATGACCTCTCTATTTCGCGGCAACAGAGGGCTCTCAAGGGGTGGTCACGAAAGTGCTCAGGGAGGTGTGTTGGGGTTTCAATCGGTGCGACTACGGTGGAAAGTCCAGACCAGGTCTACACCGTGCACATTCCCTTAGAATATGCCGATTTGGCTCTCGCCTTCTGTAAGAAGAGGGCGACTAAATTACCACCCCATTGACGGGGGGATTGTGCGATAAATCTCCTGGTAGACGCAGCACTTCCCAGGAGTCACGTGTATCCTCTGTCCCAGGAGGAGATGGCGGCTATGGAAACATATGTCTCCAAATCCCTGGGGAAGGGATACAGTCGGCCCTGCCTCAACAAGTTTCTTTTTTGTGAAGAAGAAGGATGGAGGTCTGTGCCCGTGTATTGACTATCGGGGTATCATTCAGATCACTGTGAGGTACAGCTACCAGCTGCCTCTCATAGCCAGTGCGATCAAGTCAATGCACAAGGTGCACTTCTTCACAAAATTGGATCTCAGGAGTGCTTACAACCTGGTGCGTATCCGGGAGGGGGACCAGTGGAAGACGGCATTTAGTACCACCTCCGGGCACTATGAGTACCTCGTCATGCCGTACAGGTTGATGAATGCTCCATCAGTCTTCCAGGCCTTTGTTGACAAGATTTTCCGGGACCTCCAAGGGCAGGTTGTAGTGGTGTATATCGACAACATTCTGATATACTCCGCTACACGCGCCGAGCATGTGTCCCTGGTGCGCAGGGTGCTTGGTCGACTGTTGGAGCATGACCTGTACGTCAAGGCTGAGAAATGTCTGTTCTTCCAACAGTCCGTCTCCTTCGTAGGGTACCGCATTTCCACGTCAGGGGTGGAGATGGAGAGTGACCGCATTTCAGCTGTGCGTAGTTGGCTGACTCACAATAAAGGAAGTGCAGCGGTTCCTAGGGTTTGCCTACTACTACCGGAGGTTTATCCGGGGCTTTGGTCAGGTTGCGGCTCCTATTACCTCACTGCTGAAGGGGGGACGGGTGCGACTTCAGTGGTCGGCTGAGGCGGACAGGGCTTTTGGTCACCTGAAGGCTCTGTTTACCTCGGCTCCCGTGCTGGCTCATCCGGATCCCTCTTTGGCGTTCATAGTGGATACGCCACCAAAGCTCCGCCCCTGTGCCTTCTTTTCCGAAGAAGCTCAGCCCGGCGGAGTGAAACTATGATGTGGGGGACCGGGAGCTGTTGGCTGTCATCAGGGCTCTGAAGGCGTGGAGACATTGGCTTGAGGGGGCGAAACACCCTTTTCTCATCTGGACTGACCACCGCAATCTGGAGTACATCTGGGCGGCAAGGAGACTGAACCCTCGAAAGGCATGGTGGGCCATGTTTTTTACCCGTTTTGTTTTCACCCTTTTCTACTGACCAGGTTCCCAGAATGCTAAGGCAGACGCACTGTCCCGGAAGTATGACACAGAGGAGCGGTCCATGGATCACACTCCCATACTCCCGGCCTCTTGCCTGGTGGCACCGGTAGTGTGGGAGCTGGACGCGGACATCGAGCGGGCGTTACGTACAGAGCCCACTCCCCTCTCAGTGTCCAGCTGGGCGTCTGTACGTTCCGTCTGCTGTCCGCAAACGTTTGATCTATTGGGCCCACACGTCACCCTCCTCTGGTCATCCTGGCATCAGTAGCTGTCTTAGTGGAAAAGCACTGGTGGTCCACCTTGGCCAAGGACGTGAGGGTTTATGTTTCCTCCTGCTCGGTGTGCTCCCAGTGCAAGGCTCCTAGGCACCTGCCCAGAGGGGAGTTACAACCCCTACCAGTTCCACAACGGCCGTGGTCGCACCTGTCGGTGGACTTCCTGACAGATCTTCCTCCCTCACAGGGCAACACCATGATCCTGGTCGATGTGGATCGATTTTCTAAGCCCTGCCGCCTCCTCCCTTCGCCCGGTCTCCCTACGGCCCTACAGACTGAGGAGGCCCTGTTCACACACCTCTTCCGGCACTACGGGGTGCCTGATGATATAGTCTCTGATCGGGGTCCCCAGTTCACGTCTAGGGTATGGAGGGTGTTTATGGAGCATCTGGGGGTCTCGGTCAGCCTCACCTCAGGTTTTCACCCCGAGAGTAACGGGCAGGTGGAGAGAGTAAACCAGGATGTGGGTAGGTTTCTGCCGTTATGTTGCCAGGACCGGCCAGGGGAGTGGGCGGCGTTCATCCCATGGGCAGAGATGGCCCAAAACTCACTCCACCAAACTCACCCCTCCACTAGCCATTCAAAGTCCTGAGGGTAACTGAACGAGGTACGCTACAGGTTTTTTATTTTTCCGTTATTTTACCAGGTAAGTTGACTGAGAACACGTTCTCATTTACAGCAACAACCTGGGGAATAGTTACAGGGGAGAGGAGGGGGATGAATGAGCCAATTATAAGCTGGGGATGATTAGGTGACCATGATGGTATGAGGGACAGCTTGTGGATTTAGCCAGGACACCTGGGTTAACACCCCTACTCTTACAATAAGTGCCATGGGATCTTTAATGACCTCAGAGAGTCAGGACACCCGTTTAACGTCCCATCCGAAAGACGGCACCCATTGGCAATGTCCCCAATCACTGTCCTGGGGCATTGGGATATTTTCTTTAGACCTGAAGAAAGAGGGCCTCCTACTGGCCCTCTAACACCACTTCCAGCAACATCTGGTCTCCCATCCAGGGACTGACCAGGACAAACCCTGCTTAGCTTCAGAAGCAAGCCAGCTGCTGGTTACAGCTTCCCTCAGATTACCGTATTAATCCCTCGTTCCATGTGTCTCTCCTCAGGCCGGTGGTGGCTGGTCCACTCCAGGAGTCTGAGGTGCGGGAGGTTTCTCCGCCCCCTCTGGACATCGAGAGGGCCCCGGCGTATACTGTTTGAGCCATCCTGTACTCGAGGCGTCCGAGGAAGGGCCTTCAGTACCTCGTGGAGTGGGAGGGGTACGGTCCGGAGGAGACATGCTGGGTTCCGGTGGAGGACGTTCTGGACCCTTCTTTGCTGCGGGAGTTCCACTGTCTCCATCCGGATCGCCCTGCGCCTCATCCTCCGGGTCGTCCCCGAGGCCGGTGTCGGTGCGATGCTGGAGCCGCGTGTCAAGGGGGGTACTGTCATAACTTCCACCGAAGTCGGTCCCTCTCCTTGCTCGGGCTACGTTCGGCGGTCGACGTCACCGGTTTTCTAGCCATCGCCGATCCACTTTTCATTTTTCCATTGTTTTTGTCTTGTTTTACACACCTGGTTTCAATCCCACAATTACTTGTTCATTATTTAACTCTCTGTTCCCTCATGTTTGTTTGTGAGTGATTGTTTGTTTGGTAACACGGTCCGTTATTGTGGGCTCGGAATTATTGAGTTGTAATTGTTATATTGTTGAGTAAATACGTTGATTACTCATATCTGCTGTCCTGCGCCTGACTCCGCTACACCAGCTACACACAGGATCCGTTACAGCTTAGAGAGCTTGTGATCTCCATAATGAAGAAAATGAGAATGTCAGAAGGCTGGACCGTGGCGCCTTATATATCAAATCATTTTTTTCACATGCGCCGAATACAACAGGTGTAGACCTTAGCGTGAAATGTTTACTTACAAGCCCTTAAACAACAATGCAGTTTTAAGAAGAATTTGAGTTAAGAACAATATTTACTAAATAAACTAATGTAAAAAATAAAATAGCTTCAATAAAATAACAATACCGAAGCTATATAGAGGGAGTAGGGTTTATAAGAAGTGTGGGTTCCCCACTAGTTGCCACGCTTCAATTCTGTATCCGATGTTGTGGAAAATCTTAAGTCAAATATTTACACAGATACCGGAACTTGTGAATTCAATTTAGACTTTAATACCACGGATTAAAACCGAGCCTCTCCCATGGAAAGAGACTGACTCCCTTATAACAGAGCTCTGTCTTTATAGTATTCTGTCCCTGCATAACGTATAGAATCACTCCTTGTATGTTCATGAACTACTCCCATTGGCCTTATAGTTATCACATTATCTTTACATAGCACATATAGTCACTCCTTGTCTATTCATGAACAACTCCCATTGGCCCTGCTCTACAATTATCTCTCGCAGTCTCAGTTCTTGCTTGTTAACGCCCACATCTGACAGCTGTCTAGGTTATAATGGTAGCTATAATGGTGGCTGAGCCCTGGTCCTATATGTTCCATTCCTTATATGGCCATTCTGTCTCAGCACTTAAAAGTGGACAGTCTAAATTCTGCCTGCTAATATTGGAAATGCAATCTTAGTCATGAGTTTCTCTACCACACCGACACGCGTTGTGCGATTGGAGCTTCCTGTGGTCCCTCCCCAAAAGGGCCTGTCCCGTCGAGAGATACCGAAACGAGTATTTGAAAGCTCTTCTTTTACTTGTTTTATTGAATGTCCTGCAAATAACCAGCAGAGGGCGACCATTTTTAAACCATTTTCACATTCACATAATGCTTACAAATTTGATCTTAACTCTAAAACAGGGGTAGGCAACTGGCCCGCTGATCAATTTTCGCTTAGAGCCTCAGAAAGGCTAGGGTCGGCTCTGAATACATGTGTGGGTATGGACGTGTGGGTACGCAGACCCGTGAGCAACTGCTGCCCCTAATGATGAGTTCAGATTTTTTTGTTGACAATTGAGACGTGACACAACTGTGGGAAGCATTGGAGTCAACACGGAACAGCATCCCTGTGGAACGCTTCTGACACCTTGTAGAGTCAATGCCCCGACAAATTAAGGCTGTTCTGAGGGCAAAAGAGGGTGCAACTCAATATTAAGATGTTCATAATGTTTTGGACACACCGTGTATAAGATGGGCCTAAAATAGTGTATAAGAGATCATACAAAAGATTTTGCGGATTATGTAAAAAATATGTTGGTCTGATGTCATTAATAAGGAGCATCCAGACGCTGCACTTGATGCATTTACAGTATGAAATTGCTTCTTCCAGTTATTGATAAACATGCACCTGTTAAGAAACTGACTGTTAGAACTGTTAAGGCTCCATGGATTGACTAGGAATTGAAAAACTGTATGGTTGAAAGAGATGGGGCAAAAGGAGTGGCTAATAAATCTGACTTGCTGACTTACTGCAAATTGAGAAATGATGTGACTAAACTCAACAAAAATAAAATAGACTGCATTATGAAGGCAAGATCAATGATATGAATCCACGTTGATAGTTTTAAACAGAAGCTTTTCACAAAGTCTCTGTCTGACCCAGCTGACTAATGCCCGTCTCAGTGTTCAGTGTCTGCAGCTTCTCTGCTCAAACTCTCTGAGACTTTTATACTGCCATATATGAATATTCATAAACATATCACAGGTGAGACAAAGGGCGACCCTAATCCTGCGAGGGAGGAGAAAAATATCTATTGTATCTGTAGTGTAGAAACAGTAGAAACAGAAGATATCTCACTCTCTCGTACTGTATCACGAACACACCCGACACACCCAAATCAAATTGTATTTGTCACATGCGCCTGTTACGCCTGCTCACTCCCCCTTCCTGGCGCTCGAGGGCGCCAGGCTACCCGTCATCATACGCACCTGTTCACATCATTACAGCTGCGCTCATTGGACTCACCTGGACTCCCTCACTTTCTTGATTGCCCCTGCATATATGTCTGCTCTTCTGTGTTGTTCCCTGTAGTAGCATTGTTTGTTGTGTCTTGTTTATGTCCAGACTCTGTTCCTGTCCCGTTGCATGTCCGTCTATATTAAATGGTTCACTCCCTGTACCTGCTTCTCATCTCCTGCGTTGGGCCTTACAGCGCCGCATACAACAGGTGTAGACCTTACAGTGAAATTATTACTTACACTAGGAGCGTCGCCTCCGGATGAGAGTTTTCCTGTTTGCTTATGGCTGTGGTCGTAGTGCCAGCATCGGTCTGTGGGGGTATGTAGACAGCAACAAATAATACAGATGAAAACTCTCTAGCTAGATAGTGTGATCTATAGCTTAACATGAGATACTCTACCTCAGGCAAGCAAAACCTCAAGACTTCCTTAGATATAGTGCACCAGCTGTTGCTTACAAATATACATAGACCGCCACCCCTTGTCTTACCAGAGGCTGCTGTTCTATCCACACACACACACAACGAGTACACCCACAGACTTGAACACAAACACTGAAGTATGACACTGTTTTTATACTTGTTGTGCATGATACAGTATACTCAAGGGTTTTGAAAAAAACATTTTGCGATGCACTTGGATACATCATCAGTGATGTAATCTGGGGTCATGGAGTGTTTCGGGTCTTTCAACATCAGACACCCTCGCTCAGGTGACCCAATCATGGTTGATCAAGACCAGACTTGTGTTCCAGTAGCACTACGTTCTTGATGGCCTTACGATCCGTTGGCCCCTGTGATGCCCACACACACACACACATATACACACGCACACACACTCAGGAAACACTTTACTTGAATATAGATAAGCATTCATAACACATTCATAAATCCACTCATGGCATCAGTGGAGAGAGATTTTCAAAATGAAAGTCAGAATTAGCCATTGTACAACTGGAACATGTATTTTTGATGTCACAGTACCCGACCCTGACACACAACAGGCTGTGTATCAAGGTGAGTAACCTTGTTTGAGACCTTATGGTACATAGGAGACCCGGGTTGGAATCCAGTCTGTGGCCGGAGGTGTCTCTGCTAGGAGCGGGATGTCAAAGGGGAGTGAAGTGTAACAGAGTTGGTTTGGTAGTTTGGTGAACCACACTTGTGTGTTGAGTCACTTTGTGTGAGACCTGAAGACTTGTGTTAACTCCCCTGAGATAACGCAGATCACACCTTGGAACCGTTTTCTGGTTGTGCCTTGCTTAAGGGCAGGAGATATCACCTGGGATTAGATACCAGCAACCCTCCAGTTGCCGCTTCTCATCCACCAGATTTTTCCCATCAGACCCATGATTCAAAGCAGCATAGCTCAGTAAGTCAACAAGAGACCCAGGTTGGAACTCAGTTAATAACGGCAACAAACTGTCAATCGCTACTGTGGTGTTAATTTAATTTAATTAACCTCTTAAGGATTGGACCCTTTTTTTCAATTTTCGCGTAAAATGACATACCCAAATCTAGTGTGATCTACAGTTTAATAACTAGAAGATTCCACACCACAACTGTTTTAATTTTAGGTCCTGTAGCTCAGGACCTGAAGCAAGGATATGCATATTCTTGATACCATTTAAAAGTTTGTGGAAATGCTAAATTAATGTAGGAGAATATAACACATTAGATCTCATAAAAGACAATACAAAGACAAAAACATGATTTTTTTTGTATTGTTTTTGTACCATCATCTTTGAAATGCAAGAGAAAAGCCAATATATGACTTAGGAATCTAGACACAATTTCGATGTTGGCCACTAGCTGGCAGCAGTGTATATGCAAAGTTTTAGACTGATTTAATGAACCTTTGCATTTCTGTTCAAAATCAAGACTGCCAAAATGTGCCAAATTGGTTTATTAATAACTTTTCAAGTTCATAACTGTGCACTCTCCTCAAACAATAGCATGGTTTTATTTCACTGTAATAGCTACTGTAAATTGGACAGTGCAGTTAGATTAACACGAATTTAAGCTTCCTGCCAATATCAGATATATCTATGTCCTGGGAAATGTTCATGTTACTTCATAACCTCATGCTAATCGCATTAGCCTACGTTAGCGCAACCATTCCCGCGGTAGATCCATTGATCCTGTAGAGGAAGGCATATCAGAATCACAATGGTATATGCAAAAAAAAACTGAAATGCTACTGCTACCTGGGTAATGCTCTGAGACTTACCCGGTGCTCCCAAACTGATGTGTAAATAGTATGTCAGGGGTTTGGGTGCTACAACAGTAAAAATACGCACTTCCGTTAAACTGATAAATAAAGAGCTGTACCAAGGGACTTTTATTTTGAAAATTGTAATGAATCATACTGCAACGCTCATGAAGGTGTTATGACTGTTGTAATGAATGATACTGCAACGCTCATGAAGGTGTTATGACTGTTGTAATGAATGATACTGCAACACTCATGAAGGTGTTATGACTGTTGTAATGAATGATACTGCAACACTCATGAAGGTTTTATGACTGTTGTAATGAATGATACTGCAACACTCATGAAGGTGTTATGACTGTTGTAATGAATGATACTGTAACACTCATGAAGGTGTAATGACTGTTGTAATGAATTATACTGCAACATTCATGAAGGTGTTATGATTGTTGTAATGAATGACCCTGCATTACTCATGAAGGTGTTATGACTGGTTTCATAAGTCAGCAAGTAGCCAAGTGTTTAGAGGCAGGTAGCCTAGTGGTTAGAGCGTTGGACTAGTAACCTAAAGGTTGCAAGACGAATCCCCAAGCTGACAAGGTTAAAATCTGTCATTCTGAAAAAGGCAGTTAACCCACTGTTCCTAGGCCGTCATTGAAAATAAGAATTTGTTTTTAACTGACTTGCCTAGTTAAACAAAGGTAAAAAAAAAAAAAATAAGTGTTATGTATACTCCATTAATTTGATGTGTGGATGTGTATGTCTGTCGTCCACCCGTCCGTCCATTCTTCTGGACCATATCTGTTTGTGCTAACATTCCACTCCGTGCTACAACTTGTCATGCCAATGTGTGCATGTGTTTGTGATGTGTGCATGTGTGTGTGTGTGTGTGTGTTCTCATTTTTGAGACTGTATTAGGACCTCAACTTATAAAAACACCTTCCATATTAGGACCTTTGGACAATTTAGGTCCAAAACCATGGTCCTCACTAGGAAAACCACTGGAATAGCCTGCAAATAGCATGCTAATATGCCTGGTTTGAAAATCACATAAAACTGTCAGGGTCCTAAGAAGAAGGTATTTTTGTAAGCCACCTAGTGGTAACATACAGAACTGCAGCATATCAAATCAAATCAAATGTTCTTGTCTCACACACACACACACACACACACACACACACACACACACACACACACACACACACACACACACACACACACTCATTCAAAAGGATCACATGTTACTCTCTGTATCAAACCTGCTCTCTCCCTTCCAACTCGTCCTGAACATTGAAGTCATCATTACTTAGTCTGAGCTGATCAAGGACTGTACAGATGTTTACACTTCATTTATACAATACAACTGTGAACATTTGGTTGAAACTGTTAGACATCCTTTGTCTCTTTTTTTCCCCTTTTTCATTATCGATTTATGTTTATTTTCTTTACCTGTAAATAAGTAGTATCCTGGCCCACCTTGTGTTATATTTACCTCTCTTTAAGGCCCAGTGCAATCAAAAACATGATGTTCCTGTGCTTTATATTTCCACACTATGAAGTTGGAATAATACTGTAAAATTGTAAAAATAATGATAATGCCCTTTTAGTGTAAGAGCTGTTTGAAAAGACTGCCTGAAATTTATGCCTGTTTTGGTGGAATGTGGTTTTGGCCTGCTTGGTGACATCACCAGGAGGTAAAGTAGTTAATAGACCAATAAAATACAAATAGGAAAGAGAGATCCAAACCTCTCTGCCAATAACAGCTAGTTGTCCGTTTCCCCCTTCCCCACCACACCCAGACAGTCCTAGCAAAATTCTTGCTTGAGAAATTGCACTTGCTAAGAAGCTATTTTTGTTTCTTTTTGACCATATTGATTGAAAACACAGTAAGGTTTTCAATCAATATTGTTATACAGTAATAATTTGATTATGAGATAAAAACGGCTGCATTGAACCTTTATTTGACATGTAAAATAAAGGTAAAATAAAAATAAATTATACTGTTTTATATCTTGTGCTAATTAAATAAAACATCAGATACTGTCTCTTTTCCACTATGTGCCAGAGTCTGGTGTAGTGGTCTAAGCTCCCGTCTCTAGACCCCCACATGCTCCCTTCGTGATGGGGTTCCAGCCCTGGCTCGGCCGTCTGTCTGTGCCGTGCCCCCAAATACTTTCGGTCCCTCTCTATGTCTAGAGTGAGGAAAAAAAGTATTTGATCCCCTGCTGATTTTGTACGTTTGCCCACTGACAAAGAAATTATCAGTCTATAATTTTAATGGTAGGTGTATTTGAACAGTGAGAGACAGAATAACAACAAGAAAATCCAGAAAAACGCATTTGAAAAATGGTATAAATTTTGCATTTTAATGAGGGAAATAAGTATTTGACCCCTCTGCAAAACATGACATAGTACTTGGTGGCAAAACCCTTGTTGGCAATCACAGAGGTCAGATGTTTCTTGTAGTTGGCCACCAGGTTTGCACACATCTCAGGAGGGATTTTGGCCCACTCCTCTTTGCAGATCTTCTCCAAGTCATTAAGGTTTTGAGGCTAACGTTTGGCAACTCGAACCTTCAGCTCCCTCCACAGATTTTCTATGGGATTAAGGTCTGGAGACTGGCTAGGCCACTCCAGGACCTTAATGTGCTTCTTCTTGAGCCACTCCTTTGTTGCCTTGGCTGTGTGTTTTCGGTCATGTTTATACCCATCCACGACCCATTTTCAATGCTCTGGCTGAGGGAAGGAGGTTCTCACCCAAGATTTGACGGTACACGGCCCCGTCCATCGTCCCTTTGATGCGGTGAAGTTGTTCTGTACCCTTAGCAGAAAAACACCCCCAAAGCATAATGTTTCCACCTCCATGTTTGACGGTGGGGATGGTGTTCTTGGGGTCATAAGCAGCATTCCTCCTCCTCCAAACACGGCGAGTTGAGTTGATGCCAAAGAGCTCCATTTTGGTCTCATCTGACCACAACACTTTCACCCAGTTGTCCTCTGAATCATTCAGATGTTCATTGGCAAACTTCAGACGGGCATGTATATGTGCTTTCTTGAGCAGTGGGACCTTGCGGGCCCTGCAGGATTTCAGTCCTTCATGGCGTAGTGTGTTACCAATTGTTTTCTTGGTGACTATGGTCCCAGCTGCCTTGAGATCATTGACAAGATCCTCCCATGTAGTTCTGGGCTGATTCCTCACCGTTCTCATGATCATTGCAACTCCACGAGGTGAGATCTTGCATGGAGCCCCAGAACGAGGGAGATTGACAGTTCTTTTGTGTTTCTTCCATTTGCGAATAATCGCACCAACTGTTGTCACCTTCTCACCAAGCTGCTTGGCGATGGTCTTGTAGCCCATTCCAGCCTTGTGTAGGTCTACAATCTTGTCCCTGACATCCTTGGAGAGCTCTTTGGTCTTGGCCATGGTGGAGAGTTTGGAATCTGATTGATTGATTGCTTCTGTGGACAGGTGTCTTTTATACAGGTAACAAACTGAGATTAGGAGCACTTTAAGAGTGTGCTCCTAATGTCAGCTCGTTACCTGTATAAAAGACACCTGGGAGCCAGAAATCTTTCTGATTGAGAGGGGGTCAAATACTTATTTCCCTCATTAAAATGCAAATCCTTTTATAAAATTTTTCACATGCGCTTTTCTGGATTTTTTTGTTGTTATTCTGTCTCTCACTGTTCAAATAAACCTACCATTAAAATTATAGACTGATAATTTCTTTGTCAGTGGGCAAACATACAAAATCAGCAGGGGATCAAATACTTTTTTCCCTCACTGTATGTGATGGAGACTTTTGAAATGCATTCAAGAGATTCCAGGAAAAGGAGTTCTTAAAACTTCTTAGGGAGCAGCGCATGAGGTGACCGTTTTGGAGACCCTGGTGTGCCCAAAGTAAAATGCCTCCCATTCAGGCCCAGAAAATAGGATATGCACATATAGTACCATTGGATAGGGAACACTCTGCATTTTCTAAAAGTGTTAACCATTTGTCTGTGAGTAAAACAGAACGGATATGGCAGGCGAAACCCCGAGGAATTTCTGTCCTGGAAAAAGTGGTTTTGACACATTGCTCATTTGGAACCCCTCCCTTATGAAAATGCCCATATAAGGGCATATGAATGCAGTACCTATCGTTTCCTCTGGATGTCAACAGTCTCGAGACACTGTTCAGATTTTTTTTAGATCCTATTAGAGCAGAGAAGAAGAGGAATCAGGAAGTGTCCCCAGAGATGTCAATAGAAGAGGACGCGTGCTCTCGCCAAGCGCGCTCTGTGGTTTTTTCTTTCTTATAGCCCAGTTTATATTCCGGTTGAATTATTATAGTAAATATACATAAAAGTGTTCCTAAGGATACATTAAAAAGGATGTTTGATTGTTCTTGGACAAGTTTATAGGTATAAGTTGAATGAGTTCTCTTCACGTTTCAATGGACGCTGTAGTTTCTGATCATAACGCGTGAACCAAACGGAGATTTATGGATATAATACATAACTTTTTCTAACAAAAGAACCATGGATTGTATTCGTTGGACACTTGGGAAGCCATCAGCAGAAGTTCTTCAACAGATAATTGATTTGTTTTCGCTGTGAAATGTGTTTTCTGTGAACCGTGGAGGCTTATGAATTCATGGTAATGGTAAAAATATGTTAGGTGCTACCCTCAAACAATCAAATGTGGTGCTTTCGCCGTAAAGCCTTTTTGAAATCTGACAACGCTGTGATATTGCCAAGAAGCAGAGCTTTTGATGAGTATGAAACACTTGTATATTGATGCATGTTTAATAACTTTTGGATTTTGAATTTGGCGCCTTGCATTTCACCTGGTAGTGTCGGGAGTGGGGCGCACCTTACTGGTCCTTAAAAAGTTAAATGAGATAGGCTGCAATGGGCTGACCCCCGACCAGACCATCAGTAAGGCCCGCCAGCCACTGCTCCCTCCCTACTTTGCCAACATTGAATCACTGCCACATACACAGCCTGCCTAAGCAATGACATAACGATCCTTGGTAGTCAGGCTTCCACTGAATTGTTGAGTTCCATTACAATCATATTGAATTCTCATTAGTTTGTTGCTCGCCTATATGTGCCGCAAAAGATAATTGATTATATTTTTAGTGGCTGTCACTCAAAATCTCCTCAACCCAACCCATATTTGATGTGTAAAACTTACATGCAATACAGTGCGTTCGGAAAGTATTCAGACCCCTTGACTTTTTCCACATTTAGTTACGTTAAAGCCTTATTCTAACATGGATTATATTGTTTTTTCCCCCTCATCAATCTACACACAATACCCCATAATGACAAAGCAAAAACAAACAAATGTATAATTAAAAAAAAAAACTGAAATATCACATTTACATCAGTATTCAGACCCTTTACTCAGTACTTTGTTGAAGCACCTTTGGCAGCAATTACAGCCTCAAGACTTGGACATTCAGAGACTTATCCTGCGTTGTCTTGGCTCTGTCCTTAGGGTTGTTGTCCTGTTGGAAGGGGAACCATTCGCCACGGTCTGAGGCCTTGAACGCTCTGGAGAAGGTTTTCATCAAGGATCTCTCATCTCCACAGAGGTACTCTGGAGCTCTGCCAAGAATGTGCAAAGCTGTCATCAAGGCAAAGGTGGCTACTTTGAAGAATCTCAAATATGAAATATATTTAGATTTGTTCAACACTTTTTTTGTTTCTACATGATTCCATATGTGTTATTTCATAGTTTTGATGTCTTCACTATTATTCTACAATGTAGAAAATAGTAAAAATAAAGAAAAGCCCTTGAATGAGTAGGTGTGTCCAAACTTTTGACCTGTGCTGTACATTTCCAAACACCAGCAAAAAGTGTTCTGATTCAGTTGCCACCAGTTTGGGGATTTCAAAACATTTTATTTGAAAAGTATACGATCTGTGCAGTTCTCTGCAATATTCAGTTGGGGCTAGCTGCTCCACCAGACACCAAATTTCATTCTCATCAACAGCTCTCAGTCTAAACAAATGACCAACAAGGACATCTGAGCTGGCATGACTATTTATTGTAATCGTTGCATATTATTTATTGATGCACTGTCCATATGAATTTACAAAATTCTCTTTTGCCATTAAAACAAGAATACATAAGCACATTTAAGGTGATGTCCTGGATTGGTGTGACTGATGTCTCTGGACACGTTTTTTTTAACAGAATCGGTGGAATGAATACACCCCTTATCACACGCAAACACAGAACTAGCAGCCACATATAAACAGCACGATCACTTTGCTTGTTGTATATATAATTCCTTCGCACATCTACTCTCTCTCCTCCTCTCACCTTTCCCTTAACTTGAGGACTATACAACAGCTGTCTGTGACCAGACAAAAAAACCTTTCTAAGCCAAACCTTCATACCATAACCGCTAACATCTAAGCACAGCCTACATTGTTGTCCCCATATTAACTTCAAAGTCAACATAGCTACTAGAACTAATGCATTAATAAACCCGCTGCAATTATGCAGTACAGTGTATAGCAAGCAGTTTAGCCATTACACCGGGCAGGCCCCGGCATCAATAATTACTAAAACCAAAAGCTTACCTTGACTAGGAAGAGTTCCAGTGTTGGATAGCTAGCTAGCTAACATGCATTACATGGTACAAAAGTATGAGGACACCTGCTCGTCGAACATCTTATTCCAAAATCACGGGACCTAATATGGAGTTGGTCCCCCCTTTGCTTCTGTAACATCCTCCACTCTTCTGGGAAGGCTTTCCACTACATGGTGGAACATTGCTAAAGGGACTTGCTTCCATTCAGCCACAAGAGCGTTAGTGAGGTTGGGCACTGATGTTGGGCAATTAGGTCTGGCCCGCAGTCGGTATTCCAATTCATCCCAAAGGTGTTCGATGGGGTTGAGGTCAGAACCCAGTCAAGTTCTTCCACACTGATCTCGACAAACCATTTCTGTATGGACCTTGCTTTGTGCACAGGGGCATTGTCATGCTGAAACAGGAAATTGCCTTCCCCAAACTGTTACCACATATGTATTTGAATGCTGTAGCGTTAAGTTTGTCTGTGGAGATTGCATGGCTGTGTGCTCGATTTTAGGTAGTGTAGCATCCCTCTCTGTTTGAACCGGGTGTTTGAGTAGGCTAAACTAGCTAGCTGCAATAGCTAGCAGTATGTTTTTAAATGTATTTTTATTTTTACTACAAAATCTTTCTCTCTCTCTCCTACATTTTTGAAGAAATTAATTTGTTCCAAACTGTTAAACTATTGTCTATCTCTTTGAGTCAACAGCTCACCACATTTTATGCACTGCAGCGCTAGCTAGTTGTAGCTTATGCTTTCGGTACTAGATTTATTCTCTGATCTTTTGTTTGGGTGGACAACATGTCAGTTCATGCTGCAAGAGCTCTGATAGGTTGCAGTAGACCTTCATAGCGAAACAGTATTTGAATCAATTATTTGGTGACATGTGACTACATCTTGTATAGTTTTAGCTAAGAAGGATAACTTTTTTAATGTTTCACTATTTCAATTTTTTTATGAAATTCACTGAGGAGGATGGTCCTCACCTTCCTCCTCTGAGGAGCCTCCACTGTTAGAGATACATGGCTGTGCCAGAGTCTGGTGTAGTGGTCCAAGCTCCTGAATCTAGACCACACATGGCCCCTTGGTGACTGGGTTTTAGCCCCGGCTCGGCCGTCTGTCTGTCAATGCCTCTACATTCTTTCTGTCCCTCTCTATGTCTGTGTGATGGAGACTCCAGAAAATGAGTTCTTAAACTACTCCATCCTGACCAGACCAGCCACTTCAACTATTCACTTCAACTACCTCGTACCCCAGTACATTGATGAGCGAAACTATGACATGGGGGACTGGGAGCTGTTGGCTGTCGTCAAGGCTTTGAAGGCGTGGAGACATTAGATTGAGGGGGCTAAAAACCCTTTCCTCATCTGGACTGACCACCACAATCTGGAGTACATCCGGGTGGCAAGGAGACTGAACCCTCGCCAGGCAAGGTGGGCCATGTTCTTTTCTTTCCCGTTTTGTTTTCCCCCTGTCCTACAGACCAGGTTCCCAGAACGCTAAGGCAGACACACTGTCCCGGATGTATGACACAGAGGAGCGGTCCATGGATCACTCCCCCATACTCCCGGCTTCCTGCCTGGTGGCACCGGTAGTGTAGGAGCTGGACCGGGACATCGATCAGGCGCTGGGTGCAGAGCCCACTCCCCTCCAGTGTCCAGCTGGGTGTTTGTATGTTCCGTCTGCTGTCCGTGACCGGTTGATCTATTGGACTCACACGTCACCCTCCTCTGGTCATCCAGGCATCGGTCGGACGGTGCGCTGTCTTAGTGGGAAGTACTGGTGGCCCACTTTGGCTAAGGACGTGAGGGTTTATGTTTCCTCCTGCTCGGTGTGCGCCCAGTGCAAGGCACCTGCCCAGAGGGAAGTTACAAACCTTACCCGTTCCACAATGGCCGTGGTCGCACCTGTCGGGGGATTTCCTAACCGATCTTCCTCCCTCACAGGGTAACACCATGATCCTGGTCATTGTGGATCGGTTTTCTAAGTCCTGCCATCTCTCCTCAGGCCGGTGGTGGCTGGTCCACCAAAGGAGTCTGAGGTGCGGGAGGTTCCTCCGCCCCCTCTGGATATTGAGGGGGGCCCAGCGTATTCGGTTCGATCCAAACTGGACTTGAGGCGTTGGGCGAGGGGCCTTCAGTACCTCGTGGAGTGGGAGGGGTACGGTCCAGAGGAGAGATGCTGGGTGCCGGTGTAGGACGTGTTGGACCCTTCAATGCTGCGGGAGTCCCACCGTCTCAGTCCGGATCGCCCTGCGCCTCACCTTCCGGGTCATCCCCGAGGCCAGTGTTGGCGCGCAGCCGGAGCCGCGCGTCAAGGGGGGGGTACTGTCACGACTTCGTCCGAAGTCGGTCCCTCTCCTTGTTCAGGCGGCTTTCGGCGGTCGACGTCACCGGTCTTCTAGCCATCGTCGATCCACTTTTCATTTTCCATTTGTTTTGTCTTGTGTTCCCACACACCTGGTTTCAATTCCCAAATTAAGTGTAATGTATTTAACCCTCTGTTTCCCCCATGTCTTTGTGTGTGATTGTTCATTTTTGTTCAGGTCGGTATTGTTCCGGCTGGTTTGTGGCTGGTGCCATTTATACACCTGTGTTCTGTGGCAACCATTCTTTTAGCACTTTGTATTATGGTTTTACTTTGTGCTGTCTAAGTACTAAGGCTGTGATCATAGGACTGTACGTCTACTGTGAGTTCATATGTCACTGGCTGGGATCATAGCCCTGCACCTCTACTGTGAGTTCATATGCTACTGGCTGGGTTCAAAGGACTGTAACTCTACTGTGAGTTCATTTGTTAAAGGCTGGGATCGTAGGCCTGTACCTCTACTGTGAGTTCATATGTTACAAGGCTGGGATCATAGGACAGTACCTGTACTGTGAGTTCATATGTTACTGGCTGGGATCATAGGACTGTACCTCTTCTGTGAGTTCAACAGTATGTTCCTGGCTGGGATGGCTGGACTGTACCTCTACAGTGAGTTCATATGTTACTGGCTGGGATCATAGGAATGTACCTCTTCTGTGAGTTCATATGTTACTGGCTGGGATCATAGGCCTGTACCTCTACCGTGAGTTCATATTTTACTGGCTGGGATGGCTGGACTGTACCTCTACTGTGAGTTCATATGTTACTGGCTGGGATCATAGGACTGTACCTCTACTATGAGTTCATATTTTACTGGCTGGGATGGCTGGACTGTACCTCTACTGTGAGTTCATATGTTACTGGCTGGGTTCATAAGACTGGACCTCTACTGTGAGTTCATATGTTACTGGCTGGGATCATAGGACTATACCTCTACTATGAGTTAATATGTTATTGGCTGGGTTCATAAGACTGGACCTCTACTGTGAGTTCATATGTTACTGGCTGGGATCATGGGACAGTACCTCTACTGTGAGTTCATATAGTATGTTACTGGCTGGGATCATGGGACAGTACCTTTTCTGTGAGTTCATATAGTATGTTACTGGCTGGGATCATAGGCCTGCACCTCTACTGTGAGTTCAAATGTTACTGGCTGGGATCATAGGACTGTACCTCTACTGTGAGTTCATATAGCAAGTTCCTGGCTGGGATCATAGGACTGTACCTCTACTGTGACTTCATATGTTACTGGCTGGGATCATAGGAATGTACCTTTACTGTGAGTTCATATAGCATGTTCCTGGCTGGGATCATAGGACTGTACCTCTACTGGGACTTCATATGTTACTGGATGGGATCATAGGCCTGTACTTCTACTGTGAGTTTATATGTTACTGTCTTGGATCATATGACTGGACCTCTACTGTGAGTTCAAATGTTACAAGGCTGGGATCATAGGACAGTACCTGTACTGTGAGTTCATATGTTACTGGCTGGGATCATAGGACTGTACCTCTACTGTAAGTTCCTATGTTACTGGCTGGGATCATAGAACTGTACGTCTACTGTGAGTTCAAAAGTTACTGGCTGGGATCATAGGACTGAACCTCTACTGTGAGTTCATATGTTTCTGGCTGGGATCATAGGACTGTACCTCTACTGTGACTTCATATGTTACTGGCTGGGATCATAGGAATGTACCTTTACTGTGAGTTCATATAGCATGTTCCTGGCTGGGATCATAGGACTGTACCTCTACTGGGACTTCATATGTTACTGGATGGGATCATAGGCCTGTACTTCTACTGTGAGTTTATATGTTACTGTCTTGGATCATATGACTGGACCTCTACTGTGAGTTCAAATGTTACAAGGCTGGGATCATAGGACAGTACCTGTACTGTGAGTTCATATGTTACTGGCTGGGATCATAGGACTGTACCTCTACTGTAAGTTCCTATGTTACTGGCTGGGATCATAGAACTGTACGTCTACTGTGAGTTCAAAAGTTACTGGCTGGGATCATAGGACTGAACCTCTACTGTGAGTTCATATGTTTCTGGCTGGGATCATAGGACTGTACCTCTACTGTAAGTTCATATGTTACTGGCTGGGTTCATAAGACGGGACCTCTACTGTGAGTTCAACAGTATGTTCCTGGCTGGGATGGCTGGACTGTACCTCTACTGTGAGTTCATATGCTACTGCCTGGGATCCAAGGACTGTAACTCTACTGTGAGTTAATTTGTTAATGGCTGGGATCGTAGGCCTGCACCTCTACTGTGAGTTCATATGTTACTGGCTGGGATGGCTGGACTGTAACTCTACTGTGAGTTCATATGTTACTGGCTAGGATCATAGGACTGTACCTCTACTGTGAGTTCATATAGCATGTTCCTGGCTGGGATTATAGGACTGTACCTCTACTGTGACTTCATATGTTACTTGCAGGGATCACAGGCCTGTACCTCTACTGTGAGTTCATATGTTACTGGCTGGGATCATAGGACTGTACCTCTACTGTGAGTTCATATATTACTGGCTGGGATCATAGGACTGTACCTCTTCTGTGAGTTCATATGTTACTGGCTGGGATCATAGGACTGTACCTCTTCTGTGACTTCATATGTCACTGGCTGGGATCATAGCCCTGCACCTCTACTGTGAGTTCATATGCTACTGGCTGAGATCAAAGGACTGTAACTCTACTGTGAGTTAATTTGTTAATGGCTGGGATCGTAGGCCTGCACCTCTACTGTGAGTTCATATGTTACTGGATGGGATCATAGGCCTGTACCTCTACTGTGAGTATATGTTACTGTCTTGGATCATAGGACTGGACCTCTACTGTGAGTTCATATGTTACAAGGCTGGGATCATAGGACAGTACCTGTACTGTGAGTTCATATGTTACTGGCTGGGATCATAGGACTGGTACTCTACTGTGAGTTCATATTTTACTCGCTGGGATCATAGGACTGTACCTCTTCTGTGAGTTCATATGTTACTGGCTGGGATCATAGGACTGTACCTCTTCTGTGAGTTCATATGTTACTGGCTGGGATCATAAGACTGGACCTCTACTGTGAGTTCATATAGTGTGTTACTGGCTGGGGTCATAGGACTGTACCTCTACTGTGACTTCATATGTTACTAGCTGGGATCATAGGACTGTACCTCTACTGTGACTTCATATGTTACTGGCTGGGATCATAGGACTGTACCTCTTCTGTGAGTTCATATGTTACTGGCTGGGATCATAGGACTGTACCTCTTCTGTGAGTTCATATGTTACTGGCTGGGATCATATGACTGTACCTCCACTGTACCTTTTACTGGCTGGGATGGCTGGTCTGTACCTCTACTTTTGAGTTCATATGTCACTGGCTGGGATCATAGGACTGTACCTCTAATCTGAGTTCATATGTTACTTGCTGGGATCATGGGACTGTATCTCTACTGTGAGTTCACATGTTACTGGCTGGGATCATGGGACCGTACCTCTACTATGACTTCATATGTTACTGGCTGGGATCATGGGTCTGTTCCTCTACTGTGACTTCATATGTTACAGGCTGGGATGGCTGGACTGTACCTCTACTGTGAGTTCATATGTTACTGGCTGGGATCATAGGACTGTACCTCTACTATGAGTTCATATGTTTTTGGCTGGGTTCATAAGACTGGACCTCTACTGTGAGTTCATATGTTACTGGCTGGGATCATGGGACAGTACCTCTACTGTGAGTTCATATAGTATGTTACTGGCTGGGATCATGGGACAGTACCTTTTCTGTGAGTTCATATAGTATGTTACTGGCTGGGATCATAGGCCTGCACCTCTACTGTGAGTTCAAATGTTACTGGCTGGGATCATAGGACTGTACCTCTACTGTGAGTTCATATAGCAAGTTCCTGGCTGGGATCATAGGACTGTACCTCTACTGTGACTTCATATGTTACTGGCTGGGATCATAGGAATGTACCTTTACTGTGAGTTCATATAGCATGTTCCTGGCTGGGATCATAGGACTGTACCTCTACTGGGACTTCATATGTTACTGGATGGGATCATAGGCCTGTACTTCTACTGTGAGTTTATATGTTACTGTCTTGGATCATATGACTGGACCTCTACTGTGAGTTCAAATGTTACAAGGCTGGGATCATAGGACAGTACCTGTACTGTGAGTTCATATGTTACTGGCTGGGATCATAGGACTGTACCTCTACTGTAAGTTCCTATGTTACTGGCTGGGATCATAGAACTGTACGTCTACTGTGAGTTCAAAAGTTACTGGCTGGGATCATAGGACTGAACCTCTACTGTGAGTTCATAAGTTTCTGGCTGGGATCATAGGACTGTACCTCTACTGTGACTTCATATGTTACTGGCTGGGATCATAGGAATGTACCTTTACTGTGAGTTCATATAGCATGTTCCTGGCTGGGATCATAGGACTGTACCTCTACTGGGACTTCATATGTTACTGGATGGGATCATAGGCCTGTACTTCTACTGTGAGTTTATATGTTACTGTCTTGGATCATATGACTGGACCTCTACTGTGAGTTCAAATGTTACAAGGCTGGGATCATAGGACAGTACCTGTACTGTGAGTTCATATGTTACTGGCTGGGATCATAGGACTGTACCTCTACTGTAAGTTCCTATGTTACTGGCTGGGATCATAGAACTGTACGTCTACTGTGAGTTCAAAAGTTACTGGCTGGGATCATAGGACTGAACCTCTACTGTGAGTTCATATGTTTCTGGCTGGGATCATAGGACTGTACCTCTACTGTAAGTTCATATGTTACTGGCTGGGTTCATAAGACGGGACCTCTACTGTGAGTTCAACAGTATGTTCCTGGCTGGGATGGCTGGACTGTACCTCTACTGTGAGTTCATATGCTACTGCCTGGGATCCAAGGACTGTAACTCTACTGTGAGTTAATTTGTTAATGGCTGGGATCGTAGGCCTGCACCTCTACTGTGAGTTCATATGTTACTGGCTGGGATGGCTGGACTGTACCTCTACTGTGAGTTCATATGTTACTGGCTAGGATCATAGGACTGTACCTCTACTTTGAGTTCATATAGCATGTTCCTGGCTGGGATTATAGGACTGTACCTCTACTGTGACTTCATATGTTACTTGCAGGGATCACAGGCCTGTACCTCTACTGTGAGTTCATATGTTACTGGCTGGGATCATAGGACTGTACCTCTACTGTGAGTTCATATATTACTGGCTGGGATCATAGGACTGTACCTCTTCTGTGAGTTCATATGTTACTGGCTGGGATCATAGGACTGTACCTCTTCTGTGACTTCATATGTCACTGGCTGGGATCATAGCCCTGCACCTCTACTGTGAGTTCATATGCTACTGGCTGAGATCAAAGGACTGTAACTCTACTGTGAGTTAATTTGTTAATGGCTGGGATCGTAGGCCTGCACCTCTACTGTGAGTTCATATGTTACTGGATGGGATCATAGGCCTGTACCTCTACTGTGAGTATATGTTACTGTCTTGGATCATAGGACTGGACCTCTACTGTGAGTTCATATGTTACAAGGCTGGGATCATAGGACAGTACCTGTACTGTGAGTTCATATGTTACTGGCTGGGATCATAGGACTGGTACTCTACTGTGAGTTCATATTTTACTCGCTGGGATCATAGGACTGTACCTCTTCTGTGAGTTCATATGTTACTGGCTGGGATCATAGGACTGTACCTCTTCTGTGAGTTCATATGTTACTGGCTGGGATCATAAGACTGGACCTCTACTGTGAGTTCATATAGTGTGTTACTGGCTGGGGTCATAGGACTGTACCTCTACTGTGACTTCATATGTTACTTGCAGGGATCACAGGCCTGTACCTCTACTGTAAGTTCATATGTTACTGGCTGGGATCATATGACTGTACCTCCACTGTACCTTTTACTGGCTGGGATGGCTGGACTGTACCTCTACTGTGAGTTCATATGTCACTGGCTGGGATCATAGGACTGTACCTCTAATCTGAGCTCATATGTTACTTGCTGGGATCATGGGACTGTACCTCTATTGTGAGTTCACATGTTACTGGCTGGGATCATGGGACAGTACCTCTACTATGACTTCATATGTTACTGGCTGGGATCATAGGTCTGTTCCTCTACTGTGAGTTCATATGTTACTGGCTGGGATCATAGGACTGTACCTCTACTGTGAGTTCATATGTTACTGGCTGGGATCATAGGACTGTACCTCTACTGTGAGTTCATATGTTACTGGCTGGGATGGCTGGACTGTACCTCTACTGTGAGTTCAAATGTTACTGGCTGTGATCATAGGACTGTACCTCTACTGTGAGTTCATATGTCACTGGCTGGGATCAAAGGCCTGCACCTCTACTGTGAGTTCAAATGTTACTGGCTGTGATCATAGGACTTTACCTCTACTGTGAGTTCATATGTCTCTGGCTGTGATCATAGGACTGTACCTCTACTGTGAGTTCATATGTCACTGGCTGGGATCATAGCCCTGCACCTCTACTGTGAGTTCATATGCTACTGGCTGGGATCAAAGGACTGTAACTCTACTGTGAGTTCATATGTTACTGGATGGGATCATAGGCCTGTACCTCTACTGTGAGTTTATATGTTACTGTCTTGGATCATAGGACTGGAACTCTACTGTGAGTTCATATGTTACAAGGCTGGGATCATAGGACAGTACCTGTACTGTGAGTTCATATGTTACTGGCTGGGATCATAGGACTTTTTCTCTACTGTGAGTTCATATGTTACTGGCTGGGATCATAGGACTGTACCTCTTCTGTGAGTTCATATGTTACTGGCTGGGATCATAAGACTGGACCTCTACTGTGAGTTCATATAGTGTGGTACTGGCTGGGATCATAGGACTGTACCTCTACTGTGAGTTCATATGTTACTGGCTGGGATCATAGGACTGTACCTCTACTGTGAGTTCATATGGTACTGGCTGGGTTCATAAGACAGGACCTCTACTGTGAGTTCAACAGTATGTTCCTGGCTGGGATGGCTGGACTTTACCTCTACTGTGAGTTCATATGTTACTGGCTGGGATCATAGGAATGTACCTTTACTGTGAGTTCATATGTTACTGGCTGGGATCATAAGCCTGTACCTCTACTGTGAGTTCATATGTTACTGGCTGGGATCATAGGAATGTACCTTTACTGTGAGTTCATATGTTATTGGCTGGGTTCATAAGACTGGACCTCTACTGTGAGTTCATATGTTACTGGCTGGGATCATGGGACTGTACCTCTACTGTGAGTTCATATAGTATGTTACTGGCTGGGATCATAGGCCTGCACCTCTACTTTGAGTTCAAATGTTACTGGCTGGGATCATAGAACTGTACCTCTACTGTGAGTTCATATAGCATGTTCCTGGCTGGGATCAAAGAACTGTACCTCTACTGTGACTTCATATGTTACTAGCTGGGATCATAGGACTGTACCTCTACTGTGACTTCATATGTTACTGGCTGGGATCATAGGACTGTACCTCTTCTGTGAGTTCATATGTTACTGGCTGGGATCATAGGACTGTACCTCTTCTGTGAGTTCATATGTTACTGGCTGGGATCATATGACTGTACCTCCACTGTACCTTTTACTGGCTGGGATGGCTGGTCTGTACCTCTACTTTTGAGTTCATATGTCACTGGCTGGGATCATAGGACTGTACCTCTAATCTGAGTTCATATGTTACTTGCTGGGATCATGGGACTGTATCTCTACTGTGAGTTCACATGTTACTGGCTGGGATCATGGGACCGTACCTCTACTATGACTTCATATGTTACTGGCTGGGATCATGGGTCTGTTCCTCTACTGTGACTTCATATGTTACAGGCTGGGATCATTGGACTGTACCTCTACTGTGAGTTCATATGTTACTGGCTGGGATCATAGGACTGTACCTCTTCTGTGAGTTCATATAGCATGTTCCTGGCTGGGATCATAGGACTGTACCTCTACTTTGACTTCATATGTTACTTGCAGGGATCACAGGCCTGTACCTCTACTGTGAGTTCATATGTTACTGGCTGGGATCATAGGACTGTACCTCTACTGTGAGTTCATATGTTACTTGCTGGGATCATAGGACTGTACCTCTTCTGTGAGTTCATATGTTACTGGCTGGGATCATAGGACTGTACCTCTTCTGTGAGTTCATATGTTACTGGCTGGGATCATATGACTGTACCTCCACTGTGAGTTCATATTTTACTGGCAGGGATGGCTGGACTGTACCTCTACTGTGAGTTCATATGTCACTGGCTGGGATCATAGAACTGTACCTCTAATCTGAGTTCATATGTTACTTGCTGGGATCATAGGACTGTACCTCTACTGTGAGTTCACATGTTACTGGCTGGGATCATTGGACTGTACCTCTACTGTGACTTCATATGTTACTGGCTGGGATCATAGGTCTGTTCCTCTACTTTGACTTCATATGTTACAGGCTGGGATCATAGGACTGTACCTCTACTGTGAGTTCATATGTTACTGGCTGGGATCATAGGTCTGTTCCTCTACTGTGAGTTCATATGTTGCTGGCTGGGATCATAGGCCTGTACCTCTACTGTGAGTTCATATGTTACTGGCTGGGATCATAAGACTGTTCCTCTACTGTGAGTTCATATGTTACTGGCTGGGATCATAGGACTGTACCTCTGCTGTGAGTTCATATGTTAATTGCTTACCATCTTGTTCTAAGTGTTGGATACTAATGACCTATTGTTTTACTCAGTAACTTTTAGATGTTTTGATCCTTTACTGATGACAGAGTACATAACAACCTGACTGAGAAGAGAGACCAGTTACAGACCAGTTACAACAATCGGCCTGCAGAAAGAGACCAGTTACAGACCAGTTACAACAATCTGACTGAGGAGAGGGACCAGTTACAGACCAGTTACAACAACCTGACTGAGGAGAGAGACCAGTTACAGACCAGTTACAACAACCTGACTGAGGAGAGAGACCATGTTACGTACGCCTCTTGGAGGAGGGAACGCAACTCCCCGCTACTCTAAATTCCCCATGGAGGGAAAGAGGTATGGGACTGTAGGTGCGAGTAAGGATGACAAAAGCAGAGAGTGGTACCGTTAACAAGGAATTTATTCCGTCACACGGTAATTTTGGGGAAAAGGGGCTGAACGGAATCAAAGCAGAGAAAGTAAAAGCCCCCTCTCCAACCTTACCTGCCTACCCACAGCTTACCTAACTTAGCACCACCTGGCGCGCTAACCAAAATACAGGGGGTGGTCCGTCCAGGTCTTACCTAGTGTGCATAGACAGTAAAATACTACGGGTTATGTATGCCCGCAGGCCTCTTGCCTAAGCACTCCCTAGGTGCCTTCCCCTTCCCCCCTGGGAACAAATGAAACAAAACAATACAAACTATTTCACAACCAACTTGAGAAAAAAACGAACTCAGGATATGATAGAAGCTCTCTCTCTTTGAGGCAAACAAACTAACACAGAACATAATAATCAGCAACAACTAACTTAGAACATACCCCAATCTCTTTAACAACCATAAACTCAGGATGCACTTCACCCTCAGTCATCAGCCTCATCTATCCGCCTCATCTCTCTTCTGAGCAACAGAACACTGGCTTATATAGCTGGAGAAGGAGTCTAATGGGATACAGCTGTATCCTGACGAGGGGGCGGGGTCAGCTTCAATTAGTAATGGGGGGAATTCCAGGAAGCCATCCTGAAACACACACATACAAGCAAAACCACAACACAGAAACTGGGGAACGTAACAGACCAGTTACAGACCAGTTACAACAACCTGACTGAGGAGAGAGACCAGTTACAGACCAGTTACAACAACCTGACTGAGGAGAGAGACCAGTTACAGACCAGTTACAACAACCTGACTGAGGAGAGAGACCAGTTACAGACCAGTTACAACAAACTGACTGAGGAGAGAGACCAGTTACAGACTAGATACAACAACCTGACTGAAGAGAGAGACCAGTTACAGACCAGTTACAACAACCTGACTGAGGAGAGACCAGTTACAGACCAGTTACAACAACCTGACTGAGGAGAGAGACCAGTTACAGACCAGTTACAACAACCTGACTGAGGAGAGAGACCAGTTACAGACCAGTTACAACAACCTGACTGCAGAGAGAGACCAGTTACAGACCAGTTACAACAACCTGACTGCAGAGAGAGACCAGTTACAGACCAGTTACAACAACCTGACTGAGGAGAGAGACCAGTTACAGACCAGTTACAACAACCTGACTGCAGAGAGAGACCAGTTAGAGGGAGAGAGACCTGTTACTTTGGAATTTGATTTGTGGTCAGTGAGCTGGAATTTATTTTTGTTCTGCACTATATATTTAATTACTCATTAATATCTAGTCCAGTGAATTGTGGTGTAAAACATGTGCCATGTTTTGCTATTATTATTATTATTATTATTGATGTTATTTTTATTATTATTGTTATTGATGGTGGTATTATTATTGTCATTATTATTATTGATGGTATTATTATTTTCATTATTATTATTGATTATATTTTTATCATTGTCATTATTATTATTGATGTTACTAGTATTATTATTGTTATTGATGTTGTTATTATTGATGTTATTATTCTTTTTTTGTTTTATTATTATTGTTGTGTTATTATTATTGTTATTGATGTTGTTATTATTATTATTAATGTTGTTATTATTAATATTGATGTTATTATTATTATTGATGTTATTTGTATTATTGTTATTTGTGTTAATATTATTATTTATTATTATTGTGTTGTGAAACAGAGAGAAGAGGTTGTTCTGGTGGATGGAGGAAGTATGACTTCCTCTCCATTGAGTCTAAAACCTGGGAGGAGAGCAGACAGGACTGTCTGAATAGAGTAGGAGACCTGGTGATCATCCAAAGCAGAGAGGAACAGGTGAGATGCTCTGCTGTTGCAGGT
Organism: Brachymystax lenok tsinlingensis; assembly: GCA_030435695.1. Classification (NCBI taxonomy): domain Eukaryota; kingdom Metazoa; phylum Chordata; class Actinopteri; order Salmoniformes; family Salmonidae; genus Brachymystax; species Brachymystax lenok. Next base: position 108,083,104 of record CM059791.1, read on the forward strand.
CCATTTTTAGAATGTTGTATGTTTCAGTGTCTGACTGTTGTTAGTACATTGATCATACTCCAGAAAGATGAATAAAAATCACATTCCTAATCTAATTCAATCTGTTAGTGGTTGGATTTTCTGCACCTGTTGTTGATATGGTTGTTGGTAAAATGGGTGTGGGCTCCACCTCAAATCACTCAGGTCAAAACAGTAAAAATGTGTTTCCAAACACCAGCAAGAAAGTTATAATACCTGATCTACACCAGATCATAGCTAGATCTAGCTAGTTAGCTAGCTACAGGAGGAATTATTATTATGAAGCTTTCTTTGTAGCACATCACACAATACATAATATTTCACGTACACTTTAAAAGCAATTACATTTTTATCTTACAACACGTGTTTTAACTCATTCTAACTAGCTAACGTTACTAGCTATACATGTTGTTGGTTTGCCATGAGCAGATCATCTCATTCCTAATGTGTTGTTGTGTTAGTACAGTGGCTTGCGAAAGTATTCACCTCCTTGGGCATTTTTCCTACTTTGTTGCCTTACAACCTGGAATTAAAATGGCTTTTTGTGGGGTTTGTATAAGTTGATTTACACAACATGCCTACCACTTTGAAGATGCAAAACATGTTTTATTGTGAAACAAACAAGAAATAAGACAAAAAAAACAGAAAACTTGAGCGTGCATAACAAAGTCTGTCTTTACAAGGTTGGCACATCTAGCCACTGGGATTTTTGCCCATTCTTCAAGGCAAACTGCTCCAGCTCCTTCAAGTTGGATGGGTTCTGCTGGTGTCCAGCAATCTTTAAGTCATAACACAGATTCTCAATTGGATTGAGAGATACTGGGGTGCAAAGAGCAAGAGGGTAAGTAATAATATGGGGATGAGGTAGTTGGGTGTTCTATTTACAGATTGGCTGTGTACAGGTACAGTGATTGGTAAGCTGCTCTGACAGCTGATGCTTAAAGTTAGAGAGGGGGATATAAGACTCCAGCTTCAGTGATTTTTGCAATTCGTTCCAGTCATGAACCACGGCTAAGGGCTGTATCCAGGCACTCTGCGTTGTGTCGTGCATAAGAGCAGCCCATAGCCATGGTATATTCGCCATACACCACACTTCCTCGGGCCTTATTGCTTAATTAGAACATAGGTCAAATAATAAGGCCTTCTAATACAAAAATGTCTCCTACGTAAAAAATATGGCCTTCTATAATTTCTGTCCCTGATCTTAATTTCTTAACGCATTCTCATTTAAAATAGAACTGTGAATAGGCCTACTACTTACTGTACACAGACTGTCTGAATGACCCAGATGATAGCTGATACATCTTGGTGAATGCCAACAACTGGTTGAGGCCAAAGGCGCGTGAACATGGGAATGAATAAACAGTGTTACCCTGACACCTAGTGGCAATAACATTGAATAGGGTAGAGGCAGTATTTCAGCATTTGTGAAATTGACATTGAATTTGGCTGACTAGAGTTTCAGAAATGTAATTGTTTAAACCATTAAACCATTATATTTAAAAAGAGACTGTATTTCCCTGAGAATAAATAGTAACAATCCTACACTACAGATACATGCATTCAACAGTTACTTTTCCAAATGTCTGTGCTGCAGCCAGCAACTGTACATCGTTAGTGTGACAAACTCTCTCGTTGACAGAAGGTTCATTAGCCATCATCTAGCAATAACCCATAAAATAAAAAATGTATATACACTTTGCATGCTGTGGTGACAGGGAATGAATTCCACTGGTATAATTAACCCTTGACCTCTATTACTCTAGCCTTGTGCCCCGCAGGCCAAACATTAGGCTCTATAGGTGGGCCTAGAAAAAATGTCACACAGGAACACCTTTTTGTTATTTCATCAGACAGTAATGAAACAGAGGAGAGATAGGTAAGTGGGAGGGACGGTCAGAAGGGAAGACAGGCATTGAACCCTGGTCTGTAGTGGGGGAGCATATTGTTAGAGCAGACCACCGGCTCTGCACACACACAGGAACACCTTTGACCTTTCAAGAAATAAGTGGATGGAAATTAAATATGTAGCGGCATTAAGTCCTCTTCTACAACACTTTCACAACGATGCCATGTTATTATTGTTATTACTATAACATTCAGGAAGAGACGGTTGCCAGACCATTGAATTGTTCCTCTGCTCCAGTTCTGTATGGAGGCCTGAGGGTGAGAGAGCAGAAGGATTATAAAGGTTGGGGGAGGGTTATTGGGGTTAGAGGAGGGTTATAGAGGTTAGTGGAAGGTTATTGGGGTTAGGGGAGGGTGATAGAGGTTAGGGGACATGAGGACTATATGGGGCCTCAGGGTGAGAGAGCAGGAGGGTTATAGGGGTTAAGGGGGATTATTGAGGTTAGGGAACATGAGGTCAACATGTGGTCACAGGGTGAGAGAGCAGGAGGGTTATAGAAGTTAGTGGAGGGTTATTGGGGTTAGGGGAGGGTTATAGAGGTTAGGGGGGGTTATAGGGGTTAGGGGAGGGTTATAGGGGTCAGCGGAGGGTCATAGGGGTTAGGGGAGGGTCATAGGTGTTAGTAGAGGGTCATGGGGATTAGGGGAGGGTCATAGGGGTTAGTGGAGGGTTATTGGGGTTAGGGGAGGGTCATAAGCGTTAGGGGAGGGTTATATGGGTTAGGGGAGGGTTATAGGGGTTAGGGAGGGTCATAGCGTTAGTAGAGGGTCATAGGGGTTAGTAGAGGGTCATGGGGATTAGGGGAGGATCATAGGGGTTAGGGTAGGGTCATAGGGGTTAGTAGAGGGTCATGGATATTAGGGAGGGTCATAGGGGTTAGTGGAGGGTTATAGGGGTTAAGGGAGGGTCATAAGCGTTAGGGGAGGGTTATAGGGGTTAGGGGAGGGTCATAGGGGTTAGGGGAGAGACATAGGGGTTAGGGGAGGGTCATAGGGGTTAGGGGAGGGTTATAGGCGATAGGGGAGTGTCATATGGGTTAGGGGAGGGTCATAAGGGTTAGTGGAGGGTCATAGGGATTAGTAGAGGGTTATAGGAGGGTCAATGGAGGTTAGGGGACATGAGGACTACAGGGAGGATGTCACGATCTTCATTGACGGACCAAGGCGCAGCGTACCGGGTTGAGTTAAACATATTTATTTCGTTAACTCACTCAATCAAAACAACAAAACGAAGATCAAATAGGTGTAGCACCAACAGCATACACACAAATAACAGCGTCAACCTCCCACAAGGAAAGGAGGAAAAAAAAAAATAGCTGCTTAAGTGTGGTTCCCAATCAGAGACAACGATAGACAGCTGTCCCTGATTGAGAGCCACACTCAGCCAAAACAAAGAAATACAAAAACTATAACATAGAATGCCCACCCCAAATCACACCCTGACCAAACCAAAATGAGACATAAAAAGGCTCCAACAGGTCAGGGCGTGACAGAGGATGTATAAATAAGTAGTGGTGATTCTGTTCACAATGCTTTTTTTTTATCATGGAGATTCAAGAAACACTTTCAACATAACCTTGGCAATAAAAAGAACCCCACAGAAAATGTAATAGTAACAAACAGATTAAGTTCAGGAGGTGTCTTGAATCAAATCACTTGTGAGTGGATTCTGCGTTCATCCTTGAAGCATGGCTCTTATCCCACCACTGTGAGTGTTATTTTGGAAGACAAGAAGTAGCCTAGGAGCAGTAGTTTGACTCATTTAAAAAGGATTACGGTGTACATTTTAGGACAGCCTCACATCTCACCCCGTACTGAAGACGTTCATTTTGTACCACTGGAAATATGGTGTCTCCTACTAACTACCATTGTTTAACGACTCAAATACCAGTGGGTCGCTAGCGGGATCATCCCGACACTACCAGCTAAAACCTGTAGCGCCAGATTTAAAATCCGAAAATTGAATTATTAAACATCCAGCTATATACAAGTGTTCCATACTCATCAAAAGCTCTGTTTCTAGGCAATATCACAGCGTTGTCAGATTTCAAAAAGGCTTTACGGCAAAAGCAGCACATTCATTTGTTTGAGGGTAGCACCTCACATATTTTCCAATAGCCATGTATCGATTAGCAATCATGGCACACACATAACACATTTCACAGCGAAAACAAAGTAATTACCTGTTGAAGAACTTCTGCTGAGGTCTTCCTAAGTGTCCAACGAAGACATCCAATGGTTCTTTTGTTAGAAAAAGTCATTTATTATATGCATAAATCTCCGTTTGGTTGGAAAAAAATCCAACATCGAATCGCCCATTGAAACGTGAAGAGAGCGCGTTCAAATATACCTATAAACTTTTCCTAAACAAATCAAATACCAGTTATAATGCATCGTTAGCTATCATTTTATGAATATTAGCGATAATATTTCACTCGGATGGTCACCTAAACGTTATATAAGTAAAATAAAGTGGGGCTCGCACCCAGACTCGCGCCCGAGAAAACTTGTTGACATTTCAGGTCCCCTTACCATTTCTTGTTCCTATCCATTTTGCTTACTCCAATCACTCCCAGTCTTTGTATATAGACTGTTGACATCTAGTGGAAGCCATAGGTACTGCAATCCGGAGCTGGATTGCCTTGAAGTCAATGGGGAGAGTGTCAAACAGAGCAAAGGTCACCAAAAACTGCATTTCCGGATGGATTTTCCTGCTGCCGGATGGGTTTTTCCTGCTGCCGCTCCCTAAGAGGTTATTAAGGTATCTTTACTTTTACTCAAGTATGAAAAATGTGGTACTTTTTCCACCACTGCAAGTTACATGTATCTCCAGGTGAGCCAGTGAGTGCTAGTGGCTTTCCCTTTTCTCAGTATCTGAAAAGGTACCTGGACAGAACGCTATAGTCTATCTCCTTAATGCTGAGTGCCAAGCAGATGCGCATCGGGTGCCATTTATAGTCTTTGGTATGGTAATTATTGGCAATTGGTGCACTCATGAATCTATGTTTAAACATCTGCTCATAGCCCGGCCAACTCCTACAGTCCTTCATCAGGCCAAGCCGAGAAAAGTGTGAAGCCAAGATCGGCAGAAAGATATTTGCACATGCAATTTCGAAATGAACAACATGGGTGAAAGTGGATGGGTGCAGCGGAGTAGATCCTGGTGTTGGGTGGAGTATGAAGTGATGTTGTCCTCAAGCCCTGGCCAGTTGAAACACCTGAATCTGGCACAGAGTTACAAGCCTATCAGGCCAAATTAAAAGTAGCCTGGCCTCACCTAGTCCAAACTAGGCTATTGTAGATGTGGGCCGGATATGGGCCATAATCATTTTGCTGTCTGGGTAAGGTACACTTTGGTTTGTGGATGAGCTATTCTATACAAGTTTAGCCTGTAGCCATTTTCTTCCCCCTCCCATCTGGTTCAAGGAAAGCTATTAGAGGGGGGAAAAAAAGCAATCTGAGCCCACGATTTTCGATTATATAACACTTGCATAGTATAGTGTTGGGTCTCGCTGAGCGTTCCAGGGCCTTCTTTGCTAATTAACTCTTCAAGTGGAGAGGTTATAAAACAAAACACAGCTTATTCACGCCCCTCCAGGGATCGTGTCCCTCCGCGCTTTATGAGACCAATCCATCTTGAGACGTGAGTTAGACCCCACTCCGAATCAGCAAGGGAGACAGTGAGCCCACGTGACTCACTGAAGCGCCCAGCTAGCCAGTGGTATGAAATGCATAAAGATAGGGGATGAAGAAGGAGATGTTGTGTAAGGAATAAGAGATGGATAAGGAGAGGTGTGGAGAATGTATTCATGGCCTGCCCTATATGATCTTTACCTCACATGAGCAGAGACGGTTGAATAGATCCACTAAACACCTACATCAGATTTCCACAGCTCCACAGACGGAAGCTCCTTGGTTATAGAGCATAATTCCACAGCTCCACAGATGGAAGCTCTTTGGTTATAGAGCATAAATCCATAGCTCGACAGATGGAATCTCTTTGGGTATAGAGCAGAATTCCACAGCTCCACAGATGGAAGCTCTTTGGGTATAGAGCAGAATTCCACAGCTCCACAGATGGAAACTCTTTGGGTATAGAGCAGAATTCCAAAGCTCCACAGATAGAAGCTCTTTGGGTATAGAGCAGAATTCCACAGCTCCACAGATGGAAACTCTTTGGGTATAGAGCAGAATTCCAAAGCTCCACAGATAGAAGCTCTTTGGGTATAGAGCAGAATTCCACAGCTCCACAGATGGAAGCTCCTTGGGTATAGAGCAGAATTCCACAGCTCCACAGACGGAAGCTCTTTTGGTATAGAGCAGAATTCCATCCTTATTGGATTTCTATTTGCCATATATTTTTCAACTGAACCTTTCAATTTTGATTAAACAAGAAAATCCAATCAATCACATATAAAGCCAACAAACTACTTCCTCTACATTTGAAAACTGGATGAGAAAACCAGTAATTCCGCTGATTTTACAAATACTCTGGTAATGTAGTCTGTTTATTTTAAAGGGCCACATTATTTCAAGCACATCTCATTGCACATCTGAAGCAGATTTCATTTAGCTGATGAACCACGAGACAATTTCTGTGAATGGTTGGAGAGAGTGGTATGTTTAATGCGGTGTATCAGAAGACTTACAGTCAGTGTGAGTCATTGAGCCTTTATCACAATTATTACAGTGTGTGACAAATATGGCAGAGTGCAAATTAGCCTCCAATGGAAATGCCTCCAATTGTCACGGATCCCCCCGGTACTGCTGCTCATTCCATTCACCAGCTCGGGAGGTCTACGTCACCGGCCTTCTAGGCGTCACTGAACTGGATCATTACCACCAACCCCGGACTGTCTTGTCTCATTACGCACACGTGGTTCCCATTCCCCCTGATTAGTATGTGTATATATGTGCACTATGTTCCCCATTGTCCTTGTCAATCATTGTTCCCATGTCCGTTGGTCTTGTGAGTAACTGTGCTCTGTTCTATTCGGTTTTTGGTACTATGTGTATTTTTGTGCACTTGTTATTACGGGTCTTGTCCTGTGAATTATTTCGAGTTTTACACCTCGTTCTTTTGTTTTGGGTAGTGAAGTAAAACCCCTATTACCTATTGCTGTGCCTGGTTCCCATCCTTATGCAATGTGACACCAATCCTGTGTCAGGGAGGCAAAGCTTAAAATGTTTGTTTTGTACTAAATCAAAGCTGCTCTGTGCTAAACCTAGAAATGCTTATTTTTAAATTGTGATTGATATGACAAGGCCTGGGGAACAAAAGGAGGCAAATCAAAACTAATTTGAATAATAAATATTTTAAGCAGGAAGAATTTTGCTTTTCAATTCATGTTTGCTGCAGTAAGGGTTTCAATGAATTCCAATTCTACATGTACTGTACCCTTTCATACCTGTCAACTACAGGACACCTCCACGGCTATTAAACCAGCAGAGAATAGCAGAGATCTTCTGGGGTGAAACAAACAATGTATAAGTCTCCCTGCATGCCTGTCTGTTGAATTTGATGTTAGGTAGAAATATTGCAGCAGTCAATTTCAAGACAATTCTGTATTGTAACAGAACATGTAATCAGGTCAGTGGCTCAGTAATGGTGCTGGAAAGTACATGCAATAGGAAGATGGAGCCCTGGAGGTAATTGTTACGCGGAGCGAAGTGGGTGAACCCAAGAGCGGACTCAGAAGAAGAATGTTTATTGAATACAGAGAAATACAGAGAGTGTAGAGTGAGGTTGGAGGTTGGCTGAGTCGAACAGGGAAACAGGTCCTGAGAGGAATCCAAGGTAATGGTGGGGAGTGAAATCCAGAGCAAGGTGGATGGTGGTGAGATGTGGAACAGGAGACAGGAGACAGAGAGAGTGGTAGTGCAAGGAGAGGACAAAAATTGATTGTGTAAGACAGGGAAACAAGCAAAGCAGAGCAACAGGATCTTGAGAATAGACCAATGGCTAGAACTATAACTGACTGAGCAGAGATTACGACCTGGCAGAGTGGAGTTGGCAGGAATGGTATTTGTAGAGGTCTTGATTTATGGACGAGTTGCAGGTGGTAGGGAATTGCTCTGATTCCAGCACACCTGTCTCCAACAACACAATTAAACAGAGAGGGATAGAGAGAGAGTACAGGGGAAGGACTGCAGGTCAGTGAGACACCGGACGACAAGCAGAGGGCGTAGCAGGAGCAGATGTGACAGTAACGTGTTCCTACCCGGCAACAGGCCTGTGGCGGGTGGTTAGATAGAGCCCTGGAGGTCATGTGTTCCTAACCGGCAACAAGCCTGTGGAGAGTGGTCAGTGGCTATCCGCAACACAGGTGTGTGTGTATCCGCAACACAAGTTTGCAAAGCAATTTTGCTTCCCCACAGATAGCAGAATGGCAGATACCTAAGTTAAAATAGCAGCACTCTGTCAAAACCCTCTGTGTGCCGCTGCCGAAAGAGAGCGATGTCTCCCTGTCAGCCTTGGTATTATTATGCGGCGAGAAAGAGGACTTAAATATTACGCTGGCTCCATTAAAGTTTAATGTGATTTGGACTGCCCTAATCTATAGTTGCAGGGCTAACATAGCCCCATTGCCATGTTCTGGTCATTCATTCACATCCACCACTCTAGTCAACACCTGACACCTTAAAGCGGCAATCAGCAGTAGAAACAATAACAAAGTGGCCTCCCCCGCCCCTGGTTCAGTAAAACAGCTGAGGGATGGGGCTGAAATGTAAGCACTATCATAGACAGAACTATGGATGCAAGGACTGACCATCCTTGATATAGTATGTGTGTAACATTGGAATAAAACAAGATTATGTTTTGGGTACTGATGGGGTACGACAGTTGAATTAAGCTCATGAGGCATTTATATGTTATATTCTTCAAGAATAAATGGGTACATATAATTCATTTATAAGTCCAAAAATGGATGTAGCTACTGCTGATTGGCCCTTTAACACTAAGAAGACTGCGGGTGCCTGCAGACAAAGTGCTGACTGGACATTGAATTGGAGTGCTTCATAAATGGGGGGATTCTGATTCACAGTACATGTGCAGTATTTCGCAAGTAACTATAAATGTTCACACCGGTGCAGTGCAGGCCATTATTGCAGAATCTCTTATTTGTTATGTCCCATGGAGCCCTATTATATCAATGACTACCCATAGTTTTTTCACAACTATAGCTGGACTTACCCTGTCCTCTGCATATTGAATGGCTTGGAATCACATTAGTGTGTAGGCCATAACTTCGAGTTCAAGTCCTCGGGATCTTGTACCAATACCATTGCTGCAAACAAACAAACGGTGTCCTCCCACTTCCAGGGGGATAATAAAGGCTTAGTTCCTGTTGGAATTGCATGTGATGGTTTGAGGTGGCGGCTACTGCGGCGCTGCACGGGCCCCCTGATGCCCGGATAGTCATACGCAGATAGAGCTGACGATTATCAAACAGTTTGTCTCACTAGTGTGAAAAGACCTAGGTTTCCTGTTTCTTAATCAATTCCCGGGGGACTTAGATGGCGCAAATTCTTGATCTATCCCAGCACTAACAGCCCAGCACTAACAGCACTCAGCACTAGCCTTTCATTAGTAAAATCTGATGAGTTGGTGCTCGATTAAACCAAAAATGTGCCCACCATAGGAGTGTCTCCATAGGAATGGCTGGAGAAACATTGCTTTACACAAGCCTCATCTGGTTTCACCAGCACAATGCACACATACAGTACTGTTGTGTGGTAAGGCATTGCATATTGCAAAAAGCTTAATTTGCTAATTTAAGTGAGTGGAACTTGGAACAAATTGGGGTTTTAAAAGCTGTGGTTGTGATGTTGTAAGGCATTGTTCATTTGCATAAAGCTTCATTTGCCCAGTGAGCAGAACCAAAGAAGGCTTAAAACAGTTGGCTATAATTCAGTTGAAACCTACAGCGTCATTAGTCTGTCTGTCTTTGTGCCAGCCACCTCGTAAGGACAAGAGCTTAGGCTTTTTATACTGTGGTAATTGTACATAATTTTGAACATAATTATATGGTCAGATTTATCAAACTTTAGAACCAGTTTGCACTTAATAGTATACTGTATTTGCATTTTATGCGCTATGCTAACCTGCACTGACTTCACACAGCATTGTAAAAGAGAGGTTACAAGATTATTCCTATGCCATACTGTAAGTATAATGTCAGTGTATTTTACAGATGGAAAATGCCGGCTAAAAACTAATGGCAGGATTCAAACAAACCGCAATGTGCAGACATCACACTGCACTTTATAATATGCCACGTTCACGTGCTATGCAGGACTAGGAAATTCAGAAATGTCTGACTTGCTTACTGGTTGAATGCGGCACATGTATAACTCTAACCAGTTAGCAAGTCAGACATTTTCGAGTTTCCTAGTTCCGACTAGCACGTGAACCCAGCATAATTTACAATTGAATGGAGCCAATATCTCCACAGGAAACTGCCTTTATTAATAGTCAACTGAGGTGTTCTACCAGCTCTGTGATGTTTGTTTGAATCCAGGCCTTAGAGAAAAAAATATATATATTTTTGCTTATAGCTTTGTTTGTTTGAGTAACATTACGCTCTGTAAATAGCAGGCGCAAACTTGGCAAAGACACAAACCCTATTAGAAAATGTCCCAATTGGCTCAAAGAAGAATACATTGATGCTACAATTAGGTTAACACATGGACACTGAGCAATATTGATACGTACATGACTATTGACAGCATTTATACTGACATGACATTGCAGCAAACAACAACAGAAGCTGAGAGACACAACATCTTATGTTAATGGTGGTCTTGAGGCAAAAAGGGGCCCCCTAAACGAATATAAATATTGTATAGAAAAAGGCTAGTATTTTTTTGTCTTGCCTACTAGTTACTAAAACTACATACTGTGTACCACAATACAGCACAACTTTATTGTCCATGTTACAGAGAACAACGCCAATGTATCTCCTGCACATACAGTACATTGTGTTTTCCTCAATCAGCTGAATGTGCAGTTTAGTTCATAGAACCCTGGTTACGTGAGTAACCTTGGATATTACCTAAGGGAGCTGTAAAAACTGTTTCTAGCACTTCTGGCACATCTTGAAATAGTTTTCTAAGAATTTGGCTCTACATTTTGAACGGTTGGAGCTGTTACCGACTATGACCCATTCCTGAAAGCCTCTCAGTATGTGTCTTCTGCTTCCACCTACGATGCAACCTGTGCAGGACTCGTTAGACAGGAGAGTGATAAATCTGCACAGAATAGCCTAACTAAGGGAAATTAATTGATTCACCACAAACCATCATACACAAAGAGAATCATAAGAATCAACCTCAACATTTTGTTGATATTTAATTGTGTTGGCAAGAAACATGAATTATACTTGAAATAAACAAACCCTTAAAATACTGTTGAAAATCGGGTTAGAATTAGTGTTTGTTGACCACTTTGTGCATTTTTAAGCAAATTGATTTTCAATGTCAGGGTGTTGACAGATGACATTCACAGAATGTTGCTTCAATTTTTGCCTGGTGGAATGTAAACACGTTTATTCATATTATCCAATTAAGGTCTTTACACAGAATTTCAGGGGCAAATGCTACAGCTGTAGCATATTTATTAACCACATACTGTATATGGTCAGTCTGAGTCACATTGACTACATATATGGTAGGTCTATGAGTCCCACTGACTACATATATGGTACAGTAGGTCTATGAGTCACACTGACTACATATATGGTAGGTCTATGAGTCACACTGACTACATATATGGTAGGTCTATGAGTCACACTGACTACATATATGGTAGGTCTATGAGTCACACTGACTACATATATGGTAGGTCTTTGAGTCACACTGACTACATATATGGTACAGTAGGTCTATGAGTCACACTGACTACATATATGGTAGGTCTATGAGTCACACTGACTACATATATGCTAGGTCTATGAGTCACACTGACTACATATATGGTACAGTAGGTCTAAGAGTCACACTGACTACATATATGGTAGGTCTATGAGTCACACTGACTACATATATGGTACAGTAGGTCTAAGAGTCACACTGACTACATATATGGTAGGTCTATGAGTCACACTGACTACATACAGTGGGGAAAATAAGTATTTAGTCAGCCACCAATTGTGCAAGTTCTCTCACTTAAAAAGATGAGAGAGGCCTGTAATTTTCATCATAGGTACACTTCAACTATGACAGACAAAATGAGGAAAAGAAATCCAGAAAATCACATTGTAGGATTTTTTATGAATTTATTTGCAAATTATGGTGGAAAATAAGTATTTGGTCACATACAAACAAGCAAGATTTCTGGCTCTCACAGACCTGTAACTTCTTCTTTAAGAGGCTCCTCTGTCCTCCACTCATTACCTGTATTAATGGCACCTGTTTGAACTTGTTATCAGTATAAAAGACACCTGTCCACAACCTCAAACAGTCACACTCCAAACTCCACTATGGCCAAGACCAAAGAGCTGTCAAAGGACACCAGAAACAAAATTGTAGACCTGCACCAGGTTGGGAAGACTGAATCTGCAATAGGTAAGCAGCTTGGTTTGAAGAAATCAACTGTGGGAGCAATTATTAGGAAATGGAAGACATACAAGACCACTGATAATCTTCCTCGATCTGGGGCTCCACGCAAGATCTCACCCGTGGGGTCAAAATGATCACAAGAACGGTGAGCAAAAATCCCAGAACCACACGGGGACCTAGTGAATGACCTGCAGAGAGCTGGGACCAAAGTAACAAAGCCTACCATCAGTAACACACTACGCCGCCAGGGACTCAAATCCTGCAGTGCCAGACGTGTCCCCCTGCTTAAGCCAGTACATGTTCAGGCCCGTCTAAAGTTTGCTAGAGAGCATTTGGATGATCCAGATGAGGATTGGGAGAATGTCAGATGAAACCAAAATAGAACTTTTTGGTAAAAACTCAACTCGTCGTGTTTGGAGGACAAAGAATGCTGAGTTGCATCCAAAGAACACCATACCTACTGTGAAGCATGGGGGTGGAAACATCATGCTTTGGGGCTGTTTTTCTGCAAAGGGACCAGGACAACTGATCCGTGTAAAGGAAAGAATGAATGGGGCCATGTATCGTGAGATTTTGAGTGAAAACCTCCTTCCATCAGCAAGGGCATTGAAGATGAAACATGGCTGGGTCTTTCAGCATGACAATGATCCCAAACACACCGCCCGGGCAACAAAGGAGTGGCTTCATAAGAAGCATTTCAAGGTCCTGGAGTGGCCTAGCCAGTCTCCAGATCTCAACCCCATAGAAAATCTTTGAAAGTCCGTGTTGCCCAGCGACAGCCCCAAAACATCACTGCTCTAGAGGAGATCTGCATGGAGGAATGGGCCAAAATACCAGCAACAGTGTGTGAAAACCTTGTGAAGACTTACAGAAAACGTTTGACCTCTGTCATTGCCAACAAAGGGTATATAACAAAGTATAGAGATAAACTTTTGTTATTGACCAAATACTTATTTTCCACCATAATTTGCAAATAAATTCATAAAAAATCCTACAATGTGATTTTCTGGATTTTCTTTCCTCATTTTGTCTGTCATAGTTGAAGTGTACCTATGATGAAAATTACAGGCCTCTCTCATCTTTTTAAGTGAGAGAACTTGCACAATTGGTGGCTGACTAAATACTTTTTTTCCCCACTGTAGCTATAGGTGTACCATGTGATAAACATTCGATTCAGCCATACTCCACAACGTGTTTTCACTTATCATGTCACTTTGAGTGTATAGTCTCACACATATTGCCATTCCACATGGTGATACGTGAGTAAGGTGTGATTAATGAGTATGAGAAACCATTTTCAGCCCTAAGAGTCAACACAGTTTAATGTTAGCAACATGAGGGTTTGATAGGAGTTTGAGCATAATAAAACCCAGGTAAGATGACATGGATGTCATTTTATATAAGGGAGTAGTTCACTTGCTTTGAACTTCAGTTGAACTGGGTGGGATTGGAGTTTGAGGGATGGATACTTTACCACAGATCCATAAGTGTGATTCCCTGCACAGTGTATCGCTCCAGCTCTCCTCTGGGTTAGAAGGATGGATACTTTACCACAAATCCAGAAGTGTGATTCCCTGCACAGTGTATCGCTCCAGCTCTCCTCGGGGCTACAAGAATATGACCATCTTTCAGCACAGTCCTGCCATGATAGTTATTAGACTGTCCGCTCCCCTTGTAACAATACAGAGAACCTCCAATGTCCAGTGGCATTTAATGATTAACGCTTTATTTAGGCGATAACACTGTTCTTCACTACTGGACCTGGAACACACTGGAATAAATCAGAAAACATCGGTATAGCGTTGCAAAAATCCATTAACTTTACAACAGTTCCTTAATTACCCCATGATTCCGGCAATGTTCTAACCGGGATTTCTGGATAACCGGGTAATTTTGGGAAAGTTAGAATTCATGCCTGTGTAATGCATGGATTAATACCTGATAAAGCAGAGAAAAATCATGAACATAATTCACTGACTTTCTACTCCGCCCACTCACATGTAATACTTTCATTTTTGAACAGACTCCCCTATTGTTCTCTCTCTCTCTCTCTCTCTCTCTCTCTCTCTCTCTCTCTCTCTCTCTCTCTCTCTCTCTCTCTCTCTCTCACTTGTTCCTCTCAGCTGTTTATGATCACCAGGTCTGCGTCTCTCCTCAGACAGTCCTGTCTGCTCTCATCCCAGGATTTCACCTCAATAGAGATGAAGTGCAAACTGGATTCCAAATTCCTGCGTCCCTGTTGAGAAGGTTGATCTGTTGATGACAACAGAGGAACAGACTGAAAAACAGCCACATGGACACACCTTTTAAGACAGTTAACTCATTTCTCAGGGTTTATAACTCACCTAGCACAGAGAGCTTGTCTGAAGATCGTCACTCTCAACCTGCATCGGCTCACTCTCTTTAGGAAGATTTTTGTTTCTGGTACATACAGTAGCTGATCTCTCTCTTTAGGAAGGTTTTAGTTTCTGGTACATACAGTAGTTGATCTCTCTCTGCAGGAAGGTTTTTGTTTCTGGTACATACAGTAGCTGATCTCTCTCTGCAGGAAGGTTTTTGTTTCTGGTACATACAGTAGCTGATCTCTCTCTTTGGGAAGGTTTTAGTTTCTGGTGCATACAGTAGCTGATCTCTCTCTACATGAAGGATTTTGTTTCTGGTACATACAGTAGCTGATCTCTCTCTGCAGGAAGGTTTTTGTTTCAGGTACATACAGTAGCTGATCTCTCTCTTTAGGAAGGTTTTTGTTTCTGGTACATACAGTAGCTGATCTCTCTCTTTAGGAAGGTTTTTGTTTCTGGTACATACAGTAGCTGATCTCTCTCTTTGGGAATGTTTTAGTTTCTGGTGCATACAGTAGCTGATCTCTCTCTTTAGGAAGGTTTTTGTTTCTGGTACATACAGTAGCTGATCTCTCTCTTTAGGAAGGTTTTAGTTTCTGGTACATACAGTAGCTGATCTCTCTCTTTAGAAATATTTTAGTTTCTGGTGCATACAGTAGCTGATCTCTCTCTTTAGGAAGGTTTTTGCTTCTGGTACATACAGTAGCTGATCTCTCTTTAGGAAGGTTTTTGTTTCTGGTACATACAGTAGCTGATCTCTCTCTGCAGGAAGGTTTTTGTTTCTGGTACATACAGTAGCTGATCTCTCTCTTTGGGAAGGTTTTAGTTTCTGGTGCATACAGTAGCTGATCTCTCTCTGCATGAAGGATTTTGTTTCTGGTACATACAGTAGCTGATCTCTCTCTGCAGGAAGGTTTTTGTTTCAGGTACATACAGTAGCTGATCTCTCTCTGCAGGAAGGTTTTTGTTTCTGGTACATACAGTAGCTGATCTCTCTCTTTAGGAAGGTTTTTGTTTCTGGTACATACAGTAGCTAATCTCTTTCTGCAGGAAGGTTTTTGTTTCTGGTACATACAGTAGCTGATCTCTCTCTAGGAAGGTTTTTGTTTCTGGTACATACAGTAGCTGATCTCTCTCTTTGGGAATGTTTTAGTTTCTGGTGCATACAGTAGCTGATCTCTCTCTTTAGGAAGGTTTTTGTTTCTGGTACATACAGTAGCTGATCTCTCTCTTTATAAATGTTTTAGTTTCTGGTGCATACAGTAGCTGATCTCTCTCTTTAGGAAGGTTTTTGCTTCTGGTACATACAGTAGCTGATCTCTCTCTTTAGGAAGGTTTTTGTTTCTGGTACATACAGTAGCTGATCTCTCTCTGCAGGAAGGTTTTTGTTTCTGGTACATACAGTAGCTGATCTCTCTCTTTAGAAATATTTTAGTTTCTGGTGCATACAGTAGCTGATCTCTCTCTTTAGGAAGGTTTTTGCTTCTGGTACATACAGTAGCTGATCTCTCTCTTTAGGAAGGTTTTTGTTTCTGGTACATACAGTAGCTGATCTCTCTCTTTAGGAAGGTTTTTGTTTCTGGTACATCCAGTAGCTGATCTCTCTCTGCAGGAAGGTTTTTGTTTCTGGTACATACAGTAGCTGATCTCTCTCTAGGAAGGTTTTAGTTTCTGGTGCATACAGTAGCTGATCTCTCTCTTTAGGAAGGTTTTTGTTTCTGGTACATACAGTAGCTGATCTCTCTCTTTAGGAAGGTTTTTGTTTCTGGTACATACAGTAGCTGATCTCTCTCTGCAGGAAGGCTTTTGTTTCTGGTACATACAGTAGCTGATCTCTCTCTGCAGGAGGGTTTTTGTTTCTGGTACATACAGTAGCTATCTCTCTCTGCAGGAGGGTTTTTGTTTCTGGTACATACAGTAGCTGATCTCTCTCTTTAGGAAGGATTTTGTTTCTGGTACATACAGTAGCTAATCTTTTTCTGCAGGAAGGTTTTTGTTTCTGGTACATACAGTAGCTGATCTCTCTCTGCAGGAAGGTTTTTGTTTCTGGTACATACAGTAGCTGATCTCTCTCTTTGGGAAGGTTTTAGTTTCTGGTGCATACAGTAGCTGATCTCTCTCTGCATGAAGGATTTTGTTTCTGGTACATACAGTAGCTGATCTCTCTCTGCAGGAAGGTTTTTGTTTCAGGTACGTACAGTAGCTGATCTCTCTCTTTAGGAAGGTTTTTGTTTCTGGTACATACAGTAGCTGATCTCTCTCTGCAGGAAGGTTTTTGTTTCTGGTACATACAGTAGCTGATCTCTCTCTTTGGGAAGGTTTTAGTTTCTGGTGCATACAGTAGCTGATCTCTCTCTGCATGAAGGATTTTGTTTCTGGTACATACAGTAGCTGATCTCTCTCTGCAGGAAGGTTTTTGTTTCAGGTACGTACAGTAGCTGATCTCTCTCTTTAGGAAGGTTTTTGTTTCTGGTACATACAGTAGCTGATCTCTCTCTTTAGGAAGGTTTTTGTTTCTGGTACATACAGTAGCTGATCTCTCTCTTTAGGAAGGTTTTTGTTTCTGGTACATACAGTAGCTGATCTCTCTCTGCAGAAAGGTTTTTGTTTCTGGTACATACAGTAGCTGATCTCTCTCTGCATGAAGGATTTTGTTTCTGGTACATACAGTAGCTGATCTCTCTCTGCAGGAAGGTTTTTGTTTCTGGTACATACAGTAGCTGATCTCTCTCTAGGAAGGTTTTTGTTTCTGGTACATACAGTAGCTGATCTCTCTCTTTGGGAATGTTTTAGTTTCTGGTGCATACAGTAGCTAATCTCTCTCTTTAGGAAGGTTTTTGTTTCTGGTACATACAGTAGCTGATCTCTCTCTTTATAAATGTTTTAGTTTCTGGTGCATACAGTAGCTGATCTCTCTCTTTAGGAAGGTTTTTGCTTCTGGTACATACAGTAGCTGATCTCTCTCTTTAGGAAGGTTTTTGTTTCTGGTACATCCAGTAGCTGATCTCTCTCTGCAGGAAGGTTTTTGTTTCTGGTACATACAGTAGCTGATCTCTCTCTTTAGAAATATTTTAGTTTCTGGTGCATACAGTAGCTGATCTCTCTCTTTAGGAAGGATTTTGTTTCTGGTACATACAGTAGCTGATCTCTCTCTTTAGGAAGGTTTTTGTTTCTGGTACATAAAGTAGCTGATCTCTCTCTTTAGGAAGGTTTTTGTTTCTGGTACATCCAGTAGCTGATCTCTCTCTGCAGGAAGGTTTTTGTTTCTGGTACATACAGTAGCTAATCTTTTTCTGCAGGAAGGTTTTTGTTTCTGGTACATACAGTAGCTGATCTCTCTCTGCAGGAAGGTTTTTGTTTCTGGTACATACAGTAGCTGATCTCTCTCTTTGGGAAGGTTTTTGTTTCTGGTGCATACAGTAGCTGATCTCTCTCTGCATGAAGGATATTGTTTCTGGTACATACAGTAGCTGATCTCTCTCTACAGGAAGGTTTTTGTTTCAGGTACATACAGTAGCTGATCTCTCTCTTTAGGAAGGTTTTTGTTTCTGGTACATACAGTAGCTGATCTCTCTCTTTAGGAAGGTTTTTGTTTCTGGTACATACAGTAGCTAATCTCTTTCTGCAGGAAGGTTTTTGTTTCTGGTACATACAGTAGCTGATCTCTCCCTTTAGGAAGGTTTTTGCTTCTGGTACATACAGTAGCTGATCTCTCTCTTTAGGAAGGTTTTTGTTTCTGGTACATACAGTAGCTGATCTCTCTCTGCAGAAAGGTTTTTGTTTCTGGTACATACAGTAGCTGATCTCTCTCTGCAGGAAGGTTTTTGTTTCTGGTACATACAGTAGCTGATCTCTCTCTAGGAAGGTTTTTGTTTCTGGTACATACAGTAGCTGATCTCTCTCTTTGGGAATGTTTTAGTTTCTAGTGCATACAGTAGCTGATCTCTCTCTTTAGGAAGGTTTTTGTTTCTGGTACATACAGTAGCTGATCTCTCTCTTTATAAATGTTTTAGTTTCTGGTGCATACAGTAGCTGATCTCTCTCTTTAGGAAGGTTTTTGCTTCTGGTACATACAGTAGCTGATCTCTCTCTTTAGGAAGGTTTTTGTTTCTGGTACATACAGTAGCTGATCTCTCTCTGCATGAAGGTTTTTGTTTCTGGTACATACAGTAGCTGATCTCTCTCTTTAGGAAGGTTTTTGCTTCTGGTACATACAGTAGCTGATCTCTCTCTTTAGGAAGGTTTTTGTTTCTGGTACATACAGTAGCTGATTTCTCTCTGCAGGAAGGTTTTTGTTTCTGGTACATACAGTAGCTGATCTCTCTCTGCAGGAAGGTTTTTGTTTCTGGTACATACAGTAGCTGATCTCTCTCTGCAGGAAGGATTTTGTTTCTCGTACATACAGTAGCTGATCTCTCTCTTTAGGAAGGATTTTGTTTCTGGTACATACAGTAGCTAATCTTTTTCTGCAGGAAGGTTTTTGTTTCTGGTACATACAGTAGCTGATCTCTCTCTGCAGGAAGGTTTTTGTTTCTGGTACATACAGTAGCTGATCTCTCTCTTTGGGAATGTTTTAGTTTCTGGTGCATACAGTAGCTGATCTCTCTCTTTAGAGAGGTTTTTGTTTCTGGTACATACAGTAGCTGATCTCTCTCTTTAGAAATGTTTTAGTTTCTGGTGCATACAGTAGCTGATCTCTCTCTTTGGGAATGTTTTAGTTTCTAGTGCATACAGTAGCTGATCTCTCTCTTTAGGAAGGTTTTTGTTTCTGGTACATACAGTAGCTGATCTCTCTCTTTATAAATGTTTTAGTTTCTGGTGCATACAGTAGCTGATCTCTCTCTTTAGGAAGGTTTTTGCTTCTGGTACATACAGTAGCTGATCTCTCTCTTTAGGAAGGTTTTGTTTCTGGTACATACAGTAGCTGATCTCTCTCTGCATGAAGGTTTTTGTTTCTGGTACATACAGTAGCTGATCTCTCTCTTTAGGAAGGTTTTTGCTTCTGGTACATACAGTAGCTGATCTCTCTCTTTAGGAAGGTTTTTGTTTCTGGTACATACAGTAGCTGATTTCTCTCTGCAGGAAGGTTTTTGTTTCTGGTACATACAGTAGCTGATCTCTCTCTGCAGGAAGGTTTTTGTTTCTGGTACATACAGTAGCTGATCTCTCTCTGCAGGAAGGATTTTGTTTCTCGTACATACAGTAGCTGATCTCTCTCTTTAGGAAGGATTTTGTTTCTGGTACATACAGTAGCTAATCTTTTTCTGCAGGAAGGTTTTTGTTTCTGGTACATACAGTAGCTGATCTCTCTCTGCAGGAAGGTTTTTGTTTCTGGTACATACAGTAGCTGATCTCTCTCTTTGGGAATGTTTTAGTTTCTGGTGCATACAGTAGCTGATCTCTCTCTTTAGAGAGGTTTTTGTTTCTGGTACATACAGTAGCTGATCTCTCTCTTTAGAAATGTTTTAGTTTCTGGTGCATACAGTAGCTGATCTCTCTCTTTAGGAAGGTTTTTGCTTCTGGTACATACAGTAGCTGATCTCTCTCTTTAGGAAGGTTTTTGTTTCTGGTACATACTGTAGCTGATCTCTCTCTGCAGGAAGGTTTTTGTTTCTGGTACATACAGTAGCTGATCTCTCTCTTTAGAAATATTTTAGTTTCTGGTGCATACAGTAGCTGATCTCTCTCTTTAGGAAGGTTTTTGCTTCTGGTACATACAGTAGCTGATCTCTCTCTTTAGGAAGGTTTTTGTTTCTGGTACATACAGTAGCTAATCTCTCTCTTTAGGATGGTTTTTGTTTCTGGTACATACAGTAGCTGATCTCTCTCTGCAGGAAGGTTTTTGTTTCTGGTACATACAGTAGCTGATCTCTCTCTTTAGGAAGGTTTTTGTTTCTGGTACATACAGTAGCTAATCACTTTCTGCAGGAAGGTTTTTGTTTCTGGTACATACAGTAGATGATCTCTCTCTGCAGGAAGGATTTTGTTTCTGGTACGTACAGTAGTTGATCTCTCTCTCTGCAGATTAGTTGGTTTTCCTTTATTACTACTGGTATGCAACTGACCTTTGGCACTATTTGCAGGTGGAAAACCCAGGAGAACTTGTGAGGGCGGCTACTGTATATGGGACTAAAATAGCCCACTGAAAAAGTATTTCAGACTAATGATCATTGTTCTACATTGTGAGGGTGAGGAGTTTAGTGTGTTAAGGTCATTTAGAATGTGGTGCAGCATACACAAGAATCACATTTCCTTTGTTAGCCCTCATAGTCAGTATGATTTAATGTTACTGTAGCAAGGTTTGAAAGGAGTTGGAACATAACACAAACACACACACAATACTGCCATGATGCAAGTACAAGGCAGGCATCTGTCTACTAGACAATTATTAGCTTAGAGCATTTTTAAACTTGGTTCATTTCCTTTTTTCCCAATTCAATTCTACAATGCCTATTATCATTACGATACACAACTACAGAGACAAGTGGACTGAGAAACCAAAACCAAACTTCCCTACAGCAATAATGTCCTAGTGATTAACGTTGTGTCTTTCTTCATGTCACAACAACTCATTGATTAGCAAAGAGCCACAACATGAATAAATTAGTAGATTGTGACAATGTATGAAATGTGCTGAAAGTAGCTTCTGGGCTGTGAACCCTGAGGAAACCAAGAAGGAAATAGAGGTACTATGTAATCAAATCCTTATTAACTACTGTAGCCCTCCAGTCATTGAGGATGTGAAAGCATTTGTGCTTTGTAGTAAGCCAATCTAGTGATTTGCTATGTAATATTGCCAGAAAGAGTGTGTTTTTGTGTGTCCGTGTGTATGATTTTAGCCTTGCAAATATCTTTCAATTAGCAAAATAGAGCTGCTTCCCCAATAGTGAGACCATGTGTCCAGAGAGGCTTGAATTGTGGAGCCAAGTTCGTGTGCCACTGAGACTGTCCTAATATGGACCAGTAGCTCAGAGGAGAAAGCTAGAACATGCAATATCTATGTCAGTCCTTTGGAGTTGCAATGCACTGGGGAGTTTAATCAGTGGCCACAGTCAGGGGTCGTCTTCATTAGAGCATGCAACAGAAAACATTTAAAAACATTTGGCAACCGAAAATGAATGATTCTGAATGGACTCTTCCAGAAGTCCCTTCCAGTTTCAGTCCTTTCTCTTTCCCTCTTCAGGCCATGGCGATAATGGTGACTCCATGGTCATGTCCCATGAGATGGGCCATACGTGCAGCCAGCATCAGCAGCAGGCCCGTGGTCACCTCCAGGCTAAAGGAGAGACAGGCCATACCCAATGACCAGCCATAGGACACATGGACGCTGGCCAGAATCTCAGGTTCCAACAGCTCTCGAGCCCGTTGGCAGTAGCTGACGTAAACGCTCAACCCGGAGAGTGTGAAGAGACCTGAATGGATACAGACAGATAGTCAAAGTTTGGCCGGGATTCAATCAAAGGCACGTTATAGAGCAGCACACTAGACAGCTGACAACGCACTTTTTAAAGTTAATTTACATTTTTGCCATCATCTGCAGTATTTACCATGAATGTGATCTCCGCCAAAAGCTGTCTAGTTCGTTGCTCTAGAACATGCATTGGATTGAATCCAAGTTACTCAAATACAGTGAGTGATCAAGTATTTCCTTCCTTGTTCTATTAATAGATTGACTCTTGGGATTGATATCTATTCATAATTTATCATTATTATGTTGAATGCATAAAAAAGTATTGGAGAAGATCTGAGGTCCCTCCCCTCGGACCATCTCTTCCAATGCGTTTCAAGAGGAAGTGAGGTGAGAGGATTGTGGGAAAAGACATTTGAGATCCACCAGAGGTATTAGCACACAGCTGTCATGCAACAGAATGTACAAGGTTATCTAGTGGGTCTTGACCTCAGAGATGTAATTATCAGTATTCTGACCTTCTGGTCAGTGCATTCAACTAAGGTTGGTAAGAAAACCACATACCACTGTCATAGTAAGTGTGACAGACATCACTGTGCTTGCTTAGCTAAACCACTTCATCCCTAACAAGCTCACACCAAGACTAGATCCCTGGACCCCTGCCTCACAAACACAACTGACCGCCCTCCTCGATAATGTCTTAGCCTACTACGCTAGTGAATAGCTATAAATTCAGCAGTGTGGCTAGAGGCATTTCAAGCTAGGGAGTGAGGTTACAAATCCTCATCTGTTACTACAGTATAAGACCTGTTATAGCTATGAGGGCAAAAACAAATGATTCATGAGACCATCTCTTCACCACTGAGCCAATATCTCAGACATCTCAACACTCAACTCCACAGTATACCCAGTCTAGTTGTTTTCCCATAACAAAAGACAAACAGGCAATATGACAATCGCAGGCTTTGTTCGTTGTTTTCTCTCATGTTCTCATGGAGACCACCGAGGTCATAGAGCTAGCTTGTTCAAGCTTGTTGTCCACAGAAACCCACTACTACTATGCATGGAATTCAACCTATTTACCTAATCAGTTATTAACTATACCCTGTGAAGTATAATATATAATTGATGCATTTAGATACAGTATAATGATCTGATGGAGATTATGTAATCCCAGCTAGATGGGCTTTTCACGCTGTGTCAACATGATTAAAATCTAGTTATGAGGAAAATGTTTGCAAACAGCTCACTGTCCTCTCAATCTCTCCGTGTCCCAAATGGCACCCTATTCCCTATATAGTGCACTACTTTATGACAAGGGCCAATAGACCTCTGGTCAAAAGTAGTGTACTATGTAGGGAATAGGGTGCCTTCTGGTACACAGTCTGTTCACATCCTCATCATGTTCTTTATCTTTAGATCACATAAAATGCCAAGCAGTTGCCATACCAGGCGGTGATGCAACCGGTCAGGATGCTCTCGATGGTGCAGCTGTAAATGCAATACATGAAACAACTAGTCCATTGTAAATGCAATACATGAAACAACTAGTCCAATGTCATAATGACTTTAGCACACAGACAAAAAACTGTTATTGCATAGTATGTGACATTTAATTGACAAACAGCAATAATGATCGATCATTTTATTTAGATCTTTGAACTGTGTGGCATTTACACACGAACAAAGAACAGACATTCAAGGGGTACAAAAAGCTATAATGATTGTCCATTTACAAACATCTGGGCCCCTTATTATAATAGCCTGGCTTTTTAAATACCCATCTAAATTCCAGACTTGATCTAATTTCCCGCTCAGCTCATAGCCCTAATTACCTGGACTATGAGCTGAATAATCAAGCAGAGGGAGGTGTTTTCTGAAAACGTCTAACTTTACAACAGATCAGAACTTGAACACGTCACAAGGTGTTAAAGGGGCAATCTGTGATTGGTATATCCATGATTTTGACTTTTTTATTTTTCAAAACTATTTGTATAGTTTTTTTCCACAGTTACAGTGCAAACAGTAGTTGAATTATAATATACATACAAATATAACATGGGAACTGTAAGGGATGCGTACTGGCGGTAGAGAAGTCAGGAGCAGGAGAGCAGAACTTTGTTTCACAATGGAGCAGTTTAATAATAAAACCCACCGGAAACAGAACAAACAGAATAAATGGGTATAAACCCGTCACACACCATAATGCAAGTGCACAAGCACTTACAATAAAAACAATTCCGGACAAGGACATGGGGGAAACAAAGGGTTAAATACACAACATGTAATGATGAAATTGAAACCAGGTGTGTGGGAAGACAAGACAAAACAAATGGAAAATGAAAAATGGATCGATGATGGCTAGAAGTCCGGTGACGCCGACAGCCGAGCGCCGCCCGAACAAGGAGAGGAACCAACTTCGGCGGAAGTCGTGACAGTACCCCCCCTTGACGCGCGGCTCCAGCAGCGCACCGGCCTCGGGGACGACCCAGAGGGCGAGGCGCAGCGATCCGGACGAAGACGGTGGAACTCCTGCAGCATTGAAGGGTCCAAAATGTCCTCGACCGGAACCCAGCACCTCTCCTCCGGACCGTACCCCTCCCACTCCACGAGATACTGAAGGCCCCTCGCCCGACGCCTCGAATCCAGTATGGAGCGAATGGAGTACACCGGGGCCCCCTCGATGTCCAGAGGGAACCTCCCGCACCTCAGACTCCTGGAGCGGGCCAGCCACCACCGGCCTGAGGAGAGACACATGGAACGAGGGGTTAATATGGTAATCGGGGGGAAGCTGTAACCTATAACAAACCTCGTTCACTCTCCTCAGGACTTTAAATGGCCCTACAAACCGCGGACCCAGCTTCCGGTAGGGCAGGCGGAGGGGCAGGTTTCGGGTCGAGAGCCAGACCCGGTCCCCCGGTGCGAACACCGGGACCTCACTGCGGTGACGCATTACGGCCCTCTGAAGGTGAACACGGGGATCTTCCCATGTCTCCTCCGCGCACCTGAACCAGTCGTCCACCGCAGGAGCCTCAGTCTGACTCTGATGCCAAGGCGCCAGAACTGGCTGGTACCCCAGTACACACTGAAAGGGAGAGAGGTTAGTGGAGGAGTGGCGAAATGAGTTCTGTGCCATCTCGGCCCAGGGCACGAACGCCGCCCACTCCCCCGGCAATAAGACCACAGAAACCTGTGCAAATCCTGGTTTACTCTCTCCACCTGCCCATTACTCTTGGGGTGAAATCCCGAAGTAAGGCTGATCGAGACCCCCAGACCCTAGACGTAAACTGGGGACCTTGATCAGACACTATATCCTCAGGTACCCCGTAGTGCCGGAAGACGTGCGTAAACAAGGCCTCCGCAGTCTGTAGGGCCGTAGGGAGACAGTGCAGGGGGAGGAGACGACAGGACTTAGAGAACTGATCCACAATGACCAGAATAGCGGTGTTACCCTGTAAGAGGTAGGAGTTTTGTATTTATGACAGACTGTATAGACATTGAAGAACTTACAGAAGCCTCATATAGCTCTCTATGTTCACTCTACCTTTTATTTATTTATTTGTATTTAACCTACTTGTATATATGTCAACTTTGTGTAAACTGTCTGTCTCTAAATGTTATCCATAGCAGCACCATATTACCAAGTAAAATTCTGAGTATGTGAAGCTAAATGTGCCTGGCAAATTAAGGTGATTCTGATTCTGAAGTTAGTTTAACTGTCGTACCCCATCTGTAACGCCCAGGCCTGGGTTTACAGGCTAGAGCATTTTGGGTTCATTTTGGTTTAGGGGTTTTCACAGTTCTATGGTGTCTAGTTCTATGTTGGGTTAATGGCTCCCAATTAGAGGCAGCTGAGTCTCGTTGTCTCTAATTGGGAACCATTTATATGTTTGGGAATTGCACCTTAGTTTAGTGGGTTATTGTATGTTCATAGCTGTGTTTGTTTGTTCAGTTATGTTCATCGTTACGTTCTCCCGCTCTTTGTTTTGTTCCGCTCTTGTTCCGTGGATTTATTAAATCATGTATTCTGGCTACATCGCTGCGTCTTGGTCTGTCCCCTCAGAAGTGAAACGTGACAGAATAACTCCACCAAACAAAGACCAAGCAGCGAGAGACCCGGGAGCTTAGGTCTTGGGAGAAGGAGCTGTTCTATGGGGAGTGCTTGGGACCAGCCTGGGGAGTATCGTCGACCCAGAGAGGAACTGGAAGCAGCGCGGCGGAGCGGCAGGTGTGAGGACTTGATGGGAGCATGGGACCCGGAGAGAGAATGTTTCTCAGACCTCGCCGGGCTAGGAAGCCCGTAAGGCAGCCCCCAAGAAACTTTTGGGGGGCACACGAGGAGGTTGGCCGGTTCAGGAGGGACTCCTGAGCCAACCCTCGTGCTTCATGGAGAGAGCGTAGGGAGAGCGTCAGCGAAGGAGGCCGTGCTATGCAGTGTTGCGCACGGTTTCCTATACGGAGTCAGAGGCGTGCGAGATTCCCGCCCACTCATCAGTCAGGTAAACGAAGCGTTCCAGCCAGGAAGAGTGGTGCCTGCTCTGCCGCTAAGTCTCCAGTGCGCCCCTGGGACCCGGATATCCTGCTCCAGTTCCATGTGCGGTGTCTCCGGCATGCGTGTCCGCAGCCCAGTGAGAGAGATCCCAGCGCCACTCACTGGTCGGGCCGAGGTCTGTGTGTTACCTGGGAGAGTGGTGTCAGCTCTGCGAGCCAGGCCTCCAGTGCGCCTTTTGGGCCCATGTTATCCTGTGGTCTTACGGGCAGAATCTCGATGCGTATCCACAGCCCAGTCCGAGAGATTCCAGCTCCACTCACCCATGAGACCAGGGTTAGTGAGCTAGCTGGAGGTATGGTGTCGGCTCTCCATATCAGGTCCCCGGTCCGGGCGGAGGTTTCCACACGCCAGTCCCGTTCCCACGCCCCGAGACCCTGTTCCACGCCCGACCCCTGTTCCACGTTCCGAGATCCCTGTTCCACGTTCCAAGATCCCTTTCGTTCCACGTTCCAAGATCCCGGTTCCACGTTCCAAGATCCTGTTCCACGTTCCAAGATCCTGTTCCCACGTTCCAAGATCCCTGTTCCACGTTCCAAGATCCCTGTTCCACGTTCCAAGATCCCTGTTCCACGTTCCAAGATCCTGTTCCACGTTCCAAGATCCCTGTTCCACGTTCCAAGATTCCCAGTTCCGTGTTCCAAGATCCCAGTCCGTGTAGTGGTTTCTACACGTCCCAGTCCCTGCTCCGCACTCCAGCTCCCGTGCGCTCAGAGAGTCCAGCACGTCCTGTCGGCCCGCGCACTGCAAGTTCCCCGTGCTCTCCGAGTCCAGCACGTCCTGTTCGGCCCGCGCGCAAGTTCCCTGTGCGCTCAGAGAGTCCAGCACGTCCTGTTCGGCCTGGGCGCACCAAGCTCCCCAGGCGCTCAGAGAGCCCAGTTCGGCCTGTTCCCGCTCCCCGCACTGCAGAGTGCGCTGGCCCCGAGCCCAGTTCGGCCTGTTCCCGCTTCCCGCACCAGAGTGCGCGTCCCGAGCCCAGTTCGGCCTGTTCCGCTCCCCGCACCAGAGTGCGCGTCGAGCCCAGTTCGGCCTGTTCCTGCTCCTCGCACCAGAGTGGCGTCCAGCCCAGTTCGGCCTGTTCCGCTCCCGCATTCAGAGTGCGGCGTCCCGAGCCCAGTTCGGCCTGTTCCGCTCACGCACCAGAGTGCGGCGTCCCGAGCCCAGTTCGGCCTGTTCCCGCTCCACGCGCACCAGAGTGCGCGTCCCGAGCCCAGTTCGGCCTGTTCTCGCTCCACGCACCAGAGTTCCAGTGAGCATCACGAGTCCAGTACTGCCAGTTCCTGCTCCACGCACCAGAGTTCCAGTGAGCATCACAAGTCCAGCACTGCCAGTTCCCTGCTCCACGGACCAGAGTTCCAGTGAGCATCACAAGTCCAGCACTGCCAGTTCCTGCTCCACGGACCAGAGTTCCAGTGAGCATCACAAGTCCAGCACTGTCAGTTCCTGCTCCACCACCAGAGTTCCAGTGAGCATCACAAGTCCAGTCGACCAGTTCCTGCTCCACGCACCAGTGTTCCAGTGAGCATCACAAGTCCAGCACTGCCAGTTCCTGCTCCACGCACCAGAGTTCCAGTGAGCATCACGAGCCCAGTTCGGCCTGTTCCCCGCTCCACGCACCAGAGTCCCAGTGAGCATCACGGTCCAGTACGACCACAGTTCCGCTCCACGCGCAGAGTCCCAGTGAGCATCACGAGTCCAGTACTGCCAGGTCCTGCTCCACGCACTAGAGTTCCAGTGAGCATCACAAGTCCAGTACGACCAGTTCCTGCTCCACGCACCAGTGTTCCAGTGAGCATTACAAGTCTAGTCTGACCAGTTCCTGCTCCACGCACCAGAGTTCCAGTGAGCATCACAAGTCCAGTACTGCCAGTTCCTGCTCCACGCACCAGAGTTCCAGTGAGCATCACAAGTCCAGTACTGCCAGTTCCTGCTCCACGCACCAGAGTTCCAGTGAGCATCACGAGTCCGATAGGGCCAGCTTCTGCTCCACGCACCAGAGTTCCTAGAAAGGGTCCAGGGCCTCCGGTGCGTGACATCAGACCAGCACGCCAGCACCGAGCCCCACCTGGGGACAAAAGGAACCCACCTAGATCCCCCCACAGACGTTTGAGGCGTCCGAGTCCGGCGCCTTTGGGAGGGTACTGTAACGCCCAGGCCTGGGTTTACAGGCTAGAGCATTTTGGGTTCATTTTGGTTTAGGGGTTTTCACAGTTCTATGGTGTCTAGTTCTATGTTGGGTTAATGGCTCCCAATTAGAGGCAGCTGAGTCTCGTTGTCTCTAATTGGGAACCATTTATATGTTTGGGAATTGCACCTTAGTTTCGTGGGTTATTGTATGTTCATAGCTGTGTTTGTTTGTTCAGTTATGTTCATCGTTACGTTCTCCGTTCTTTGTTTTGTTCCGTCTTGTTCCCGTGGATTTATTAAATCATGTATTCTGGCTACATCGCTGCGTCTTGGTCTGTCCCCTCAGAAGTGAAACGTGACACCATCAGAACCCAAAATATGAGCTTGTTTTACTCCATTGTTTATAAACAATGTAAATGTAAACAAACACTATATAGCCTCTAAACATGGTTCTAACTAGACGTTTGATCTCACGGATGGTCAGTCATTGCATCCATAGCTCTCTCTATGAATGTGAGAGTGGTTACATTTCTCCAGCCCCATCCCTGAGATGTTTACCAAAACAAGTGGCGGGGAAAACACTTTTTTGATTTTTGAATCCTGGATTTCCCCTTTAAATAAAAGGGTTGGAGGCTATACCTCATTTGTAAATATGATTAACATTAATCAATTCAAGCAGTGCCTTTGAGAGTGAATTAGGGCCAATTACACTGATGTTCTGCTGACAAGGTAGCGGTAGATGTGCGTTTGTTACAAATGTGGCCTTGGAAGAGATTTACAATTTTACAATAATTTTACAATAAAAAACTAAAATATGTTGTTGCAACATGAATCTTATTGAAGCGTACTTAGGTTTTCAAGCCTCCTTAGATTTAGACATGACACTTCTTAAGATTCAAATCTCTTCAGATTATGAAAAACATTGGTCTGAAATACACTGATGCAAATAAATATACTTGTCAGTCACAAGAGAATGTCATGGCACTGAGGGAGAAGTTTGACACACAGAAACATGAGCTTGCCTGTGTGTCCCTAATACATGTAAGCCTGTCTATCCGTAATAAACCTCAAGGGTCATTGCAGACATCCGAGTGCCTCTTTTTCTTTGATTCTGGGAAAGTCATTATGTGAAGTGTCCTCACTGTCCTGGGGGTAATGTTAAATGTATATTTACAGTGCCTTCAGAAAGTATTCACACCCTTTGACTTTGTCCAAATGTTGTTGTGTTACAGCCTGAACTTAAAATTGATTAAATTGAGACACAATACCACATCATTTCTAAATGGAAATATGTTTTTCTAAATTTTTACCAATTAATTAAAACTGAAAAGCTTAAATGTATTGAGTCAATAAGTATTCAACCCCTTTGTTATAGCAAGCCTAAATACGTTCTGAAGTAAAAATGTTCTTTAGAAGTCACATAATAAGTTCCATGGACTCACTCTGTGTGCAATAATAGTGTTTAACATGAATTTCAAACACAGATTCAACTACAAAGACCACAGAGATTTTCCAATGCCTAGCATAGAAGGACACCTATTGGTAGATGGATAAAAAAAAAACACTTTGGATGGTGTATCAATGCACTCAGTCACTAAAAAGATACAGGCTTCCTTCCTAACTCAGTTGCCAAAGAGGAAGGAAAACGCTCAGGGATTTCACCATGAGGCCAATGGTGACGTTAAAACAGTTACATTGTTTAATGGCTGTGATTAGAGAAAAGTGAGGATGGATCAACAACATTGTAGTTACTTCACAATACTAACCTAATTGACAGAGTGAAAAGACAGAAGCATGTACAGAATAAATATATTCCAAAACATGTATCCTGTTTACAACAAGGCACAAGTAACAAGTAATGCTGCAAAAAAATTGGCCAAGCAATTAACTCTTTGTCCTGAATGCAATGTGCTATGTTTGGGACAAATCCAATACAACACTTTACTGAGTACCACTTTCCATATTTTAAAGCTTAGTGGTGGTTGCATCATGTTATGGGTATGCTTGTAATCGTTAAGGACTGGGGAGTTTTTCAGGATAAAAGGAAACGGGATGGAGCTAAGCGCAGGCAAAAATCCTAGAGGAAAACCTGGTTCAGTCTGCTTTCCACCAGACACTGGGAGATGAATTCCCCTTTCAGCAGATCAATAACCTAAAACACAAGGCCAAATCTACACTGGAGTTGCTTACCAAGAAGATGGTGAATGTTCATGTGGCCGAGCTACAGTTTTGACTTATATCCGCTATGTAGTTTTGTGTACGATCTGCTTGAAAATCTATGGCAAGACTTAAATGGTTGTCTAGCAATGATCAACAACCAATTTGACAAATCTTGAAGAAATTTAAAAATATTTTTTGGATAAAAGTTGTACAATCCACGAGTGGAAAGCTCTTAGAGACTTACCCAGGAAGACTGACAGCTGTAATCGCTGCCAAAAATGATTCTAAAATGTGTTGATTCAGGGGTGTGAATACTATTAATATCTAATTTGATATTTCTGTATTGGATTTTCAATAAATTAGCAAAAATGTCTAAAACCATGTTTCCACTTTGTTGGGTATTGTGTGTAGATGGATGAGAGAGAAAAAATATAAATGTTTGATGTGTTTGATATCGTTCCATTTATTCCATTCCAGCCATTACAATGAGCCCGTCTTCCTATAGCTCCTTCCACCAGCCGCCATTGATCTATATATACTGTAAGAACCATTTTCCTGTGGCCAAGAGTGTGTAGCACACCTCAAGAGTGTTTGTCACACAACAAACACAAAAAATGGTTTGGTAAAAGTCTCAAATGTTCACCTTATTTCAGTTTATGTAACACAACAAGCAAAGTATTGTGTGTAGAGAATCATTGTACCATCTAAACTTGCAAAGTATTGTGTGTAGAGAATCATTGTACCATCTAAACTTGGGAATTATATTTTTAATAGCCAAACATATAATTTCTGTCACAATCTTCTGTATGGACGGACCAAGACGCAGCGATGCTTCCAGTATACGTACTTTATTTTCGTAACGTAACTGGGAAAATAATAAACGGAAGGAAGGAAGGAAGGAAGGAAGGAAGGAAGGAAGGAAGGAAGGAAGGAAGGAAGGAAGGAAGGAAGGAAGGAAGGAAGGAAGGAAGGAAGGAAGGAAGGAAGGAAGGAAGGAAGGAAGGAAGGAAGGAATACTAAACACTACACTATGAACAAACAATAACCCACAAAACCCTTCTGAAAACTACAAACATATATATGGTTCCCAATTAGAGGTAACGACAAACAGCTGCCTCTAATTGGGAACCATTAACCTAACATAGAAATAAACAACCTAGAACAGAAAAAACCCTACACCAAAAACGAAACTAAACACGCCAGCCTGTCAACTCAGGCCTGGACGTGACAATTTCTGACTAAGTGTTTCAAGCTGATGTACAAAACTTAAAGTACAAAGAAGAAGAAAAAGAAACCAAGGGAAAGCATATAAATATCACACATAGAACGGATCTACAGCTTATCAGATTTGCTTTCAATTAAAAAGACATATCTGTAACTTGCACTTCTATCTGAAATCCGTCAGATTGAACACAAAACTACATAGCGGACCTATTCAGATTATGAAAAGCGTTGGTTGTAAATGATTTTAGACACCATTTCCTTGTGGGTAAGAGTGTTTGTGGGTTTTAGACACCGTTTCATTGTGAGTAAGAGTGTTTGTGGGTTTTAGACACCATTTCATTGTGGGTAAGAGTATTTGTAGCACACCTCAAAAGTGTTTGTCACAAATGTTCCCATTAGAGACTGGACAGACACAAAAAAAACATACAAGACCAAAGATTTTATTGATTAGAAACAATGTCTTGTAATGTATGTGTTTGGACATGTTAGTCAATGATCAGGCCCTATGGTAATAATCATTTGTGACTGAGAAAACTCATGTCCTGAGGGTGATGTTCTCACGTCCATACTAGCACGACACTTACAATGGATGCCCAATACATTGCGTCATAGTTCATGAACTATGGATTCTAAGTGGGAAGCTAGTGTGGATATTAAAACAGAGACAGATCTGACTCTAGAACAGATCTAGCTCTAGAACTGACTCTAAAACATATCTGGCTCTAGAACAGATCTAGCCCTAGAACTGACTCTAGAACAGATCTGGCTCTAGATCAGTTCTAATGTCCAGTGTCCTCTGTTCTAATATCCACACTAACTTCCCACTGAGCCAGACTGCTTGAGGGTCCGTTGGGAGACTGGCGTAATGAGAATTTGAGTAAAGTCAAATGTGAGCACAGGAGTGGGCTCAGGAGGATATGGTAGGGCTATTACTACGGTAAACAGAAAGGAGATGACTACAGTACGTGGTGCTCATACTGAACAGCCTCTCCCTCTGGAGGACGGGAGGTTGTTGTGGTGGACACCGGGGCCACAAGCAGGAAAACAAATGCTGAATGATGTACACTAAAAAACAAATCCACATGTAATGCAATGGGCAACCAGTTTTCCCTGCTGGTAGACTCCTGCATGAACAATAACATTACAACATGCCTGCAAATTAAGACTACTGTGTCAATTTATGTGCCTTTGTATATTCTATTTCGGCTGTGAGATGTTGTTGCTTGTTTCAAAGAGGATTATAAATGTTTTATTGATAAAAATGAAAAAAGCTACCGAATCTCAGAGGAACGAACAGAAGGAGAGAGGTGCACTATGACTGAACAGCCTCTGTGTTTTATAGTCTTGGAATACAGGACCTGCTTCAAATTGGGACACATTTACCATACTGTACATAAAATGTATCCACGCATGACTGTAAGTCGCTTTGGATGAAAGTGTCTGCTAAATGGCATATATTGTTATATTATATATTATGACCCTGCCTTTCTCTAGCTTGTCATTACTTCCCACTCATACTTGTGAACCACTCTGAAGCTAAATGTAAGAACGTCCGGAAAGCTCGGTCCTCAAGCTCAATTAAACCTATTTAATCTATTTCCTTTTGCATGGAAACCCTTCATTCACCTTCTCCACGTGGACAGCCTTAAAATAGGCCCAATGCAGGTGTTACGGATGTCACATGGCTTTCATAGCGAGTACCACTTCCCCCTGATTCATTCCAACGGTTTGAGCCACCCAAAAGATACCAAATGGATGGCTCCAACCACGACATTTCAAACTCTGTTACTTAGGCAGTGCCATTAGCTACTGTGGTGGTGATGATGCCGTGTTCAAAGAGGATTATAAATGTTTTATTGATAAAAATGAAAAAAGCTACCGAATCTCAGAGGAACGAACAGAAGGAGAGAGGTGCACTATGACTGAACAGCCTCTGTGTTTTATAGTCTTGGAATACAGGACCTGCTTCAAATTGGGACACATTTACCATACTGTACATAAAATGTATCCACGCATGACTGTAAGTCGCTTTGGATGAAAGTGTCTGCTAAATGGCATATATTGTTATATTATATATTATGACCCTGCCTTTCTCTAGCTTGTCATTACTTCCCACTCATACTTGACGAACCACTCTGAAGCTAAATGTAAGAACGTCCGGAAAGCTCGGTCCTCAAGCTCAATTAAACCTATTTAATCTATTTCCTTTTGCATGGAAACCCTTCATTCACCTTCTCCACGTGGACAGCCTTAAAATAGGCCCAATGCAGGTGTTACGGATGTCACATGGCTTTCATAGCGAGTACCACTTCCCCCTGATTCATTCCAACGGTTTGAGCCACCCAAAAGATACCAAATGGATGGCTCCAACCACGACATTTCAAACTCTGTTACTTAGGCAGTGCCATTAGCTACTGTGGTGGTGATGATGCCGTGTTCCTTTCATCCCATTAACCAGCTCCTTACCTCCATCTAATGGTAGGCTGGTAGGGCTTTTCAGGGGTGTCCTATTAGC
Source organism: Brachymystax lenok tsinlingensis (assembly GCA_030435695.1). NCBI lineage: Eukaryota > Metazoa > Chordata > Actinopteri > Salmoniformes > Salmonidae > Brachymystax > Brachymystax lenok. The sequence goes on from CM059791.1 coordinate 108,117,915, forward strand.
CGCCGTACTATTAGCTACCTGTAATAATGTCCAGGTGTGACCCAAGAGTTACCTAGATACAAAGATTCAGATTCCATTTTACAAACCTGTAATTGGAATAGGTGCTGTAGAGGAAATGATCATCCAAATATAAGGAGGATGATTTCAACAGTTATTGCTATCGCAGTGTAAACATATTCATTTTTAGTTTGCATGCTTCATCCACAAGTATGATTTTCCACTTGAACCAGGATTAAATTATATTCCTTTAGGTTTGTGGCCATCAGCTAATGTTATAAATGATGTGATGGATTTTGTGTTTACTGGTATACAACTGCTGGCTGCTCTCCAGCTAAACTCCAGACAAGCTAGCCTACAGCAATCATTACGGAACTTGACAGACTTCTCAAGGAAACTTTTCCTCAGAGTGAGGTGGGGGACATTCGTCAATGGTCTATGTTCCTTATAGAGTGGTGTCGGAGATAGAACTGCGTTGGAGCTGTCAAATCGGTAATCAGCTGTGCCTTAAATAATTGTCACAAAGCCACACCCACTCCACTCACATTAAAAGTTCAGAACGAGAAAGTGTAGGCTATGTAGAAATAATGTTCAAATCAACAAAATAATTAGGATTTTTCTCATCCTAATTGAGGTGTTGATTACATCTCACATTCCAGTGAACTTGTGATTTTCTGACAACTCCCTCAGTTGTCAGACCAAACTCCCTCAATTGTCAGACCAAACTCCCTCAGTTGTCAGACCAAACTCCCTCAATTGTCAGACCAAACTCCCTCAGTTGTCAGACCAAACTACCTCAGTTGTCAGACAAAACTCCCTCAGTTGTCAGACAACTCCCTCAATTGTCAGACCAAACTCCCTCAGTTGTCAGACCAAACTACCTCAGTTGTCAGACCAAACTCCCTCAGTTGTCAGACCAAACTACCTCAGTTGTCAGACCAAACTACCTCAGTTGTCAGACCAAACTCCCTCAGTTGTCAGACCAAACTCCCTCAGTTGTCAGACCAAACTACCTCAGTTGTCAGACCAAACTACCTCAGTTGTCAGACCAAACTACCTCAGTTGTCAGACCAAACTCCCTCAGTTGTCAGACCAAACTCCCTCAGTTGTCAGACCAAACTCCCTCAGTTGTCACACCAGAGTAGTTCTTTATTGCTGCCTAATTGGGAAATTATTTTAACAGTCAGCATCATCAATACATAACAATGACAAACACATGATCAAAAACACACATTAAGATAGATATGAAGGCACCTGCACCTTAGAAGCCATAAAACATACAATCCAATTCATGGAGTTACGAAATACTGTTGTTTATCCTCCTCTGGTGAAACAAGCAACAACAACATTCCTAATAAGAAGACAGTGTAAATCAGTTAATCATTAAAAAGCCTCATGGCTGTGGGTAAGAATGACCGTCTAAACCTCTCTGTGGAGCTTCTGGGCAGGATGAACCTGCTACCCTGCTGTATCATGTGGGTCTTAGCTTGCAGCATTTTTATGAACCTGCTTGCCCAAACTATCTCAGTAGTTCGAATATGGATCCTGTAGATAGAATAAGCCCTTCTAATTTAGCTTGTTGATATCATTGAATTAAACAGGACAAAGAAACATGCCTTGGCAAGGTATGGTGTCATGCATTGGATTTTGGATTGACAACAGTCAGCACCGTTATGTTTGTGACACCAATGTAAGCCTATCTAATGTTGTATTCTAGGATCAAATCACTGGGTGTCGTACACCGTTTATCAGATGTTATAGTGGTTGCAATGAAATCCTTGTGTTACTGGCTCCAAACGGAGGAGCAAAAATGTCAAACAAATACACAAATAATAATAAAAAACTGGGAATAAGAAACCATGAATGTTAGGACTAATCTAGATAAATCATGAATGTTAGGACTAATCTAGTTAAATTATGAATGTTAGGACTAATCTAGTTAAATTGTGAATGTTAGGACTAATCTAGATAAATTATGAATGTTAGGACTAATCTAGATAAATTATGAATGTTAGGACTAATCTAGTTAAATCATGAATGTTAGGACTAATCTAGTTAAATTATGAATGTTAGGACTAATCTAGTTAAATTGTGAATGTTAGGACTAATCTAGATAAATTATGAATGTTAGGACTAATCTAGTTAAATCATGAATGTTAGGACTAATCTAGATAAATCATGAATGTTAGGACTAATCTAGATAAATCATGAATGTTAGGACTAATCTAGTTTAATCATAAATGTTAGGACTAATCTAGTTAACAACCCAAATAACACTATCGTTAATCCAAACGTAATCTATGTGTATATACACCAAAAATATATATTAATAATGATATGTACAGCAGTAGATATATTACAGTGAGCTCTGTTGAGAATCCAGTGCATATATAAACAGTGTAGCAGTACATGGGACAGCAGCCTTGTCTGTGTGTGTGTGTCTGTGAGTGTGTGTGTCTGTGAGTGTGTGTGTGTGTGTGTGTGTATGTGCGTGTGTTTGTGAGTATGGGCGTACGCATGTGTGTGAGTACAGGAGTCTGTGTGTGTATGAGGTGTGTGTCTGTGTGAGTGAGTCTATCTTTGTCTCAAGTACAAGGTGTGCACATCCAGTACAAAGACAGAACAGATGGATCTCTGTAATGTCTGAAATATTGGACGAGTAGGAGAAAAATACTGGAAAATATAGTGCTTTGTGTTTTCATCACAACATTCATTCAAACCAGCCTGCTGCCTGAAGACCAGAGAGAAAAATAAGTAGCACCCTGAAGGCCTAGTTCAAACATGCCCAGACTAAGTAATACCATAGCCCAGTAGAACTCTGATATCCTGGTTCAATCATGCCAAGCCATTCTGATTCCTTGCCATTACCACAGGGTATTTCTTCCCACTACCGTGATCAGCAATCACTCCACCCTCTGATCAATGCTCCATCAAATAATGAAATGACCTATTTAAATGTTGGCTGCTCTATGTGAATGTTCTCTCTCTCTCTCTCTCTCTCTCTCTCTCTCTCTCTCTCATATACAGTATAAACATATTGTTTTAATAATTAGTATAACGTTGATCTTAATTATCTTAACCCACAATGGCGTTTAAAGACTGCAGAGCTGGCAGTCATTGGTTGGTTGTTTTGAGTTTGAAATGCCAGGGGTTGAGGTTGAGGAGAAGTCAAAAAGTGGAGACAGTGGAGATGGCAGACGTGTGTGGTGAAGGCAGAGGTGTGTGGTGAAGGCAGAGGAGTGTGGTGAAGGCAGTGGTGTGTGGTGAAGGCAGAGGAGTGTGGTGAAGGCAGTGGTGTGTGGTGAAGGCAGAGGAGTGTGGTGAAGGCAGAGGAGTGTGGTGAAGGCAGTGGTGTGTGGTGAAGGCAGAGGAGTGTGGTGAAGGCAGTGGTGTGTGGTGAAGGCAGAGGTGTGTGGTGAAGGCAGAGGCGTGTGGTGAAGGCAGACGTGTGGTGAAGGCAGACGTGTGTAGTGAAGGCAGACGTGTGTGGTGAAGGCAGAGGTGTGTGGTGAAGGCAGAGGAGTGTGGTGAAGGCAGTGGTGTGTGGTGAAGGCAGAGGAGTGTGGTGAAGGCAGTGGTGTGTGGTGAAGGCAGAGGTGTGTGGTGAAGGCAGTGGTGTGTGGTGAAGGCAGAGGTGTGCGGTGATGGCAGAGGTATGCGGTGAAGGCAGAGGTGTGTGGTGATGGCAGAGGCTTGTAGTAGGACTGTACCATCCTACTCTGGACTACTGATGACTGGTGGGCATACTGGGCCAACAGCTGCCGGGGCATCACCCGGCAGCAAGTAGGTAGAAATGGTAGTGGAGGAGTAGTTACAAAGTCAAGTACACTATAGGTAAGTTACATGTAATGTAATAAAACTACTACTATAATAATGTAGAAATGCCATAATACTATCTTTATATGCATTCTTGGCTGAAAATGAATCAAACCTGCATTGGGATAAGGAACATAAATAACATGGCTCCTTCTTTCCCCAACAAAAAAATGAATATTTTTTAGGTAATGAAGTAAAAACTAAATAATATAATAGCATACTTATAATGCTTTATATAGAGTATGTGTGCCTCACAGAGTGTTGCAGAAATATTCATGGTTTTATTTTATTTCACTGTGGGGGTGAAATGTGTGTGTATTCTGCTTCTTCATCACAGCACTTCTCTCAGCTGGATTAGATCTCATGTTTTCTTCTGTCTGGAGATGCTGTGTGCTGTCATCAGAAGCTATTCACAAGGAAAGCTTTTTTCTTGTCATGTGGGCAAAACATAAGGTGTTCCAATCTCCATTAGGTAGACCAAGAGCTGTTTTTTTGAGAGGAAAAATGTAAGGGTTGGACATGACGAGACCTGACGCTCTCATAATGCCATGTTTACTCTGCTGCTGCAAGAAAGAAAAAAAAACTGATGAATGAAAGATGTCTTCTTTGTGTGAGATTGCGAACCTACGCTCTTTTTCAGGGGCTAGACAGGAACTCATGCCTTCCCAGCAAAGGCATCTATCTTTCCAGATAGATTGACAAGTCGTCAACAACAGCCTAAATGGAGACGTGTCTGTTTTTTATATTATTCCCCTAGAGCAGGGCTGTTCAATGTCGGTCCTGGATGGACAAAATACTTGTTTTTCATCCTTTTCTGTTAATCAGGAACTGGTTCAGACATGGGAAACCAGGTGAGTGCAATTCATAACTACCAGTTAGAAACAAGAAATAGAAGTGTTTTGGCACTCAGGGACCGGAGTTGAACAGCCTTGTCCTGGAGGCTGGATGCAGAAAGGGTCAGCCGCAGAGTTGGGCAGGTTAGGGGTTCAGTGCCTTGCTGCAGTGCCCCTGGGGCAGGTTAGGGGTTCAGTGCCTTGCTGCAGTGCCCCTGGGGCAGGTTAGGGGTTCAGTGCCTTGCTGCAGTGCCCCTGGGGCGCTGGTTTAGGTCCACTTGTAGAACCTGTGCCAAGGCACCCTATTAGGACATTTTATGTTGGTGTTTCCTTTATTTTAGCAGTTACCTGTATGTGTTTGTGATAAAACTTAAAGAGCCACTGAACACGCAGATTGGTACATGTTTTTTCTGTTGCTCATTCGATAATCAAGATTTCAGTTTCCTGACCGATTTCACATTTGGTTATTGATGTTTGTCCCTCATGAGACACTGTAGACGTGGAAGCCTATTTCCCTTCCTCAAGGTCCCAAGAATTAATCTAAAATAACTCAAGAAATCTGTAATAAATGTTGACGTTTTGTCCAAGGATGTTGTAGTTGCACAATTTTACATCTAACTAAGGTATTTGGTGCAGTATTTCTCAAGTAATAAAATGCACAACGTGTTGTCTTGAGTAAAAAGTTGGAGCTTCTGGGCAGGCCTGTCTCACTGTCAATGTTATTGGATAGAGAGCAATCACCGCAGCTGATCACCCCATGTTAGTGGGCAAAAGGACATTGTCAAATCAAAACCCAACCTTCATTTACCCAGTGTGACGCACAGATGTTACAAACTCTGTTGTGGACAAAACTGACTTTACGACCCAAATTATTCTATTTACACGTTGTAGTCAATTAGAATAACTGTTTCTGACTCATATTAATGCCTCAAAAGGATTAGTTACCTGGCTAAATGATGCTCTCTGGTGTATTTTGAACTCCTGTGGCTGGATCTACGGGCTTCAGCCCCTGTAAGCCCCTGCATTAAACCGGCTCTGACTGAAAGCGACCTTCAACTGAATAAAGACAACAGTATGAGAATGTTTGTACTCAAATCCTCCCACACACCCACACACACTGACAGCTAGAAATTGCCCACTGGTCTTTAACCTTTCAGAAACATGCAACAAACTTCAAAATTGTATTATACTATTCTAACTCTCAACATTATGTTGAGACCCAGGCTGACTTACTAAATTGGGTTGTGGGCCCCCTAGTGGCCACTTATCTTGCTTATGCCTAGAAACATCACTGTGTGCTTGGGTGTGTGTGTGTGTGTGTGTGTGTGTGTGTGTGTGTACCCCATAATGACAAAGAGAAAACAGTTTTTCAGAAATGTTTGCAAATGTATTATTTACACGAGTATTCAGACCCAGACCCTCGAAATTGAGCTCAGCTGCATCCTATTTCCATTGATCATCCTTGAGATGTTTCTACAACTTGATTGGATTCCACCTGTGTTAAATTCAATTGATTGGACAGGATTTGGAAAGGCACACACAAGTCTAAAGGGTCTTAATACTTATGTGTATGTGATATTTCATTTTATTTATTTGTATACATAAAAAAAAAAACGTAGGCATTATGGGGTATTGTGTAGATTGATGAGGGAAAAAACAATTTAATACATTTTAGAATAAGGCTGTACTGTAACAAAATGTGGAAAAAGTTAAGGGGTCTGAATACTTTCCGAATACACTGTATATCTAAAAGATCCATAAAAAAAGAAACCCTTTGTTTGTCTGTTTTACCACCGTCGTCCTGAAATGCTACTTGTCCTTAAGTCAAGTATCCACTATATGCCAACAAAATCCAAACTACAGTTGAAGTCGGAAGTTTACATACATTTAGGTTGGAGTCATTAAAACTCATTTTTCAACCACTCCACAAATTTCTTGTTTACAAACTATAGTTTTGGCATGTCGGTTAGGACATCTACTTTGTGCATGACACAAGTAATTTTTCCAACAATTGTTTACAGACAGATTATTTAACTTATAATTCACTGTATCACAATTCCAGTGGGTCAGAAGTTTACATACACTAAAGTAGAATGTGCCTTTAAACAGCTTGGAAAATTACAGAAAATGATGTCATGGCTTTAGAAGCTTCTGATAGGCTAATTGACATAATTTGAGTCAATTGGAGGTGTACCTGTGGATGTATTTCAAGGCCTACCTTCAAACTCAGTGCTTCTTTGCTTGACATCATGGGAAAATCAAAAGAAATCAGCCAAGACCTCAGAAAATAAATGGTAGACCTTCACAAGTCTGGTTCATCCTTGGGAGCAATTTTCAAACGCCTGAAGGTACCACGTTCATCTGTACAAACAATAGTACGCAAGTTTAAACACCATGGGACCACGCAGCCGTCATACCGCTCAGGAAGGAGACGTGTTCTGTCTCCTAGAGATGAATGTACTTTGGTGCGAAAAGTGCAAATCAATCCCAGAACAACAGCAAAGGACCTTGTGAAGATGCTGGAGGAAACAGGTACAAAATTATCTATATCCACAGTAAAACGAGTCCTTCACAAAATAGATGGCATCATGAGGAAGGAAAAGTATGTGGATATATTGAAGCAACATCTCAAGGCATCAGTCAGGAAGTTAAAGCTTGGTCGCAAATGGGTCTTCCAAATGGACAATGACCCCAAGCATACTTCCAAAGTCAAGGTATTGGAGTGGCCATCACAAAGCCCTGACCTCAATCCTATAGAAAACTTGTGGGCAGAACTGAAAAAGCTTGCGCGAGCAAAGAGGCCTACAAACCTGACTCAGTTACACCAGCTCTGTCAGGAGGAATGGGCCAAAATTCACCCAACTTTTTATGGAAAGCTTGTGGAAGGCTACCCGAAACGTTTGACCCAAGTTAAACAATTTAAAGGCATTGCTACCAAATACTAATTGAGTGTATGTAAACTTCTGACCCACTGGGAATGTGATGAAAGAAATAAAAGATTCTCTCTACTATCATTCTGACATTTCACATTTTTTAAATAAAGTGGTGATCCTAACTGACCTAAGACAGGGAATTTTTAGAGTTCTGAGCATATTCGGCCCAGGGTAGGAACTCGGACCATCGGTGTTGCTCTCGACTGCAGTAGGACCGTAGATATCTTCCGATTTCCTGATTGAGGCGTTCAACTTGGCCGTTAGCTTGTGGGTGATATCCTGACGTAAGACTCACATTGATATCAAATTTTTTGCAGAAAGCTCTCCATACTTGAGAGGTCAATTGTGTTCCTCGATCGCTGACGATATCTTCTGGGAGACCGTATACTTGGAAGACATGGTGGAACAGGGCTTGAGCAGTTTCCATGGCAGTAGGTAGTCTCTTTAATGGAACTAAACGACAGGATTTGGAGAAACGGTCAATAATAACCAGTATAGTGGTGTAATGGTCGGAGGGGGGTAGATCTGTGACAAAGTCTATGGACAGGTGGGACCATGGTCGTTGTGGGATGGGTAGTGGTTTCAGGAGACCAGAGGGAAATTCTTTGGGTGTTTTGGATTGTGCACAGACTGGACAAGACTTGACATAAGCAGTGACGTCTTTAGCCATTGCAGGCCACCAAAACGAATTCTGTAGGAGATGTAACGTGCGTGAAATGCCGGGATGGCCTGCACTAATGGAGGTGTGGATCCATTGCATGATTCGTTGGCATAGACCTAGGGGTACGTACTGTTTATCAGGGGGGCAATGAGCTGGTGGAGATTCACGTTCCTGTTCTTGGTGTAGCTCTTCCATAATATCCCAAGATACAGGGGCGAGGATAACCGAGCGTGGGAGGATAGATCCTGAAGAGCAGTGTGTGGAGGGTAAGTCATACCGTCTGGAGAGGGCATCGGCTTTACAGTTCTTGCTGCCGGGACGATAGGTCACTGTAAATTGGAACCGCGTGAAGAAGAGAGCCCAACGGGCTTGACGTGGGTTAAGGCGTTCAGCGTTTTGAATGTACTCCAAATTTTTGTGGTCTGTGATAATTTGGAAAGGATGTACAGCTCCCTCTAACCAGTGTCGCCACTCCTCGATGGCTGCTTTCATAGAGAGTAGCTCCTTGTTTCCCACATCATAGTCACGTTCCACGGCGGTTAGTTTCCTTGAGAAGAATGCACATAGATGGAGTTTACCTGGTTGGCCGGTTCGCTGCGATAGTACTGCCCCGATTCCACAGTCTGAAGCATCCACCTCTACTATAAAGGGTAGGTCGGGGTCTGGGTGCTTCAGAATAGGGGCAGACGTGAATCTCTCTTTCAGATCGATGAAAGCGTTGGTGTTCCTTAGTCCATTCCAGCCTGGTGGGTTTACCCTTTAGAAGAGAGGTTAGAGGGGATGCTACAGAGCTGTAGTTGCGAATGAAACGCCTGTAGAAATTAGCAAAGCCTATGAATCTTTGTAATTCTTTGACCGTAGTCGGTTGGGGCCATTCCGTTACCGCTTTAACTTTCACTTCCTCCATTTTTACTCCATGGTGACTGATACGGTAGCCTAGGAATGAGGTTTGCTTCACATGGAATTCGCACTTTTCTGCGAGTTGATTCTTGAGCAATCGAGAGAGAACTATTTTCACATGGTCGATGTGTTCTGCCTCAGACCTGGAGTAGATGAGAATATCATCAATGTATGCTATCACGAACTGGTTGAGAAGGTCCTTGAAGATTTCATTGATGAATGATTGGAAAATGGCGGGTGAATTGGTAACCCCATATGGCATAACCTGGTACTCATAGTGGACTCTGGTGGTGTGAAAAGCAGTTTTCCACTCATCCCCCTCCTTTATCCGGATTAGATTGTAGGCACTTCTTAAATCCAGTGTAGTGTACAGGGTAGCTTCCCGTAGCTGCTCAAGGGCAGAAGGTACAAGAGGGAGTGGATAACGGAATTTCACAGTCACATTATTTAGTCCCCGGTAATCGATGCAGGGCCTTAATCCTCCATCCTTCTTCTCTTCAAAGAAGAATCCCGCAGCTGCAGGAGATGTAGAGGGACGAAAAAAAACGGATTTTAGGGCCTCTGAAATATACTCCTCCATAGCTTGGCTTTCAGGTCGGGAGAGAGGGTAAACTTTCCCCTTGGGTGGCATGGCATTGGAAAGCAGATCAATAGTACAGTCCCAAGGTCGGTGGGGTGGTAGCTGAGTGGCCTTTGTTTTACTAAACACTTCTGACAGATGAGAGTAGTAAGGGGGAATGTTCACAGTCTCGAGGGTGTCTGGACTTCGAGTTGTGTGACATGGATGAAGTTTAGTGGGGAAGCAATGAACAAAGCAAAACGATGACCAATGAATTAGCTCACCGTGATACCAGGAAATGTCAGGGTCGTGGATGGAGAACCAGGGATGTCCCAGAATAATCTCGAGTGTCGGGGAGTCAACGATGTATAGGGAGATGGACTCTTGATGCAGAACCCCAACATTGAGTGTGAGAGTTTTGATTTGATGGGCGATCCCCTCTCTAATGAGGGTATCATTGATGGCCTTGATTTTGATAGGTGGTGTGCAGGGTTGAATTGGAATGTTATACTTGGTGACGAGGTCCTTATTGATCAGATTCAGAGCGGCACCGGAATCAATCATCGCTGTTAATTCACAATACAAGGTGTCAGTCCTGAGGGTAATAGGTACGGTAAATGATTTATTGCTGAGTAAAGCGAAATGATCAATATTTACCTTGGGTATGGTTTGGGACTTGTGTGGGCACCCTTGACTGTGATGGCCTGCCTCTCTGCAGTAATAGCATAGGTGAAGTTGCCGACGTCTCTCTCTTTCCCCTTCTGACAGTCGGGAGACGTTGAGTTGCATGGGTTCCTCGTGAGGGCGTGTCTTGATAGGGACTGGAATCGGTGACTTACTCAGATTACCCCAGCTGCTCTTGCGTTTAGGAGCTTGACTCATAAGGTTATCAATCTTATTGGCAAGATTGACAAATTCAGAAAATGAGAAATCCTCTCCCTTACAAGCTAGTTCGGTTTGCAATTCAGCGCTGAGACTACGGTGAAACATGGCCTTTAAAGCTATATCATTCCAACCACTCTGTGCCGCCAGTGTTCTAAATTCTATAGCATAATCCGCAGCTGTGCGTAATGTTCATGATTCGTGTGGATACGTCCTGGCCTCCGGCAGGGTATTCAAACACCTCACGCAGTTGTTGGATGAAATAATCCATTGAATAACGTAATCGTGAATCAGAGTCCCATACAGCGGCAGCCCATTCAATCACTCTCCCCGTTAGCAGCGTCATTAAGAAAGCACATTTCTTTTCCTCTGATTCTAATTTATCCCCTTGATGACTAACGTAAAGCTGAATCTGACGAATGAAACCTTTACATTGTTCAGCATTACCATCAAAACTTATCCGCAAGGGCAAAGCTCACCGTTTTAGGTGTAGGTGGTGGGAGTGATTGGATGTAGTTCGTGAGATGGTCGTTGACTGATTGAAGCTTGGTTAGTTGTTCCTGGTAACCCTTTAACACTTCGCTTTGGTAAGCAAATGCTGCTTGCATGTTCTGGATTTCCGCTGGATTCATGGGAGGCGAAGTATTCTGTAACGAATACGCTGAGGCAGAGTTAGAATCCATGTGCGGAAGTTTATTCAGGGCAGGTTGCGGGAACATATACGAGAAGGCAGGCAGAGGGTCAAAACCAGAGAAGCAGTCAGATCTGTTGTCATCCAAAGGGGTAATCCAATAGGCATAGGTCAGTAGGCAGGCAAGAGATTGTAACATAAACATCAGTCAAACAGGTGATCAGAACGCTCGGTAAGGCAGGGTAACTGGCAATACTTCGCAAAGAGTCCATGCATAGTTACAGGTTAAATAGTCAACCAAACAGGAAATTGGTGCAGAGGAAGCCAGGGGGAGTGGAGCACAGTCAGTACTCAGGTGATGGCTCCCTCTGCTGGTTTGGCCTTACAGTCTGAGTGTTGGTGTGTGCCCCTGGCTATCTGTAAATGATGTCTGAGTGTTGGTGTGTGCCCCTGGCTATCTGTAAATGATAGCTGAGTGTTGGTGTGTGCCCCTGGCTATCTGTAAATGATGTCTGAGTTTTGGACTGTGCCCCTGGCTATCTGTAAATGATGTCTGAGTGTTGGTGTGTGCCCCTGGCTATCTGTAAATGATAGCTGAGTGTTGGTGTGTGCCCCTGGCTATCTGTAAATGATGTCTGAGTTTTGGACTGTGCCCCTGGCTATCTGTAAATGATAGCTGAGTGTTGGTGTGTGCCCCTGGCTATCTGTAAATAACAAAACAACAAGAAAATGGTGCCGCCTGGTTTGCTTAAAATAAGGATTTTTTAAATAATTGATAATTTAACTTTTACTTGAGTTATTTTCTAATAAGGTATCTTTACTTTTATTCAAGTATGACAATTGGTTACTTTTCCCACCACTGCTACTTTTTACCAGGGCTTATGAAACTCTGGTTAAAAGTTATGCACTATGTAGGGAATAGGGTGCCATTTGGGACCCAAATATAGTCTTCATGTAGAAGTCGGAGGCCACATAGCAGAGGCCACATAGCAGAGGCCACATAGCAGAGGCCACATACTCACTGATAAGGTGCTTCTCTATGTCAGTTTTGTTGGAGGTATCCACAAAGAAGGACTGGATTGGCCAAGAGGTGGCATTTTTCCCTGTAAAGAAGAGCAAACAAAAGATATGTGCTGACCTTTCAGACCGCCGGTAGACGATATGTAAAATGGAACGCATGCATGACTGTACGTGGCTTTGGATAAAAGCTTGTGCTAAATGGCAGATATGGTTCTATGATATTAGACCTCAGACTGGTACACATGCATGACGTTGTTAAAATACCAGTCAAAAGGCTTATGACAAAACACACCTATGGCTGTGTAACACCTACAGTTGAAGTCGGAAGTTTACATACACCTTAGCCAAACACATTTAAACTCAGTTTTTCACAATTTCCTGACATTTAATCCTAGTAAAAATTCCCTGTCTTAGGTCAGTTAGGATCACCACTTTATTTGAAGAATGTGAAATGTCAGAATAATAGTAGAGAGAATGATTTATTTCAGCTTGTATTTCTTTCATCACATTCCCAGCGGGTCAGAAGTTTACATACACTCAATTAGTATTTGGTAGCATTGCATTGAAATTGTTTAACTTGGGTCAAACATTTCAGGTAGCCTTCCACAAGCTTCCCACAACAAGTTGGGTGAATTTTGGCCCATTCCTCCTGACAGAGCTGGTATAGTCAGGTTAGTAGGACTCTTTGCTCACACATGCTTTTTCAGTTCTGCCCACACATTTTCTATAGGATTGAGGTCAGGGCTTTGTGATGGCCACTCCAATACCTTTACTTTGTTGTCCTTAAGCCATTTTGCCACAACTTTGGAAGTATGCTTGGGGTCATTGTCCATTTGGAAGAACCATTTGCGACCAAGCTTTAACTTCCTGGCTGATGTCTTGAGATGTTGCTTCAGTATATCCACATACTTTTCCTTCCTCATGATGCCATCTATTTTGTGAAGTGCACCAGTCCCTCCTGCAGCAAAGCACCCCCACAACGAGATGCTGCCACCCCCGTGCTTCACGATTGGGATGGTGTTCTTCGGCTTGCAAGCCTCCCCCTTTTTCCTCCAAACATAACGATGGTCATTATGGCCAAACAGTTCTATTTTTGTTTCATCAGACCAGAGGACATTTCTCCAAAAAGTTACCATGTGCAGGTACAAACCGTAGTCTGGCTTTTTATTGGCGGTTGTGGAGCAGTAGCTTCTTCCTTGCTGAGCGGCCTTTCAGGTTATGTCGATATAGGACTCATTTTATTGTGGATATACAGTGAGGGAAAAAAGTATTTGATCCCCTGCTGTTTTTGATGATCAGTCTATAATTTTAATGGTAGGTTTATTTGAACAGTGAGAGACAGAATAACAACAAAAGAATCCAGAAAAACGCATGTGAAAAAAATTATAAATTGATTTGCATTTTAATGAGGGAAATAAGTATTTGACCCCTCTGCAAAACATGACTTAGTACTTGGTGGCAAAACCCTTGTTGGCAATCACAGAAGTCAGACGTTTCTTGTAGTTGGCCACCAGGCTTGCACCCACTCCTCTTTGCAGATCTTCTCCAAGTCATTAAGGTTTCGAAGCTGACGTTTGGCAACTCGAACCTTCAGCTCCCTCCACAGATTTTCTATGGGAATAAGGTCTGGAGACTGGCTAGGCCACTCCAGGACCTTAATGTGCTTCTTCTTGAGCCACTCCTTTGTTGCCTTGGCCATGTGTTTTGAGCCATTGTCATGCTGGAATACCCATCCACGACCCATTTTCAATGCCCTGGCTGAGGGAAGGAGGTTCTCACCCAAGATTTTACGGTACATGGCCCCGTCCATCGTCCCTTTGATGTGGTGAAGTTGTCCTGTCCCCCTCTGCAGAAAAACACCCCCAAAGCATAATGTTTCCACCTCCATGTTTGACGGTGGGGATGGTGTTCTTGGGGTCATAGGCAGCATTCCTCCTCCTCCAAACACGGCGAGTTGAGTTGATGCCAAAGAGCTCCATTTTGGTCTCATCTGACCACAACACTTTCACCCAGTTGTCCTCTGAATCATTCAGATGTTCATTGGCAAACTTCAGACGGGCATGTATATGTGCTTTCTTGAGCAGGGGGACACTGGGGGGGCGCTGCAGGATTTCAGTCCTTCACGGCGTAGTGTGTTACCAATTGTTTTCTTGGTGACTATGGTCCCAGCTGCCTTGAGATCATTGACAAGATCCTCCCGTGTAGTTCTGGGCTGATTCCTCACCATTCTCATGATCATTGCAACTCCACGAGGTGAGATCTTGCATGGAGCCCCAGGCCGAGGGAGATTGACAGTTCTTTTGTGTTTCTTCCATTTGCGAATAATTGCACCAACTGTTGTCACCTTCTCACCAAGCTGCTTGGGGATGGTCTTGTAGCCTATTCCAGCCTTGTGTAGGTGTTATGAATAAATTCATATGATTTATATGTTTAATGACTAAATGATTTATACGTTTAAAGTAATGCGTTTAAAGTAATGATAGGACAGTATTTTACCTTGTCTCTGTATAATGGCTTGAATGCTTGTGCATAAGAAAGTAGGAACTGTTGACAGACAGTTTGTGACAGACAACTCATGACCATTGTGATACTGATAACATTAACTCTGGACCACTGTGAAACGGATGACCGACAACTCGTGACCATTGTGACACTGATAAAAGGAACTCTGGACCACTGTGAAACTGATGACAGACAACTCGTGACCACTGTGTAACTGATTACAGGAATGAGGCCTCCCCTCCCAGGGAGGGGAGAAACCGTTAGGCTTGCAAATAAATTAGGAAACATGTGACAGAAGATGATAAGCGATGTATGTGTTGGATAAAATTGTGAAACAGCATTTTCATTATCAGAGAGAAGGAGGGACATTTATGACGCTTTGAGTGATATATAAACTGATGTGCATGGAATAATGTTCAGAGCTCTCCCGAATAAACACTACTGACAATTGTAGACTGGGCTTCTGTCTGTCTCATTTTAACCAGTATTTTACAAATTCTGGGTTACAGACTGTGTAGTTAAATTAAAGTTTGGTTTATGAACATTGAGAACATAATTCTCGTAACAGTAGGTCTACAATCTTGTCCCTGACATCCTTGGAGAGCTCTTTAGTCTTGGCCATGGTGGAGAGTTTGGAATCTGATTGATTGATTACTTCTGTGGACAGGTGTCTTTTATACAGGTAACAAGCTGAGATTAGGAGCACTCCCTTTAAGAGTGTGCTCCTAATCTCAGCTCGTTTCCTGTATAAAAGACACCTGGGAGCCAGAAATCTTTCTGATTGAGAGGGGGTCAAATACTTATTTCCCTCATTAAAGTGAAAATCAATTTATAACATTTTTCACATGCGTTTTTCAGGATTTTTTTGTTGTTATTCTGTCTCTCACTGTTCAAATAAACCTACCATTAAAATTATAGACTGATCATTTCTTTGTCAGTGGGTAAACGTACAAAATCAGCAGGGGATCAAATACTTTTTTCCCTCACTGTAGATACTTTTGCACCTGTTTCCTCCAGCATCTTCACAAGGCCTTTTGCTGTTGTTCTGGGATTGATTTGCACTTTTCGCACCAAAGTACGTTCATCTCTAGGAGACAGAACGCGTCTCCTTCCTGAGCGGTATGACGGCTACGTGGTCCCATGGTGCTTATACTTGCGTACTATTGTTTGTACAGATGAACGTGGTACCTTCGTTTGGAAATTGCTCCCAAGGATGAACCAGACTTGTGGAGGTCTACAATTTATTTTCTGAGGTCTTGGCTGATTTATTTTGATTTTCCCATGATATCAAGCAGAGGCACTGAGTTTGAAGGTAGGCCTTGAAATACATCCACAGGTACACCTCCAATTGACTCAAATGATGACAATTAGCCTATCAGAAGCTTCTAAAGCCATGACATCATTTTCTGGAATTTTCCAAGGTGTTTAAAGGCACAGTCAACTTAGTGTATGTCAACTTCTGACCACTGGAATTGTGATACAGTGAGTTATAAGTGAAATAATCTGTCTGTAAACAATTGTTGGAAACATTACGTGTCATGCACAAAGTAGATGTCCTAACCGACTTGCCAAAACTATAGTTTGTTAACAAGACATTTGTGGAGTGGTTGAAAAATGAGTTTTAATGACTCCAACCTAAGTGTATGTAAACTTCCAACTTCAACTGTATATGGTTGCTAATATTCGGTTACTAAGTGTGTGCCTAACATCGCCAGCTGCTTCACCGCTGAGCTCTCAGACAGAAATCTTTACAGGCCATGAATCAACAAATCTATAGCAATGATTTATACTGTTGACACAATGTGTACTGCTGTAGTGTGGTGTAGCACTTGACTTGATACACTAACAGACACTGCAGGCGCTCCCTGCGAAATGTGTCACTCCCCTATGGGTGCGTCCCAAATAGCACCTTATTTCCTATGTAGTGCACTACTTTTGACCGGAGCTCTGTGGGAATAGGGAATAGGGTGTGATTTGGGACGCAAACTAATGTCTGCAACAGGAAATATGCTCTAGGCCAACAGAGATGCAGTTTGAAAAAACAGCCGGAAAGATACAGGTGTGCTATGTGAATATTAATATTAATAATAATAACAATAACAATTGTAACAAAAACAATAATAATAATATTATGAATAACAATAACACTATTAACAATTTAACAATAACAATAATAATAACAACAATAATATTATTAACAATCATAATAATGTTAGTAATAATAATAATAATAACAATAATAATAATGTATATGCAACAGGAGTGCAGTAAAACAGATGTGGAAAAAATGCTTCTAAAGTGCACCTGTTTATTGTAATGTCCTGTGCATGCAAATCAGTTTCGGGTGGGGCCGAGATTAGCTGACACACAACAGAGATGGCTATGGACCAGGATTGGATCCATTCTGAAAGGGGTAGCATTTTGAAGGTAAAACTCGATTCGGTTGTTGTAGTTGAATTTAAATAAATGTAATCTACAATAAAGTAAGGAAAGCAAAAATGTGATGAGGTTGAATCAACATGGAAAGGTGATTGGATTTGCAAAAAGTCATTAATTTATGGGATATGTATAATGTTTTTCATCCAACTTTTAACCTAAAGGACTTTTTGGGTTTATGTCACGTTGAATTCACGTTAGTTGACAACTCAACAAAATATACATTAAAACTAGACGTTGAACGGACGTCTGTGGCCGGTCGGTCGTGGAAGCAGGCTGACATGGGTGGTGAAACAGGGTAGACTCCGTTGTTTAAATTAGGCATATGTATTCCAAGTTATATGACAAGCTACCAGAAAACACAGCGCAATAGTGAACCGCTATATCAAAGTGTGCGCGCTCTAGGCTATGGCATTTGATTTGGGGTGCTTAAAAAAAACATGAATGTGGTCTACGATTGTTAATTTCGTGGACCTACCTTCACGGATCCTCCAGAGACCGGAATGCGAACTCAGGTCCTCCCAGTCCGATTGGTTCGCCTTGTTCACATTGATGATGTACCAATAGTCGCTGCCAATTGCCACTGCAAGGAAGCTGAAGCTGAGTAAACCTGAAAAGCCAGCTGTGATAACAACCATTCCGTACTTCATTGTCGTTTAAACTTCGTTAAAAACAAATCCGTGTGCAATTCAAATGAACGTCATGGTCACAAAGAAATGCGTATCACACAACGTTCTGGACCGGGCACCCGAGATGGCGAAATGCGCAAAGCTCTCCAACATGATCTTTATTCTTCTCCCCGCCGTCTAGTGCTGACTTGTCAAATTATCCTCGGCAACATCTGGTCAAGAGGGTTCTGTTTTGATATTGTCAAATATAATGGAACGAATAATAAAAGACAACTGCGCTTTGAAATAGTAAATAACGGGAGAGTGAGAGAGTAGCCGACAGATGTATAATTAGACACTACTGAGAGGGTCCGTTGCTTATGTAACCCACTTCTCACTCCTGGGTAAGTACACCAACGCTAGTTCGCAGGAGTAGTGAGAGTAAACATTAGGCCCTATAAGTAAAATAAGCAGGACACCAGGAATACATTTTATAGAAAATAGCCGGCTTTTGTAGCAATGTGAAGATAATTCACAATAGAGAAATACTTTACTTTGAGAAACTTTTCTAGCTTCAAACTCAAAATCGAAACTTTCTGTCCAGATGCTGATGAGGACTCAAAACGCACTTATTTTCTCTATCTCGTGCAGGTTGAACAGAAGGTTCTCATCCGAGAGCTGTCAATCAGAGGGCGGGACTGTCAATTGGAAACCCAATAGAATAAAGGAACGTGCAGTATTGATAAACTACTTGCTCAAATGAAATATAGTAAACTATTAGCTTAATATGTACTCAATGTAAGTAATGGGTTACACCTAACCGAGAGGGTACTTGTAACATTGGCTATGACGCTGCAGCCCAGTCCTGCTCAATTCTTATAACGTTGTTGATGCGCAGTGGCAATGCTAATATATGTAGTATTTCAGTAGCGAGCCGATTTTGGAACAGCTGATCCATTACACCAAACACTTAATTGATGACGAGCTCCATTTCGGAACTTTTAATAATATTGTGACAATTTCTTAGAATGGCCTGTCAATGGCCAGTCAAGAAATCAGTCAGGTTACCTGGAATGGAGGAATGTTGCATTAGTAGGAGGC
Source organism: Brachymystax lenok tsinlingensis (assembly GCA_030435695.1). Classification (NCBI taxonomy): domain Eukaryota; kingdom Metazoa; phylum Chordata; class Actinopteri; order Salmoniformes; family Salmonidae; genus Brachymystax; species Brachymystax lenok. The sequence goes on from CM059791.1 coordinate 108,136,794, forward strand.
TACTTCTATAACAAGCTGGGTCCACAATTATTGTATTGGATTAAATTGTATTCAGCACCCTCTCATGTCCGCATGTCCCCAATTGACATGGAGTGATCCCTGGGTTCCCTGAGGCTCTTGTGCATGTCAAGGCTGTAGCCCACTGAGCAAAAGCCTATGCACTAGATTGGGGAGCTGACAACACGTTTCCTAGTCAGGCTACCACCCAGATGTGGGGTTTTAGGCTGGGTTTCTATATAAGCACGTTGTGACATCTGCTGATGTAAAAGGGCTTTATACATACATTTGATTGATAGATACTAAAGTACTACATAAAGAATAAGAAGGTCAATAGGATGTTTCACTCACAATTTTTAATTAACTTTCTGCGTCAAAATGTGTTCCATTTCATGTTCACAGAAGCTTGGTCAAAACCCTAATCTGCAGAAACATTGTGTTTAATGGAGATTGTAGAGATCAGGGCCCTGATCAAAAAGGAATTACATGGTGTGTGACTCAAAGATAAACCTCAAACAAACAGCCATGTTCGGTTTTGTTTTAATAACTAAGTAAGAGTAGCAAGTCTGGTAACAATTTAAATAAAGCCTGCAGATATAATGCTTTATAACACGGTATAAACATGAATGAACATTATAACAAGGCTTATAATTATGTTTTGTCTTCCTATGTGTCAACTGACTCAAAATGGAAGGTATTCAGTCAGGATTTATTAGGAGATGATTGTAAGGGGATCATATGTGCCCATGGCAAGTCTTACAATGCATTAGACCCTTCAGGCTTTAACGTCAAGTGTTACTACAAGTCCCTGTTGATTTCAATTGGTCAACAGATAATGAATGAAGCAACTTCAATAGCTCCTACAGTGGTCAGTTGTGTTGTAGCAGTGTAGATGTACCAGTACAGCCTTGTTTGATGAACTAGTACCCTCTTAGAATAAAGGGTTCCAAAAGGATTCTTTGGCAGTCCCCATAGGACAACCCTTTTTGGATCCAGGTAGAACCCCCTTTGGTTCCAGGTAAAACGATTTTGGGTTCCATGTAGACCCATCTGTGTAAAGGGTTCTACGTGGAACTCAAAAGGGTTCTACCTGGAACTAAAAAGGGTTCTTCAAAGGGTTCTCCTATGGCAGGGGTATTCAGCTCTTAACCTACGAGGTCCGGAGCCTGCTGGTTTTCTGTTCTATCTGGTAATTAATTGCACCCACCTGTTGTCCCAGGTGTAAATCAGTCCCTGATTAGAGGGCAACAATATAAAAATGCAGAGGAACTGGCTTTGAGGTCCAGAGTTGAGTTTGAGGGTCCTATGGGGACAGCCAAAGAACCCTTTTAGGTTCTAGATAGCACCTTTTTCTCTAAGAGTGTACAGCCAATTCAAACTACATTAACAATCAACTGGTGCAGAGCCATGTCAAATAATAACACTCTTGACACAAAATGAACCGGGGTTCAATCCCTGTCTACCTTTTTCTACTGTGCCTTCCATTCTCATCTATATCCCCCTGTAAATCAAATCTGTCTGAGGAGAAAGAAGTAAGCCTTCTCTGAGCCAGAGAACCAGTTTTCTAGCCGTCACCGATCCATTTTTCATTTTCCATTGGTTTTGTCCTTGTTTTACACACCTGGTTTCAATCCCACCATTACTTGTTCATTATTTAACCTTCTGTTCCCCCCCATGTTTGTTTGTGAGTGATTGTTTATTGTTCATGGTCGGTTATTTCTATTCCGGCTGTGTTTTGGGCACATTGTATTTGATTACCTTACGTTGTTCACACATCTCTGAATTCATGCGCCTGACTTTATGCACCAGCTACACACACCGGCATTGACACCCTGGCAATTTCTTGAATAATTTTTTTTGAAAATTGTGCTGTCTGGTTTGCTAAATATAAGGAATGTTAAATAATTTACTTTTACTTTTGATACTTAAGTACATTTCAGCTATTAAGTTTAATTTTGAGAACCTCACTAAATCCAAATGCTTAGTTGGTAAAGGATGTCTGAGTGTTGGAGTGTGCCCCTGGCTATCCATTAATAAATAACACATTTAGGTTGCCATCTGGATTACTTAATATAAGGAATAGAAAATTATTCATACATTTACTTTTGATACTTAAGTATATTTAAAAACACATACTTTTAGACTTTTACTCAAGTATTATTTTACTGGGTGACTTTCACTTTTACCTGAGTCACTTTCTATGAAGGTCTTTACTTTTCCTCAAGTATGAAAATTGGCTACTTTTTCCACCACTGCTGCAGATCTAACGCTTTATAACTTGTTACAAGCATGTTTTAGCCTTTATAATGTCTTATAATAAGGGTTATATGTCTCTCTTCAGGATACCTCCAGAGAAGAATAGAGATATGGGGAGACAAACACCTGTAGAATAGTCCTAAGAGCCATATTTACACCAAAACATAAACACTAAAACAATGCATTGCACCACTACCTACTGGATGGACTGTGCTGCTAGAGTGTGACACTACTACTTCTACCTACTGGATGGACTGTGCTGCTAGAGTGTGACACACTACTACTATCTACTGGATGGATTGTGCTACTAGAGTGTGACACTACTACTACTACCTACTGGATGGACTGTGCTGCTAATGTGAGAAAAACTACTAACTACTGGATGGACTGTGCTGCTACAGTGTGAGACACTACTACTACCTACTGGATGGACTGTGCTGCTAGAGTGTGACACTACTACTACTACCTACTGGATGGACTGTGCTGCTAGAGTGTGACACTACTACTATCTACTGGATGGACTATGCTGCTAGAGTGTGACACACTACTACTACCTACTGGATGGACTGTGCTGCTAGAGTGTGACACTACTACTACTACCTACTGGATGGACTGTGCTGCTAGAGTGTGACACTACTACTACTACCTACTGGATGGACTGTGCTGCTAGAGTGTGACACTACTACTATCTACTGGATGGACTGTGCTGCTACAGTGTGAGACACAACTACTACCTACTGGATGGACTGTGCTGCTAGAGTGTGACACTACTACTATCTACTAGATGGACTGTGCTGCTAGAGTGTGACACTACTTCTATCTACTGGATAGGCTGTGCTGCTAGAGTGTGACACTACTACTATCTACCTACTGGATGGACTGTGCTGCTAGAGTGTGACACACTACAACTACCTACTGGATGGACTGTGCTGCTAAAGTGTGACGCTACTACTACCTACTGGATGGACTGTGCTGCTACAGTGTGACACACTACTACTATCTACTGGATGGACTGTGCTGCTAGAGTGTGAGATACTACCTCTATCTACTGGATAGCCTGTGCTGCTAGAGAGTGACACTACTACTATCTACTGGATGGACTGTGCTGCTAGAGTGTGACACTACTACCTACTGGATGAACTGTGCTGCTAGAGTGTGACACTACTACTACTACCTACTGGATGGACTGTGCTGCTAGAGTGTGACACACTACTACTTCCTACTGGATGGACTGTGCTGCTATAGTGTGACACACTACTACTATCTACTGGATGGACTGTGCTGCTAGAGTGTGACACTACTACTATCTACTGGATGGACTATGCTGCTAGAGTGTGACACACTACTACTACCTACTGGATGGACTGTGCTGCTAGAGTGTGACACTACTACTACTACCTACTGGATGGACTGTGCTGCTAGAGTGTGACACTGCTACTACTACCTACTGGATGGACTGTGCTGCTAGAGTGTGACACTACTACTATCTACTGGATGGACTGTGCTGCTACAGTGTGAGACACAACTACTACCTACTGGATGGACTGTGCTGCTAGAGTGTGACACTACTACTATCTACTAGATGGACTGTGCTGCTAGAGTGTGAGACACTACTTCTATCTACTGGATAGACTGTGCTGCTAGAGTGTGACACTACTACTATCTACCTACTGGATGGAGTGTGCTGCTAGAGTGTGACACACTACTACTATCTACTGGATGGACTGTGCTGTTAGAGTGTGACACTACTGCTATCTACTGAATAGACTGTGCTGCTAGAGTGTGACACACTACTACTACCTACTGGATGGACTGTGCTGCTAGAGTGTGACACTACTACTATCTACTAGATGGACTGTGCTGCTAGAGTGTGAGACACTACTTCTATCTACTGGATAGACTGTGCTGCTAGAGTGTGACACTACTACTATCTACCTACTGGATGGACTGTGCTGCTAGAGTGTGACACTACTACTACTACCTACTGGATGGACTGTGCTGCTAGAGTGTGACACTACTACTACTACCTACTGGATGGACTGTGCTGCTAGAGTGTGACACTACTACTATCTACTGGATGGACTGTGCTGCTACAGTGTGAGACACAACTACTACCTACTGGATGGACTGTGCTGCTAGAGTGTGACACTACTACTATCTACTAGATGGACTGTGCTGCTAGAGTGTGAGACACTACTTCTATCTACTGGATAGACTGTGCTGCTAGAGTGTGACACTACTACTATCTACCTACTGGATGGAGTGTGCTGCTAGAGTGTGACACACTACTACTATCTACTGGATGGACTGTGCTGTTAGAGTGTGACACTACTGCTATCTACTGAATAGACTGTGCTGCTAGAGTGTGACACACTACTACTACCTACTGGATGGACTGTGCTGCTAGAGTGTGACACTACTACTATCTACTAGATGGACTGTGCTGCTAGAGTGTGAGACACTACTTCTATCTACTGGATAGACTGTGCTGCTAGAGTGTGACACTACTACTATCTACCTACTGGATGGACTGTGCTGCTAGAGTGTGACACTACTACTACTACCTACTGGATGGACTGTGCTGCTAGAGTGTGACACTACTACTACTACCTACTGGATGGACTGTGCTGCTAGAGTGTGACACTACTACTATCTACTGGATGGACTGTGCTGCTACAGTGTGAGACACAACTACTACCTACTGGATGGACTGTGCTGCTAGAGTGTGACACTACTACTATCTACTAGATGGACTGTGCTGCTAGAGTGTGAGACACTACTTCTATCTACTGGATAGACTGTGCTGCTAGAGTGTGACACTACTACTATCTACCTACTGGATGGAGTGTGCTGCTAGAGTGTGACACACTACTACTATCTACTGGATGGACTGTGCTGTTAGAGTGTGACACTACTGCTATCTACTGAATAGACTGTGCTGCTAGAGTGTGACACACTACTACTACCTACTGGATGGACTGTGCTGCTAGAGTGTGACACTACTACTATCTACTAAATGGACTGTGCTGCTAGAGTGTGAGACACTACTTCTATCTACTGGATAGACTGTGCTGCTAGAGTGTGACAATACTACTATCTACCTACTGGATGGACTGTGCTGCTAGAGTGTGACACTACTACTATCTACTGGATGGACTATGCTGCTAGAGTGTGACACACTACTACTACCTACTGGATGGACTGTGCTGCTAGAGTGTGACACTACTACTACTACCTACTGGATGGACTGTGCTGCTAGAGTGTGACACTACTACTACTACCTACTGGATGGACTGTGCTGCTAGAGTGTGACACTACTACTATCTACTGGATGGACTGTGCTGCTACAGTGTGAGACACAACTACTACCTACTGGATGGACTGTGCTGCTAGAGTGTGACACTACTACTATCTACTAGATGGACTGTGCTGCTAGAGTGTGACACTACTTCTATCTACTGGATAGGCTGTGCTGCTAGAGTGTGACACTACTACTATCTACCTACTGAATGGACTGTGCTGCTAGAGTGTGACACACTACAACTACCTACTGGATGGACTGTGCTGCTAAAGTGTGACGCTACTACTACCTACTGGATGGACTGTGCTGCTACAGTGTGACACACTACTACTATCTACTGGATGGACTGTGCTGCTAGAGTGTGAGATACTACCTCTATCTACTGGATAGCCTGTGCTGCTAGAGAGTGACACTACTACTATCTACTGGATGGACTGTGCTGCTACAGTGTGAGACACAACTACTACCTACTGGATGGACTGTGCTGCTAGAGTGTGACACTACTACTATCTACTAGATGGACTGTGCTGCTAGAGTGTGAGACACTACTTCTATCTACTGGATAGACTGTGCTGCTAGAGTGTGACACTACTACTATCTACCTACTGGATGGACTGTGCAGCTAGAGTGTGACACACTACTACTATCTACTGGATGGACTGTGCTGTTAGAGTGTGACACTACTGCTATCTACTGAATAGACTGTGCTGCTAGAGTGTGACACACTACTACTACCTACTGGATGGACTGTGCTGCTAGAGTGTGACACTACTACTATCTACTAGATGGACTGTGCTGCTAGAGTGTGAGACACTACTTCTATCTACTGGATAGACTGTGCTGCTAGAGTGTGACACTACTACTATCTACCTACTGGATGGACTGTGCTGCTAGAGTGTGACACACTACTACTATCTACTGGATGGACTGTGCTGTTAGAGTGTGACACACTACTACTACCTACTGGATGGACTGTGCTGCTAGAGTGTGAGACACTACTACTTCCTACTGGATGAACTGTGCTGCTAGAGTGTGACACTACTACTACCTACTGGATGGACTGTGCTGCTAGAGTGTGACACACTACTACTACCTACTGGATGGACTGTGCTGCTAGAGTGTGACACTACTACTACTACCTACTGGATGGAATGTGCTGCTACAGTGTGGGACACTACCACTGCTATCTACTGGATGGACTGTGCTGCTAGAGTGTGACACTACTACTACTACCTACTGGATGGACTGTGCTTCTAGAGTGTGACACTACTACTACTACCTACTGGATGGACTGTGCTGCTAGAGTGTGACACACTACTACTATCTACTGGATGGACTGTGCTGCTAGAGTGTGACACTACTACTACTTCCTGCTGGATGGACTGTGCTGCTAGAGTGTGACACTACTACTATCTACCTACTGGATGGACTGTGCTGCTAGAGTGTGACACACTACTACTATCTACTGGATGGACTGTGCTGTTAGAGTGTGACACTACTGCTATCTACTGAATAGACTGTGCTGCTAGAGTGTGACACACTACTACTACCTACTGGATGGACTGTGCTTCTAGAGTGTGACACTACTACTACTACCTACTGGATGGACTGTGCTGCTAGAGTGTGACACACTACTACTACCTACTGGATGGACTGTGCTGCTAGAGTGTGACACTACTACTACTACCTACTGGATGGAATGTGCTGCTAGAGTGTGACACTACTACTACTACCTACTGGATGGACTGTGCTGCTAGAGTGTGACACTACTACTATCTACTGGATGGACTGTGCTGCTAGAGTGTGACACACTACTACTACCTACTGGATGGACTGTGCTGCTAGAGTGTGACACTACTACTATCTACTAGATGGACTGTGCTGCTAGAGTGTGACACTACTTCTATCTACTGGATAGGCTGTGCTGCTAGAGTGTGACACTACTACTATCTACCTACTGGATGGACTGTGCTGCTAGAGTGTGACACACTACAACTACCTACTGGATGGACTGTGCTGCTAAAGTGTGACGCTACTACTATCTACTGGATGGACTGTGCTGCTAGAGTGTGAGATACTACCTCTATCTACTGGATAGCCTGTGCTGCTAGAGAGTGACACTACTACTATCTATTGGATGGACTGTGCTGCTAGAGTGTGACACTACTACCTACTGGATGAACTGTGCTGCTAGAGTGTGACACTACTACTACTACCTACTGGATGGACTGTGCTGCTAGAGTGTGACACACTACTACTTCCTACTGGATGGACTGTGCTGCTATAGTGTGACACACTACTACTACCTACTGGATGGACTGTGCTGCTAGAGTGTGACACTACTACTATCTACTGGATGGACTATGCTGCTAGAGTGTGACACACTACTACTACCTACTGGATGGACTGTGCTGCTAGAGTGTGACACTACTACTACTACCTACTGGATGGACTGTGCTGCTAGAGTGTGACACTACTACTACTACCTACTGGATGGACTGTGCTGCTAGAGTGTGACACTACTACTATCTACTGGATGGACTGTGCTGCTACAGTGTGACACACAACTACTACCTACTGGATGGACTGTGCTGCTAGAGTGTGACACTACTACTATCTACTAGATGGACTGTGCTGCTAGAGTGTGAGACACTACTTCTATCTACTGGATAGACTGTGCTTCTAGAGTGTGACACTACTACTATCTACCTACTGGATGGAGTGTGCTGCTAGAGTGTGACACACTACTACTATCTACTGGATGGACTGTGCTGTTAGAGTGTGACACTACTGCTATCTACTGAATAGACTGTGCTGCTAGAGTGTGACACACTACTACTACTACTGGATGGACTGTGCTGCTAGAGTGTGACACTACTACTATCTACTAGATGGACTGTGCTGCTAGAGTGTGAGACACTACTTCTATCTACTGGATAGACTGTGCTGCTAGAGTGTGACACTACTACTATCTACCTACTGGATGGACTGTGCTGCTAGAGTGTGACACTACTACTATCTACTAGATGGACTGTGCTGCTAGAGTGTGACACTACTTCTATCTACTGGATGGACTGTGCTGCTAGAGTGTGACACTACTATCTACCTACTGGATGGACTGTGCTGCTAGAGTGTGACACTACTACTATCTACTGGATGGACTATGCTGCTAGAGTGTGACACACTACTACTACCTACTGGATGGACTGTGCTGCTAGAGTGTGACACACTACTACTACTACCTACTGGATGGACTGTGCTACTAGAGTGTGACACTACTACTACTACCTACTGGATGGACTGTGCTGCTAGAGTGTGACACTACTACTATCTACTGGATGGACTGTGCTGCTAGAGTGTGACACACTACTACCTACTGGATGGACTGTGCTGCTAGAGTGTGACACACTACTACTACCTACTGGATGGACTGTGCTGCTAGAGTGTGACACTACTACTATCTACCTACTGGATGGACTGTGCTGCTAGAGTGTGACACACTACTACTATCTACTGGATGGACTGTGCTGCTAGAGTGTGACACTACTACTATCTACCTACTGGATGGACTGTGCTGCTAGAGTGTGACACACTACTACTATCTACTGGATGGACTGTGCTGTTAGAGTGTGACACTACTGCTATCTACTGAATAGACTTTGCTGCTAGAGTGTGACACACTACTACTACCTACTGGATGGACTGTGCTGCTAGAGTGTGACACTACTACTATCTACCTACTGGATGGACTGTGCTGCTAGAGTGTGACACACTACTACTATCTACTGGATGGACTGTGCTGTTAGAGTGTGACACTACTGCTATCTACTGAATAGACTTTGCTGCTAGAGTGTGACACACTACTACTACCTACTGGATGGACTGTGCTGCTAGAGTGTGACACTACTACTATCTACTAGATGGACTGTGCTGCTAGAGTGTGAGACACTACTTCTATCTACTGGATAGACTGTGCTGCTAGAGTGTGACACTACTACTATCTACCTACTGGATGGACTGTGCTGCTAGAGTGTGACACACTACTACTATCTACTGGATGGACTGTGCTGTTAGAGTGTGACACTACTGCTATCTACTGAATAGACTGTGCTGCTAGAGTGTGACACACTACTACTACCTACTGGATGGACTGTGCTGCTAGAGTGTGACACTACTACTACTACCTACTGGATGGACTGTGCTGCTAGAGTGTGACACTACTACTACCTACTGGATGGACTGTGCTGCTAGAGTGTGACACTACTACTACTACCTACTGGATGGACTATGCTGCTAGAGTGTGACACTACTACTATCTACTAGATGGACTGTGCTGCTAGAGTGTGACACTACTACTATCTACTGGATAGACTGTGCTTCTAGAGTGTGACACTACTACTATCTACCTACTGGATGGACTGTGCTGCTAGAGTGTGACACACTACTACTATCTACTGGATGGACTGTGCTGTTAGAGTGTGACACTACTGCTATCTACTGAATAGACTGTGCTGCTAGAGTGTGACACTACTACTACTACTACTGGATGGACTGTGCTGCTAGAGTGTGACACTACTACTATCTACTAGATGGACTGTGCTGCTAGAGTGTGAGACACTACTTCTATCTACTGGATAGACTGTGCTGCTAGAGTGTGACACTACTACTATCTACCTACTGGATGGACTGTGCTGCTAGAGTGTGACACTACTACTATCTACTAGATGGACTGTGCTGCTAGAGTGTGACACTACTTCTATCTACTGGATGGACTGTGCTGCTAGAGTGTGACACTACTATCTACCTACTGGATGGACTGTGCTGCTAGAGTGTGACACTACTACTATCTACTGGATGGACTATGCTGCTAGAGTGTGACACACTACTACTACCTACTGGATGGACTGTGCTGCTAGAGTGTGACACACTACTACTACTACCTACTGGATGGACTGTGCTACTAGAGTGTGACACTACTACTACTACCTACTGGATGGACTGTGCTGCTAGAGTGTGACACTACTACTATCTACTGGATGGACTGTGCTGCTAGAGTGTGACACACTACTACCTACTGGATGGACTGTGCTGCTAGAGTGTGACACACTACTACTACCTACTGGATGGACTGTGCTGCTAGAGTGTGACACTACTACTATCTACCTACTGGATGGACTGTGCTGCTAGAGTGTGACACACTACTACTATCTACTGGATGGACTGTGCTGCTAGAGTGTGACACTACTACTATCTACCTACTGGATGGACTGTGCTGCTAGAGTGTGACACACTACTACTATCTACTGGATGGACTGTGCTGTTAGAGTGTGACACTACTGCTATCTACTGAATAGACTTTGCTGCTAGAGTGTGACACACTACTACTACCTACTGGATGGACTGTGCTGCTAGAGTGTGACACTACTACTATCTACCTACTGGATGGACTGTGCTGCTAGAGTGTGACACACTACTACTATCTACTGGATGGACTGTGCTGTTAGAGTGTGACACTACTGCTATCTACTGAATAGACTTTGCTGCTAGAGTGTGACACACTACTACTACCTACTGGATGGACTGTGCTGCTAGAGTGTGACACTACTACTATCTACTAGATGGACTGTGCTGCTAGAGTGTGACACACTACTTCTATCTACTGGATAGGCTGTGCTGCTAGAGTGTGACACTACTACTATCTACCTACTGGATGGACTGTGCTGCTAGAGTGTGACACACTACTACTATCTACTGGATGGACTGTGCTGTTAGAGTGTGACACTACTGCTATCTACTGAATAGACTGTGCTGCTAGAGTGTGACACACTACTACTACCTACTGGATGGACTGTGCTGCTAGAGTGTGACACTACTACTACCTACTGGATGGACTGTGCTGCTAGAGTGTGACACTACTACTACCTACTGGATGGACTGTGCTGCTAGAGTGTGACACTACTACTACTACCTACTGGATGGACTATGCTGCTAGAGTGTGACACTACTACTACTACCTACTGGATGGAATGTGCTGCTCCAGTGTGGGACACTACCACTACTATCTACTGGATGGACTGTGCTGCTAGAGTGTGACACTACTACTACTACCTACTGGATGGACTGTGCTGCTAGAGTGTGACACTACTACTACTACCTACTGGATGGACTGTGCTGCTAGAGTGTGACACACTACTACTATCTACTGGATGGACTGTGCTGCTAGAGTGTGACACTACTACTACTTCCTGCTGGATGGACTGTGCTGCTAGAGTGTGACACTACTACTATCTACCTACTGGATGGACTGTGCTGCTAGAGTGTGACACACTACTACTATCTACTGGATGGACTGTGCTGTTAGAGTGTGACACACTACTGCTATCTACTGAATAGACTGTGCTGCTAGAGTGTGACACACTACTACTACCTACTGGATGGACTGTGCTTCTAGAGTGTGACACTACTACTACTTCCTACTGGATGGACTGTGCTGCTAGAGTGTGACACACTACTACTATCTACTGGATGAACTGTGCTGCTAGAGTGTGACACTACTACTACTACCTACTGGATGGACTGTGCTGCTAGAGTGTGAGACACTACTACTAACTACTGGATGGACTGTGCTGCTACAGTGTGAGACACTGCTACTACCTACTGGATGGACTGTGCTGCTAGAGTGTGACACTACTACTACTACCTACTGGATGGACTGTGCTGCTAGAGTGTGACACTACTACTATCTACTGGATGGACTATGCTGCTAGAGTGTGACACACTACTACTACCTACTGGATGGACTGTGCTGCTAGAGTGTGACACTACTACTATCTACTAGATGGACTGTGCTGCTAGAGTGTGAGACACTACTTCTATCTACTGGATAGACTGTGCTGCTAGAGTGTGACACTACTACTATCTACCTACTGGATGGACTGTGCTGCTAGAGTGTGACACACTACTACTATCTACTGGATGGACTGTGCTGTTAGAGTGTGACACTACTGCTATCTACTGAATAGACTGTGCTGCTAGAGTGTGACACACTACTACTACCTACTGGATGGACTGTGCTGCTAGAGTGTGAGACACTACTACTTCCTACTGGATGAACTGTGCTGCTAGAGTGTGACACTACTACTACCTACTGGATGGACTGTGCTGCTAGAGTGTGACACACTACTACTACCTAATGGATGGACTGTGCTGCTAGAGTGTGACACTACAACTACTACCTACTGGATGGAATGTGCTGCTACAGTGTGACACTACTACTACTACCTACTGGATGGACTGTGCTGCTAGAGTGTGACACACTACTACTATCTACTGGATGGACTGTGCTGCTAGAGTGTGACACTACTACTACTTCCTGCTGGATGGACTGTGCTGCTAGAGTGTGACACTACTACTATCTACCTACTGGATGGACTGTGCTGCTAGAGTGTGACACACTACTACTATCTACTGGATGGACTGTGCTGTTAGAGTGTGACACTACTGCTATCTACTGAATAGACTGTGCTGCTAGAGTGTGACACACTACTACCTACTGGATGGACTGTGCTTCTAGAGTGTGACACTACTACTACTACCTACTGGATGGACTGTGCTGCTAGAGTGTGACACACTACTACTATCTACTGGATGGACTGTGCTGCTAGAGTGTGACACTACTACTACTACCTACTGGATGGACTGTGCTGCTAGAGTGTGAGACACTACTACTATCTACTGGATGGACTGTGCTGCCAGAGTGTGACACTACTACTACCTACTGGATGGACTGTGCTGCTAGAGTGTGACACTACTACTACCTACTGGATGGACTGTGCTGCTAGAGTGTGACACACTACTACTACCTACTGGATGGACTGTGCTGCTAGAGTGTGACACTACTACTACTACCTACTGGATGGACTGTGCTGCTAGAGTGTGACACACTACTACTACCTACTGGATGGACTGTGCTGCTAGAGTGTGACACTACTGCTATCTACTGAATAGACTGTGCTGCTAGAGTGTGACACACTACTACTACCTACTGGATGGACTGTGCTGCTAGAGTGTGACACTACTACTATCTACCTACTGGATGGACTGTGCTGCTAGAGTGTGACACACTACTACTATCTACTGGATGGACTGTGCTGTTAGAGTGTGACACTACTACTACTATCTACTGAATAGACTGTGCTGCTAGAGTGTGACACACTACTACTACCTACTGGATGGACTGTGCTGCTAGAGTGTGAGACACTACTACTTCCTACTGGATGAACTGTGCTGCTAGAGTGTGACACTACTACTACCTACTGGATGGACTGTGCTGCTAGAGTGTGACACTACTACTACTACCTACTGGATGGACTATGCTGCTAGAGTGTGACACTACTACTACTACCTACTGGATGGAATGTGCTGCTCCAGTGTGGGACACTACCACTACTATCTACTGGATGGACTGTGCTGCTAGAGTGTGACACACTACTACTACCTACTGGATGGACTGTGCTTCTAGAGTGTGACACTACTACTACTACCTACTGGATGGACTGTGCTGCTAGAGTGTGACACTACTACTATCTACCTACTGGATGTACTGTGCTGCTAGAGTGTGACACACTACTACTATCTACTGGATGGACTGTGCTGTTAGAGTGTGACACTACTGCTATCTACTGAATAGACTGTGCTGCTAGAGTGTGACACACTACTACTACCTACTGGATGGACTGTGCTTCTAGAGTGTGACACTACTACTACTACCTACTGGATGGACTGTGCTGCTAGAGTGTGACACACTACTACTATCTACTGGATGAACTGTGCTGCTAGAGTGTGACACTACTACTACTACCTACTGGATGGACTGTGCTGCTAGAGTGTGACAAACTACTAACTACTGGATGGACTGTGCTGCTACAGTGTGACACACTACTACTACCTACTGGATGGACTGTGCTGCTAGAGTGTGACACTACTACTACTACCTACTGGATGGACTGTGCTGCTAGAGTGTGACACTACTACTATCTACTGGATGGACTGTGCTGCTAGAGTGTGACACTACTACTACCTACTGGATGGACTGTGCTGCTAGAGTGTGACACTACTACTACTACCTACTAGATGGACTGTGCTGCTAGAGTGTGACACTACTACTATCTACTGGATAGACTGTGCTGCTAGAGTGTGACACTACTACTATCTACCTACTGGATGGACTGTGCTGCTAGAGTGTGACACACTACTACTATCTACTGGATGGACTGTGCTGTTAGAGTGTGACACTACTGCTATCTACTGAATAGACTGTGCTGCTAGAGTGTGACACACTACTACTACCTACTGGATGGACTGTGCTGCTAGAGTGTGAGACACTACTACTTCCTACTGGATGAACTGTGCTGCTAGAGTGTGACACACTACTACTACCTACTGGATGGACTGTGCTGCTAGAGTGTGACACACTACTACTACCTACTGGATGGACTGTGCTGCTAGAGTGTGACACTACAACTACTACCTACTGGATGGAATGTGCTGCTACAGTGTGACACTACTACTACTACCTACTGGATGGACTGTGCTGCTAGAGTGTGACACACTACTACTATCTACTGGATGGACTGTGCTGCTAGAGTGTGACACTACTACTACTTCCTACTGGATGGACTGTGCTGCTAGAGTGTGACACTACTACTATCTACCTACTGGATGGACTGTGCTGCTAGAGTGTGACACACTACTACTATCTACTGGATGGACTGTGCTGTTAGAGTGTGACACTACTGCTATCTACTGAATAGACTGTGCTGCTAGAGTGTGACACACTACTACCTACTGGATGGACTGTGCTGCTAGAGTGTGACACTACTACTACTACCTACTGGATGGACTGTGCTGCTAGAGTGTGACACACTACTACTATCTACTGGATGAACTGTGCTGCTAGAGTGTGACACTACTACTACTACCTACTGGATGGACTGTGCTGCTAAGTGTGAGACTACTACTACTAACTACTGGATGGACTGTGCTGCTACAGAGTGTGACACTACTACTTCCTACTGGATGGACTGTGCTGCTAGAGTGTGACACTACTACTACTACCTACTGGATGGACTGTGCTGCTAGAGTGTGACACTACTACTATCTACTGGATGGACTATGCTGCTAGAGTGTGACACACTACTACTACCTACTGGATGGACTGTGCTGCTAGAGTGTGACACTACTACTACTACCTACTGGATGGACTGTGCTGCTAGAGTGTGACACTACTACAATCTACTGGATGGACTGTGCTGCTACAGTGTGAGACACAACTACTACCTACTGGATGGACTGTGCTGCTAGAGTGTGACACTACTACTATCTACTAGATGGACTGTGCTGCTAGAGTGTGACACTACTTCTATCTACTGGATAGGCTGTGCTGCTAGAGTGTGACACTACTACTATCTACCTACTGGATGGACTGTGCTGCTAGAGTGTGACACACTACAACTACCTACTGGATGGACTGTGCTGCTAAAGTGTGACGCTACTACTACCTACTGGATGGACTGTGCTGCTACAGTGTGACACACTACTACTATCTACTGGATGGACTGTGCTGCTAGAGTGTGAGATACTACCTCTATCTACTGGATAGCCTGTGCTGCTAGAGAGTGACACTACTACTATCTACTGGATGGACTGTGCTGCTAGAGTGTGAGACACTACTTCTACCTACTGGATGAACTGTGCTGCTAGAGTGTGACACTACTACTACTACCTACTGGATGGACTGTGCTGCTAGAGTGTGACACACTACTACTTCCTACTGGATGGACTGTGCTGCTATAGTGTGACACACTACTACTATCTACTGGATGGACTGTGCTGCTAGAGTGTGACACTACTACTATCTACTGGATGGACTATGCTGCTAGAGTGTGACACACTACTACTACCTACTGGATGGACTGTGCTGCTAGAGTGTGACACTACTACTACTACCTACTGGATGGACTGTGCTGCTAGAGTGTGACACTGCTACTACTACCTACTGGATGGACTGTGCTGCTAGAGTGTGACACTACTACTATCTACTGGATGGACTGTGCTGCTACAGTGTGAGACACAACTACTACCTACTGGATGGACTGTGCTGCTAGAGTGTGACACTACTACTATCTACTAGATGGACTGTGCTGCTAGAGTGTGACACTACTACTATCTACTGGATAGACTGTGCTGCTAGAGTGTGACACTACTACTATCTACCTACTGGATGGACTGTGCTGCTAGAGTGTGACACACTACTACTATCTACTGGATGGACTGTGCTGTTAGAGTGTGACACTACTGCTATCTACTGAATAGACTGTGCTGCTAGAGTGTGACACACTACTACTACCTACTGGATGGACTGTGCTGCTAGAGTGTGACACTACTACTATCTACTAGATGGACTGTGCTGCTAGAGTGTGAGACACTACTTCTATCTACTGGATAGACTGTGCTGCTAGAGTGTGACACTACTACTATCTACCTACTGGATGGACTGTGCTGCTAGAGTGTGACACTACTACTACTACCTACTGGATGGACTGTGCTGCTAGAGTGTGACACTACTACTACTACCTACTGGATGGACTGTGCTGCTAGAGTGTGACACTACTACTATCTACTGGATGGACTGTGCTGCTACAGTGTGAGACACAACTACTACCTACTGGATGGACTGTGCTGCTAGAGTGTGACACTACTACTATCTACTAGATGGACTGTGCTGCTAGAGTGTGACACTACTTCTATCTACTGGATAGACTGTGCTGCTAGAGTGTGACACTACTACTATCTACCTACTGGATGGACTGTGCTGCTAGAGTGTGACACACTACTACTATCTACTGGATGGACTGTGCTGTTAGAGTGTGACACTACTGCTATCTACTGAATAGACTGTGCTGCTAGAGTGTGACACACTACTACTACCTACTGGATGGACTGTGCTGCTAGAGTGTGACACTACTACTATCTACTAAATGGACTGTGCTGCTAGAGTGTGACACACTACTTCTATCTACTGGATAGACTGTGCTGCTAGAGTGTGACAATACTACTATCTACCTACTGGATGGACTGTGCTGCTAGAGTGTGACACTACTACTATCTACTGGATGGACTATGCTGCTAGAGTGTGACACACTACTACTACCTACTGGATGGACTGTGCTGCTAGAGTGTGACACTACTACTACTACCTACTGGATGGACTGTGCTGCTAGAGTGTGACACTACTACTACTACCTACTGGATGGACTGTGCTGCTAGAGTGTGACACTACTACTACCTACTGGATGGACTATGCTGCTAGAGTGTGACACTACTACTACTACCTACTGGATGGAATGTGCTGCTCCAGTGTGGGACACTACCACTACTATCTACTGGATGGACTGTGCTGCTAGAGTGTGACACTACTACTACTACCTACTGGATGGACTGTGCTTCTAGAGTGTGACACTACTACTACTACCTACTGGATGGACTGTGCTGCTAGAGTGTGACACACTACTACTATCTACTGGATGGACTGTGCTGCTAGAGTGTGACACTACTACTACTTCCTGCTGGATGGACTGTGCTGCTAGAGTGTGACACTACTACTATCTACCTACTGGATGTACTGTGCTGCTAGAGTGTGACACACTACTACTATCTACTGGATGGACTGTGCTGTTAGAGTGTGACACTACTGCTATCTACTGAATAGACTGTGCTGCTAGAGTGTGACACACTACTACTACCTACTGGATAGACTGTGCTTCTAGAGTGTGACACTACTACTACTACCTACTGGATGGACTGTGCTGCTAGAGTGTGACACACTACTACTATCTACTGGATGAACTGTGCTGCTAGAGTGTGACACTACTACTACTACCTACTGGATGGACTGTGCTGCTAATGTGAGACAAACTACTAACTACTGGATGGACTGTGCTGCTACAGTGTGAGACACTGCTACTACCTACTGGATGGACTGTGCTGCTAGAGTGTGACACTACTACTACTACCTACTGGATGGACTGTGCTGCTAGAGTGTGACACTACTACTATCTACTGGATGGACTATGCTGCTAGAGTGTGACACACTACTACTACCTACTGGATGGACTGTGCTGCTAGAGTGTGACACTACTACTACTTCCTACTGGATGGACTGTGCTGCTAGAGTGTGACACTACTACTATCTACCTACTGGATGGACTGTGCTGCTAGAGTGTGACACACTACTACTATCTACTGGATGGACTGTGCTGTTAGAGTGTGACACTACTGCTATCTACTGAATAGACTGTGCTGCTAGAGTGTGACACACTACTACCTACTAGATGGACTGTGCTTCTAGAGTGTGACACTACTACTACTACCTACTGGATGGACTGTGCTGCTAGAGTGTGACACACTACTACTATCTACTGGATGAACTGTGCTGCTAGAGTGTGACACTACTACTACTACCTACTGGATGGACTGTGCTGCTAATGTGAGACAAACTACTAACTACTGGATGGACTGTGCTGCTACAGTGTGAGACACTGCTACTACCTACTGGATGGACTGTGCTGCTAGAGTGTGACACTACTACTACTACCTACTGGATGGACTGGGCTGCTAGAGTGTGACACTACTACTATCTACTGGATGGACTATGCTGCTAGAGTGTGACACACTACTACTACCTACTGGATGGACTGTGCTGCTAGAGTGTGACACTACTACTACTACCTACTGGATGGACTGTGCTGCTAGAGTGTGACACTACTACAATCTACTGGATGGACTGTGCTGCTACAGTGTGAGACACAACTACTACCTACTGGATGGACTGTGCTGCTAGAGTGTGACACTACTACTATCTACTAGATGGACTGTGCTGCTAGAGTGTGACACTACTACTATCTACTAGATGGACTGTGCTGCTAGAGTGTGACACTACTACTATCTACTAGATGGACTGTGCTGCTAGAGTGTGACACTACTTCTATCTACTGGATAGGCTGTGCTGCTAGAGTGTGACACTACTACTATCTACCTACTGGATGGACTGTGCTGCTAGAGTGTGACACACTACAACTACCTACTGGATGGACTGTGCTGCTAAAGTGTGACGCTACTACTACCTACTGGATGGACTGTGCTGCTACAGTGTGACACACTACTACTATCTACTGGATGGACTGTGCTGCTAGAGTGTGAGATACTACCTCTATCTACTGGATAGCCTGTGCTGCTAGAGAGTGACACTACTACTATCTACTGGATGGACTGTGCTGCTAGAGTGTGACACTACTACCTACTGGATGAACTGTGCTGCTAGAGTGTGACACACTACTACTTCCTACTGGATGGACTGTGCTGCTATAGTGTGACACACTACTACTATCTACTGGATGGACTGTGCTGCTAGAGTGTGACACTACTACTATCTACTGGATGGACTATGCTGCTAGAGTGTGACACACTACTACTACCTACTGGATGGACTGTGCTGCTAGAGTGTGACACTACTACTACTACCTACTGGATGGACTGTGCTGCTAGAGTGTGACACTGCTACTACTACCTACTGGATGGACTGTGCTGCTAGAGTGTGACACTACTACTATCTACTGGATGGACTGTGCTGCTACAGTGTAAGACACAACTACTACCTACTGGATGGACTGTGCTGCTAGAGTGTGACACTACTACTATCTACTAGATGGACTGTGCTGCTAGAGTGTGAGACACTACTTCTATCTACTGGATAGACTGTGCTGCTAGAGTGTGACACTACTACTATCTACCTACTGGATGGAGTGTGCTGCTAGAGTGTGACACACTACTACTATCTACTGGATGGACTGTGCTGTTAGAGTGTGACACTACTGCTATCTACTGAATAAACTGTGCTGCTAGAGTGTGACACACTACTACTATCTACTGGATGGACTGTGCTGCTAGAGTGTGACACTACTACTATCTACTAGATGGACTGTGCTGCTAGAGTGTGAGACACTACTTCTATCTACTGGATAGACTGTGCTGCTAGAGTGTGACACTACTACTATCTACCTACTGGATGGACTGTGCTGCTAGAGTGTGACACTACTACTACTACCTACTGGATGGACTGTGCTGCTAGAGTGTGACACTACTACTACTACCTACTGGATGGACTGTGCTGCTAGAGTGTGACACTACTACTATCTACTGGATGGACTGTGCTGCTACAGTGTGAGACACAACTACTACCTACTGGATGGACTGTGCTGCTAGAGTGTGACACTACTACTATCTACTAGATGGACTGTGCTGCTAGAGTGTGAGACACTACTTCTATCTACTGGATAGACTGTGCTGCTAGAGTGTGACACTACTACTATCTACCTACTGGATGGAGTGTGCTGCTAGAGTGTGACACACTACTACTATCTACTGGATGGACTGTGCTGTTAGAGTGTGACACTACTGCTATCTACTGAATAGACTGTGCTGCTAGAGTGTGACACACTACTACTACCTACTGGATGGACTGTGCTGCTAGAGTGTGACACTACTACTATCTACTAAATGGACTGTGCTGCTAGAGTGTGAGACACTACTTCTATCTACTGGATAGACTGTGCTGCTAGAGTGTGACAATACTACTATCTACCTACTGGATGGACTGTGCTGCTAGAGTGTGACACTACTACTATCTACTGGATGGACTATGCTGCTAGAGTGTGACACACTACTACTACCTACTGGATGGACTGTGCTGCTAGAGTGTGACACTACTACTACTACCTACTGGATGGACTGTGCTGCCAGAGTGTGACACTACTACTACTACCTACTGGATGGACTGTGCTGCTAGAGTGTGACACTACTACTATCTACTGGATGGACTGTGCTGCTACAGTGTGAGACACAACTACTACCTACTGGATGGACTGTGCTGCTAGAGTGTGACACTACTACTATCTACTAGATGGACTGTGCTGCTAGAGTGTGACACTACTTCTATCTACTGGATGGACTGTGCTGCTAGAGTGTGACACTACTACTATCTACCTACTGGATGGACTGTGCTGCTAGAGTGTGACACTACTACTATCTACTGGATGGACTATGCTGCTAGAGTGTGACACACTACTACTACCTACTGGATGGACTGTGCTGCTAGAGTGTGACACTACTACTACTACCTACTGGATGGACTGTGCTGCTAGAGTGTGACACTACTACTATCTACCTACTGGATGGACTGTGCTGCTACAGTGTGAGACACAACTACTACCTACTGGATGGACTGTGCTGCTAGAGTGTGACACTACTACTATCTACTAGATGGACTGTGCTGCTAGAGTGTGACACTACTACTATCTACTAGATGGACTGTGCTGCTAGAGTGTGACACTACTACTATCTACTAGATGGACTGTGCTGCTAGAGTGTGACACTACTACTATCTACTGGATGGACTGTGCTGCTAGAGTGTGACACTACTACTATCTACCTACTGGATGGACTGTGCTGCTAGAGTGTGACACACTACAACTACCTACTGGATGGACTGTGCTGCTAAAGTGTGACGCTACTACTACCTACTGGATGGACTGTGCTGCTACAGTGTGACACACTACTACTATCTACTGGATGGACTGTGCTGCTAAAGTGTGACGCTACTACTATCTACTGGATGGACTGTGCTGCTAGAGTGTGACACACTACTACTATCTACTGGATGGACTGTGCTGCTAGAGTGTGACACTACTACTACTACCTACTGGATGAACTGTGCTGCTAGAGTGTGACACACTACTACTTCCTACTGGATGGACTGTGCTGCTATAGTGTGACACACTACTACTATCTACTGGATGGACTGTGCTGCTAGAGTGTGACACTACTACTATCTACTGGATGGACTATGCTGCTAGAGTGTGACACACTACTACTACCTACTGGATGGACTGTGCTGCTAGAGTGTGACACTACTACTACTACCTACTGGATGGACTGTGCTGCTAGAGTGTGACACTGCTACTACTACCTACTGGATGGACTGTGCTGCTAGAGTGTGACACTACTACTATCTACTAGATGGACTGTGCTGCTAGAGTGTGAGACACTACTTCTATCTACTGGATAGACTGTGCTGCTAGAGTGTGACACTACTACTATCTACCTACTGGATGGACTGTGCTGCTAGAGTGTGACACACTACTACTATCTACTGGATGGACTGTGCTGTTAGAGTGTGACACTACTGCTATCTACTGAATAAACTGTGCTGCTAGAGTGTGACACACTACTACTACCTACTGGATGGACTGTGCTGCTAGAGTGTGACACTACTACTATCTACTAGATGGACTGTGCTGCTAGAGTGTGAGACACTACTTCTATCTACTGGATGGACTGTGCTGCTAGAGTGTGACACACTACTATCTACCTACTGGATGGACTGTGCTGCTAGAGTGTGACACTACTACTACTACCTACTGGATGGACTGTGCTGCTAGAGTGTGACACTACTACTACTACCTACTGGATGGACTGTGCTGCTAGAGTGTGACACTACTACTATCTACTGGATGGACTGTGCTGCTACAGTGTGAGACACAACTACTACCTACTGGATGGACTGTGCTGCCAGAGTGTGACACTACTACTATCTACTAGATGGACTGTGCTGCTAGAGTGTGAGACACTACTTCTATCTACTGGATAGACTGTGCTGCTAGAGTGTGACACTACTACTATCTACCTACTGGATGGACTGTGCTGCTAGAGTGTGACACACTACTACTATCTACTGGATGGACTGTGCTGTTAGAGTGTGACACTACTGCTATCTACTGAATAGACTGTGCTGCTAGAGTGTGACACACTACTACTACCTACTGGATGGACTGTGCTGCTAGAGTGTGACACTACTACTATCTACTAAATGGACTGTGCTGCTAGAGTGTGAGACACTACTTCTATCTACTGGATAGACTGTGCTGCTAGAGTGTGACAATACTACTATCTACCTACTGGATGGACTGTGCTGCTAGAGTGTGACACTACTACTATCTACTGGATGGACTATGCTGCTAGAGTGTGACACACTACTACTACCTACTGGATGGACTGTGCTGCTAGAGTGTGACACTACTACTACTACCTACTGGATGGACTGTGCTGCTAGAGTGTGACACTACTACTACTACCTACTGGATGGACTGTGCTGCTAGAGTGTGACACTACTACTATCTACTGGATGGACTGTGCTGCTACAGTGTGAGACACAACTACTACCTACTGGATGGACTGTGCTGCTAGAGTGTGACACTACTACTATCTACTAGATGGACTGTGCTGCTAGAGTGTGACACTACTTCTATCTACTGGATAGGCTGTGCTGCTAGAGTGTGACACTACTACTATCTACCTACTGGATGGACTGTGCTGCTAGAGTGTGACACACTACAACTACCTACTGGATGGACTGTGCTGCTAGAGTGTGACACTACTACCTACTGGATGGACTGTGCTGCTACAGTGTGACACACTACTACTATCTACTGGATGGACTGTGCTGCTAGAGTGTGAGATACTACTACTATCTACTGGATAGACTGTGCTGCTAGAGAGTGACACTACTACTATCTACTGGATGGACTGTGCTGCTACAGTGTGAGACACAACTACTACCTACTGGATGGACTGTGCTGCCAGAGTGTGACACTACTACTATCTACTGGATGGACTGTGCTGCTAGAGTGTGACACACTACTACTATCTACTGGATGGACTGTGCTGCTAGAGTGTGACACTACTACTATCTACCTACTGGATGGACTGTGCAGCTAGAGTGTGACACACTACTACTATCTACTGGATGGACTGTGCTGTTAGAGTGTGAGACACTACTTCTATCTACTGGATAGACTGTGCTGCTAGAGTGTGACACTACTACTATCTACCTACTGGATGGACTGTGCTGCTAGAGTGTGAGACACTACTTCTATCTACTGGATAGACTGTGCTGCTAGAGTGTGACACTACTACTATCTACCTACTGGATGGACTGTGCAGCTAGAGTGTGACACACTACTACTATCTACTAGATGGACTGTGCTGCTAGAGTGTGAGACACTACTTCTATCTACTGGATAGACTGTGCTGCTAGAGTGTGACACTACTACTATCTACCTACTGGATGGACTGTGCTGCTAGAGTGTGACACACTACTACTATCTACTGCATGGACTGTGCTGTTAGAGTGTGACACTACTGCTATCTACTGAATAGACTGTGCTGCTAGAGTGTGACACACTACTACTACCTACTGGATAGACTGTGCTGCTAGAGTGTGAGACACTACTACTTCCTACTGGATGAACTGTGCTGCTAGAGTGTGACACTACTACTACCTACTGGATGGACTGTGCTGCTAGAGTGTGACACACTACTACTACCTACTGGATGGACTGTGCTGCTAGAGTGTGACACTACTACTACTACCTACTGGATGGACTGTGCTGCTAGAGTGTGACACTACTACTACTACCTACTGGATGGACTGTGCTGCTAGAGTGTGACACTACTACTACTACCTACTGGATGGACTGTGCTTCTAGAGTGTGACACTACTACTACTACCTACTGGATGGACTGTGCTGCTAGAGTGTGACACACTACTACTATCTACTGGATGGACTGTGCTGCTAGAGTGTGACACTACTACTACTTCCTACTGGATGGACTGTGCTGCTAGAGTGTGACACTACTACTATCTACCTACTGGATGGACTGTGCTGCTAGAGTGTGACACACTACTACTATCTACTGGATGGACTGTGCTGTTAGAGTGTGACACTACTGCTATCTACTGAATAGACTGTGCTGCTAAAGTGTGACAACCTACTACTACCTACTGGATGGACTGTGCTTCTAGAGTGTGACACTACTACTATCTACTGGATGGACTGTGCTGCTAGAGTGTGACACACTACTACTACCTACTGGATGGACTGTGCTGCTAGAGTGTGACACTACTACTACTACCTACTGGATGGACTGTGCTGCTAGAGTGTGACACTACTACTACTACCTACTGGATGGACTGTGCTGCTAGAGTGTGACACTACTACTATCTACTGGATGGACTGTGCTGCTAGAGTGTGACACTACTACTACCTACTGGATGGACTGTGCTGCTAGAGTGTGACACTACTACTATCTACTGGATGGACTGTGCTGCTAGAGTGTGACACACTACTTCTATCTACTGGATAGGCTGTGCTGCTAGAGTGTGACACTACTACTATCTACCTACTGGATGGACTGTGCTGCTAGAGTGTGACACACTACTACTACCTACTGGATGGACTGTGCTGCTAGAGTGTGACGCTACTACTATCTACTGGATGGACTGTGCTGCTAGAGTGTGACATGCTACTACTATCTACTGGATAGACCTGTGCTGCTAGAGAGTGACACTACTACTATCTACTGGATGGACTGTGCTGCTAGAGTGTGACACTACTACCTACTGGATGAACTGTGCTGCTAGAGTGTGACACTACTACTACTACCTACTGGATGGACTGTGCTGCTAGAGTGTGACACACTACTACTTCCTACTGGATGGACTGTGCTGCTATAGTGTGACACACTACTACTACCTACTGGATGGACTGTGCTGCTAGAGTGTGACACTACTACTATCTACTGGATGGACTATGCTGCTAGAGTGTGACACACTACTACTACCTACTGGATGGACTGTGCTGCTAGAGTGTGACACTACTACTACTACCTACTGGATGGACTGTGCTGCTAGAGTGTGACACTACTACTACTACCTACTGGATGGACTGTGCTGCTAGAGTGTGACACTACTACTATCTACTGGATGGACTGTGCTGCTACAGTGTGAGACACAACTACTACCTACTGGATGGACTGTGCTGCTAGAGTGTGACACTACTGCTATCTACTGAATAGACTGTGCTGCTAGAGTGTGACACACTACTACTACTACTGGATGGACTGTGCTGCTAGAGTGTGACACTACTACTATCTACTAGATGGACTGTGCTGCTAGAGTGTGAGACACTACTTCTATCTACTGGATAGACTGTGCTGCTAGAGTGTGACACTACTACTATCTACCTACTGGATGGACTGTGCTGCTAGAGTGTGACACTACTACTATCTACTAGATGGACTGTGCTGCTAGAGTGTGACACTACTTCTATCTACTGGATGGACTGTGCTGCTAGAGTGTGACACTACTATCTACCTACTGGATGGACTGTGCTGCTAGAGTGTGACACTACTACTATCTACTGGATGGACTATGCTGCTAGAGTGTGACACACTACTACTACCTACTGGATGGACTGTGCTGCTAGAGTGTGACACACTACTACTACCTACTGGATGGACTGTGCTGCTAGAGTGTGACACTACTACTACTACCTACTGGATGGACTGTGCTGCTAGAGTGTGACACTACTACTATCTACTGGATGGACTGTGCTGCTAGAGTGTGACACACTACTACCTACTGGATGGACTGTGCTGCTAGAGTGTGACACACTACTACTACCTACTGGATGGACTGTGCTGCTAGAGTGTGACACTACTACTATCTACCTACTGGATGGACTGTGCTGCTAGAGTGTGACACACTACTACTATCTACTGGATGGACTGTGCTGCTAGAGTGTGACACTACTACTATCTACCTACTGGATGGACTGTGCTGCTAGAGTGTGACACACTACTACTATCTACTGGATGGACTGTGCTGTTAGAGTGTGACACTACTGCTATCTACTGAATAGACTGTGCTGCTAGAGTGTGACACACTACTACTACCTACTGGATGGACTGTGCTGCTAGAGTGTGACACTACTACTATCTACCTACTGGATGGACTGTGCTGCTAGAGTGTGACACACTACTACTATCTACTGGATGGACTGTGCTGTTAGAGTGTGACACTACTGCTATCTACTGGATAGACTGTGCTGCTAGAGTGTGACACACTACTACTACCTACTGGATGGACTGTGCTGCTAGAGTGTGACACTACTACTATCTACTAGGATGGACTGTGCTGCTAGAGTGTGAGACACTACTTCTATCTACTGGATAGACTGTGCTGCTAGAGTGTGACACTACTACTATCTACCTACTGGATGGACTGTGCTGCTAGAGTGTGACACACTACTACTATCTACTGGATGGACTGTGCTGTTAGAGTGTGACACTACTGCTATCTACTGAATAGACTGTGCTGCTAGAGTGTGACACACTACTACTACCTACTGGATGGACTGTGCTGCTAGAGTGTGAGACACTACTACTACCTACTGGATGGACTGTGCTGCTAGAGTGTGACACTACTACTACTACCTACTGGATGGACTGTGCTGCTAGAGTGTGACACACTACTACTACCTACTGGATGGACTGTGCTGCTAGAGTGTGACACTACTACTATCTACTGGATGGACTGTGCTGCTAGAGTGTGACACACTACTACTACCTACTGGATGGACTGTGCTGCTAGAGTGTGACACTACTACTACTACCTACTGGATGGACTGTGCTGCTAGAGTGTGACACTACTACTACTACCTACTGGATGGACTGTGCTGCTAGAGTGTGACACTACTACTATCTACTGGATGGACTGTGCTGCTAGAGTGTGAGACACAACTACTACCTACTGGATGGACTGTGCTGCTAGAGTGTGACACTACTACTATCTACTGGATGGACTGTGCTGCTAGAGTGTGACACACTACTACTACTACTGGATGGACTGTGCTGCTAGAGTGTGACACTACTACTATCTACTAGATGGACTGTGCTGCTAGAGTGTGAGACACTACTTCTATCTACTGGATGGACTGTGCTGCTAGAGTGTGACACTACTACTATCTACCTACTGGATGGACTGTGCTGCTAGAGTGTGACACTACTACTATCTACTAGATGGACTGTGCTGCTAGAGTGTGACACTACTACTATCTACTGGATGGACTGTGCTGCTAGAGTGTGACACACTACTATCTACCTACTGGATGGACTGTGCTGCTAGAGTGTGACACTACTACTATCTACTGGATGGACTATGCTGCTAGAGTGTGACACACTACTACTACCTACTGGATGGACTGTGCTGCTAGAGTGTGACACACTACTACTACTACCTACTGGATGGACTGTGCTGCTAGAGTGTGACACTACTACTACTACCTACTGGATGGACTGTGCTGCTAGAGTGTGACACTACTACTATCTACTGGATGGACTGTGCTGCTAGAGTGTGACACACTACTACTACCTACTGGATGGACTGTGCTGCTAGAGTGTGACACACTACTACTACCTACTGGATGGACTGTGCTGCTAGAGTGTGACACTACTACTATCTACCTACTGGATGGACTGTGCTGCTAGAGTGTGACACACTACTACTATCTACTGGATGGACTGTGCTGCTAGAGTGTGACACTACTACTATCTACCTACTGGATGGACTGTGCTGCTAGAGTGTGACACACTACTACTATCTACTGGATGGACTGTGCTGTTAGAGTGTGACACTACTACTATCTACTGGAATGGACTGTGCTGCTAGAGTGTGACACACTACTACTACCTACTGGATGGACTGTGCTGCTAGAGTGTGACACTACTACTATCTACCTACTGGATGGACTGTGCTGCTAGAGTGTGACACACTACTACTATCTACTGGATGGACTGTGCTGTTAGAGTGTGACACTACTGCTATCTACTGAATAGACTGTGCTGCTAGAGTGTGACACACTACTACTACCTACTGGATGGACTGTGCTGCTAGAGTGTGACACTACTACTATCTACTGGATGGACTGTGCTGCTAGAGTGTGACACACTACTACTATCTACTGGATAGACTGTGCTGCTAGAGTGTGACACTACTACTATCTACCTACTGGATGGACTGTGCTGCTAGAGTGTGACACACTACTACTATCTACTGGATGGACTGTGCTGTTAGAGTGTGACACTACTGCTATCTACTGAATAGACTGTGCTGCTAGAGTGTGACACACTACTACTACCTACTGGATGGACTGTGCTGCTAGAGTGTGACACACTACTACCTACTGGATGAACTGTGCTGCTAGAGTGTGACACTACTACTACCTACTGGATGGACTGTGCTGCTAGAGTGTGACACTACTACTACTACCTACTGGATGGACTGTGCTGCTAGAGTGTGACACTACTACTACTACCTACTGGATGGAATGTGCTGCTAGAGTGTGACACTACCACTACTATCTACTGGATGGACTGTGCTGCTAGAGTGTGACACTACTACTACTACCTACTGGATGGACTGTGCTTCTAGAGTGTGACACTACTACTACTACCTACTGGATGGACTGTGCTGCTAGAGTGTGACACACTACTACTATCTACTGGATGGACTGTGCTGCTAGAGTGTGACACTACTACTACTTCCTACTGGATGGACTGTGCTGCTAGAGTGTGACACTACTACTATCTACCTACTGGATGGACTGTGCTGCTAGAGTGTGACACACTACTACTATCTACTGGATGGACTGTGCTGTTAGAGTGTGACACTACTGCTATCTACTGAATAGACTGTGCTGCTAGAGTGTGACACACTACTACTACCTACTGGATGGACTGTGCTTCTAGAGTGTGACACTACTACTACTACCTACTGGATGGACTGTGCTGCTAGAGTGTGACACACTACTACTATCTACTGGATGAACTGTGCTGCTAGAGTGTGACACTACTACTACTACCTACTGGATGGACTGTGCTGCTAATGTGAGACAAACTACTAACTACTGGATGGACTGTGCTGCTACAGTGTGAGACACTACTACTACCTACTGGATGGACTGTGCTGCTAGAGTGTGACACTACTACTACTACCTACTGGATGGACTGTGCTGCTAGAGTGTGACACTACTACTATCTACTGGATGGACTATGCTGCTAGAGTGTGACACACTACTACTACCTACTGGATGGACTGTGCTGCTAGAGTGTGACACTACTACTATCTACTAGATGGACTGTGCTGCTAGAGTGTGACACACTACTACTATCTACTGGATGGACTGTGCTGCTAGAGTGTGACACTACTACTATCTACCTACTGGATGGACTGTGCTGCTAGAGTGTGACACACTACTACTATCTACTGGATGGACTGTGCTGTTAGAGTGTGACACTACTGCTATCTACTGAATAGACTGTGCTGCTAGAGTGTGACACACTACTACTACCTACTGGATGGACTGTGCTGCTAGAGTGTGAGACACTACTACTTCCTACTGGATGAACTGTGCTGCTAGAGTGTGACACTACTACTACCTACTGGATGGACTGTGCTGCTAGAGTGTGACACACTACTACTACCTACTGGATGGACTGTGCTGCTAGAGTGTGACACTACTACTACTACCTACTGGATGGACTGTGCTGCTAGAGTGTGACACTACTACTACTACCTACTGGATGGACTGTGCTGCTAGAGTGTGACACACTACTACTATCTACTGGATGGACTGTGCTGCTAGAGTGTGACACTACTACTACTTCCTGCTGGATGGACTGTGCTGCTAGAGTGTGACACTACTACTATCTACCTACTGGATGGACTGTGCTGCTAGAGTGTGACACACTACTACTATCTACTGGATGGACTGTGCTGTTAGAGTGTGACACTACTGCTATCTACTGAATAGACTGTGCTGCTAGAGTGTGACACACTACTACCTACTGGATGGACTGTGCTTCTAGAGTGTGACACTACTACTATCTACTGGATGAACTGTGCTGCTAGAGTGTGACACTACTACTACCTACTGGATGGACTGTGCTGCTAGAGTGTGACACACTACTACTATCTACTGGATGAACTGTGCTGCTAGAGTGTGACACTACTACTACTACCTACTGGATGGACTGTGCTGCTAGAGTGTGAGACACTACTACTAACTACTGGATGGACTGTGCTGCTACAGTGTGAGACACTGCTACTACCTACTGGATGGACTGTGCTGCTAGAGTGTGACACTACTACTACTACCTACTGGATGGACTGGGCTGCTAGAGTGTGACACTACTACTATCTACTGGATGGACTATGCTGCTAGAGTGTGACACACTACTACTACCTACTGGATGGACTGTGCTGCTAGAGTGTGACACTACTACTACTACCTACTGGATGGACTGTGCTGCTAGAGTGTGACACTACTACAATCTACTGGATGGACTGTGCTGCTAGAGTGTGACACTACTACTACCTACTGGATGGACTGTGCTGCTAGAGTGTGACACTACTACTATCTACTAGATGGACTGTGCTGCTAGAGTGTGACACACTACTACTATCTACTGGATGGACTGTGCTGCTAGAGTGTGACACTACTACTATCTACCTACTGGATGGACTGTGCTGCTAGAGTGTGACACACTACTACTACCTACTGGATGGACTGTGCTGCTAGAGTGTGACACTACTACTACCTACTGGATGGACTGTGCTGCTAGAGTGTGACACACTACTACTACCTACTGGATGGACTGTGCTGCTAGAGTGTGACACTACTACTACTACCTACTGGATGGACTGTGCTGCTAGAGTGTGAGACACTACCTCTATCTACTGGATAGACTGTGCTGCTAGAGAGTGACACTACTACTATCTACTGGATGGACTGTGCTGCTAGAGTGTGACACTACAACTACTACCTACTGGATGGACTGTGCTTCTAGAGTGTGACACTACTACTACTACCTACTGGATGGACTGTGCTACTAGAGTGTGACACACTACTACTATCTACTGGATGGACTGTGCTGCTAGAGTGTGACACTACTACTACTACCTACTGGATGGACTGTGCTGCTAGAGTGTGACACACTACTACTATCTACTGGATGGACTGTGCTGCTAGAGTGTGACACTACTACTACTTCCTACTGGATGGACTGTGCTGCTAGAGTGTGACACTACTACTATCTACCTACTGGATGGACTGTGCTGCTAGAGTGTGACACACTACTACTATCTACTGGATGGACTGTGCTGTTAGAGTGTGACACTACTGCTATCTACTGAATAGACTGTGCTGCTAGAGTGTGACACACTACTACCTACTGGATGGACTGTGCTTCTAGAGTGTGACACTACTACTATCTACTGGATGGACTGTGCTGCTAGAGTGTGACACTACTACTACCTACTGGATGGACTGTGCTGCTAGAGTGTGACACACTACTACTATCTACTGGATGGACTGTGCTGCTAGAGTGTGACACTACTACTACTACCTACTGGATGGACTGTGCTGCTAAAGTGAGACAAACTACTAACTACTGGATGGACTGTGCTGCTAGAGTGTGACACACTACTACTACCTACTGGATGGACTGTGCTGCTAGAGTGTGACACTACTACTACTACCTACTGGATGGACTGTGCTGCTAGAGTGTGACACTACTACTATCTACTGGATGGACTATGCTGCTAGAGTGTGACACACTACTACTACCTACTGGATGGACTGTGCTGCTAGAGTGTGACACTACTACTACTACCTACTGGATGGACTGTGCTGCTAGAGTGTGACACTACTACTATCTACTGGATGGACTGTGCTGCTAGAGTGTGAGACACTACTTCTACCTACTGGATGGACTGTGCTGCAGAGTGTGACACTACTACTACTACCTACTGGATGGACTGTGCTGCTAGAGTGTGACACTACTACTATCTACTGGATGAGGCTGTGCTGCTAGAGTGTGACACTACTACTATCTACCTACTGGATGGACTGTGCTGCTAGAGTGTGACACACTACTACTACCTACTGGATGGACTGTGCTGCTAGAGTGTGACACTACTACTACTACCTACTGGATGGACTGTGCTGCTACAGTGTGACACACTACTACTACCTACTGGATGGACTGTGCTGCTAAAGTGTGACGCTACTACTATCTACTGGATGGACTGTGCTGCTAGAGTGTGACACACTACTACTATCTACTGGATGGACTGTGCTGCTAGAGTGTGACACTACTACTATCTACTGGATGGACTGTGCTGCTAGAGTGTGACACTACAACTACTACCTACTGGATGGACTGTGCTTCTAGAGTGTGACACTACTACTACTACCTACTGGATGGACTGTGCTGCTAGAGTGTGACACACTACTACTATCTACTGGATGGACTGTGCTGCTAGAGTGTGACACTACCACTACTATCTACTGGATGGACTGTGCTGCTAGAGTGTGACACTACTACTATCTACCTACTGGATGTACTGTGCTGCTAGAGTGTGACACACTACTACTATCTACTGGATGGACTGTGCTGTTAGAGTGTGACACTACTACTGCTATCTACTGGATGGACTGTGCTGCTAGAGTGTGACACTACTACTACCTACTGGATGGACTGTGCTGCTAGAGTGTGACACTACTACTACTACCTACTGGATGGACTGTGCTGCTAGAGTGTGACACACTACTACTATCTACTGGATGAACTGTGCTGCCAGAGTGTGACACTACTACTACTACCTACTGGATGGACTGTGCTGCTAGAGTGAGACAAACTACTAACTACTGGATGGACTGTGCTGCTAGAGTGTGACACTACTACTACCTACTGGATGGACTGTGCTGCTAGAGAGTGTGACACACTACTACTACTACCTACTGGATGGACTGTGCTGCTAGAGTGTGACACTACTACTATCTACTGGATGGACTGTGCTGCTAGAGTGTGACACACTACTACTACCTACTGGATGGACTGTGCTGCTAGAGTGTGACACTACTACTACTACCTACTGGATGGACTGTGCTGCTAGAGTGTGACACTACTACTATCTACTGGATGGACTGTGCTGCTAGAGTGTGACACTACTACTATCTACTGGATGGACTGTGCTGCTAGAGTGTGACACTACTACTATCTACCTACTGGATGGACTGTGCTGCTAGAGTGTGACACACTACTACTACCTACTGGATGGACTGTGCTGCTAGAGTGTGCTACTACTACCTACTGGATGGACTGTGCTGCTACAGTGTGACACACTACTACTATCTACTGGATGGACTGTGCTGCTAGAGTGTGAGACACTACCTCTATCTACTGGATAGACTGTGCTGCTAAAGAGTGACAATACTACTATCTACTGGATGGACTGTGCTGCTAGAGTGTGACACTACTACCTACTGGATGAACTGTGCTGCTAGAGTGTGACACTACTACTACTTCCTACTGGATGGACTGTGCTGCTAGAGTGGGACACTACCACTACTATCTACTGGATGGACTGTGCTGCTAGAGTGTGACACTACTACTACTACCTACTGGATGTACTGTGCTGCTAGAGTGTGACACTACTACTATCTACCTACTGGATGTACTGTGCTGCTAGAGTGTGACACTACTACTACTATCTACTGGATGGACTGTGCTGCTAGAGTGTGACACTACTACTACTATCTACTGGATGGACTGTGCTGCTAGAGTGTGACACTACTACTACTTCCTGCTGGATGGACTGTGCTGCTAGAGTGTGACACTACTACTATCTACCTACTGGATGTACTGTGCTGCTAGAGTGTGACACACTACTACTATCTACTGGATGAACTGTGCTTCTAGAGTGTGACACTACTACTACTACCTACTGGATGGACTGTGCTGCTAGAGTGTGACACACTACTACTATCTACTGGATGGACTGTGCTTCTAGAGTGTGACACTACTACTACTACCTACTGGATGGACTGTGCTGCTAGAGTGTGACACACTACTACTATCTACTGGATGGACTGTGCTGCTAGAGTGTGACACTACTACTACTATCCTACTGGATGGACTGTGCTGCTAGAGTGTGACAAACTACTAACTACTGGATGGACTGTGCTGCTAGAGTGTGAGACACTACTACTACCTACTGGATGGACTGTGCTGCTAGAGTGTGACACACTACTACTACCTACTGGATGGACTGTGCTGCTAGAGTGTGACACTACTACTACTACCTACTGGATGGACTGTGCTGCTAGAGTGTGACACACTACTACTACCTACTGGATGGACTGTGCTGCTAGAGTGTGACACTACTACTATCTACTGGATGGACTGTGCTGCTAGAGTGTGACACACTACTACTACTACCTACTGGATGGACTGTGCTGCTAGAGTGTGACACTACTACTACTACCTACTGGATGGACTGTGCTGCTAGAGTGTGACACTACTACTATCTACTGGATGGACTGTGCTGCTACAGTGTGAGACACAACTACTACCTACTGGATGGACTGTGCTGCTAGAGTGTGACACTACTACTATCTACTAGATGGACTGTGCTGCTAGAGTGTGACACACTAATTCTATCTACTGGATAGGCTGTGCTGCTAGAGTGTGACACTACTACTATCTACCTACTGGATGGACTGTGCTGCTAGAGTGTGACACACTACTACTACCTACTGGATGGACTGTGCTGCTAAAGTGTGACGCTACTACTACCTACTGGATGGACTGTGCTGCTACAGTGTGACACACTACTACTATCTACTGGATGGACTTTGCTGCTAGAGTGTGAGACACTACCTCTATCTACTGGATAGACTGTGCTGCTAGAGAGTGACACTACTACTATCTACTGGATGGACTGTGTTGCTAGAGTGTGACACTACTACCTACTGGATGAACTGTGCTGCTAGAGTGTGACACTACTACTACTACCTACTGGATGGACTGTGCTGCTAGAGTGTGACACTACTACTACTACCTACTGGATGGACTGTGCTGCTAGAGTGTGACACTACTACTACTACCTACTGGATGGACTGTGCTGCTAGAGTGTGACACTACTACTATCTACTGGATGGACTGTGCTGCTACAGTGTGAGATACTACCTCTATCTACTGGATAGCCTGTGCTGCTAGAGAGTGACACTACTACTATCTACTGGATGGACTGTGCTGCTAGAGTGTGACACTACTACTACTACCTACTGGATGGACTGTGCTGCTAGAGTGTGACACTACTACTACTACCTACTGGATGGACTGTGCTGCTAGAGTGTGACACACTACTACTTCCTACTGGATGGACTGTGCTGCTAGAGTGTGACACTACTACTATACCTACTGGATGGACTGTGCTGCTAGAGTGTGACACTACTACTATCTACTGGATGGACTATGCTGCTAGAGTGTGACACACTACTACTACCTACTGGATGGACTGTGCTGCTAGAGTGTGACACTACTACTACTACCTACTGGATGGACTGTGCTGCCAGAGTGTGACACTACTACTACTACCTACTGGATGGACTGTGCTGCTAGAGTGTGACACACTACTACTATCTACTGGATGGACTGTGCTGCTAGAGTGTGAGACACTACTTCTATCTACTGGATGGACTGTGCTGCTAGAGTGTGACACTACTACTATCTACTGGATGGACTATGCTGCTAGAGTGTGACACACTACTACTACCTACTGGATGGACTGTGCTGCTAGAGTGTGACACTACTACTACTACCTACTGGATGGACTGTGCTGCTAGAGTGTGACACTACTACTACTACCTACTGGATGGACTGTGCTGCTAGAGTGTGACACTACTACTATCTACTGGATGGACTGTGCTGCTAGAGTGTGACACTACTACTATCTACTGGATGGACTGTGCTGCTAGAGTGTGACACTACTACTATCTACCTACTGGATGGACTGTGCTGCTAGAGTGTGACACACTACTACTATCTACTGGATGGACTGTGCTGTTAGAGTGTGACACTACTGCTATCTACTGAATAGACTGTGCTGCTAGAGTGTGACACACTACTACTACCTACTGGATGGACTGTGCTGCTAGAGTGTGACACTACTACTATCTACTGGATGGACTGTGCTGCTAGAGTGTGAGACACTACTACTATCTACTGGATAGGACTGTGCTGCCAGAGTGTGACACTACTACTACCTACCTACTGGATGGACTGTGCTGCTAGAGTGTGACACTACTACTATCTACTGGATGGACTGTGCTGCTAGAGTGTGACACTACTACTACCTACTGGATGGACTGTGCTGCTAGAGTGTGACACTACTACTACTACCTACTGGATGGACTGTGCTGCTAGAGTGTGACACTACTACTACTACCTACTGGATGGACTGTGCTGCTAGAGTGTGACACTACTACTATCTACTGGATGGACTGTGCTGCTAGAGTGTGACACACTACTACTACCTACTGGATGGACTGTGCTGCTAGAGTGTGACACTACTACTACTCTACTGGATGGACTGTGCTGCTAGAGTGTGAGACACTACTTCTATCTACTGGATAGACTGTGCTGCTAGAGTGTGACACTACTACTATCTACCTACTGGATGGACTGTGCTGCTAGAGTGTGACACACTACTACTATCTACTGGATGGACTGTGCTGTTAGAGTGTGACACACTACTACTACCTACTGGATGGACTGTGCTGCTAGAGTGTGACACTACTACTACTACCTACTGGATGGACTGTGCTGCTAGAGTGTGACACTACTACTATCTACTGGATGGACTGTGCTGCTAGAGTGTGAGACACTACTTCTATCTACTGGATGGACTGTGCTGCTAGAGTGTGACACTACTACTATCTACCTACTGGATGGACTGTGCTGCTAGAGTGTGACACACTACTACTATCTACTGGATGGACTGTGCTGTTAGAGTGTGACACTACTGCTATCTACTGAATAGACTGTGCTGCTAGAGTGTGACACACTACTACTACCTACTGGATGGACTGTGCTGCTAGAGTGTGACACTACTACTACTACCTACTGGATGGACTGTGCTGCTAGAGTGTGAGACACTACTACTATCTACTGGATGGACTGTGCTGCTAGAGTGTGACACTACTACTACTACCTACTGGATGGACTGTGCTGCTAGAGTGTGACACTACTACTACCTACTATGGACTGGAGCAGTGTGACACTACTACTCTACTGGATGGACTGTGCTGCTAGAGTGTGACACTACTACTACTACCTACTGGATGGACTGTGCTGCTAGAGTGTGACACTACTACTATCTACCTACTGGATGGACTGTTGCTACAGAGTGTGACACACTACTACTATCTACTGGATGGACTGTGCTGTTAGAGTGTGACACTACTGCTATCTACTGGATGGACTGTGCTGCCAGAGTGTGACACACTACTACTACCTACTGGATGGACTGTGCTGCTAGAGTGTGAGACACTACTACTACCTACTGGATGGACTGTGCTGCTAGAGTGTGACACTACTACTACCTACTGGATGGACTGTGCTGCTAGAGTGTGACACTACTACTACTACCTACTGGATGGACTGTGCTGCTAGAGAGTGTGACACTACTACTACTACCTACTGGATGGACTGTGCTGCTAGAGTGTGACACTACTACTACCTACTGGATGGACTGTGCTGCTAGAGTGTGACACTACTACTACTACCTACTGGATGGACTATGCTGCTAGAGTGTGACACTACTACTACTACCTACTGGATGGACTGTGCTGCTAGAGTGTGACACTACTACTACTACCTACTGGATGGACTGTGCTGCTAGAGTGTGACACTACTACTACTACCTACTGGATGGACTGTGCTGCTAGAGTGTGACACACTACTACTATCTACTGGATGGACTGTGCTGCTAGAGTGTGACACTACTACTACTTCCTACTGGATGGACTGTGCTGCTAGAGTGTGACACACTACTACTATCTACTGGATGGACTGTGCTGCTAGAGTGTGACACACTACTGCTATCTACTGGATGGACTGTGCTGCTAGAGTGTGACACTACTACTACCTACTGGATGGACTGTGCTGCTAGAGTGTGACACACTACTACTATCTAC